>CM056811.1:1753852-4153852 GCA_029852735.1 Persea americana | reverse complement strand
GACCATCCATTTTTGGCATTTTTGTAGGCTGCCATTTGAAGAGCTAATATCTTGAACTTTAGGCATCCCTTCTTCAAGGTGGACCCATCAGCGATGGTCAACATCGCTTACCTGCGGTCTCCTTGTTTATAGACTCAGGACTTGGGCTCTGCAGATGTGAGGAAACCATACATGACCCAAGTCCTGATTGAGGGGACTATGGGCTTGGATCTGCAGATATAAGGAGACCATACATATACTGATACTAAGGTCCTGATAATGCATCTAGAGTCTACCAGTAAAAATTTAATGCATCTATAGTGATATGCATATGCAATGTTTAAAAATTAACTCGGCATTGTTAGTGAGATCAAGTTGAAAAATATATGGTACAGTTGTTTCACACACACAAGTCAGGATATATGCAGTTTCCTATCTTATGATTTCCTGGGCTCTACTACTTGCCATAAATGATGAGCCATGACTATTTATATTCTTGGTTCTACCCTTTTGCCACAGTTAAATTTGGGCTATTTAGTGTAATTGTCAATTATGTGGGTAGAGTGTTTTAGTGGGGAAGATATTAAGTGGTCCATTACATGCCAGAAAACATTGAATGAATAAATTATATACTGAAAGTGGGCTGCAATGCTGCATCTTGTACTGTTGCTTGTCTACGCCATCTATTAATCACTAACACATAATGGAAGATAAATAATCTGCATCCCATTGCATTCTTATATTTTACATATAAAAAATAAGCTGCATGAGATTATTTATTTGTCACTGTGCTGCAGGTTGCTGTGCGCATCGAGGCTTTATCTGGATTCAACGGCTCAATGTTTTGTCCTTACCTACTCCCTCAGGTGTCTCATCTGCTTCTTTTTTGCGTCATACTTTGTTGTTGTTCTTCTCCTTAATGTTTCTTAGTATCTGTTATCAATTAGGTATCATTGGGCGACCCAATTGAGAAGTATATGACACCGTTTAAAGAAGCTAGTCCCTTGCAAGCTAGCCTGGACTTGAAGAAAGCTGTGATGCGTTTCTATAGGGATGCTGCGGTTCCTGTTGTGGATGACTGGGGCAGTTGTGTTGGAATTGTGCATCGTGAGGACTGCAATCAGGTGATTATTTCTTAAATTAGCTTAAAGTACAACCTCACATATGGTAGAACTACTAAAAGCCAGAAGGAATTTTCTTGCCACCTCCCTAAAATTGAAAGCCAAGTGAGCCTGTCATGATTTCTTTCGTGAGTGGCTGTATAAATAAGAAAGAACATTTTCTTTGGGACTGATAGTTGGGAAAGGAATATTCTGATCTTTGATAACAGATCTGACACTTTATGGGGCAGCAGTCAAGGCTTGGACTAAAATATTATTTTCCATTGACTGGTTTGGGATTTCTTTGATTTCCCTGGTTCTTATTTTTGGTGGGGTTAGGTTGGGTGTTGTGGTATTAACTTAAATGGGAGAATTGATGCTGTCTGGGATGCTTGCAATGCCAAGGGACCGTCATCAATGCAGTTTGTGATGGAAACTCCAAAAAAAGGAAGAAAATAGAGCAAGAAATTAGCCCAAATAGACTCATGCACTCTCAAACCTCCAAGAGGACTGAATCGACTGATTTTCTTAAGAAATATTGAAACAGCAAAGACTAGGGTTGCTGGCTGCTCCTTTCTTATTAATATTAACCTAATATTGGTTTCAAACCCTGATACCAATCCTAGCTATTGAACCTACATTACACCAAGTAGATATGAAATCCCCATCATTTTTGTGACTTTCAAGAGAAACAAAACATGGAAAGAGGCATTCTCAAACTTTCACTCAGCCCTATGGGCTGGATGAACAGGTTTTGGGGCCTTTTGCCATAGGATCAGACACCTCCACATAAGCAAGCCACAATTGGGCCATAATAGAATCATTTTGGTCTTCTTAATTGTATGTGGCCTGATGTGTATCAAGAGGTGCTTTTCTTTTATAATGATTTTGTAATTTATCCTGTAAGCTTTATCATGGCTCTGTACCCATAAAAAAACAAATATAATAATATTAAAATAAAATAAATAAACCCGACTGACCATTCAAGAAAAAAAAACCACACTGGGCTCATAGTTGGATTTATTAGTGTCGGGTACTTAGTTTCAACCTCTTACAACTCTTCCTGGCATGTCTTTTTCCCCAGCTGAATGCTCCTCTATCACAAATGATGCGTGGCCCCCCTCCTTGCGTTACGACCTCAACGTCTGTTGGTCGTGTCATTGAGCTACTTCTTGAAAAGAGGTACCAGATGGTAATAATTGTAAAATCTAGCAATGGTTATGATAGTAGTTACAGCTCAAGCTCAAAAGCAGTTGGGGTTTTCGCATATGAACAGTTGTTCAAACTTCCAATTCCTGTAGCAAATGTACATGGATCTCTGTATAGAATACTTTGATCACTGAGTGGAATATTAAATGTGTTTTTAGTCCTTTTTAATTCGTTATTATTATGGGCTCATTTGTGGGAAAAAAAAAATAATAACGTAGGATTCTTCTCAAATTGATTTCTTTGCATAAGAATATCTTTGTTTGTTCATTCAGACTTCATTTTTATCTTTTATTTTTTGATCTTCCGAGAAGCAACATGAGGTATCTATCTATTAAAATAAGGATAAAACTGCACAGAATCATAGCTGTTCATGTTTTTATGGGTATATTGTTTCTCCGTATGCAAACGCATTGAAAAATGTGAGCCATCTTCACTGTAGTGTAAAATTTTGACATTGTTTATTGTCAAGTATAAGATTTACTATGAATACTTTGAACTCAGACCACTCTACTGGCCACCCAATGGTCGTTATTAAGGGCCCTACTTTATTCCACATTGGAGTACTCTTGTCATTAAGGTGCACTTAAATGAATCGAAAGACATCATTCGTGCCCATTGTGTCAGCCTTATGAAGCGGTGATTGTGACCGTTCAACTAGAATTTGTGAACAATGGCACATCATTTTTTGGGTTTGCCTCGATGCCTTGACGTGCAGGTAAGCCATCAAAGTCATAATAATTGCCAAGTTGAAGTAAATGCTTTCTACGTGGGAAAGCCAGTGCCTTTCCCTTTGGGGAAGGATAATTATGATGTAAGTCAATTTACTTCATATGTGCGGAAACACATTGTATTGGTAAGATATTAAGAGGCAATGTTATTAAAATTTTGCTGTTTGTATTTCAAATTCTAAGAAAAATTATTCGTATCTATGCAATGAATCTCGTTTATAGATGAATCTTAGGATCGAAGTGTACGTTTTGATACTTGTTTCATCAAGTTTTATGATTTAAATGATTCTATGGAGCGAGAATAATTAAAAATAATAAGTTAATATTAATAATTGTTTACCTTTTTTCTTTCTTTCTTTTTTGCTTCCTTTTTTTTTAGCGTTTTTACATTTGAAATGTAAGGTTATTTAGTAGTTAACAAAATTTGTTAAGAATTTTTTCGACTTTGGGGATGTTTTAAAGATGAATAAAAAATGTGCATTTGATTAAAGTGTTCGACTGAGCATATAGGGCTTGTCTATATACTTCTCTTCTTTTTTCTTTTTCTTTTTTTTTCTTTTTTTCCTTCGTGAATACTTAACTTTAAGAAGTAGCCTATTGTGTAAGATTGATGATTTGGATTTTATTTTTATCTTTATTTTTTTATTTAAAGATTAAAAACTAAATGTATATTGATATCTTAAACATAATTAACTATTTACAAATATCATTTATTATATAGTAATAAATATCATGATGTTCTTGATATGATTATATGATAAATTTATTTATCATTGTATTTATACTAGTATGAATGAGAAATAGATGGATTTTAAATAGCTATTTATTTTATTTTATTTTATTTTTAGTAGAAAAAATAAATAATTCTATTAATCATCATGGGCACGAATGATTTACGATACAATTTCGATTTTCAAAACAATGTTCAAAATGACTTTATGTGGAATGATTTGAATGATCATCATATTATCCAAGTTAGGATAAAAATGGGTTTCCAAGCCATTTTGAGGAGGTGGTTTGGGTATTTAGTCGATCAAGGTCAACATTGTCGTGAAAAAGACGGCTATGGCAGTTGGGTGTGGATCGGCTTGGTTTTATGAGAATCTTTTCTAGGGATTGTGAGGCTGGTAGTAATGTTTTGCCCATTTGAAGGGCAATTTGTGCGGTTACATATGAATTTCTAGTTCATGTTTATTAACAGTGTGTGGGATGCAGACTCAACTCGAGTTACTAAGTGTTCTGGAGGAAGCTGCAAGATGACAGGTGCTTCTTTCTCTCCTTTTTCCCCCTGCACTTGCACTGGAGACTGGAAATCACGCAATCACTGGGACAAGGTGGTTTAGTTATTCCAGCTTTTCTCTTTGCTTTGGAGTATTTTTGAAAAGGTTTTTGTAACTGGAGGCTAAGAGAAGATGGCAGTGTTATCTCCTTTAATCTTTGTGCAATTACTGGGAGGGGGTGTGATAATTACTTGGAAATAATGTGTATATTTGTGGAAGATTTATAAGAGGTCCGCTTGGGAGGGTTAAGCTTTTTGTTGGAACAAAATCTTAATGACTGACGAGCTTCCAAGATGAGAACTTTCACTGCGAAAGCTTTATTGTTGAATCGAAATGCTAGGTTGCAGGGATGAGCATCTTCTACTGTGCCGCGGACTTTCTTTACTATTCATCATTTTATAAATGGCTAAGAAATCTTGAAAAACATCCGTGTAGGGACATTTATGATTTTTTTTTTTCCCGTATGGCATAGCCCATGGTGGACCCCCTCGTGGAATTTTGTCACATAGTGCATGCTTTTCTGGTTGGGCCAGTGACCCTACCGAGTTAAATGTGGAGTTTGATTTGTCACCAAAACTGGACCCTGTACATTGTGCAATGTTTATACGCACTTGATGTAACAGCATGAAATGGAAGGTTGTAATATCCTGCCCGGTCCCTGCAGAGGAACCCTTGGATTCCAGTCCTATTCTGATGGATAGTTGGGAAGTATTAATTAACATCTGTAATGCTTTCTCAACCAAAATTATATCTCAGTGATTACCATGATATCTACCTGAAAACGACTAGGCAAAGCAAATAGAAGGCAAGGAGACAATACCTTTTTCTTTATCTGTGAGAAGCTGATAATTATAATTACCTTTCTGGGCCTTTTGGCTAAAATGAGTGAGAGGATTTACAGCACACTTGGGTGTTGTTTGGCCCATTGGGGCATAGGGCTGGATGGTTTTGTATGTGACATGCGGCATAGTTCATATAATGGCACCATCCATCTCATAACCCGAACTCAAAACGAGGGCTTTTGTTTTTTCTTAAAAGGCCCGAGGGCTGGGCTTGAACAAAAATTTTTAAAGGTCCTTTCAATTTGAGGGGATAGGATTCGAGATTACTAGGCCCGGCCCTGTGATTTTTCTTATTTATATATATTTGAATTTATTTGAGCATGATTTTTCTGTGGGTTCTTATGTAACTCTTCTATTGATTTTTTTTATATGATGGCTATGTGATTTTCATGTAAATAAGGCATGCATGATTCTTTTTTATTATTATTATTATTATTATTATCTTTATCTATATACAATTATTTAACCTACTAAATCAGATTGTAGTAAGTTTAGATTTCCTTCTACTGCCATGTTACTTCTGCCACATTGTATTGACGGTCCCAAGCTCAAATAAATGAGTGCTAATGTCAAGTTTAATTACACTTGACATCCACTGCAGTGTTGAAACAAGCAATTTAAAAGGATTTTCTTCTCTTTAGGTCGGGCCCGGCTCTAGCAGCTGCCTTGGCCTGTTAGTGCCTGATAAGGGCCTAAGTAGCGCAGCCTCTCCAACGGCTGTGGCTTAACCCATTTCCGATCCATTTATGTTGAGGGTAGGGCATGGACAACTTAGGGCTTAGTCGTTTTACGGCCCGGGCTCAAGTCCAAGCCTCATAACTAGAAAGTAAGGTAGGAGGCTGATCTTGGTTGCTGAATGAGACAAGGTAAACGATCTGAAGGTCTCTTCAACAGATGTTCTGTAATTTCCAGTAAAGAAAACATGTCAATAGATGTGACAGAAGAAGTATCTATCCACTCCAAATCCGAGCCTATGAAGTTTAATCTGGGTGGCAATCTCTGGTTGTGTCAAAATACAGTTGAATGTTCTTTTCATAGCTTTCAATAAGTGGGGAACCCATCAATAAATGATCACCCAGTTCTGATTAGATGCTGCACACAGAGAGAAAGGTGTTTAAACAGACATAAAAATGAGACGTACCAAGTTGTCCAATTGCTGTAGGAGGATGATGAAGTGAAAACCATCATCTAAGTAGCATTGTGCTTTTGCACTTCCATGTGATCTGCCAAAATCCAAACCCATTAAACAAATATAGAGGATAGATGATAGAGAAGAAGGTGACCTATACCATAACAAATATGTACTGAACAAACGGTTGAAATATTAAAAAAATTAGTTGGCTGTTGGGTGTTTGATGATATTAGTTTTTTCCGTACTGTATGGGCAACTGTCTCATTAACTCACTACATTGAGCAAGGTTATATTATTCTTGCTGGTCACAGCCTGCAAGATTCCAGCCCTCCTTCCTTGATGCTGATAATAATGATGACGACGATGATGATATATCATGTGAGCCCAAAGGCAAATGGTAGAATTGAAACTCAATCATGCCCGTCCCATAGAGAGAGTTGTTTTTTTTTCTCTTGCTTCTTCTATTGCAACTTTAAGGTTGAGGGTCTAAGTCATGTTATAAATTTATTTTAAAGAAAGAGAATTCGATCATTCCCGTTCATCAGATAGGCCTCATATTCTATACCTTAAACCAGAATGTTAGTTGAGAAGAAAAGCTAAAATCTCCATCTCCATGAGCCTCATTATCTGAATATTGCTTAAAAGCCCTTTTATACAATGAATAACATTAGCCCCAATTAACATCATGCCATTATCCACCATTAAAAATTATTAGTCCCAATTGACGGTAATCAGGCTATTCTCCACCATTTGATCTACTATCAGGCCATTATATCCATTATTAGATCAATACTCATAAAATGTTAGTCCCAATTGACAATGATCGTCCATTTATTTACCATGAGATCTACTGTCTGGCCATTATGAACCATCAGATTTATTCATTGGAATCGATGAATGCCTCGATGATGCACGCATTTGTGTTTTATAATGGTCAAGCCATTGTCATCCTTAGACCTACTGTGAGGTTGTCCATCATTTTATTTTGGATTTTGAAACTAATATGATACAAAATTGTGTTAATTTTATTATGGAGTTCATAAATAATCTATCTCATATTTGGTGTCTTGGGTTTCATTCATCTCATGCTCGGCTGTCATGGGCTGATGCTTTTCCGTATTGATTTCAAATTGTTATTTAATTTGCATTAAATTCAAGTACTTGTGCATCACATGAGCTTTGTATTAAATAAACATAAATAAAATGCCACGATGAAAAACTGAATTTTCTCCTACGTACGCCTCCAGGAGTTTTTATGCCAGAAAGTACATCCCCACATTTCATGGACACAGGGGATGTTTGCATGGTATAAAATATCGGCCGACACAGGTTCATATCGGCCGATATAAACTGGTATAGGCCCATACTGGTCCAATATTTTGGTACGATATCGGTTTCGGTATCGGTATCGCAGACCAAAATATCTTCAAAATATTGGTCCATCTCGGCCGATATTTTGAAAATGTTGATTTAACCGATATATCGGCCGATATATTGGTCCATCTCGGTCAAAATACCGGCCGAGATGGAATAATTGTAAAAAAAAACCTTAAATTTTTCACTTTTTTCCTCATTCTTCACCCACATTCTTCCTCTCCCCTCATTTCCTTAGAGCAACCCCTCCTCCTTAGCTCATTCTCTTGCATATTTCCAACACTATTTCTTGAAAAAATCATTTTATTTTGGCCAGAAGATCAACATACTCCCTTATTTTAACTATTATGTATTTTTTAACAATCCATACCGAATAAATGATGATGATGATGATATCAAGCCTAGGCGACACTCCACTTGGAATTAGGCTGTCATGCTCATCAATCTCTCTCTCTAGTCTCCCCTAATTTCAAGTAAACCATAAACCTTTTGATGTCCAAGTGCCTTTTGATTTATTTATTTAACTATCATGTTTCAGATTTTAATATTTTATCTTCATGGTCTTGGATTTCACAACTTATTTGATGATTGAGTTAGTATTAAATGATACTTGATATGTTATCTTTATTTTTCTTATATTTTTTACTAATAAATTGATCTTGAGCCAAAATAATAGTTGCATTATATAAAATACTGGAGAAGACAGCGAGTCAACGACATAGACATAACTCATGACTTATAGTAACTGATATTTTGATTTATTGCTATTACTAAAAGGAAAAAATATTGTTTTCTAGCATTTTCTTATATTCTGGATTTTTTGGATATTTTTATAAATTTTTTTTGAATTAAAATAAAATTTCACACCGCGATGGCGGCGATCGATACCGATATGATATCGTTTTTTGCCCCGGCCAATACCGCCACCGATAGCGCGATTTTAAACCATGGATGTATGCATTAAAAGCGTTTATGAGTTTTGCTCGAGGTCATGGTGCGGATGTCCACACTTTTGCGTGAATCTTGGGACACGGGATTATTCATTTTAAGGATATTGATGCAGGTACGTTACTTTTGATCAGCACTTTCACATAAAAAAAAGTGTACCATGACTGCAAATAATTAATATTTTACTAATAAAATCCCATTGTTATTAAATAATTGTTACTATTTTATTTATTTATTTATTTCCCATGTAATAATAAACTGCACTAAGCTTTAATTTTTTTAACCTTTTTAAATATTTATTATAAAAAAGTGTCTTTTAGCGGCAATTAGATTTGAAATTAGCAGCGGTCTCTTTTTTATTTTCCGTTGCTAAAAGTAAGTAAACCTGCCATAACAGCCTCTTAATAGACAGTCTAGGCATAGTTGGCAGGTTTAGCGGTGGAAAAAAATTTCATCGTAATAAATACCTCCGCTGCTAATTCCAAATTTGACGGCCGCTGAAGGTCACTTTCGTTTTTCTTTTCTTTTTTTTATTAGTATCCTAGAAATTTTTTTTCAAAACCTATTTAAAAAAAATCAAAATCAATTCAATCTGTGTCATGTCTTGACCTCTTAGATTGAGGCGTTCCATCCCCCTTGTCATTGACCAAACCCAATTGGATGTCTTAAGTATGGGCGTTTTGGTTGGTGAACTTTCACTTATCTAACTAATATCCGCTGTTCGACTTTCATATCAGAACATCATTAGTGTACAAATCATATTTTCCAATGGTGAAGATCACTCTGATCTTAACAATCTATAAGAATTAGGATATTTCATAATTTGATCGAGTCAGAATCCCCTATAACAGATGCCTAGAGTCCGCCATGGGTCCACATGATGATAATCCAGACCGTTCATCTTGTATCACATTCCCTGTAATGACGTATCTTCAAATTTCACATATGTCAATGGAGGGGATGAGATTCAAGATGAATGGTTTGGATTATTATCATGGGAGCATAACAAGGGATCAAGAGGGCCCAACTCATCAAGTGCACCCAACCCATTGTTTTTTATGTCCGTGTTGTTCTCATCCGTCCATTATTCTCATATTCATGTAATTACTTTACAAACCTTATTTGTGAGATCAAGTCATGTGCACTGAGGACTCCACCTGATGAGTGACTCAGATCTTGCCAATGTGTCAATGTTTTTGAAACGATGGATTTAAAAAGGACCTTTTGGGAGTCCAATCAGTCTTAAGTTTGGTGTGTGAGTTATTAACATTACTAGACCTTTCCACACCCTGCTATAAAATCCCAGCCATAGCATAGCAGCAAGAGAGAGAAAAGCCCATTCACATGTGACCAGGAAATGAAGGGAGGGACGCTAAAAGCTGAATGTTTTCTGAGGCTCTTCTCAGTGTTGCTTGCCATTTTGGCTGCTTGCCTTGTGGGTCTAGACACCCAAACTAAACTTGTCTTCTTCACCATTGAGAGAAAAGCCACTAACAAGGACTTGCCAGCCCTCTCGTAAGTTCCTTTGATCATATAACTTGTCTATCCGTTCATTAGCTGATATATTCACATCCATACACACCATGATTTGAGAGTATCTCAACTTGGGTTGTGATGATTCATTCAGTAATATACCATGAGATCGTCTACATCTGTAATGGGTGGTGTTTGGTTTTTGTTATTTCTTGCTATCTCTTTAAGTTTGTGGGTTTTAAGATCTCTGTATATCCTGATTAATGCTTTTTTGGTGTGTTTTGTGGTTGGTATTGTAAGGGTTATGGTTATTGTGGAAGCAGTTGCTGCCGCCTATCAGTTCATTCAACTATGCAAGTCATGTATTAAGGCAAATCAAAGTGGTTTTCACAAAAGTCTGGCATGGCTTGATTTCTTTTTAGATCAGGCAAGTAACAAGTACACTAACTAGATTGTTTGAGTTTGCAAGCTCTATCAATATGCCATTTTTTTTTTCTTTTTTACTTTAGTAAATAATCACACACAGGCGTTACTTGAGCCCCTGGCCCAATAGAAATGCAACCAGGGATTCATCATAGACACAACAATCCTCTTTTTATGCTTGGAAGAACTTGTACGGCTTATTTGCCTCACCGGATAGGGAAGGACTGTCGAATCTAACCTTCTAAACGAAATAAGTTACATTGAATGTAAGAAACGCTCCTTACCCCACTCGTAAGGAGTTGGGTTTCTATTAGGGAGGTCATTTGTTCAACTTCCACCTCTTCTTTATATACTTTTGTATGTGTATATGCGGGTTTTCTTCCCACCTCGGTGGTTTCCTAAAAAAAGAAAGTTAGATTGAATGTTAAACAGTTTCTTGGATTGAAAAAAAGAAACCCTTTAAAGTCTAAGTCCTTGTGTCGTTGACCAATTCCTGTTTAATTTTTGACCCATCAATTTAGTGCACCAGCAGGAGGCATGTGAACATGTAGTTTAACTGGTCCAACGGCTACTATAAAAAGCACACCCCATAAGTTCTCATTTCATAAGAATGCAAACAGAAACTACGAAATGCAAATAGAAACTATCTTTAATTAATAATATTTTTATTTACGTACGTAGATACCTTATTTCATATGTACTTACTTGTATCTCTATCTCTATCTCTATCTCTTTCTCTAATAAAGTCTATGTCTGTGTTGACATGATGATCTTAACCATCAATACCTGTAGGTTATTGGGATAGTCTGTCGCATCATGGAGATTGGGTAGAGCCCTATTTGTGATGGCCAGTCATGTAAACAGCCCTTTGTGGGTTTGATTTTTTTGCCCGAACAGGACCATTTCATCTTCTCAAAATCACATCAGAAGATACTTTTCTATTAGTATTAATACACTCTAGATTAATTAATAATGGAATTGTATAATTTCAAATTAAAGTTCTTCATTAGTTTTTTTTTTTTTTTTCTTTTAAAGTAGAGGGGGGGAAAAAGGAAATACACTCTTCTATCACTGTTATGTCAGCCCCAGCCAATTTGGGTCCCAATTTTTTTCTGTGTCTTGTTATAGAACCATGATCTAAGCCCTTTAAAATTTGTTTCTTTTCTTAAGGACCATTAAAAACCTTCTTAAAACTTAGGTTTTTAAGAAGATGGCATGAAACAAAATCCATTAATCTGGCTTAGCGTTGTTGGTTTCTGTCGTTTTCTTGCAATTGATTGTTCATTAATGTTGAAAGCTAGCAACTCACCAAGATTTTGTACTGGATAGGACAAAACCATATCCACTATGGGATTAGAAAGGCTAGGTTCAGGCCGGGTTCATAGCAAGCCAAGCCCAGAACTATAAGGAACCTGTGCCTCAGTGCCCAGACCCAACTCAGGCCCAGATTACAAGCAATGTGCAAATAATATTGCAATAAATTAAAAATATCTATGATATTTGCAACATATGTTACAGGCCCATAATCACACCTGAATTCAAATTAAGTGCCTGGTCTTTGACCCAAATTGACACAGACATTTTCTTTATGATGTAAAAAAAAAAAAAGGGACCCTTGCCTGTAAGGTACCCATTCCAACTCCTACTCTCATCTGTTCAAAGTAGATATACAGGTGGCACTGGGTCAGTTTTGGATTGGGTTGAACACTATGTGTAACATGTATAAGATCCATATCAACTGACTCATTGATTGCTTGGTTTGAAAATGTCAACCCACATGCAACCCCAAATTTAAAATATTCAATTCAGAACATTAATTTTCAGGTTGGATTGGGGGTATAGAGTGGGTTGGCTTTGCGGATTGAATATTAGCAGTTGATCTGCCTCAATCCAACTCAACCCATTTATTGATCCCCAACCCAACACAACCCATTTATTGATTTCCAAAAATAATCAGACTTCATGATTCATAGAAGAGATGGTCCCAAGATCTCTGATCTGACATGGCATAGTTTGTGGTGGGACCCACCATAAGGAACAGTTGAGAGATGTTATACACTAATATAGGATAGATTTTCAACTTGTGGTGGTGGTGGTGTTGAAATAGATGGTGGCGTACGTTACTTTCGGTGCAATCGCAGCTGCAGCACAGGCTTCATGTTTTGCAGTAACAGGAGCAGAGCATTTCGAGTGGATGAAGCTCTGCAACATCTACACCAGGTTCTGCGAGCAGATTGGTGGGGGTCTCGCCTGTGGCCTTTTGGGGTCTCTTCTCATGGCTGCCGTCTCCTCTATCTCTGCTTTCCATCTTTTTAGAGCTCACACAACTTCTAAGCAATCGTTTGTTGTCAACAGAGGACCACTCTAAAACATACAACTCAGTTTTATGTGTACAACCCCCTTTGTGAAAACATATGGGGAAAAAAAAGAACCCTTCTGTATTGTTTTTCTCTTGGTATGATGATATTATAGTTTGGGTATTGTGTGTAATTGTGTTGCGATGGATATCTAGGTGGGCCACCTTTGTTTTTCACCACAACCTCGGAGGTTGGACCGAAGAGAATCTACACAAGTGGGAAGAGAAAGCCCACACTTTCGGATTGAAAGTCCGCCGACACTTACATGGTTGGAAACATTGCTCACACAGTGGAAGAAAAGGCTCACAAAGTAGGAAGGGTGGCATTGACTAGAGGCAACGAACTGGGCAACACGCTCACTGGATGCCATGTGTGAGGCTTTAACGTAGAGAAATTTTGAGTTAAAGGAGTAGAACTCTAGAGCAGCACACACCTATTGAAATCCGAACCATTCAAAGTAAACACCCTTGGATTTTTCAAGGTTAGAGCCTTAGAGAATCTATATTTCATGAGCAATCAAGAGTGTGAGGCCCACCTAAAAGCATGGTTGGAAAACTCTACGAGTAGACTCTTGACTCTCCCGAATCATCTCATTTAACAAAGAACCGAGTCAAATATAGGGGAGATTCGGCCGAGTCATCTCATTTTAATAGGATATTTGCATTTAGAACCATTTGATAGGTAGATCTAATATTAAATAATGAATATTTATTTTTAAGTAATTATGCATCAGGTTTGGATTTAACAATTTAAAAATGATGATTGAAAGGTAATTTGAGACTTATATTTTCTCTTTTACATTTTATATTTGGACTAACAAATTATGTAATATGTAATGCCTTTTCTTTTACTTTCCTTATTTTAGTATTTTCTTGTATATATAAATTTACTAATTTGAATTGATTATCATGAATGCATGTAAATAAATGTATATTTCTATTTTATGACTAATGATTTTATTTTTAAATATTTTTAAAATTATTATTGAAAAAACATGACTCTCCCAAGTCTCCGCATTGGTTGTATCCGAGTAAATATTTTTGTATTGGATGAGTCGAATCTGAGTCACGAGTTTTCCAATATTGCCTGAAAGCATGCAAATCATAGGAGCCTAGATGAAAGACTCCTTAAGGTTTACCCTGTAAAAAAGAGTGGGAACCATCCAATCACAATAGGCTTTTTTATTTAGATTTTCGTTAAACAGTAGGTATTATTTTAAAAGACCCCGAATGGATATCACACTTTGCATGAATATTTGGTGCATGAATATTTAGGGGCCTCAAATAGAAAGATCTTGATGAGAATTATCCGGAAATGGAAACCTCTCAAATCCGAGAATCCTTAAGAGCTCCTGCATAAAAAGATGTTAGATAAAATACTGAACATCTCCCTATAATCGACCTCCCCGGACAAGCAAAGAGATCTTCTAAGAGGCACATCCCATAGAATACAACTATCCCTCTCCTCATAGTAATCACTAACAGATGGCTCTTTATTATAAGCCACTCAAAAAATCCTAGGAAACAATGCACATAAAGGACCCGCCCCCATCCCATCCCCCATCACAAAACCCACCCCTTTGAACAAAACTTCCACAACTAATGTTGGATATATCCCCAACTGAGGCAATACCACCCCATAAACCCGACCTACGGAACCTTGGTCTAGAGTGATGCCACCAACCCCACTTGCCCTCACCATACTTAGAATCAATGATTCTTCTCCAAAGGCGTCCCTTTCCTCCCAGAACCTCCACCACCATCTAACTAATAAAGCCTTGTTTTTTTTCTCCAAACTACCCAAACCCAAGCCCCACTCCCAAATTTATTTAAAGGCCTCAACAAAAGAGTCTGCATCCTTTGAGACCTTGACCTTGAGAACTCCTGAGCTGAAGGATTGGACCTCCATGGTTGGAACCATATGTTGAAAATCAGACCTGCTCAAAACAAATGCCCTCCTAGTATGCATGTATGGAATATCTCCAAAACTTACAACAATATGAGTTTGTCCATCGTAAGATCAACCCTATAGTTAAAAACACAATTAAACACGATCTCATGCATTATTCATCATCAAGTTTCTTCTTAAACAGTCACCTGGAGGTTGAGAGTTCGAAACTGCACTACCTCACTGGGGCTAAAAGGGATTTACCCAGCTCCCTCTGGTCCTGTAAGGATTATTTTGGCCCAAACGGCTAGGACAACCTCCTTTCCCTACTTTATGAAAAAAAAAAAAAAAAAAAGGTTTCTCGAACAGTAAAAAACTTAGGGTGGCACCAACTCTTACGGGGGGACATTTGAACATATCCCATACATTGGGAGGCCTTTTATTTTTTAGCAACTCCCATTTTCAATAGGCGGACCTCACAGTAGAGTTTCACTCCTTTTTAACTCCTGATTTCATTTAAAAAAAAAAAAAAAAAACACCCAGATTTCTTTGGGTCAATAATTTTGTATCAGACGTGTCGAGTTTGAGTCACGAGTTTTCCAACATTGCCTGAAAGGATGCAAATCATGGGAACCTAGATGAAAGGCTACTTAAGATTTACCTTTGTAAAAGAGAGTGAGAACCATCCAATCACAATAGTTTTTTTTTTTTAATTTAAATTTTTGTCAAACAGTAGTATTATTTTAAAAGACCACATAATAGACTAATTCTATCATTTTGATAATGTCGATTGGGTATCATAGAATCAAGTTACATTATAGGCAAAGGATAACCAAACCCTGCTACCCAACCAAAGAGTCTACATCCTTTGAGGCTCTGACTTTGAGGACTCCTGAGTTGAAGGAGTGAAACTTCATAGTTGGGAACTATATTTTCACTCAAAACAAACGACCTCCCAGTATGCATATAGGGAGAATATCTTCAAATTTTACCACAATATGAGTTGGTCCACCATACGATCCACTCTTTAATTAAAAACATGATTAAACTCAACCACATGCATTATTCATTATCAAGTTTCTTCTCCAACAGCCAAAATTATGGTGGCACCAACTCTCATTAGGGGACATTTGAAGATATCCCATACATTGGGAGGCCTTTTATTGTTAAGCAACTCTGTTTTTTAATAAGTGAACCCACAGGAGAGTTCCAAATCCAATCCTTTTTAACTCCTGATTTCTTAGAGTCAAAGTTGCATAGGATCCGGGAATACTGTCAGGTTTTAATGAACTCACCAACCTTTGGCTTCATTCATCAAAAGTCCATAAATATATGGATGCTGGATCTTTAGCCAAAAGGCCAATAAAGGTACCCATAAATACATGTATACGTTTGATACACTCATTGATAAATTAAACTGCTTCCTCAAAATCAACCTAGATTAACACATGGGCCCATTCCTTCCAACTGTACATAATAAACATGAAGAGGAAAGAAACAGGGCACGTATGGTGAAATTTGCAAGCTGTCTTGTAGTAGTCAGAAGATTTATTGTTACAATATTCACAGAGAAAGTAGGCAGGGCAGGTGATGTAAGTGGCATTTAGGTGAGCATTGATCAAAGGTTGACCCCATACATTGGGCAGGTTTGGACAATGCCTTCATAATAAATATTGCTGGTGGGTTTAGTCGGTGTCAAAGGACTCAAACAGGTGAACAATAGACGGTGCAACATGCAGTCCAATTTCTCACAGTTAGGGATGCAAACGGGTCAGAACCTTAGTGGATCTAGATCTGGATCTGTCTTTATATATTCGGATTCGGCCCCACACAAAACCGTGGAATTGTATCTAGATCTGGTTCGTGGTCTGGAACCAAAATAAGATGTAGAGTGCAAGAGTACAACTGGATAAAGGAGCTTCGAAATAGATTTTTCAAATGTACGAATGAGGGTAATAAGTCATATATGATTAAAGCTAACTAGACTATCAGTATACATATAACTCAAGCTACGTGGGCCCTTAAAACTTATGTAGATTCAGATCCTCAGGTTAGAACATATCCGGATCCGGTTTCAGATTTTAATGCTCCGAGTCCTACTACACTCAATGGATATCAATATCCCCAGATCCAACAATAAGTTTTCATATCCTACTAGTAAAGATGAGCCACTGAATATTTATGCTTCGTACCATAAAAATAAAAAATTTAGAAGATTTCTAAGTTAAAATTGAAATCAATTGTAGATCAGTGACGAGGTGCCTTCCCTCCACAAAAACAACTAGGAATCAATCCTAGGTCTAAGCATTGATGGCGTGCGACTTGTGTAGAGCGCGTAGAATGGGGAGAATCAGGCGAGGAAGTTAAATGAGTCCTACAGTTAAAATAGGGGGAAATTCACCAAGGGCATTCTCTAAGCCAATCAGCTGTTTTAGCTGCTCAACAATATATTGAAGAGTAACCTATCAGACATTTTAGATCACCCATTTATGCTTGTAATGACCATCCAAAATGGACCCCGAAATCAAAACGAAGGATCACTGAAGGTGGGGGCCAGCTGTTTTAAGTTGAACAATCATCATCTGGCAAGAATAATCCTCATAGTCAGAAATGCATCAAAATATGGAATAATGGTACAAAATTTGATCACTTGCATACAACATTACCATTCAAATACATAATTGCAACCACTCAGCTTCCACATGGATGCTCATTGAAATATAATAAGTCCTATTATAAGAGCCTTGGCCCCACTCCATAAAAGAGCTTGTTTATTACATGAATGACCGACTCCAGTTGGACTGATATAGATACAAAGTCGGCTAAAGGATCCAAACCTCATTTATATCAATTAGTTTCTAACAAAAACTGAGGAACTAACCTTACAAAACATTATCAGAGACAGCAGCAATTAACAGTGAAGTGCTGAATTTGTTTCCCCAGTTCGCTCCCCAAGACACTAGTCCCTCTTCTATCATGCTGCTTCCTCTAGGAAAGAGATGTAACATGTTCAAACATGAGACACCCATCAACCAGCGCATATTCCAGCCACCAACTGTCACTGTTGATTTTTCCAATCTGATTCTAGGTAAAGAAACTAGCTTCACCGCTGCTGAGCTGCCTTCCTCTTTGACAGCATTGTGCCACACATTGTCAATCAGCACATTTCCCAATCAGCCATTACTGTTTCAATCATTTCAAGTCCAACCCGGGGGGATAAATACCTTAATCTTCCAACAGCTGCACTTCAAATGATGTTGACAATTTCAAGTGCACACTATTTCAAACTTTGGACAAATTTCTGCAAAGTGAATGCTTTTCCCACTGCGACTCTTTTCTTTTGCCTCGAGATGTAATTCATTCCATATCAGAAATTTCATCTTCATCTTCCTCTAAGATATACACCAAGGCACGCCTTCGGGACGCAAAGACAAAAGCAACACCTCTGGAAGCTGCAAAAAATTTTCATTGCATCTTTTTTTAATAAAAACATGTTCTTATACTTGATAAATATGTGCAAAATAAACCAAGAACTGGAATTAGCAATGCCTAAATCTTCATTTTGAACATGAGTGATAAGCTATATAAGACATGCCTGACATACTCAACAGATTTGCTAATTCAAATGTTCAAAAGGAGATGCCACAAATGTAAATGGCATGGGCTCAGAGCTGAAACCTTCTCCATCTCAACCTCAACAACCTGGTACGGTTGCTAATCTCTGAACACTTTTCTTATTAACAGCATGACAGTTAATTCTTTAATAAAGGAACAGTGGATTGACTCTGTACAAGTGGGAGAAAAAGAAAGCTGGTACAACGTCTCAACTTGTTTTCAGAGTGAGAAGAAAAGGAGTTGGACTTTTGGCCAAATAATTTAGTAATTTATGTTTGGAAAGGAAGAAACCAGCGACTCCAGCTGCTCAAAATCATCAATGAACTTGAAGGGAAGTGTCAAGGTCCTATGAGACCATTTGAATTATGACGTTAGCTCCACCAATGTAAACTGCAAACTGATGTCGCAAAACCAAGTACAATGTCCAAGCTAATGCTCCTGAATTTTTCTTTTTGGCAAGAAAAACTCTGCAAAATTGTAGAATATTGAAAATAGATAACGAATGGAACAAACTATGACTAAGGGGCTGTTTGGATTTGCTCATGTTTTTGAAATAGAGCTGATTCAATTAGGTATGCTGGAGATAAAGCTTTTCAATTAGACATTTTAACAAATAGACAATTTGGCATGTCTAATTCAATTAAAAGTAAAAGTTATACGGACTAACTTGTCATAAAGTAAAAGTTACTTATATGGGCGAACTTGCATGTGCCAACTTGTTATATGTTAAAAATATTACAGGCAAACTTATCATATGTTAAAAATATTACAGGCAAAATTGTCATATAGTAAAGTATTATGGGAAAACTTGTCCAAAAAAATTAAAAGTTTTTCAATTGCTTTAGACACTGATGTCTGTTTGGAAAAGTAACTTTTTGTTACTTTCTGAAAAAGAGGCAAAAGGTCTTAAAGCTGAATCAATCTGAGATTAACATAAACCTTTCCAAACATTCTAAAGCACTTACTGTCAGACATTTAACCTTACGTTAAAGAAACTTGTTCAGACATAGACTATTTGAAGGTTTAACGTTTATCATACTTCAGTTGGCACCTATGGCCTGGTTTCTCACACATGTAATTTTAGGGAGGTCTCAGGAGAACCAACAGGAGCTGCCACGGTTATCTATTATATACTCTAATACACGAATCTCCCTTGTATCTTTATGGTCGCATGATTAGAAGCACGGAAAATAGGCCAAGTGTTCAAGGACTGGTACACCCTCTTCTTCATCCCAAAAATAAAAAATAAAAAACCAACATGTTATAATTATAAATATATTTAGATGCATTTCATATAGTTCTTGCTTCACTGGCATACAGTCTGAAAATGAGAAAGATAAAATAATCCTATTCTGATGCCTTTTTATTAGACAAGAAAGAAGGCAAGGATTAGTGAAAAAAGTTGTGGTTATTCAGGTTGCACTAGGATCTGTTCTATTTGTGAATAGAGAAAAAATGATTTTTTTATAGGTAATGAAAAAAATTAACACCATTCAGGTTGCACTAGGATCTGTTCTATTTGTGAATAGAGAAAAAATGATTTTTTTATAGGTAATGAAAAAAATCATCACCATGGTTTTCATGCTTTATCTTCTTCTAGGAGTAATATTCTTGAAAGAGGAGAATTTTCTATGCCCCATGGCCCATATTGGCAAGAGAATAATACATCCTAGAACCTTTGAAAAAATGCAATTTATGTCCCTTTTAGTGGTAACAGAAAATTATATTGCAAAGAGAAAACCAATTAACCAAATACAACCAAGCAACCACCTGCATATGTGAGAATCATTGGCATCCAAAATTGAATTATGATGAAGTTAAACGTAACAGTAAATTTGAAGCAATGTACTTACCACTAACAGCTAATGGGGCTGTTACAGAATGAGGAATACAGCGGACTTTACCATCTTCCATTTGCAAGTTCACCGCAGAATCCTAAATTTCAAAACAGTTTACTTAACCAGTTATTATATAATCCACTACACCAAATTACCCCAGAATTATAAACAAAAGTTGAAATTTTGTGAAATGTAGAAGGTCAAGTGAATCATTATAACAGACGGATGATTCTTCGTGTGCGCGCATGCATGTGTGAGTGCATGCACTTATTTTGGCCAATTAGCAGAGGTGGGAGTGGGTGGCTGGGTCAGACAGGCTCACAGGCTGGAAAATCATCGTGTGCGCGCATGCATGTGTGAGTGCATGCACTTATTTTGGCCAATTAGCAGGGGTGGGAGTGGGTGGCTGGGTCAGACAGGCTCACAGGCTGGAAGGTGATTGTTACTAGGGTGACCAGTGCTTGAACACCCAACCTCTGCTGGGAGAGGATACATATATACCATCATCATTAATTGACTATTAGAAAGTGAAATCTATCATATAAATAAATGAAAAGCAGAAGGAATGATGCAGGATAAACCCATGACCTCACCTGCAGGATCCAACAAAGTTTAGATATTTTCTAATTTTATTAATTGTTATTTTTTTAATTAATGAGTTGTAATTATAGTAAGTTTCCAATTTCTTTAGTTTCCTAGTTTGATTAGGTGACTTAGCCCCTAAGTTTTGCTTTCTTATTTATATGGCATTGTAGAGATTAAAATTCAAAAGAGTAGATTAACAATATTGTGTGGGGTTGTATCCCTTGAAGTGTGTCCTCCTGTTATCTTCTCAGCAGAGACTCCTTATTGTGTCCATGGACAAGTGCTTCGGCACTTTCACGCAAGCCCTAATCCTAGGGCCTGCATCAATTGTTATCAAGGAAAAATGATCATTGCAATCGGTTTGATCACGTAATCCAATCTTCCGCTTTATCCCCTTTTATTCCCATCCCTGCCGATCATTCATCAAGGAATTCAAGAACTGCATGTTTCTCATCATAACGAAAAGCTCCCAACCTTCCCTCTAGGAGAACAAGTGTCCAGGTTGTGTTTGAAAGCAAAGAAAATCGAATGACATTTCTTTTCTTTCTTTCTTTTTTTCAACACAAATCATGAGGAATTTTAAACTTCTGCATCAATTTCTTGGGTTATTCCTCAATTCCAGGTGCTCTTGAGCGATGCTAGGATCCTTCAAATCAAGATGCTACATTTAGGAAATCAATCTGAACCAAAACTAGTCCAAATACAATGATCACTGGAACATAAAAAGAATAGATACCAATGCAATCAAGACCCAAACCGAGCATCACCGAGCAATGGCAATGAAAATGATGCCCCTCTTCACAAATATTTAAGAGGAAGGCACTTAATGATCTCAAAATCAACAATCTATATCAGACACTGTTCCTGAATTTGACCAAAGAGTTTTAGATGACTGACCATTTCGAGACAGGCAAATAAAAAATCAGTGACAGCAAACTTACTCTGATACCATAATAGAACCAAGGAAAATTATCCCAGATCTTAAAAGCAATGAAGAGAAGCAAAGGGAACGGAGGTAAATGGCTGTTAAAAGTTGCATTCTAATTGTAAGTTTTTCCCTGTTTACCTGACTTTCAAGATACAATAACAATTGATGATTGGGCAATTACTATCCCTTTTGTATTGGTAGCAATTACAATCTGTTTGATTTGATAGAAAAATAATCTAAACTATCATATTGATAAGATATGTTATAAGATACATAATGGAAAGTAAATTGGGTTGCACTCCTCTGTCAATAAGGTTGTCCACACAATTTATCCATTGCTCATCTGCAGCTGAAGTCACATTTCCCAAGCCTCAGATTTTGGGATACTTACATAGACAGGCCATCAAATAAGATTTAAGGCAGGGACTAGAAAGGCCACCACCACCTTGAGCTCAGCAGCTTAATGTGCATAGAAGCTACTTTGGTTAGGAATGTAAATTGGTCGGGCTCATGGTTGACTGAGACCCAAGTAAATGTCTATAACTGCGCCCATATACGGAACACAGGCCTCTATCTATCTTGACACTATAGCTCGAACATTCAACCTGTAGGTTTCAACAATAAGCCTCTATCATTTGTGTAGGGTGCTTTTCCATATCCATTGTATTATAAAATAATATTCATATATTTTGTAGAATAAACAGTATCTTATGCATAAGAAGCATTAACCAGGTATTTGGGTATGGACACAATTGGACCAAGACACCCAATTAAAAAATAACTATGCCAATTAAATTCAGAAAATTCAAATAATTTGATAATATCCAAAGAAATATAAATAAAATTATATAACTCAAATTTTAAAGTTTCAAATCCTTCTAGTGGGCTCTGGGGTATCTAGGGTACTACAGCAGGCCTTCATTCAATCTTTCTAATTACTTCGTCAAAAACACTAAATGACTAAATAATAAATCTTGCAAACACGCTACCAAAGGATAACGATACTATGTAATAATAACTCAGAATTTATTTGGATATATGGCCCGTCAACTTAGATGATGTTCCAATTGATCTCCAAGCTTAATTATCGATATCATAGGCTGCATGCCAAAAAATCTTTCACGGTTTCGTTCTAGTCAAGAATTAAGAGAAAATACACAGCATATTACAATAATATTTATAATGATAATTGTATTATTATTAATAATAATAATAATAATAATCATCATCAATTGGCTAAAAAATAGAAAGTTCGGTAACTGGGTAATTGGGGGTCCATCGACATCCCCAATTTGGGTAATCTAGGGCATCCCCGACAGTAAGACTTCAAATATGCAGGCAGCAAAACATGCCTTGTTTCGAGCCTGGTTGCATTGGGTGGATTCCAGTACAGCTGAAATTGTTAAGGCCTAAGACGCTTATATTCACACTGTTCTAGGCAGTTCACCTCAGATGGAAACTCGGGAAATCCCATTGCATAGCCTGAGCACTAAGTCTCCATTGCGGTTGAGGTTTTTTAATGAATGGTATAAAAAAATTATCAACTTGGTTGGAGACTTGCTTCCATCTGGTGCGTTGGGTGGCCAGCGAAAGAAGTGGATAGGTTGGTAAAGATGCGTAGTCATGGAGCGTAGTGCAATAACCGCAATTTCTTTCATACTATGATGCACGGATACTTCAAAATAGGCAACGTAACATGTCGTATTATATCCGATACTTCAGTTTTTATGTGTAAAATCCAGGTCCCTGCTATGTCCATGGTGTGTCCCTACCGTATCTGGGCATCATAGTTTCCTCCATTACTTTTATCATATAATACAATAAATAGATATTCTTATTTTTGTTGCCTCGGTATTGCCTCTCCTGATTAATATCTAGTTGTTACCTTTCATAAACATAACAAGAATAATAATGAATGATGATGATGACCACGACAAAAAACGATCACAACAACAATAATGTTTTAAGCATAAGCTCACAGTTCAGGTTATCATGCACATAGAAAGCTGACTTGCATTTATAGAGGACAAAGTTTACTTCAAGGATATTGAGACCATTCACATTTGCATCTAAGTCGGGTACAATATGATAAACGATCAAGAAATCCGAACTTCATTAAAATCACAACTGGGCCCTTAAAAAAAATGAACAATATGCATTTCAAAAAAAAAGAAAAGAAAGAACAATATGATTAATGAAAGATACCTTTATATCATGCAACTTCCAAAAATTTGGACTTCCACATCTGGAAATAGGCACAAAAGGAAGGTCACATGTTTGAACAATCATCAACAATGATTTCCCAGGGTCTTCAGAAGTACAAGTTGTTTCATTTAGTAATAGTACAATCTGACTTTCCTGATTCAAACACAAACATTTTACACCAAAGATGAGATATAGAATCTGAAAGCGCAAGTACAATGTATGAGCTTTACCTCTATAATACCCAGTGCCAGATATTTGTATATGCCTATCCACAAGTAATTATACTGATACTGGTACTAGATACTGCACAGATGCTTGTAGGGTATCACCTCAGTGTATCTTACTGTAGAGGAACGTTAAGCTATATCCCTGCTCCCATTCCCAAATCCGCAATATTGGCACCATTGCTCATGAGAAATTGCGGATATTAAATCAAAAACATTTTAAAGAACATTTTCTCAGTAGACACACCAAAATGGCATTTGAAAGAATTTGGCTACTCATCAGGTGAGTCTCACCTAGAACATTACTTGACATAACATCAGGCTGGTCCACTCATATGAGCCATGCATGAATAAATGCACATTGAATATGGACCATAGTATCATTCTAATTTTAACAATCCATTTACAATGTAGACGATTGGCCCACCTGATACAAGAGCTGCCAACATTTTGGGCAAGAATATCTTCACAGGTAACTCCACCCAATGAGTAGTCCAGAAAACATGATACGTCTAACGGTTGAATGCTTGTTGCATAACTCCACTTTAAGCATCCACTCGGACAAAAATCTTCTACATTTCTCTTACCTTGTATAGAGACAGATCCACACAGTGGAATCCTTGGGGAATGCATAATAATACAGCCTCCAAAGAAGTATTTCCCTTCTCGATACAACTTGAATCGTGCATAAACCCTCTTGCTATGCCTATACTACTTGGAATATCAGACGAAAACTCATCAGGTACTCTGAAAGTAATGTAGTCTACAAGTCTATGTCGAGGAGCATGACAGGCAGAAGCATCCACAGAGGCATCCTACAAAGAATCATAAACATATCAATACAAAGAAAAACTAGAAAAAAAGCTAACAGCAAAAAATAAAATGGAATAAAAATTTACAAAGTTGTTTCTAAGGCTATCAGTTGCATTTCACCATTTAAGCTAAATGATATATCCCATTCAAAAAAAGCTAAATGATATATCAAGAACCAAAAAATCAGAAATCTCAACATTGAAGCAACAATAAAATGAAGGAGCTACCATAAATGAAGATTAGCAAGTACCTTATAGAATGATATAGACGTAGGAACATGCAAAGAAGCAAATGGCAAAGATAATGGAGTGGGATATAATGGCAGCAAATCGTCACAGCGTATCTTTGTTGAAACAGTAGTAAATGGCATTGAAAAGGCCTCTTTGAAACTGAAATGGTAGAGACATTGCAGGAAAACATACTAAGAAAATGATGGATGCCCAAAAAAACAGTAATCAAGGAAATATATTGAAACTAGAAAGATAAGTTAGTAGTAAGCAAACAATTAAGAAAGCTAAATGTTAGAGAGATAGAGAGCACTACTAAAACTTAGTGAACTACAGACGTGGACCATTGTAAGAAGGGAAAAGAAAACAATAGCTATTGAATGACCAAATAGCCATCACAATTTCTTTCGGTGGTTGACTGAGAACCAAGAACATAGAATGTCTCTGGTTGTACCGAAAAATATCAATCAAATCATGATGTCTGTTTCAGGTTTGCCAGAATAAGGCAAATTAAAATTTTTGAAAGTAATGAAAGTATTGGAGAATAATTCCAGTATTCTGTGGACGTTTCAAAACAACTTCCATCTCCTTGGTAGTAAACAACTTACTTTAGATGATGATTAACAGTGTTCAAGTAACCTACTGACCATAACAGATGATACATTGATTTCTATTCAATTGGTTAGTGCATTTGTAATACTTCTAATGACCTAAATCAACTCTCTCTCAAAGTAAAATTTTATTGACGGGACAAAAGAAAAGAACTTCAAATGGAAGAACACAGAGCAAACTTAAATGTAAGGTAGGCAAAATCATTCTTTAAAGAAACCATCCCAAATAAATGGGAAAAAAAACCCTCAAATTATCTTCATGGTGAAGATTTGTTTTATAGTATGAGGATGTGTTGGTGAAAGAACTGTTAAAAAATTACCTATGCTCCATCTGATCAAATTCCTTCGCTAAAGTTCTTCGTAAGCATTCAGTATCTGAAAATCCACCGAATCTAACAAGTTCCTCAAATCTATGTATCGTATCCCTGTAAAACAGTTAGAATCAATTGAATCAACAAAGAATGCCGGATAATAATTAGAATCCAAAAAATATGAATGAGAAATTATTGTAGCTAGAACACATCCAACTAAATCCACAAATATAACCATACATCTAGGTATATAGTAAATTACTACAAAGAATTATGTGATCCGGACACCATAAAATCCAAATGGCATAAAATGCTGTCAAGTGTACCACTAAAGATCGTCAGAGTACTGCTACGTCGGATACTGATCTTTTTTGCCCAAGACATCCTTACTCTTTAGTGGTTCTAGCTACTAAGTTGTTTCCAACACAACCTAAATACGTTTTTTTTTTTTTATGGCCCTCCGAATCCACTTCAGCACATACATCAGCAGGAGCCATCCAGAAGATAGAGGTTTCTACTTCAAAACATACCAATTTAGTGCATATTACAATGTTCAAACGTAGCAAGCAGTGCAAATAGATATTATAGACATTGACAAGTGCAAGCATCTTTCTATCATTGTTACCACCATCATCTGAGCTTTACTCATCGATCAAGGGTCGGCAAGCTTGAATCTAATAATATTAGTAAAAAGTAGTAACAACAAGGATACACTATTAATAATGTAAAATACTAAATAAGTTGACTGACTACGAAGTTTAGCCTCCATTGTATTCATTACAAAATTCTACAAAAGCTACATGATAAATGCCTCATGGAGACAAACAGGTTGAATGTATGAAAGCGAGCACATGGAATGAAGTGGGGCCCATGAAATAGAAGAGAGATTTACAACAGGTTGAAGAGTCCAATGTATCAATAAATTCGATATCAATGATAGGATGGGGAATTGGTGATCCTTTCGAACGTCTTTTTGTGCAAGAACTATAGATTCTTGGATTTGGAAGCCATCCACATCTGGAGAATTCTCAACTAAGGCTTTTTACATGGCCTTAGAGGAGATCAATCTTCCTAGAGCTCCCTCCTCTCTTGTTTGGTTGGGGTTGGTTCCTCCACGGGTTGAGGCTTTTTGCTGGCTTGCAATTGGGGCAAAGGTATCTATGGCAGATAATTTGAGAAAAAATGGTTTGACGGATTCTAGTATTTCAGATGAATGTGTGATGTGTCGAAAGGAACTGGAAACTGTTAACCATCTTTTTCTTCATTGTTTGTGGCTGGTCTTTGGGGTCACTTCAGTGGTAGATGTGGAGTTGCTTGATGCCTTTTGGAGAAGATTGCAGAGATGGCAGAGTCTTGGTTGGGAGAGCAGTTTGTAGGGTGTGGGCGTATTCTTTGGAGATAGATTCCATTTGTTGTCTTATGGTCCATTTGGAAAGAAAGGAATAACAGAATCTTCAGGGGCACTCCTCTTCTGTGGTGGATTTGATTGCTTCCATCACCCAAAGGATTGCAACCTGGGCATTGGACTTGAAGGAGTTTTCATCATTTAACTCTAATGATATCTTTCTTAATTGGGAAGCTTGTATGAGATGCGGCCTAGTTAAGGTGAGAAAGCTGTCCATTGGTCTCCTCCCCCTCTAGGTGTGTTTAAGTTCAATGTCGATGGTGCTGCGAAAGGTAAGCCAGGGCCGGCAGGTATTGACGACGTTCTTTGCAATAGTAAGGGTGAGCTCCTCTTTATGTTTTCGAAGCCGGTGGGTATTTGTGATTCAAATGAAGCAGAGGTGTCAGCTATTTTGGAAGCTCTTCGATGTTTCTCAAGGAGTTTTCAAGGTGACCTCATTGTGGAGAGTGATTCTTCTAATGCCATTGCTTGGGTCTCCAATCGAAAGTCTTTTCCTTGGAAATTACAATTCATCTTTTATGAAATTAGGTTGTTTCTGCCAACATCAATGTTGTTTTCCAACACAAGCTTAGATTGGCTAACTCCATGGCCGATGCTTTAGCCAAACAGGGGGTTATGACGGACTCTCCTTGGGAGGGAGTTGTTTTGTAGTTGTTTTTGTAGTCGAGGGGGTACAATGCTCTTGTACCTCGCCATTTTTTTCCGCCTTTGTATTACTTCATCTTTTTTGCTAATGATAATTTGTGTTACCAATCACAAAAAATAAAAAATAAAAATAAAAAAATAAAAATAAAAAAAGAAGGGATGACTACTTAGGTTCTAGATTTAAAATTGCTTACTATGCTATGAAATAATTTCCGTGGGTTTTTCCAAAGTTCGCCATTGCTGGTGAACTATCTTAAAATTCATGGAAAGCAACTACATGCCATACTCATTCATCTCATCATCATCATAATCAAAGCCTCGTCAGTTGTCCCAAGTCCTAACTATGTTGGGGTCAGTTGCATGAATTCTGCTTCGCCATTCCAGTCTATCCGGAGCCAAAACCACCATATTCATACATCTATACCACCTAAAATATGCTATCCACATGGATGGTCAGCTGTTGTCAGCCGTTTAAAAATTGAAATGATCAATCAAAGCACTAACGTCGGCCTAAGGTTTGCTTATTTTTTGCTAAGATCCATTCAACACATAAATTTTCAATTGCATTGTATAGATCAGTAAGAATTTTGTTTGAGGAAGAAAGCATGATAATCTCTAAATTGAAATATATAATGTTCCCTTCTCCAAACCATCAATCAATGCACTTGCAGCTTGATCAAGATGGTTCAACCGATGATATGCCTCATGGATTAATCACATAACAGTACAAAAATACATAAGAAAACTATGCTAATTACTTGTAGAACTTAAAATGTGATTTTATAGACAGCTGCTCATATGCCTACAAAATAGATGCTGGGTTGATTAATTGAATGGTCTATTTAATGATATGTTTGCATTATATCAATCAATGAGGCGTTGCATGCTTGAGTATTTTGGATGGGTGAACTTTAACAAGATTCATGCACATTTTGACATTAGCATAACAACCATTGATATTTATAAGATTCAAAATGATTAGTATGCAATCTAGGTTGAAAGAAAAATCTCATAAAACTATGAATAAAAATATCATATTAAAAAAGCCTAAGAACAAAAACACAAAAAAAAATCATGTAAATAAATGTTGATAACTGCATCACAATGGCAAACAAGAAGATGTAAAGGAAGAAGATAAGTACAACAAAACAGAGTTCTAAGAAGTTAGAAAGACTGTAATAGTTGCATCATCGTGGTAATTGAGGCCTTATTCCATCTTTGTGAGGTCTGCTTTGTGACTGAGTTTTAGTTCTTCAATCAACCCTATTAAAAGCCATCTTCTTGTAAGTCCACCATCAATAATGTCTTTCCCTAGCATTTCAGTCCAGGTCTTTATGAGTCACTTCCTCTAGCTCCTCATGTTTGTTTTATTTAGCAGTAAATTAAATGTCAAATCAGTGGGGAAAAGTAACGGTTTAGTAAAGGTGAAGTGTAGTTTTAGCAAAGTAAAATTTGTGTTTGTTTTGCATGTGGTATAGACAGAGTGGTAAAGTAACCACTTGTCTTTTATGAGGTAACATTTTTTGGTCTGGTAAAGTTAAAGTAAAGTTTTTTGCAGATGGAACTTTACCTTCCCACTTGTTATGACAAAGCAAACTTGGGTAAAGTAAATTTCCGGTGGCTGGATTTACTTTACCATGGATTTTACTTAACCACATGCGAAACAAACACTGCACAGCTTGAATCATGCACACGTCTAAACCATCTCAAACAAAGTTCCTTGATTTTCTGTTCTATTGGAGCCACTCAACACTTGTAAGTTTTATCTTCTACTTGAGTGCTCACATGGTTTTCACTGTGTCAAAATATAAGTACAGTATGTGATCACTTCTAAATAAATGTATTCCACCTGTATCTCATTGCATAGAAAATACAATAAGACATCACAGTACGTGGCCGTGTATATTGGGCCCTGGAATCAGAAGGGGAATAAAGGCATCCAAACAACAGATCTAGCAAACTGTAAATTATAAAGGCGAGCATGAAAGAAAAACTTACAGATCAACTTCAAAACAATGATTTTCTTCAGTCTTTTCTAACAATTGCCTGACAGGATCGTGTTCATATAAAAACTTCAAGAATATAACAAGAAGTTCACTGTCAAAACCAAGAAGGTGCGTCACCATTATGCTTCAAAGAAAAAAATACCCTAGGAAACAACTTAAGCAAGAATGGGAAATTTAACAATTAAAACCTATTGAATGGTGAAAGCTGATCACTTGGTTCAGACATTAGTAGCCTCACGCATCTTGAAAGCCAGGCAAAGAAATTCTGAAACTGAAACAAGGACGACTCTCGAGAGATCAGACACAAATTTATAGAATCAAAGATAGGTGCAGAGTTATTATCAAAGTGCTTGAATGAAGTCTGTGACAAATGCTTTCAGGTATCCACAAGGGATCAATAGAGGAATAAAATAAAAGAAGATTTTCTATTAAATAAAACATCCAACCAGAAATACATACAAAACCTACTTTCAATGTGTTCTATATGGTAAGGCATGCACAACAAATGCTTACAAGTATATCTCAAGGTCAATGATTGGATAAATTGGGAAGGAAGGAAAAAAAAACCAGAAAAGGAAAAAGACCAAAAGAAGGAAGCAGACAAGCATATAACTAAAAATGTTTGTCCAGTGTCAATTGAAGCATACACAATACAAAGTCACCGCAAATCATCTTTGGACTACTTTTAGCCTTTCCAGCTTGCCCTATGGAGCCTAACCCTTGGACAAGACAGGTTCACGGAAGCAGACTATCAAATAAGCAGCAAGTTATATAAAATGTTACAAGTCACAAAACTAACCATCATTATTCTCCACAATGAAGGCAACAGTGATTTTAGAAGCCACACCTCAAGGACTGCCTCATGGAGAAGCATCCTAAAAAGCACACTATTATCAAATCTTAAGCATCATTAGCATTTGGGCCATATGCCTCACCGTATGAGGCATATTTGAAGCTAACACTCCACATGAAGGGTGCCTGTCACATCTTTTCAAGAAAAAAAGGAAACAGTTTGAATTTTAAAAGGCTTTCTGTTTCAATTAAAGACCTGTAAAATGTAAATAGGATTAACTTAAGTCGACTATAGTTAAAACTCATTGAAAAGCATAAACCAACTGCAGATATTTATTATTTATATCATTATATTCTATATTGAGTAATTATTTATTTATTTTAAAAAAAGGGGTACTGATGAGGCATATGGCCATGACAGCATATGCTCTACACTTTGGGCAATTGGAACCCCTTGCTTCAAGCATCAGTATTATAAACATTGGAATGAAGTATCATTTTCAAGTCGCCAAAAAAATTTCATTGAATGGTTGGGCTAACTGCATTAGCATTTTATATGCCACGCTACAATGTTTAACTGCCAACAAAATTTCAAATTGCAAAATATGTGTTAAACAGATGACCACCTCTCCATTATGAAACTTGAATTCTGGCATTCAAAAATGAAAACAAAAGAAACATAAATTCCCAGAAAAGAAAGTCTTGCTATCCACAATCAAGGAAGCGCTCAAACAATTCAACTTGAATCCAAGAGTGAAAATACATTCAAAATCATAGGACAAAACTGCCTCATAAGCTTCAGTACCTCAATTCTTTTTGATAGGTAACATTGCTAGAACCTGCAACCTTGTATTCAACAATGAACACCTTCCAACTGTAGTCTGTGGTCCAGGCAGGCTAAGTGTAATCATGTATCTAGCTTTATGTGTGCTGTCATTTATAAATGCTAATGAAATACCATTCCTGCAGGAAATCTTGACAATACACTATTTTTTCGACCTTTTCACCCTATCATTTTCCTCAACATTTATCTGAGTCCTCTGTTTCAACTTGAAAAGCAGAAAATCACGAGGCAGGAACCTCACTACATTGCTGCATTGAAGTATATGCCTTCACCTCAAGACAGTCAAATACCTCCTTTCATTTAGGATACAGTATTAAATTGCGTTGGGACTACTAAAAAAAAAGTAAAATGGCACAAGAATAAATGAGAAATGAAGTGTTGAATAATATAATGAGGAACAATCAAAGAAACATAGGCCATTGCTGATATTCCTTTTTTTTTCTTTTTTTAAGTTCTATGCAACATAATAGAATGTATTGCTAAATGAAGAAATCTACAACAGAATTAGTTCCAAGACTGAAACCAACTTTCTTTAATTAGTCATCTTTTACAATCAAAGAAGTGAGAACAAAAGAAATAAATAGGTATGAAATAGAACTATCATAGCGAGGATGTGCAGTTGTGCACCCCTTTACAAACTATCTCAATTATTGATATACAAGAAGTCAAAGGAGAAACTCCAATGACTTCTTTTAAAGTAAATATGCCCAATAATGAAAATATACCAAGCAAAATTTTAAATGGTATATATTGTGGAAAACTGCACCTCCTAATATATCCTCATAACTAATTGATTTCCAGTTAAACTTCAACAAAATGACACATACACAAAAAGCAAGTACACCCAAGCATACCAAATATGTCACACATGCTAGGACCCTCAGAAACCTTTCTACTTGAACCAGCAACATTCCAGCTTTTTCAGTTGCATTGTGAATAAGCTCTTCATCCAATCCAATACTCTGATAGCGTGTACGCCATCTTGACAGGCCTTTTAGTTCGCCAATTCTAAATCCAATAATTTCAACGGCAGGCTACAAAATGGAGATTTAGATATATTTAATTACTAAATTGACTATGTAAAAACTACAATTTGAACAAAACAATTATTTTAAGCATTAAATTTAGTATCTGAACGGATCAGCTGTCAAAGAAAGAAAAAAATGAATAATTCATTGTAATTTGATTTAGCTTTCTCTTTCTTAAATTTAAAGAAAGATTTTTTTTTTTTTTTTTTATAAAGATGACACATAAGATTCATCTAAGAAGCTGCCTCAACAACTGCTAAAAGCATAGAAACAGACAACCCCTCTTACTCAGCTAAAGTGAAGTATGTAATAAACAGTGTTCGACTATCCATCGTAGGAATATATCTACCTCTTGATTCATCTCTAGTGCACAAGAAAAATGACATCAAATAAAAGTATCCTTCCAATCCGTAATATCCCCAACAAAGTTAGTCAACTTCCATGGGAAATGACTATTTAAGAAGCCCACTATATTGCACATAAAGAGCTGCATTGTCAATGAGATGATACATGTCCATCCACAGCACATTGAGGATAGGATGCATTTCAACCTCATTTGAGCCACAACATAGATCCAAAACAGAGCACAAGGCCTGCTGGTATCCCTATAGTCCAACTAGTCCAGGATTTCCTCTCCAACATCCATAAACTAGACCTTCAAATAATAGTTAGCCACCAAGCTACGAGAAAGAGAATATTACCAACTAAATCCTTGTGAGACCCTAGCCTGGGACCACTCCATTGAGGCAAGACCGGGTCAAGTGATCCTACGAGCCAAGAGGCACAACCTGCCCAGAGAACGGTGGAGTGCTTCAGTTAGCACCATGAGGCCTTGTCCAAGTCCCACGTCGGAAACATCCAAGTCCTAACCCTGAGTATATATGTGTGACCTGGCCTTTAACCCCCATGACGCGTTTTAAAGCCGTGAGACTTCAGTCAAAGCGGACAATATCATGTGAATAGTAGGCCCAAATAGTTACAAAATGGCCTCAAAGCAAAGGACCAACGATCAAAATAGTAGTTGCAGTGGGCGTAGCGGCCAATGGTCAAAACGCCACTTAACGGGCGATACGAAGCGGTGTGAGTTTTTTAAATTGTCAAGAAAGAGAAAAAGAAAAAAAAAAACAAATCTTGTATAGCAGTCAACCTTGTATTTTTTTGGTGATTTGGAACCATTTAGGAAAGGCTATTGAGGAGATGAAATAGGAGAGACAGTGTTTTAAATTAAAACTCCCTAGCTCTATTAGGTTTTAGACCGTAGCACCACTATTTTCAAAATAGTGTAGCGGCCTCAACCGCTACGGCCGATAATGCAACCACTATATTTTAAACCATGCCGAGGATGGCTTTGTTTCTGGTGGGTGAGAGTATGAGACCCCAGCCTGCGAGCACTCCTTTGAGGCAAGACCAGGTCAAGTGGTCCTGTAAGCCAAGAGGAGCGATCTGCCCAGAGGAAGGGTTGAGTGATTCGGTTAGGACTGTGAGGCCTTGTCCAAGTCCCATATCAGAAACATCCAAGTCCAGACCCTGAATATATATGTGCGACCTGGCCTTAACCCCACATGACGCGTTTTAACGCCATGAGACTTCGGTCATAGCGGACAATATCACGTGGATAGTGGGCCCAGGTCATTACAATCCTCAACTAAACAAAACCAAGGTTAGAAGTCCTGTTATTCCATCCTTTCCAAAAGGCATAAACAATGACAGTAATCATAAAGGACCAAAGAATCCGGCTTATATATTTCATCTGACTTGTTGTAATCGGGGTTAATTTCCAAAGTATTTGATGATAACCAAATCCCTAAAATCCAAATACAACAGCAAAGAGATGAAGAAATAAAGTAGAACGCTCTAATTTTGCTGAATAATCTGATGTATAACTTCTTTTTTTTATGCTTGCTTGGCCTAGTGGCCGGGAGGACTACCTAAACTTAACTGCCCTGGGATTGATCCTTGGGCAGTATGGTGAGAGAGCAGGAGTCATATCACAAAGACATAGCTATATTCTCAATCTGCCATATGACTTCAGTTCAATGGAGGAGAGTCAGATCCAAGGAGAAGAATTGAAAATCATATAATAATAAAAAATAAAAATAAAAAATTTGTTCAATGGGCTAGATAGAACTAGGGCTGGACATCCCATATTTGATGCTTATAATGGCTTTATAACATCATAAAACTATTTCTACCCGGAGAAAAAAAAAATGTAAAACTATAAAATGCATCCTAGCCATTGATCCAATCACTAAAGCAATGAAAAACCTCTTAGAGGAGTCCTAACTTGAATTAAATAGCTCAGAAAATAATCAAAGAAAAAACTATGGTTGCTGATTCTGCAGGGATGTCTAGATTAGAGTGGCCGTCGGGCACACATGGGCCATGAGCTGGATCAAGTAGACCCACCAACTTCAAGGCCGCCCAAGGGTGGCCTAGGGTTGGGTTGGTTTGGTGGTTAGGGGCCATTAGAGGCCTGCTTTGTGAAGCCCACTAATCTGAGTCAATTTCTGAATTATTTTTAATATGTTCTGGCCCATGGGTTCCCATTCTGATCTGAAGTGTCTAAACTTCCATTCACCCCTTATGAGACTTCTTGGTGTCCTCATATTGTTCCATGATCTTTTCCATGATTTATTACTATGTGGTCCACATCTGGTTTGTCATCGTAACTACATCACAAACATTAAAAGGGTCCTGAAAAGAACTTGGTGTAATACAGATCACTCCAAATAAACTTAAATACAACCATCATACCTTGAGTAAGAAAATGAAAGAAATCTTTAACAAAAAAAAAAAAAAAAAAACACCTTCTCAAATAAGGAATAAGGTGATCAAATCCAGCCAATCCACTGATAGCTCATTGGTTAGGCACCTCCCTCTCCATAAAATCAACCAGGGATCGGTCCCCCGTGGTGCCGGTGAGGGACTAGAGTAGTATGCGTGGGTGTATTGAATATTTACCAGAGCAAAAAAAAAAGAGGAAAGGACAACCAAATCCAACAGTTGCTTCCATGAGTAGGAATAAGTCATCTCCAACAAACTAAGGAATACAATGAAAGAATATATCTCATCATCGTATAAATTTTGTGAAACCAATGAGTCCAAACTACCACTCCACCAATATGTTCAAAATTATCCTGAATGTGTACAGCTGAATCTGCTTCTAAATTTAACAAAAGCAGAAATTGCACCTAAGGGGACAGTCTCTACTCCACGTACCTTCCAAAAATCTCAGACCATGTTTAGGGTGGGCTTATTTTCGATCCACATATAGTGTGCAATGATAAGAATCCTGACTAGCAAGAAACTTTAAAATAAAAAATTACGTGTAATGCCTTGGTAACAAGACGTTGACAAAATTTGATGAGCAAACCAAAATATATACCTGGAGATGCTCACGGATAACACGATGAAGTTCTTTGCCTGCAGTATCAACACTCTTTGAAACACGTTTCAAACCCTGTTAAAAGAAAACTGAATGACTTAGCACTGATAATTCAATGCAGTTGTCACAAATTCAACATGAAAGTTGACAATACCACTTCACCAAGAGAGCTGACTAGAAACTGATGAATAGGAGGACTTATGCGAGCACCGCCTAAAAGGCTTAAGAACTCCTCTTGAGGATTTGAGTCCAGCCCTATAAGAAATATCAGCATGACAAAACAAATACTACATAATAGTAGAAATAGTACAGCACTATAAAAGGAGAATGTGTTATTGATGAACTCTATTTTACTTTCTGACAATGTCAATGGATCAGTCACTACCATGATCAATAATCAAAGTTGACAGAGAATCAAACTTCTCATGAAATGTATGCATGGCATCAGACCACTGCTTATGCATCAAAGATAGTGAAGCCCGGACAACCTCCATTAAATCCTCAATATTTGAAGCTTGTTGGGCCACTTGATGGAGCTCATTTTTCCTACAGAAAGAATAGCAATCATGGAGTTAAATTGAACATAGTTTGCAGCAAAGCCATAATAAGGACAATATAACATACATAATAGGTTAGAAATGATGCATGAGCGCATGACCAATTGAATCGAACAGGTTCACTATTGAGAGAGCTATCAAGATTAATAAGAACCTTCAGACTTTTGAGAGAACTATCAAGATTAAGAACCTTCAGACGTTTTAGTTGGAACTTTCAGAACATGATTTCAACAAATAGACAAGAAAATAAATAGCAAGTATGAGGCTTATAAAAATAGACAGTCCCCATCAAGATCAAAACAGTTATGGCATACAATCTAAAACTAGAAATAAAACACAGAAACTACAAAAGAAAATTTATAGTGAAGGGGCAGAGGACTGTCAAGAAAATGGCAATGAAACAATTGCATAAGAAATCATACAAAGAAAACCAGTTGCATACGTGATATATACATATATACACACACATCAATAATGCATGAGAGAGCTAGATTTCAATTACACAAATAACAATTACAGGAAACTTTGTCAGATGAACAATAATATTTAAGAAGGCGTGCTTACTAAAATTTGACCAAATGAAGTTAATGGAACTGTGACCAATGGAAAAATGCTGTGCCATACAAATTCCAAAATACATTCAGAACAGTCAATGTTGTGGAATGCAAATCACATGAATAAGGACAACACAGTAAAAAAAAAAAAACCAGCAAGATTTTGTGGCACAACATAATCTGTTGTTTATTACACATTGAATAAATCAAATACAGACTGGCCAAAGATAAACAGGATCGTCTGGATGTTATCCAATCGTATCCTCATCTACCTAATATTGTCCTGATATATCCCAAGATTATTGATTAAATTATCCTAATAACCTGTCAAACTGAAGATGTTCTGAAAGAGCAACTGGAATTTAGATAACACAAGATAGACATGGATTAACAGTTGCATGATGAACAGAAGACAAGCAGCTGAATGGAAATATGTGGTTGGATGTCATGGATACTAGTAGATCAATGGTTCTCATGTAGATAAGCAGATGGTCGCAATTAGTTGTACATGAGCAAAAGATCTGTTCAAATGAGGCAGAAGATCGACCATGTAAATGCAATAAATCAAATAAGGGCATTTGTTCCAACTGATGCAGATAAAACTAGTAAAGATATGAAATAGTACTCAGCAAACTATTATTTTTAAATAAAATACAATAATTTCTTAACATATGATTTATCAAAACTTATATGGCACATTATGGTTTGTTACCTGTTCCGAAATATTGAAGTATTCAGAAGTAAACAATGCAATCCAACCGAAGAATCATGCTTACAAGAAGATTCAATATTCTGCCCAACCATGTCTTCAACCAACTCCCCAAAGCAAAGTACAATGAGTTCACAGAGATTGTTGGATAAAGCCACCTGATGACAAGACCCATCCATCAACAATGATCAGCTCACTCAAGGACCATCTGCTTCTACACTACTATATAAAAATGTGCCTTCGGCTTCTAAAAGAATAACTACATATATTCTTAACCCTATAGTTTCAAACTACATTTCCCTCAAGAATGCATGACCTGCTTCCCAGAAATTATATATGGTACCTTTCCCGATTCCTAATTGTTCAAGAACAACTATGTTCTTTCATTAGACACAGTACAAACCAGTTTGCAATGTCCAGCTTAACAAGCCACTGGCAAAAGTAATACATGCATTGAAAAACTTAACAAAGAAATGCATGCTAAAACAGCAGATAGAGAACGGAGTACCTTGTAAATAGAAGCATCCAAAAGTCGATACACAATTTGTTTGTCCAAAGATGGAGTACGAATCGGGAACTTATGTATATTCTGGTGAATGAGTTCCATGCGCAGTGGATTGTCATCATAAGGAAAAAGAAGCAATCGCCATTATTATTAAATTAAAAATTAATATATGATCAAATAAACAACATAAGAAATAAGAAAATAGGTCATATGGTAAAAGCAAACTGTTATCATGTATCAAATGTTCGGAAAAGCTAAATATCATATGGGTTCCTACAAGAAGAAAGAGAACAAATACCAGTAAGAATTAATCTCCCCATACCAATATTAAAAGATCAAAACATGTTCCCTCACTAAAAAGACTTTGTTTAAGAAAATGGTTCCACCTATTGGTAAAGTAAAGCCCCACATCTCACATCGCCTTAGCAAGGTTTCATATATACCTATCTGGGCCTTCCACCTATGAGCTTAAGCTTTTGGGTTGGTATATGGTATCTTACATGGTATCAAAGCGAGTTTTGATACCGTCGTTCTTGTGTAGCCCACATGGCAAGCATGTCCATGAAATCTGTTGGGCCTGAAAGTGAGGAGTGTTGGTAAAGTAAAATCCCCACATCCCACATCGCCTTGGCAAGGCTTCATATATACCTGTTTGGGCCTTCCACCTATGAGCTTAAGCTTTTGGGTTGGTATATGGTATCTTACATGGTATCAAAGCGGGTTTTGATCCCGTCATTTTTCTGTAGCCCACGTGGCAGGCCCATCTATGAAATCTGTTGGGCCTGCACGTGAGGGGGAGTGTTGGTAAAGTAAAGCCCCACGTCCCTCATCGCCTTGGCAAGGCTACATATATAACTATTTGGGCCTTCCACCTAGGAGCTTAAGCTTTTGGGTTGGTATATAGCATCTTACACCACCAATTCCTAAAACATCAACAAAATGTGAACTCCAGCTTGATTGCTGTATCCACTTATAAAACAAGCTCCACAAATCCAGTTAGAGAAAGCTTGTTCTGTCCTGACACAAAACTGTCAGCATTGCAAGATAAGCTGCCCTTAAAGAAAGCAGGTGATGCAAAGATGACTCATCCAACATCAAGGATGTGAAAAAAAGATGCAGAAAAAATGGGATAAAATAATATGAAACAGAGCTTACAGGTGTACGAATGATATTTCTTAGGGATTGAAGTTGACCAAGAGCAGAATTGAAGGACCAAGGGTGGCAAACTAGCAATTCCTCACAAGTAATTCAGTAATTAGGTTGACATTTCCAACCCGATAATAAACAAATCAGGTTCAGGTTGGGTCCTTTTCTGTCACACCTATCAACCAAGCTTGGAGAAAACTAAAGCTAGTATGGAGGAAACATATCATCATCATCATCAAAGCCTTGTACCAACTATGTTAGGGTTGGCTACATGAATTCTGTTTCTCTACTCTATAAAGGAAACATATAGTAGCATTAAATGGAATAGTGCTTTAATGATGAAGATAATAACACGCACACGCACATAACTAGAACTAATACACACACGCATGCATGCATACATAATTGCATGTGTGTGTTGAGTGTCTAAACTTATGATTTTGTAACAGGATCTACGAGTAGCGTTTTTCTTTTTTCTTTTTTTTTCAAATGTTTAGTTAGGACTAGTGGTTTTTTAAGTTGCCTTGTGATTTTATGATCTGATTATACCATTGAAACATTGGACTTTATATATTAAAGAGTAAAAAAAGATAAGTTGCAGTGCACTTTTATGCTATGTGTAAGTGCGACTATGCAACTTGCATTGCACGTAGGAGCTTTCATATTTGTTTTTTATGTTTCACAATATGCAACCACTGACTTAATATAGAAATGAACACAATTTTCAAACATTATGATTTTATAGTATTTTGTCTATATTATAGATTGTTTACATATTTTGAAATAAAAAAAAATTAAAATTCAATATCACAGTTCATGATATAGGACCCTTTAAAATTTTACAATACAATTTGAATTCTATAACTTTGACCCACACTTCCTTACCCTAGGCAGTCAACCCCAATGTACTTCACTGCCAACCACGGATCAAAATAGCGGCCGCTACACTAAATGGTATTTATTGCCGTTCACATCCATAGCGGCCGCTACGCCCGCTATGAGACCGCTACGGAGTGAGACAGATTCCTGCTTTCCAAAAAAGTTTACAATGCATAATAAGACTTATTTCCTTTTTCCTTCTCTCCAAATAACATTTCTACGCAACTCTTCTACTCTTTTATGTTTAAAAGAACACCAAAAAGCACATGATCTCACCGAATTATAGTCGATACAGAGAGTTCTTCTCAAGGATTCTTCTCTAAGTACATCCTATTAGACACCCCTTTTGGTAGATGTATTCTTTTCTCTATGTACTCTTAAGTCTTAAGTCTTGACTTCATTACATACTTTGTTTTTTTTTATTTTATTTTACGAGCCTTTTTTTAGTTTCAAAGTTAGCATAACTAAGCAACATGAATACATGTGAAAAAAAATGATCATTACTATTATTTTCTATTTATACAGCGATACAAGACCTCATACAATAAAGGGACCGCTACACCCTCTTATCTTAGTTACTTTTGCAAAAAAATGCAATTTCTCTCATTTTCCAATATTCTAGATTTTTTACAAATTTTTTCAGGTTTTTTTTACTATTTTTTCAAATCGCACCACTACGCCGCTACGTAGCGTTTTGGTGACGGGCCGCTACCGCTATTTTCATCTTTGCCACCAACCAGACAAAATAAAAATAAGTAAACAAACAAAAATATGCAGAAATCATTTAGAAGGTGCACATAGAAAATCATAAGCCCGTGCTCACACCAGTAGAATCGAACAAACACTAAAGAGGATGAGCTTTTGGAGATCCAATAACGATCCTTTTTTTATCAGTATTCAGCCAGATATGGAAGCAAGAGGACTGCAACATCATAATTTTCCTTTTTGTGGTCCACAAGCCCACAAGGGCTACAACCTAGTTCACAAGGAAAATGTAAACATTTTGAATTTAAGTTTAAGTCAATAGAGTTTTAGTTACAGATAAAAAATATTAATAAGGAAAAACACAGAATGCAATTGTCATAAATCAAATTTGTTAAAAGAATCCTTCCATGCCAAAGGCTGCTTATAATGGGGTGTGCTCCTACAAACCTAAGTGCATCATTACTTGGAACTCATCACATAGTAACTCTCAATTTTACAGCCTCAAAATTTAACAGTATTTTTGGTGCAGTTATTTTTGCAAAAAAAAAAAAAAAAAAAAAACGGAGGGCACGTGAGTGTGAATGGCTTGGATTTCTCAAAGATTGGCCACACAGTACTAGACAAAGAGAACATAGAAAGGGCTTAGATAAAAGTGGGTTGATATAAGAAGAACCCCTTATAAAAGGCATTCATCATGAGAGGTGCCTCTCCATTCACCCATCCAACTCTAAAATTGAAAGCAACTTCAACTTTAAAGTGAGTGAATATCATATAGGGGCCACCAAGCATAGTTATCAAAATCCTACGATCCGTATCCCGAATACTAATTCCTACCTTGAATACTAATTCGTACCCTGATTAAGAAAATCAATTCCTATATATGCAACAAACCTCATTTACAAATGAGTCTTAGGATTCAGGTATGAATCCTACGATTCGATACTCATTTCATTAAATCTTATTATTCAAGCAATTCAGCTAAGCGAGAATAACTACAACCAATAAGTTAATATTAATAATCTTTTACCTTTTTCCTTTTTTATTCTTTCTTTCTTTTAGCACTTTTATTTTTAAAAGGTTATTTAGTAGTTAATGAAACCTCCTAAGAACTTTTTGCGACTTTGATAAGGTTTTAAAAATGAATAAAGAACATGCATTTAACTAAAGCATTTGACTATAGGTATGGTGCCTGTCTTTATCTTCTTCTTCTTATAATCTATTTTAGTATTTTTCTTTATGAACACTTTCTTAACTTCAAGAGATATCCTACTAGGTAAGATTGATGGCTTGGATTTTATTTTTATTTTTATTTTTTAATTTAAAAATAAAAAAAATATTGATACTTTAAACTTATTTAACAATTTACACATCATTTATTTCTCATATATATATAGATATATATTAATATATGTCATGATGTTCTTGATATAATTGTCTGATAGACTTGTTATTATATTTATACTGCTATAAATAGGAAAATGGATGGTTGTGAATAATTACTTTTTCCTTTTTCGTTTATTTTTTATTATTTTTTATTTTTATTAGAAAAATAAAAAATCCTACGATTCGCGATTAGATTCATAGGTATGAAGTATGAACAATTTGGGATGTGATTCCGATTTTGAAAACTACGCAGCACCAAGGACTACGTCTAAGCATGATAAGTAAAGATGCATTTAAAACTAAGAAAAATAAATTACGGAACTTAGAACTAGATATCCAAACACATGAATGATATTTATTGCAACCATTAAATACAAGATGCTGCCTTCAAGACTGAAACAGTAACTTACGATCTTTCCTATTGAAAAAATTCCAAATATAGAAAAGCAAATGATCCCATCTTTGTCTCCACTGCAAAGGATGTTAAAACATTGATGAGAAGCTGATAATTCTTGAAATGATTCTTCATTTTCATCCATGAATCCAGCATCCCCAGAACTAAGTCCAGCAATCCGAGGAATTCTTGGAGCAGGAGGGAAGAAACGGGAAGTGCGGTCTTCATATGTTAAAATGTCGTTGCCATGATCCTGGTCACAAATTTCAGAAAAATATATATATATATATTTATATATCAATAAGAAAAGGAAGATTCTTCATCCTAGATACTGTGCTAGGTTAGGTATGTGGCAATCTAGCTTCCATGAAGTTAATGGAAGGTTCACATTTTGGACAGCAAGATGGAGAACAAATTTTCAGAAACTTCTTGCACAGATTTGAAGAAATGGTAGAGGAATACCCTATTTGCAGTGTAGATATAATATGATAAAAGCAGACATACTACAGTCAATGAGTAGGTGCACAGTGCACTAGCTTCAGAATTGTTCGACTGCTCAACAGTCCACAAGGGTTTAGCTCTGAATCAGATTTGGCAGAGTTTGAATGCTTTGAGTCTAAGGAAGCTAACAAACCTGAATTCTTCTTGTTGATGTTTTTCTTTCTTCTAATAGGCCACAGGCCTTCACATTCTGGAAACAGCCTAGAGGGATTTAACCCTCTAACTTTGGCATATTGGGGCTTGGTTTTGAGACATGCAATGCATGCGATGGTAAAAACCAGAAACAGGACTATGATGGTTAAATGTCTAGGTCGAGCAAATTGACAAAAAAAAATACCCCCATTGGCCGTCCATCCTCCTCCCAATTGAGACAAACAACAGCCACCGTGTGAGACTTAATACTTTTCAACAGCTTCCCATTCTGCAGTTTGCCAACCACAAAAGATGTCAGACTACCAAAATAAAATCCACTGCCATAGCTGACAGCTAAAAACCACATAAAAGAAGAGAGAAGGAGATTGCATTCTTAACAGCAAAAACATGCACAAGAACTTGGCCCAGATAAGTTGTGTACCATGTATAGACAGAGCAAGGAAAAGAGTAGACAATTACTAAAGACAACGGTATTGATAATATGTACCTCAAACAGAACATAATACTTGAGTGCTATGGGGTTTTTTGAGTCAGTATATGTCTCTGATACTGTTCAGATCCTTTCGAGCGATATATCGTCAATATTTATACAAATAAAAAAAAAAAAGAACATAATGCTTGAGAGAAATAGGATGAACAAGCATTTTGAACCAAGGATAGTCATCAATTCTTTCAAAAAAAAAAAAAAAAGTGCAGTCCAACACCACAAGGGAAGCCATAAGATTGAGAAAGCAATTGAAATAATAAGCATTACATTTAACATGATAACATGGATATGGCATGAATAAAATTTAGTAAAAAGTGCACTTCCTAGATAATAGGTTACAACATGCTAAAAATGCAACTCAAAAGTACATCAAAACAAGCAATCACTCAATGCTACCTACTTCAACATCATGTAGCGAAATAGTACCATCTTCAAGTCCAATAGCTATTGCTTTACCATCAGGGCGCCAACACAGAGATGTTATGCATCTCCCTGAAAATGATTAAAAAATTTAAGTAGGTCTACATACAGAAATTCAAAGAAAAGGTAGAACATTTCAAAACTAGTTAACAGACAGCAGAAATTGCCAACATTCCTTTTTAGATGGAAATGCTCAATTATTCCATCATTTTTGAAGTTTTTATCTGCAAAAATGAACTTACTAACATCTCATCTATCTACATTTGACTCAGCTAAAGAATCCATCATATCATTTTCTGATCTCTAGATGTGCCCAAACATCATCAATTTTAAGTTTTAAAGACCCAACTCGAGAAATGTCTGACAATCCCAATTGAATTAACTATTTGTACTCATACACACATGCACAATTGTACACACATATGGATGCATGATGTCTCTATGTAAAATCTCACGTGATCAATTAGATAGTGGGCCCCACGTTATATCGGAGCATAATCTGGTGCAGTGCCAATATAGGGAGAGACCATGAATTTTGAGCAGTTTGGATCTAAGAAGTGGGCCCAGCTATTAATTTAAAGGATCTAGGCTCATGCATTACATACATACAAACATATAAATATGCAGATGTCTGTGCTTGTAATCTAATCACACGAGCCAAAGTATGAACGAGTGAGGGAAACCTGATCCACCCCTGGCCCTTATCCACATTTTCACCCACACATTCCACCCACAACACATAAAATAAGTCATCCAGGTGGGCCCCACAAATTCCAACTCACTGGATAATTTATATACACACATGTAAACATATACAGGTACAAATGTTTCACCAACCATAAGCACCCACTTTAGCTGATCCTATGAAGACCTACAGTGCTAATTCAAACAGTCAAAAAGCCAAAATGGTAGCTACTACATGTTCTTCCAGGCTTCTCCTCCTCTCCAAATAAGAGAGGCTGCAAGTCCGGAAATTTACTTCTATTCTCTAGTATAACTTCCAGGGTGGTATGAATCTCCAACCAAATCATGAGTGTCATCATGTCAAGCATGACTACAAGTTTCCTCCACTGATCCACATTCAGTCAAACACTCTCAAAGTCACTTCACGAAAAACACCACCGCTGTGACTATACCCCAAAATGCATTTTGGCATAACTTCCAAATACAAATCATCAATTGCTCAAAAAAAAAAAAAATCTCTCAAAGAAAACCCAATTTGGGAAAAAAAAAAAAAAAAAAAACCACCCAATCAACAAATTTGATAAAGGGCCAAAAGCCAGTAGCAGCTGAGGATTTGTATGATCACTCTCATGCTTAAAGAAACGAGAGCACAATGACCCAAAGAGGGAATTAATCCAAACCATCCATTTCTCTTATCTGGAAAGTTACATCTTTCATTAACCTTCCATTTGAAGTCAACCAATTCAACAATTAAAGATTCATCCTTTCATTCCCGTTTAACCCCAAAAAAACCCTTCCTCCCCTTAACTAATTCCCACAAAACCAAATCAAATCGGCAAAAAAAGAAAAACACCCCATCTGCAAGCATTTTCATGGTCACCTGAAGAGACGAAAAAAACCCAATTCAAAGAAGGAATGATTAGCACATACCAGGAGAGAGAGTCCATAGTCTCTGCCAATTGAAGCGATGAAGGAGAATTTTCGAGTCTTCTGTCACCATTGCCAGTAGATCCTTCTCCGGATTCCATTCAGCCATCTTGATCTTTTTCAACAGACGATAATGGAATCATATAAGATATATATATATATATATATATATAGAGAGAGAGAGAGAGAGAGAGTACTGTAGAAGACTAGCAGAAAAAAGTACCTGAGAAGCAATGGGTTTGTCGAACTGAAGCTGAAATGGAATCGTTCCTTGCGGCTCGTCGATTTCCATGGCTTCTTCTTCTTGTTGTTCTTCTTCTTCTGCTAGGGTTTTGGTTCGAACCAAAAGAGAAAGAGGGCAGGAGAAATGGAATGGGAGGGTTTTTTTTGCAGGGTTTTAGGTGCGTTTGGGGAACTGGGGCGGGAAGTAATAATGCTCATCAGAACCGTCCATCTGATTGGATGATCTTGGCCTTCTGATTTCACTCTGTGGAATTAGAACCTTTGATCATATATGACCACTTTTCAAGGCCCTACTTGATTTGTGGGTGGACCCGGTTCTGGGGCCAAGGGAACAGGTTTTGCTTGTGGGGTCCAGGACAATGATCAGGGTGGGGCGGCCCACTGTCTATTGAATATGGATTTTAAAGCAGAGTGACTGACCCCGCCCACTTATGGCAGAGTCATTCTGGCCCGGCCCACTTTTGATTCAGAGTGGAAATATCTTTGGTTTGGTGCGAAACGGTTTTGGTGCACCCAAGCATAAATGAAATATCTCCTTAAAACCTTATCTCAATCTATGTGCTTAAAGTGTGGAGCGGAAGCGGCGAAACGCTAAATTTTAAAATAATCATATGTCCTGAGCTCCTCGACGCCTATTTAACGTAATACTTGTTGGTTTATAAATAAGTAACTAACGAGTACAAATATATCTTATCTATATATTCAAATATTAAAAATAGAGAAAAAAATCTAACTTTGCAATTTAATCACATAAAATAGACAATAATTAATAAGTCAGAAGAAATTCCTTCATTCAAAAGATAATTGTTAAGCTTACTAAAAAAGAAAATGCACGTAAACCAAAGATTATGCACAGTTCACTTTATATTTGGTCGAACCGCATTCCGATGACGGTTCTGATCCGCCGTTTTCGAAGGAAGATCGAAAAGGCTGAGGGACAGTTCCGAGCACTAAGATCCCTGTTGGAAGTGGGTGGGCCTCATGGATGAGTTTTCAAAACTTTTAACCCACCTGACTCAGGGATCAAATATCCATAAGGCCATGAAACCAAATTCAGGATCCAAAATTCAATCTCATCAACCATGATCAGCAATAACCTTTATCTAAAAAATAGAACCAGCACCTAACAAGCAACTACGAAATTCTACAACATACAAGGAGTAGATTATACATATGGAGCTTGGTTGTGTTTTAATGGAGAAGTTGATTTCTTTCTTTGAGAAACTCTTTCGAAAACCAAATTAGAATCTCCAAAACCTCTTAACCTTCCACGCTATGATCCGTATCAGATCTCTTAACCTCAAGGAAGATGGTGGGATCTCCAAGAAAAAAACCAACTAGAAACTCAAGGGAAACCGGAAGATAAACTAGAAGAAGAATGAGAGAAAGATATGTGCAACTTTTGCACAAAGGGGAGGGTTGGGCATGAATTCCAATGAGGGGCTCATGCATGGACGTCCAACCCTCTTTCCTCTCCTATTTACAGCCTAAAGCATCTCCTATTTTTAATTATTAGAAATTCAACTTCCATAATAATTAGTAACTTTCTTTTCCTACTATTACCACTATTATAAGTCTTACTTCAAATATAAATAGTAAGTTTCTAATTCCTTTCCTTTTTAGTTCAAGTAAAATTAGTAATGATCTAATCTTGGGCTAGCGTGGGGACTACTAGGAATTCCATAGAAAGCTGGCTCCAACTGAGACACCACGACCCCACATATCATGTTCAATCCGGTCCCACAGGTAATTGTAAATAACTCCATTAAATAAATGCAGTTGAATTCCAGTCTTAGGAATAAATTACATAAAGACCCTAAACTTCCCTATCACCACAAGTAGGCCCCTTCATCAATATCCATTGATCAATTGGATAAACTGTCCCACCAATTTAAATCAATATCTTATTATCCTTAAGACCCAATTAATCACAGTGATCATTAGTTTCATCCAATTAACTTTTAATTGAAATGGATGTACACTCACCAATGATAAGTCCATTAATTGGCACAAGGAGATAATTATGATAGATTCCATCTTGACAATTAAATGTTCCCACAGTCCTACTACCATATACCCAAAACACCGAGGTGTTGACCTACAGTTGGCATCACTCATTGGTGACTCAAAGTAAATGAATAGATATAAACTTGAGTTCATTAACGTCTCATAATTAAGAGCCTATTACTAGGGAATTATAAGAGCAGACCTTAAAGTAAATACAGTTTTTCATAAGGTGCTTCTATGGTCCTTCAATACATCTAATGTACCAGTATAATGATCCAGAGTCTTACACTCCGATGATTGAGACAGATCCATAGTGATCACAATACTGCAACCTTGTCAGATGAGATGCACAATCTTATCACCGGTTGTAAATCAATTTAAGTATAAGATTTGTGACACATGTCTCCTGTATGTGGATCCCATCCACCGCGTGTTACATCTAATATACTTGTGGACTCTGGTTCATCTCATGAACCATTATGTCATTCGTATTGGTTATGTGCAACTAATTAGTAAATAAAACACCATTCATCTCATGAAGAGAAAGCAATATTATATTAAAATAAATCAATTTATTACATCATCCACTAGTTTGAGACCATATAATCTAACAATCCCAACTATGTTGGAGTCAGATAGGAAGATATATTACAAAAATTAATACAAATTATGAGGTTGACCAGTCCATTAGTAGCTTAAAATGTAGGAAGAACGATGATCGGCATTAAGTTATAATAGTAGATGTAATTACTTGGCCAATGCCCTTGGGCTTGATGTTATCTTTAGGAAAATGGGTCAAGGTTGGCATAAACTTAAGGCCCACAATTAGATGGGCTTTAGCTGGGATGATGCACTAGGTTAATTTATTGACCTTGACTCCACATTTGGTATTCAAATGCCCTCCAAAGTCTACCTCTTAATTAAATCCTAGTTCCACATTTGCCGCAAAGCTAGGACAACCAATTCTTTTGCTACTGAAGTCCCTATCGTGCAAGATTTTCAATCTACATCATCCATAAAATATAGCCCTCTCCCATGAAAAATAAAATAAAATAAACCCTGAGCAACTTTCATGCATTGTAGTGCTTTTGGGTGGGCCTCTATGGCCACACCATTTCATTTTTTAAAATACTAGCGCTTCTGGGCCTGCATCCAACGTGAGCATTTAATTCATACTGGAAACGCTGAGTACATAAACAAACTCTATTAAAAATAATTATATATAAAATTCAGAATTAGTCATTATCTTTTGGAGAACCCCATATACCTTTATCCCTTCCCATTTATGGGGCATGGATATTGGACGGAGAGATAGATTAGTTGAAAATAAATTTAAATATAAATAGGAACAAATTGATTGTCAAATGCAATTGGGAGGCGTGCTTATTTTAAAGAGGCAAATTTATTAAAAAAATCTTATATATAAATCTAAATCAATCATTAATATCAAAACATTGAATTATATTCGAGATCAAACTGACTATGCTTTGTATGGTATGAATAGCAACAATGCTAGCCCTATCTCTACTATGTAACATACGCTGGGATGCAGTTGGATATGAGGTTGATGTTGCATAGATGTTAAACAAACCTTATAAGATTGAGAAAGATAAAGAAAAAAGGAAAGCATAAAAAATAGAAAGATATTTCAAGAATATCTTAGATTTGCATTGAGAAATTTTGGATGATGAGATTAGATTAGAAGGGCAATTTCGGAATGTAGCATTGCAAAAAGTTTGAGGATGCGCCACGTATCGCTCCCTCACGAAAGCAGCTGCTGTCTTTTATTATATAACTAGTGTGAGTGGCTCGTGCCCGACACGGGCCAAAAAAAAAAAGAAGAAAAAAACCATATATTCGAATATAAAAGCAATATCTGTGCATATCAAAGAAAATATAAATAGAAAATATTAAAATATAAATAAAAAATATTTGTATAGAAAGCAAGATGAAGGAATGAGTAAGGGAAACATAAAAGATTTGGATTGATTAGGTGGACCCATAATGATATAATGCTCTAACTCAAACTATAATAATAATAATAATAATAACAATAGGAAGTGGGGCTCACATGATCGACATCATAGATTGGGGATCACAATTTTCATTCTTTGCATTTTTTGGTTTTTTTTATTTTTTGCAGATAGAATCTTGATGGGAATGGAAGATATTGAGATAGATTTTCAGTTTTAGCAACATACCTTCTTTTGAGGTATAAGATAAGGATTTATAGATTTACATACTCTAAAATAGGTAGTACTCCAAAATAAGTAGTTAAAAAAATATTTACACACTCCATTGGGTATCTATAAGGATTGACTGTGCCACATGTAAATGCGAAAGCCCAAAAGAGAGCGCCACGTGTCGCTCTCTCGGAAAGAGGGCTGCTGTCTTTTATTATATAATAGGTGTAGGATTTGATTTTGAAATTCTATATTCAATTTTCGATTTTGCTTGGAATTCGATTTTGAAATTCTATATTCAATTTTTGATTTTTCTTGGGATTTAGATGGAGAGTCCAAGGTTTGCACCCAACGCATGCCATAATTACAAAATCATTAAAATCTTTAATTAAAAATATTTTTAAATATTTAAATAAGTTATAAATGAATATAAATAAATAATTTAAGATAAAGATGGAAACTTATTAGAGAAATTTTAGGTAGCTAAAAATATTTAGGGAAAGATCAAGTAAATGGTAAAAATTTTAGGACATCAATTTGATTATATTTGTGCTTAGCCATAAATTGAGTTGCATTTGAGAATTAAATGTGGATTTCGCAATTAATTGGTATTCACAATGGGCCCCACAGATTAATTAATCATACAAAATATCTAAAGAAAAATAAGGAAAAAAATGTCAATAATGGGCCCCATAGATTAATGTTATTCAATATTGAAAGGAAAATAAGAAGAAAAAAGTAGTAGCATACGGCCTATAAAAGTGGCCCCCGCTCTCATATCAAAAAAGTTCTTTGTGTGTTGGTATAAAAAAAAAGTGACCCCCGTAAATTGTGAGTTTGGAAATAAAGAATACTTGAATTTCATAATGCGACTCATATATTTATTTGGTTAAATTAGCAAATATAAATGATATTAAAAAAATCTTGATAAAGATGGAGACTTATGAAAGAGAATTTATTTGGTTAAATTAGTAAATAAAAATGACTATATATTAAGTGTGGATTTTGAAATTAACTGGCTTCCACAATTGTCCCCATGGATTAACCATACCAAATACTAAAAGAAAAAATAGAAAAAAAAGTAGCAAAATACTGCCTACGAAAGTGCCCCAAATTTTTGCAACTTGGATTTGATGTGAGGGTCCCACGAATTGATATGCATTAACATTTAATACATACATGTTCGCAAATCACTATAATCATAGCCAAAGAGCCTTTATTATTATTTTTGTTAGTTTAATAATACGTTGGCCCATTGAAGGTAACTAAAGAGAAATTATTATTGTATACTATGTTTTAGGGAAGTGATAAGTATCTTATTTGAAGAATATCTTAGATTTGCATTGAGATATTTTAGGTGATGAGATTATATGAGAAGGGCAATTCCGGAATATGGCATTGCAAAAAGTTTGAGGATGCGCCACGTGTCGCTTTCCAAGGGATTCCCATGCCATCACGTATCGCTCTCCCAGGAATTCACCTGTTGTCTTTTATTATACTAGGGCTTCAAGGCCCACGCCAAATGCGAGCCTTTAATTCATGGAAGGAAAACTTAGTTTAAATTGAAAATAGACACCTAGTAAAAATACAAAATACATATAATACAATTATATAGGAATTTCAAGATTGGTCACCATCTTTTGGAGAACCCCATATACGTTTATGCCTTCTAATTCACGATGAGTGGATATTTGATAGATAGAGAGAGGTTAGTTGAAAGTAAATTTAAATATAAATAGGAAGTAATTGTTGGTCAAAAGCATATGGGAGGAAGATATTTTTTATAAAGGCAAGTATTTTAAAAGAATCTTATATATAAATCTAAATCAATCGTTAAAAGGAACATATCGAATCTTGTTCAAGTACCATGCATGAATGTTACATGAACATTTTTATAATGAAAAAGAGAAAGGAAATTGATGAGTAGAAATAAAAAATAAAATTATTTAAAAGGAAATATTTTAAAGATTTAGTAAATAGAATTAGTATATAAAAAATCATATGAAAGAACTACGATATGAAGGGCCAATGTATTAAAATAAAACAGGAATAATCCTGGAATCGTATTCGAAAATTTGCAGCAGTAATATTCTGAAGAAAGTTGAGATCCTGGACTCGTGGTTGCTTTGATCACGATGGATTGAGAGATTTTAGGATAAGTATTTATTTAGAAATTTGTAGCGGTAGTATTCTGAAGAAAGTTGAGATCCTGGACTCGTATTCAGAAATTTGCAGCAGTAGTATTCTAAAGAAAGTTGAGATCCTGGACTCGTGGATGCTTTTATCACGATGGATTGAGAGATGTTGGGATAAGTATTGTTGGTAATAGGGATTAGGAAAATTATTGTTGTTAATAGGGATCTCATTGAGAGATTTTAGGGTAATTCATAGGATAGATTGTGTCCTTCTCTATGAAAGTCCCCGAGTGATGCCACGTGTCCCTCTCCATGGAAGTCCCCTGATGATACCACGTGTCACACTCCAAGGCATTTCCATGCCGCCACGTGTCGCTCTCTCAGAGAATCACCTGTTGTCTTTTATTATATAATAATTCGCTAAATATAAAGATATTATAAAAGTTCGCATATTTTTCAAATAACAAAGAACAACCTTCAATAACCTGACAACCTCGTCCTTGTCTCATAATAATTTGACAATTTCATGTAATTAACTTATCAAATAGCAAAGCTTCTTTGCCTGCATTGAATTCATAGGAACTCATGGTCAGATTAGTTTAAGTAAAGGATTAATTATTGCCAATTAGAACTGGTGAAGGGCCATAAGGGAGTGATGTAAATGGGACCGTGACTTGAGTAGAACTGCTAGGAATTCAATTGTATGAAACAAGCGAGCCTATAGTCTAGGTCTTGGGGTGTTGGACCTTTGATGGGTTGGACAGGGTCAGTAAAGCTTGTCCAAGCTTAGCCCATACAGTTATTGGGCCTGATATTTTCAAGCATGAATTCAACCACCGGCCTAGTTGGCACTTAGAGCATATATGGCACATGTTTCATGGAATCATGTGGCTTTCTTGTGGGATTATATTTTATGTGTCAATTTTTTTTTTTGACATCAATGCTAGTTATTGTCTATAAAATTTCGAGATATTTTAATCAATGGGATTCAAAATATTTAAATCATTTGAAATACCAAATTTGACATTTCAGATTCTCTAAATTTCAAATTTCTCGACCTTGATTTTGATCATCCGAAGATCTTGGAAACTTGCAAGGAAAATGTTTTCGGAGAATTTATAATTTCTCCCAAACAAAATTCTCTAAATTCCAGCAACCAAACACCGCCCCTCACTTTATTTCAAATCAGCAGTTCCTTTCTTGAGTTCTTTGGACAAGAGAGAGCATTGATTTTTTAGTGTTATGGTCTAGTCATCTTATAAGCTAGTGTATGACTGTTCCTGTGATTCTTGTCAACTCTCATGTGTCTGATTTGGACTCAAGAATGCAAATGGGCTCCGTGGAATATTCACTTTTTGAACTTTTTTTTTGGATGCATATTAATGAAGGAATATATTCCCATGCAAACAACAAAGTGCAGGAAAAAAATTGATTGGTGCCTTTGTCATGGGCCCTTGCGTTTAATTCTTTGGGTGATTCCCACCTTTCCTAGGGTTTGGGATTGTTTTTCCCAACATCCCATCGCCTGTAGGTGAAAATTCTCCTATTAATGGAACACATTGTCAGCATGACCAGGGTTTAGTCACAGAGGCCATTACAAATATTGATCACAGTTACAGAATTGCATGTGGAATTATAAGCCAATAGTACTATCATTTGTTTTACATATTGTGAGACCGAGTTCAGTGCCCCAAGCTGGGCTGCACTTTCACCAGAACTCCCAAAAAGGGGGTGAGGAATACGAATCTGACATTCGAAAATGAGCATTCTGGCCAAAGCGGACAATATTATAGTGGTAGTGAGCTGGGTCTTTACAAAAGGTATCAGAGTCAAGAATGACCTCTTCCGATGTGGGAGTACACATATATGGGTTTAGTGCATGTGGGGCCCAATATTTGGTCAACAATATGTATGCATAAGGGTCATAATTGCATGTATATATTTTTGCCCACTGAATGATGGAATTGAGCCACTAGTGACTACAAGGTCCACATAGATGAATGGCTGACACATGAGGGAAAAAATTTGAAATAGGATGAAATTTTGGAGGATGAGTTGCTTAAACTCGACTTCAAGATTGGTCATCTAACAGAACGTTTTGTTGGACATTTTTAGCCATCAAATATATAGACCGACATAAATGGCTAGAAATTTTTATAGGGATGAAGTATGGGAAATGCTATCCTTTCATCTAGTGGGATCAGACTCAAGCTCACAAACATGCTAAGGGGTCCAAGTGGTTATTTTATTTTATGTTTTATTTAAGCAGGAGAATTCTGACTTTGCACAATGTGAAGGATCTTAATATATAGAAAGATAGTACTTTCGACATTAGCTAGGATGTAAGATTTTCCTTTTTAAGCATATAATAATTTATTTCTGTAACTAAAGATTTTGGCATTATCTTGGGTCTAGATCCAATATGAGCACAAATTGAAAAGACAAGGTAGGTTTAGGCACTACCAGTCCTGCTACATATATATTAATTAAAATATGGGCCAGGCTTGGATTGTGTGCCTTTAATTCAGCTCCAGGCCCAGATATAGTTGAACCTGGCCTGTTTTCATCTTGAAACGGACTCAGAGTGAAGTTTTGGCGCAAGGACAAGGCTGTCCAAATGGACCCATCGGGCTGGATTTTGAGCCGATTATGACAAATTTAACCCGGCCCATCCAAAGTTTAGATTTAATTGAACATTACGATCCCATAAACTTAACTGGGCCCATCAAGTTTTTCACGTGTCCTCTCCACATACTAACAACTAGAATGCTAGACTAATCTCGGCTATTAGATAGGGGATATATATATATATATATATAGGAAAGGATCATGTAATTAGGACGGTCCTTACATCCTTACAGTATATACCAACTATTGAGACCCACCTTATGATCCATCCGAATCTCCCCGACTCCGCATGCGGCTGGATGGTCACCAATCCCATTGATTTGTACATATCTGATTGGACTAATTGGATCAATGCTCAATTTCTGCTTTCTTTATATATATATATATATATATATATATATATAAATATATATAGAGGACCCCTATCCTCAGCTCAAGCTGAGGATAAGGGCATCAGCTCAGTGGCATGGGGCCCACCTGGGGACCCAATGGGAATAGGGATTGGGGGGATTTGGGGGCCCTCCTCGGACCCTCTTCTCTACAAAAAATCAGCCATAAAGATAATTTCTATCATCTTCATTTGGGATACAAAATTTTTACGGTGTACAATGCATTTGGATGGGTGTCACGCGATCCAACGGTCCAGTTTAATCGAACGGGGCCAAATTTTTGTGGACATATGCAACTTAGTGGGGCTTTGAATGTGGTCCATTTGGTTGGACCAAATAGTGGGCCCCAGCCTAGGCGGCGGACAACCCTCTCCCGTCCGCTTGAGCTGAGGAGAGGGCTGGGCATATATATATATATATATATATATATATATAAAGCTGATGAGGGATTAAAGACATTAAATTGATTTAAAATTTGATATCTAGGATGGACCTGCTTGGATCTTTTCTACATCCCAAGTAAAGACCCTCCTTACACTATCATTTCTCATACAATTATATCTACATGCATGTACTACCTACAAAAGAGGCTTTAAAATTTAGGTCTGATTGTTACATAATATTGAATTTCTTTTCTTGTTTTGCTCACAACTCTTATCAGCTATCCTGGAATGCTCTCCACCAATTGTGCAACATGTTTTTAACATGTAACCAATTTGGAACATGGAGTTTGGACAATTTCTTTTTCCCCATAAAAACTCATTTTTCTTCTCATTTCTTAGATTTTATACCATTTAATGAATTAAATTGTCACCAACATTGGCACTTCTCTGCAGCAAATGTGAAGTTATATGCATGGTTGAAAACTTGGTCAAAACAGCCTTGTATCACCTGCTAAATAAAGGTTTTTTTTTTTTTTTTTTTCTTTTTCGCATGACTCAATCTTGATACTAATCTTCTAACAACCTTTATGTTCTAATTTATTATTTTTACAATTGAATAGCCGAAAACAATTGAAATGGAAATTTGGAAAAAGAAATTTTTTTTAAAGGTTTGAATAGTTTGCGATAATACATAAGAGTTTGAATGCTAGAACTATGAAAATTAACCTCCTATAGAGTCACGTCTTCTGGATTTTCGGAACTCTTGCTTTCTAAAAATTAACCTCTCCCCTTGAGTCACGGCTTTTAATTATTTTCAAAATTCCAACTTTCTAAATGCTAGACTATTATTGGCATTTTGAAAATTACATCGTGGCCGACATCTCAATATGCCAATTTTTTTAGATTCCTCTAACCAAACAGGCCGTAAAGATTTCCGATGCAGCCTTTGGAATTGAAAGAGTGGTCGGATGAACCCCCTCCAAAATACTAGTAAATCCTTACCACACATTCTTTTACCAGCTCACAACAAAGGTGCAATTAACATCCTTCATTGTGTTGCATAAAATGGCCCAGATGAAACGATCATGGCCCGACAACAACCTGAATCTCTTAACATTTGATGACCCCACATGCTCTAAATCCTTCTCCACTTGTAAAAGAGAGCTAGGAACAGCTTCACCATGCACCATACATTCATGTTCTAACTCAATCAACAAATCCCAGAACAGGTTAATAGGAAAAGGGAAATTAAATCCATAAAATAAAATAAAAAAGAAAGGCTCTTCTATATCATGCAGTCCATCAAATTAGAATATTACAAAAAGGCCAAAAAAAAAAAAAAAAAAAAAAAAGGGAAAAAAGAAGAAGAAAGATAACCCACCAGCAGTTCAGAGCTTAAGAGAAAGGTCTAGCTGGTTGAAATCCTCCTTCCCAACCTCTTCACTCCTGTAACTGGCACCCCAAGACCCTTCCCCACCTCCCAAAACAAAACCCAGCTCTCCCCCATTGTATCTACCAACACCATATGCATCTTGCCTCTGCAATCCAACCCCGACTCGACCCTGCGGCGCATGGCTCGACCCCCCACTGGCCCTCTGGCTCACTCCAGCATACGGTTTGGTCGCCAGGCTCAAATCGCGACTCCTCTTCGCCAAGCTACGCTCGAGCTTATGTGCATTCTGATGACCGCCAAGCGCTTGAGAGCTGTAGAATTTCCTTTGGCAATAGTTACAGGCAAATACCCGAGCCTCCACCACGCTTGACGAAGATGGCTCTAGAACTAGATCCAGATTCAGGTCATGGCGTTCTAACCCCATTACACACCTGTTAGAAAGTGTGCTATAAGCTGAAATTCGAGAACTTGACAGCTGAAACACCTTTCAGACGCTTTCTTTAGACAGAATTCGGATATGGGCTAGCGAAGACTAGCTTGAAGATGGATATCTGAGATAGAATATGTCTTTGTAGAGTTTAGATGAGATGCATGGAGGGGAAGGATGGTTTATGAGGAGAGGATTGAGACAAAGACCTGCAAAAAATCAGTAGGGTAATCGAAGGGCTGTCGTCTCTATTTATGGCCGGATTTGAGTCCATTTGTCGGTCCGCAGAAAATAAGATGGCATTTTGGTGGATTCAGTTACCTTTTGTTTATTTATTTATTTTTTAACCCGATTGCGCAACTGTGCCACTAGTATAAAATCCAATGGTTCCAATCACTTCAATTTCTTGGACCCTTCTTCCTTCCTTCCTTGCTTTATTCTGCATGAGAGCATGGTCAAGGTAATTCCAGAAATGGTACAGACAGCTTATATCAAGATAAGTAGATGATTTAACATGCTTAGTTGATGCAGATAAATATGTTATAGATGGAATCGGGATCTTCGCAGTTACCTTGGGGAAAAGCTTCAGAAGATCTAGACTCTATATGATGCGATGTCAAGAAATTGTATGGAAGTGGGTCACGGGTCGGATCCAGCGATAAAAATAATCTAACCCTATAGTTCAGGTTTGGACCTGATCCATATCCAAATTAGGTTACAGAAGAGAGAGATACTTTGTAATAGCTTAATATATTTTTATGTATAATTCATATTATAAATGTCTATTACCGATTTGAGTCCATGTGTTTGAAATCACATTAAGACCGAGACTCAGAGAAGATATGGACAGCCCAATTGGCTGGACATATCCCATTGTTTATCCAATTACCAAGGATTGATGTTTGGGTTCCCTCCATGTGTGAGCAGATTCCTCTTTTTAAATAAGCAGGGCATTATCTCCCAGTGGCTTGGTTGTCTCAAGGGTTCTAGACCCATGGGCAGGGTAAAAAAAGAAAATTAAGAGACCTAGACCCAAATGACTTTAGGTTGATTTAATAGTTCTAAATCCGAACTGAAAAATTATATGGGTACTCCAAGATGAGTAACCAGACCCATTTTCTTGTGTTGGGTCCACGTGGGTCAGAGGAAATGGGTACCCCACTGCCACCCCTAGCGTTGGTGGTGTGTTGTTTACAGCTTAGAGAGAAAAAAAAAAAAAACATTGCTGCTCCTCTGGAGTACCGGATTCATATACTCATGCACATATAACAATTGAGCATTGAATGTGGCAGACATGCATTTCAGTACCAGCAATAGAACTTGTCGATCACACTGTAGATCATGGTTCTATGTTTTTTTTTTTTTTTTTTTCTAAATTTAATTTGTTGTCTCATGTTGAAGATCAGCCCCATCTGTCTTATGTTGTAATAAGATCACTTGATTATACTTAGATTTGTTGGCTCTCCTGTGAATATAGAACTTTTTTATGCATGATTTAGGATTTTAAGAAGATCCAAGAGATCTACTACCAAAGCAATCAGATCATGTATGCTCACCTCTTATATTCAACAGCTGTGATGGGGGCCAACTGCTCTTCTAAAAACCTGGTCCACCAGGACAAGTCCCTTTTGCATGTCAAATAGGAGGGGCACATAAGTGGAATGACCCACTAGCCGACGTAGCAGTATTACGCACCGCATTTATGGGAATCTGTTACAGGGCTATTTCTACACCCTCTTGCTCAAGTATTTATTTATTTTTCACTCCCCCCCACTGATCTCTACCATACCCTCTTTGTTGGGAAACCAAAAAGAATCACTTGAAAGGGCAGGAATCATAACAATTTATATAATGACTGGTTGGGGCATGCAGTAGATTGTATAGTTTTAAATAGTGTAGACAGTAGATGATATAGTTCTAAATAGTGTACATAGTGTCTTTTCTAACAATGGCTGCGCATTTATCCTGTTCCATGAAACTCTACTTCTATTTTTATCAAAATGTACTTTATTTGAAGTCATGGAAAAAGTAAGTAGCATTTAAATGCCCATTTCTCTTGCTAGTACATTTCCATGTCCCAATCAGGTTCTCCCACTTGTTCTCCCCTTCCTGATTACTTTTTTACTTCTTTACTCAGAAACAGTTTAACAAATATCTTTGATGGGAGCCTCTCAGCCGAGTGGCGGGGGCTGTGGGGACCACCTCGGCCCTGGCTCAGATCATAATGGGCCCCACTTGATCCATGGCCCATAAATTCTCACCATCTAAAATGAGAGCACACTCGATCCAACAGTTCAATTCACTTAGAATATGAGTGCCAAACCTCGAGGCTCATGACTATTGACGGGATGTCCCCACTTGATGGTCAACTTGGATGGGTTGAAAAATGGGCCCCACCATGTGTTCAGAGCCCCATGCGCTCACCGTAATCTATGTGCTCGTGCTCAGCCGAGCGGCTCCCATCTTTGATATTTTGAATTTATTATGATAATATGAAGTGATGTTTACTTCAAGATGTCCTATATATGTAAGGCCAAAAGTTCCAAAATCTGTCAGGTGGCAGAATGTGGTCTCGCTATAGGGAGACTCTAGCTCGCTATAGTGAGCATGACACGGATTGCCCAATCTGATTTGGACTATGAGTAAAAGTTTGAAATGAACTACTATTCTTAGTCTATTATTATTGGGGAGTTTCTTGCACGAATTTTGGACTATATATTGAGTGTTTCTCACAACCTAAAGATATACAAATCTCAAGTTCTGAATTAATTATCTAATTGAGAGAAATTTTCACTAGAAATGTTTTGAAGAGTTGTGCCGCCAAGTACTCTAGAAAGCCGATTTCTTCTGCATCCCTTATAGAAAATTATTTTCTTGCATAGAATATTTGAAGAGTCAAGCGCTGGATTGAGTACGTTGCAATCAACGGTGTGAAGTCGTTGAAGCGTGAAGCGACACAAGGTAACTTCAGTCATCAGGTAGACGTTATCTATAGAGGAAATCCGAGTTTCTTGTAATTACGAGATTCATAGTGTTTGATTATTGTTTAAGTTCGGATTCGTGGTTTTTCACCAGGTTAGAGTTTTCCATGCTAAATTTGGTGTCCTTATGGTGTCTGCTTGTGATTTTTATTTCCGCTGCGTAGATTATTGTTTTTTGCATACTATTGGGCTGATTTATTGAGTAGACCAACCTAGAGATCTCGAACCCTAAACTTTCAATATATCTTAATAATGCTTGGATAAGTTGATGAGTTTCTCTAAATGTTATCACAAATGATATATTTTTTAATTACTTAAAATGCGTCTTGCCTTCAACAATATTTTCCCAATATTAGCCCAGTAAAAATAAAAAGCTTGAATTTGTATTATCTCTTGTTGATATCGTCCAATAATTATATTTTCAATATTGCACAAAAGAGAGGAAATAGAATAAGATGAGCTAATGCTGAAAAGTTTTTTCTCAGTGAGCTTTTTTAATGAAGAATACACTGGTCTTAGGTAATTAAAAAAACAGTACATTTACATAGGAATCCAAGCATCAAGAGACAGTCGACGAGCTGAACCAGGGGGTGGCCATGGCCCATTCAATTTTTTTAAACCCTTTTTTGACCTATGGTTTAAATCAAAATGTTAGAACTTTAAGCCCAATCTTTGTAACAAAGATGTTGACCACTGTATATTTGAACCCATAAACTTTTTTGGTAAAATGAACCCAAAACCTCGTATCTTCTCGTGAGTCATGTCACATGAAGCATCAACCACCTCCGACTCTGATGTGAAGCCAACTTAATAAAAAAGAAAAAAAAAAATGTAACAATCTTCTCGACATTGGTGCAATGGGCCCACTGAAATAAGTTCATTTTGTCATCTTGATATTTCTTGCCGGGGACTAGGTTAAGTCCCTCGACACCTAACTTCGAATTCAATTCTTAATTATAAGCTGAAACCATGGAATTGGTGCTGTGGGTTTCAACCCAAACAAACAATCTTGCACTCTCGGGATTTTTGGACCATAAACCATCCATGGGGCACACTTTTAGTGTTAAGTGTCAGCAGTGGGGAAATTTTCAATTTTCGGTCTGCCTAGGCTTCCTATTGCCGTCCATTGCAGCATGAACGCCCCGATTTGCTTTTCGGGAGATGATTTGTATGTTTTTTATTTGAATTTGTTTGCGTAGTTTCTGCAAAGTTGTGGTCTTACCTTTCGCGTGGGAGATTCATATCCTTGCTAGTGAAGAAAAGTAGTGTAACCCTTCTTCCCGCTGAAAAAGAGTCACAAGACTGATAAAAAAAAGGGTCACACCAAATTTGACAAAGAGAGATGGTGCGACAAATCGACCTGGTTTTAGCTTTTCTTTTGCAGAAGTGTGCTGTACAAATAAGCCCTTACCCTATGTTTGGGAAGGGGGTAAAATGAGGGGAAGGAAAAAAAGGAAGGGAAAATGGAGGGAAAGTGAAAATGGGGGTTGTTTGGGAAGGGGGGAGTGGAAAATTGGGGAGGGGAATTAGGGGGTAAAATCAAAATTGGGGGGAAAGAGGGGATTTCCCTCCCCTCCCCTACTTCTTAAACAAGAGAAGGGAAAAATAATTTTCCCTCCCCTCCCCTCCCCCCCCTTCCCCTCATATTTTCCCTCCCCTCCCCACTTCCCAAACATAGGGTTAATTTCTTTTGAGTCAAAAGAGTGGAACTTCAAAGTAGAGGTCACATATTCGAAATCAAAGCTGTTCAAGATTTATTGGATATCCCCACATTTTATGTAAATATAAGTTGGTCTCTCTTTAAAATTGATTGTTTGACAGAAAAGCTTAAACATGACTTGGTTTTCTGCCTCCCACAGAAAAGCTTATCTACAGATTCAATTTTCTGCAGCACCGTGAAAACATGATTTTAGGTGACCTTTTTTTCGAGCGGCTTAAATTATCAATAGGTAAAACCCACAATGGAGTTTCAGTACTTTGAACACAAGGATTTCTCCAATCAAAACCTAAGTAGGATCCGACCGGTGGAAATGAGCACCGAACTAAACTTACTGGGCTTCTTAATCAAATGCATGTGCGCATGTAAAAAGAATCTGGCAGTGACTCTCACTACATGGCCACCACTGACTGCATCAGATCAGGTGTGGGCCCCACAACCTAAACAAATGCCCTGCCTTGCCCTGCCCTGCCTGTTACGAAACTTCTCATCACATATCCAATAATTGTTGACCTCATTGTCACATAATTCGGTGCAGGAGTTTCTGCCGTCTCTCTCTCACCCACCTTGCACCCTGTCCTGGGCAAGGTGAAACAGGCACATGGGTCTGCTTGTTGCCATGAAAACCATGTATGTTTTGGTCTCTATATGTTCTCAGACATGGTAGAATAGACTATCCTACAATGGGTATTTTATGTAATCTGATTGTCCAAATCTTACAGCCAGCTATAGTTGAGGAGAGTTTTGTCTCACCCATTAGAGACAGACCATATAACTGAATCTGCCCATTGTTACATTCAAGAACCTTTGTCAGAGGACATTAATTCCTCTTAGAATGCTCTTCTCCACATAGAGAAATCTCATTTTAAATAATAACAATAAAACAAGAGAATTATGTTTAATGGGTTATTGATGATGTTCATCACACTTTAAAAGGAAAAACAGATATGGTATAAAGCATAAAAGTTGAAAGGAAATGAGAAAAAGAGGAGGACTCACATGGATTTAAGAGAAAGTCATTGCAGTGGGAAATGATAGTCTTCTTCATTGCATTGCATTTGGATGAGGGAAAGGAATTTGGGAGTTAATGTGACCTGCCAAATGGCTTTAAAGAGAGATTCTCTTTTGTCGCATTTTATAAACCTATCTGAAAGGAATTATAAGATGTGTGAATTGGGAGGAATGGTCGTATGGACCTTTTGGTTTTGGTTTTCCTTTTCAGGTACACGTGGATAAGGACTTATACTGTTCTTTGGTCAGCAACTTGTTCATTGGCCAGTTCTTAAAGGGAACTTATCCAATGTGTTGTGTACATTGGGTTGTCCTATCAGCAGTCATCTATGGTGCTTGTCTTGTTAAATAAATTAGGGATTTTCAATTTCATCTTTTTTCAATAAATTGTGTGATCAATTTCATTTTGAGACAAACTTTTATTAAAGTAAAATTTAATTAAAATTTTAAAAAAGACATTTATTTTAAGTAATCTAAATTTAATAAGTAGACTCGAGGAGCTCATGAGTTTATTGTGAGCATGAGCTTAAGAGCATCTTGACTCACTCACATTAAGCTAAGAGGGTGAAGTTTGTGGCTTTCATGCTCACTGGTTTTTATTTATTTATTTATTATAATTTCACTGACATTATCTGCTTAGCAGGAGTGAAAGAGGTTTTTTAGATGATTGGCCCTGTCTCGAGACAGGAATTGATGCTGCCATTGTATGCACCACAACTGTTGCTTCATATCACCATAGTATTTGTCCGCACTACAATCAACTTTCATAAGTTTTTTTTTTTTCAAATTCTCTAGGTAGTGAAGTTTAAACTTAAAAATAAACTATGGTTGTTTAAATGTCTAAAGTGAGTAAAGGTTTGAAAATACAAGCGTTTAACACACAATTCTTGCCTCTATCCGCTTTAACGATGTAGAGACAAATCTTCTTAAAACGAAAGTCCCTAAGTTTGTGAAAACACTAGCTTTACACTCTCTTTTTTATGGCTTCATTTTGAGTGGCTATGTTAGAATAAGAGTAGAGAAACCAAACAAGCTCTTAACTATATATAGTTAATTTAGGAATGAAATGGTAATATGTAGCATTTTTAGTTTGAGTTATATCAACCAGCTAGATGATAAGGTTATTAAAGTCTAGTGTAAGGGCAAGGGTGGACCCACGTTTTGTTGACCTGGGGCAGCCGCCCCAAATCAAATCTAAAACCACCAAAGATATGAATGGGACCTTGGTCAATGCCCCCGCATAAGTTAAAACTGCTGCATAACCCATCTCATTCCTCTCTATTCGTTGGTACGAAGGAACCTGAAAAAAAGAAAAAGAAAAAACCTTCTCGATTTTATCTCTGCATGATCACTCATCTTGTCTCCAATCTGCAAGTGAAGGAAGAAGAAGAAAGCTCTCCTATGCTCTTCCCCGCCTTTGTGATCTTGAGTTTATGTTTTTGATGATGTCTCTCTTTTTTTTTTTGGTTTTATCATCTTGGTAGTCCCCAAATCTACCATCGTAGAAGTTGTTAAGGTCTTAGAACCTATGGTGGAGCTTGGAGTCAGCAGCTGCGCAAGAGAAGGGGTTGAAAGAATGGTTATGTGTGGTTTGTTTGAGATCAGAGAGACAAAGATGTCGAAGCTTTATTTCCTTGAGACAAAGGGCAAGGAAAGGTGGCGCCCCCCCCTCCCTCTCTCTCTCTCTCTCTCCAAAGAACCCTAATCCAACCCTAGATTTTAATCAAGGGAATTTGAGGAATTACATCCGAACCTTTAATCTCCAAATCTTAATTCCAAACTCTAAACCCCCAAATCCTAATCCAAACCCTAAGCCCTATGTCATTAAATCGTAAATGGAGATCCTGAGCCCTAATTTCCCAAGTTCCCTTGATTTAGAAGCTCTAGATAATTCCCAAAGACACTAAATCCAGATTAAAAGCATTGAATTCCAAATTCCTAAATTGCTTATTTGATTAAGCATTGAAATTCAAATTGCTTATTAGACTTGCTTAAGCATTGAGATCCGAATTTATAACTCAATTAATCATTGAAACACAAACCCCCCAAATATCAATTTTCTTGTACATAAAAATAGATAGCAACAAAATTATAGAAATGGTGCTTTAACTATTTCTATTTTTTTCTTCTTTTTGACTTTTTTGGAGTAATTTTCACAATAGATTGGTTATTACTTCTTTCAAGCCCTCTAGAGTATCTTTATTATTGTTATAGTGTGGTTACTGATTTCTTGAGAGATTCAGTGTTAGTAGTAGGGTTCTTAAAAAAAAGAAAGACTTATTGAAATTCATGTATTTAACCTATGCTAATGTTATAAATGGAGATTATTGGCAGTTGGCAATGATTTTGATGAGAGAAATATATGTTAGTTGATGAGTTAAATATTTTGTGTACATTTAAATGCAATATATTTTTGTAACATAGTCTAATGAAAGTCTAGCCCCACCCAAACATATATCCTAGGTCAGCCACTGTGTAAGGGTACTTTTGTTTGAAAGAGATTAGCTAAGTTTGCTCAAAAGGATAGAGAAACTAGTCTAATTGCTTGTAAAGGTGATATAAAAAAAGCTCGACCTATATGGTCATGGAAGTACACGTGCCGGGGTAATGTTCTACGAGTAACTGCAAATGGAGTCTAGCACTGTGGGGCCCACTATGCCTACCTTTGATTAATACAGCCCTTTGATACTCTTTTCATCACATGATCTTGCATCAGGCGGAATTTTACACCCATTGAACTTTAACTCACCGTTGGATTAAATCTCAAGAAAATCTATAGGTAAGATGCCATTAAACTATCTAAGCTGTTAAATTAAAGGCTAGGATGATCTTATGAGGCTGTTTTTTGGATCCCCTTGTCTATAAGGAGACCTTTTCATCTGTCATCCCATTGTAAACTTGCATCTGAGTGGACCCCAAGATATAGACAATGACGGAGGTAGGATTTTCTTCTATTGGGGGCAAAGTTAATTCACTAGTAATATTAGTAGGCCCACTTATGAAAAAGCTAAACTAGTCAAGAAACGACCCATTCTCTTATTATCTACATAAAATCACTTAAAGAAATATTTTCTGTTACAAGTAGATCAAATGTAAAGTCCAACTCTATGGGGCCTATTTGAGCCAACCTTTGATCAATTTAGCTCCTTTCATGCTTATATCCTCACCTCGATTTGACACCATGCCATGTTTTGATGCCCATCGATCCTTTACCCACTATTGGATTGGGTCTCATAAAAAAAAGATAAATTATTGTTAAAATAGTATTAGACTTTAAGGTTGTTAAATTAAGAGCTAGGATGATCTTAATGTCCTTAGGTTCCATCTACATAGTAAAGATAGTCAAAAGAGAAAAGAGAAAAAAAAAAAAAAAACATGATAGAAGAGTTATGAGACAATAGGCTCACTTATAAAACATCTAAATTGTTGAAAACTAACCTCCTCAAGTAGTGTATAGACCTTACTAAATTCCACTCAAATGACCTAGTTTAAGATTGTTAATTTAAAAAAATATATATTCCATAAAATTCTAATAAACAAATTTGGTTTTCTCATATAGATTAACTTGACTTGGGCCCATATCATATTGAGTTATATTTTTCATAGAGAATTAGAGCATTTATTTTATGAGGCTATATTTTTCCAAAGTATGCCCCACTCAAGAGCATCAACCCAAAAAGACCCACATTCTGAGCCTGTTTAATTTTATTAAGTGGGGCTCCACTCAAGAGCTTCATTAAATACTCTCTAAATATGGTTGGATGTGGGATAGGACATTGACAATGGATGAAATGAGAATGATGACATTGCATAGAGAGATAACCATAAGAATCTATCTTTTAGGAAAAAAATGTCAATAATACCCTTGTTGTAAGGACCCGTCACTAGAAATACCTAGTGGGACCCAATTTGACCAAGTCAACCATAGGTTATCTTATTTAATAGGTAATTAGCATGAGTAGTTAGTAATTTTCATTAATTTAGCCTAGATTATAAGATTAAGACCCTTGTAAGATTAATAGTGGTTTCCTATAATTAATTTTTTAATTAGAAGCCTTAGTTGTAATCTTAATCATATATGAGTTTTCCTTAGAGTTGTGCAATTTATTTTAGAATGACCCAACTATCCATGGCCTAACCCCTCAACCTATTTATTATATGAGGGTACTCTAGTCGTTCCAACTACACCTTTTCCCTCATTTTTTAAAATCCCAATATCTTAAATGACCTTGGCCTCCTTTATTGTCAACCAAGTAAACATGGTCACTTTTGTCATTATAAATAGCATACATTTATTGCCCTTAGGCTTATTTATTCACAAGCACTCATTTGAGGATACTTTAGTCATTAAAAGTGAATACCTAAACTACCATAGTCCTTATCCTTTATTTCTATTAGCAACTAATGACCCTTTGGTTATTCCATTTTAATCTTTCTCAAATACCCCCATCCTTATCCTAAACTTACACTAGCAAGGGAGGGCACCTTGGACATTTTCTATTTCACTAATTCTTATAAAAGAAATATACTACAAACTTCCCAAACATTTCCTACATTCTCCTCCTCTCATTTCACTACAATTTTCCTCGTATCTCTCTCCCTTTCTAAGTTAGAGACTAGGGTGTCTCTTTCTCTAGATTTTAACCCTCCAATTACTAGAAGCAAGAGCCTCATCTACATCTAGCCATCTATAAGCTAAAGAGCTCATCTCATCTCCTAAGTCTCTCTTCCCTCTCCAAGTAAAGGTAACATTCTTCTCCCTTTTCAATTTCCTTATAAAATAGTCATTTCTCTTAGATTTCTTTTCCTTATGCATTTCTCTCTTTGGGAATGGGTGTAGAGATTGTAGATTCAGTTATTTTGGTTATCTTAGAGCTCATGGAGTGAAGCCAAGCTAATTGAGGAGTTTCCTTCCCAATTAGGTAAGTAGACATGCTTGGATTCTTTAATTAAATTGATTAATATGCTTAGATTGTTAATTGTTGTCTTTGATGGTTATTTGGCATGATTTTGTATTTCAATGGTTGATTGGATGATGTGATGTATGTGATTGCTATTCTAAGCTCTTTTATGTGATTTTGGCCATTAATGGATGAGAATCCCCCATTTAGAAGATCAATGGCCCATTTATGATGAGATCATTATGTGGGAGGTGTGTTTGATGTTTAGAGGTGATTGGTGAAATTTTGGGATCCATTTGATAGAGTTTTGATGAAAAAGAAAAGAGGGAAGAATGTTGAAAATAGGGACTTCGTGTGTACCTGGTCTACTTGGTCACCCAGGATGTCGAGCGGGCACATATGGGACTTCCCCACAATTGAGAGCAGAAAATACACTCAAGGTACATAACCCAGTGTACTCGGTCGACCGGTCACACTACAGTCTTCCTCACCTGCCAGATATTTTTGGAAATGCCTGTAGTTCACCCGATCGACTAGAGGACCCTCCAGGTCAACCGGGGACACTGCAGACTGTGTTTTTCGACTCTCAGTTAGCTGTCCATTTCCACAGAGTACCAGGTCGACCCGCGGACCCATGATGTTGACCCGGTACATTGAAAACAATAATTTCCTAGATTTGGTTTCCTTTCATGATCTTATCATGTGTGGGCCCCGTTGACATTTTATTTGGACTTTTTGGGATACGCTAAACATGAGTCAAGGGTTGGGCTTAACCTTGACCCATGTAGCCACCTAAGTAAGGTCTAGGGTGTAAACGGAACCTGATTCAATGGTTATGGGTGTCTTATGATGCTAAATACCTTCAGGAGAACCAATGATACATAATAAGCATCTAGGATTCCGTGATCACTGTCTTAGGTAAAGTGAGACCCTGGACCTAAATAGAGGGGCATCGATCATCGATGGATTTGTGAAATGTGGTATTTATATTGATGAAACGGACACTAAGACTGGCTGGTAGGTTCGAATTTTGGATGTTGGACTAAAGATGTACTATAAATCAAGGCATTGCACTTAGGCTCTGATTCATGATTACGGTTCGTATTGGATGAGATATTAGGACATGGCACTTAAAGTCCTAACCTGTAATATTGGAAATTTAACAGTAGATATTGACGGACGGACTGTATAATGAGATAATATATTAGGACATGGCACTTAAAGTCCTAACCTGTAATATTGGAAATTTAACAGTAGATATTGATGGACGGAATGTATAATGAGATAATGTTAATTAAGCGTATCGAGAAGCAGAGTTTGTAAGGGTATGCATTATTAACTGTTGGAAATCGTAAGGATGGATTACCTATACCCAAACTCTGTGCCTCATGCCCTTGACTAATATCGTCTCATAATAATTATGATAAAGCTATCCAATTAGGAGTACCCTCACCTAGTGGTCTGTAGGATCTGTGGATGTACGATTGATCTGTCGAGGGTTATGGTGCCGGCATGGACATTGATATTGAAATATTATGGGATGACACAGTAGGTATCAGGTGGGGGTGGGGTACTAAGACCGCTTGCGCTTATACCGGGTGTAGATGTACGGTGATGTTGATCTAGCACATAAGACCAATGGCTGAGACTTGGCCGTGGTTATGGATGAGTGACTGAGGTAAATCTAGCACGTAAGACCAATGGCTAGGACTTGGCCGTGACTATGGATGAGTGATTGAAGTAGATCTAGCACGTAAGACCAATGGCTGGGACTTGGCTGTGGCTATGGATATTAATGGACTCTTGTACGCTCCTATTCGATGTGACGACAGTGATGGGTGGCAATGACCCCCATGGTTGATGACCATCGACAGTTGTTGGGATGACAACCCTGGGTTGGCTCTGACCTCCCACGTCCCTTGTACTTCAACTGTGGACGTATCTTTGTGTGCTTTTATAGATGTATATTGGATATATGAATATTATGTATTGTGGATGACGTTGCTTAGTGTCTTTGATTGCTGACGTTGTTACGGATTTGATCTAGATACGATGATTACGGCTATGGGAAGGTTACTTCATCTGGTTACTTCTGTTACTGGTGACACTGATGTGCTTGTATAAATTATATGATATATTGATGATGATTGCTTCTCTTGTCTATCTGATATTTTGTATCTAACACCTGTTATATTACTATCTCGATTACCGTTCATACACTACACTCCACACTGTTTTCATTGCACTCTGATATCCTATATAATTATTGAGATACTAATCACGCAGGTGCAACTGAGATCAGGTATGGTCTTTTTCTCTATTTGTTAATATAATATATTGCCATCTAAACATGTCTATTTGCCTGGCTCATCGAGCCTGACCTAATCCTTGATGTTTTCAGGTATCTTCCCTTCTGCTTTTTTTTTATTGGTAGAATTGCTTGGCGGTTGATCCGTTGCCGCAGGGTTTAGAGAATGATGTAGTTGGTGCATCGAGAGGCGTCTATCAGATAGATCTCTATTCTTTCCTTTTCTTGTAATTGGCCGTGTTGGCATAGGATTGATTAGTTAGTTTAATTACGGAAAGTACTTTTAATCCCTTAAAGTGAAATAAAATTATAGAGTTTTGTCCATTTACTTGCTCATATGAGATTCATACTTGATTATATTATTGGATTTTCCGCATCTCTTGGGTCCTTTCTCGTAGTGCCTTGAGATTCGAGGTGCCCGGATTTTGGGGCGTTACACTTGTTACTCTCTAAAATTTGACTGCCATACTCTCGTATGGTTGTATGTAAAACCAAACCCGCTATAACTTTTTCTATGCAACTCTCAAAACGCATGCCACATGACTCAAACACCCGACCTACCATGCTCTGATATCACTTGTAAGATCCTACACCCCATTGAGCTACCACTTATCTCAAAACCAATTGGTGATGAGAATTGACACAATTATTCTGTTGAGAACAATTGTCACATAGTCACCATGCGAAATTTGACTACTACTTTCATCTAAGGAAATTAGTACTGAACTTTGAGGCCCTCGAAACAGTTTCTCTTATGATTAAAGGATATTCTTTTTTTATTCTTCAAACTTGTAGCTCTCAAGGGGGTCCTTCCAAATCCCTTTGTCCCCATGATTTGAACCCTTCCAGGTGGTTCCACTGCCGGACCAGCCATCCTAAGCGTAGGAATGACCTGGCCTTTCCCAATAATGACTATACAAAGAGAGCATTCCCTCCTGAGGTTGTCCAAGAATGATGAGGAAAACAAGCAGTTCAAAATAGGAGAGAACAAACTTCTTTCATGTGTACAATTGATGGTGTTCTATGCCCCACTAGTTACCATAACAATTCCCACCTTGGTAAAGGACCCTATGCAGATAGAGATCACAAACGCGAAGAGTTTTTGAATCATCAGTGACCAGTGCAAGGGATAAGAATTCTACTGTGATCTTTTATGTCCTTTTAATGGAGAGAGAATCCCTTTTGATGAATAGACATTGTTTGGTTCCAGTGACTGCATTTCCATTTTCCAATAATAGCAAGAAGCGTGACTTAGTTTTCAGGGTCCATGCCGGGCTTGTCGATGTGATTATAACCTAACAAGAATCTCAGTGGAGCAGTCAAGGATACATTGATTTGTAAGGTAGCAAAAACTATGGGGGCATGGGTTGGGTTGTGTAACACATCAAAGAGTAAGCACCCTGTGCATGATGTAACTATCTTGATTAAACTCATTCATTGTCTCTTTCGTAGTTTATGTTTGGTGACCATATATGATGGCATGATTATAGTAAGGCATATCCTGCTTGCAACTGGTTTATAGTGTTTGAAGTTGTGAAAGGTTCCCTGCTCTTTCGCTCTAGATCTAGTCACTATGACAATGTAGCAGCATTTCACAAGAGACAGATCCAAGGCCCGCTTGATCGCAAGATCACCACTGTGCCACGACTCTAATACAAGTAGAATTTCAAGGGACACTACCACTAACATAAAATTAACCAACTAATTTTTCTTAATGCAATCATCTATATATAGAAGAGAACCTCTCAAATCAAATTCAAAGTATATAGAACAACTCAAATCAAACTCAAAGTATCCTATTTGTAATGACGGTAAATGATCTGTATCTCTAAGGAACTAGACCTATCATCTCTAGCAACATCACCTCCAACAGACTACTTCAATTATGTATAAATGGCAAGGTCTCAAGTGCAATAGTGGGATGCACCTAGAGGTACCATCACCCAAATACTATCCGATCATCCTAAACTTCTACGGTCAAATCCTGTCATTGTAAATATGGACCAAGGCTCATCACTTGTATTCTCTGGATGGACGATCACAATGCAACAAATAAGAAAGCAAAATAAGATGAATGCAATAAGATTTACATGGCCGGACAGTGTGCCTTCGTGTACTGTGCAAAGACAGCCATTTTTATCCATCTATGAGAAACTATGATCATAATTATGGGGTTTAGCACTCCCCATGCTATTAAAATTAATAAACTGGTTTATGAATACCCTCAATTAAGGACTGGTGGACAGTATGACCTAAAAGATAAGCCACCATATTTATCAAAACATCTTCTTTATCCATCCATTTGAAATACCGTTAATATTATAATTAGTCATCACTGTTATAATCATCATCATAATTTTTTTGAGCATGCTGGAATTGGAAATATCTTCCAATTGAGCTCCAATGACTATGCACAACTGCATGGTCTCTATAACTTGAATTCATGTGACCCATTTAGCTAGTACCCCAAACCATGTGCTCTACTTTCTTAATAACCAGATAATCAGAGGTCTATTGACATTCCTAAGCCTGTTTAATTTCCAAACTAATATATTGAAGCTTCATATCCATTTTTTTTATATTTTAGCAATCATATTTCATTAATATGTAAAAAAAAAATGCAAAAAGCAACAACAAAAGAAATTCTATGATATCTTTTCATTGTTCTAAGTTTTGTTTAGGATATTAAATCAACCAATATATTTTCCCATAAGAGTTTTGGATTTGGTTTTTATGTTGTGTCTTCATCACCTTGTTCTAAAACCATAATCAATAGTGTACAATTAATTCATGTAGTGCCAATTATTCATATAACGCATATACAAGCAATACATGAATTAATTGTAAACTCAACTGACTGTTGGTCTCAAATCTCGAATAAAAGAGTAGGGTTGCATAAATCGACAGCTGATGTAAAACTTCTGTCACATTGCATTTACAACATGAATTCTAAATAAAACAGAATTTAAATTACTAACCCAATATAATCGGGACAAGTCGGTGGTGGTGGTGGTGGTGATGGTGAGTGTACATACATACCAGTGTGAAATGGACGCACGATTCATCTATTTTGCACTGGAGTGTTCAAATGGTGGCCTCCACAAAGTAAATGGTCTACTGTATTACAAGTCACACCACTTGGTGATCCTGGGCCCTTGGCATTGAAGAACTTTTGACCAATCACTTGTCTTACTTCATGACCAAATGACTTCTTATCATCCATATAATTTCCCCCTCTTTTGGGCATGTTAATGGTGGGCTCATTGAAAGAGCCATGGCTTGGGAATTTCCCAACAAAGGTGTCTACAAAATTTTGTCACTCGGACCATGCCTTAGATGAAGATCCATTGGAGTATAGGAGGGTTTAACGCCTATGCTTTGAATCTAAATCTCTCTCTAATCAAATGATCATGTTTGAGTTTAAAGCATGTCTAAGGGCCCTTTTTCATTAAATACATAGGAATTCAATGTTTAAATTTTTTTTATGCGATTAAAAATGAAGATGAAAGGTGAATTTAAAAAAAAAAAGGATCAAATAACCTTTCTTTTTCTGAAAATATTGCATAAGGAAGATGAAAAATGAATACCTGGCAACCACTTTTCATTTTTAACCACTTCAAAAAAAAAAAAAAAAGACTCCTATGTGCTTTAATGCAAACAACCATGCCCTAAACCATTAATTTTAAAGCTTTATTTAACTTTAAAGCATGAAGGTTCTGTTGGACGCAGTAGGAATTGTTCAAATAAGATTAGTTTGAGTTTGAATTTGAATGATCATTTTCTCTCTCATGTCATAGCCATGATCATGTAGTGATCTTGCAATTAGGCGGTCATGGTTTTTTTTCTTTTTTGAAAGATAAGTGAAATTAGGCGGTCATGGTCCTGTCAGAGAGATCTATGATTTATATTTGTTGATGTTAAAAATCCTATGATTATGAAATAAATACAATCATGCAATTGTTGGAGAGTGTTAGTGGTGATAAGAATATAGTTTCTATAGATAGTTTGGACAATTTTATGAGAGATAAAATTAGTTTGAGTTTGAATTTGTGAAAACTTGGTGTGGGCGGCACCCTTAACCACGGGGTGTAGCGTGTCAACTATGGTTTTAAATGGTGAGTCTCTGCTATGCCACATCAGAAGTATCTAAGTCCTGACCGTGGGCTTATAAGTCAAAACCTCGACTTACTCTGGAGTTAAGCGTGCTCACGGGCGGGGGGGTGGGTAGGTATTAGGATGAGTGACCATTTGGTAAGTCTCGGCGCGCGCACGCAGGCTGAAGTGGACAATTTCATGCTGAATTGAGTTGGATGGGGCTGTGACAAAATCTAAATCATTCTCTCCTAACGTTTAGAATCTATTAGTGTATTATATTTATAACTTCCTCTAGTACAATTATATATATATTATACCTCAGTCATGAGGGTTGGGACCCATGATAGCATAAATACATTAGGAGATAGCCTACAAAAATGGAAAAAGACCGCATATCCAGGATGCAAACCAACTGAACAACTCCCAGTTCTCAACACATTTTTCCTTGTAAAGTATAATTGAGCCTTGGTTGACCTAATAGACTAATCTGATTAACTAAAGGCAAGACATCAACCTAACAGTAAATTAGAGCATTTTTATTGGCTATTCCTGGCCCTTTGCACGTTGTGCATGCATGTAGCTTTTTACTGGACATGGGAAAGGAAGGATCAATGAATGATAGATACATGACATCCCGGCCGTAGGTGGCAGACATGGGGCCATACAAGTTGACCTTAGAAGATGATGTATATATCTGTTGTTGGAACATGATGTGTCTCCACTTCACTTGGATGGTATACGGTGAACTTCTTAGAGTCCCACTTAGGCTGTCTTGGTCTGAGCTATCCACGTGCATTTTCTACTTGTGATCAGACAAACGCTTTATCTCATGACTTATCAACAATTATTTTAACCCCTAACCTAATCTACCCTTTTAAACTACATTAATCTATTTTTAATTGTAATCTACTCTTTTTTTAAGGTATTCCATCTAATCTTACTTTTGAAAGTATGGTGCCCAATGTCAGGCTTGTCGATCTGGAGTTTAGTTCCCCTTCCTATTTTTTTTCCCAGGACTTAGATTTTTACAACTAATTATCTATTATTGTTTCACATTATTAACTAAATATGTTCGACTAAAATAGCCTTTGACAAATTTAAAAACTTATTTGAGTCGGCTCAGGACAGATACATGCACATGATATAATTTATGTAGTTGACTCTAATATATATATATATTTATTTATATATATATATATATTTATTTATATATATATTTATTTATTTATATATATATATATATATTTATTTATATATATATATATATTTATTTATATATATATATATATTTATATATACAGTCAATGTAAGATTTTGATGACGACTACGACGATGTTTGATCAATATAGCTTTACCTCAAACATGATCTATAGTTATTAATTACAATGTTTGAAGCAAAGTTTTGTTTAATGCGCGGGGTGTTTGATTAGACTGTTGGACGAAAAGTAGGCCTCACACCCATCCAAAAGGTGGCCATGAAGGGAATTTGTAAACGCATTTCAAAGACTTTTCGAGTCCTGTCCTTCTATGCACTGAGTGAGACTGACTTGGCTGGAGTTGAACCTTCAGCTGAGTCAACAGAGTTAGATTTTTTATATTTTTTTATTTTTTGGGTATAAAGCTGAGTTAGATAGTTAGGTTTTAAAGTAAGCTCGAGAAATGCATCTCAATATTCAGTCTATGTATAAATCAAGTTGCATGACACACTCATACTCGAATGGTGTTTACTCTTCAACATCACATATATGCTTAGGGATTCATCTTTGATCTTCATATTGATAGTATCACTCTTACATATAAGCCAATCTAAAATACAAAATTGCAAATAACTTATGTAAGCAAAGTATGAAGCAACTGTGACTTGCCGGTAACCCAATAAAAACACTTTTAATGAACAGAGGACGACCTTTCAAACCCATTAGGATCATCAAAGCCTAGCCAATTAAATTGTTACCCTGTTGGGTAGATATTCGAGCTTGGGTTCAAAATATGGCCCAGAACAAGGCCCAGTCTATTTGCATTTAAATCTTCAGGAGAAGCTGGTCCATTTAGTCAGGCCTTCTGGCAGAAAAAGTCAAGCCCAACCCATTCAGCTATTGGTCGCAGACTCAGGCCCATGCAAAAAAGATCAGCCCAACTCCATCTGTAAACTGGATGGTTTTGGACCATGTGCCTAAGCTAGAGGATGGGTGGCTGCAGGCTTACCATTTACAGAAGACTACGATAAGTTATAGATGGTATACTCATCAATCAGGTGGGATATCTTTGAAGTACATTTGTGGCCCACCTGATGAGTGGGCATATCTGACTCTTCACCAGGGCCTGTACATGTGTGGGCAACAGTGTAACGTGTACGGTTAAGAAACACTTGGATAGTTGGCTGAGGGACGATTTAATCACATTAGATTCAGTTGAGGGTACGTCCACTATGTTTTCTCGTGGTAGACACAAGTGCGTGGGCCATCTGACACTATCTATCCTGCAAATGAGAGGGAGGCAGTGGAATTCCTACACAAAAAGAACCCATTCATGGTCCAGGTGCTGGTGAGTTATCGAGTTTAAGCCACACGTAATGTATATATAGATGGGAGTTTCATCTGGGTAAGCATCTGAATTGTACTTGATACATTTGGGGGCCATGTATATATGATAATGTTGAAGATAATTTGTATAATATGGTCCAATTCAAACTCAATTTGTAAAACTCCTTTTCCTTGCAAACTTCCTTTTTTTAAAGCGCTATTAAACTTTACTTTGAATTTATTTTTTATTAGGATCATTTGGATTAGATCCTATAGCCTGTTTCTTTATAGGAATTCCGAAAATTTATATATTCTCCAAAAGTTGTCTCCTATGGAGAATTCCTGAGCCCTCTCTCTACTTGAGCATCCAACAATGTTGAGGTTGGAATTTTGAAAATTCCAAAGGATACTTTTGTCTTTTCAAGTAGCTAAAAATCAGAGTTCTAAGGAGAAATAAAGCGCAGCATCCAAAAATCTCAATGGACAGCCATTACATCAATATCTTTGAATTCTCGGCATCACAAATTTTAGTTAGAATATCTGATGAAGAAACCTACTCTTAGAGCATCTCCAAGAGACACTTCAAATTTGGATGTCTTTTTTAAAATAAAGACTTATGTGGCAAAGAAAAAGGCATATGTAAATTTGACATCTCACTTGGAAAACAAAAGAGGAAAAATAGTATTTCCAACAAAGGTTTTATTTGTCCAACTCAGCCCCTCATGGCTGTAATTGGCATATGACTTTGCCTCCAAAACAATAGTCAAATCCTACATGGCCTTTAAAGGTTGTGTTGGTATGCCAAATTTGGCATACCATAAAATGAGATGCATTTTCTTTCTTTTAAATAAAATAACGGTGATGAGGGTAAATGCATTTGAAGTTGGTACAAACAAATACTAAATTTGAAATGAGAAAATAATAAAACAATAATTTGCCTCTTATAGATCTTCACCTCTTCCCGGATCATGGATCATGGTGTTAGATGGGACTCGATATGTTAAATTCTCATGAGTAGACGGGCAATCCACAAATGACTATCAATGGGCTGGATTTAGTTGAGACTTATATAGACTTATATAGAGGATCGATCCTGTTTGCAGTTGAAAGTCTATGTCCAAGTTTGAGCCCAACTTGGAAGTTTGTGCTTGGATATGAGTAAGGTAATGGGCCAGCCTGAGTCGACTCATTTAAAGCTTGTTAGTGCATATGGATTTTGGTATTAAGTCACCAAAGTCTTTAAGTATGGTGGGGTCAGCTAAATAAATTCTATTTCGCCTTTTTAGTCTACCTTGGACCAAATATTTAGATAAATTACACTTCTTCATGTCTATTATTAATAATTCTATTTAATGTCATTTTCAGGCTTTTTTTTTTTCCTGAGTGGCCATCAACCTATAGAGGGGAACTTTATGCACCTATCCTGTCGTTGACATATGTTGTTAGAATTTAAGATCAAGTCTGAATTTATAAAACAAACAAAAGAATGTCATATCAAAAAGAAACTGTATATGACATAAATATTTAATATGCTGCGTGTGTGTATATATATATATTGATTATCATTATCATCATCAAACTCTTGCATTTTAGGTTCCAAGTCTGGATAATGCAATAGAGTTGTGCCATGCTGATAGCTAGTGTAAAACTGTTGTTAAGCCTACAAGATAGATATAATAGAGATATGAAAGACAGAGGGGCTGTTAAAATTCTGTTGGGCTCAAGTGCCTACGCCCAAAGCAGGCCTAACGGATGGGTTCAGAACCTAAACATGGATCCACTCATCTAGATCTGGACCATTGGACTGAAAAGCATGTCCTGGCCCACCTATTCAAATCCAGGTCTGGGCTAGACTTGGCCCGGATCCAGGCCCTTTAAAGCAGGCAAATCCACAAAACCCAACGTGAGTCCGGGTATTCAGAGGCTTTCACTTCGATAAATACCAAGTTCAAAGAGTCAAATTCTATAGTGGGGTTCAAAACAAACGCTTTCCCTTGCGTAAATGAGTATCCCCATATTCTTACCCCCACAATGAGGACTCCAGATCCTCCGTTGTAATTATTACACTGAACTGTATAATACACCTTGAAACCCCATTGATATTTCCAATGGGGTTTCAAGGTGTATAATACACCTCGGACCGGTCTAGACAAATTTTTTCCCCTCCAATGATATTTCCTTAAATTTTAGTTAAAAAAGAGTGGACCCCACTGTACTGTTGAGCACGGGATAGAAAGCATGGTCAATAGCGATGCCACATAAGTGCCTAGTTATGTTTCCATCATGTGCTTAATCAGTCGGTGGGACCCGCTCCTATCGAATTGAAATTTGAAGATATATGAATGAAGATGATGACATTCATCTTGAAAGGTTCAAATCATCTCTGTTGGACTCTAAATGGAATTCCAAGCATATGTTAGTATGTTACAGGCCCATGTAATAACTGTGACATGGGATCCAAACTCCACTAGGAGTTGGTCTTATCATAAAACTGACTGTTTCATTAAAAAAAGTATAAACTAATGATCATGTTAATCATATTTTTTAATTAAATAGTCAATTTTATGGTGGGATCATTTTCTATCAGGGTTAAATTAAGGGATACCTCTTACATTAAAAACGCATTTATTTTGAGCGGCTTGACTTTTAAATAGGTTAGCCCATCAATCTAATCATCTTTTTATCGGTGTAAAGTCAAAGCATCGTAGCATCCGGACTCTTATCTGTTCTCGTCTGCTTGAAAGTCATCCCCATTCTCTCCCACCTTCACAACTGCCACCTAACTCTCCCTTAATGAGCCATTTACTCTCTTGTTCTTGCCATCTCCTTTAATTACTTGGGTGAGTTGGGTCACTCTCAATTCTCAAGGACTGGCCTACGCTCTCTTTTTCTCTCTTCCTGTGTTTGTTGGAAAAGAAGATGGGAGGAGGAAATGGGCAGAAGGCCAAGATGGCAAGAGAGAAGAACTTGGAGAAGCATAAAGCTGCCAAAGGTAAAAACCCTCTCTTTCTTTCTACAAATACAATAACAAGTTGGGCTGGGTTAGTAAGATAACCTTCTTTTTCATGTTTGCAAGTACATTACGTATAATTAATTCATAATTGTCTCTCTTATTGTTTTGATTGTCCAGGTAGCCAACTTGAAACAAACAAAAAGGCAATGACTATCCAGGTTAGCTTTGTGGCTATCTTAGTGGCTCTCTTTTATGCTGTTTATAAGCATCAAATCATTGTTACACACCAAAAAGAAGAAGAAAATTATATTCATATTCTTTAAAATAAAAAATCATGATAACACAATCTTATGCCTTATTCATTAATCATATTTCTTATCAAACTGTTAATCTCATGGTGGGACTACGGTAAAATTTGGGGATATGTGCCATACACAGGGAGGGTATTTAACAGCCACCTTAAAAACATGATAGCACAATCTTATGCCTTATTCATCAATCATGTTTCTTATCAAACGATCAATTTTATGGTGGGACAAACCCCAATTGGGGTAAAATTTGGAGAGATCCCATACACAGGGAGGCCATTTAATATAAACATGATAACACAATCTTACGCCTTATTCATCAGTCTTGTTCCTTTTCAAACGGTCAATCTTATGGTGGGAAGGGGTTGAATTTGTGGATGTCTCATACGTAGGAAGGGAATTTTTTTACCAGCTCAGATTTTAATAGACAGACCCCATTGCGGAGTTCCATTCCTTCAACTCAGGATTTTCTTTACAAGCGAAAGCTTCGGAGGACCCAAACTCATATCAAACTGGACGCATGTGTGATGCACCTGTACTTAGCACACGTGGTTCTCACTTTTCTTCGTATAAACTTGTGGTTTCAAATGTTTTCAATGTAGACAGTGCCTTGTTGCTAGTAATAAATGGTGGTCGCGGATATCAGTCAATTTAGTTGGAAATACTTCTTTCCTGTTTCAAGGGACATATTTTGTTGCAATGCTATTTCGCCATGTAATGTTGATCCCCTTGGGCTACTCAAGAAGGGATTTATTGTGGTTTGAAGAGATCTACTCTGAGGCTACTCATAGCTACTTCTGCTTGCAGTCTTTTTCATGTCTAATGAGATGTTGATATTTTTCCCATCTTCCATGCCCTATTGGTATTCTGCATAGAAATGTTCGAGTCTAGGATGTAAAATTGGTGACTGAAACTTTACCAAAAGAGGAAATCAGAGATCTCATCATACACTTTCGAAATTGCCTATGATTTTAAGAGGTAATATCTGTAACCCATGGGCAAAAATCACTGTGGGTAAAAAAATACAGTACCATGGGGGATCCAAGAAATCTTGATAAGCTTACCTAAACATTGATATGGCAAAACCACTCAAATATTACCTCATGAAATTAACAAGCTTTTGAAGAACTTGCATTTGTTACAACTAGATGTTTATTTGAACTTTACAAATGACAATACAGTCAGTATTGCATACAAATGATATATGCTCCAACGCAAAAACAAATAAAACAAGATCTCCAGTTTAAACTGTAGCCAACTCATTTAAGAGCAGGACTCCTAGTCCACCTCATTGCCTGTGTCAATCCTTGTTAAAGATGGGAATTCTTGGAACTGCCAAGTTGACCTTTTTGCACTTCCTAACATGTACATGGTCTCCTGGGCATCAAAAGTAACTGCTGTTCTTGATCACTTCCTACATTTCAATTTTTGCATATTGAAATGAGGAACATGACTGCTGTATATGTCACTTGAAATTGGAATGTTATTGATTGGAAGCTGTTGCTAGGCTTGTTCATTTGCTAGAATTCCAAAAATTCTTGTCGGTGAAATTTCTGAATTCCCAGACAAGGTAAAATTCCTGAATGCTCATTTAGACTTGAGCATTTAGGAATTTCACCAAAATGCAAAGATGGTGGAATTTCTGAATTCTCAAAGGCCAATTGGGACTTTTTGTATGCTAGAATTCAGAAATTCTTGACAAGAAAGAAGGAATTTGAAAATGCCAGTCCCAAAAACCCCAACCATCAGGAATTCTAGTACAGGAATTTTAGTAAAGAAACAAGCTCGCTTTAGCATGAATGCCTGAGAAACAAATGGGTGTATATTAGGGGATGGAGTTTTGACACCTCTGCTCTAGGTGCATATATTATGCTGTAATTCAATGATAACATGGGCTACCCAATGGCTCTAAGTTCTTCAAACGTTCTATTCTTTGCTTTCTCCTTCAATCCTGTCGTTGATTGGGTCCTTTTTTTTTTTTTTAACCCGCTCTTTGGGGATACAGTGCAAGGTATGCATGCAAACATTCATCTGCACAACGTCGGAGGTGAAATGCAAGGAACATGCAGAAGCAAAGCATCCCAAGAGTGATCTCTATCAGTGCTTTCCTCATCTTAAAAAGTAGGAGGCAGTTACGTATATATGGGCAACTTTTTTCATATGGTGATGATCCTCTGTGTTTTTCTGCTATTGAATTCACTAGGTTTTCATGCCCAAAAGAAACTCCTGATCCATGTTATCTTGTTTGTGTTTGTTGATGTCCCCTCACTTCATTGCTATCCACACATGTACTTAAACTATATGAACTACTTGGTTTGGTTATGATGTATGATGAATGGATGATGTTTCTTTGAAAACCCGACAATTTTACAGGTGGGGCTCACTTTTGGTCCTACTATCTCTAGAGATGGTGAGCCAAGTGGGCCATTATGAGCCGTTTAGCTGTCTGAATTAAGTGGACAAGTACCACTCATGATTTATGTGTAATAAGGTCAATTGGACTAGGTTGGCCTATTAGCTGGGAGTGATACTATCAACCCAAAAGCCCACGGCTCAATCTCAGGCACGTGTGTGATAGTGCCAACACCACTTAAGCATGAGTGTGTTTGGCGGCCAATTGGATAGTTCCGCTTCTATGGTTAGTGGCTCTTTCAGCCTATCTTCCATCTACTAATGGGGCCTCCATATGAACAATTTGGATCACCAGGGCTGGGGTGTCTGTCACATTGGATCTTCCACAAAAGAGCTTTAATTTTCTGTAGGCACTTAAAGTGCCCCACAGATTATTTTGAATGCGGGAAGGTAAGCTGTTGCTGGTGGAGTTATTTCAACTGTGCCAATGAAAAGAAGTTTTTCTATTAAGGTTGATGCCCCCTTGGGGTAGCCTAAAAGAAAATGGATGAGAGGAGTTGGGACTTAGGATGGTTTTGAAAAACAATGATGGTGATATTTAGAGAAGGTGACCGAGTAGTCTTTTCAGTTAATGACATGACTGGCTCAATACTCAAGTATAACTACTGGCCATTAGATGGGACACTTGAATGTAGTGCACCTACATCGTGTGCCAATCCATGTGCTCTGTCCAATTGTCAATATCAATTGACTTCAGTGATGATCAGTGACACCTAATCTTTGTTGGGTTCATGATGAAATGAGAACATGAGGCCCCTTTCTAAACTTGATACTTCAAATGGCTTGAAATATTGCTGATTCCTTTGTAAATACTTGAAGTGATTTGAAGTGGATTTCAATGTACTTGCAATAAGAACACCTGTAAATCTCAACTTGTTCTTTTCCATCCATTCCAGTACCATCCATTGATCCAAATAAGTTAGTTTAGTAAATTAAAGAGCTTCTAAAGGCACTCTTCTTTGTCCCGCCCAGTGGAACATCAAATGAGTTGGGAGCAGTGGCTGTCAACACAAAAATGCATGATGCATATAAAAGATTCATGTGGTTCATCGATGTTCCTTCGTCTATGATCAAAGATAAATCTTTCCTTATTTATTTTTCTCCTTTCCCCTTTTTTGCCTATTTGGATTAGGGCTATAAGTTACATCATATTATACAACATTTGCTTTCTTAAGCGCTAAGAGAGTTGAATATAATTACCAAAATACCCTTGAACCAACCTATGTACCTGATTATAAGATCAACACAGTTAACTTGGAATGCAAGACATTAACCCAATGAAGTGTCCTCAGGAGAGGAATTGCAAGATTTTGGAGCACGTTTTGTGATATTTATTTCTGTGAGTGTTCTCATATGCTAAAGCATTTCAGATTAGGAAATTTCAAAGAGTAAAATGACTAAAGTAGTTACATGCTAGGGGTGCTCATGGGCCGGGCCAGCCCAAGCCCAAGCCCGATCTGGGCCTAACCCGCTTTTGGCCGGACTTGGATATGTAATTAGGGCCCGATTAATAATTGGGCCGGGCTTGGATTAAGTGATGGAAAGACCCCGGCCCAGCTTGTGTAAGAAATGTATGTAATTTAATTTAATTAGTGCTCTAATGCCCACAAAAGTGATGAGAAGCCCGGCCTTGGATATGCCTTAGCCTGGCTCGCCCATGAACACCCCTATTACATGCCCATTTGCTTATTCTTGTATTAAATCCCAAGGATGATATAGTAAAGGAGGTTATATGGAAAGTCTAGGCTGCTTATTTGGAATTTACTGGCCCATGTTATGGTGAACTGGATTGCACTTTTTTTCTTTTTTTTTTTGTTGAACCTGTTGTTTTTTTATTCCAAATATGCGTTGAAATTGCGATGAACTCCATGATTTTATATGGTAAGGAGACCCCTACACCTCACCTACTTTTTATCTCAAGTCTTTATAACCAAATTCTTGTAGGCCAGTGATCAGAGGTTTCTGGACCAAAATCCATGGTGAGGCCCACCAGAAACAGAGTGCACCATAGGATGTTAGCTAGATCTTTATAAGACTAAGGTGTAACTTGATCAGGCAAGGTGGGTTTGACCTAGCTCAAGCCTGAGCCGAATCCCCACTCCATCTAATATTATTAACACAAATGTAATCCGGGTTTTGACCCAATTCGGTACCTTACCTCTGCCCAACAAGAACGATAAAGATGCAAATAGGTTGGATCCAAGCGGAACCATGTTGGTTCTGACATAGAACCTATGTATTGTGTATTTTTATCCATTTCTTGCATCAACTTGAAAAAATGGATATGGTTACAGATCTAAACCTATATATATATATATATATATATATAGAGGGAAATATTCTTATGTAGTTATCCCTCACCATAATGTGAGAGACACTTTCATAAATGAAAATTTTTAAGTATAAAAGTGAACACCCTATGTACTTGAAAAGTCACTTTTGTATTTGAAAAATTTCATTTATGGAAGTGTCCCTCACCAAAATGGTGAGGGATGGATGTATAAGAATACCCCCCATATATATATATATTTAAAATGTGAATGTAGTCCTTCTGAACCTTGATCCTCTGGTCCGAACATACATGGATCTGATTCCGGATTCAAATATTTTTGGATCCTATATGCCCAGATCTGGATTGAGATCCCAATTCCTCCCATATCTGACCCACAATTTAATTATTCAGAATTGGAGACACTTTCAGAGATTTGGGAAGTCTTCTATCCATATGCAACCATACAGAACATGCGGCCTCTCCCTTGCCATTGCCCAAATTAAACAATAAACAAGACCCAGTCAGCAAATGCCTAGCCTGGGTAGCCCAGCCCAGTGACAACTGCCTTTTAATACTTGTGTTCAACAAGAAAGGAGCCATTAGTCAGCTATTATAGCCGCAGTCGGCCATGTCTTATCAATTTCTTAGAGGCCAAGGATCCACATGTAAGCTGATTCCACGTTTTAAGCTTTGAAACTTTTGATTATTCCAGAGTCGTTCCTCACACAGCAGCCCAAACGCACGCTACTTCACTTTGTTACGTTTCTCCCAGCAACTTCCCTTGCAACTTCATTGAAAACTGAAACCGTGTAAGCATCTTCTCTAGAATACTTCTTCCAATCCAACCATCCCAATCTCTCCCTCCCTATATATATAAACCTCACCCCCTCTTCTAAGCTTGCCTTAATTTTCTCATATTACCCTTCAATTTCATTGGCTTTCTTACCATGGCTGTAGGCAAGTGGCTACTACTAAGTCGCCTGAGAAAGGCTATACAGAAGGTGAGGTTCTTACTAAGCTTCAAGGTCCACAAATGGCACCATCTTATGTCTTTTGTCCAATCTCCGAGCAGGCGTCAGCTGAGCTTCAATAACCCACCGGGCCTGCTCGATTGCACCAACTCCGATATCGGTTTATCTCCGGTCTCGATTAGGAGGACCCTAAGTGATGTTGATGATGATATTGATAGGAGAGCGCAGGCGTTCATCGATAACTTCCATCGACATATTCAGATGGAACGACAAGTTTCGCTGGAACTGCGTTATGCTGCAAGGAATGGTGGCCTTCAGAGGACTAGTTCGGATTGAATTGGTCTTTGGTAGATGAAGGGAATGGAGAGACTCAGTTTTTGTTTCTATGAGAAGTCTCTATTGGAAAAGAGAGAAAAAACAGAAAAACATAGACCAAGTACATACTTTGAATTGTTTCTTATTCTTTTGATTTGATAATGGTGGTGAATATTCGATGAAAGCCCCCATTAGATGGATTGGAATTTCTTGGGGTGGTGGGGATAGAGTTTTGATATCCATTTGCTTGTAGGGTTTTGGTGGTTAATTTGGATTTTTGGGTTTCTATGTATGCATATGTGGCATTGATTTGTACAGAGAAGAAAATGTACAATTTTTCATTATTTTGTATTTTTGGCTTGGTTGATTTGATTATAATAAATGTGTGTTAATATGACATATCTTTCAGTGTCTTTTATTGTTATTGTGACATTTGTGCTTACATCAATGTTGAGATAAAAAAAAACGAAGAAGGGATTAAACATGAAACGTAAGTGCCAATGGTGATAATAGGAGGATGCCAAGCGAGCGAGCTCGGCTAGTGTGTTTTACTGTTGTTGAAGCCGAGATTGAGCTTGCTCAATCATCTCACAAGCCATGCTTTAGCAAGAGCCAGTTTGGCTTGGCTCAGTCAGGCCTTAACTTGAGTTGGAGCTTGGCTCTGTTTGACTTCCATATTATACACATGCTCTATATAATTTTACAAATTATTGTACCATATATATAAATATATATATATATATATATATATCCATGGAGAGTGCCCTAATAAGCTTTTATATATATATACACAATATAAGTAATATTCTGCTAAGAGATACCTTTCATGAACTTGTGTGGGAATTAATTTTCTTACTATTTCATTGGACACCTTGTAATAAATTCAATGGTGATTATTATTCGGATTAGTTCAAAATTAGGATGGAGTAGTTAGTAAGTATGAGTAAGTTAGATTTGTCACGGATCCTACGTAATGATAAAAATATTGTCTCTCACACAAGATGATACCTTCTTTTTTTTTTTTTTTTTTAATCTCATCCAGTAGGAGACTTTTTTTCAGCCCATTTTACCTCTATCACTGGCATGCAACCTCATCGGTCCCACATAGACTTACATCATACAGCTATGATTATTATAAACTTTCAGGAATCTTAGGAGGGGAGCACACCTTTCTGAAGTGGGCCATCGTTGGTGGAACTTGTTCTCCAAAAAGATGCAAGTAATGACAACAATGACGATGACAACTCATTCGAACAGCAGTCCAATGTGAACTAACTTATATTGACAACAACCTATATCCAGCCATATATTGGCATTTTGTTCTACTAAATCAAAACCTCTCAGGTCATCAATAGTTGCAAAGTTTTGAAAAATATCTAAAAAATATCCGTATATATTCAATTTAGGTCAAGAAAATTCCCTGAACCAAACATGACCCATGATGAATTTGCAAATTGGATTATTCAAAATGTCCCTTTTCACCTTTTTTTTTAAAGTTCTAAGTAGCTTGCTCACACCTTTCTTCCAACTTCTCATTTTGCTCAGCCAACTTTCATCCATCAATCTTTTTTCTCTTTTGAACATCCAATGGTGAAATTTACCAAAAAAGAATCAATCGTGAGACATCCTCCACCATAAAATTTGGTATATGAAAAACACAGAGTAGGCCCACTCCAAATGCATTGGCACTGACTGAGCAGAATTCCACTGTAATAGGAGTTTAGCCTACCATCAAATTGATCCATGTATAACCAATGATTTAAACATTTACTTTCTTTAGATTTATGTATTTTAATCATGTATACGTGTGATCAATTTAGTGACGAACCAACATGTTTTGATAGAAAATCAGTGAATCCAATTACCAAGGAGCACTGTTTTGATCGGTCTGAATCTAAGAAAAGTAGGCCACACTCTTTAATCTAGATGGATAGTGGAGATAATATTGGTTTACATTGCCAATGTCTTTCATATCAGATGCAATAGTTCGATGGGATGATAATAAGACTATGACCTTAATGTAATGATATGTTACATAGTCTAATTGGGTTTGGTTCTAAAGCTAAGTAGAAACCAAACGGAAGAGATCATTTTCCAAGGGCTTTGGTCTGAAGTCCTAAGCTGGTTTTATTGTAGCTGGGTACATCCGAGGCCCATCTGTGGATTGTTTGAGGCACTGTTGCTGGAGGTGAGATCGATCAAAGGAAGAATTCTGTGGAGAACTACCTTCCCGACACTTTTATGGATCATTTCGAAGGAAAGGAATTCTCGATGCTTTGAGGACTCTAGCACTTCGGCTGAAGATCTTGCGTACAAGTTCAAATTCACCATCGCCTCATGGGTGTCCTTCCTTCCTCAATTTCATGGGATTTCTATTGATATCATTTTGAGGAATTTGAAGGAGGTGGTCTTCCTTTAATGTTTCTTGTTGCTTCAGTTGTTAATGCCCCTTTCTTTCTCCCTCTTCCTCTTATGGTTGTGGGCTTTATTTTGGTGGTGTTGGCTTATGCTTCTCTTTTCTTTCCTTATTGGCTTTTCAATATTCTCTCATGTAGCGTTAAGTTTGATCTTCAAAGTTAACTTTTAAAAAAATATTATATGAGTGCCCATTTGTCCCAAACCTACTGGCTAGCATTTGGAAACACATATATTTGTCAACTTTTTCCCGTTCAATTACATGCTTTTTCAATTGTCTTTTAAGACCAGTCGATGGTTCGTCAAGTTGGCATCATTGGTAGTGTTTTTAATTACACTGACTTACAAATGTATGGATATTGAATAAGAGGGAGTGTGTTGATTTGATATAAAAAATCTTCTCCACCAAGGAAATCTCCATTTTATTCTTCATTTACACGCCAATCTTCAATAGTGCTATTCATGGCCCATGTTGGGGCCCAACTCACATGGATCTGAATTTAAGTCAGTCAGATTTACAGGGCCTGAAGTAGAGCCAGGATCCGATTCTTCCTAATAAAAAACTAACCAAAGACTGACTTCACCAATTTATGATCCATCCATTTTTATCCGGAACAGAAACTTTCATTAGAAAACGAAGAGATTACAAAGAGAAAAAACATTCACCTATACACTGCACACCTGCGCACCATACATCGTACTCAAAGGTGTATTCCACCTTTGGAGCGGTCTTGATATGCAAAATGCTTAGGTGAATATTTTCCCACAAAGAGGAATAAAAGAAAAAGAATAAGAGAATACAAAGACAAGGGGGAATTTTTAAACCGCCACCCCCTCCAAGTAAAAGCATCAGCCATAGAGTTGGCCAATCTAAGTCCATGGTGGAAAACAATGTTAATAAGGGCAAATTAAATCCAGGCCACTGTCATTAAAGACAAATTGGAATCTCCAAAGGGGTAGCCTTTCGATTAAAATGATCCATCTTTGAATTATTAATTTCTCCAACCGCTTGTTCGGACCCATTTCTTTTCTGTAATTGAACACCTAAGATTGTTGAGAAAGTGCTAAAAGATTAGGAACCAAGGGTTTTATTCATTTATTTATTTTTTGTACACCCACCTAGGAGGTTGGGATTTAAGAAGGCCCACACAAGTGAGAATAGGAAGCCCACATTGTGAGAAGGAGAGCCCACACAAGTGGAAAGAGTGGCAAATCAAAGGGTCGAACCCTAGGTAGCCAGGAGACAATCGAGGTTGCCAACCAACTAAGCTATGTTCTTGAAAAAGAAGGTGAATATTCAAAAATTGACCTTGGATGGAAATATATATTCAGCTATCACCCTACTAATTCAATATATAATAACAAGGTCCCATCCACATCTTCACGCTATATTCTTCCGGGCCTCATATCCTTTGCTCCTCATTTGACCATGAATTCTTATGCGTTTTATGGAAATAGGTAAGCCCTTAACTCAGGTCAAAGGTTTTGGACAAGATTGGAACCAATTTTTTTTTATGAATTTAGCCCAAAACCCAATGGGGCCCATTTTTTTGACTGGGTAGTAAGCTCATTGTATTCCTAGGCATGACTTTCAATCAAAAGAGTTAAAGGTGAAGGATTAAAGGAGAAAATTTAGAATAGGCTATTTAAAATTTCTAAGAATTCAACACATGAAGGGCGTTGGCCTATAATGTATGGAACTTATATTCTATATCTCTCTCTTTTGTCGATTTACATAAGAAATTATCTGCAATTCAATAAACAAAATGAAGGGTTGCAATTTTTTTATTTTCTAAAAATCATGAAACTCTTTTAGAAAAAAAGGCTGGTTGAAGGGTATTGTTTTTTATGGTTCTCAAAACACAACTCTTATCGCTTCATATCTTACTTTTTATTTATTTGTGTGTTATGTTGGATAGTTGGTATAAGACATCAAAGTCCTCTGAAAGAGGCAAGGCACAGTAGCTAGGTTTGTGCTGAGTTTGAAAAAGGGAGTAGTCTTGTCCAATACTACCTTAATAAAAAGAATAGCATTAAATTGGGTCGCTGAACTTTGGTGTCATCTGGATCTCTTTTCTCCACATTTCACTGTCAGGAAGAACAAGTTTCCAGCCCCCTAAGAAGTAATTTACTTTGCCATGAGTATTGATATTTTTCTAGGACCTTGCTGCGTTTGAACTTTTGAGTTACAACACAACTTTCTTTGAATCGAAGAGAGCAAGTCCCTGGGCAACTTGAGATTGTATAAATACATGGGCACCGGCCCATACATCCTAATCACGGTTCCAAGGCCTAGAAATTAAATTGATCTGTTTGCATTATATGGATATATCCAATTGAAAGCGGCGGAAGCGGAAAAACCTACGATCAATCAACCATACAAGGTGAAAAGAACCACTCCTTACCCCATTGGTAAGGAGCTGAGTTCTTACTAGGGAGGTCAGGGGTTCAACCATCATCTCCTCATATATTCATGCATGTGTATATGCGGCTTTCTTCCCACCTAGGTGGACTTCCTTTCCGGGTGTGCCGGGCTTTCTTCCTACTTCAATGGGCTTTCTTTCTGGGTGTACTCGGCTTTCTTCCTACTTCAGTGGGCTTCCTTCCCAGGTGTGCCAGGTTATATATAATTAAAAAAAAAAAAAAAAAGGTCCCAGCCACTAATGCTGGGGTACCAAAATAAAAATAAAATAAAATCATACAAGACGAATACATTAGGAGAGAAATATATGAGAAATTTACATGGTATGTATAATCCTATGTTTATTAAGTCCTTAGAGTTTAACCTCATGGGCTAGCTCAGTTGGCCTAGGACTACGGTTTGCATTCGAAGGTTGTAGGTTCGAAATTGCACTACCACACTAGGGCTACAAGGAAATTTACCCGGCTTTCCTCTAGGACCGTACGGATTAGTCCAGCCCAAAGGGTTGGGAACCCTCCGATAGCCAAAAAAAAAAAAACTCCTTAGAGTTAATTATCAAAATACCTCTAAACCAAAGCATTGGTCTTTGACTAACTCAGTAGACCGATCTGGTTAACCCAGAATACATGACATAGATTTGTGGTCATCAAATAAATAGTTAAGATGAATTACTCAAAGGCCCCACCCAGAAATTCAAGGTTCAAGATTACTATTCAATACATGCCATGTGCATTAAGATAGATGAGTAGCCATGAGTTGTGCTTGTGGGATAAGTCCTGTTTTCGGTCTGTCCCATATAGGGTTTTGGATGGTCCCTGGCAGCTTGGCTGGAATGCTGCAAAAAGCAGCAAATAATGCACAACTTTGTGCAGTTGGAAGCTCAAGTACTTTTGATTCTTTTAGAGATTGTGTGCTTTCATCTATCCATCCTCAAATGCAGCAATGTCAAAATGATGAGAGAGAAAAAGAGAGGTCTCTCTCTAGGTAGCTATCTAGCTGGGATGGTGAGGAATTGAGAGGACTCCTTTGTCCTGTTGGGAGAGATTTTCCGACCTACAGGTTATATTCTTCCTGTAATCTCCATCTCTTTTATCCTTGCTGTCGGCAGCTTGTGAAGTACTATTTTGTTTCTTCTCCCTCATTCTACTCCCTGTAGAGTGTTTTGGGACAGCTCTTGTTTCTACTGTTGCAAGTAGAGACTCACGTCTGCTGCTCGTGTGATGTGATGCATGTTACCCTGGTACAAAATTTTGCATGCATGCATAGTCTGAATTAGTAGGACCACTCTGTAAAAACAAAATCAAAACAAAGATTGTATAAGATTTTGATGCAGAAGATTGAGACAGCTGCAACAAAAGTTGAACTGGTCAATGGAGTTAGGATTCCATGTGAAGTCTCACAATCTAATGAAACAAGGTTTTTTTTTTTTTTCTTTTTCATGTCTGAAATAAGAGAAACCCTACGGGGCTTGTAAACTCATTAGTGAAAAGTTAAAATCTAAAGTGCTCAAAACAATAGCCTATGAGAATTGGTTCTAAGCAAGATTTCACTCATCTAATTACTTATAGCCCTGGTTTTCTCAGCTAGCTAGGGATATAGGTGGTGTTGTAGTGCGCCTTCAACTTTGAAGCAGGATAAAGAGTGGTATGTGCATGTGCCCGAGTTCAAATCCTTGTAGAAAAAAAAGAAATAAAAAAAGAAATAAAAAGAAAACAACATGTGATTTTGATGATCGAGTATTTTATTCATATGCTTCATATGTGATTGATCAAACAGTGGGCCTGACTTCAATTGTACTGAGAAGTGGCTAGAGCCATGTAAAAAAGGCATTAAATTTCTGGTTGGTAGATTTTTAATAAGTATGCCTCGTTGAGGAGCATGGTGAACTTCTTTAGGAATCTAATCATCAAGATAAATAAAATTTATGAGGGAGATTCTCAACTCCTCAAGCTACTGTTGTTCACACAAAAACTAGTAAAATAATTTATAATTCTGATTTTTGCGTTCGGAAATGAGACATTCCCAAGTAAGGACTTTCTTTCTTTTTTACCCTCAATTCAAAGTTATTAAAATCTATATTACATTTGAAATAAATACTTTTACTTGGACTGGCTCTTTAAAAAGGCATATTGTCATATTGATTGTGTAAGAGATAAAAAAAAAAAAAATACTGTAAGAACAAATATTTTACGAATAACCAATTTGATTATATGCCCAACTCTAGTTAAAGTAAAACTCAAGAAGATTCAATACCAACGCAAACAAATGGCCCCTTGGGTCAACTTAGATAGGCAGCTGTAGTCATGCAGTAAGTAGCATGCTTCAATCCAATCTAAAAGTGAAGTTGTTTGCCTCACAATAACATTGGATTGGTTTGGCTCCTTGGAAAGAGTCAATGGCCGGCTTAGAAGATGACAGACACACGGGGATAGGTACTCCTGCGGCGCATGGTAGATGTAGTTTTCCCTCTCCTGCCTGTGTTGTGTGGGATAAAGAGCATGACATGTGGGGTACTTTTTACACTTCTCGAGAAGTAGGGAAATTGACACGTTATCTTCACGTGGTACATTTCAACATGATACGATACATAGAAAAGCAAAAGCAGAGGACTGTTTCCCATCTTTGTTTGGATTGGGGAAAACAGTAAAGATTAGCAACAGCTAATAGCAAATAGCAAATAGCAATGAACTCTTCCCTTCTAAGTATTCCCCCCACAAGCCATTATTATTAGTTTTTTCTTGAAAATAATTTTTATTTTACTTCACTCCACGCTATATTTTAAGTTTCCCAAGCAGGCACGAAAGGTGTCTCTAATCAGCTGAAAGAGAAGTCCAGGACTGCAGCCTGGAAAGTGAGATTTTTTTTATACCAAACGTCACTGACAGTATATGAATGTTTAATCTTTGCATGGCCTCGTAATTAGTTTGTGAGGATGGGGGTCCAATGTAATAAAATATAAAGAAAATAAAAACGACTAATATTGACCATTTTCTGGTTAGATTGACCCACATGCAGGTACGGGTAGCCTCTTTAATGAATGAATATAGAACACATGTTCAAATCTTCAAACACCCACGTCAAACTTGATTTCGACTTAGCCCGGCCCATTTCCCATCCCTAATTATAAAGCAATAAAGCACCCTCAAGTCACAGCATACAATATAACTCTATATAGTTGTTTTATTTTTCAATTGGCCTCTTCAAGAACTAACTATTTTTACTAAGTATGTAAAGTCTTTACCTTTCTCATGTACCAGGTAAGTTAGGCATTTGCTTGGGCAAGTGGCCCCCAGAGTAGACGCTAATTTAAAACTACAACTTCTGGTTCTTAAGTTATGGTCTTAGCCAATTATGCTACCCTTCAAGATGAATGTTATTTTTATAACGCCAGCCACTCACTTGCACAATCTTTGCCGTCTGAAAATCAAGAGACCAAAAATCTTAATGGCAGCCCTATGGGGGGACACGAAGGGAATAAAGCTCCTTTATCAAAATGCAGTGATTTGTGATTATAACCGTGGGATTACACCTACCACTTGAACAGTAAGTAGACAGCATGATTTACACAATAAATTCATGTCTAAAAATGTCTAACCATTCATTGAATGTGAAGATTATCTACTATGGTGTTTGATTAGAGGACAGCTAATATATATATAATTTTCCATGAATGCAGTTAACCATTGCTTTGGCCCACGTAATCAAGTGTGTTTTCTTGGTAATCGGTCAACTAATCAAGTTTCCAACCGGATTCTTTGTGAGTGATTCAGAATTCATTTCTATTAAGAATAATAATATACAGTTATGTGGTCATATACATGAGTTTAAACCACTATGATGAAGTTAAAATGGGGAAAAATATATATTTGACATTAATAAGGTAATGACAAGGACCATTGATTGTGACATTCACTCGCCGTAAATTTAAGGTGACTCTCAGAACCCTAACAATTAACAACTATCATATGGATAAAAGAAAATTCAAGCTTCAATCATTTCTTCAAATACAGATGTTTGCCTGATCACATCCATACCAAAAGATGATTTATTCAGAAAAAGGAAAAAGTAGACCAAGTAGTAGAATTAGCTCTCATTTTCTAGTTTTTCTTTTATCTTTTTAATGCAATCATTTTTTTCATGTGCGGTTGTTAAAGTGCTCTCCTTATTAAATGATTCTAATTAGGAAACAATAAGCCAAAGAAGCGCGGAAACCAACTTTTGTTGAAGGAGTAAAACTTTACTGCAGCAGGACTCGCCGTTGAGAATCTGAACCCTTCAAATTAAATACTCTTTCAGTTTTTGGAGATATCTTCAAACTTTATTTGAATAGAAGTTGGGCGCACCGTAAAATTGATCATTTAATTAAAAATATAATTGACACAATCTAATACATAATTAATTATCACATTTTTCTCAAGAGACTATCAGCCTTATTGAGACTAACTTCTATTGGTTTAAGCTTTGGAGATAACCAATACACACGGAGAACATCTTTTTTAAGCTTCTTTGATTTTCAGCAGGTGGGCATTTGTGTAAAGTTTCACTGCTTCACTTAGGATTTCTACAAGTCAAAGCCTCAAAGGATCCAAAAGTACAGACATTGGACCTACAAAATGAAAAGAGGGACAAGATTAGCTACTATACCATTATAGTATTATACCCACCACAAATCAACCTCGCATTTCATCTAAAATAATAAGTTTTAACTCCTCAAGATTTATGGGAAAAATTATAAAATATATATGATCAAATAATGATACAATTAATTTTTGATGGTTACTCTCCAATTTTAACTTTTTATGGTCACAACTCACAACCATCATATACTCACAAAATCACCAAAATGTATTTTGACAGATGAGTTTTATATTTTTCTCCCATCTTAGCTTTTTGGATAACCATGATAAAAAAATTATGTAGAAACTCGGTAATTATCGATTAATGATAAAGAATTATAGAGCTTTGTGAAAGAGTTACCCATGCAAAAGTAAGAATTTTGAAGAACAAAATAGTTTTCTTTAGTCGCAATAGCACAACCCATTTGGTTTGACAAACATTAGTCAAATCTTAGAGAGATTTTCCTCCTTATCTTCTGTGTTCGCGTGCGTGGACCAGTTCAATATTTGTGGGATAAGCAGATGAACAGTTGATGAATCAATGACCTGCCTGCACTCCATTAGCTTTTGACCAATTCAATGTCCATCTCAAGCAAACTCTTTCCTATTAAATCCCCAACAATTACATAAAAAAACCATTCTTAAGGATCAGCAACAAAAACAAGAGAGTTTAGTAATATTAGAAATTAGGAATCTGAAATAATATCATACTTTAAAGCCTGTTGGAATCCCTAAAAGAAGCTCAAAATGCGAAAAAATGGGGCTGTTTATTTAGTCAGCAATCCATCTCACTTAGCTGCACAGGGATTGTTCTGCCTCGTGGGTATCCGAGGAGGGTGGGATATTTTCCAACTGCTAAAGGCTCTCTTATAGTCCTAGCCCCTTCCCTGGTGCGAGGAACAAACAAACAAAAAAAGAAAGAAAGAAGGAGGGTGGGATATTTTCCAACTGCTAAAGGCTCTCTTTATAGTCCTAGCCCCCTTCCCTGGTGTGAGGAACCAAAAAAAAAAAAAAAAAAAAAAACTTTCTATCCTCTTATATCCCATGTAAATCAGGAACTTGGAATCCTACAAACATAAAACTTCCCTAATCTAAAGCCTCATCCCTCACCTTTAACTAATCCCAAGACAAACAAAGCCAACCATCTCTCAGATCTCATCTAATCAACTTGATACTAACATGTGCCCATAAAATAATTGCCTATTAAGAAAATTTCATGCCAGAGAAAGAACTTAAGACAAATGAATGATAGCAAAATGATAAAAGAATACAGATGGCAAACTGAATCATATAACAGAAGCAAATATAATAAGCTCTGAAAAAAAAAAATAGATGGATCATAGAATGACAATAAAAAAAAGAGAAGCCATGTACCAAAAGATCTCTCTCACTCTCACATGCAATTCCATAGATAGATATGTTATCATCTATATACTTGATTTCCTTATTTAAAATCCAAACAACAAAAAGACTGTATAAACTAACCAGAAAAACCATGTAGGGAGGGATAAGAAAAAAAAGGAGTCTTCTCTTATAGTTCTTGCTCTCCCTCCAATAAATACATTTCAAAAATTCAAACTCCAACCCCTCTTCTTCTTCTACACTTGAAAGAGAACAAAACCCACCACCAAAATTCATATCTGAATGAAGTGAATTCATTCAATCCTCTTTAATCTCCTCGCCCCCAATCCCAACTTTCTCACAATTCTCCTGTTCTTCAAACCCATTTCCTTCTTTTGGGCTCTCCAAAGCCCTTTTTTCCTGCTCTTCCTCTTCGTCTTCCTCGCCGGAATTCTTCCCTCCAGCCTCAACAGTATTCCTACCCTGCCTTTCTGCCTTCTCCCTGAGAACATTCAACAGCTTCGAAATTGCCTTCTTCCTATCCATCCTGTTCTTGATCAAAACCTCACTGATGTCCGCCGGCGTCATCGCCGCCAAATCAACCGCCTCCTCCAATTCCCTCATCACCCCATCTCCCAATTCACTCTCCAGTTCAACACCCAAGTAGTTTTTCACCAGAATTTTCAACGCCGGGAAAGTGCAGAAGCTCATATGGATGTGCATATCCATTCTCCCACACCTCAGCAGCGCCGGATCGAGCTTTTCAATATGATTCGTCGTGAAGACGAAGATCCGCTCGCTGCCGCAGCACGACCAGAGCCCGTCCGTGAAATTGAGCAGCCCCGATAGGGTGATTGTCTTCCGGCCATCATCTCCCTCCGCCGCCTCCGGCGACGGCGACTGAGGCGGATTCTTGGGTCTGCTCCGATTAGTGAGATTAATCGAGCAATCAATATCTTCAATCACAATAATTGATTTCGAAGTCGTCTTCATCAACAACTTCCTCAGCTCTGAATTGGTGAGAACTTCAGTCAGTTCAAGATCGTAGATATCATACCCGAGATAATTCGCCATTGCGGCGATCATGCTTGATTTTCCGGTGCCCGGAGGGCCGTAGAGGAGGTACCCTCTCTTCCAGGCCCGGCCGGTCTTCTGGTAGAAGCCCTGGCCGTCGGCGAAAGACCGGAGATCTGCCATGATTTCAAATTTCTTGGTGGGATCCATTGCAAGAGTGTCAAAAGTACTGGGGTGCTTGAAAGGAACAGATTCCCAAGGCATTCTTGGGTCCATCGACCCGCCTTTGGAATTGGTATACAATAGACGGTCCTGATTTTTCCTCCTGATTTCGGTGGCCCGCTCCATGATGTGATCGAGATAAGACTCTAGCATCAAAGGCTTGTCCTTTTTGCGGATTCTGAGAGTGAATCGGCGCTTTTCGTCGGGGAAGGAGCGCCAGGAGAAGGACGGGGACTGGCGGGCGGTGACGACGTGCTCCCAGACGGCGGCAGCACCGGAGAAGGAGTCGAGGAGGCGGTCGTTGGAGGAGAGGCCGAAGGTGAAGGCGGAGGAGTTGAGGTGGCGGGTGAGGTTGACGTGGGTAGCGGAGGTGATGGAGGGGGAGTTGGAGAGGTAGAGCTGGACGGCGTTGTAGAGCTCGTTGGTGTTGACGCCGTCGATTTCGGTGATGTCGAAGTAGCAGTAGGAGGAGAACCAGTTGGAGGCGCGGGAGAAGAGCTTGGCGAAGAAGAAGCGAATTTCTGGGGGGAAGACTGATTGCATGATGGTCTGGAAGAAGGCGAAAGCGCCCAAGAGAGAGGCCAATGAGGTCCAGTACTCCTTCATGTTTGATTTCTGAGAGATGGGTCTCGTAAATCTTGTTCTGTTTGGTGACAGAATGATGGGTTTTGGATTTGGATTGGGGAGAATTTGAAGGCTTTTGGGGTTTGAGAGATGGATCTTGCTCTGTTTTAAGAAAAAAAAAAGAAAAAGAAAGGCTGTTTGGAGTTTTAAAGATGGGTTTTGGTCGGTTTGGAGAGAAAATAACGGGTCCTGGGATTTTGGAATCTGAGAGAATAGTTTTGTTCTGTTTGGACAGAAAATGAAGAGTTTCGGGATTTGGGATTATGAAGAATCCAATGGTTTTGGGAGAGTTTGAGAGAAATTTTTTTCCCCCTTCTTTTTCCACTACTTGAGATTGTGGAGATGGGGTTTGAGAAGAATTACAAGATTCCAGGGGGATTTGGAGAGATGGGTTGTGTTTAGAAGTAGGAAAAGAAGAAGATTTGTGAAGATTGGGAGAATGGGGTGGGCTTGGAATGCAGAGGGTCTGAAGAGAGGTTGTGTTGTGTTTGGGTTTGGCTATGGATATATAAAAAGGTTGAGGTCTTTCGTTCTTATCCTTTCAAGAAGAGCAGGTGTCTTGAATAAAAAGAGGAGATAAAACAGAAGAGAATGTGAAGGGGCCCTTTCTTCTTTCAATTGAGAGGGAGTTGGTACATGGAAAAGACCGAAGGTTTTTGGAGTTCAATGGTTTAGAAGGATTTGATGCTTCTTGTTCCCTCCGTTCTTGATGTGCTGGAACTTACATCTCACGGAGCAAATAAAAAAGGAGATTTTGTGGGGAAGCTGGTCGATAGAAAAGCAAGAAAAGTGAATGGGAAATAAGAGAGGCGAGCCTCTGTTTGTGTTATGGTTCGGGCAGAGGGTGAGAGAAGAGAAGGGGAGATGGCTTGTGCTTTTTCCTTTGTGATAGATTGATTTATAGGCCTTGCATGGGCAGGCAGCTAAGACAAGGACTGATTGGAGATGGGGATTTGGTGCTACTCGCCCATCATCAATCACCCATCATCAATGAGGGTTAATTAGACCTGTGCCATGTTAATTAATTACTGTAAAAATCTCTAGATGGTAGAGGTTTTGAGCTTTGGAAAAGTAAAAGCTGGGTGCTTGTACTTGTCAGGAAAAGGTCAAAAGTGATGTAGAAATGAAACTGATTCTTGTTCACTATAAATTTCAATGAATGGATTGTAAATTTCAGTGAATGAAACACATTACACATCTCACTAATTTTTTTGTAAAATTTTGAAAATTTCCCCACTAAATCAGAAACTCTTGGGCCCTGTTTTTGGCACGGCAGGTAAGTGGGGCCACTGAGCGAGAGAAGGGAGGACGACCTTAGATGAGGTGAACAGTCCTCCAGTGTGGAAAGGTGAAATTATGAGGATTCTGGTAGAGGGAGAATTTGTGAACATTTCAAATGATGTCTTTCAAGTGGTTTGAAAAATGCCAAGTATGCCGACATTGGTGAAGAATGAATTCTGAAATTTCCAAGACGCTGGTTTTCATAACATAACTTGCAACTTCAAAAAGGAAATTTGAAGTGCTCAAATGAAACACTTGCCATTCTCGCTTAAAACTAGAAGTTAACAAGAACCCTGTGGCAACCGTGTGGCCCGTGGCAGTGGACATCCAGAAGCACTTGCCTTTTGTTTCATTATCACTAGGAACAGATAAGGAAATAAATTAAAATTTACCAGCAAATCCAACTGAATGAATGGCAATCTAAGGAAGCACATGATCAATGATATTGATAGATCTCAAAATTCAATGGCCATATAGCATTCGTGACTAGTGTTCTAGCATGGTTGCCCATTTAAGATGGACCCATGTCAAATAAGTGAGATTATCATATCTGCTGTTGGTAACAGGATCTCGGCACTATTTTTATAAAGTTGGAACACTTTTTTGTGGGCGATTTCAGTATTACATAATTTTGATAAATGATCATGTTTTGAGGATTTTTATAAAAGCTGGTAGATTCCATAAATTTAGTAAAAAGTAGCAAAATATGTTCCATTTAATCAAGTCCATAATGTGGGTAATCAAGACCCAAAATGACAGAGAATATAATACAGGAGAAAAGATTGAAAGGGCTTCTCATTTATTTTTATTTTCCCCCATCTCTTTCATAGTTTCATTGACTTTCTTGTCCATTTGATTAAAGATTAAACACTAGCCAAAGAGAGGGGGATCCTATAAAGGAGATTGGAATGTGTGTTTCATATGATTTTTCTTCTATTTTCTTCACACTGGGCATCTCTCTCTTTCCTAAGCTGAAAGCTTAAACTTGAGTTTATAAAACCTTGCCATTGTATCAGGGAGCTAATGACTAATTAGTTTTTATGAGTGTTAACTGTTTGCTGGCTTTCATGACTACATGGGGTTTCTGTTTTTTAAAATGACTAATTGGTTTTTTGTTTTTGATGGGGAATGTGCAGCTGTATTACTCTCTGCAGCAGCAGTTCTTTAATTATTCAGAACGGATCAAGCAGATCTAGCTCTGCTTTTTAAGAACCTAATAAAGATTAGCTTTGAATAGACTGTGTGTTTATAAATTAATAAATACTACACCAACACAAGTCAATCTGATGGACTGACTGACTAGCTTTATACTAGGAAAAAGTTTGGTTTAAAAAAGAGGCAAAAGGTCTTACACCACACCACCATTGAAAGGCTCCTTCTCCCAGGCTAGCTTTTTTCACTTGAGAATCCTTTTGGGGTTTCATTACTGACCTTCTATCATTGTTCCCATGCAAAAGTCATGGTGGCAAGTAAAGAGCATGCAGCAAGTAAAGTGAAACATAATGAGATTTTAAAGATGGGACACACGAAAATTTGCTTAGCTGTTTTTACTCGGCAATGACCCGATTCTGTGGCCAAAACTTTGGCTTATTACATCTTTCTTCTTCTGTTTTTTTTTTTTAACCTCCTGCTCTTCCTCCGCCGGCAAAAGGGGCTGGACCAAAAGAGAGCTGGAATATACACTAAAAAGTAGTCTGCTCAAGCCCGCACAAGCAGAAAAAAGCTCACTTAAGTAGAAAAAGAACCCGCACAAGTGAAAAGAGGGGGTGTACTTGAAATTCCAACCCCGGATAGCCAGGTAAGAATTAACGCTTCTTACCACTCGGGTAAAATTAAAGATAACATAGAGTTGGATGTATTTTAACATAGTGTATGGGGGTAAAAGAAGTGCACCTTGCAAAGTTATCTTGATGAGATCAAATAGTAATTGATGTTCTAATTAGATATCAATTAAACTAGTTCAAGCGATGCAAAAGGATGCATTACGAAGAACTAACCTTCTAAGTTGGGCCTAAAGTTGATGTGATTGAGGGTTGTAGAAATGTCAAGCCAATTTTTTTTTTCTTTTTGGTAAATGAAGTGGAAGTCGAAAACTTAGTGCCAATTTGTTTGGAGGAATTTTTGACTGAATTACATTAATCAAGAAATTTTAATAGTAATGTTGGTTACTATTATGGAGCACTTGAAATTCTAGGTTCAATTAATGGGATTGAATTCTATGTTTGATTAATGAGATTAAAAAAAAAAAGGATTTCGAATTCTCTCTATTGAACTATTGACCTTTAAAATCGTCAATTTCCGTAGCGCCCATTTATTTGCATTAAAATTAAAAAGAATGGAATACACGGGGTGATTAAAAATAAAATAAAAAATCCGCATTCAATCTTCATTTTAACCACCTTATGTATTTAATTCCTATGTATTTTAGTGCAAATAATAAGTGTTACGGTTAGCTCCTACTTGCTCATTTGGACATCCTTGAAAAGTTCTAAAAAAACTTACATATCTCAAATTGAATTCTTGTAAGATAAAAATTCATTTCATCTAATCCAAATTCTCAGCTGGATGAATATCCAGTTTCTTACTAACTGGCCATATTAAAATTCCTTGCTTCTCTCCATGCTTGATCAGGTTTATTTCACTTTGGCATGACCTTATTTCTCTATGGCTGGATTTTCTCCAAGGTTCAGCCCACTTGGCTTGGATAAAAATAAAAAAATAAACAGATTCTTATGATTCTTTGAGGGCCCACCAAAGCTAAAGACCGTTAGCTTTGTCTTTTGTCCAATCATCCTTTCTGAGATGTCAATGCAAAGTAAAATCACAATTCACAAGGTGAGGAGGACCACCATATCAACGGTCTAGATAACTAGGCTGTGAGGTCCACCTGTAGAAATCTGAGAACTGGCTGGAATGTACACATTCCTTGCTGCAACCTGCAAATCCTAGCGGTGTGGAAGAACAGAGACAGAGAAATGCATGATGGGTTCTTCATTTATTGGTTGAATTGCTGACATTAAATATATGGAGAAGGGAAGAGTAATAAAATAAAAAATAAAAAAAATAGCAGCATAGTAGTGGTATGGTAGATAGCATTAATTGGATTTGGGTCAGGAAGTAGGAACAGCTTTTTGAAACTCCAAAGTTCCCAACTTCCAAAGCCTGATTTCTTGCTGTGAAAACAAAAGTCTGTTTTTAAATAAACACAGGTCCTTTTTGCTCATGTCCACTACTTTCCCTCAAATGGGACCTCCAGTTGGAGTCTGTATTGTAATAATATCAGTGTGCTCATAATTTAGCTAAGCTGGGTGCCTGTGGAGGGCTGGTGGTTGTTGGCCTTGTTTCCTTCCTCTTTCTGTTTCCTTCTTTGTTTCTTTGTGCAAATTATCTTTTCTTACAAAAAGAAAGGGAAAAAAAAAAACATTTGAGTCTATCATTCACATGATAATAGGTCCTATACTCCCATGGTAGTCTGTCATTTTCTGAGGGGTCTTCATGAATTTTGGAAATTTTTAATAAGTTTCACATATCTGGTTAGCATACATCACACGAGTCTCTGTTAGAGATTATGTTAGATAGTTATTAGTTTGGTTGTAAGAGACTTTAGGTAGTTTAAACTTTGAATAGCTGTTGGATTAGATTTGCACTTCATTGATAAATTGAGATCATTTCTTAGACGGGCAAGTATTGAAATTTATTTATGTTGCCTCTGCTAACATCTCAAGGTTTTGATATAAATGATTAGATAAGGAGATTTAAGACCTCCCACATATGGAAAATATACATTAGGAACCCAGATCCCCTACTTCATATTGTTTCATCCAATCAAGACTTGCCAACTGTATAAAATCTCATATTTTCTTTTATTTTTTTTCCATTCAAAATAAGCAACTAAGAGGGTGCATTAGCTGGTACATGCTTTTTATACAGTTGGCAAATCTTGATCGGATGAAACAGTATTCCCCTCTTTCAAAGAAATAGGGGATTTGGTCTCCTACAATAGACAAATTTGAGTTGCTAATTTCTAATATGAGAGTTAAATATTCGATTAGAAAATTGGATGGAGTAGGTTTATTTGATTTTCTTTGAGTTTGATAGGTTCTATGAGCTACTTCAGGCACTTTTAGTACTGTTCTCGGGTTGTTTCCAATTTTGTTCTTAGATCAAATTGTGTTAAGATCGAGTTGTGCAGAGACTATACTTTGCATAACTTGTTTAGCAATATTATATCAGAGGGGGGCTCTCCCAAGTTACAGCTTATGTTATCTTAAGCTGAAATAGTACTGGTCTTACAAATCAAAATCGACTATCTTTGTTTTGGACTTGATGAAACTGGAAAATTCAGTTCTGATTCGATTTATCTTAATTTTGGAGATGATGATTTGAAGTAGTTTATGATAGAGAGGATTTTGCAGACGATTTCGGCTTAAGATAATATAAGATGTAGCTTAAGAGAGCCCCTCTCATTATATAAAGTTACTCTCCTAAGAATATGTTGTTTGGAACTTGTTTAGTAACATTATAAAAGTTTTTACTCCAAAAAACGAAAGCAAGAGAATCATAACATTTACAATGTAAGACGAGCCTTTCATTGCTTACAATACTATATGATTGTTATACATAGGACCCACATGTAGAAATCGTAATGTAGTACCCACATTTAAAAATAAAGACATGGGTCCCATATTCATAGGATTTATAATGTGAGCCCACCTTCCTGCGAATGTAAATATGGAGCCCGCCTTTAAAAATTATAGCGTGGTACATACATTTAGAAATTATCATATGGAGCCCACATTCATCAGATTTACAATGTAAATTCCTGTTTTGTGATCGTGGCCATGTGACTCACATTTAAGAGTTACAAAGTGGAGTCATGCATAAGTTTTTGTGATTATGATCACATAACTTACCTTTAGAAATCACAATGCGGTGCTCATCTTTACAAATTAGAACATGAGAGCACATTCATAGGATTTACAATGTGTGCCCACCTTTATAGGAATTATAATGTGGGGCCATCTTTTTTTTTTTTGAACTGGGCCTACCTTTTAAAAATTAAAACGTGGTTCCCGCTTTTAAACATTAGAATATGGGGTCACATTCATAAGATTTATAACATGGCTCTACCTTCTGTGAATGTGACTATATGATCCACCTATAAGAATGATAAAGTGAGGTTACATTTTCTATGATTGTGGATACATGACTCACCTTTAGAAATCATAACGTGATGCCTGCCTTTTGAAATTAGAACATATGGCCCACATTCATGGGATTTATAATGTGGGTCCACCATTATGGAAATTATAATCTGGGCCCGCCTTTTGTGATTGTGACCATGTGACCTACTTTAGGAATTACATATTGGGGCCAACTTTCTTGATATTGTGGACTTGGGGCGTACATTTAGGATAAATGATAAGATTTGGAGTCTTTAAATGACATTCTTTACAAGGTAAGAAATATGTAAGAAATAGCTGTGTTAACAAGTTGTTTTTTAAAAAATAAATTTTGTTTTGTTTCAACTTTCTTATTCCAATGAGTTAAGATTTTGGGATTTCATCTATTGAGATCAGAATCTAGAAATGTCATTAGCACTTACTAATTAACATGTTTTTCGCAGCCTCATCGCATGGGAACATGTGAAGATTTGAATGACACGATGCCAAACACACCCTTCTTTTTTAGCCATGCTTTAGGGTTGTTTCTTTGAAAAAAGATTCAAAGAATTCATGTATAGGGAATTTATAAAATTTTCAAAAGATTTCCCTTGGATGTAATTCCTAAATCCTCTTCTTGGAGGATTTACATATGCTAAGGACATTGGGATTCTAAGGATTTGCAAATGAGACTTCTGAGATAGCAGGAATTTGAAATTTTAGCAAAGAGAGTTTTCAAATGCCAAGGGGACAATCATCACATCATATCTAAGAAATTCTCAACATTACAAACTCTAGTATGAAACTCTATTTTTTAAAAAAGCCCATAAGTCAATCAATTGGGCACAATTGTTGTTCTTAACATGAATTTTACTTCAATCATAGTAGGGCCAAATCTGATTGGTATGGTACAATGATGGTGTATTCCGCAAGTATATAGTTGTTTCAAGTAATATAGACTATGAAAGTCCGAATATCATTTCCACGAGGATCGTTACAAGGAAAATAACAATGATTTATGAAAAGGAGTATTAACTCAAATATAACTAACAAATGCAAATGGAAATACAAAAACAATGGAAACAAAAAACAAGATAATAACAAGGAAAAAAAAATGCAAACTAAAAGAAAATAAGAACTAGATAACAAAGAGATGTTAGTAAAAAAATAAGAACAAACCAAGAGTAAGGTTAGTAACAAGTTAACAACAAAGTTAATGACAAAAAAAAAAAAAAAAAAAAAAAAAACAAAAACAAGATTAATAAGAAAAATGGAGCAATGTTAGATAAATCAAATGAATAAGTGTTTGAAAATAACAAGTCAAAGATAGAAAATGAATGGATGGAAATAAAGAAATATGTTAAAGTAGTGTAAAATCAAATGTGGAATTGATGGTGTGAATAATAGAGAAATGGAGTGTGAGAATTAAAACAAGTGAATAAGTGTGTGAGAGTGTGAATAGAATCAAACTAAAGTAAGTAAAATAAGAAACAAGCAATACTAATGGATGATTGAATCATCTAGAATCCACTAAGTGACACTAATCCAACACTAATGCTCTTCTCTTTTTCCAAAAAAGGATACTCAAATCTAATTACAAATCAATGCTTAGATTTGAAAAATATAACTTTAAAGCTTTAAGATAGAAATTGACAATCTAATAGTTAAAATTTTCTTCCTTTCATAAAAGAAAATATTCCTAATAACTATTGATCAAAGGTAAGCAAAAACCATCAAAGGATATTAACTCCTAAGCATGATTTATCAAACATAAGTATAGATAGTAAAAAGAATGTTAATATAGAAACTAAGCATGAAAGGTTGCACATGGGAATTAAAATAAAGAGCACAAGCAAAAGGAATAGGATCAACTTAGCTTCACCTAAAAGATCCAATCAAAGGGATTAGCCACCCATTGAAGAAGATAAAGCTTTTAATTCCATTCCAAATCTTTAATTTTTACAAGGCTTTCTTTACTTTCTCTCTACAATTGCTCTCAATTACATAAATAGCTTAAGTAAAGAGGATGAGGTTCTCCTTGCTTGTGTGTCTAATGCCTAGAGTTCCCTTTCTTATATAGAAACATTTGCCTTACTCTCTTTTGGTTTATTTCCAATGTGAGATTTTACAAGAATGAAAATATGAACATATGTATGTGATTCCCGTGTTAGAAAACAGTCCCCACATTGATGTATGATTTTTACCCTTGAAACATCCGAATTAGGAAAGATATTGTGAAATATGATTTGGAGATCTTTGAACAAGCTTTCCAATACTTCTGAGATCACCTCAATCGGACACCAGAATAAAAAGATATGGTCAAAATACCAACCCAGGTCTTTCATGTTCCTTCTTATTATTAGCTTAACTTTGTCATTTTTTTATCCAATTGCCTTCCAAACTTATCCTTATTTTCTTTAATTCTTGAATCTCAACTTTAATATTCAAATTAATCTTCAATTAACACCTACAAAGAGAAATTAATATAATTGAGAGTATGAAAGCCATTGGAACTCATATAAATGCATACAAATGGCCATCTATAATGGAAAAATATGAGCACAGATGATGGGGAGGAACTTTCTGATTTTTATGCTAAAAATAGTGTTTTGAGTTTTTTTATCTTTGAAAACTCATAAAATAATACTATAAAAGTGTATCTTTTGTAAACTCATCATACAATATTAATACATAGGATGAAGCACTCTTGATTGGTAGCCACAAGTAATGAATTTATAAGACTTTTTCAAAGGATTGTTGAAGGATCCTTAAAAAAAAGGTCATTTAAAAACATCTTCAAAAGTATGAAGTTCTACATCTTAGAGTAGTTTGCTAATATCACAATTCGAAGGCCTTTTGAACGGACTAGATAATTATGAGTGTATGCGGGTGTGAATGTGTTGGAATGAAAAAAAAAAAAAAAAAGAAGTTAAAAGTTAGATGAGGGTGTCAATAGACTCCTAGTCACCTATGTACGCTGTGTCTCCTTGACTGTGTTTCCGAGAAAATGATGCTAAAAGTGAAAACCAAGCCAAAAAAGGAGGCATTCACTAGTCGTTTCGTCGCTGCACCAAATAACTCAGAAAGGTGTCAGAAAATCCAGCGCCTTGTTAGCAACCCTTTTATGCTGAAATCATCTTTGCACAAACGAGTCCTAAATGCCATAAAATAAAGTATGCAAGAATGCATATCGTTTTTCCCTTCTGCATACATGGAAAATATATTAGATAAATATGTCTTAGTTGTATAATGGATTTGATATAATAATATATATTGCAAAAAATGCTAATATGATGATGATGATGATAATAATCATAATAGTACCAGCAGCAACTGTAGTACATTATAAGGATGAGACAAGTTTCATGCCTAATGAAAAAAGACTATTACTAGGGATTCAGAAGTCAACCAATAGAAGGCCACTTTTCAGGTTAGGTGAATAAAACACGTAAGTTGTATTTGGAATCATTGGCCAGCCAAATGCATGATTTCTTTGAATCAGTAACTTAAAATTGTATAGAGGCATGCATGTTTGCATGAAATTATGTAGAACTCTTCTACAAATGAGTTAATCGAAGGATTACTAAATAGGTGATGGGTGAATGACACATGGTGGAGATGTAGATGGTTCGGTATGCATTTTCCATCTTTCGTTGTTTCTATTTCCATTAAAGTAGAAATTATTTTATAGTCATTTCAGTATATTCACTTTTAGAGAAAATCTTGAAACCCTTGGTGGCTTCCTCGTATGCTGAGGGTGGAATTGTTTGGTGAAGACAAATTTTGTCTCGGAAAGTAAGTAAAATGTGGTATTTTTCCTTGCGCCTGAGCATCCCATTGTACGACCTTTGAAGAGGGCGCATGCACAAACAAGTCTTTAGTTTTCATCTCTGACCATTGATACCTTGAATTCCAATAAATTCTATGCAACAAAAGGCCCCAAAAGGATATGGTGAACATTTCTTGCTATTTAATGTAAACCCAGTTTTTTTTTTTTTTCCATTTTAATCATTAGATTGTATTATCTAAATTGGATGGTTAGATGTATCAAACAAAATTGATTTTCAATGCAGTGTTGAATATAAATTAAATGCACCTACACATTAGGGCTGGTAGAACACACCACTGTCCCAACTAAACTTTCTTGATGAAAACCATCCTACGATTGTTTCATTCCAATTGATAATGATGTTAGGCATTAATTCTCCACTCAGAAACAAAAACTTCAATTCTAGCTAACCATGTCACTCTCAAATAACAAAATAAACTCACTGACTCATAATACTCCCAATGATTCAAAAAATATATTATTTAAAAGAGTCCGTTTACCACACTCTTCTTACCAATACAGTTGTATGATATTGATCGATGGGGCCCACTGAGAACAAGGTCATTTTCAACATGGTTAAAAATCAAAGAGGAAAACCCATTAGTGGTATGTTTGTCTGCGTATAGATTCTTCTTCCTTGAAAACAGATTTGGTATACAATATGTGAAAATAGATTTACTCTAGGAGGACTGGATTCCGATTTCTAGAACATGAGGAAATTGCATTTAATTTGATAGATTTATGCAACAGATAGGCGTTGCACAAATGTGTCTTAATTTAAAATTGGGATGGGCTTTGTTCAGTTTCACATCAAGGTCGGGCCTCCATTGAGTGCTGACGTATTATGGACCCCATCTAGATGCTTGAATAATTTCAGGCCGATCACATGACTATAGCTCTCAATTTTAGGTTGTAAATACTTAATAGCTACATATGGTGCGAACCTATTGTGAAACAAATCCAATGGTGATAATTTTAGGATCAGTGCAAAATAAGATTAGTGGCAGTTCATGTGGATAACTGTGCTTTGGAGAGATTGGATTGGTCAAAGGTAAGCCACCAATAGAGAAGTTAAAGAAAAAAAAAGAGGGTAGAAACAAAGGAGGTGGAAAGTTAATCACAGTTAAAAGTTACTACTTCATTTTACACCCTTTAGTTGGCACATCTCATCCAACCATACTAGATTCTCTACAGAAGTTATGATATCCAAAAAAACGTCCATCAGAGTGGCTTATCAGAGGGAATCACGGGGTTGTGTAGATAGCGCGCCCGCTCCCACGGCTCCACTAAGGATCGATTTCAGCGTAGGTAGATTACCTTCACATCTCCTGGCCACTAGGCCAACGGGCACAAAAAAAAAGAAAAAACAAGAGTAGCTTATCAGATCAATATTTTATAATTTGTATCACTACCTGGGTCATGGCCCCTCCAATTTTTTTGTGCTCCAGCCCCGCGGGACTGCTTAGTTGGCCTAGGGCCATGGTTTACTTTCGGAGGTTGAGGGTTCGAAACTACACTACGATATTGAGCCACAGGGGATTTACACACCCCCCCCCCCACGCACGGGGGACACCCTCCGTTATCCTTTTTTTTTTTATATATATATTTTATTTTATTTTATTTTTTGTGCTCCAAATATTTGTGATGAATTTCATGTATCTTTTAGATACCGGCCCTCTCAAGCCAAACTACGGTAGGGAGAACAATGATTTTCCAAGTATTAGTTCAAATGTGGATCATTGATTTGAAGTAAGCCCCATATGGTTTCTAAAAATGCTTTCCAAATGTGGATCTCATGTTCACAATTACAAAAGGTGGGCCACATTGTAATTCCCATAAATGCAGCCACATTTTGTAATTCCGAAAGGTGAATCCCAAAAGTACAATAATTTCTATATGAAATCTTATTGTCATATTTATAGGTAGGCCAGAGTTGTGATTCTTAAAGGTAGGTTTCACGTTGTAATTTAAAAAAAATGTCCCATTTACACCAATTCCTTCCTGAGTAGTTGTTGTAATTACTAAAGTAAGTCCCATGCTCTAATTCTTATAAAAAGTGGGCCCATATCATCTCTAAAAGTGCTTCCCAAATGTGTTCTCATTTTCACAATAAAAAAAGGTGGGCCATCTTGTGATTCCTATAAATATTGCCTCATATTGTAATTTTTAAAGGTGGGTTTCAAGTTTGTGAAGGCGGGTTTCAAGTAAGTAATTTCTATATGGATCTTTGATGTACTTCTTATATGTGGCCCCTTGCTCCTATTGCTATAAAAGGTGGGTCCCATGTTGTAATTTCTAAATGTGATTGCATTTCATAATTTTGAAAAGTGGGGCCCGATGTTATGAGTTTTGAAGGTGAGCCTTGTCCAATAATTTATAAAGTTGGGCTCCATTATAAACAAAAGCCCTCTCCCATGTTTCAATTTCAATGAAGATTGGTCCACATTCACAACAGATACCTAAAACTCCCTAACATAATTTCAAAGGGTAAAGGTGGAAATATAATAAATTTATAACGTTGAAAGAAGACACTGTAGAGCCTGAATGTGATTTAACTACATGTCATTCGATGGAGCTCGTTGGTGCACCATAGTATGGTGCAGCGAGGATGCACTGGAGTCTTGCCCATTAATGGGAGTTGAATCAATGGAAAATTGGAAAGAATACTCTACCATTATCTTAGTAATTCAATACCTAAGAAAATAAAGTCACATCTACATCTCCACCTCATATTCCCCACCCATCACCATATCATTCACACCTCACCTCTTTTATAATCCGTGGTGGAGGTCATTTGACCATGAATTCCTATGTAATTAGTGCACTTAGCCCAGCCCTTAAAACCCAAGCAATTACTATCAATGACTACTTTATATACATAAGAAATAAAATGAGACATGAACATTTCTTGGCAGTGTAATGTAATCTGAGTTCTCTGTTGTGTTGACCACTCAATTTTGGAAAGTTGTTTGGGTCCCGTTTGTTTAATTAGTTTTGAGATTGTGTTATTTTTAAGCAGTGCCTCCTGACCAAAGTGGCTAAGAATGAATGATTAAAGATAAAAGACCAAGGAGTCATAAAACAATTTGCACCTTCTTAAGAATTGTGCACCCACACATGACACCAATAAATTACATTATAAAAATACGACAGTCAGTCTTCATCTCCACCTTACACACTTTACTTTCTATAGCTTTGTAATCCAATAATCTATGAATTTCCCATAAATCAATAAGAAGCAGGCAAACACTAATGAGTTTTTATTATGAGATGGGGGTTTGATCTATGATTTCCACCAGTAAAGGAGACAAGGCAGGCCTTTTATAATGTGTAGTTGGGCAATTCAAATAAAGGAGATTGCCTTTTTAGAACTTAAGCACTTTCTCTTTGATGCTCAAAAGCTAATATGTAGAATCTAGAAAGGGAGAGGACAATGAATGATTATTTTGAAGTGATGGAGAAATAGCATAATAGTATATTCACGACTTTCTACACTGTAGAGTATAGATGCCTTCAGAATTCATGGAAATTGGACCTTTGTGTTCATATTTGCTCTTTTTTGACCAGTTCAGAGACGGGTCTTCTCAATCATGGAGTATCAAATGCTATTTGAACTTTGACCCAATGAATGGTGTTGGAGATGGAATTTAAGTATTTTTCTTCACAAAGGACAGATTAATTCGAATCATTGAATGGTTTAAGAGAGCCACCCGATGCACTTGAAGCCATAGTTACCTTATTCACAACTCGCTCGATTTGCATTCGACCTCGAAGTTCTACCCTTTATTTAATTCGAGAACTCGAAGGGGTAGGCTTATTTGATTCTTTTTTTCAATTTGCTTGATTTGTAGTTCGAGTTTGACAAATTCGATGTTCTAATTTGGGCATTTGATTTAATATGTTTGACAGTGATTATAAGTCTAATTCTAATATATATATATATATATATACACACACGGGAGGTGCTCTTATGAGAGACATTCTCACCAAGTTTATGAGAAATGGGTGGAGGCCCTCACTTTCATATCTACTCTCACCAACTTAAATGTGAGGGCCCCCATCCATCTTTCATAAACTTGGTGAGAGTGCTTTTCATAGGAGCACTTCCCTATATACACATACACACTTTATGATTATCAAAGGCGTTGCTAATCAAAGCATGTTTTCTAAGGACCTCCAAATGGAAGTGGGCCTTTTCAGCATTTTCATTCTCCTTGTAGCACAATGTCTCAAGTACACCTCATCCCCCTCACCGCAACCACTTCTTTGATAAGGATACATGTACACATGAAGGCCTTCATATTCTCTTGTCCATCTTATAAAATAATAAGGGCATTTATATGAAATATTACTGTGAGAATTGAAACCCATGAGATGCCACATAGAGATTCTTTCCATTACCCTAGCTCAATAATTATTAAGGATGGGGTGATTGAGGAAGATGTCAACATGTGATAAAAGTGAGTTGATTGAAGTGAAAACTTGTTTCTACAGTGATTTGTAATCAACAAATGTAAAAAAGATTGATGGAAACTTTGTATAGAATAGTGATTAGACCAGCTATGACATATAGAGCACGATATTAATTGGCAAACAAGAAGCAATGAATACACAAAATGGATGTAGCAAAGATGTGAATATTGAGGTGGATGTATGGTAAACCTAGGAAGGATAAAATTAGAAATGCCCGTTTTCAATTGCTTAGGAGTAGAATGAATTGGGGATAAAATTAGAAAAATCCATTTGAGATGGTTTGAATGGTTTGGATACGTCCAATGAAGGCCAACAACAGTGCTGGTAAGGAAAAGTTTGATTATGTAAATTGATAGCTTACGAAGGGGAAGGATTAGGCCTAAGAAGAAGTTGATAGAGGCTGTAAAAATAAATATGAATAAGTGTAACTTATATGAGGGTTTGACTTAGATTGGAACGGAGAAATATGATTCATGCAACCAATCCCAACATAGTTGTGGCAAAGTTTTGATGATGATGATATATGAAATCCTAGCCATTCATTGTAGCTATCCCTCAGTGTATAATATGTGCATCAAATTCACTTGAACAGGAGTTGAACACTCCATTTGATTGATCATTTTATTTTATATTCATTTAATGTTATTCACATGATCAATCCGGCCAACGGTAGGCTTAACTCCGATTAAAGTAAGATCTGACTTGTAACTAACAAATATGGTGATATCCTTGCATGAGCCCAAGTCCTTTGAATTTTCAACCACGCTTCTCTTGAATGAGAGATGTAAAACTCTATATTGGGGCCCGCCCACCCATTAAAAATCAGAACCGCTCAAAATGAGTACCCTACTTTTGTATAAAACATTATTATTTTTTACTCCATGAGAAGTTGGCCCACCATAAAATTAAGCATGTTTAAACACAAGTATAAAAACTGCTCAATGCTACTAACCCACATCATTCAATATTTCAGGATCAATTTCACTTTGATCATGATTATATCCACCATTAAACCCATCAAGTAAAAGCATATGATTAAAACATTAAAAAAAAATAAAAATAAATCCCATGCTTTTAGAGACGATCAATTTCCAATCTTAGCCAGAATGCAATGGCATCAGGTGCTGTAAGCAAATCATGATTTGCGGTGGGCCGTCATCCACGGTGGGGCCTACCAAGTGTTCAGACAAAATTCATCATCACAAACTGATGGGTCATCTTAATGGGCTTAGCTGGCTTGGTCAAATCCTACTGGCCCGGCCGATAGTCAGCCCCAAAGCTCCTAGTTCATGAGCGACTTTAGTTATGAGAGCGATGAGGTCCAATGGGCTACGACAATCACTTGTAAGGCCCACTGTAGCCAGTAGCAATATGTAATCCCCAACACAATTAATTTCATAAAATTCATATCTTGGTAATGTAATCCTCAATACTAATTACATATAACTCATATTTCAATTTGCCCACTTTGTTTGATTTAACCCGCTCACATTATTGTAATAGTGTGTTTCATAGATTACATTAAAAAAAAAAAAAAAAAAACCATGACTATTCATTTCTTCGTTTTCAAAATTATCGATTCACTGTTTTAATCACTTGCTAGCAGTAAAATTGCCTGTGCATACAACAAAACGGACATTGAGCAAATTGAAAGTCCCCCATCAAATTGTAATGAATTATATTGTTCATCATCACTCTTTTCCATTCATCAATCAAAGTATTATCTAAGTTTTTCAAGAAAAGTGCATGATCACACCAGACTTTATAGGTGTAAAAAATATACATCAAATCATGACTTAGAGAAGAAATATGAGATTTTTTTTTTTTTTTTTGTTTGTTTTGTAGTTTGTAGAAATGCGTTCGATATCAGTTAAAGACAATTAATTTATAAAATTTAATGAAATGAAAACAACATAGATCAGAAATTCTGTGCGAGTAAGAAGATAGCGTTGGTGGGTCTTCTCGTGCATATGCTGGTGCCCAACAATGAAAAAGAATTCTTCATTATCATTCGAGTTGGGGTGTTCTCTGACTTCTCAGTGCGACCTTAGGAGTAGGGCTTGCAAATTTCTTTAATCCTCTTGAATTGAAAGTGCAACACAAATATATCCAGTGAATCGTTTTGGATAAGTTTGGGAATGTGTGATCCTTAAAGATAGTCCACCTAAAAACTATTAGAAAAAACTTTAAAAAACCAGAAATAAAGATACAAAATTAAACTAACACTCAATACTCACATGATTATGGAAGATCTCATGCATGTTGTCAGATAGGGTTTGTTCCCGCTCTAAAGTCCACACAGGCTCAGCCATCGAATATCTAAAAGAAAATATAAAGGAATAATGATTTTTTCAATAAATAAGAAACACTGGTCCAAATATATTCACACTATATGTACTTGATTAATCTCCATAAATTATGGGTCGCGAATCATAGGTTAATAGATTTATAAATGACGGGTCAACATATAAGACTCTTCATCGTTATGTCAAAGTCTTGTCACAACTATGTTGCTGCCCATTAGACACCAAAGTGGACTGCGAGATACATAAACACAAGTGTTTTTAAATCAAGTTAACCACATTAGGATTTTGAGACACTATACTGATTTATTTATTTTTTGGGTTTTCTTGTTTAAATTGATTAAAGATGCTAAAGAAATTATTTTAAATCGATTAGCTTTTTATATTGGTGATTTTGTACATCAATACATAGTTTTATAATTTATGTGGTGTTGTTTAGATTTTTAGAATTTCTAATGCCAGTCTGATTCTTTAAATTGATTACTTTTTTACGCTTCATGATTTTTATACATCACTGCTTAGCTTTCTAATTTATATAGAGTTGTGTAGATTTTTAGAATCGCTATTGCCATTTTGATTCCATGTATGTTCTCTCTCTCTCTCTCTCTCTCTCTCTCTCTCTCTCGCTCTCTTTAAGTTCTAATTATGAACTTCTGATGTGAAGCTAAAATTAACTACCCTGTTGGGGTGGATCTGACAAGGTCAGCGGCTTTAGTGGCTCGATCAACTCTTTGTTTTTTTTCTAGCTTAATTTAAGCTATATTCAGAATTATTTCATTTTTCATTGATCTAGTCATTTGAGAAGTACTTTTTACTTCTGTTGTGTTAATGGTATGATCAGTCCACGAAATTATTAAGGGAAGCGATTAATCTATCTTGTGTCAATCCAATCTTTGCCTTTAAAATCACTAGACATATCCATAATGACTTAATAGTGTGGTTAATAACATACTATGTTACTAAAAGGCTTCATCTTCTATACTATTCTTATTAGTATTTGATGGGCCAGATGGGTAATGCCTCAAAAAAGTTTTCAGAAATTTATCATAGTCTATAGATGAAGAAGTTGTAATTTAATCAATTATGTCCTGTATGTGAGTTTGTGGACTGTAGTTTCAATCTGAAATCTTGGCTTTCTTCTTTTCTTCCTTGTTTTTTTGGTTGTATCCTCTTTAATGGGCTTTTCCTTGTTGAGTCCTCAGCTGTTCCACTGTTTTGGGGCTGATTCTCTCCTTCCATTTTGTTTTTCTTTTGCTTTCGTTACAATTTACCTTTAAGCAGAAAAAAAAAAAGAAAAAAGAAGGCAGTGGAAGGATCACATATATAAATAACCTCGCCTGGAACTAAGAAATGATAATGGATGAACAGCTTCCCAACAGTGACACATTCACACACATATATTTAGATTATATATATACGTTTTCCTAAAAAGAACTAAGAAATGATAATGGATGAACAGCTTACCAACAGTGACACATTCACACACATATATTTAGATTATATATATATATATATATATGTTTTTCTAAAAAGAACTAAGAAATGATAATGGATGAACAGCTTACCAACAGTGACACATTCACACACATATATTTAGATTATATATATATATCTTTTTTTTTTTTTTAAATGCCTCTCTTTCAGCCAATGAAAGTGTGACACGTATCATTATTGATATACATATCCGATTCTCTCTCCTAAATATTTTTCTACAAAGATGGATCTTTTAAAATACTAAGAAATCATCCGCTATTAGATAGGGGCAGAAACTCCCTTTTGAGATAGGGGAGTTTTTGAGAATTTATATATAAATATATATATTTATAAGATGTTGATTTTTAGATCCATCTTAATAGGAAGTTAAACTCTATGGAATAGTTTTAATAGCACCAAACTCTTTAAATTCAAGTTCCTGAAAATGATAAAGAGGCTATGCTATCCGGACTTTCTCAATGCATATGCAGTCCAACTCTACAAAGCCAACTTGGGCCAACTTTGTATTAGTGCAATCACTTTCACACTTTGGTATTCCATGATTTGGCATCATGTCTAATTTTTATTTTTATGACCTTTTACCCACCATTGTATTGAATCTTAATAAAATATACAGTTTCGTGCCGAGGATATGGTGAATGCATGACCAACCCATAGTTGCTGGACCTAAGTGTGCCCTCCTTGACTTTGATTTTCCGATACAAGATACACCGGCATTAATTGTCCAAGAAAAGCAAGGTTTGCTACTGAATGAAAATGAGGCGTCGATGGCCATTATAAAAAACCAAACGAAAGCGCTGAGTCAGATACCAGTCATGATATTGAGTTGTACCGAACATTCTCTCCTGAATGCATGAGTATTTTAAGTTCTTTCTAATATCTTCCTTTTTCTTTCAATTTTTTTTTTCCTTTTGTTCATTACTTAAGAGATTTTTCTTTCGTTCTCTTAACTTGTAATGACTTTTACAACTAATGAGACACATTTTTGTTTACTAAACAAAAATGAAAAAGATGAAGTTAGATTAACATAGAATGTAGTTTCAACACATTAAAAATGGACATACCTTTTTTCTATTCCACCCATTCTTGATAAAGACTTTATAGCTACAAACTAGAAAAAAATATGATAAATAATAGTTATTGTTTATTTTAAAAATAAAATCATCATTGTTTTGAAGGATGTTTAAAAGCATAAGGTAAAAGCTCAAAATAGGATCAGTGCAAATCGAGAAAAAAAAACCTTAAAAAATGAACAAAACATAATCAAATAATTTTTCATATCTAAGTTAGAAGATGTTTGTATCTTGTCAATGGCTGCATGATAGAATTCTTATTAATTATCATAACTAAAACAAGTTATAATTTATTTATTTTTAACTTTTATTTCATTGGAAAGTGACCAACATCTGACCCGTTGCCATCAACCTATTTTTTAATATATTAATAAATTTGTATTAGTCTTATGATAGTTATTTATCTGATCCCGATGAAACCAACATATGCCTAATCTATTGTAATTGATTGAATTGTTTTTAAACTTGAATTTTTTTATTCAATGCATTTACAACCTTTGGATTGACCATGTATAAATAATATCTTGAATTGTATGTATAATCATGACATCTAAATCAGTAGATTTCTTATAATCTATTTATGAAGGTAAATGGTTATGGTGATTCTTTTCTCAACTGTTATTATATATAATACATTAAAGTTGTTGATTTTGACTGCATTAATTTCAATCTTGACCCTCTAAATTTTAGTCTTGACTTCTAAATTACAAATTTCACATTAATATCCTACAAACTGTTTACTTGTGCAATCATTTAATTGTAATTCTTGTTGTTTTTTTCTTTTTAAATACGGTTAAGATTTATATATATATATATATATATTCTAAATCAGTTGATCAAACTTTATCTAAAGGAGAAACCCCGTTTTTGATAACAAAGAAACCATTTTCATTTTACTTGGCAGTTTAAAATTATGGCCATTATTCTTTCTATAATTATTTAACTTTTACTTTAAGAATTGAACACTTTTTATGTTTTATGTTTTTAAAATTGTGGATCAGTTTTAGACTCATACCTAATAAATTTCAATATATCACTCTAGACAATGTTGGACCATTGTCAATTCCGTTTTGGTTCGTCCGAAATGGGCGAAACATATCGACTCGGTCTTTCAGCCAAAACAAAACAGATCCTAAAGCTTTTTGGTCTAAATTTCAACCCATTTAGGCGAAAAAATGGAATTTCATCAAAATGAAGCGCTAATTTTTCAAAAAAAGAAGGAAAAAAAAAAGTATAGCTCAAGGTCCAGAATCTCAGCTCCCATGGCTGATTCACTGCCCCACTCCTCCCTTGTCTTCTTCTTTCCCTCTTCCCTTGCTCATCTTCTGTCTCTGTTAATGATGAGACGAAAAAACTCAAGTGATGTGAGTGAGACTCTAAAAGGCTCTAGAGTGCACTACTCCACTTTCGAAAGTCCATTTTGTATTTATAAGTGGTTTGAGATCGTTGGCCCCTTTGTTGGACCACTTAATTAACCTTCTTTTGATACCTGTGCCTGAGATCTCATGGCCCTCAGTATGGGGCCCACCACTAAAGATTTTAAACCATCAGATATAAATGTCTTCGCCATTTCAGTCTCATAGGAAGTGAACCTTATCCGTTTATATGTAATTACTTTGAAAAGTTTCACTAATTCCAAAATGCCAAAATATTTCATTTCGTGGGTTAGATCAGAGACCGACATGAAATTGACAACTATGAATTAGACCCATGTATAAGATTGATCATGATTAAAACACTCGATAGGATTAAATGAAAAAACCAAACTACTTGATGTCAAATGAATAGTTTTCATTGCCACATAAAATCTGTATTAGTTTCGTCTCTGTCATAACATTTTATATTATTTTTAATTTTGAACATTGAGACCAATAAAATTTTAATCTAAGATCAGTTTGCAAAACTAACTCTATCTTTAAAATTCTGACCCCTACTAAAATATAACGTTTAATATTTTTAAACGTTTGGTGCTTTAGGCATGGGTGATCATACTAGTTTAAGTTGAGAATCGTAGCTCCAGATGCAAGGACAGGGGAAAGGGCCAGGCTAAAAATTACTTTCTTTTATGAGTCCAACATCTTCAGAGAATTAATCCTGCAGATCATACACTCAGAGTGTAGTAGACAGTAGATTAGATCAGGGAAATATAAAGTCAATATGAAATGCTGAAGACCAATCAAGTAATTCAACGAATATATGAATATAATAACAAATAACAGAAAAGTTGCAATCGGTTACAAAAGATTTAAGCAAATAGAGACAGCAGAGTTAATTACAGGGAGATGTGTAAATAATCTCAAATAAAATCAGAGTGGTAAATCTAGGTAAAAAGATCTTACTGCACCAAAAAATAAAAATAAAAATAAAAAATGGAAGGAGTGGCATTTTCGTGTAAATTTTTTTTGGTAAAATGGATTCGATGGATGTATTGAGGAGTGGGCTCCACCCGATAGGGAGTATTGAAAAGTATTTATACTACCTCTACTAACGCATCAAGGTTTTGGTAGCAATGGTTAGCTAAGAAAATTTAAGATGATATTCGGGCCAACCGGTCGCTAGTTCGAATTCCTACGCCAACCGGATATCCTCCACCCGAGGGGGAATATTGAAAAGTATTTATGCTACTTCTACTAACACTTCGAGAGCTAGAACAATCCCAGCCCCCATTGAGACAAAATCATCTCAAGCCGTTGAACTGGAATCATCTCAGTCCACATTTGTGCATGTGAATGGGTAAAATATCCTTCAGCCATCAAACATCACTCTTTGATGGACATATTGATGAAAATGTGTCTGAAGGATCATCATGTGAATCTGAGCACACTACTGCATGCATTAAGGTCTCCATTGATGACACGAGCCCAAGCTGATATTACAGAGCCCAAGCTGATGTACTTTTCATCTGATTATGTTCTCATGGCTAATAATAATACTACCGAATATTTTTATTCTTTCTTGTTTTTCCTCTTTATATTGTTTTCTCCTTTTAATGAATTAGTTTGTTACTGATAAAAAAAAAAAGAAAAAATATTACCTCCAAGTCTACAAAGCTTGAATCTATACCAATTGAACTAAAGAATATTTAGTGCGACTTTAAAAGATTTGGGCTGGTCTCAAGCCATGAGAGATGAACTAAAGGCCCTTGCCGAAGATCCTATTTGGAAACTTGTACCAAGAACACCAAATATGAATGTGGTTGGGTGCAAATTGGTATTCAAAACAAAACTACATGCTAATGGAAGTCTTGAATGACTAAAAGCACGCATAGAAGCGAAGGGCTACACACAAATCCCATGAATTGACTTTGTGGAGATCTTTTCTTCGGTAATTAGACCTAGTACTATTCGAGCAATTTATTGAACCATTGTTTATGGAACAACCACCCGGCTTTAAGGACCAAGGGAGACCATATTATGTATGTAGACGTACACGTGCTATATATGGACTTTGTCAAGCACGAGGGGCATGGTTCGATCATTTTAGCCTCTTTCTTTTCTCTGTAGGGTTTTTTTTTTTTGCAGCACAACTGGCCCATCTCTCTTTGCGTGTCATAACACATATGGTGCCCTACTGCTTTTGTTATATGTTGATGACATTATTCTTACAGGTAATAATCCCGCATTATTGAGTTGCCTTATTCAGCATCTCAACATGGAATTTGCAATGAAAGATTCGGGCTAGCTTCATTACTTTCTCGAGGTTGAGCTGTAATGATTTTCTGGTGGAATTTTTCTCAATCAAACTAAATATGCCTCTGATCTCTTGAAACGAGCCCAAATGAGAGGTTACAAGCTGATTTTAACACCCATGGTCACCAAGCTATGGGCACCGCTTGATGATGATCTATTTCATGATCTTCAATTTTTCAGAAGTATTGATGGAGGTCTACAATACTTAGCATTTACTAGACCAGAATTAACATTTAGTGTCAACTATGTGTGTCAACACATGCAAAGCCCCAAACATTCATTTTCAGCTAGTGAAACGCATTCTTCGCTATGTCCAAGGGACCATTGAGCATGGCACTCGTCTATTATCCACCAACACTCTTGATCTATATGGATATAGTGATGCAGACTGGGCTGGATGTCCCATCACTATATGGTCTACAACTGGATTTTGTGTGTCCATTGGTGGGAATTGCATATCTTGAAATGCTAAGAAGCAATCAACAGTATCTCGCTCTAGCGCTGAAGCGGAGTATTGAGCTTTTGCATCTACAAGAGTTGAGCTCACATGGATCTCGTAAATTTTACGAGATATTCGTCTTCACCTCTCTCAACCCTTAATTTTATTTTGCGATAACGTGTCGGCGCTTTACATGACCATCAATCCAGTCTTTCATGGAAGGACAACATATTGAGGTGGATTATCATTTTGTAAGAGAAAAGGTGGCCCTTCGATCTCTTATAACTTGATTCATCTCTTATGACGACCAAGTTGTTGATGTATTCACTAAACCATTATCTCGACAATCATTTGGGATTTTTCGTACCAAATTAGGCCTTTGGCCCCCAGCACGGCCCAGTTTGAAGGAGGGTAATAATACTACAAAATCCATCATAAGTAAAATATTAATTCAAGGGATGTGATATATTCCATCAAAAGTCAAAGCCATCATTCAAGGAATTGAGATTTATGTACTGGAAACTAATCCCACTGATTGTGTATCTTGTAATTCTATTACTATTCTTGGGCAGCTAATCCCACAAATCAAGTAAATTGGACCCTATATAATAGGCAATACAATCATACAAACCTCACCTTGAATTTGGTGAGACCCCACAAATTAATATTGAGTTCTGTTTTTCGATTAGGATGAACACATGTTTTGATGTTTGTACTTTGTAGTTGTATCCATGTCAGCTCATCACATTTTACAAATTGACTGTTGGCTCGTTAAATATTGTAAATCATTATACCAAAGGGTAGCCCAGTGCCGGAGGTTCCCGACATTGAGGCTCTGGGGAGGGTCAGATGTACCACAAAAAAAAAAACCACTAACTACGAGGGTGTTTTAAAACTTAATGCCCTCTGTTTTCCCTCCTTCCATGTTTCCTTTTCTTTTCCCCATCCATCTCTTCATTTCCTCCACCCCAAACTGTGTACCCCTCATTGATCAATTTTTATCTTGTAATAGATTGGCTTGTCAGGCAACCCAAAGATATTAGTGCCTAATTTACTCTGAAACTGGGCTAAGCTGGGCTCGTCGACCTTGAGATGGCTCGCCCAATACTCAAGCCATGCTCAAACTAGGCTAAACTTAGTTCTGCTCAACTTGACACGTCTGCATCCTCTCAGGCTTAAGACTAAGACTAAGATAAATGTTGAGTTAAAAGGAGTGGAAATGCACAGTGGGACGCTTCAAGATAAAATCCTTCGATACTAAAATTGACCTTTGATGAAAAAAAAAATGTAATTGATGAATATGATTAAGATTGTTTTACTTACGTTTTTAATCAAATCTCAATCTTACGTTGGGACCAAACCCAATTGCACTAAAACTAGGGACTACGCGCTAAACTGAAAAGCGTTTATTTTCAGCAGCTCAGTTTTCAATTGGGGGGATCCACTGTACTCATGGAGCAAGAAGACTCTCTTTTCTCTTTTCTATTTTTCTTCAAATTGACTTCGTTAGATCAACTGTCCAAATCAGCGGACAAAGAGTATACTGTGCGCTTGTGGAAGCCGAATCGCTAGTCTAAACGCCAGTTCTGCTCTAAACAGATTGCAGCCACTTAAAGCACAATCTTCCATTGAAAATTGAAATCACTGACAAGTTGAAGAAAACCCAGAAACTGGAAACATTCATTGAATCCACACAAACGTCCACAAGTTAGGCACAGGGAAGTTGTTCTACTTTGAACCATTGAGCAAAATAACAAAAAACCTTTACACTTGATAAGAATTTAGAATTTTATGACATCCTTACTAATTTTACAACATCAAATTAACAGACCGCGGCCATCAATGCGCCATCCCAGGTAACTTACTGGGTCCCATTACCTCTCCATGATAGCCCACCCACATAGAGGCCCCAGCAATCAATCAAACCTTCAAAGAATGAGAAGATGATCAATCATCATTGAATTGATTAAGGTATGTGGTAGAACTTGGATGGTTTGAGCTGCTGGGTCACATTGAAGTACTCCAAAGTCTTGATCCATTTCCCTTGGTCCTTTAGCCTATGAACTGCAATTGTATCTGGAATCAACTCATGAGAGCATGCATCTTTAGCAACATTAAGAGGGAAGTTGTACATGGCAGGCTTGTTATTGTATCTGTTCTTCCCTTTCTTCCCCAATTCCAACCAGTCCCCCACAACCTTATCTTCTGGTCCCTGTGTATGATTCCTTGCAATCTCGGAAGTCTTGATCCACTCTACTAAATCCCATGAAAGTATGTAGCCCATACCAGACATGTAATGGCGATGGGGGTTCATTTCGCGACATGGGACAGTGAAACCATAGTACATGTCTTCTCTTGGCAATGGCATCAGGGACTCCACCAGGCTATCCAATCTCAGATAGGTGTCGTCGTCGGCCTTCATCACGTAGTCGTATTTTTCGTCGAGCAAACCGGGCAAGCTTGATAAATAGATGTAGGTCTTGCCACTGTTCATGTTCTCAGTGCAATTGAGGATGATGATGTCGTCGTAGCGCATGATTTCGAGTGCCACCAGCACCTTCTGGTCTTCTTTGGTGAGGTTGCAGAAGATGAATTTCATGTCAACCTTCGCATTCGCTGGAGATTGGATTCCATATACTAGTCGGAGCATGTTGCGGCGCCAGTACTGATCTGGGAGGGTCAGGATTCCTATGAACAATCGGATATTGGGCGATTGGGGCGAGACCGAATCATCAATTAAAGCGGTCAAATTATCTGATTGGCTGATTTTCACCATCTTTTGAAGGTGGATTCCATTCAAGGAGGAGGAAACGAAGACAAGCGTAGCGAATGTGAGAAGGGAAAGCCTGACGCAGGAGGTAGAGGTGAAGGGGTGACGCTGTTCGGGCAACTTCGCCACCTTCATTGTAGAATGGATTAGAACTGTTTCATGTAGGGATGAGAATGGTGGTTTGGGGTGTTTTAATAGGATAAATAGGAGGAGGAGATGAAGATGGAAATGTGTTTTTGCAATTGAAATCACACGGTTTCTATGTAGCATATTGAGTTAATAAAGCAACAGTTTCTTGCTTTCTAGTCGTCTATGTTGACTCTGTCTCTCCTCTTGTTGCTGCAGCAAAAAAAAAAAAAAAAAAGTTGCTTGGTTTGGCAAACATTGCTGTTTTGCTCTGCATCCTGCAATATTATAAAATTCTTTGCAACGCACGACTCGTTTGATTAGCAGAATGGTCAAATGAGAAAAGCTGCTTCTGATTGGTTTTTATATTCATGAAAAGAAAATGCGTAATGTGATTTCTAGTCATACTGTGATCCATGGTTGATAGCAACAGGGTCACATCCTTTCCCTTCAAGTTGAAACATTTTGACCACCAAATTATGGATCTGTATTGCATCCTCAATGTACACATGGTCAAGATATCCAGGTTCATGATCGGCACATTTCAAAATGGTATTTGTCCAACAATATAAATATATTGCCAATGATTGATACCTCGGTGCAGAAAAGGCACCTCCATCCATAGAAACAATCAGGACCGATTCCCAAATATAGCTCAACTAATTTAAAACATGGATAGCCAGTGTGTGAATGCTTGAGTATTTAACATAGCATGAAAAAGAGAAAAAGTAAAACTACGACCTTATTTGGACAAAACTAAGTCCTTGGTGCTTTGTTTTTATCATAAAACTCTCTCATTATTATTATCAATTTTTTTTTTTTTTGGTTTTTGAAATTTTGAATGATATTATTCTTGTGTCATCGATAGCATGAGATTCCATGTTATACTCTCGTACATGAAATAAGGAGAGGTTTTCCATGGAAAATGAAACCGCGGACCACGTTTTCATGTTTCGTTGTTTGCAAAGAAAATAGAGAATTTCGTAGCTATGGGGAAAAGTGCTTTTCAATTATGAACCGTTGTTAGTTCAACGCGGACTCTCACCGCCATTTACGTGTCCTTTTGTGGCATGTGCAAGGCCCATTGTAGTTTGTTCCGGATTTCATTGTCAACCTTGGACTCGCAATGAGTCTTTGGTCAATTTATTAATGAATCTGGTATTTTTGCACTCACCCTCCCTGGTTTTATTCTTTTTCTTCTTGCAAGTTGCAAATGGTTGGGTGGGTGGCCATTCTGTTTTTGTGTTCACATATTTCTCTTGTTCATCAATTTACACATGCCACAAAATCTCCAATCTCCACCGTAGATTTCATAGAGTGATGTTTGATGTCATCAGATGAAAAAAAATGAGAGAGATTTGAACAATCCTAACCATCAAAGTTCTAATAATCAACTATTAGCTTAGAGATGTTTGAGACCATGTATATCGCATGTTTATTTAAATCAAGTACGATATCATAACTTTTAGACAACATCTTATAATAAAAGGGGCTAAAAATGATAGATTAAATTCGAGCTAGCCAACCAAATCCTAAAAAAAAAAGTTTCATTATTTTCACAAAGTCGTGGAAAATCATGTTTGGCAATTGTATATCTTCAAGGATTTGGACATGTGGAAATCCTCATTTTTTGTCACGACCCGGGCCCGAGTTACGATAATCCAGGGCCTCAATCCATACTTACTCCCGTAAACTCTAAATTAACCGAAGTTAAAACAGAATCCACGAGGGATAACGTTCATTCATACCTGTCAATTGTACAATTTGCGGAAATATACATTGACAAAATTAATTTAAGGTTTTACATGTATACAAAATAAAATTCTTTATACATGTATCAGTTCTTTACTTTCTTTCATCAATCACTGCATATTCAAATACTATGCAGATTGATGACCATTCAAGTTCTTAAAATATTACATTCCAAAATAAATTTCAACTATTTCAAAAAGAATTCTCAAAAGAATTTTCGATCCACTACGCATTCAGATAACTATTCAAAGGTTATCCCGTCCGTTCCATTCTATCAGTCCTCTTGGCAGAACCGGAGCGGTCTCCTCCGCTGCCACTAGGGCCGCCGCTGGACCGGCATGGGTAATCGGGCCTGTAATGCAATCAATAACACTAATGAACACGACGGTTTAACAATGTATAAATAGAATTTATGATAGCACATGTTAGTAGATATACTCAACTCATTCAATTTATTTAGTAAACAATTTCAATTCTAGACAAGTCTACATAATTCCTACAATAATAATGGTTGAGCACAATAAATCAATCAATAGACATGTACAAGATAGCAACTACCATAGCATTCATTTCATTTCATTTACCATCTTCCCTCAAAAGAATGATTCATCTTCCAAATGGAAGGCATCAATCAGTACCAATAGATACGATCGAAATTCATGGGACTTATCAGTGTCCGGGCCATGGACACTAGCATCTGTGAGGCCCCACCCTTGGTGGGCCCTCAGTTTGAATTTAATAATAATTAATAAGGTATTTTCTACTTTAAATATGCTAATTATTAGGAATTAGTAGTATAGTTTTAATGTTCCTAAGTTTTAGAATGTAGCTTTTATTTAATTTAATAGATTGGATTAGATTAGGTTTTAATTATCATTAGCACTAATGAGAAGGGCTTGAGAATTAGAACATTCTAGAAACCCCACCTAATAACCCAACTACCCATGGCCCCATTTCATTTCCATTAACAACCAAAATACCCTTTTGGTCATTTGCTTAAAACCCTAAGTTATAAAACCTAAACTATTGCAAACATTGCCCTAAACCCTACTTTCCACTCATCTCTCTCAATTACCCTATCTTCTTCCCCAAGCAACCCTAATTCCCAAAAATCCCAGCACAAGGAGGCTAGAAGACTCCCAATTTGCAACTATCACTCTATTGGATTTCCTCTCTCACTTCAATTTTCCTTTCTTCTTCACTAAGGCAAGTACCCTATGCAATTTCATTAGATGCATGCTTTCTTTCTTTGTTTCTGTAATTGCATTTCAATTAAATGGTTATACTTGTGTAGATCTTCTTTTTGAGCTTGTTTCATGGAAAAATGGCCATTGATGGATGGGTTTACCCATTTGGAAGATAAATGACCCGGTTGGATGGTGGATGGTGATGATATGAGTGTTCTGTTGTATATCTATGTGTTTGTGATGTATGGAAGTGATTTGGGTTGAATGGGATGAGAATTGGATTGAAAAGGGAAAAGTCCTAGAAATCTGGAATTCTGCTATCTGCGTGTACCCGGTCGACCGAACCCTGTCTCGGTTGACCGGACACACTAAATTGGCAGAAATACAGGTCTCAGTTAATTTCTCTTGAAATGTGCACAGACAGTGTACCTGGTCGACCGGACCCTATCTCGGTCGACCGGGCACACAGGAACCTGCAGAAAATAACTGAGACATGTAATTTTCAGTCAGAGCAGAAACTCTATGTACCCGGTCGACATCACGGCCATGATGTCGACCGGATACACAACATTTCCTGCAGAACCCCCCAGCTGCTTGACACCAGGTCCCAGTGGACCCGGTCGACATCACGGCCATGATGTCGACCGGGGACACTGTAGGATGTCGACCAGGGAGGTCAACATCCAGTTCACCCGATCGACATCTCAGGGTGTGATGTCGACCGGGCAAACTATGATCAGTGAGATTTCCAGACTTCAATATTTTTTATGTTTGATCAATTGTGGGGTCCATTGACCATCCAAATAGCCTCCCATCAAGTGTGCCACACACAAATCAATGGCATTGCTCAGCCTTGACTCGTGGGGTCCACCAATTGAGGTTTTAGAATTTGAATCATCAATGACTCGAATCTTAATTGTAGTCCATGGTGTCCACAACTTCAGGAGCACCAGATTTATCATTTTTGACACCTGAGGCTATAGTTAGGGATCCAATCATGTGATGAGGCCTGAACCAAGAGTGGACCACTACCTACGATTGGTCCTTTGTTTATTTCCACTTGATTCCATGCTTTGAGGGTTTTTATGTGTTACTCCCCTCTCTTATCCTTTTTGTTGTCTTAAACTTGTTAATTAATGGAAATTGGAGAACCTGAACCTAGGATTACTTAGAGGTGACCCCATGTGATATTTGGAGATAATTGACTCGTGTCTGTGTCTAGGCGGGCCCTCATACGGCCTAAGATTGGGAATGTGGGACCCTATATTGGAGATGTTAGTCTTTAATGGTTTGTTAGCTCATTGTGTATGAGCATGGGATGAACACTTGTGGAATGGATATGGTATGGTACTTGTGTTGCCTCAGGCCACGGTTGTGAGCCGTGGAGAGGATCCTATGATGTTGGACTTGGACTTGGATATCGGACTATGTTCCATGTTGTTGTACTATAACCTTTTAGAGACTTGGTTAGGACCTTGCTCACGCAAGATAAGCCTAGACAGACACAGACCCGTACTTGTTTCCTGAGTCAGCACTGAACATTCACTCAGTTGTTCTAAGCTCAGCCAGTTGACTGATCATCTCTGGTAGGAGCTATCTATTGGTTACTTAGAGCTATTATGATGAGCTGTGATTAGGCGGACGGTGTGATACCGCGTCCGGGTTAATCTGATAAAGGGGTGTGATCGGTGAGATAAAGGGGTGTAATCGGTGCGATAAAGGGGTGTGACCTGTGTTATATATTGTATGTTATGATTATTTCAGGGCTGTTATCCCTTGCATGGTTATTACCCTTTCCCCACCGCAAACTGTTTATGGTTAGGGACGTTCACAGTACGGGAGGGCCGCGGCATAATATCCCACGGTGTATCTAGCTTGTGTGAATGTGCCCTTTGTTGTCGGATTAGATTAGTGTACTTTACATTCTGATTCTAAAATGCTATTACTGCTCAACTGCCTAGATCATGTACATTGTTTACTCAGATGATTACATACCTGTCATTACTTTTTTGTGTATACATCTTGTGTTATCTGCATATCATGCCTTGCCAGATCCTTGGATCTGACCCATCTTTGGTGCTTAGGTCCCGACCATGATCCCGCTGGTGATGCGATCTACGGGGCGCCTGTAGTTGATGACTACAGGTGGGGGCCGGCTGACCAAGTGGTTGAGCTGGAGGATGGAGAGCCTGCACAGGGGGACTGAGTGCAGTTATTTTTGGGATTTGAGAGTATTCTGTAGTGAGACATGGGTAGATAGTATGATTTGTATAAACATTTTCATAATTACACTTTTGAGAATTATATTAGACTTCCGCATTGTTACATCTAATTTATTACATGATACTATTGCTTCCGCTATCTTTTATTACACTTCCGCAATATAACTGTTGATTATAATGTTATTTAAAAACTTTTAAAACTTGACCTCATTGCGAACTATGATCTTGGAAGTTCTCAATTTTTTTGGGAAGTAGCGCGCCAACTGCGGGTACCTTAGCGTTATCTTCGGTATTCAGAATTGGGGTGTTACAGTATCACCATGGAGCTTCGGAACGCCCCAAATCCATCTACTATAATAGGAATAGTTATTTGGCTCAGGGCGGAAAGACGCACCATTCATGACCTCGGCCTCAAGAAAGAAACCATTTGTTTATTTATTAATTCATTTAGAACTTAATACAATAGCTAGATAGTGCCAGACTCAATAGTCAATACAGTTCATTAATCAATCCATTTCTGGATTCAATTCTATACAGTGATTCCATTCTTAACAATGGAAAGGAAATAAACAGTAACGTCAATCTGATGAGATTAGAACACATTGATACAGAATACAATACAATGAGAGAATTACTAATTAGACAATTCTACTCATTTCTATTTCAGTTCCAACCAACCATTTAGGTGTAACCATTGGTTATCCAATGTACATGTTATTCTCGATGAACATCACATTTATGTGTTATATGTACATTGGAGTCCCCTTAATTATCACCTATGGAGGTTTAGTCTATAATCAATTAACTATTCAATCAATGAATCTATCAAAGTATTCTTCTTGTATTGTTCTTAATTATTAACAATCTCAATTACTCCATGATTAGCCTTGACACTAATTCAAAGGATACTTATGTGCCCAAAAAGCATCCATGTTTTCTATAAAATCCAAAACCAACTGGACTCAAACGGAGTCCCCTGATCGATGCCCAAAACGGAGTCCCCCAAATTTTCACCCTCAATCAATGCCCTGTCCAGTATTAGGTTCGCTCGAGGTGACCCAAACAGAGAAGATGTTTTCTACAAAATCCAAAACCAACTGGACTCAGACGGAGTCCCCCGATCGATGCCCAAAACGGAGTCCCCCAAATTTTCACCCTCAATCAATGCCCTGTCTAGTATTAGGTTCGCTCGAGCGGACCCAGACAGAGAAGTGGTCGCTTGAACGAACCCAAAGTTCGCTCGAGTGAACTCAAACAGAAAAGTGGTCGCTCGAGCATATTCATATCCGCTTGAGTGCATTAATCCAGAGAGCGGGTCGCTCGAGCGAACTCTTTAGAATTTCACTCCAAAATTCTGCAACTCTCTCTCTCCTTCTCTCCCTTCTTCATTCCATTACCACAACTTGCAATAGCATTGGAACCTCCTGTTCCCTCCTCAATACTCACACCATTCACACATTAACAATACTTCTAATCATTCCATCAATCCATAAACAAATCCAAATTTATGAAATCTCCATTAACTTCTACAATAACTAACACCATTCACAAGTAATGCGTATACTTGCCTCCTTTGAAGCTTCTTTGACAAAAAAAAAAAAAAAAAAAAAAAAAACCCTTTTTGCTTAGTTGATTTGAGACAACTATTTTCCCCAAACTCAAACCCTAATCCAAGTAAACATAAAAAAGGGTGTCCATGAGCCAACTATGCTAGAATCCATCTCTAAGTACTTAGAACTTGGAAATCCTACAAAAACACTAATCACTTACTTGTAACTCAATGGAAGAAAGTTTGGGCTCTCTTCCAAACTTCAAACACTTAAAAAATGGAGGAAGTTCAATGGAGAAGATGAAGATGACCAAGCCTCTTCAAAAGCCACTTGTAAACTCCCAATCCTCACGCTTGATGGAGAAGAAATGGAAGAGAAAAGAAGAAATGAGTATAGGGTTTGCTAAAAGGAAAAATGAGCTCATCTCTTAGCTTATATAAGTTGACTTTTTCATTTGAAACCTGTTCCACTTCGTTTATTTACATTTCAAGTCAAATAAAGGCTCATTCAACCAATCTTAAGCTAAACGCACTCGAGTCTATTATGAAAATTAACGTACTCTTCGAGATACACGCGTTGGTATTAAGAATTTTCGTATTCGACGAAATACGTGAAAATTCATATTTACAAAAAGGTCCTTAGTTTACCTTATTTGAATTTAAACTCATTTTAATCAACTCAATCCCATTCAAATTCACTTCATTAAGCATAATTCAATCATTTGAGATTAACCCATCTCATTTTATTCATTAACCACAATTAACAAAATAAATAATGCTTAAGTAACACTAATTTGGATTAATTAGCCTTAATTACGATTAGTCCGGGTCGTGGTCTAGCATTTTTTAAGATTTTCATATCCGACCTCCTTTATAGGATTTGAAAATCCTCAATTTTGTAGATTTGGGCTTACTTAAATAATTTTTTCTTAGGTAAATATATTAATTTGCACTGATATTAATGTGAAATTCTAAACTAGGAAATTTGCAGATTACTCACATATTACCAAACACGCTCAAAGGTTATTATGGGCTTTTGAATAATCTCTTCTTGGATAGGAAATTATGATCTATCCATCTGTCACGACCCGAGCCCGAGATTAGGATTACCACGGCTAAACCCCGAGTCATGATTTCCATACTTACTCCCGTAAACCTCGCATTACCGAAGTCAATACGAAATTCACAAGGGATATCATACATTCATACCTGTCAAATATACATTTTTGCGGAAATATGTATATACATTGACAATTAATTTAAACTGTAGAAGTTCTTTATATAAGAGTAAAGTTCATTACATATACATTCCATCTAATGTTCACGTCAACCGTGCATATTCCAAATACAATGCAGGTGACTACTATTTACATCCAAAATGTATCTACATGTATTTCTCAAAATTTTTCAAAACATTCTAAAGTAATGGCCCTCCGATCTATGTCCACTCATTTAGTCCTCCTGGAGGAATCTGATTGGCCTTCTCCGCTGGCGGCGTGGCCTCTGTATCATCGGGACGGACAATTTGGCTTGTAATGTCATTAATAACACTGTGAACACGACGGTTCAACAGTGTATACACCATTTCATGCTAATAATTTGTTTAGAAATTCTAAACAATTCAAATCAATAAACAATTAAATTCATTACATTCATTTATTCATTCATTTAGTTTTTCCCTGAAGGAAGCATTCAATATCATAAAGTGCACTTCATTAAGTGGCTTTCATTGTCCTCATTGGCACAAGGCAGAAGGGCGCACCCTCCATGACCTAGCCTTAAGGATGATTCATTTCATTTCCATATTATATACTTTATTAAGTGGTTTTTCAAATTTGTGGGATTTACCAGTGTCTTGATCAGAGATTACTAGCATCACCACGGAGCTCCGGAATGCTCCATATCATCTACTGCAGTAGGATTGTTCATTATTCATTCATTTCATTTCATCAATTCCTTTCGTTTCATTAATTCGAAGCATTATTCAATTGCAGCTCAACAAGGAGTATAACAAACACAATACAGTATTAGACGTGAGAGAATAAGTCAATTCAAACAATAAAACAATTAAATTTTCATAAAACAACATTCGGGTGAAACGTTTGTTATATAATGTATGTGTTATTCTAGATGACATCATTTTTAGTAAAATTTACATTCACATAACATCTAGATGACATCACTTTTAGTAAAATTTACATTCACATAACCTTAGCTAACACCTATGAAGGTTTAGGAAAATACCACTTACACTAGCCTTAACCAATAGGCTTCAATCTAGAGAAATCAGAAGCCAAATCTAAACTTTCTCCTCAAGTTCGGTCACCTCGTCGATCCCCTGTCGGCTGACCGAGCTCTGGATTTCGGCTAACCGACCTTTGTCGGTCAGCTTTCCAGAAGCTCAGTTTCCTTATATAAATTCTGACATTTTTCCAAGGGAATTCGCTCACCTTGTTGGTTGACCGAACCTACAGTGTCGGTTAACCGAACATAGTTTGGTTACCCCTCAGTTCACAATCCAGAGAGCGCCATATGAGCTCTCAGACAACTTGGTCGGCAGTTCGGTCGACCGAGTTGCAACTTCGGCTGACCTAACTCAGTTCGGTTAGCTTTTTAGAAGCTGTAATCTCATGCGAATTTCAGCCCCAAAAGCGTCGGTTAGGTGTCGGTTAGCCTGTCAGCTGACCGAACTGCGCCAGAAGTTCAGAAAAAATTTCTGAACTGAACTTTTGGAATTGAACTCTTTCAGTTCAAACAAGCCTATTTATATCATTAATCATGAGAATTGAGTACACTTGCCTTATTTGGAGATTAATTAGCAAGAATCTCCTTTGCTAGCTTGAATCCAAGATGAAAACTCCAATTGAAACCCTCTTTGCTCCTAAAATCAAAATCAATCCACAAGATAGAACTCTCATGAGTTCTTTGCACAAAAAATCACCCTAACTCAATGGATAGAACTTGAAAGTTCTGAATTCATCTTAAACACTTACTTGTAGTCTTTTTGGAGGGAATTCTTGAGATCTTCTCAAGCCTCAAACTCCAAGAAATCAAAGAAGAAGATGGAGAAGATGAAGTAGATGAAGTTCCTTCAAAATCACCCACAAAGCTCCGCTCTTTGACTGAGAATAGAAGGAAGAAAGAAGAAGAGAAAGAGAGAGAGAGGGAATAGGTCAGTTGTGCTAATGAGTTCATTCCAATCCTTTATAAAGCCATTTTTGCAATTAAGTCCCTCTCCTTTCCATTATTTACATATTGAGTCAAATGAAGGGTAATTTGATCCAATTCAGGCTGAATGGAATCGCGCTTATTATGGAAACTAACGTACTGCTCGAGATACACACAAGGGTATCAAAAGTTTTTGTATTCGACGAAATACGCAAAAATTCGTATTTACGAAAAAGTCCTCATATTCCTCAATCTAAGCCTTAAATCATTTCAATTCCTTGAACAACATTCATTACCTTTTTATTATGCTCAAATTGATCATTTGAGACAATTTCAAATCAATTTAGCCAGTAACCAACAATAATTCAATAAAACACGTTTAATTATTATTAATTCCGATTAATTAGAGTTAATCTTGATTAACTCGGAACAGGGTGTTACACCATCACCAATGCAGAAAGTTATGGCCACATTTACATCTCATTCATTTGTTCTTCTTTAATACTTCTTTGATAGGACCTTCTTTTGCACGATAGACAAGTCCTTAAAAAAACAAAAAAGGATATTAAAAAAAGGTACTATGCTAAAAATGCGAGTATCATCCTCAGGCCAACTTAAATGGCCAAATCGATGTGAGGCCAGCAACACCCTCAATGATGAAATTGTGCCGAGGCCCGTCTAAATTGATCTGACGTTTATCAACGGTAGGATGGAATCATGATACTTAAAAAAAGGGTTACAACTTTGAATCCTAAGGCATGTTTGTGAAGCACTATATCCTCAGAAGAGAAATTCCAGATTGGAGAACCAGTTATATAAAACTATCACTTTTTTTTTATATTATATTTTTAAGTTTAGAATTTGTATTTCTAAGAAGGATTACGAAGAACAAAAGAACGTAGGAGAGCCCCAAAATCACTTACCACCTCTCAACTAATAAAAGCAATCGAGACGAGCAGCCCACCCACCGAAAAGCCAAATCGGTATCGCTACCATACACAAGCCGAGCCAACTTAAAACAAGTAAATCAACCCGCAGCATAGCCACGTAAGGAGGCAAATGGAAAATGCAAAAAGCATAGGAAAACCAAAGAAACACAACTACTTGTTCTCCTTTTTTGGTCCAACTCCAATTTCCATAGAAACCTATTTTCTTCGGACATATTGAAAGAAGATTTCCAAATCCGACCTTCCTACGTTGTATTTCATCTTCTACAGTGTTACCTAAAGTCAAACATTGACATGTTCTAATAAACGTGGTCTTTGGTCAGTTCCACACTATAATTCCCTTCTCCTATGCTCCTTTATGATTGGCACGCATTAGGGGGGGACTGTACATATAATAAGTATTGACACTTTTTTATTTTTCCTGAATAATCCTCCATTTACAATTAGGGGAAAGGGCAGAGGTTATATGAACAGACACCAGCTACATTCTTATAATTGGGCATATCTGCACAGTGCATCCTGTTGATTAATTTTCAGTGCATCTGAAGGGCTGATTTTTTTTTTTTTTTAATCTATGTGCACTCTCCCTATGGTTTGCTGTGGCGTATAGATATCATAGAAACTTTAAAAGTAACTAAATTCTGATCTAATCACGTGCATGTGTACCTATAACATATGCCAAGCCTATAGCTTTCTTCTCACTTCAAGCCCAGGAGCTTGGTTGGGTAAGGTTTTGTCTATAAGATAACAACAGAAAAAGTCAAATTACTATTTTGGAAAAAGAGAGTCAAAAGTTTAGAGGTTTAATAAATAGGGCACTCAAACCAAAACTAAATCGGGCCTTTGTCTAATTTTTTACAGGTCTCGTCCTTTCGATTGCCAAGTAGGACGATAGCTAAGTGAAGAACATTATTAACTCCTCCTCATATTTGTTTAAGACACCTGACCTTCGCAACAATGCATATAGTTGAAAGCTTCGGAATTCTAAGACTTTCATTTCAGTATTCTAATCATGTTTGGTTATAAGTATTTCTGATGGAATTTTTCTCTTGTTTAGAACTTTTGAGAGAACTACCGTGCTTGTCTTCTTGGAATTCCAAATGACTTGCTCAATTGACTATAACTTTGCAAATTGGAATTCCAAATAACAGCTTTATCTTATAGAATCCTCGCATATCTACTTTTTGGAATGCTACTTATATATTGTCATTTTGAAATTCCACTTGTAGGGATTGCATTAGGAATTCTCCAAATGCTCTAAGACAAGAAAACCCGTAATGATTGTGGCCAAATAGGCCCCGGACTTTCATTTATGTGAGTGGTTAAAAATGAAGAAGGGTGAATATCCAAATTAAACTCACCATTAATGGAAATTGAACCAAGGAAGATGGGAAATGAACACCCATCTATCACCCTAGTATTTCAGATTCTAAAAAAGTTAAGGTCTTATCTACATCTCTACCTTATATTCGCCATTCTTCACCTCGAGCTCATTTGACCATAAATTCCTAATTATTTAATTTTTACGATTCTATGCAAACAAACAAAGGAATTCATGCATCATTAGTTAAAAATGAAGGTCTGGGGTTAATTTACAAAATTGACCACTAATTAACCTCCCCTTTAATGAAAAGTGAATCAAAAGGAGATGAAAAATGAATTCCCAAACTAAGCTTTAGTAACTCAAGTCTTAAGAAAGTTTAAGATCTATCTATATTCCTACCTGATATCTTCCACTCAGCACGTCATATCATCCACACTTCTCCCCTTTAATAATCTTTTAGCTCATTTAACCATAACTTCCTATGTATTTAATTGCAAACAAGCAAGCCCCGAAAGAAATTTGTATTCAGTTTATGGACGATGGACATGACTTAGACCTGAATCCGAACTTCGTTCCTAGATTATCACATGCCTATCCTATATTTTTATATCTTATATTTTAAAATATATAACAAGAGGGTGCAGTGCATGTGGACAGACATATTATAAAAGGGACCAAATGAAGGATTTGTTTCTTTGGTTATACTTTTATTGCCATAACTTAAGGAAAGTGAAGATGGTTTATGCATGTCAGTCAACCCTAAATTGTGGTGGGCGAAAGCAAAATATTTATGCAGGATGCTCTTCCAATAAACACTTGTTCATCAAAAAAAGAAATACCATCTAGTATCTAAAAGTTTAGGGAGAATTCAAATTCATATAATTGACATCAATATAGTTAGGACAAGACTTTGATAATGATGATCATCTACAACTTTGTCTGGTATGCCATCTATGCTGACACTAGGTCATACTCTGTGGCCACAAGAGCAAGAGCATCCACCAGAAAGATTTTCCACTTTTTTTATGCACTGTAGTTACTGATCTTGTGTTGTTAAAAAAGGGAAGAACATCACATAAATCATGGGATCTGAAAGATCGACCCAAATTGCTTGCTGGGATAAAACAAGGATTCTAACGTTTGAGCCCAAAATTTAAAACTACAATCTAGCTATAGCCCAAGACAAGGAAATTTTAATGTAAATCAACTTTATTTCTGAAAACTACAACTAACTGTCTGGTTTTTTTAGGGGAAATTTCAAAATGCGGTGGGCCTAAGCTTCTAGTACATTTCAAATGAGGACAAAAAAAAAAAAAAAAACTAAATTTCGAAATGGGCCTTTTAAGTTTTTCATTTTTCTTTCAAATCATACTATTGGCCCAACTGGCGGATTTTCCGCATGGCTTTATGTTGCAAGCGTTGAGGGCAAAAAACGAAACTTCCAGCCCCTCTTTTCTGTCTACGGAAGTTCTGGGTTTGTGTTGTAATTATGGGATCCAACACGCTTAACTTTGAAGTTTATATGGTACTCATTTTATATTGAATTAAGATGAGATTTGACTTATAAATTTAGGGATCTAGGTGGCCATATCCGATGTGGGGCTTGTGGAAACTCTCCATTAGAAGTCAGTAATTGATACACTACACCCTGAGGTTAAGGGTGTTGCCTTAGACTAAGTTCTCACAATTTGGGTGCATATGATGGGGAGTAGATGCGGCATGGAAAGATGTGGTCCTCGTGGATAGGATCGGGGTTAGTCTCAAAGTCAGGACTCTGCTATCAATGACATTACTCCTTCTTAATGCAAGAGATGGCATTTGTTTTTACATCTATTAAAGCCTAACTTGAAAGAGCCAAAGAAAATCTCTCTCTCTGTCCTTGGGGTATTTTATGCTTTCGATTTCACATGGGATTTTTTTATTGTCGTTATACTTTTGATTGTTGTTCTACCTTACTGTTTCAATTGCAGATGGGAGAGCTCTCCTCTTGTCACCTTGATCAGACTGAGCCCTACTGTTGAGTGGTGCATGGGTATTTCATTTATGAATTTGGAATGCTATGTGATCACCCTATGATAAAGTTACCAACAACCATCATGTAGCTAGAATCCACCTCTTGCTAATCCAATCCATTAAATGGAATGAGACACTTAATTAGTTGTATTGCTAGGACCAACCATGGATTTGTTTTTGTTTATGGATTTGTCTGTATGGATAGCAGTAAACATTATTTGGTATGGATAGTTGGGTGGCTCCCATTATAACCTACAAGGTATTTGTTTGTTTGGGTGGTAGTGTAGATACCAAAATACATGGAACGAACCCATGTACTTATATACTTAAAATACTTGATAAAAAGTATAAGAAAATCCAAAATACTTGATGTCCAATGAATAATTCCCAATGGCACATGAAATTTATATTAATATCTTACTTTCCGCCATTAAAATTTATATTGTTTTATTAGTTTTTATTTTCTAATTCTTGAATATTGAAACCAATAAAATCTTAATTAAGATCAGTTTATGAAAGCTAATTCTATCCTTAAAATTTTGACCCCTACTGATATTATAATGACAAATTTTAAAATTTCTTGTGTTTAAACATCCATGCTTTAATCATGGGTGGTAAAACTAGTTTGATGTGATAATTGTCGCTCCAGCTACAAGGACAAAGGGAAGGCCCCAGCTAAAAATAACTTTTTTTTATTAGTCCAACTTCATAGAATCCTGCAGATCATACACTCAAGTAGCCAAGTATAGTAGACAGTAGACTAGATCGGAGAATGTAAAGTCAATATAAAATGCAGAAGACCAATCAAGTAATTCAACGAATACATGATTATAATAACAAATAACAGAAAAGTTGCAATCATTTACAAAAGATTTGTAGAGACAGCAGAATTAATTACAGGGCCTAATCTGAAATAAAATCAGTGTAGGGAATCTTGTTAGAAAATGGATTCCATGGATGAACATATGTTTAGATGTTTGTAGTTGTATCCCTATCAGCTCATCACATTTTACAAATTGACTGTTGGTTCTTTTAAATACTGAAAATCATTGTAAAAATAAAATAAAATAAAATTGTAGGGGTGTTTTTAAACTTCATGTTCTCTATCTTCTTTCCTTCCATATTATTTCCTTTTCTTTTCCCTTCCATCTCTTCATTTCCTCCCACCCAAGCTGTGTCCTAGCTGACTGATTTTTTATCTTGTAATAGACTGGCTAGTCAGCCAAGCCAAAGATATAAGTGCCTGATTTACTCTGAAACTAGGCTAAGCTGGGCTCGTTGAGCTTTAGATGGCTTGATCAATTGTCGTGCCATGCTCAAATTAGGCTAATTTTTTGTTTTTTTGGTGAAGAACTAGGCTAGGCTTAGTTCCACTCACTGGACACGTCTGCATCCTATGAGGCTCCACTTTTGAGTGGAAATTTGCAATGGAGTACATCAATAGAAAATTCGAGCTACTCAAAATAAATTCGTTTTCGGTGACTGCTATTTCCCTAAATTTTATCCCAATAGAAGTTGGTTATACTAAAAAATTGACCTTTGATTAAGAATAAACTTGATTGGTGAATAAGAATATGATTGTATTAATATAATCAAATACTCACTCTTACACTCGTACAACTCCTATTTGCTAAAACTTGGAAAAACCTTATATACCGAAAATCATTTATTTTGAGGAGCTCGGTTTTTAATTGGTGGGCTCCAGTGTGGAATCCACTCCTTCAACTCTGGATTTCATTAAAGTCAAATAATCAGAGAGTCCTTGCTCATTTTTTCAATTTTTCTTCACCTTGACTCCATCAGACCCAACGGGCCAAATCGACGGATAATGAGCACACTGTACGCTTTTGGAGGGCGGATCGCTGAGTCAACAAGCCAGTTCTGTTCTAAACAAATTGCAGTCTAAAGCAAAATCTTCCCTTGCAATCACCAACAGCTGAAGTAAACCCAGAAACACCAAAAATTCATTGAATCCACACAAACATCGACTAGTTAGTTACCCGGAAGTTGTCCTAACTTTGAAACCTTGAAAAAAGAAAAAAAAAACCTTTATGCTTAATAAAAGTTTAGAATTTAATGACATCCTTATTAATTTAACAACATCAAATTAACACACCAGGCACATCGATGGGCCACTGTTCCCAAGTAATTTACTGGGTCCTATTTACCTCTCCATAATGAACTTTTGAGAATCACCGTGTTCCCAAAATTTCAGTGTAGGTTTCATTGACTGAAAACATTACATTTATAAGAAAATACGAACTAATAAACCATATCCAGAGGAAAAGGATAATCCTAGCAACACTAACATCCTAACAATCTTCTTTAACAGATAATCATAATCTCTAACACATGATAGGCCCCCTACATAAAGGTCCAATAATAAAACCTTTATTTTTTTGTTCCATAATCGAACTTGAAAGAATGAGAAGATGATTGACCTTCATTGGTTGATTAAGGTATGTGGTAGAACTTGGATGGTTTGAGCTGTTTACTGACATTGAAGTACTCCAAAGTCTTGATCCATTTCCCTTGATCCTTCAGCTTATGAACTGCGATAGTATCTGGAATAAACTCATGAGAGCATCTATCTTTAGCAACATTGAGAGGGAAATTGTACATGGCAGGCTTGTTATTGTATCTGTTCTTCCCTCTCTTTCCTAATTCCAACCACTCTCCCACAACCCTATCTTCTGGCCCGTGTGTATGATTCCTTGCAATCTCAGAAGTCTTAATCCATTCTACTAAATCCCACGATAGTATGTAGCCCATACCAGACATGTAATAGCGATAAGGGTTCATTTCAAGACATGGGGCAATGAAACCATAGTACATGTCTTCTCTTGGCAATGGCAACAGGGACTCCACCAGGTTATCCAATCTCAGATAGGTGTCGTCGTCGGCCTTCATCACATAGTCGTATTTTTTGTCGAGCAAACCGGGCAAGCTCGATAAGTAGGTGTAGGTCTTGCCATTGTCCATGTTCTCAGTGCAATTTAGGATGATGATGTCGTCGTAGCGCATGATCTCGAGTGCCACAAGCACCTTCTGGTCCTCCTTGGTGAGGTTGCAGAAGATGAATTTCATGTCTACCTGCACATTCACTGGAGATTGGATTCCATATACTAGTCTGAGCATGTTGCGGCGCCAGTACTGATCTGGGAGGGTCAGGATTCCAATGAATAATAGGAAATTGGGCGATGGGGAAGCACCCGAATCATCAATCAAAGCCGTCAAATTAGCTGATCGACCGATTTTCAGCATATTTTGAAGGTGGATTCCATTCAAGGTGGAGGAAATGAAGACAAGCGTAGCGAATGTGAGGAGGGAGAGCCTGAAACAGGAGGTGGAGGCGGTGGAGGTGGAGGGGTGGCGTTGTTCGGGCAACTTCGCCACCTTCATTGTGGAATGGATTAGAACTGGTTCATGTGGGGGTGAATTGTGATTTGGAATGTTGTAAGAGTATAAATAGGAGGAGAGAAATCACACGGTTTCTATGTAGTACTTGAGTTAATAAAGCAATAGTTTTTCTTGCATTCTAATCGTCCATCTTGACTTGTCTCTCTTCTCTTCTTGTTTCAGAATGAAAAAGATTGTTTGGTTCTGCAGACATTGCTGTATTGCTTCGCTTGCTGCAATATTATAAATTCTTGTTTCAGAATGAAAAAGTTCTTCTGATTGGTTTCTATATTCATGAAAAGAAAATCTGTAATGTGATTTCTAGTCATACTATGATCCATGGTTGACAGTCAAAAGAGTCAGCTTTATCTCCAGCCAAGTTGAAAACTTTATGACCATCAAATTATGGATATGAATTGCATCCTATTGGCTACATGGTCCAGAGAACAAGGTTTGTCATTAGGGCATTACAAAATGGAAATTTTCTAATAATATCGCAATAAATTAAATTTCATATTTGAAAAATGTTGTAGTTGCAGTGATAGCTAGGCAGGGAGGCCTCTTACTATGTAGAAATAACCAGTGACTAATTCCTAGTTATAGCCATATTGGTTAGAGACATGGGAAGCATGTATGTGGGTGCGTAAGTATTAATAGAGCAAGGAAAAAAAAACCTACAACATTATTGGCACAAAGCCAAAGAAGAATTTTCAAAAGACCTTGGTGTTTTGTTTTAATTATAAAGCTCTCTTTATTTATTTATTTCTATTCTTCAGGTTTTGGACAAAATTCTTCTTTTGCCATGCATAGCATGAGATTCCACATTATACGTGAACATGAAATTATATGCTTGGTGTTTTGTTCATTTTACATGTGCCACAAAATCTCCAATATCCACCGTAGATTTAGCGGAGCAATGCTTGATGTGAGTTGACAAAAATGGAAGAGAGATTTGAACAATCCTAACCATCAAAGTTCTCTCAATCAACTCTAAGATGAGAGATGTTGAAATCATGTGTATATAGAGTTTACATTAAAGGTTCTAAAAATGAAGGATTAAAGGTTGTAATGAAGTTTTAAATAATCTCTTCTTTGTTAGAAAATGATTGCCAATCCATCATCGAAGTAAATTAAGTCTTAGGAAAGTGATGGCCTGATCTACATCCCAACCTTAGAATATTCTTTTATCTCTCTTTATTTTGCTATAAGACATTTTTTTTCCCTTGAATTCTTATGAATTTAGTATCATAGAGGTAAATGAACCCATAACATTTAGAAAGTTGATGATAGTCAATGTTTTTCATATCATCCTACCTCTCTGACTATTTTGTGAGAAATTAAAATAATCTTGGATTTCTTTATTTCATGTAATTGAATTCATAGGAATCCTAAGATCTTGTAATTATATAATTGGTAAAAAATGAAACTATATCGAGTGGCGGGCCAAGAAGATTTTCCTATTTTAAAGGGGTGACTTTGAGTAGAAATAAAATAAAATAAGTCTAAGACGGATAACACATGAAGTGCTCAAAAAGTATAGTGGGGTTAAAAAAGACTTTGGGTGGGTGGGTGAGGAATCCATTTCCCCTCCTAGTTCCACCCTTGCTTACATTCACTATCAATTACCACATATCATTCACTCCCCCACCACCTTTATCATCTTTTAATGGAGCTCCTTTGACCGTTCTCTATCTATTCTATTCAATTAAATGGACCCCGGGTCCGTTTGATAATTTTACTTGTCAAATAAAGTCAAGTATTAAATCAAAAGTACTTTAATTCAAAACTCCCTCCTTTAAAAAAAAAAAAAAGTTCAAAAAACAACTACTTTTATTCACTAAAAGACAAAAAAGCTCCATTTTCCCATACAAAAAGTAAAAAATATTCCATCTCAAATAACTAAAAACAAAATATCATCATAACTCACTTATATTTTATTTCCTCCTTTTTATTTCACTCCACTCCACTTTATTTTAAAAGTAAAATGCCAAACGGTAATATTAGAGATTTAATAACCTGGGCACCCAAGACCGACCAGCTGGGCCTAAACTTTCAAATAATTGGGCCAGAGATACCCAACAAGTGCTCTCTGTATCTAAGCCTAATGCACTAGTGACATGTCATATGGATTCTGGCTACACCACATGCACCAGGCGTACCTTAGAAAATGAGGACGTGAACAGGTCAGCTTTTTTAAGACCAGACACCTGATGGGTCTTACAATTTTATACAAAGCCCAGATCTGACTGTCAACGAAATTCCCAAAATGATTTTATTCAAAAACCAACAATAATAATCTTACCAAAAAAAGAAAGGGGTTTTTATAAAAATTGTTTTTTTATAAAGGAACTCGTCAACTGCTAATTAATTATAGAAATTTGAATTTTTGTCAAAAAGAGATAATCAGAGTTTTTGGTATGTCAAGATTAAGAATGAGATAATCATCACATATGCAGAATCGCTAGAATAGTAGACTCTCCAAGATCTGTTCTCCCTTCTATGGATCACATTTGACCATAAGTTTATGTGTATTCAATTTTTATGTATTCTATACAAACAAACCGGCCCTAAATATATGTCTTCTTCAGTTGTATATATCCTTTTTCCGAATAAACCAAAAACAAAAAGAGGCTTTATTAGATATTTAAATTTGCTTTCAGTTAATGGGACATGCACATGAGTAGACCTGAATCCAAACTCTATTCCCAGTGCACCACATGCCTATCCTATATTTTATATTTTTAGAATATGTAACGTTCAGTTTGACAAGAGGGTGCAGTGCATGTGGAAAGGTATATTATAATTAAGGACAGAATGCAAGATTTGTTTCTTTTGTTATACTTCTATTCCTATAGCTTAAGGAAAATGAAAAAGGTTTATGCATGTGAGTTGTGACTCAACCTTATATTGCTGTAGGAGGAAGCAAAAACCTCATGGTAGGATGCTTCTCTCAATAAACATTAATCATCAGATGAAAATTATCATCTCATATGAAACTTTGGCCAATATGCAACTGATCATGTTGGAAATAGGTCATAATTTGTGGACGCAAGAGCCTCAACAGCCAAGCTTTATTTATTTATTTATTTGAGGTTTAATTGATAGAGAAATGCACTGTTTTACTTGCTTTTATGCTGTCAATAAAGGGAAAACACCACATATAAGATATCCTCAAAACTCTAGTAATAAAAGGAAAACCTACTAATTTTTGGGCAATTTGGAGCCATTTTATGTAAAAGGAATTGGAATAAGCCCCCTTTAGTCAACATTGAAATATGTCTATATATCCTCTACTGGGACCTTTTTACAGTGTAAAATATTGTTCTAAGTGACATTTCATTTTTTACCAAAAAAAAAATAAAAAAAATTGCCCTAGTTATGATGCCCATCTGATCCCACCAAATATGAGCTTCTAGATAAGGAATCTATTGAAATTCCGCCAGATGTAAAGTTCAATGTACAGAATGAGATGATTAGTAGTAAAAGAAGAGTCTCTATAAGAGCCTGAACAAATAAGAGAGTATAACATGAGGGAGAAACTAAGGGCATGTTTGGCACCATGGTTGGAATCCTCCATCCATAGAATTCTTTTACTTCTTATACGATGACATCCTCCTTGATGATTTCTCATGAAGAAGAATCACCACAATCCATGTTTGGGAACAACAAAGGATTATGGATTTGTATATACTACATCCAAAGGTCACAAGTTTTTTGCCATTTTCTTGTAATCCACCATGAATCAACCCCTAAATTTTGAACCCTTAGCCATTTATGGCCTTCTAGAGATGATGGATGGTTCCGATTTTCTTTGTGGGTCCCATAGAAATTAAAAAAAATAAAATTTTATGGTATGGATGTTTTTGTAAATATCTCAAAATATAAAAAAGAATCAACGGCTGAAAATTGAGTTACTAGCCATTTTCAACTCTCCAAACATTATGGATGGTTCGGATCTTGATTGTGGGACCCATAATATAGGTTTCCGAACCCAAAACCATAACGAGTATATTATCGCCACGTTCACTATTCATACGATTTAACTATTCATGCACACTTTAGAAACAGGGATGCCATCAACAGTTAATGTGTTTTACAAAATTTTCTCACGATCCATGATGGATTGGGATGCCAAATTTGACCCCACAGCTGTTGTATGTATGATGAAGAGACTGAACAACTCAGATTTCACAAACATGGACCATAGAAATCTAGATCTCATGATCCAATGGTCTGAACATTCTTGCAAATATCTAAAAATTTAAGAAGAATCAATGGCTGATATTTGATCACAAAGCCGTTATGGATCTTAATAACTTGATTAACGGTTTGGATTGGGATTATAGGACCAAAAAATGGGGTTTTAAGATATAAAACGAACAACCTTAAGTTACCATACGGTTACTATTCATCCGCCTTTCTGTGCAAGAGGGGATTTTTGGAATTCGATGGGAGGAGGTCGGACAAAGATCTTCTTTGGGTTTGAGGACCTTTTATGTATTCTGAGAAATCCTCCCATATGGTGGGATTGCTTTCCAAATATCGGTTTTCCGTGCTTCCGAGGAAAAGTAGCAAGGATTCCATCCTGTGGATGGTTGCCAAACGTGTCCTAAAAGAAATAAGAAACAGATAAGTAATTACAGAGGAAGATTGTCACAGCCCCGAACCCGATTAGAGAATAAACCGGATCCGGGGTGTGAAATTTATGGCTAATTAAAAAAATTGTCCTTAATGCCCAAGGATCGAAGTCTGCTGTGGGGATTGTGTATTTGAGCCTCATCAACAAAATAACCAACAAGACTTATTCGATAAACGCATTTACTAATCATGTAGAAATATCAAAGCAAGTATGCATTTCATTCATTATATATTTAAGTTTCAAAAGAAAAGACACATAAAGTTTATACACATCAGGACCACCCAAAAACTTAGGTCCTGGAACCGAAGATATACAAAAGTAAGTATGATATAAGTCCAAACGATAGGAATCCCAAAGGATGGAAGCCGAGTGGCAAGATAATAGATATCCCCGTGTAACGCGCACAAATGTCGGGAGTGATGACACTAAGCTACGTCATTGGCACCCCACTCATGTAACTCGACCTCCTCCCCCGACTGAGGATCCTCTAAGATTACCTCAGTGTCCGGGTCGGCATAGTAGTAGGTGGCTTTGTTTGCACACCAAGGAATAAGGATCAACAATATGTTGGCAAGAAGATAAGCAATATATATTATTCATAACATGTTTCAAAAGAGAATAGAGACAAGTACATGATTATAAGACATCAAGGTAACAAGCTAGGCATAAAACAAGAGTAGATATAAGAATCAAGTGACAATATAAATCCTAACAAGTTATATAAGAATAACCATCAATGAAATGCAATGTCAAGTAAGAGGAGACTCCGAGGATGTCCAAGCCATCTCCCAGGGGTATATGTGCCGTCCATAGCCGACTACGAATACCCAAAAGTCTGGCTTTAGCGGTATTCAAAGCTACCTAGTTGGGGTAAGAGTTACGTCCAAGCCAACTACCATTATCCTGCACCATGGACACCGTTCTAGCTTGACTGCCCACCCTAGTGTCCGAGTAACCGGCCCACTCAATAATCATCAGATTGCAACTGGTCATGAATACAAGATGATAATGATGATGGTTTAGCACATGACACAAAGATCCAAGACAAATACACGTGGATAGCTTTCCAAGTACAAGATAACAAGTTGAGGGCTACTCCAAGTCATGACAAGATACAAGTCAAGTTTTCAAATTCCATGAGTAGTCCTCTTCTAAGTCTATCCACACGTGTTCATCAAATATAAGACAAAATGTACCTAAGGTTACACTTTCAGTCCGGTCAAATCCCAATTCTACAAGTTATATTACTAGTCATACGAGTATACGAGATTAGACTGTACAAGGTACGTCAAGCTACGGATACAAAATTTACGAGTCAAGAGTGAAGAATAAGCCAGTTCTAGGTCAATGGTTATCCATCGTGTACCACACGTATTCCCAACGAAGTGCTTACAGAGGATGAGCTAATGATGCTATAGTGTGGTGAGCCCTTGGTGTACGAAAGCCCGAACAACCGACAAAGCACACCAAGCTAATTGTGCTTTGTGTTCAATTCCCCGAGTTGGTCATACAAGGGTGAGGTCAATGGGTTCCAACCTAGGGGGTCCGAACTAGGTTTAGAGTCCATTTCCAAAAGAAACAAGGGATAAGGGCTTGGTCCATTGATCTAAATATTCTCTTCCTTTCCCAACCTCTGATCATTAGGATAAGTGGACCACTAAATTCTACGTATCAAGTGCTGTCCAACGGTATATAGAACTCTAAAATCCGATGAACATATCAAAAGTAATGCTTGTTCGAAAATCTGCTTAAAATCGGTTAACCATCAGAATTACCAAGAATTCGAACTCTAAAAAAGAGAGTTCGAAGTTTCGTTCTAGGCCAATGACCCGAGAAGCCAAGAGTTCGAACTCTCAAATGCAAAAAGTGTTGTTTGTTGAATTTTTTAATTCTATTCGTTCCAAGCTATCTCCACCCTTTTCTAAACCATTCCAAGGCTATAACTTGCGCAAAATTGAGCCACCATGCTCTCCTCCAACCGCATCCATCCATTCATCAAATCATTGACCCATAATCAAATTAACCATCAATTAAAGTCTATTCAACCCAAAATACCCAATTAGCATATGTAATCAAATTAGCCATGACAAGCTTGGAATTAGGGAAATCTAAGCAATGGAATGAATGGAAACAATTAACACACGTGCATGCTTCATATATAGAGCTAATCCACTTGCCTCTACCAAGGAGAATGAAATTTGAGAGAAATTAAGGAGGAAGAGCTCTCCACACACACGTAGCCAAACCCACTCTCCAAAAGGCTTCTCCTACACCCAAAGAGTACAAATGAAAGGAAAGGAAATGAATTCATCACCATGCAACATCTCTACAACAATGAGGAAGGAAATTAGAGGAGGAGTTCAGGAAAACTTACAATTTTGAGGTCCAAGGGAAGAAGATGGTGTATTATTTGGATTCTTGAATCTCCACTCCTAATGGCACATCCAAGAGGAAAGGTTGGAGGAGAATGAAGGAAGATGGAGTTCCAGCAGCTAACCTCTTGAAAATGAATAGGAACGAATGGGCGAGAGAGTTGTTGGAATGGGTTTAAATGGAGATGAAGTGGGAAATGTCTAAAATGTCCTCTTAGAGAGAATTTGTAGAAAAGTGATTATTTGAGGGATCTTGAGGAGTCAAATCGTGATGAGACAAGAACGGAAAATGACAAGCGTGACAAGATCTTTCCAACGAACCCAAATTCGGAGAAAACTAAATTTTCTAGAAAAATAACCGATTTTCCTATTAATCACAACTTAACCCCTTATTAGGACTAATCGCACTCAGAATCAAATGAAACTTCGCAAAATACTTTTTAATGATAAAAGAAACTCGCTTAGCCACTAAACTCGCCTAATTAATTAGAATCACAATTAATTAAGCTAATCGCCATTATTAAGAAGCTAAACACCCTGTTAAGGTCGGGGACCTTACAAAGTTTAGCTCCCAGAAAATGTTGAACGGGGTTTGACTATTATAGTTGGCTTAATTCACAACATGGAAGTCTCTAAGTACATTCAACATGAAATCAAAAAATCTTTTAAAACTGAATTCTTATCAGCTGTACCTCCACTTAGGAAAAAAAAGAGTACTGATCTCAAACAGTAATCATAAGAGCAAAACAAGCAAAAGGTGATGAATATCAGCCAAGACTGCATCAATATCTAATTGGGATATTGATTGCACTCCGAATCACTAAAGTTTCATTCAAATATCAGCTTTGAGTGACACGAATTTAAGGGATATGATATAGTTTTGATGGTTTAAGCTGTTGGGTGACATTGAAGTACTGTAAAGTCTTGATCCATCTCACTTGGTCTTTGAGGTGATGCACGGCGATCGTCTCCGGCACAAAGTCATGTGAGCACACATCGGCAGGGTCACCGCGCGGGTAATTGTACATGGCCGGCTTAACATTGTACCTGTTCTTCCCTCGACCACCCTGCCTGAGCCACTCACCAACAAGCCGGTCCTCGGTCCCAACCGAATGGTTCCTGGCTATGTTGGAGGTCCTGATCCAATCCACCAGGTCCCATGACAGAATGTATCCCATGCCCGCCATGTAGTGACCATTAGGGTCCATGGCGCGGCAGGGGATGACAAAGCCATAGTACATGTCCACTCTTGGCAATGGCCTCAGGGACTCAACCAGCCTATCTAACCGGAAATAGATGTCATCGTCGGCCTTCATCACATAATCATATTTGTCTGCCAATATCTCCGGTAAGCTCGAAAAATATATGTAAGTCTTACCATTGTTCATATTCTCTGTGCAATTGAGGATGATGATGTCGTTGTATCGCATAATCTCAAGCGCAACCAGCACCTTTTGATCCTCCTTGGTGAGATTACAGAAGATGAACATGACTTCAACTTGTGCCCGGACCGGAGATTGTACACCGTAGACTAGTCGGAGCAAGTCACGACGTCGGTACTGGTCAGGGAGTGTAAGAATTCCGATGAATAATCGGACATCAGGGGGTGGTGAGGATTTTTCTTCGAGTGCGGTACTAGAGTGGGACATGGAATTGTGAGTGAGATTGCCTAGGAAGGAAGATCCATCGATCGTGACTAGATTTTGAAGGTGGATTTTGGCAATGGAAGCTATGTTGCAGAGGAGTGCCATGAACAGTAAGAGAATGAACATGAGAGGAGTTTTGTTGGCGGAAAATGACCATTCAACTTGTGGCTTCTTCCTCATTGTAGGAACTAGAGCAGATGATACATGGATGGATGATGATTGAAGGTTTATAACACAACACTTGTTGAATGAGTTTAGCTCAAATGGTACCCAAATGAGTATGAACATACCATATAATGAATGAAAGAAGGGCATTTTGTAATTGGATTCGTTAATCAATAGACTAGCACGTTCCTTTGGAACTTGGTATTGGGAAAAGCATAGATCTGGAACTTTGTTTTCTGTGAGTCTTCGTTGACATGTCCATGAAACAAATGATTAAGAACTTCAAAGATAACTGGTGTCATAACGTCCAAGTTATAATTTTAAGGAAAGTTTTTGCAGTGATGGGCAGAGAAATTAGAAATTTCAGTAGGAACGTGCCTATTCACGATTAATAGGCAGGTCCGCCTCTTATCTGGCTGTTCAAGGATCGATCCTCAGATATCCTCGGATTGAAATATTGTAACATGAGAGGATCCGGAAAATCAGGGAATGACTGTAGTCTCATGGGCTTTACCGTTTAATGGCCGTTAATAGCTTTTATTACAATCATGTTCTCTATGTTAGTGGTCAATTTTTTAAGAGAGAAGAATCCCACTGTCTCTTTATATATTCTCTAGAAGAATGAGAATAGCGTTTCTTGTTAATTAAAAACTGGTAGCAAGTGGGGACTCCATGATCTTAGATCTTACATTGAAGGTTGTTGGAGACCATCTCTTTAAACCATCGGAAGGGTTCACATTTGAAATTCAAAACCATGCAAAATCAATGTCCAACCTAACATTATATATGGCATATGATTTCATATTTCTTTCTCATTTGAGTTAGGCCCTCCATAAGCTTTATCATGTGTAAAACACATGATTTAATTCTATTTACCTTCTAATCAATTTCACTATGGATATAACTAAGGTTGAAATGAACATTTGGTTCAAAAGTAATGCAAGGTGGGCTTATAATTTTGGGCAACTTTGGTTCTAAAGGTGGGTCACACCTTTATTACATGGAAGCTGCACAAAGGGGCATAACACAGCGAAGGAAGAAAAGAATCATCCACCCCTCTCAAATGAAAACCCTGAGTCTACCACCGCCTGCAATTAATCCAACCTATTCCTTATACTATGATCAGCCTCAATTTCACCATGTAAGAGGAAAAGAAAAGGCCATAAAAAAACTGAGGACGGTTTAGTGTGCAACTAACCAAAGTGACCCTGAGGCGGTGGTTTTAAACTCATGCTCTCTCTCCCACGGGCAAAAAGGCAACAGCTTAATTTGCTTGGGGTGTGAGAGAGGCAGGGACTTCACATATCCAAAATAATTATTTCAGATTCTTGGGAAGGCCCGACACCATGTGAGGAAAAAAAAAAAGTGCTATACCTTGCAACAAGTATAAGGCCTGAATTTTGAAAGTAGGTCCTTTTTACTGAGAAAGTAGGTTCCATTGAAGCTTCCATTCTGAGACTCACTCAGCCCTTCTGTTTGATTTTTCAACATCCTCTTGAATCCAAAGCAAATCCAACGGTCCAAAACAAAACCCAAACCCCTCACGCGGATCACTCCTCCATCCAACGACCCACAACACAAACCCAACCCAACCCAACCCTTTATATAATAAAATCACAACAGAAACCTAGGAGTCCAGGAATCCTCATTTCATCATTTTCTCACTTTCCAAACAGCAGAGGCAGAGAGAGAGAGAGAGGGAAAAAAAATGTCTGGGAGAGGGAAAGGAGGCAAGGGTCTAGGAAAGGGAGGAGCAAAGCGGCACAGGAAAGTCCTGCGGGACAACATCCAGGGGATTACGAAGCCGGCGATTCGAAGATTGGCTCGGCGTGGCGGCGTGAAGCGCATAAGCGGTCTGATCTATGAAGAGACAAGAGGGGTTTTGAAGATATTTCTAGAGAATGTGATAAGAGATGCTGTTACTTACACAGAGCATGCTCGTAGGAAGACTGTCACTGCCATGGATGTTGTTTATGCCCTCAAGCGCCAAGGCCGCACCCTCTATGGATTTGGGGGTTAATTAGATCTTAGTAGCCCTTTTAGGGTTTAGGGTTTTGTTGGGTCCTCTCCTTTTCTTTTCTTTTTTTGGGTTTTGGATGGTTGTGGGTTAATGAAATGGAATGAAATAGGTTTTGTTTTGATGAGTTTGGAGATTTTGGATGTGTTGATTGAATGAATGTCTTAATTTTATTTATTTATTTATTTTTTTTTTTGAAAATCTTTGAAAAGTTTTTGATGATCATTTAAATGGGCTGGACTTGGGTTACCAAAGACTAATCAAGTTTGGTCTAAAGACTTTTGTCTTTTTAGACAATCCTCACATTGATGTCCAAATACATTGACCCTTGATTTTATGCAAGGGTTTAGGGCACGTTTGGTAACCGTCTTCAAGGAGGAATCCGTGCTCATTTTCTGTGACTATGTGGAAAACCCATGTTTGGTAAACGTCAGAAATCTACAGCAAGAAATCCTTGCATACTCGTTTCCAACGATACATGGCGTCAAACCTCCCCACATCGCACAACAGAAGTCTGCGCATATGTGGAAAGGCAGGGAGCTACAGTGGGTTTATGAGTACCTAGTGTTCTTCTCGATTTTTTGGTTTTTTTTTAACCCCAACATCAAGATTTGATCTGTTAATCGTGTTTATACGGCCAATAACGGCTGTTATATCAAAACTCAGCCATTTAATTTTCATAGATTTCGAGATATTTGCGAAAACGTACCAAACATTTGATCATAATTTTGGAGTTTTTGTGGACCCCTTTTGAATAATCTGAACCGTTCAAACCCTTCATCAGGTCCAAAATGGTTAGTGGTTCAATTTTGGCATTCAGATTCATTATGGATCATTAGAAAAATGCAAAAAGAACTATAGGCCATTGATATGCCACAGTGCAAAAAAGGGGATTCCATGTGCAGTCCCTTTTTGTTGATTTTGTTATTCTTATGAGATCCAAAATGATGATCCAAGCCCTGAGTTTCTTCCGGTGTACCAAAATCGCTGAGGTTAGATTAAATTTCAAATGTATATCCATCGTGGATTTTGAGATATTTTTAAAAAATTTTATATTTTAAAATATTTTTTATGGGCCCCATTTGAAAGATTCGACCCGTTCGAAGTCTCTAGAGTGCCAAGGAAGGTTACGGGGTGAATGCATAGCCCTTGACTATTCATAGATTCTGAGAAAATTGCAAACAAACCTATAACCATTGGATTACATATAGTGTAATTATAGAATTCTTTCTTCTTTTTTTTGCCAAACTTGAAACTCTTTTAACGAAATCCACTTTGAAGATAGCTTGATTCTACCTGAATGAATGAATCCTTTAAAGAGAGAACTGCTTTTTTCAATTAAAAAAAGAGGAAAAACCTCATGTGAGTGCAGGTGATCACAATAACATGAGGAACCGTTCTAATTTAAATAAATACCTATTGGGGCCCATCTGGTGATCCATTAGAGGGTTATTTAAGGCAAGCTTGGCAGTTTACTATTAAAGTAAATGTGATGTAAATATAAAGTATCAAATTAAAAGAGAATAAAATATAAATGAGTTATGATGTATGTTGTCTTTACTAGATTGAGACTTTTTCGTGTAAATAGTATTTTTTTTGTTATTTAAAGGAAAAAGAAAGTTGTTTTTTTTTTTTTTTTTAAAGAAGGGGATTTTTAAAATGTATACTTTTGATGTGACCCATTATCTATAAAATAAAAGCATTACTAAACTAGCAGTTTTGTTAAGAGGATTGTGTATAAATAAAAAGAGATAATTAGGTTGTTTTTATTTTTTTAATTGTTGTCTGTATTGGTTGCGTTTGGATTGAAATACGTTTGGATTGAAATAGGCTTTGTTTTGATGAGTTTTGAGATTTGGATGTGTTTGACCATACTTTTTCATGTTCACCTAAATGGGCTGGGTTAGGGTTTGGGATTGAAGGCACAGATGGAGTTGGGTCCAAATGCTATAAATGATGTCAATGGGATCCGACCAAGACCATTTTTTTAATGGGCTTCTGGTTTAGTTGTCCAATGGGTGAGTTGGGCTGATCTAACCTAAATGGAATGATTTTTGTTTAGGACTTCTTATTTGTGCAATTTGTCTTCAAATAAATTAATGGTTGAAGATCTTGTTTTTGGGAGGGCAGGATGGGATTAAGCTTTTCCCTCTAGAGTGGTGTTCATGGGCTGGCTAGGCCTGGCATTTCCAGGCCTGGTTCAACTTTAACAACATAGGCCCTTATCCGGACCGATCGAGCCTGACCTGTCTAATGCATTTCAGGCCTGAGCCTCTCCCTATTTAGTCCATCAGGCTGTGCTTTTCACACTTGTTTGGTTGTCTGATCACTTGTTTAGGTAGATCAATCGCAAACTATATAGGCAACTTATTTGGGCCGGGCTAGGCTTTCTATAACTTGTTTGAGCTTTTCAAATCATTTGTGTAGGTAAATTAGTCATTGGACTGCATGAAACTGCGTAGGTGATGGTTCACTAGCGTATGGTGTGGCCGGGTCAGTTTGCTCCCCATGTTTTATGATTAAGTCCCACCGTAGGATTACTTAATTCACGTGTGTTGTGGGGTCATGTGTGTACCAGGTGGAATAGTCGTCTTGGGTAACAATACTATAAGGATATCCATGTCACGACCACAACAACAATAATAATAAGACTTAATTAAGCCGGGCTTGATTTTGGCTTTCTATCACTTGATCCATCTATCAAACGAGCTAAACATTTCTTTCTGGGCCTGGCCTTTCAGGACTCCTACTTTTCTCCTTTGTACCCACTACTAGAAAGGGTCTCACTTATGCAAGCATAAAACACAGTTGTATCATGTGTTGAGCCAAGGATGTAAATTCGGCGGTCTAAGGAGCCAGGGTAGGGATAAGTGGGCATGTTTATTTTAAGGGGTGGGTAGACTTATAGATGTTGGAGGAACAATGGTTGCATTTTAAAGGCCTATTTATAGTTTCGGAAACTGATAATCGACCAATATAAATAATTTCAATGAGTGATATTTATAGTCTCATAGAAGTTTCACTAAAAGTATAAAAAATTTAAAAAAGAAAGGCCCATGGGCCAGCACGTTTTGGATTGGACCAACTCAACCAGGCTCATGCTTGATGGTCGTGCTGGGCCGTGCCCCTCCTAACCGGGGCATGGCATGGCCCTGCCCATGAAATTTCACTGGCCGGCATCGCACAGCCCATGCATGGCTGGCCCACGACAAAAACATGCCTAGCTGAGCCCCACTATTTATATATTATATATATTTTTTGTGATTACTAGATAAAAATGGATATTTTTCATCTATATGTATATTCAACTCCACCTGAAATTGTGTAGATGAGACACAAATTCACCAAAGGGGATCAATTCTTAATTATTGGGTTGCTTGCTGGGACTTAGGGAGTTGTGAGGGTGAGGGTGAGGGTGAGTGTGTGAGTGTGAGTACTCACCAATCTAGAAGAAAAACTTTCAGTGGCCTATCTCTCTGACAAAACTTGTCCCTCTGTACCCAGTTATTAGGACTTCCATCATTTCCTTCCAATCTACAGCAACTATTTAAGAACACAATTTGTGATGCTTCCTTGTTGCAGGTGAATAGATATCTCATCAGAGTGTAGTGGAAAAGAAGACCAATCTTTTTCAAGGTTAATCATATCAATTCATGATTCAGGTTCAAAGTGTTGCAGGGCAAAGTCGTTTGTAGTGTTGTTTCTATTTCTATGATCTTGATACTGTATGCTACTCCCAGGTTCTACTGAATTAACCATTTTATATATACAAAAAGGGACATGCTCGTTCCCTTTTTTTTTCTTTTTTTTTGGTTGCTTTGAAGGTTACTTTGTATTGAGAAAAAGAAGAAAGAGAAATTACATAAGCTACTGGAGCCCCTGAATACAGGGGAAAGAACCAGAGGAAGATCCAAAAAGGAAATCTATAAAGGCAAGTAATTGAAGCACTACTTACAAGTGCGTTGTGAATAGAATCTCATGAATTCCCAAAAAACTGAGAAGAGAGCAAAGTTGGTGGCTCTAAAAAGGCTTAAAGATTTTCTACCAAGAGAGGAAAATGGTTTCCTTAAGCTAAACATTGATTCTGCTGAGAGAAGGCATTGAGTCGTTGAACAGAGCTTCATTCCTGGCTTTCCAAAAGTAATAGATATACTGATGAAAATTGAGGCTACATGTTTAGAAGCTAATGCAGCACACCATTTAGATAAGTTCTTCCAAATGGAGGCCGTCGAAAGCTGCTGAGGAGGTTGAGTTCTAAGAAGTTCGAATGACCACATCCAGAGAGATTGTTGAAGATTGCAGTTAAAGAAGAGGTGGAAAACGGAGTCTTCCCCTTCGCAACAAAGGCTGCATCTTGAAGCTAGATAAATCCCCAAAAGTTGAAAATGTTCCTGAGATGGGGAGCATCAAATGCCAACCAAAGTAGGAATTCGAGGGAGATTAATGTAATTCCAAATAAGGTTTGACCATATTAGTTTAATGGCTCTTAACTGAATAGCATGCTAGGCTTAATTAAGGAGAGACTACCATTTGTGGAAGAAGTCCAAATTGGAGTATCGCGGCAATTTGGATCTGGAATGAGAGAGGATGTAGCTTGGGACAACAGATTTTGAACATCAATATATAAGTTGTTAGGAATATGCCAAGTGCCATTGTGAAATAGGGAGGAGAGACGTACATTGGTCTTCTGGGAATTGGTGGTGCAGAAAAGAAGCAGCGCTAGGGATATTTGTGCACCATGAATCATGCCAAATGTCAATTTCCTGCCCATTTCCAAAAATCCATCTACTGCCCTTTTGAATGTAGTAGCCAAGACGACGCTTCTTCCTCCATATGCAAGGGACATAAAAGGTGTTGGTAGGGTTCTAGATGGAGCTCTTCTTGAAGTAGCGTTCTTTGAACCACTGCGACCAAAGAGAGCCTGCTTTTGAAGCTTGCCAACCTAACTTGATGTAACATGAATCACTAAGGGGTCGTTTGTCTTTTACGCGTGGGATATGTAAATACAATTTACACATGTAAATAATGAATACTCAAATTTTAAGTATGTAACGTTTACACATGCATTTCTTTTTACAACGTTTGTCTAATAACACTATTTTCGCATCATTTACACATGTGATTCATTTTTCTTTGTTTGTTTCAATGATATGCGTATATGTATTAAATGATTTTATAAATCATACTTATTAATCATTAAATTATAATCTACTATAATGATATGAAAAGGAAACAAAAAAATGTCTAATTTATATCAAAGTTTTCATTTGCATTTTAGATCCTTAAAAAAGAACATGTCTTTCAACATGAAATATACTTTTAAAAAATATACGTTTCTATCAATGATCACCTTAAAAAAAATACATTCCAACATGTTTGGTTAAGGAAATATGAGTTTATAGTACGATGGTTAAGAGAAATAGGATTATTATTAATATTTTTATTAATTAATATTTAGTTCAATATTATCTTAATTCATTATTCAATTTGCATAAAACTTAACCCATGCATCTCATCGGCTTTATGTTAATATTAATCAATTATATAAGAGCAAGGCTCTTCTAAGCTCAAGCTTAGGGTAAAATCTTGTAAGCTCATGCTTGTGGAGCCAACCTTTGATCAATCCAAATGGACCAAACACATAACCCCTCTAAGTTGCACATGTCCACCAACTTTCGATTAGATCCAAATTTACTGGACATTGGATCGACTATGTATCCATCCTAATTGACTATTGACCATTAAACTTTTGGGCCTATATGGAGATAATAGAAATCACGGTTGGGGTTGATTTTTTTGCAAAGAGGAAGATCCTAGGGAGTCCTTGAAATCCCCCTACTCCCATCCCCATGTGGGTCCCCAAGTGGGCCCCACCACACACTTGAGCTTACCTTATCCTAAGCTTGAGCTTAGGAGAGCTTGCCTCATTATATAAATAGATTTTATAAACTTTTTTTTTTGTATAGCAAGGTAAGAGAGAGAAATAGAGAGGTTACCTTAAAAGAGGATGAGATGCAGAGAGGGTTTTCATTCATAGGTTTCATTGGTCTTGACGCATCTTTTATTTTTATTTTATAAATGCGTTGGAAGGGGGTTTCGAACCAAGAACTTCTTTGATGGAAATGCCCCTTTTATTTTTATTTTTCTAAATGCGTTGGAGGGGGGTTTCGAACCCAGAACCTCTTTGACGGAAATTGCCCCAAAATCAAACCGTCCGCCTCCAGCGGGTATTCTTTGAAATCACTTTTGGCTTGGTATTTTCTTTTCCCATCTGAACAGGTGTTCAAATTTCACCATTTACACATCTGATTTACACACAATATGTGTAAATACTTATAGACAAACATAACTGATGAATAAATATTACGCATATTCACTATTTACATACGTAAATGGGTGAAGACAAACGACCCCTAATTTCCACTTTCAGCTTTTGGAAGACATATCGTAGCCCAATTGACATAATTTGGTTGAGACGAAGACGCATTACTTGTCCATAGGAAATTCCCCATCAATCTCTTCATCTCTTTGCAAGTTGAAGTTAGCAATGGTAAGACTGAAGCATTGTGTATGGGGATGCTTGAGAGGACATGTTTAATTAAAATTTGGTGACTAGCAAACGATAGGAACTTCGCTTTCCATGCTGAGTGTTAATTTGTATGGCTCAATAAAAGTAATAAATATGGTAAACCGGGCCCATGCATTGTCCATGTTCTACTGTGATCAGAAGTATGCCTATTATTGTAGGTCTACTGTGATTAAAAGTAGTGTTTAGATGTAACAGGGTTTTTGGGGCTGATATTATAAATGGAGACTAAGAGTCTCTATGATGTACACCTTTCTTTTGATTGCATAGTGAATTCTTTCGTCTTCCCCGTGGACGTAAGGCAAAATCTGAATCATGTAAATCTCTGTGTTCGCTTGTGCGTGTTTGATCTCTTTTCGTAGGCGCTTGATCTCTTCTCGTAGGTGAAGCATAATTATATCCAGGTGCTACTTGCTATGGTTGCTAAATTGAATTTAGAGCTGGAGCAGCTTGATGCCAATACTGTGTTTTTACGTGGCGAGCTAGATGAATAGATTTATATGCATCAACTAGAGGGATTTGAAATTCATAGAAATGAAGACCACATATGTTTGTTAAAGAAATAGTTGTATGGCTTGAAGTAATCTCTTAGACAGTGGTCCAAGCATTTCGACACCTTTATTGTTGGAAATGGTTATTGCAGGAGTGCATACAACAATTGTGTCTACCACAAGAAGCACTCAAATGGCTCGTATGTCTATTTGCTGCTATATGTTGATTGCTGCAAATGACATGTCTGAGGTCAACAGGTTGAAGATTCGGTTGAGTGGTGAATTTGAGATGAAAAACTTAGGTGCTGCGAAGAAAATTCTTGGAATGGTGATTCGAAGGGATTGGAAAACGGTCAAATTGTCTTTGTCACAAAAGGGGTACTTGAGAAGGTTCTGGAGCGCTTTGGCATATAGAGTTTGAAACCTGTGAATACTCCATTGGCAGCCCATTTCAAATTTTTCGCTGCTTTGTCACCACAAACTGAAGAAGAGGTGGAGCACATGTCTCGTGTTCCTTATGCTAGTGCAGTTGGGAGTATCATGTATGCCATTGTTTGCACGATGCCAGATATTTCACACGCGGTTAGTGTAGCTAGCAGATACATGGATAACCCCGCGAATGCCCATTGGCAGGCAGTAAAATGGATACTCTGTTACTTGAGAGGTACTACTGATGTTGAGATAGTGTATGATAGAAGCAACAACACTTCTGAAAGTATTATTAGATATGTTGATTTAGATTTTACTGGAGATTTAGACAAAAGAAGGTCTTTGACAGGTTATGTTTTCACTTTTGCTAGCGGTGCCATTAGTTGGAAGGCAACATTGTAATCCAAAGCTGTATTGTCTACCACTGAAGCAAAATATATGGTAGTTATAGAGGCAGTGAAGGAAGCTATTTGGCTGACAGACTTGGTGGAGATCTGGAATTGGAACAGAAGCTGACTACTGTGTTCTGTGAAAATTAGAGTGCGATCGATCTGACACGCAATCCTAAGTATAATGAAAAGACCAACCACATTGAGGTTAGGGCACACTTCATTTGAGATATCATCGCCGAGGGTGCTATTGCAATGATTAAGATTGCTACAGCAGAGAATCCAACAGACATGATGACAAAGACTATTCCAGCAGTCAAGTTCAAGCATTGCTTGGGCTTGATCGGTGTGATCAGTACCTAAGTGCCCTAAGAGGCAGGTGGAGACGGTGAGACGTGTTCTGTGCATGAAGATCGGCTTCAATGTTGGCCATGGTGGAGATTTGTTAATTTGTATGACTCAACAGAAGTAATAAATCTGGTAACCGGGCCCCTAAATTGTCCATGTTCTACTGTGATTATAAATAAGCCTATTATTGTAGGTCTACAGTGATTAGAAGTAGTGTTTGGGTATAACAGGGTTTTAGTGCTGATATTATAAATAGAGACTAAGAGTCTCTATAATGTATACCTCTCTTCTGATTGCATGGTAAATACTCTCATCTTCCCCATAGATGTAGGTCAAAAGCCGAACCACGTAAATCTCTGTGTTCTCTTGTGCGTGCTTGGTCTCTTCTCGTAGGCCCTAGATCACAACACTGAGAGCTGGCATTGATTAAGTCTATTAGGAGAAGGAGGTGTTGCCTTTTTGGAGTGCTAAAGACCACCATTATTCCTAAGTATTTGAGCATTGATGTGGATTCTTGAATTCCAAGTATTGAGATGATCCTTCTTTTTCTTTCTGTGACCACATTCACCTATGTCCAGCTAACTTCTTTGGAGGTTAAAATGTTGACCTGAAGTAGATTGATACATGTCCAGGAGGTTGCAGAGCATAAAGACTGGAAAAGGCTGCTTTGGCAAAAATAAAAATGTCATCAGCATAAAAAAAAGGTGGCAAGGGGTGGAAGGGATCTTTGAGAAAGGTTAGGTTGGATTGGGCCTTGAGATTGTAAGTGTTGAAGATGAAAGCTAAGTATTTCTTCAGCTATGATAAATAGGTAAGGTGATAAGGGGCCGCCTTGTCTAAGACCACAGTGGAAGTGAAGAAACCTTGAGGGATACGGTTAACAAGAGCAAAACCCTTTGATGTGCAAATGCATTCCTTGATGAGTGAGATCCACGTATCAGAAAAATTGAAGAATCCGAGAGGTTGAAAGAGGAAAAGCCTAACTAATTTGTCAAAGGCTTTGGTAATGTCTAGCTTTAGACAAATTGAGCCATGTTTGGATTTGAGTTTCAACTTTTGATATAGCTCAAAGGCCATGGCCGCATGATGTTGGATGGATCTACTTTTGATAAACGCTGCCTGGTGGTTGAAAATTAAGGTGGGGATGATGGCGGCAAGCCGAGTGACAAGGATTTTAGAAATAATTTTATAGGAGAAGTGTAACATTGTAATAGGCCTATAGTTTGCATAGGTTTCAAGGGACTTGGATTTTGGGATGAGGGCTGAGAAGAAAGCATTTGAGGCTCTGTAAAGTCTTTTGGATGTAAAAAAATATTGGGCTACCTTAATAACAGTGCTTCCTATAATTTCCCAGGCTACAGTGAAAAAAAACATCCCGTTGAAACCATCAGGATCCGGAGAGCTATTTTCTTGAGGGAGAAGCCTGCAGTCTTAATCTCTAAATCTGAGGGGGTTGAAACCAGATAGGAGTTTTGGGAGTCACCTTAGGGCTTCCAATCTGAAACAACAAGGGGTATAAATGACCTTCATGGGAGTTGAAGAGATTTGAGAAATAATTGACTGAATGGGACATACCCTTTCTAACAATGAATTCTCATGTATTCCAATTCCAAACAAAAAAACAAGCCTATATAATTCTGAATTCTTATTTGTTCTAATGTCATGCAAACAAATAAATCCATCTAAATCAGTTATTTCCCATGTGGGGCTGTCACTTGAGCCCTCCTATGATGCACCCAACTCTACTTGGTCCTTAAAAAGCATGTAAAACAAGGGCTTTATTTTCCTTCATTAAAAATTCAGAAGTCAGCCCACCAACTTGAGAGCCCAGTTTAAACAATACAGGGCCCAGCCTGGCCCTAAAAAAGCCAACAAATGAGGACTTTCGTCTTCCTTAAAAAGTCTGAGGACCGGAGCTTGCCAATTTAAGGGCCGGGCTTGGACAATGTTGGACTTGCCCAATTTAAGGGTCAGGCTTGGACAATGTTAGACAAAGCCAACAAATGAGGACTTTTGTCTTCCTTTGCATGTTTATTTTTTGTGATTCTTATGTAAGCCTTTTTATATGATCCATAAGTAATTTCCATGTGATTCTTGTATAAATAATCCATGCATGATTCTTATATGATATTTTTTCTAAAATGGTATGAATATAAAGTTTCTGTATATGTGGATTTATTTGATAATATATGAGGGTTTATATGAGCATGAGTCCTATGTGGGCTCTTAATAGCATTAGATCAGTTTTTATTTTCTGCATCATGTTGCCGGTCCCAAGCATAAAGGAGGAAGGTCAAGACTAGGTTCACACTCAGTGCTCATGAATCTTGTATAAAAATTAAAATTAATTTTCTTCTGCAATGGTCCAGACCATTCGGATCGGTGTGAATCAAATGAATCCGATGTAAATAGGGGGTGAAATTGGATCAACGCCGAGGTGGGCTCAACATGGCTGTTCCCATGCGGACTGTCTGTAGGAGAGTATTTTCCTCTTGTAATATACTAGTATTAGGTGTCTATAATAAGCGACTGGAAGCTGCAAAAAAGAGGAGCCCTAGGCTGGGTTGGGCCTAGAATTGAAGTGAGTGAGCAACGTTTTTTCGGCAAATCTTATTATAACTTTTTGTTTCTGCAGATAAATTAACCATCAAATCAGCAGGGTAGCGGCAGTTTTCATTGAGAGGTTCAGGCTTTGAACATGGCTTCCTCGTTGCATATGCAAGTTGTTATCTCTTTAATTGTGTGAGTTGTGTTGTGTCTTTTCAGAGGTACAAGCTCCCATCATCTCGCATGTGCGAGTCTCACATGGTCCTAGCCCCTTAGCTTGGATAACAAAAAGAATGAAAAGAAAAACAGCAGTCAATAGTTAAACAAGGGGTTCAAATTAACCATTTCTTTGATGGCTTTTGGTCGAATGAAAACAATATTCAATAAATGCACTCATTAGTAGATATCCAATCTAACCTCTCTTAATTGTAACATCTCTTAATTGGGTGGAGCATCTATAAACCTACTACATGTCATCCACTTTGAGAAGTTTCTTTATACAATTCTGTAAATGAAAGGGCATGTCTGCATGTGAACATCCCATCCAACTGTCAGAAGAGGCAAGACTGCGAGACCCCCTCATATAAATTAATAGAAGTGCCCATCTGTTGGATGGAAACGTGCAACTGTAAGAGAAAATTTCCCTATAAAAGCATTGTAGATGCGAACTTACTTTTGTCGACACATTCCACTGTATGTTTTTCTATTTACTAGAGTTAGAGGAGCAACACTTACTTGAATTAGCTTCATCCAAAACCTTTCCCAAATCTTGATTGGATGAAATGCCTTTACACTGAAAATAAAACTCAGGCCCATCTTGGGATATTATTTCATGATTTTGAGGATGAACATACATCCTTTTTTACGTGACTCCAACAACATTGTTTTCATTACGTCGCTGTTGGGACCTAATATCCAATCTGAAAAAATATCCAATCTAATTGATTCAGGGTACAACCAAATGGTACCTAGATGATGCGAAAAAAAAAAAAAGAAAAAAGAAAAATAGCGCCCTTCCAAAGTGCCCAGAATTAAAGCAACAAGAGAAGAGTCATAGAAAGTATTAAGAAATCAATGTATACTTCCAATCATATATTCTAGAATGAAATTGTAGGTTGGAATCCGTTTCATCAGAAATTTTAGCCCATATCTGAATACTCTGACCCACAAGGAAGCGTGGTTCATCAAAGCATGTAGGAATATCTAGTCTATGACCCACACGGAAGAGTGGTTCATCAATATCGAGGGGAACCGCGATAATCTGTGATCAAATGATTTTAATCTTCTACTAATTGCATGTGAAATGTTTGAGTTGCTCTCCAGAATATTCTGTAACAATTTTCCCATGTTCAGATTTAACCCGATCAAACCTTTCAAGCAATAAATCAAAGGATCAAAACATACGTACCTACAAACTATGAAACTTTAAAATATTAAATGATTCACTAACAAGAATGAAAAGGTAATACCTGATCCGATTTCAACTTTAAAAGTGGCCAAGGTATGAACTTGTTCGCCCATATGGGCATTCTTCAACTGCAGTAAATTGTAGCCCAGTTACAAGAAGCCTAGATAGTTTTTTTGCTCCAATATAATATTAAAAAATATGGAGGGGTTCCCATCGTCCATTTGGTAGTAGGAATCGTGGAGGAGAGGAGAGACAAACAGATGTCTTGTTGCCTATCGTCCATCAGGCACACATGCATGCAAGTGGGCACCTGGCAACAGGCTTGCAAGTAGACTCACTCCACAGGGGTGTAGAGAAACTTAAGTAGGTCACATCTTCTCTTCTAGTATAGGGTAATATAATATAATATTAAGAAACATGGAGGAGTTCCCATCATCCATTTGGTAGTAGGAATCATGGAGGAGAGGAGAGACAAACAGATGTCTTGTTGCCCATCGTCCATCAGGAATGCAGGCATGCAAGTGGGCACCTGGCAACAGGCATGCAAGTGGACCCCACGGGTGTAGAGAAAGTTAAGCAGGTCTAAAGTATGTCACATCTTCTCTTTTAGTATAGGTAATAGATAATAGATTTAATAAACACATTCATCCAAATGATAGAAAGTAGAGAAACGAGTTGTGAAGCTTTTTTTTTTTTTTTTTGGCTCTCACAGATGCCACATATATAAACACAGACCATCCATTCCTTGCCGACATAGAGCTACAGCTAGAGATGGATCTCTAATTATTTCCATGAAGAGGGAAATGTCTCGCTGCTGAGCTATAAGAGGTTTTGCTCTCACAACCTTTTTTTTTTTTTGTCCTTCTCATTTAGAAGTTGCACATGTACATGCCCTTGCAAAACTATGGGGATGGCTTGCATTTGGGCCTGTTCTTTATTATAAACGATTTATAGAGGATGTTAATGGCCTTATCAGTACGCAATCTTTCAAAGGGGCTGACCTCAGAAGTTCCAGCTATATACTATTATTTTGTGAGGATTGATTATCAAGGTTCAACTCTAAATCTGGGGGTTGGCACCCATCCAAATGAATGAGACCATTATATCGACTATGCTTAGATTCAGAGTTTTTAACGGGTCAGAACCTAAAATCCTGGTTCTTATCGCATCGGAACAATCAAGTTTTGTTCCAACCCAGGTCCGCCACACAGCCGACCCGAGGCCAACAAAATGGGAAACTTTTCCTATTAACACAACTGCAGTACATCTAAAACCTTGATTTGTATCTCAATTTATCACACAAATCTTTCGAGTTCATCCACATTGTCTTGTACACACTACCTTGTAAGAAAGTAACATTTTCCTTGTTTCGGCCTTTTGGCCACCACATGCATCCTAGTAACCGTAAGGCAGGATATTTTTCTGATAGGTAATAAAGATTCCATGGCAGATGAATGGGTGGCTGTGATATGCAGATACCCGTGTACTACTTGTATCAATTATTTAACACATGTGAACCAGAAAGTAGCACGTAGTTTTCTTCAAATCCTATAAACCAAAAGGCCCTTTTAGAAAACAAAGCTTGTGGTTTTGATCTTGTTCAGGCCCACAGGTGTTGGTTTTGGTCCGGCGATCAACTTGCCGATCCAAAGTTGATTCAGGCCTTCGATGGACTTGTAGGCCCATCTCGCTCCGAGAATTGACACATAGTGGCTCTAAGTTGAACAAAGAGGTCCTTCTATTCTGAAGAGGGTTGGACCAACATGGCACATATATTTTCTAGATAGGCCGAAGTCGTTATTTGGGTTGGGCCCATCACAAACATTCCTTGACCCGAAAGCAACTTGTTGATTTGCCTTGGAATGTTGTCGACTCCTGCACTTCTCCTATGGAGCGTCTCTCTTTGGTGGCTCCATTTCAAAGGTCCGTTTCTCCAGAGACCCCTTGGATTAGCCTTCCTGTGGAATGCAGGTAGTCCAATATCAATAATTTCTTTGTTATAGCCAGCCTCTTGATAAGAGAGTCAACAAATATGACATGAGTAATGTCAGACTTTAAGGGTGGGTTTGTTTTTCACATTAGCAATTCAATAAATCAGTAACAGTCAGTAACCATTCTTCTCCTTCTTTTTGCTAAACAGGAATATATACACTTCAGTGTCCTAAGTCCTAACTATCTGAGCTACAAAACTTATTACAATTAATACATAGAAATTAAATTACTAGGCACCTAATTACATACATCAAGTCCTCATTTCAATTACCAACTGTCCTACCCTAATATTTGAATACATATATATTACTGTTGCCCCTCTCCTTCCCATATAAATCAAGTAATATCTTTGTAGGCGGTGAAAATACGACACCCACTTAGATTGAGATGAACTTTGTAGATCAGGGAATACCGAACGCCAAAAACCTAAAAAGGAAAGGAAAATGGCTTGGGTCAGAGCCCCTGGCTGCCGTGAGCCGAAGGCGCTCCGATGCCTGAGTTAGTTCTGAGAAAACAAAGCGGGAGAGGAGGAGGGGAGAATGAGAGACAGTCTGCTGTGTATTGTGTGTTGCGTATCTCCATGGGGCTGACCCCACGTGTATATATGTGGACATTCCTCGTTCATTCTCTCTGTGAGTGGGGGTAGGTGGGGTGAGGTCCCATCGATCCCCACCCTGACATTCGGCGGTAGATAAAAAGGGAACATTCCATCAAGACCTTCTATGCTTTCGATCAGTTGATGTTAAGAGATAATAAAGCCAACTTCTTATCGCCACAAATGAGCAATCCTATCGTCACAAATGAACGATCCTATCCCCATAAATGAGTGCCCCTATCTATCAGGGCGCGCCTGTTCTTCTCAGAGGAAGGTGACGGCCCACTCTGCCTTCAGTGTTTTGTACCGAGACCAAGAAAGGCTTGGCCGCGTTGGGCACCGTGCTGAGCCGGCACTCACGCCGAGCTGACCCATCGTGCTAGCACTCCCTGCCGAGCTGCATGGTGGAGGTTTCTTGAGTCGGCGCACCTTACTGAGCCGCCGAACTGCTGGGCTGTGATTACCAAGGCTGAGGTGGACAGCTAGCACTCCTACTGCGATCCTCCCTTAATCTCGTTATTACGGTGTTTTGCCCACACAATCTTCATATAAACTCACCATATCATAGATCTCCGTCAGTGCCTATACTCCAACCACCAATGCCCTTCCTCCCGCTGGCTGCGAATCATTTCGTCCTTCAGCCATTCAATTCTTCCTTAAATGGGGTTAGCTAGGCTGAATTGGAGTCACCCCAAGGTTTTTTTTGCAATGGAAGGCTCTAAGCCAAGAAAACGGCAGGACGCCATTAGGATGTATGATAATCATAAAAGTCCATTGAATGGAAAAAACTATATGAGACCCGCATATATGCAAAATTCACGCTCCGTAAGATCTTCCAACCATTAAATCTATGACTTTAAAACTTTTCTTTCTTTTTTTTTTTTTTGGTGGGGGGGGGGCGGGGGGGGGGGGGGGGGGGGGGGGGGGGTTGTTTGGGTTTGGGTTGGTTTCGATTTGTAGCGTACCTATGACCCCACCTAGGGGTGGGGGTCTCTTCATCTTCATGCACTTGATGGGGATTTGAGTTTGGGATTGAGGGTCGTTGTTTGAGGGGATTGACATCAGTAGTGATTAGGTGATATGGAGGAGAAAAAGGTACCATACGTATTTGATATTTTATTTGATGGGCTGATAATGATATGAACAGAAGAAGTTGAATAACAATTTATGATTTGATAATTTGATGGCAAACAAACATGTAATTTGATAAGATATTCATTCGCTACATACGGTTCAGATGTATATGCAATCAATCGAAATATTTTAGATGAATACATATGTATTATTTTTTGGAACGCACTTGTCTTTAAAATCATGTGTTAAACCTTCCTTTAGGACACATTTGTGTAACTCATTTTCGCGAAAATGTACTATTTTTCTATGAAAAACTATTTTTTCATGCATTTGGAGCGGCAATTTTCTACGGAAATACTTGTTCGCCACGTCAGCATTTTCCTTGAGAATTATGGAAATAGAGTTCCTCGGGGTATGGGAAGTCCATTTATGCAGAAAACTTCTCCCCTCTATATTGCTTCATTTCTTCACTCCCCTCTTTAATACTAGTTTTCAATAAGGAATTCGCAATCGCACCAAACAACATTAACACTAATTCATCGAAGAAATTTTTTTTGCACCAAACATGAATTTCTAACTTCCACATAAAACCTTTTCTAAGGGAATTAAAAACCATAAACTTTGTTGATGTGGCAATTTCATCTTTTCATGAAAATTGCCTATATACAAACGTTCCCTTAAGGTTGTAAAGGAGAACGATGCATCAAACTTGCACTCAATAGGAAAAGACTTCTCTTCTTTTTCTTTCTTTTTTTGCCTACGTGGCCTCTTCAAGAACTGACTATTTTTCTGAACACGTGAAGTCTCTACCTTCCCCACGCACCAGGTAACTTTTGCCTAGGCAAATGGCCCCAAGCAAATAGCGTGAGTTTGAGAATAGACACCCAATAACCCTTTTGTGTAAGTAAACTCACAGAAGACCTTTGACACTTTTCTTAGAGTTCAAAACTCTTCAAATTCAAATTTAAGAATTCGAGTTTTTCTTTTCTCTAAACAACTCTTTAGGAATTGTGTACAAATGAATGTAGGAATTGAATACCTTATTAATAGACCTTGGATGAGTTCCATGCATGACCTATGTGCTAAAAAAGGGGCAAAAAAGTGTTGTGCACCATATGGTGGCTGAATCTTGTTCAGTGATCATAAATTGTTTTATTTTTTGTGAGTTGATGGATGCATGCCATGTTGAAATTTTTCAACAATATGAAATCTAATGTTTGTGTTTTGATTTTTCTTGGACTACTTTTTCTCAATCATGCATATCTAATGTAGAAGACGGGTTGAACATCCTATCAAAAATTGCCAAATTGAGAACCATCTATTAGTTGGAAACTTTCTTTTTGACCATTTTAGATAGAGTCCCCTATCATATATGCAGAAAAGGGAGAAAGGCTACTTACCTCATTGATAAGTGGCGGCAGTTCTCACTTAGCTATCAAGGGTTTGAACCCTGGGTACACTGCCTCTTTCCACTTGTGCGAGCCTTCTTACTACTTATGCAGGTTATCTTTCCATGTGTGTGCGGGCTCCCTCTTGAGTCCCAGCCCCCTTGGCTGAGTCAAAAAAAAAGAAGCTAAGTTGCAAAAGGAAGTAGGCATTTATAAGATATCCTTTAACTAACAGTGTACAAGTGGGTTGGCTAACTATAATGAGAATGTCGTTATTTTGTCGTAAATTGGGCTGAGTCCAAAGGCTTTTAAGTTTGGTTAAACTTGATGGGTCTAGAGATAGTTATTGCTGGTTATTAAGTAATAATGGTAGTTATTATCCAAAGTATTCCTGTCCTCCAATGATTATAACTCTAAGGGTTGCTTCTAGATGGTTGATTTTCAAATCCCCCAACGGCTGTAACTGATTTTAATTATAAATTGGATTTCAGAATTAGTGCTTCGCGACAAATAATCTAACTTGTCAAATTTATTAAAATGTCTCCCAAAGTAACTAGTTATGATTGGCTGATTGAATTGGTAGAAGCCATTCTCAATTCAAGATCACCAAATCCTTGTTCCAACTATGTTTGGATCAGCTAAGGGCTTGCTCTTTAATTTATTAGAGTTTTGGATAAAAATTTAAGATGTCGGAAATTCATTGGTATGATAGATGGCTTGTCCCTGTGACATTTGCAAATACCTCATTTCTTTATTTAGTTCCAAATCCCAACCACCAAGAGAAGTCTCAAATGACCTTTGGTGTTATCAAAACTGCAACCTACCTGGCATTTGAGAATCTGCCACCTAAGAAGAGAATTTGAGAATTCGACAACTTACATATTCTCCGCTCATCGGTAAACTTTCTAACTATTCCAACAATTTAAGTGTGGGTACAATTTAAGGACGCTAGAAAAATATCTAAAAGAAAAAAAAAATATCCAATCCAGTGGCTCTCAATCCCCATATGATCATGTCATGAGTATCAATCAAGCCGTCAATTCTAACATATACATTCCAAGTGAAGCAGATGTTGTTGTACCGGTACAACAATTCGTCCCGAGCCACATCGGATTGGACGTCCCCATCACGAAGTGTGTGTCACATGGCGCCACGTGGTCAATCCGCTTACGTGGCACGCTCTCTGTCAAAACAGTCGTGTTTTCTAGTGCCACCAGTCGTGTTGGTAGCGGTTTCACGTCACATGGGATTCGTCCCGCAAGACATGGCTCGTCACGAGACCGATACGCTTTAACACGTGTCCATAGTAGCAATGCTTTGCTTCTTTTAGATAAATTGCTTGAGCCCTAACTAACCCATTGCATTTGTCTCCAAAATTAACTTCTCTTAACAGCCACAGGATTGCTGTGAATTATTTCACATCAAGTTCATCCGATTATTGTGGGGCCCAACTACCTGATAGGGGTGGCCCACCAACTTGATGGTGTGGTGGATGGATGCTTGTTAAGATTCTTATCTGTCAATATGCATTTAAGGAAATGGTCCTGTGGGGCTGTCCATTTCCAACTTGAGAGGAAGATTTTTCCTTTTCAATGCTAGTGTAATTTTGACTTTTCATAGATTTGATGGTACTCATTCCTAAGTACACTATCTCAGATTTATTAATCAATTGGTAAGTTAGAATGTTGTATTGTATTTTACAAGCTCTACTTCAAGAGGTAATAGGAATTTGTTAGTTGTTAAAGGATATCAAGGAGTGTTGGATATAAAGGTATTACTGTTTATTTATTTACTTGAATATTGAGTTAGTATATACAGAGAAGTTTGGGTTATTAAAGTTTGGGTAAGTTGGACATAGTTCTTGCTCTTGTGTTTCTACAATGATTTTACAAAAGTCTTTCTTCTCTTCAATACAAATTAAGCATCATCTCTTGTCGACTAGATTAGATTGAAGATTCATATAATTAACGGGAGATTTGTCAACAAGTTATATATTCCTAATTGTTGGAAGAAGTATTTTTTGCCCCGTTTTGTATTAGTTAAAAGAGAAAATTATATATTATATATATAAGAATTAGATATTACAAAATACGCACTATATAACATTAAAAACTACTATTGTAGAGGAAAAGGACAGAGAACCAATCGTAAAAAATAACATATAATTGTGGCAGAAAGTGAAGTGTTTTTTTATTAAATAGTGGTGATTGTTAGTTTTTTTTATTTAAGAATTAGTTTTATTCATTTTCAACTACTTAACATAAATTTAAAATTTTTAACATTGAGTTATCTTACACAAAACCCTTTTAATCTTATCTCTCTGAGTGTGTATTTGTTGTTATGCATAAGAATGAATAAATAAAGATATCCTTCTAATATAAGAAGAGAAATACTTAATGAAATCATGCTTCTTAATCTACTATTAATTTTTTTAAATGAGAAATATGTATATAACCACTTTTGTTTTTTTATCAATACAAGTTAGCGACTACTATATCTATTTTACAAATTATCATCTTATAATCTCAACTGATCACCATGACTATCGGTCAATGGTCGATTTTCAATGATTTGCTCTTTGATTGTAATTTACTGTGTTTATTTGAGATTTTTAGATTAATTATGTAGTCTTCAAAAATAAATTCAGTTATATTTAAGTTCGCAAGAAAAAAAAAACACATAAGTTAGTTATTTTTATCTTTGTAATAGACATTTTGTTTGCACGGAAATGAATTTCTAATATTGAAGAAGCAATGGTGAACATCTATACATAACTATTAAATACTCTTCCCTCTAATAGAAAAATGAGTTAACCGGAAGACCGGCAATGTAAATCAAGCTATGACTCCAGTAAATTAAATCTTGGGAAAGCTAAATCTCATCTATATCTCCACCGTATACCTCTCAGAGTTTGGATCACTTGTTGCGTATTTATAGGCTTTCCCAATAACAGATGTCTAGAACTCCGCTGTGGGGACCACATGATGATTGTCCAGATCACTCATCTTGAATCTCATCCCTTCTAGTGAAACATCCTCAAATCTCACTTCAATAGGAGTTTATCCCACCATAAGAATGTGCACATGACTGATAACATGATTAACTCAATTTTATGTATTATTAATCAAATACCATAATCACATGATCAGTCATGTGCACAATCTAATTGTTGGACAAACTCCTATTGAAGTGAAACTTGAAGATATGTGATCACTAGAGAGGATGGGTTTCAATATGAACGGTCTGAAAAATCATCATGGTCCCCACTCCGGTTGAGCTCCAAGCATATGTTAACAAAGCCTATAACAGATACTAACAGGGGGTCCGGATTCGTAGCTTGAAACTACTTGTGGCTCAATTAGTTTCACATGCGGACCCCATCCCAGTAGGGTGCAAAGGCCTGTGTACCAGAAACAAAAAGGAGCATGTCCTTGAACCTGTAAAAGCTAGGACATTGGGACAGAGATACACAATGTTTAAAGGTATCTATCTTCCACTGAGAGGCCCACTAGGCATACAAGTCTGATCAATGTATGAGAGAGGCAAAATACAACATGGGGCACACCCCTTCTGTGAGAATTATGACAGATGGCAGCCCACGGTTAAACCAAAAGGTGGGCCTCTGAATACTAGCAATTTCCATCCTAAAAATGACATTCTCATTGGGGAATGTCTTACTCTTTATTATTGTTGTTGTTCTTGTTCTTGTTGTTAATGATGTTGTTGTTGTCTTCTTTTATATGAACTATTATCGGTGGTAAAAAGAACTAGACAGAGTTGATATCTTGTGTATACATTCTGGTATTGATGAAGAGTGCTTGATCCTACTAGTTATGTGGTTTGGTCTTCATGCTCATCGTCATAATCAATCCAAATCTTCCATATTGCATACAAGTAACATCAGTAATACCCTTCTGTCTCACACCCATCTTTCATGAATTTGACTCCGGTTCCCATTTGACATTAATTTGGCCATTATAGATTTCATTATGAAATAAAGAAAAGTTGAAAGATTTACTGTACAAAAGCATTAAACTCTGAGGCCCTGGTCTATCTAGGATCATTTGAATAATATTAAGTCTACTGCAATCAATGTTCAAATCTGTTCATCCCCAACTGGCCCCCTTCATTGCCATGCACCCATTGTGACCCACAGGGGGTGCTAAAACAATTCATACAATGATCTGATTTAACTTGCACCAGCCCCATATTGTCAGATAGGCTGAGATGATGATGATGATGATAGTCGGTTGTAATTTGCAGAAGTTGAAAACTAACAGCTTCTCTCTTCCCAAGGCTTGCTAATGTATGAAAGAATTAATTAATTATGTTGGGATCCGAAAACATGCTAAATGTGGAATTATTGTCCACATTTTAATCTTCAGTTTGTGCTTCTGTGGCTCCTGGTTCGACAATCTAAACCATTAATTCACACCATCTGAAAACAAAATTGCTCATAAATGCTTAGCTACCTATTGTTTTACACTCAAACATATTGGTCCACAGCTTCCACAAAATACAAATATAAAGTATATTAGCCGATTTAAGGTAATGATTGTGAGCAATCCAGGTCACTGCCACTTGCTGCCTTTGGGCTTCCTGTTGTGCTTCTAAATTACTTCAAGAATTACAGCAACTGGTGAAAGCAACCCTTCCAATGGCTTAAGAAGACGCCACAGCGTGTCAGGCTGTTGGACCTTACATCGTGTGTTACAGCGACGAGCGCTTCAACACTCTTTTGTTCTGCAGCAGGGCTTTTCGACATGACTCAACCCAATGTTCTTGTTCCTATATTTGGACAACATGGCTAAAAATGTCTACTGAGGCGAATCGGTGGATGACTAATTCTTAAATTCTTTCTTTTATTTCCTCGCGTCTTTGGACAGCTTAATATGCGGCATGTATCCTGATAAGATCCAGTGAGACTTTATAATTTACATGCCAAGTCATGGTACTCCATTTCACTTCAAATGGCTACACTATCAATCTCTATTTCCTTTCATTGCAGTTGAGTAAGTACTGACTACCACCAAGGAAACAATATTAATACATGCTGATGAATAAGAAGAAACTCAACTACAATAACATATTAAGTAGCAGCCCATGGGTAGACATGGACCATGTTTTTTTTATCAGAGGACACAGACCATGTGCTTTTTGGTATAACACTGCTAATACTACATGTCCCTAACCTCAAAAGAGTTTTGATTTTTCACCACAATGTCAAACATGTGAACGGAGCTGAACTTGGTGAAGTCTTTGGGAAGGGAGATGAGGTCGACCGAAGACCGCTTGTGGTATTGAAGGAGATCTGGGTTGCTGTAGTAGCGTTCCCACCCAAGGGCGGAGAGCTTCTCATCAAGCAAATTGTAGCAAGCGATCACTTCATTGGTCGGTGTGTAGATCAAGACCTTCCGCCGGGTGCTGGATTGTTGCCCGCCGGTGGAATCCGTCCCCGGATTCTCAACAAGGCGGAACACACCCTTATTGAAAACCCAAACTCCAGACATTTTGATCTGTGTGTTGGTATTAGGCAATGAAGGTGATGGAGAGGGAAGGGGAGGGCTCAAGGAGGGTTATAGACATGTGAATATGGGAGGGTGGTTTGAAACAGAAATAAGATCTTTTGGGGGAGTGTGTGTATTTTGTGTATCTTTGCTTTTGGTGGGGCTCATGTGGACCATTAGTATAAAGAGGGTACAAGGATACTGTCTGGGTCATGTTTGGGGCACAGGTACCATCTGTGGGACTTAGATTAAACAGAATCTGATATATAGTGTTTTGGTGTTTGGCAACTGAAACTAGCCCCCATGTGCCAGAGATTTAGGTTGTTCATCCAATAATTGCCACATTAAATGGCCCAGCCAATGCTTTCATGCCTTGAATCATTTTTCATGTTATAGTGATCTACCTGACAAATAGTGGACTTATCAAGAATATAACTTCTAATAAGGTTGAATGCAAAGTAGAATTGACAAAGCTAACCCTAAATAAATAGGATAAGTCTTTGTTGTTGATCATTCATGATGCCCCTGATGGATTGTTTGGGTTTTGGAAATGTGTACCAGATTTGCACTTAGGGAGGTAAGCCCACAGCATCCAAGGGACTACAACAATGCCCTTCAATAATTATGTGCTGTATGTCAGCACATAGGGCCAACCCCAAAATGATGGCATGAGGCTTCCATTGATGATGACGACGGTGATATGGAAACAAACACATTGTATAAATGGTGATTTCATATGGATGTTCTAGTGGAAATTCCAGAAACTTGAGTTTGCTTCTAAAATTTTGCAAACAGTTTAGATGTTGAGAGGTTTATAGCTTTTCTGGCGTCACAAGCTCAAAAGGACATTAGGATCTTCTGAAGGGTCCCTCAGCCCTTACTAGAAAACAATGATTCTATGTTAGGTCATCTGGATCGGCAAGCACATAGTCAGCAAGAAGCTCTCTACTGCCTTTTAGAATAGAAAGTGTGATAAAGTTTGCAAGGTTTATTTGGTGGTAGGAGATAAAAGAGTAATTTTAAGGATTTGTCATCTTAAAAAAGAAAAAAAAAATTAGATTCATTGGATGTTGCCAATTAACATGACTTTGTGTTGGTGGTTAATAAACTTCGTCAAACTTTCTTTACTTGAGAAGATGTCCTTCTCGGTCACTAAGGTGAGTCAAGTTAACCACCTATGATAATAGATTGAGTGAACCAACATATGAATGTAGCAAAGTTGGAAAGGAAGTTGTAGGATTTACACTTCATTGAGCTACCACTTATCCCAAAACCAATTGGTAATAGGAAACGGCACAACAATAGTTTTATAGTGAGGGCGAGGGCAAGGGCTCAACCAAAATTATGACCGCTCAAGAGCAAGGATTTACCACTTGTAAGATCTTACACTCTCATTGAGTTACCACTTATCACAAAACCAATTGGTTATAGGAAACGGCACAACAATAGTTTTATGGTGAGGGTTTGGGCTCGACTATAATTATGACCGCTCAGGAGCGAGGGTAGACGTTGACCTCAACAGAAGTTATGCATCATCATAAAGTATTAAAGAAAGACTTCATTGGTAACTGCAAAAAGTGCCCTATATCTACAAATATCTTCTAATTCAAATTACACTGAGTTGTACTAATGACTCAACAATTAAGGCCAACTCTGACAAGTTCTAGAGCTCCAATCAAATATGCTATGACGGCAACAATTAAAATGTTAGAGAACCTACTTTTCTGTGTCTATTTCTTTCATTCATTGACATAAAGAAGAAACCCAAATCTAAATCTCAAATGGCCTATCGCAAAAATGTAGGACCTGTTTTCTGGGTGGCACAAATGGATATATGTGAAGCTATGAGTGGTCCTCCCCTAAAAAAACACCCACTTTTTACGCAAAAAGTCAAAAAGATTCTCGATCAATCTATTAAAGACAAAATATCATCATTGTTATTTGTTTGGCTCAATTGAATAAATTATAAATAAACCGGGCCCCTGTATTGCCCATGGTCTACTGAGATTAGAAGTAGGTCTATTATCATAGGTCTACTGTGATTAGAAGTAGTGTTTGGGTGTAACTGGGTATTGGGCTGATATTATAAATAGAGACTTAGGGTCTCTATGATGTACACCTTCTTCTGATTATAAACTGAGTTCTCCCGTCTTCCCCGTGGACGTAGGCCAAAAGCCGAACCACGTAAATCTCCGTGTTCTTGTGTGTGATTGATCTCTTTCCATAGGCCCTAGATCACAACAAACTGGTATCAGAGCGTTATTGGCGTGATCGAAGGAGATCTGACGGATCGGATCTTCAAAGGGTTGATCGGAGAAGAGAAAGAAGATCTGGACTGCTCCCTGTTCTCTGGAGTTCTCCCTGTTCTCTGTTTCGAGGAAGAAGGTTCGGTTGCAAAATCGCTGCAAAATCGAGGACAACAGAGGATCAGTTCTGTTGCAAAATCGCTGCCGCCGTTCCGTCGCCTGCGGGAGCTATCTTTGGTTCGGTGGGCGTTTGCCGCAGAGAAGAAGCAGCAGCGTGAAAACCACCAGAGTTCATCATCTCAGGCGCTGATCAGAGGAGCGTTTGGATTCGGTTTGGGTTTGGCCGGGCCCCACATCGCCGTGTAGAAACACCGCCGGAGTCTTCGTCGCCGCCGCTGTGTGTCGCCGGAGTGGAAGAAGAAGAAGACCGGAAGAGTTCCGTTGGGTTCTTACAGTTCTGGTTGCTGAACCAGAACATAAGGAAGAAGACGACCCAATTCTTTCCTTGGGTTAGTTTCCGGGTTAGGTCCAGGTCAGGTCAAGCCTGACCCGCTTCAGAAGCCCGTTCGCTAGATCCAGGTCCAGGTCTGGTTGGGCCAGGTCGACCTGACTCGTAAACTAGAAGCCCAGAATTAAAGCAGCAGTGACGTCAGCATCTCTGACGTCAGCAGATTCCTACGGTCAAAGGCAGATTTGACCAAATCAAAGGCTGAAATTGTTTTCGCGATATCTTGACGATCCGGAGTCCGATCGGAGATCCGTTTGAACCTACGGACTCGTTGCGAGCAGATCTACGCTGTTGTGGAAGAAGATTGGCTGTTCAACGGTCAACAAAGACGATTGACTGATCGGAGCGCAGAAACTTATTTCTGCGATATCTTAGCCGTCCAAAGTCGGATTTCAGATCCGTTTCTTCCAGCGTGCTCGTGGTGACCAGATCTACACAGTTCCAGTGAAAGATTTGCGGAATGGCTGCTAAATTCGATATTGAAAAATTCGACGGTAATAATGACTTTGGTCTTTGGCGTCTGAAGATGCATGCTTTGTTGGTCTAGAATGGGTTGCATAAAGCTTTGAGGGGAAAGAATTCTCTATCTGAAAAATTATCAGATGAAGAGAAGGATGAGTTGCTGGAAAAGGCGTATGGTCAGATTCTGTTGTTCTTGAGTGATGGTGTACTGCGAAAGGTTGTTCAGGAAAAAACTGTTGCTGGCATATGGCAAAAGTTGGAGAACTTGTACATCACAAAATCTCTCACAAATCGCTTGTATCTGAAAAAGCGATTGTTCACATTACAAATGCAGGAAGGTACGTCTGTTTCAACTCACATTGATTCTTTTACAAAAGCTATTTTAGATCTGGAAAATATAGATGTCAAAATTGATGATGAGGACCAAGCTATCATGTTGCTATGCTCTTTACCACCCTTATATGAGAACTTTGTTGATACCATGATGTATGGTAGAGAAACTCTTTCTAAGGAAGATGTTGAGTCAGCCTTGAACTCCAAGGAGTTAAAGAAAAAGGTTGCAATTGAAAACCATGACAGTTCTGGTGAGGGTTTGGTAGCGCGTGGCAGAACAGAGAAGAAAGAGCATAATAGAAGAGGCCGATCTAGGTCAAAATCAAAAACTAGAAAATTAAAGTGCTTCAAATGTCACAAGGAAGGGCATTTTAGAAAAGATTGTCCAGAGCGTAAAGGGAAAGAGAAATCTAATTCTGGAGAAATTGCCGGAATTGCAACCGATGTTGCAGAGACTGATTCTGATGGTGCAGAAGTTCTTTCGATTACTGTTGGTAGCTCAGCCACTGAGTGGATTCTTGATTCAGGCTGTTCCTATCATATGTGTCCTTACAGAGATTGGTTTACCAATTATCAATCTATTGATGGTGGTAAAGTGCTTATGGGAAATAATGCAGTTTGTAAGGTTGTTGGGATAGGTGCAATCAAAATTAAGATGCATGACGGTATTGTGAGAACATTGTCAGATGTTAGGCATATTCCAGAGTTGAAGAAAAACTTGATTTCCTTGGGTACGCTTGACTCCAACGGTTGTACCTACAAAGCTGGAGGTGGAGTTATGAGAATCTCGAAGGGTGCTCTTGTAGTGATGAAGGGACTGAAGCAGAATGGCCTTTACTTTCTTCAAGGTAGTACAATTACAGGTGCTGCAGCTGTGTCGTCCTCAGATTCAGATTCAGAAATTACCAAGTTATGGCATATGCGACTTGGGCATATGAGTGAGAGGGGTATGGATGAGTTGACTAAACAGGGTTTACTGTGTGGTCAGAAAACAGGAAAGCTGGACTTCTGTGAGCATTGTATCTTCGGAAAGCAATGTAGAGTCAAGTTCAGGACTGCTGTTCATCGGACAAAGGGTACTTTGGATTATATCCACTCTGATCTTTGGGGTCCCTCTCGTGTCCCATCTCTTGGTGGTGGTTTATACATGTTGACCTTTATTGATGACTATTCTCGGAAGGTCTGGGTGTATATCTTAAAGCACAAACATGAAGCTTTTGCACAGTTCAAGCAATGGAAGGCTATGGTCAAGAAGCAGACAGGTAAACAGCTCAAGCGCTTGAGAACTGACAATGGCTTGGAATTCTGTAATAGTGCTTTTAATGAGTTCTGCAAGAATGAAGGTATTGTGAGACATCGCACAGTCAGAAATACACCGCAACAGAACGGAGTTGCAGAACGGATGAACGGATGGGCGGAAGCTGTTAACACAGCTTGTTATCTGATAAACCGGTCCCCATCAACAGCTATCGAATGCAAAACTCCTGTAGAGGTATGGTCTGGAGCTCCTGCTGATTACACCAACTTGCGGATATTTGGTTGTCCTGCCTATGCTCATGTGAATGATGGAAAGCTTGAACCAAGGGCAAGAAAGTGCATATTTCTAGGATATGCAGATGGTGTTAAAGGATATAGGCTGTGGTGCCTAGATGGGAAATCTCCCAAATGCATTATAAGCAGAGATGTGACCTTTGATGAGTCTGCTATGTTGAAACCGAAGGAGCGTCAAGATGCTGGAAAGGTGGAGGATCAAAACGGTGTCAGTAAACAGGTGGAGCTTGAGAAGGAAGCTCCAGAAAAATTGCAGGTTAAGGTGCAAACAGATGTCCCAGATCAACAAGATGTAGAGGAGATGCAAAGCTCAAACGAGGAAAGTGCAGTTCCGGATGATTACATACTTACTCGGGACAGAGAAAAGAGGCAGATTAAGAAACCTCAGAGATACGGGTATGAAGATATTGTTGCCTACGCTCTTAATACAGCTGAGAGTATTGAGTCTGAGCCGGTTACATATCGGGATGCCGTCACTAGCAAAGAATCAGCAAAATGGGCCGTAGCCATGGGTGAGGAGATTGAATCTCTTCACAAGAATCAGACTTGGGAGTTAGTAAAACCTCCGAAAGGCCAGAAGATTGTTGGATGCAAATGGGTCTTCAAGAAAAAGGAAGGAACTCCAGGGGTGGAAGAGACTAGGTTCAAAGCACGACTGGTTGCAAAAGGCTATACTCAGAGGGAGGGTGTTGACTTCAATGAAGTGTTCTCTCCTGTGGTGAAGCATAGTTCTATCAGGGTGCTACTTGCTATGGTTGCTAAATTCAATTTAGAGTTGGAGCAGCTTGATGTCAAGACTGCGTTCTTACATGGCGAGCTAGATGAACAGATTTACATGCATCAACCAGAGGGGTTTGAAATTCATGGAAAGGAAGACCACGTTTGTTTGCTAAAGAAATCGTTGTATGGTCTGAAGCAGTCTCCTAGGCAGTGGTACAAGCGTTTCGACACCTGTATGGTTGGAAACGGTTATTGCAGGAGTGCATACGACAATTGTGTATACCACAAGAAGAACTCCAATAGCTCGTATGTCTATTTGCTGCTATATGTTGATGACATGTTGATTGCTGCAAAGGACATGTCTGAGATCAACAGGTTGAAAACTCAGTTGAGTGGTGAATTTGAGATGAAAGACTTAGGTGCTGCAAAGAAAATTCTTGGAATGGAGATTCAAAGGGACCAGAAAGCGGGCAAATTGTCTTTGTCACAAAAGGGGTACCTTGAGAAGGTTATGGAGCGCTTTGGTATGCAAAGTTCGAAACCTGTGAATACTCCATTGGCAGCCCATTTCAAACTTTCCGCTGCTTTGTCACCACAAACTACGGAAGAGGTGGAGCACATGTCTCGTGTTCCTTATGCTAGTGCAGTTGGGAGTATCATGTATGCCATGGTTTGCACGAGGCCAGATATTTCACACGCGGTTAGTGTAGTTAGCAGATACATGGATAACCCCGGAAAGGCCCATTGGCAGGCAGTGAAATGGATACTCCGTTACTTGAGAGGTACTACTGATGTTGGGATAATTTATGACAGAAGTAATAACACTTCTGGAAGTGTTATTGGATATGTTGATTCAGATTTTGCTGGAGATTTAGACAGAAGAAGGTCCCTGACAGGTTATGTCTTCACTTTTGCTAGCGGTGCCATCAGTTGGAAGGCAGCATTGCAATCCAAAGCTGTCTTGTCTACCACTGAAGCAGAATATATGGCAGCTACAGAGGCAGTGAAGGAAGCTATTTGGCTGACAGGCTTGGTTGAAGATCTGGGATTGGAACGGAAGCTAGTTACTGTTTTCTGTGACAGTCAGAGTGCGATCGATCTGACACATAATCCAAAGTATCATGAAAAGACCAAGCACATAGATGTAAGGGCTCATTTCATTCGAGATGTCATCGCCGAGGGTGCTATTGCAATAATTAAAATTGCTACAGCGGAGAATCCAGCAGACATGATGACCAAGACTATTCCAACAGTCAAGTTCAAGCATTGCTTGGACTTGATTAATGTGATCAGTACCTGAGTGCCCTAAGGGGCAGGTGGAGACGGTGAGACGTGTTAAGTGCATGAAGATCAGCTTCAATGTTCGCCAAGGTGGAGATTTGTTATTTGTTTGGCTCAATTGAATAAATTATAAATAAACCGGGCCCCTGTATTGCCCATGGTCTACTGAGATTAGAAGTAGGTCTATTATCATAGGTCTACTGTGATTAGAAGTAGTGTTTGGGTGTAACTGGGTATTGGGCTGATATTATAAATAGAGACTTAGGGTCTCTATGATGTACACCTTCTTCTGATTATAAACTGAGTTCTCCCGTCTTCTCCGTGGACGTAGGCCAAAAGCCGAACCACGTAAATCTCCGTGTTCTTGTGTGTGATTGATCTCTTTCCATAGGCCCTAGATCACAACAATCATAATACCTTGATATTTTATTCTCTCTTAATTTAATGCTTTACATTACTTTTACTTTAATAGTAAATTACCAAACATGCCCTAAGGTACGTGGTATATGTTGCTGGTGTGATGATCAATCTGTTTTCCCAAGGCCAAGAAGGCTTAACGACAAGGTCATCCCTATGAAGACTGATAGAAGTTGTTGTCAAAAGCATCGCAGATTTCACCCATATTTTCTAACTCTTGTTGGAATTTCTCTTTCTTTGCAGACTCTATCTGATGTCATTTTTCTCTTCTCCTGCTCTCCTTGTTTATACAATATATTGGTGCTGCTATGTCAATCTATAATTTCTATTACCTCTCTGCTATATTTCATTGCTTAAATTATATTATATTATATAGGGAAATCTTAGGGTTAGATGGTGAGATGACAGTATATCGCCCACTGGGATGAATAACGACCATGACGGGCATGGGGGGCTGAAAGATGCTGATGAGGACATCTTGTAAGAAATTCCCGGCTACTGACATGTTTTATCTTCTTGCATTCTCACTGCTGCCTATTACTGCTTGCTAATGCTATGATATACTGTTTCTATATGTTACAAATAAGTACAATTCACTACTAGCTAGTACTGTTATTGTTATTGCTGCTGCCAAATTATCACTGCTACTAATGTCACTTTCTATCTTCCCCAATTTAATATACTCTATGGTTCTAATTGTCTGCATTAGTATGTACGACTTATAGACTGTGAGGATAGATGCATGCACCACCATGGTTATGAAAGGGACAGCTACATTGCTAGGGTTCAACCCTTGCTTCTGATTCTCTCACACACAAGGGTTATCCACAACACGATTCCCTGAATAATCACCACAAAAATAAGTTGTAGTAGGTAGTTCTACAAGCACTTCACTTTAACCTTGTCTAGACTAGTAGTATAAATTTAGATTAGGAATCTGATGGTGACTATTACCTGGTCACCTTACCAGACACCATCACCTTTTGCAACATGCTACCTTCCAATTCAAGTGAGAACCAGTAGAAACCTATCCAGAAAGTGGTCCCGCAACAACCTTGGCATTTGTTTTGAGAGTAGTTATCCTATGTTCTTTTGAAGTTTAAATCAATCAGTTTCTTAAGAAGAAAGTCCTTTAAGGTATCCATACCGAACCCTTGTGAAACAAAGGATCTCATCAGAAATCCATCGCATGCCTATTTAAAGCAAGTCTCGGACCCTCTTCTAGCCTTGTATGAAACATAAGGTATCCATCAAGTCAAAGCTGCTGACTTTAATTAAGTGGGACTCCTACGTCCTAGATGATTTAGAAGTACATGTTAAAAAGTATTTGTGTTGCCTCTATTAATACTCTAAGGTTTTAGTAGTAGTGGTTAGTTAATGAAACTTAATATGGTAGCAGTGCCAACCGTTCAGGAGTTTAAATCCCACGATAAACAACTAGCAAAGTGAAAAAATGTGTTACTAAATGACCATATATGGACAGAAACATGTCCTCATAAATTCAAACACATTAATAGGCTCACCAGATTTTAGCGAGATCTACCGCCTTAACAGTAGAAACATTACACGTATGAATAAACTTAATTGCAACTCTCATTTTTGTAACAATAGATTGCATTTTAAGTTTTTATCTCTGTTCAAAACACCCTAGAAACCATTAAGAATGAAGAACTTTTTAGGTATTCATTGATAACTGTTACACCACATCCTCCCTAACTCAAGAAATTAAATATAGTTTACACAATTTGGTCGGGCATGCTTTAGATTTTGGAACCATAATTCTGCTTCGTATCTAATAAAATTACTAACCATGGGTGATGCATACATGGAAAACCTCTTATTCCCTTCAATAAAATAATGTAGCATGGACATCATACTTTCAAAGAAGAAAAATGTAAATAAAAAAAAATTCTGTTTTTTTTTTTTTTCAAAATGTATGGAGAAAATTGAAACGAAAATGCTTCTAGCTAGCCTTAAAACTCATCTAGAACTTAAAGAAAATATGATTTTTTCCCCCTTAGGTTGGAGGAATTTAATACAGCAAAAACAAAAGGGAAACAACCATATAAAGGATTAGGAATCACAAAAAGATTATAAAAAAAAAAAAAAAAAAAAGTTCAAAACAGTAACCTCTTTTGAAAAAACAAAAGGCTATTTGAGGAATTTACTTGAGACATTCCATATGTGTCGTGGTCTATTTCTTATTGTAACATACTTTGGAAACAAACCAAATAAACTTTCTTAATTATATATAAAAAAACTCCAACTAGAGAAACATTTTAAAATGCATCCTTTTCCACCTGAAAGGGACACGGCCATATATACATCAAGGAAACAGAAAAAGAAGAAAAAGGATCTTTTGGCACATTGTTTCTCTCTTGTACTGACTAAGACATAAGAGAGAGAGAGAGAGAGAGAGAGAGAGAGAGAGAGAGAGAGAGAGAGAGAGCAAGGAGTAGGACCTTCATTCAGTGTAAGAGAGAATTTGATTGTAGGACCTTCATTCAATTTGAGAGAGAGTTTGATTGTAAGACCTTTATTCAATTGATTGCTTGCTGGTAGTGATACATTCAGTTTTAGTTGGAGGTTTTTGTTATACACAGACATAGTTGATGTGATGATAATGACTTTTGTTGGTATGGGGAGACGGCGGTGGTGGTGGTGGTGTAATGGCATGATGATCCTTGGAGTAGAAAATTTTTATGTGGGCTTCTTTCTATAACTCGCAAAGCTACTATTTTGCTGAGAACAAGCCACAAGTAAAGTAGAAAGTGGATCAAGTTAGACATAAAATAGCTAACTATTAAGATAAATATAAGGTGATCATCAGCAACTCTGGTATGTCTAGACTGCCTTTCTATGATGTTTGTGAAATCATACCAACTTTGGGATTGAAGACTACGTTACATATTTTTATGGTATACATATATATATATGGAAAATATTCGAGTGAGAACTAGTATATGAGAACTTTTTTGTGGAGCGCAACTAGCAATCCATCCAAACCTAGCAACCAACAGGGAACCCCTAATAGTCACTAATCCCAATGATTGGCATCCATCCAAATGTACTGAACAGTCTGATCAATGGTTTTTTTGATATGAAGTCATTAAACTTGTGGGCCATGGATGAAAGAGTTAGGAGCATGGATTTGGGTTAAACTTGATACTTTGGGTGGTCTCACAAAGATCTTTTCATTCCCCCCGGTCCCATCCCCAAATGGGGGCCCACAATTGAGCCCCACAAAAAAATTCTCATATAATACGTGAGAACTAGTTCTCATCTGAATATTACCCCATGTATATATATATATATACATCCTCCCATAAGAGTTAGTTCTTTATGAGTTTTTCACGAACGATCGACTCTTATTATGGCAAGTAAATAAGAGAAACTATAGGTTACAATACTTTTGTTGACTAATATATTCGGTCAATCCGGTCGTTGAGGCTCTTGCGGCCATACATGCATTTGGGCCTAATGATGAGCCCTATGCCTACATAAGGTTTTTTTTTTTTTTCTTCATACACCCATCATTATAAGTCCCTCGCCATCGGCCCTACATCTAAGACTTGACCCTTAATTGTTTCTGTGGTGAGGAGGTGTCTCATCAATCACCACTAAGCAACTAAATAGATTGGCTCATAAGTATATTTTGCCGATAATTGTACTGATGAGATAAGTATAAATGCCTATGTTTTATATATAATGGATACCACCATTTTCCCAGTAAAGTGAAGGGGTAGAAATATGGTCACCTTAAAATTATATATAAGTTTTATTCTAAACTTGTAACACAACAGCGCATCTGGTGTAGTGGTATCATAGTACCCTCCCACGGTACTGACCAGGGTTCGATTCCCTGGATGCGCATTTTGTTTTAATTTAAAATATATATTATTTTCTTTTTTTTTTACTTTTTTTATGCTACGTCTTTATTTTGATAGTGAGTATTGATTCTCAAAAGATCAGTCGCATTCATCATGATAAATTGAGATTGCTGTTAAGACTCAGAACAAAGCAATATTTTCTTGCTAACAAGGATATCCTTGTGGTATTTGACCCGACGAGATTAAGAAGAAAGCAATATTGAGTTTATGATATTATGATACGTTCATGACATTTTCTTGACCCAAAATCGATGATGTTTACAACAACATTTCAACTAAACAGTTGCAAAGATACAGCTTATTAGTCTCTCACCTTCAATAGGAAAATGGTGCAAATAGTAAATGCCAGGACCTTCTAATTCTGAGCCAACTTTGGGCTGAAAGATCATGAAAATATTTTAAAATATAATTTTTCATCAAGTTCCTAATCAGATGGATTTAAAGGGACAGCAGCCAAACAAAATCTAAAAATCCTTCTTCCAACTTTTATTTGCCCAGCAACTGAGGCAAAGATTGAGTGTCACAGAGGCATAAATCGAAGATACTTGGGGCGCTACAAACACAAAAATTGGAACCATGTATCGCGTAGGATCAAGCAACCCTCGCGAAGCCTAGAGATCACCCTACTATAGAGACAAACTTCCCTCGCTCACTCATGATCCAAGGGCGAGGGCGAAGATGGACACCCTGATCATAAATTTTGATCAACCTATGAAGAGTGACTTTCTCCTCTACAAATGGAGACCAAAAGCCGCATTCTTACCATCTTCCTCCTTTTCTTTCATTGGAACAATATGAAGTGAATTGGCCCTCTTGATCCCAGAACCTCCTCCACAGCGGGAGTCTCACCTATCACTGCACTAACCGCTGGTCCAGCCACTGAAGATGTACATTTATGAAAAAGAAACAGATATTTTGTAGCCTAGGATTTAGCTCAGGATAAATCAAAATAGCGAAACAAAATTCATGTAGCCGATCCCAACATAATTGGAAATTTGGACATCGCTTTGAAGAAGATGATGAAGAAACAGATAGTTTCTACCGTAATTAATTGGCGCTTGGTAATGGACACAACATTAAACATTCCTTCTGGTAGGTCACACTAATGGAATTTTCACATTCACATGGGACGGAGAACTCAAACCTTAATAAGGTACTCTTAAGGCACAATTATAAATTACATTTCAAGACTAAATTTCTCAGCAATTACTTAAAAGTCTGAAAATTCCAGAGGCCGGTGCTACGAAAGATACACATCAAAAACGTTACTTTCAGAAAAAACTCTAATTGTGGAAGACAGGGTATTAATCAGGTAAGATGAATATAAACACCCCATATCACTGTAATCCTAATCAATGAATAAGCTAGGAAGGACCATGCCCAAAAAATGAAGTCCCAACAAGACGTCTTGGTTATCACAGTAGCAGATTTAGAGAGAAACAGCATGAAAAGGAATGGTCCATATATTATTAGTTTTATACAATCTATAAATATAACAAAAGAGCATTCATCTGTATAGCAGCTGCCCTCACAAGCCTTACTAGCTCAAAATCCACCAAATAAAGTTTATAAAGAAAGAAAGGGTGCGTTTTCAAAGATCCAGCCTAATAAATTTAATACAGCTTACAAGAACAAAATCCCTGTTAATGGAAAAAGAATCACGGGATTGACGATGATGTTGAGAGAAACTCCTCTTTTTACGGCAATGAACGATTGGGGAAGAGGCACCACAGAGTATACCCATCCCTGGGAACCTTCTTTCCCAGTTTTTGGGTTCATTGTATAGTAACACGGTAACCAGTACCGCAAATAAATGTTTAAGCGCCGTCCATATGAAATTTCTGGATATGAAAATCACCATACGTCGCGCAGATACCTGCCATCCATTTGCAGACTCTTCACAAAACTCTCAGTTTTGGAGTTATCAAGAGATCCCTGAAGCACATTTCCACAACTCAATTAGTAATGATATTTCCAATCAGCGCACCTTTTCCCTCTTTTACAGTCAACACAGTTTTGCTTATTCCCTTTTGATTTGAACCCAGAAGGGATTATGGAAAATTATTTAATCTAAGCAAAAGACTTCTGAGAATGAATCATTACACATACCTGCTCTTGGACTATGGTGTGAAGAACCCGATGGACATCTTTGGCCATTCCTTTGGCATCGCCGCAGACATAAATATAACCACCTTTAGAGATTATATTCCAGATGTCACTTGCCTGCAGACAATCAATCTTACATGTTTAGTATCACAGGGAAATGCAATTCATAATTCTCCCAAAAAATGGTACATCTTTTCAACTGACCTTCTCCACCATCTTGTGCTGCACATATTCCTTAGTTGGCCCCTCACGCGAGAAAGCGACAATCATCTCAGAAACCGCACCAGATTCAAGGAATCCGTTCAATTCATCCTCATAAATGAAATCCTGAAAACAGAACACACAAGATTGAAATTTTCTCCCATCAAGCATAATAGAGCAACCCTCTATGCCAATGATACTGAAGCAAGCTTCAACCACTTTCAAATAGGTTATATTTTGGACACAACCAACCAATCAAGAATCAGAGACCCAAGCCCCTTTCAACCAAAATGGATCAAGCAAAAGGAATTGATGGGGCCACCTGTTGACACTTGACACACTAGAGTCCTAAATCTAACTCCGTTAAAATAAAATAATTGGGATGTTTATTACCATTTTGCGGTTCCTGCAGCCGAAAAATAGAATGGCAGGGCCAAGTTCTACTCTAGACTGTTTCAGAGCAAACCTTTCCTGCAAGTGGAAAGCATAACTTCTCTGTCAAAAACAACTCATTAGTGACAAAGAAACAGAAATTGCACAAAGAAAAAAGTACAAACCTGCAAAAAACCCCTAAAGGGTGCCAATCCTGTGCCTGGGCCAATCATGATGATTGGAAGTGAAGAATCAGCGGGCAGTTTGAAATTCGATTGCCTCACAAAGACAGGTGCCCAGCTGCAATCGCTGCTTTCCTCCAAAGGCACAGAATTCTGCAATGGGAAGCTCCACCAGTTGAAAAAAGAAGAAAGCCAATCATGAATAGACTAAACACGCACTTTATAAGAGAACATTACTAATGCAACATTTGATGGTGCAAGCTCAAGAACATGAAATAGAATAACAAAGTTCAACACAGTTTGAGTGGGCATGCAATGACCATCCATCAAACCAAAGCATTTTTTGGCATGTGCACCATGAATAAGGTTAGAGATTAACCCTGAAAACCAGGAAGGACCTGTTGTTAAATTTAGTAGAGTCGAGTGTCCAAAGGTTGCAATGACTGTTGGTTTAAAGGTGATATAAAAATCTCCTAAGTACAAACTCCAAAAGTATGATTCTGCAAACAATTGTTTGCTACTTCCAGAACCTACTGATATTTGATCCACCACTAAAAATTATCGTACAAGTAAAATGTTTGAACATCTTTAGTGCAACTTTTTTTTTTTTGTTAATCAGTTTGGATGAAGTGCAACTTTGAAAGGACTTCATCGCAGTCTAACAAAAACACGCAAAAGATCTACACACAAACAATTGGAAAGGATATTAGAAGCACCTCTCCCAACAGAGATCTGGGCCATTCAGCCATACATGAGCCTGGCCCAGCTCTCTCTCTCTCTCTCTCTCTCTCTCTCTCAAAATGGTCTGACCCAGACTAAAAGTCATTGATTAGAAAGGATAACTGATTATCCTCATACAGTATCCAGTCCAACCAATTACAGAACTAGCACAATTTTTTAGCCAAAGCATGTCCACATCTCTACCCACTTGACAGAAGGCCCAGATATAGTTTGTCCGGCATTTCATACATATTGCATACACTTCAGATCCTCTTTGCATGAATAATGCTAGCAGGACCACACTTATTCGTGGGTTTTATATTGCCCAAGCTTTTTAGAACCTGAAATAGGCACTACCTTCATCCAAGTTGAGCACACGCCTTTGTGAATCCTTCCTGTTGGCGTTGGTCCATAAACTAATGCACAGGTGACGTGAATTCTTGATGGAGCCATCCTATTAAAAAAAAAAAAAGGCAAAAATAAGTACATCAAAGCTAGTGAATCATCCATCTTATTCGTGTTAATCTAACAATCTGGGGTTGGATTAATGTGTTCCACTTAAGAAACAATACAAGTGGAGCTCATGAAGAGAGAGTAGCAAAATCAGAAACAATCCTCCTTTCTTTTGACGTTTTTCTTTTTTTTTTTTTGGCAATTTGGAGAGGAATTTGTAAAAAAAAAAAAAAAAAAGAGAGTGCTCACTTTGGAGAGGAAGAAATCGAATAATATCGAGGCTGCAGGCGAGGGGCTACTGCTGCGAAGAAAACTCCAAGAGGAGGCTTTGCAGAAGGAAACTCAGCCATGACTTCCAGGAGGCTTCTCTGACTGGCAACAATCCACTGTGCATATTCATCCTGCACCAAAAGACTCTTGTTAAAAGGTGGTTGTTTCAATAGCAGCATATATCATAGTTGCTGAGACTAATCCCAACCTTTCCAGCAGGAGATGCTAGATATTTTAGCCGATCAGCTTCATTGGGGTCAGAAGCATGAGCAGCCAATGCAAGGAGAGCAGCCTGAAAAAAGAGGGGAGAAATTGATGCACAATTAGACTTCAAACCATTACTCTTTAAGTGATTCCACAAACAATAATATAGCATCACAGCTAAAGGAAAATACCTTTTTGGGAGAACTCAAAAGATCGGCATATCGTGCAAGTGCAGTTCTGAGAGTGCAAGGACATGGGAAGGGTGGTGGCAAGGAGCTTGTACCAAGTGGTGTTCCATCCTCTTTGTCAGTATGGATGGAGAAGAGAGTATCTGCAACACAACCTAACAAGTTCTCTGCTTCCTCCACAGTTTCAGTGCAGTTCTCAGTAAAAACCCCAACATGGTCTCCTGTTTCATACCTAAAAAATATATAGAAAAAATAATATTGATGACAACTCCAACAATGGAAAAACAGCAAAAGCATCCTTACCATTATAGAATTTTTTTTTTTTTTTTTTTTTTTGAGAGATAACCGTGACAATTCTATTGATATACACCCTTTAAACAGTGTAAATAGCAATAGTTTTTAATGACACTAATTTTTTGAACAATTGTCTAATGATACGTGGTAAAAACACTGGCAGAGCCAGCATATTCTCACAGGGGCAAGCAAGCGATGGTCTACCCGATCATGTGGGCCACAAGTGCACAAAACAAGAAAGTGAAAAAGTATTTGGTAAATTACTCATCAAAATCAATCCACATGTGGTCGTTGTGATGATGACAGCCCTAAATCAATGCAATAAAGTTAAGATGACGACATGCGATCTACGTGAAAAGTTGACCAGCCCAATATTTAGGCCACAATCTGATCAACATTGCCCCACCACTAAATATGAAGGGTTGACAATTGATCCACTTCGATTGGATTTGGCTCAAATTGAGCACTGAGGGTAATAACATGTATAGACTGAACTCGAACCCAGCTTCTTCATTAATTGTCTTCCCAGACCAAAAGCCGAAGATCACCAATTAGAAAGGTGCTTATTAGATATCCCATGGTCAACGGCATACATCAATGTGTGAGTTTACAACATGATCTAGGAAAGTTAAAGGTGTCAGTCTAAATGACTTCAAAAGACATTTTCCTGACTTCCTACACTGCTTGAACCGAAAAAGCTGTTGACAACCTATGCATCTTAATAGCTGCCATGTAGATAGGATGAAAATGGGACAGTTCAGGTCAGGGCCATAATGTGCACATACCAAAACCTGAATTACCACTAGAAGACTTCACACATACCAACTGGGGTCCAGGTAATAAGACCTGTATCCAGATTCACATTTAAGTCCTAGGCCAACCTGGACCCGACCCGAATAAAGGGCCTGGAATGGATCCAGACCCAATCAAGGCCTGAATGCTTGGAACTGGTTTAGCGGGTACTTACTGACTGGAATGCCCAAACAGCACTGATTCAATACCAATGCAGTTGTTGTCCCCATAATTCCTTTCACAAATGGTGGTCCCTGTGCCTTAGTAAACGTGTTATTGTTTTTCTTCCTACACCCTGCGGCTTACTACAACTAAATTGGTCTTGCAAGTTGGGACTCGGGGTAGATCAGACTGATCTGGATTAGTCAAAGTGGATCTGGATAGCCCTTTGTTTTACTTACCCCATACACCTATAATATATATATATATATATGGTCATGGCATAGGGCATTTAGGCCCTTAGATATGAAATTCATGGACCTGAACCCAGACCTGGGTTGAAAATGGGTACATATTCTATATGCTGGATCCATAACTGGTACTTTCAAATTGGGTCCTTTGGGAATTCGTATATTCAGGAACCCTTTTTCATCCTTTTTATGATCACCAAAATAGCAGATTGTTAAATTTTTCCAAGAACTAATCAGAAAATAAAGAGATGAGTTGCAATAGCTACTATTTGAGTTCACAGTTGTATTTAATAAAAAGAAATAAGAACCTGCATTTTTATTTAAAAAATGGCCACAATTTTATGGAAGGGGGAAAAAGACACCATGGGAGTAGAATAAGAGCTTACATGAGTCCCGTTCCTGATATGTCAAATTCCAGATGAATGCATGAGCGATCAGAAGCTGGGGTGTGAAGCTCCCTCCGCACAGCCACATTAGCTCTTTAGATAGCATGCAACAAGTCAGCTTGCAGAAGAAACAATGAAACTAAGGTTAATGTGAGTTCTAAGGTGTATGATATTTGTTCGCACCTGCATGGATGTTGAATGTCATGAACAGCATGCCCATTTGCAAGACTCCAATTCTTGTTGTGAAGTTGTGCATCTTCGGGATCATAAAATACAACTCGATATTCTGGTACAGCAGCAGTGTAAGTGGTAGAACCACCCGAAACATCATCCTCATCACGAAGCAACTGATCCAACTCAGGCCATACTAGCTCTCGCCTAAAATAGCAAAATGATATCTAATGTGAGTCGAAAACGTGTTTTTAGCAAAAGTCTCATCCAAGATAATCAAGTATGAAAATGTACAGCCATTTGAACGTTGCAACATAACAAATCAGAAGATGGAAGTTCTACACACCATGCAGTAAAGTCATCCTCAATGCATTGATCATCATCCCCAAGACCCACTGGGACAAGGCGCTTTGCACCTGTAAAAGCACAAGGATGATAAATGTTAAAGTTACAGTGGATGAGGGGATGCAAGTAGCCTCCTAATACTGTGTTGATTTTACACTCTCCCTTATCAGAATAATGAGCTATCACAAGTGATAGAAAGTATAATTATAGACAACGAGACTTGTTTTGGTTGACATGTATATCATTTATCATAATCCTTTTCAGATACAAACAAAAAAAAACCACCTTTTTAGCTTCAAGGTCTATCTTTCTGCAACTCCATGTCCAACATCTCACAACATAAGAAAATGATAAGGTTACCACACATCTTACTCCACTACAATTACACTTGCATGTCATAGTTCCTGTATTGCTCTTTTGAATTTTATTTTCTAATCATTTAGAATTAACATGCTGCAGAACTGAAATGTATAGTTCATATGAAAATGAGGGTACAGTAAGCTACTACCCAGAGATGGATCAAATTGAAATAATCAACATCAATCAAATCTTCCACCATTTTATCAATTGTCTTCTACACTAGACGTCTCAACAGTAAACAATGAAAAACAAATTAATCACTACAAGACCACAAGTAGTATTGGCAACTATATATATATATATATATAACTCAAAAAACTATAGTTAATAACTTTAAAAAATTTATAAAAAAAAAATACAACAGAGACTACACGGTAATTTAACTTCGTCATGAAAATTTTGAATTCTAGACACTAGTACATCTTAGATTAGCCCCTCTTCCTTGTCCTTTTTCTCCCTTCTTTCCCTATTATTTAAGAAAGCTCTACAAAATTTTGATGGTTGCAACCACCTTAATGACAAACTTACCAGCAAGATACTAACACAGCCTAATAGGCTTTCAAAAAGTATCTAAAACCACGGGAACAGTAAGTATTTAAGAATCACCATCACAAGTATCAAATGAATGAGACAAGTTATCAGGACATGATAGATTTAAAACAATACTTTTACCATTGACCTTAGTCTTATAAATGCCAAGCTCGCAGCTTCCAAGCAGAGACACCTATGAGAGAAACCTCACTCAATGTTTTAAAAATCAGATCAGAGGGTGGACCAATGGAATGGACAATTTAACCCAACCTGGTTTGACCATCCTCTTTAACATGGCTCAACCATAACAAATAATAATAATAATAGCAATAATAATAAATAAATAAATAAGACACTTTAAAAGATACTTCAAAATAACTAATTGTAGGCCCAGCTGGTTCAAGCGTCAGTTTTGAGCAGTAACCGGCCAATCTACTTCTGTTTTCAGAACACCAATCTTACCAAAATAGAAGGCAATTTTTTAATAGGCATGTAGCAGTTCAGAATGTGAACAAAATTGAAACCAATAAAGACTGAGAATTAAGTAGTGAAAAGTAACATGTTCGATTCTAGAGAGAAAGAGAAACCACGACTAAATAGGAATGAACGCAAAAGTAAAAGCCCCCCTCCTTCCTTTCTCTCTCTCCTCCTTTCGTGAGTAAAATGATGATGAGCATTGCATGTATAGACTGGAGCATTATTCAAATGAGTAAAACATCAGTGGACATCAATGAATCATGCACATGAAGAGGAATGAAATATCTGTAATAATTCAAACTAGTGTTTTCCACAATTCTATATGAATAGGCAAATATTGTTGTAAAATCTTGAAAATGCAGTCCCTGATTCAAGCTGCGCACTCTTCGCCCAGTGCTATGAGCATTGACAGGGTAATGAAATTTCAAAAACACTGATACACATCATCAAAAGACTAAAGAAGGGCCGCAAATACAAGCCCAATATGCAGCCAGGGAGAACATCACAATGGTACTAAAAAGGATCAGCTAATAAAGAATATGGTAACCAAATCAACATTAGCAGCATTAGCTTATAAAAGAATATGTTGCCAAATCTCCAACGAGTCAGCCGAAGAAGCACCTAATGAATTTGATACAACATGCCAAACAAACCACAGAATATCCATCTTCATATTTCCAAAGTTGTTTATTTGCATGTACTAAAAACTTGCATCTGCAGTATCGATTTTTACCACAACAATCCAAGTTCAAAGAACCAATAAAGCACATCATACCATGGTTTTTTTTTTTTTTTTTTCAAAAAGGAAAAAATAAAAATAAATAACTACATAACAAACGCACATACCCTGCTCCGCGAGGGTGTCATCCACCACCTTTGCAATCTGTTTTATTTTTTAATGATGAAAAACACAAAGATAAAACATCAGAGACTAGCCTAAAGCTCATAAAGCCAAGAACTACAGAATCTAATGGTTATTTGCTCTCATCCACCTTATTGAAATGCTCATATTGTCTGTTTCCAAGCCCAAACACACCATACTGAAGGCTCTGAAGCCAGTTTTCCCTCCCTTGCCCCTGAAACCACCAAACAGTTTAATAATTCCCACTGAATCTCAACCTGAGACAAAAATTGGATAAAAATAAAACACATTTCAATTGTAATTCTTCAAATCTCACCTCCGTAAACCACTTATAAAACCTCGCTGCATTATCCGTTGGCTCCCCATCTCCATATCTACAAATTCAAAAACCAGACTTCAATCAAACAAAAGAGACGAAGAGAGAGGGAGAGAGAGAGAGAGAGAGAATTTTGAAAAGACGATGTTACACAAATCTACAGAGACTAACTTACGTCGCTAAAAAGAAAAACGCTATGGATTCCTTCTTCATTTTCTCTTCGTATTCATCGTCATCAGCAGCATAATCATCCTATCAACAGCTCAATCAAGATCAACAGTGAAAATCCAATCCGACGGCCACAAATCCTCCAAAATCACGAAAGGAGATTCGAAAAGGGAAGAATCAAATTACCAAGTCAACGACTTTGAAGGTCGCTTTCTCATATCTCGCTCTAGCCTCTTCTGCCAAAGCCTGAATCAAAAACAAACCAACAAAAAACAACAAGATTCAGAAAAAAAAAATCACAGAAAGCTCATTCAACTCACAGAATCCTATACCAAAAAAAAAAAACACAGAATCGACAAATCAATCAAAGAAAATTCAGGAAAAACTCAAATTCAGCTCACGAAATCGATAGATAAATCAAGAAAATTCAGAAAGTTTGCAGACAACTCAAATTCAAAACGCAGAACCGATCAAGCTCTAACCTTTGCGAATCCCTCGGCCGTGCCGGTCTGAGTGCCGAAAAAGACCGTCACTTTCTTCTTCCCATCATCCACCTCCGCTTCCGCCTCCTCCTTCAAGATCAACGGCTTCGGCGTCTCCGCGGCCTTCACCGATTTCTGACCGTTCGATCTCCGCCAGAAGAACAAGAACACGCAACCAATCAACACCGCGATCGAGGTGGTCAGAACCACCAGAACCTGGCGGTTGTTGCCGAAGATTGCAGCGGCGCCGGAGGAGTCGAGGAGATCGGACTTCCCCTGGATGATCGCCGACATCAGCTCGAAAGGCGAGATCTTCATCGAGCCCGACATGGTCTCCGGCAGGCGAGATCGGACGGAGGAGATGTCGAGATAGAATCTCAACGGTCGAGATCGAATCTGTAGAAGATACGAGAAGGTTTTCGGAGGAATCGGAGCCGTGCAACAGAGAGAGAGAGAGAGAGGCAAGAGGAAATAAAATGACTCTCCTGAGAAAGGGAGTGGGATAGTAAAGGTGGAGTTATATTTCCGGCTCTGCTCGAACCAACGCCCACCAAACTCGACTGGTCAAATCACCTACCACATCTTAACCATGGTTAAGACCCTGGTTGAGTTAGATTGGGGTGAATTGACCGAAATGCCCTCTCCTTATAAAGTTTCTCATGCATTGGGGATGTGATGAATAATATATCATTTACCCAAAAATGGGGATTGGTGAGTTTGAAATTTTGTCCATGTCCTTTTATATAGGGTGGACAAGGCTGGCCCTCAATCTAAAACTCTAGACATGAAGTTTTTTTCGCCGCACATGGTTGAGTGGTGTTTGCACTTGATTTTTATATATATATATATATATATATGTCCAAACATCAATTTGATGGATTTTGACAAAAGTCAACTTTATAGTTTGGATTTGGATTCAATACAAAATTTATATATTGTATTCGGATCTGACATGAACTTTAAAAATAAAAATAAAAATTTGATTTTGGGTCAAGATTGGAAACAAGATGTGGAGTGCATTGGTATCATTAGAAAACTAGCAACAATGGCCCGGGCTAAGTAAATAAATATAAGAAATAAATTAAGATTAGTATTTTTTAAATATTATTACGAATAAAAATAAATAAACTTAATTTCACTGAACATGTCTTTGGACAAAGAAGAAAAACGGTTGCAATGAGTGCTAGCAAGACAATCATTAAAAAAATTATTGCAAGTTACTGTAATAATAAGCTCCTTCAGATGCGTATATTTACTTACTTTCAATTCTTTTTTTACACTGGCTGCACACTATCCACAAATCATTTTCTGCAAAAATCAATTATTAAAAAATAATATAAAAATAAATAAGATATATGTATCCAAAGAATGAAGAAGAAGGATTGCAGATTATTGAATTTTTGAATGATATTAAGAGAGATTCTAGGGAGTCTTAAATGATATTAAAAAAGAAAATTTAGGAGAGATTTGGATGATATTAAGAGAGAAATTTTAGGAGATCAGGTTTTAAATTTAAATTTTAATTGAGATGTGACACTTTAAATGAGAGATATATTAGGAGAGGAAGATTAAATATATGCAATATCTAGGCTCAAGGTGAGTGGTGCTGTAAAGAATTTTGTATTTTTTATGTATATATATATATATATTTTTAAAGAAGAACTCTTGTGCTGATACAATTGAAGTAGCCCTAAACCCTAATCTTAGATTCAACTGATTTAAATTTCTAAGAAAATAGATGGGATTTGGTATGATCTAATTGGATTGAAAATTCACGGGGAGGGGTGGTGTTGCATACTTGTGCTTCTGCTTGTCTGTCTATTTCACTCACTTTGCTTCTGCTTCTGCAACTTCTTGTTGCAATGGCGACTGCAATGAAAAGGGTAGAAAAGATCCGCCAAATCATCCATCTGAAGCAGTTTGCAAAGCAATGGAAGGCCATCAACCTACTCCGCTGACTTGTTTTCTCCCACCCCGACTCCGACTCCAATCCTCCTTGCCGGACCACCTCGGGTATTTTCGCCGTCTACGTGGGTGCAGAGCGGATTCGATTCGTCATCCCGACCTGCTTCCTCGGCCTTCCCATCTTCGTCGCTCTTCTGAAGAAGGCCGATGAGGAGTTTGGGTTCCAAGCCCGAGGGGGACTCATCCTGCCCTGCGAGGTTGGTTTTTTCAAGGAGGTCTTGAGGATCCAGGAGGAGGACGAGCAGAGGTTTCGTGGTTGGGAACTCGATAATGTTTTGTAGCTTTTTGCAGAGGTGGGTCTTGATTCTTCTTGCAAGGATGGGATTGACAACATCACCATCACCTCTACTACTTCTCCCTATGGTTTTTCATAATACAGTTGATGCAACACCACCCCTCCCCTCTTCTCCCTCCTAAAAAACCTAATTTTTATTTGGGTTCCCGCATAATGATCGATATCGACCATAAAAATGGTATTTGGGTTCCCGCGGAATGGTCGATATCGACCAATCGCTAAACGACAAAAAAAAATAAAAATAAAAAAATGCACCTTGAGGACATTATCTATAAATACGGTGTTTCTGGGACCTCAGAAGTGGTATGGTGTCCTACAGGGATTTATATAGTAAATTCCTCAATACTTTTTCTTTCAATGAAGAAAAAACAAATTATCCAAAAATTAGAATTCAAAAACAATTATTGTCTTTTGCATACACTTTTTCCTAATTTTTCTTTCTATGGCCACCCTTGCAACTTTTGGTTGCTTTTTCTGCCCCTTCTTTCCTATTTTGTATAAATGACATGACAGCAACATTTAATCAAATGAATGTGCTCCATGTTGAGCTCGCTGTATTTTCATAAAAGAAAACTGTATTGATTGCATTTACATGAAAATAAACTACACTTTCACAGAAAAGATTTGTCAAAGATAGAGGGCATTTCACCCATTTCATCCTCTAGTTTCTGTTAATTGGAGAAGTAAAATCAGTTTACTTTCAAAATAGAAAGAGTAGAACCAAGGATAGAGATTTTGCCATTTTATGTGAGTTTTCACTGTTCTCCTTGTTTTCTTGTCTGGACATGTTTGTGGATGGCATTTTTTTCTATGCAAAAGCATGAAAATACATTTCAAGGTGTGGGGTTTCCAACATTTGGTGCTTGTTAATATAGGGGAGCTGTCGGCACCTGCAGTTCATTAAATCCAAATCCTACAAGGCGTGGCATCCCATAATTCACTATTGCGTTGCAATAAGTCCACGACTTGTTTGCTTATTTAAAACCCAAACTGCTTAAAGTGTGATTCTTTTTTGCATAGGATTTTTTCCAAATTTCACTTTAATCAAAGTGAAAATTTCCCCAAAGAAAAAAAAAAGCAGGATAGTGTTTTTGGGTGATTTAGATTTTAGACACTGGCTTCACCTATGATATGCCCCCCCCCCCCCCCGGCCTCCCCGGGTTAAAGATAGGGAATGATATGCGCCCTCCCACCCCAAAGTTTAACCTCTACTTTATGGCGATGTTCTTTATAGTCTAGGGGATCCATACGGTCCATTGATAGAAAAATCTGAGCCATGAACCAATCAGGTTGCAAATAGATAATTGAGCATAAAAAAATGATATAAGAGAATTTTATCAATAACCCATCCTTTTTTTTTAATAGCCCATAATATCTCCCGCCCAGCTCAGCCAAAAAGCTTTTGTTCGTGAGCGCGAATAACACTTGATTTTAGACAACCGAGAACTAATCGCTATGGGCACATACAAACCTCATATTCATATGCATCGGGTAAAACTATGGAAGGTGGACAACAGAGATAGATGTCAAATACAAGACATCTTCACTTTTTGAGGCGTAGACTCCTTAGCCAACTGATATCAATAATCCATAGTTAATTGCCAGATTTTGAAAAACACATAAAACCATAGTGGTAAGGGTGTCTGGCCAATAGGTTGCCTCGCGGGTTCTGTACCACTTATCCATCTAGGGAAAAAAAATGAAAAGGGCAAACAAAAAAAAAAAAAAAAAAAGGATGTTTTCCCGATTAAGACCCATGTTCTACTGCCTATTGATGTAGTACATGACCAGCTCTGGCGCACATGTTTCAGCGCATTTATTTGTGGCTGGATAGTACCTTGAAAACGTGGGCTATCCGATGCCCAGAAGTGTGTAGTAGGTTCCTTCATAGAAAAGTGACAAACCCATTTGCAAATGGCCCTAGTCACTTCAAGGTCCACACAGGTGCACTAGAAAACACTCATGTCTTCATCAAGCATCCTAGAAGTTTTATGGTGGAAAAAGAAGGGGACATCCCAGTGGTTGGGAGTTCAGTGAACTGGGATTCATTACATTATCACCTATCTTGTGAGGTGGTCATCAAATTAAATTATGGAAAGGGTAAAAGTAAGGTATGTTAAAAGTAAAAATAGAAGTGCAGAAGACCCATAAAAGATACCACACCTGAGAAGAGAAGAGGGTAGCATACAACGGAATTGAACCCTACGCAACTGGGTCAAAGATAGAGTCGGTAGCTAACTAAGCAGCCCGTGGTTCTCAAGGGAGTCTAAATTAAAAGGCGCCTCTTGCCATAAACTTTACTCCACCCTACTTTTTAGTGGTAAAAACAAAGAGGCTTGAGGAGTAAAAGGTAAGTAGTGCGCAACATAAGTCTTCTTTTACCCTCTGTTTTTTTTTTTTTCATTAAGAAACGGTGAAGTAAAAAAGATCACATTACATATTTGACCTACTGATGAGAACCTAAATGCACCATTTAGGCCGCTCAATGATAACTTTGTTACACCTTGAGATAGTAGTGTATAACCTTGTTTGTGTTATTTTAGTGTTTTCAGGTGTTTTAGGTGAAGAGGAGAAAGATAGAGCCATCGCAGACGAACCAAACATGCTGTCTCCAGGCATCCGAACGCCAGCCCATTCAGTCACTTTGTCAAGCTTTTGCCTTCTGGCGTCCGGACGCCAGCCCCTACGCAGTACCCTTTAAACTCTGCCTTTTGGCGTCCGGACGCCAGCCCCTGCGCATCACCCTTTAAACTCTGTCTTTTGGCATCCGAACGCTAGACATGGGTGGAGTCTGTCTCCTTGCGCGTTTTGAATATATTTTTGGAGAAAAAGCTATAAATAGGAAGCCAAACTCGTTTTTAATTCATTCAAGTCTTGGGAGAAGAACTAAAGGCTAGTTTTGGAGGATTGGTAAGAGTGCCAGTGGGGATTTTGTCAAGGATTCTTTGTTTGTCCCTCTCCATGAGTAACTAACTGTCCACCTTAGGGTTGCGATGAAGCCCTAATCTTGTATTTTGGTGATGTATAGGTTTTAGGGTTTTACTTTAAACGCTTTAGTTATATGACTTGAATGTTATGTATTGATTGGATTTTCTTTATTAATACAATATCTATTTTTGGTATTTTACTCTTGTAGATTTGAATACCAATCGTATAATTATGCTTGAATGAATGTATTGTTAGATCTAAGATAATCTATGCCATAGAGATATGTTATGCCCAAATCTAAACATACATCCCTTATTTGTTGACTTTGTGAAGGTTTGTAACCAAAACGAATCTTTAAAGCGTTGATAGTGAAACCCTAGGTTTATACTCGCCATTGTACGAGGGTAGAGTGGACGTACCCTAAAATCTTTTCTTCGATTAAATCAAACATTGTTTTTAATTTGCTAATTTAGGAATCAAACCAATTAAATCAATACTTTGTTTTCTAATATGATTAATTTAGGAATTTGGGAACCAACACAACTTAGCCTTTTTATCCCAGTGGATACGACATTCGGTTAATATCTCTACTCTCATGAGTAGAAATAGTAGTTAGGTATGAATTATATTTGCAAATCCTGTTTTGGGACGATCACCTACGATCCCGGTCTTGGTCACATTAATGATTGACTTGGATTGTGGGTTAGTTCTCTATGAATCACATCATCAATTGGTATGAATAATTTTTAAAACTCACATTAGCTTGGAGTTAAGATGTTGATGCTTCTAGATCTTGACTTTGTAAATTTTTTATGTAACTAAAATTCAGGTACCCATGGATCTTGATCTTAACTTGGGCTCATTAGAAAAAACAACTTGGAATATTAGATTATTAAATCTAACCTGCATAACAGTTATATTGACATGAAAACACAAACAAATTACCTCATGTTTACCACAAGCGAATTGAGATCGATAGCATAGTATGATCTCTGACCCTAACCTCGAGGGGTAGCGTAATTGGCTAGGATCATGGCTCAAGAATAGGAGGTTGTGGTTTCGAACTCGCACTCTCTCCCTGGGACCACCTGCATAGGCAAACACCCTAAAAAAAAAAAAAAAATCTCTAACCCACAAAGAGCCTATTTACTGGTTATTATCTAGCAATCCAGGTGACATATTGAAGAACAATATTTTTGGCGTTTCAAGGTTTCCATTCCCAAACAAACAAAGGGATGGTTAGGTGATGATATAAGAATTAATTGTTCTGGGACTCAGCAAACAACAAAATCTTATGACGTGATGTTGCTTGTTTTTTCTATTTTTACTTTCTTTCTACATTTCTATAGCAAGGAGAACAGTGTAATCTTTCTTTTTATAAGAAAAGGTTGCAACCAATAACTTTCCTATACATTACTCAAACATTTGAGAAATGCATTTATATATTCATATCTAACCGATTGACAAATATCTTATTATATTGAAAATGTATTATATTCACACACACAATTATAAATATGATAGTACTTCATCTTCAGTATCATCTCCAAATGTTTCTTTATACAGTTTTAATTTTTAATTTTTACTTTTTTTCTTTCACTCTAAGCAACATGTGAAGATGTATGTGGAGTAGACAAGTATTCAAGTTAGGAGAAGGTTAGAGGGTTGGTCAATTGCACACAAGCACCTGGCCTTTGTGTAACTTGGGGAAAGGAAGATTTTGTAGTAGCTTACCTATTCTGTACTTGTAGCACAAATATATGCTACTCTTCACCATCCAAGTATAAAGCTCACTAATTACGCTTTATAAAGCTCATTATGTGAAATTAGTTATAAAAATCGCGTTAGGTCGAAAATCCTATCCTCTAATACAAATGTGGAACCTCTCAAAAGAAGACCTTCTCAAGTGACAAGATCAAACATTTGAATCAGTACTTTGCATATAGACTAGGATCGTTTGAATCCCGAGTTATTAAATAAGACATCCATACTATTAAAACAATAATTATCCTTAGTCCTAGCACATGGGATGAATGATAAGTAAACCATCTTAGGTAAATGTTCTCCTACAAGCAATAGCATGTGCAGTTCAGCACTATGGGGCACACTTCACCCCACCTTTCATTAGTGTAGCTCCTTTGATAGTCTTTTTATCTCATGATTTGGAATTAGCTCCAATTTTACACTCATTGAATCTTCAGTCACCGTTGGATTGAATCTCAAAAAAATCTATGATTGAAATGCTATTAAATTTTAAGGCTGTTAGATCAAACAATATGATAATCTAGTAGGGATGATCTTTTGATCCCCATTGGCCATAGGGAGACCTTTCAACTTGCTCTCCTTCAATCGGTAAGCTTGCATCTAAGTAGGCCCTACGAGCTAAACTGCATATAACATATGGGCAATATGCTTCTCAGTGAGCATTTCCCAACTATCTTTGAAGGTTCTTTATAAAATGTGGATCTCTAGATTGGTCAACTCAATAGCCAAATAATGTGTGCCAAAACAATATGTTACGTAGCGGAATTTAAAAAAAATCACGCACCACAAGGGATACCAAATATAATGTGGAAAATCCAAATTGGGTGAAAACCCATGGATCTAAACTGGGTTAATAATCAAGCACTATGAATCTTGCAGTTACAAGATACTTATAGATTCCTCCCTAGATAATCATTACCTAACGGCTGTAGTTACCTCTTGTGTAGATTCACGCCTCAACGACTTCACACCGTTGACCGCAACAAATTCAACACCACTTAATTCCTCAGATCTTCTACGAAAAAAGATGATCTTTTACAAGAGATGTAGAAGAAACAACTCTCTAAATGAACTATGCAACTCAACTCTTCAATGGAAGCTCTAGAGAAGAATTCTCTTAATTAGGGTTTCTAACTCAAAACAATGAGAGATGTATCTCTTTTGGGTTGACATAGAGTCATTTAAATAGGCTTATTGAAAGTTTTTTGCAGGGCTACCAGAATAGATATACTAGTTCTCAAAATAACCAATCAACATGCAGCGAAAAAAATCAATCAGAATATAGAACTAGCTATCTACCAATCACACACCACAAGAAGGCAGACACAATTTTTAGCGTGGAAACCCTATCCAGGGAGAAAAACCACGAACTAGAAATCAAGAGTTCACGAACGATTACAAGATATACTCACAAGCTCATTTACCTCATTCTGTACCTCGACCTAAGGACTGTAGTTCTTCTTGTAAAGAATCCACTGACACGACATCCACCGTGCCCCATTCTTCTTACTTGATCTCCTCGCACCTTGCCAGTCAAGATAAACTATTTTCTACGAGAAGCAAAAGTAGCAACAATCTTCTAGAGCAGCACTTCAGAACGATATCTTAATGGCTCTAGAGAATAATCTCTCTCTAAGATATCTCTGACTCAGATTAATGAGAGGTGTAACTTAGGGTTGAGAGCAATACCCTATATATAACCCCAAATTCGTGCCTTAGACTTAGAGCACAAGTAGGACTCAAATTGGGAAACTAAGTCTAAAAAATGAAATAATTCGCAATCAGAAAAAGAGACTTCTCGTTTCTGCGCCGCCTGTCCGATCGATCGGATAGTGTATTCGATCAATCGGACAGCCCATTTAACTGGGGCGCATTTACTGTCTGATCGATCAGACAGAAGTCAGATTGATCGGGCCTGATGGATTTCACCCGGTCTTTTTCTTCTGATCTTTGTTTTTAGCACTACCGACGATCCAACCACAGTCCATTCTAAAATAAAATAGAAAATACAACTCAATAGACCCAGAGTTTTGTCCAACACATGAATTAGCCAACAAAAATACTAACACTTATGTTAGTATTTTATGTTGGCTAATTCATGAGTTGAACAAAACTCTGGATACATTGAATTGTATTTTCTATTTTATTTTAGAATGGACTGTGGTTGTGGCGCCGATAGAGCTGAACCGACAAAGATAGAAGACCGGGCGAATCAACGCAGGTCCGATCAATCGGAGCCTCTGTCCGATCGATCGGACAGTAAATATGGCCCAGTTATTTGCTCAGCCCGATCGATCGGATGCACTGTCCGATCGATAAGATAGGCTGCGCATAAACAGCAAAGTCTCTTATTTTTTGCGAATTGCTTTCCTTTTGAGACTTTGTTTACCAATTTGAGTCCTACTTGTGCACTAAGTCTAAGGCACAAGTTTAGGGCTATATATAGGTTATTGCTCTCAACCCTAAGACACATCTTTCAATAATCTGAGTCAGAGATATCTAAGAGAGAGATTATTCTCTAAATCCATTGAGAAATCATTCTGAATGGTTGCTCCAGAAGATTATTGCTGCTTCTACTTTCTTGTAGAAGATAATTCATCTTGGCTGACAATGTACGAATAGATCAAATAAGGAGAACGGGGCACGGTGGATATCATGTTAGTGGATTCTTTATAAGAACAACTACAGTCCTTAGATCAAGGTACAGGCTGAGGTAAAAGAGCTTGTGAGTATATCTTGTAACTGTTCGTGAACTCTTGATTTCTAGTTCTTGGTTTTTCTCCCTGGATAGGGTTTCCGTGCTAAATATTGTGTTTGCCTTCTTGTGGTATGTGATTGGTAGATAGCTAGTTCTATATTGTCTAACTGGTTATTTTCGCTATTTGTTTATTAGTTAAATTAGAACTAGTACCCATTCTAGTAGGCCCTGCAAATAGTTTCCGCTTAGAGATGTGCTTAGGGTTTCATAAGATAATTGGGGCTCAAACAAGCAAGTTGAGAGAAATTAGAAGAAATCCTAATTTGACAGGTCGAGCGGAGGAAGACTTCCTCAAGAGGGGGATCATTCTGTCTCAGAGTGCTGCGACATCCTGAAGCGCTCGCTCGAGCAGACCAAGTTTCTAGATTCGGGAATTTAAGCATACTTGATTCTGCAACTTTCTTCTTTTGCCTTCCTTTTATCTTCAATGTGAAGCCCCAATACAATCCATACCTTAAAAGTAAGAATTACAATTCAATGGAGCTAGAGTTTTGTCCAACCCACGATCAATTAGCCAACATAAAACTTCCTAACAATCTTATTCTAAACTAACCTGATCTATCTTACAAGGAACAATGTTAGGGGTGCTCCATTCCCTTGAAAGTGTTACTCTCGCTATAGTGCTCTGCCTAAGTTTGCTCCTTCGTCTATGCTTCATAGATGCTTGGGATTGATCCCTAACAATTAGGTGAGGGTGAAATGGCCTTATGACTAAGGAACTACAGATGCTCGAGTGGAAATGGGCATCTCATCTTAGAAAACCACCATGGGTTAGTCCCTACTTGTAGCATAGATAGTTAAGGGACTTAGGTAACACATGTGCTTATATGTGAGTATTTACCATATTATAGGAACAAAGATAGGGGAAAAAGCCCTATTATCAACTTGATCACATTCAAAATATATAATTAACTTTACAACATGAAACTAAATTTCACATATGTTTTTTTTTTTATTGATGACACCCCATAGAATTAATCTCCTGGATGGTGCCCACTAAATCCACACAAATTCATATCAATCAAATCTAGGACAATTTCATACACAAGACGTTCGGAGCAAACCTACAATTGATGCCACTCCACCAACTTTTAGGTGGGTACACATGAACAATCCAATGGTAAGATCACTCCCATTTAAGAGAATCTTCTCGGGGGGTTGAATTGGGAGAAGCAAGAATTCTAAAAAATTGAGAGATAAAGCTTGTGAAAGTGGGGTGATCCCATCTTCCTACTAGAGTCATGCATAAAACCTCTGGGGTCCTTCCTTTATCCAAGGCACCACGCATGGTAACCTAGTTTTTTTTGAAACACACTTCTAACAAAGCCATTTTTGTTTTATTTGGAGATTAGATTATATAGAAGCCCATGGGGTAGTTGAAAGCCTTTAGAGTTTAGACCCATACAGTTTTGCCTAAAAAAAGCGCGTGGGTGGTAAGAAGAACCGGTGCAACCAAACGCAGCCTATAAATTCAACATCTTCCACATTGGACTCTCTGACTTTCTTGACCAAAATGCCCTCTCACTGTCACTGACCTCACTCCATTGTCTCACTTGGCCTTGGCCGCATCTTCTCAAAACTGCCCACAGAGAATGTCCGGTGTGTGGCGATTGACATTTCAAAATTTCAAAAGATGAGATGAGGTAACGAACAGGTCGTTGCTTGTCACTGACTTTATACTGACAGGTCTAATTTGAGGGGTTCATGGAGAAGCCCTACAAATAATTGAACCAGGCTGCAGACACAACTGACCAGCTCAAAAGAATCTTACTGTTCAAGGAAGTCAGGCTTGACCCATTGACACCTTTGGTCTCTTTCACTTTCCTCTTGAGAACAATTGTTAACAACCATCGTTCCAATTAAATTAAGGTCGGCCGGATGAATCCCATTTTATCATTTTAACATAATCTTGAGCCAAATTCTCAAATAGCTTGTCTTTCTTTAAATCCGTCTTTATTATGGGTGACAAAATCTGACGTGATTCACATTTGACTTTTATGCCTGACTACGAAATATATGTGGGTCAGTGCCTAAAATAATTTATTTTATATAGAATGAGTGGAGCCTGTGTCGGCCTTTTTTTCATTTTTTTTGTTTCTTTTTTACCATGCAACTTAACTCCAATACATCATTTATATTTAAAATGAACTGGGTTTTGACTAAGCTTCTATGGATTGGGTTGGGATGGGTTGAAGGAGCTGGCCGCAAAAACCAGCGGCTTGGATTGGGTTGACCGTATTAGACATGATTTATACTGCTCGGATCGGGTTGGCCGGCATCGGGTATGGATTGAAGTTAAATATTTGACTTGTTTGAAACAAAGATTGAATACGATTTGGACTCTTAACTCTAGATGCCCGTTATCGGCCTTTTGCCGGCTGGCTGCAATCTTTACCACTTCTCTCCTTGCCATCTTCGACCATATTTCTTATTTTCTCTTCTTTTGGGGCCATCAACCATATTTCTCCATTTCTCCATTTCTTCTTTTCACCACACATATCATATGTATCCACTATTGAGAGATTGGCCAGCACCATTTAAGCTGATTTAAGTATCTAAACTCTCCAGGTTAAGGTGGCTAACTGTGATGAGACAATGGTGACGTTCATGACAACAGTAAAAGAAATCAATAAACCAATGTGGAGTCCAATCCAGACACCCAACAAAATTGATGGAACATCTCAAAGATTTTCATGGTTTTCCAATTTAGAATTTATGGGAGCCTGAACACAGTCTACCCACCCAAGTAGGTCCACTCAAAATTCAGCCTTATGAATAACTTATTATCAAGGTAAAGTCGTCATCATCACCACTGCATGGGCCACACAAATTAAATTATGACTCTCTTAGTGGGTCCCATTCCCAGATGTGTGTGGTGAGTGCTTGGTCTCAAATTCAATGTTGTAGTTGCAAAAGATTCATAGTTTTCAAGGAGTCGTGTTCCACGAGACAACATGAACTTTATGCTTTTATTGGAAGCATCATTACAAGAAAGATGGGCTTGTGATTTCCTGCTCAAAAATACATAGATTATGCATCATTGCCAAGCATTAGACCCCCACCAGATAACCATGATAATGATATCCTTTTTTTTCCAATAAATAGATGCAGCTTGTAGGGTGCGGGGCATCCTCAATCCGACTTCTCTTCTCTCAGATGGGGCCATGGGGGTAGGTTTTAGAATCGGTTCCAAGGGCCAGTGGTTTGGTGCTATGTAGAACCATTGAAATGCTTCTTTTCCCCTTGGGAAATTGTTCTCTGGCTTATGATAAATCCGGTGTCAAAAGCAGTTGAAACAACATTTGTATTAGTCGTTTTTTTTTTTCATTTTTTTTAAGTTCAAGGCCAAAAAACTAAGATCCGAACCATTGGAAATATTCAAAAGTCCAAACACGACTGAGGGCTCAAATTTGGGCCGTTGATCTATCACGGATCTTGAGATATTTGCAAAAATAAAAAATAAAAAAACGCATATCATTTGATATTATTATTTGGGTTTTATGGGCCCCACAAATTAGATCCAAACCATTAAAGCTATTTGGAAGGTTCTACATGGCTATGGGGTCAAATCTCAAAGCTTGATTTCTCGTACATCTTGAGATATTTGCGAAAAACTTTGAACAAGTGATTTATAATAGTCTACTTCAATCATTTTTTGTGTGTTGTCAACTGAGACTATTTCTAAAGCATCTATTTCAAATAGGGCCATTTGAAACAGATCTGTTTCGTGCAGATCTATTTCAAACATATAAGATTTGCCAAACAAGCCCTAAGATTGTGTTCATCATGTTATTAATTATACGGTCAATCTAATGGTGATGAGAACTCTTATCGAAGTGAAATTTTAGGATATCCCATCCTCGATGGAGCCTTGATTTTGATCAAAAGCCCTAATTAAAGAGTTAAGGATGAGAGGTTAAGATTTACAAAGAGCCATAAAATGAAGAAAAAAAAATCTTAGGGCTGTTTGTTGGCATAAAATATATAGGAATTCATGATTACATTAGCTTCACCGAAGAATTATTAAATAGGTGAGAGGTGAAGGATATGAGGTCTGGAGTGAAGGATATAAGGTGGAAGATAGATAGGACCTCCACTTTCATAGGTAATGAATTATTTCATTTTCCATCTTTTCTTCATTCAATTTTCATTAAAGGGACATTATTTGATTATTATTTTTTAATATTCACATTTGATTCTTCTTTTTTTTATCACTTGCAAAAATATAATCCTAGGCTTTTAATTACATGAAACAAACAAGCACTTAGTTTTTGGATTTTGGATTTTTTTTTTTTTTTGTGACTATCTTTTCTTTATTACAAAATGATTGCCCACCTTTCACTTAAATTAAAATTTAAGAATTGGTTAATTCCCTTCAGATCTTCACTTTTTTAACCCTCTTACCCCCATTGTTTAAAGCCCTTTTTTCCCTAAAAAAGATTCACTAGAGGAATGAAATAACTAAGTCTAATCTCAGTCATTCCTACTATTTCCTGAGAACAATATGCTTGAATTGCCGGGCCTAAAAATAACAAGACATTTTTGTCAAGGTTTTTCTAAAAGGTTGGCCAAGTAGTTGGGTAGCTAGAGGCCACTAAAGGGGACAATGTGGCTATATCAATCATGTGAAAATATTTGATTTCATGGAGTTCATGTAATAATCCAATATGGTTTGCAATTCAAATCAAACCTATGGATCTTGATCTATGCATTAATAATGGATAATAAAAAATACTATAAGCGTACCTTGCGACATGATCTCTTGATGACGAGCGGATCTCCTTTTTCAAATAGGGTTTTCTCCTATCTCCCTTATCACCGACTCCAATATGCGTGAAGTTGATGGGTACTTTTCAGATCTCGTATGGTAAGAGAGAGGACCGGAAAACCCTATATATAGATAAACCCTAGAGAGATTTCTTCCCATCAAAGAAATCTAATAAATGTAAGTTTCCTTAATTCCCTCAAATTAGTTAACAAGAGTCCTATTTGATTGGGCTTACTAAAATTGAATCCAAGATATACTTAGTAAAAACAAAGACTAAAAAAGGGAAAGTAACTTAAATTAGTGAGCTGAAATTGTGGGTCCCAACAGTGTTGCACATGTGGTCATGAGGACCACTCATGTCTAACAATCTCCCACTTGGTCTGAATGACCACACGTATGTGATCTCCTACTTGGTCAAGACGACCATATAAAAGCAATCCACCTTTTAATATAGAAGTTTGAAAAAAAAATATTAAAAAAAAATATTTTTGACTCAACTTGGATTCAACTAAGTTTAAAAATCCTGACAAGTGGCCACTCATTTGTAAAAACAGCCCAATCATTCTTGTTTTTGCTAATACTTATATACTGTAACTAAATGAAACTAATAATGCGAGTCATGGCAGTCAAACATCAATATTGCGACATAATTCCTTCCATGTACGACAGCATTAGTAATTCCATTTGGTCAAGTCATGATTCGAGGAAAATAATAGGAGTTGACTAAAAATTCCTATTTATTGGTCCAACTGAAATTTATCTTGCTTTTAAATGATGAATTAATTGTGCACACAAAAATAAGCAAAAGAACATAATCATTATTAATTAATGAAATTGATCAACAAAAAAATGTCTAAGTAAATAGCATAAATCATGTCAACCACATACATTAAGGTAACACAATGAGACTCATTTCTCTAACATGTCATTATAGGCCTCTGTTGGTAATGTTTTGGTCATAGGATCTACTATCATGAGCTTTATACTGATTTGCTCTATAGACACTAAATTATCCCGAACTTTCTCTTTAACGGCAAGATATTTTATCTGAAAGAGTTTTGCAGCGCTAGAACTCTTGTCGTTGTTAGAGAAGCGAACAGATGAGGTATTATCACAATAAATTTTCAGCGGCTTAAAAATGGAATCCATGATCTGAAGCCCTGAAATAAAATTTCGCAGCCATATAGCTTGATTAGTGGCCTCAAAGAATGCCACAAATTTTGCTTGAAATGTTGAATAAGTAGTTGTAGTTTGTTTAACACTTTTCTACGAAACAGCCCTACTAGCAGGGAGAAAAATGTATCATGATGTAGATTTCCTTGTGTTGAGGCACCCAACAAAATTTGAGTTTGAGAATTGAGTCACTTCTAAATGATCAGATTTTCTATAAGTGAGCATATGTTCTTTAGTCCATTGTAAATATAGCATGACCTTCTTTGCTACTTTCCAATGTACCATGCCAGGGTTAGACTGATACCTTCCTAGCATGCAAACTGCAAAACTGATGTCTGGACGGGTACAAGTTTGAGCATATAAAAGACTTCCTACAACGGAAGCATATGGTATATCTTGCATTTGTTTTCTTTCGATGTCATTTCTGGGACATTGATCTTTGGAGAATTGATCACCTCTTGATATGGGTGCTTTTCCTCCAGAACAATTATGCATAGTGAGTCTTTCAAGAACTCTATTAATGTAGGCTTTCTGTAATAGTCGGAGTAAACCTCGAGACCGATCCCTAAAAATCTCGACTCCAAGTACAAAGGATGCTACGCCCATATCCTTCATTTCAAAGTTCTTTGTGAGGTATTCTTTTGTATTACGTAAGAGGCCTAGATCACTACTAGCAAGTAGAATGTCATCTACATATATGACTAAAATAATAAAGTTACTCCCACTGATCTTCAGGTATATACATTGATCAACAACGTTTTCCTTAAATCCGAAGGAAGTAATGGTATCATTGAACTTAATATACCATCCTTGAAGCTTGTTTAAGCCCATATATAGATTTCTTTAATCTACAAACTAGTTTTTCTTTACCCTTTTCCTCAAATCCTTCTGGTTGTTTCATATATACCTCTTCAGCTAAGCTTCCATTCAAGAACGTTGTTTTCACATCCATTTGATGTAACTCTAAATTAAAATGAGCTACTAATGCCATTATAATTCAAAAGGAGTCCTTTGAAGAAACTGGTGAAAAGGTCTCTTTATAATCAATATTTTGCCTTGGAGTAAATCCCTTAGCTACAAGTTCGGCCTTAAATCGTTCGATTTTGCCCTTTTGGTCTTGTTTGGTCTTAAAAATCCATTTACATCCTATAGCCGCAAACCCTTGAGGCAATTCAACGATAGCCACTCATGTCTAACAGTTCACACAACAGACTTGTTATAATTGTTGAGATTTGTCTTGCAAGGAATCCACCCTATAGTGTACAAATAATACCCAAGTACCCTTTTTGCTTTTTAGACCAAGTTAAGGCAACTCATTTTGCCGCAGGGTAAAGGTTCATATGATAGATGATCTGAGTTTCTCATAATTATAGTTGCTTTGTTCACCACTTATAGATAACCAAGAGTTAGGAATAATTATAATTCTAGGTAACCTATGTACATGGTGTCAAAGATCAAAGGATAAAAAAAGTCTTCAAGGATCATGAGTGGAAATGTACAAGGGACCATTATAATGATATTTCTATTAACTTTGCACTCTTTACTTCTCTGCCTAAACACCATTTTCTACTAAGCTAATTTTCCTTTTGTGAGAATGTCCACATGGAAAGGTTAGAAACTCAACAAAGAAACTTAAGACGCCCTTAGAATCCGCTTGGATGCTAGGGGAGATTTTCCCTTCCTATACAAAAGTTTCATGTCATGTTTGGCAATCAAATCTTCAGTAGTTTTCACCTACTTTTATACGAAGTCATGTAAAATTTCTGTTTGGCAATTGTAAATCCTTGAACATTTAGGATAGTGAAAATCATCATTTTTTGAGGATTTTCATGTCCAAACCCCCTCATATGATCTCAAAATCCTCATTTTCGTGAATTCGTATAATGATACTAATTTTCCCCAAACATAGCCATCAAAACACACCATTAGCAATTTAAAATCCTTAATTAGAAAATTCTCAACCAAGAATCCCTATTCCAAAGCCAGTGACGAATCCTCAAATATACAGACACACCATTTACCAAACGTGCCCTTAAATTTTGCAAGAATATATTGCGCTCATAAATTATTGGGTCAAGCAGGTATCATGCTAGCTACAAGTACAGAGTCTAGTTTCCATCCAAAACTAGAGAAAAAATGGCAGTCCAGTTGAAGATTTTACTTACCTTAGTACTTGCTTATATATGTTTATCTTGTGTTAGTGCTTGTCATACAAGCTGAAAAATCTTTTATAGGGACAATGTAAATAGGTTGCGTGTTGCTTTATACCCAAACATCACTTGTCTAGAGATTCCTATGAAATGGAAACTCTTAAATGTGTTCTTCCACCAAAAATACTAGAAAGGGGCAATTTATCTTCATCCATACTGCTTGCTACTATTTTCTAACCAAATATTCATACAAACCCACAAACCCAAAATAGCAATTTCATGCAAGACAAAGAATTCCAAAAGGCCTTTCAGTTATGGCTTTTTCAAGGCCTTCATTGTTTTCAAGCAGTAGATCAAGGACACAGCTTAAACATGGTTTAATTTACAAGCCCACTAGGTATTACTGTGTATAAACACAAGTACACAACAGAAACCTTCTGTTTTTTTTTTCTTGTTTGAGCTTAAACATGTAACTCGTCTCTTGGTGCATGGGAAGGACGATAAGGACAAAGATATTCATGATAGAAGAAGAGTATTCAGGACCTTGTACCCAAAAGAAAAAGAAAGAAAGAACGAGGGTTGAGGACCGGCGTGAAGTCCGTGGTTTCTTTGATAGTCTTTTTGTTTGATTGGATTTGAAGTGGTCATCTCATTATCTGATCCAAAGGGACCCACTGTGGGGAGATGAACCTACAACAACGTTTCAATCTATAGACACTAAGGAAGAGATAGGATAGATTTAAGTAAGATTGATTTTCTCTTTTCAACGTTGTGTTATTGAAAACGAGAGGTTGGCTAGTTGATTATGCCATGGATTGAATCCCGCCTCTCACCCAAATGACTGAAGATGGATCCTTGTATTTATCTCTTCGTGTATGTGTGAGTCTCCTCTCCTCATATATTTGAGTCTTTCCTCCCTACGTGTGCATGGGCCAGTCGACCCAATTTCAATGGGGACCATGCCCTGGCCGGCACACCTGATTTCAACCCTATGCAGACTCTGTTCATAGTCGGATCCATGATCAAGGGACTGAGAACCATTCATTTCTTTGTGGTCCAAAACATCAGGGCCTTCACTATGTGATATAATTATGATACATTGAGCACCGTGCTTAGTGTATCAGAGGTAAGTATTCTGATTTTGATTCATACGAAAGCATGCCAATCATAGGGAATACAGAACGGAGCAATTAAGGTAAAATATCTAGATTTTGAGTTCATTTGAATGCATGCCAATTATGATCAAATAGAGTGGGATTATATTTTGAGCGAAAAAAAAAAAAAAAAAACTTGGTTTGATCCTCCTGGCCGTTGATTTAATAGCCATGATTTGTAATGGCATATATATAATGATAAATTTTCCAAAGATCATTCCACTGGTGAGTATAGGTCCATTGACCATGCCAATTTATGGGAATTGGGAAGGTAATCATTGAGAAGGGATTGGATTGACTATAGGGAAGTTCATGGGCCAGGCAGGGCCAGGCCTACTGAGACATATCCTGCCCGGCCTGCTGAGACATATCCAGGCCTTGTCCAATGTTAGGAACACATGCCTGTATTTGCAACATTTCCAACTTGGCCATAAATGTCAGGTCTATGCCCGTCGGTCAAGGTTGGAAAATTTTTTTAATTTGTGTGGTCTTTCTAACAATTTCTGAACAGATTATCACTAAATTACAAGCACTTCTTATTTGGGCCAATCCGGCCAGGCTTTGGGGTTTCTTTCACTTAATCCTAGCCTGTCCCAAATAATAAAAAGGGCCCAGATTATATACCAAGATTGGCCCAAACCAGGCTAAGTCGGGATTGGGTGCAGTCTGGCCCGGCCCAAGCACCCATAATTGATGATAGGGCTCAGGCTGAAGTAGAAATCACTTGTAAATCTCATGGGAGATACGCTTGCATGCAATTCGATATGTATGTGTTGAAAAATAGACAGATGGATAGTTAGATAAAAGAAACATGAAGTAGAAAAGCAATGAAACAATGAAGTCCATTTTACCTTTTATCATCACATATAAACATCAGGATTAATGAAAGGATATCCACTAATGTAAATGAAGGAAAAGAATGCTCATTCTTGGGTTTTCTCCATCAAAGACATAAAATATGTTGCACACTCAAGGCAAAAGCTCTTTCCATTTGATTTGAATCCTTGTTACTATTCTTCCATTTGGATCACCACCCCAATTTAGAGAGCGACCATGCACACCAATCCCATGACAACACCAAGGCAAGTGCCTAATGTAATCTGTGCGGAGGCCCAACCACTATCCGCAACGTCCGATGGACTCGGTGACCCAGCTTCATCTGAGGCCGGCCCATCAGCAGATGGGCTAGGTGAAGATGAGGCTGGGGAAGGGGACTTTGCTGGGGAACGTGACTTTGTAGGTGTTGGAGCCTTTGTGGGTGTATGTGCTTTCTTGGGTGGTGGAGGTGGAGCATTCTTTGTGACATTCTCAATGCCGGGTGGGATAACTGCATTGCTGATTTGCAAGACAGAGATGTTGAATGGTTGCGCGTCGACTGATTTAATGAAAGAGGCAGTGAGACCAGAGCCAGGCACACCAGACCCCAGCCTGATATCTCCACCTGACTTGGAAACAGTGACATTGATGAACCCTTGCTGGTTGGTCGCCATGCCAGTGGACTGGAAGAGAGTTGTGAGGAGAATGGACTTATTGCTTGAGAGCTTCTTGAGCTTTTCCATGTCATAGTAGTCTAGGACAATTTGAACAGTCATGATCCTTTTTATCACCTCCTCTGCCTTTCCTGATAAAGCAGACATAGCGCCATTGTCGACCGCTAGGACAGTAATTGTTTGCCGACCATTGATCTCATCGGCAAGATGTGTCTGACTAAGATAGCTGTTGAAGGTTGAGAAGTCAGGGTGTTCATTGAGGATCTTAGTAATGTTGAAGGCCGCAGCGGAGCAAAAGAGGAGGAAGAAAGTGACAGCAAGGAACGGAGACATGGACACAGATTTTTTTTTTTTTTTTTTTAGCTCACCTGTTGTTTCAATTTAATGTCTGCTATTAGATAAGATTGAGAGAGTGGTTTGGAGGTTTGGAAGGAGGGAGATATTTTTCCAACTGTGTCTTGAAAGAAAAGAGGGAAAGGGGGCCATATAAATGGCAATGGGATCCAACTGAATTTTGAGAGTACGGTGGGAGAGACATTTCTTCCACCCAATTCGGTTGAGAAATGTGATTGTTTCAGTTTTAATGGTTAAGACTACTAACTGTTGTCAGACAAATATATACAAGACTTTGTCTTTGACAACTGTTTGCACTGAAGTATTAGAAATCCTATTCTTAGATATGTCAATAGGTCAAATTTGGGCCAAACTCACTTGATCATGAGAGTTTGGGCTCAATATGGATCTAGGGCCGAAAACTTAGGCCAACTTGGAAATAAGGCACTGGGTCCGGCCTACCCGAAAAGAGATATGGAAAGCATGAGTTTTCCTAATAAATGCATATGAGCTCGATAAAGGCCCATGGATGAAAAAAAGGTTAACCTTATGATCAAGGTCCAATAAGGTTTACCAACATCTAAACCAGAGTCATGCCTGGCCTACTAGAGAATTTGTATTTGATGTCACCAAACTTAGATTATAGCATATAAACTTAGATTCTAATTTGGCAAATGACATGGGATGATGCTGCAAGAGGAATTATCCGAGGTGAACAACAAAACAAAGCATACAAGTTATTAAGAACAAAACTCGCCACTTAACGCTTGATTGGAGAAAATGAAAAAATTAAATTAGTAAAAGGGACAATCAAGAAGAGATTATCCAAAAGGTCTATTGAGAAGAACCATGGAAACCATTACTTACCTATTCATGAACATCACTAATTGATGGGCAATAAGACTTCCTACAAAATCATGCTTATTGATAGCCAATAAAACTAGCAAAACACCAAACCTATGAAAGGCAAGAATAAAGCATTATATAAACCATAAAAACACGAGATTTATGGGCTCTGCTACAATGTGCAACCTACATGGAAGAACAACTCAAAGGCTTCTTTTTTTCCCTGGTTTTATAGCTAGCGCTTGGGCCATACATATCACATTGGGCACTTGCCTTGGTGTTGTCATGGGAGTGGTATGCATGGATGCTCTCTAATTTCGTGCAGTGTTTCTAAAGAACGAAGAGTGACAGGACTTCAAATCAAATGACAAGAGCTCTCTAATTTGGTGTGGAATGTTTTGTGTCTTTTTTATCAATCGGATAAGGATGTGGAAAACCCATGATAATGAGCACTTGCTTCTTGATTTTAATATTGTGTTTGTGCTTAACGACAAAAATGAAGAGATTCTTATGGATCTCTACGTACCCATGTCTTTTACACACAGCCCTTTCAATTGAAGCCCATTCTCTAGGAAATCTCGGGATCTCGTAAGGAAATTAGGATATGGCAATACTTGCCTAAGTCCTCTGAACTTCACTATCAAAAGGAGAATTGTTTTGATCACTTGATGATCTCCACTAAAGTTGTTCAATCTTGTGCTAAAATGAAGAAAAGTTTTCTTAGATATGGCATCATTAGGATTAAATACAGGGTGATGACACTGATAAAAATCTCAGGTTTCACTTTAAAGCCATGCAATCTCAATTATAAGTGTGAAAAAGGCTTTCAATTATTCTTCCATGGATGTAGGTCACCCATTGTATTAAAATAATGTAAATCATGTATTGATGGTTTATAATAATTCATATATTAATATCTTTTAGAGTGATTTGGTCTTGTGCTGATTTTATTGCCTATTAATAAGTACTTTATTTCCAATCGCCCAAGCAAGCATTTAGGTGGTTATATTGTTTTCTTGTATGCTTTATTTTATTGTCCCCGATTGTTCACTTTGGATAATTCTTTCTCCATGCATTACTCCTGTCATGTGCTGGTCCCAAACGCGGAAAAGGAGGGCAAAAAGGGATTAGTGCCAAACAGACAATCAGACAAAAAAGCTAGTTTTTTTTTTTTTTTTTCCTGCTAAGTAGGTGGGGCCCTATCAGACCCACACATGGTTGATGATGGTAAATAGCACATGCAAGGAGACACGACTCATACATTTGAGGTAACAGCAACTCACATATGCAAAAAGGGGGATGAAGTCTAGACCTCTCAATGGGACCTGTTGCTCCTGCCAAAGTCGATATATGGAATACAATTATTTGGACTTTGTTAGTTATCCGATCAAAGGTCATGATCGGTAGATTGAGGTGAGTTTCTATACCTCACTATCCTTTTATACTAAAACTTACACTAGATCCCAATAAGGGCCAATGGGTCCTACTACATGCAAGTCAATTCGAAGGCATATCCTTGATCTGCCTGAGTCTAAATTCCATAACTTCATATTCAAGTTGTCCAGGAGGCCAAAAGAGATAGGCATGACTCTAATTTAAAGATTGAAACTCTTCTTCGCCCCAAATCACAAGGTCAACCTTTTATAACATGGGCCTTCATTGAGCTCATGGCTATATCAACCGGACTCAAGCCAGCCATAACCCTTATCAGATATGGGCCCAATCCAGAGCCTTGTTCCTAGTTGGAGTTGGCCTTAACTTATGGCCCTAAAATCCTCATGCAGCCTAAATTCAGGACCAAGTGATTTTGGCCTAAATTTGGCCTATTGACTTGTCTAAGAATAGGATTTCTCATATTTAAGTTTCCCAGTTGTCATAGACAAAGTCTTATTATTTTTCTAGTCAGTAGTTAGTCTCAACCATTAAAACTCAGCCGATCACATTTCTCAACCGAATTGAGTGGAAGAATGTCTCTTCCACCACACTCTCAAAATTCAGTTAGATCCCATTACCCTTTATATGGTCCCTTTTTCCTTTCCATTCTTAAGAAAGTTGAAACAACCTCTCCGTTCTTCCAAACTCATCTTACACAGTCTTAGTTCTCCCATAAACATTAAAACCCAGACAACAACAATTGAGGAATAGGAGCCATGGATTCATCTAAGTCCATCTCTCCATTCATTGCCTTCTCTTTCTTCCTCCTCTTTTACTCAGCTGCTGCCTTCAACATTACTAAGATCCTAGAGAAACAATCTGAATTCTCAACCTTTAATAGCTTCCTCAGTCAGACTCATATCGCTGATGAAGTTAATCGCCGACAGACACTTACTGTCCTAGTGGTTGACAATGGTGCTGCATCTGCTTTATCAGGAAAGCCTGAGGAGGTGATGAAAAAGATTATGAGCGTTCATGTAGTTCTTGACTACTATGACATGGAAAAGCTCAAGAAGCTCACAGGCAACAAATCGACGCTCCTCACAACTCTCTTCCAGTCCACTGGCATGGCAACCAATGAGCAAGGATTCATCAACGTCACTGCTGTTGAGTCGGGTGGCGAAATTAGACTAGGGTCTGCGTCTCCTGGAGCTGGTCTCACTGCTTCTTTCATTAAATCAGTCGAAGTGCAACCATTCAACATCTCTGTCTTGCAGATTAGCAATGTCATTGTCCCTCCTGGCATTGAGAATGGGACAAATGCTCCACCACCCAAGGCCCCATCACCAGCAAAGTCCCCTTCGCCATCAAAGGCACCATCACCAGCAAAGTCCCCTTCGCCATCAAAGGCACCATCACCCGCAAAGTCCCCTTCCCCATCAAAGGCGCAGTCACCAGCAAAGTCCCCTTCCCCATCAAAGTCCCCATCACCAGCAAAGTCCCCTTCACCATCAAAGGCACCATCACCAGCAAAGTCACCATCGCCATCAAAAGGACCATCACCAGCAAAGTCTCCTTCGCCATCAAATGGACCATCACCAGCAAAGTCCCCTTCACCATCAAAGGCACCATCACCAGCAAGGTCCCCTTCCCCGGCGCCTTCATCTCCAACGCCTTCTCCTGATGGGCCGGCCTCAGACAATTCACCGAGTCCATCCCACGACGTGGCTAGTGCTTGGGCTACACACATCACATTGGGCACGTGCGTTGGTATTTTCATGGGAATGGTGTGCATGGTTGCTCTCTAATTTGGTGCAGCGTTTCTGATGAAAGAAGACTAACAAGGCTTCTGTGGGTAACGCTATTTCTGTCTTCTTATCAATGAGATAAGGATTGTAATAACCCAAGAAAATGACAATTTTCCTCTTCATTTTGAACTTGCATAACACATTGATTCCCTTGATGTGTGCTTATTGATGAAAATGAAGAGATGTTTGTGGATCTCCAGTCTCCACCCACGAAAGCTTACATTGAGCACCTTCAGTTGAAACCCATTTTCCAGCAACTCAAAAGGATTGTTTAAACATTCCCATTACCTCAGGATCAACATTTTCACTGATTTAATTTGAATAACAAGGAACAAATCAAATAATATAAATCCACATACCTCTGTCTGATCACTTCTGTTTGTCTTCTGTTCTTCCTTTAATGGGATTCACAACTCTGGTTCACTTCTCTGTTCTGCAAGTTTTTGAAGTATGGAGTTACCCCCGAAATCTGCCTATTTATAGACCTTCTCTTTAAATGTTTCTTCCATAAAAAAATTAAAAAAAAAAAAAAATGCAGGTCTTAAAAGGTCCCTAAATAGAAGTTACGACTTATGAAAGGGTAACCGATACTTTATTTTATGAATGTTGGAAACAAAAACATTGTGGCATGAATGTTCATAACAAGAGGACCCACCACAAAATTCTGGAAATCCAACAAGGGTCTTATGAGGAAATAGCCTTAGATAAAGGAGAATTGTTTTGAACCCTTTAGATCTCCACTTCGGATATTCAATCTTTTCCCTTCTGAAAGAAGCAATTTTTAATTCACAGTAGATAATTTTTTATTTAAATGGCCTATCGTTAAAGAGGAACCACCATGGCTATTTTAATAGGTGGACAAGCTTCCAATTTTACATGAAATAGAATTCATGCAGCCAATTCCACTATAGTTGAGACAAGGCCTTGATGATGATGATAAGGGCTTGTTTATGTAATGGCCGACGTGTTTCCCCTTATGTGGAAACGAAGTCAGAAGATGGGTGTTGGTTTTTAAAGATCGATCAAACGCAGCACATAACCACTTAGGCTCGTGCAAACACATACCCTAAATGGAGCATGGTATAAGCAGAAGCCCAAATTCCAGTCCAGTTATCCTAGCGATAAAATTCATCAAATGTAAAATTATAATCTCCATTGCATATCCAAGCAATCAAATTTTCATCCAATGTTTAGCTATTCGAATTTCTAAATTTAAATTTTACATTGCATTAACAGCATCCAATTAAAGAGTAATGAGATTCGCAGAATCACTGCAACCACTTGTTACAATCAATACTACAAAGAAATTGAAAATAAATAAGCTAACTGCAATAGCCACCTGCACTGGGGTACGCCATACTTTCCATTGCTGATTTGGGTGCGAAAGAATCCAGAGAGGTCTCTGGACCATTGGAATGTAGATGGCATGTGCATGCAGGCACTAATGATCACAACTGGTTTCTTTGTTCTTTCACTTCCAGCATGAGCTTCAATTTGAATCTCTGAAAGATGAGCCAAACTCATGATAAACCACTGATGGACACAATTTCATCTGTTCCAGAAACACACACATCTTCTACAAAGGGAAGGGTCTTCCAGACCTTCAGTCTCAGTGAACTGCTTCCTTTGCCTACAATGAGAAGCGCATCATATAGCTATCAGAATTAATTTGAGATAATGTTGTTTAAGGTGCATTTCAATGTCCCCAAACTCGCAAGCGGTTTGAATAGTCTGGAAGAATGAATGGTTAGTGGTCACACACTGCATTGATATGAACTTTTGGTTGGTCCAGGATCAGAAACCATATTTGGTGGGTTACTGTTTTACCATGATTGCCACCCCAAAGCAAATTGATATTTGCTAGTTTCAATTAAAGACGAATAAGTGAAAATACAATCTCCAGGGTACCGTGATTTCAAATTTTTGTGCAACAAATCTATTGTGCCAAAATGTTCAAAGCCATTTATAACATGGGGCATGAAAACATTCCCCCAGTTAATTGCAGGGACAGAACACACCTTTGATGTTGACATCCTTTTCCACACAAATGGCAGCATAGTGAGAATTGGCCAGTTCAAAGAGTGCAAACTGCCAATTGTCAGTTAGGTTTCCAGAAGCATCAGAATATTCTAAAACTATTTGGAGTTCCTGAAGGTACATATTAGAAGAGTTAAATGTGAATCACAATATTCCTTCCTCAATTAAAATGATAATTGTTCTGGGCAAAGGCATCAGATATCAACTAAAATGTGTGATAAACAACAAGAAAACTCAATAAGAAGAAACTTGAAATGACAGACATACATCAGAACTGGTCTCTGAAGAAATTTGCAAACCCTTACTGGCTCTAGACTGGATTGTAAAAGTCCTGAATGGTGCAGCAGAGAATCCCCTTCCAAGTGCTTTAACGTAAGCCTCCTGGTAATTAGCATGTGTTAAATGCAAATTATTTGGGTCATGCATAATATGGTGTAGAGCATTAATTTTATAAAAAAAAATTGAATATAGCAACAGCTCCCATGTGACTTCATTCCATTGAAGCACTAATGTATTATGTCGCCTTACTAAAAGATGAGACCAAAACCTATACAAAAACAAAGAAGGGGTAAAAGGATAAGTATCACTACTCTTAACTATCTCATGCTCTTCTTGATTAGATTCTACTTCTTAGTGGCATGTTCCAAGCCTCATTCTGACTATCCAAAAACCATGAAATTATTTCTAGGGCGCTTTGGGTGATTTAATAGCAGAAAGTAATTTCTCTCGATTTTGGGTATTCCTCCATGAGGGGAAGAAGGGATGCCATGGTAAAAACCAAGAGAAATTTTTGTATGCTCACTTGTATTGACACATGTACATAAGCTTGTTCCACAAGGCAACTGACACATGTAATTGGTAATAAAGTAAAGAAAAACACATAAGCAATTTCTTTACAACTGCAGACTTCAGCAAAAGAACAATAATAACAAAAGAGAACAAGATAAATGAAGAGATAGTCACCTTCAGGGTCCATAATTTAATGAACTCTTGCCGACGAATATCAGGATCTGAAATGTTATGCAAGAATTCCACTTCATGGCGTGAGAAGTAACGTCGAGCAAAAGACAAGATGTCGCTCCTCAACCTCCGTTGCTTTTCTTCCACGTCAACGCCTATCTATGAGCAGGAAACATAATAGCCTCAGTCAATCTATACTTCTTACAAGCAATCCCTAAATTTTGAAAGAAAAAGGAGTGAAATAATTGCTAAATAGGATTGGAATGATACCGGTATATCAACAGCTACTCCACAAGCTATCAAAGATGATGTGTGTGAGAGATTAAAGTGCAAGGGTGGTGGCTCCCAATTTTCGTAGTGTTGCCACAGTACCTATTCTCAAGTGTAAAACATCGCATGAAAGGCGCATTGACCATAATAATTCATAAAACAGTTTCAATGAACCTACTCACACCTCCTTGCTCTTAAGATTAGTTGCAACATCTACACATTTACAGGATGCAAACAGATCATCAAAGGGATACATTAGCTGGCCCAAAAACTAGAAAATTAACTCATCAGGTGGGGCCCAGAATCACGTGGATCAACAGGCAAGAAGAAAAAATGGAGAGTTAAAGAAAGAACTAAGAAGGCCAAGCCCACAATTAAAGTACCTGTGAGGCCCACCTGATAAGTGGGCATACAAAAGTTTTGGGTCAGGAAATCTACTTAGTGGGTCCCACTGAATAATCACCACATTGGCATCATGCCCTTGATTAGGTCCAATACGAGTGCAAATAGTAGAACTATATAAAAGCTGTGGCAAACATGCAAAAACAAAAAGAAATAACAAAAACAATAATATAGAATAGAGAAAACCATAAGCTTTGATACACGTCATGTGAGCAAAGTTTGCACTTTGGGGGCATTCTTCTATGTTCTAACTAAAACAACCAATGAATTACGACTAGCCTGAATATGGCTCAGGAGAGTCATGATGCTAGAATGAAGTGATCTATGAGCAAGATAAATTTTGGGATCACAGCATTAGGAAGTTGAGTACATGCAACAGAGAATATCTCTTAGCTGAGTGAAATCCATATTCAGGCCAGCTGCAATTCAAGGGTGTAGACTTGATCAAACAATCTATCTTAATAAGAAGGCTGCACCAAAATGAGACTTTGCTCACCTGTGTATTTTGTTGCTTGTATATGAGCACTTTTTACTACATAAAACTATGATGAAGATAACAGGTAAGTTGACCATCTAACATGAATTATGGTGAGCATACACTACCTCTGGCTTCCCAAAGAGATTCTTCCTGAAGTTAAATGCACTCGGGCTTACTTGACTGTTTGTATCTGAACTACGATAGGGAATTAGCTGTCAGAAATCAAAACAATAACTTTCTTACTGAATTCATTACTATGTTATATTCTGCTGTTTATTTATCTGCAGGTTGCAATATATTATCCACATTATCAGAATTAACACATTGTATATATTTTATGATGAGGGGAATTGTTTTTAATCTTAACCAATGGTTATGCATTATTATGTTCAGGCCTTGAGTATGTATATAGGGACATGGGTAAGAGATGAAGACATTTGATATAAAACCCCACAATAGTGGATGGTCCATGCCAAAAAGATAAAGCAGGTTAGATGATCCTTACATTCTCATGTTTTGCTTGTTAAGGACATAGAATGAAAGGTTAGGTTTACTTCTTCAATAGTGATAATTTTGGATACGATCGATGTTGGGATAAGGCTTTGTTGATGATCCATCATAGTGATTCCAATAAGATCATTGAACCATGTGCCACATAAATTCAAAAGAAAAGGATAATGCATACATGTGCTGGTTCAGTGTATTATTCCTCTGTAAGTAATGAGATATGACAAATATCCATTTCTTATGTGTAAATCTATTAATCATAAGAATTGCAGCATGCCTTGTGGAGCAAAATCAAGTAGCAAGGCTCTAAGCAGGGTGTCAGACTGTACATCTTGCAAGAGTAGTGCGCACCAGGACACGAGCCAGGAGGGCTCTCTTCTGAAGCTTGTCTCCTTTCATGCGTAAAACATTCTCTCTTTCACATGGTGATAGTAGCTCCAAATATTGATTGAGAAGGGATGCATTATGCACCTCATCAGGCATAATATACCAAAAATGCGTCTCCCTGAGAAAGAAACAACCGATCAAGTACTAAAAACTATTAGCTACACTGGCCTGAAGTGAGCATCTTGATGGGTGATCTCACTATCTCATTGCTGCTGTATTGTATCTTTTATTTCCCATTAAGAGAAAAAAAATTCCATGATAATGATTAGTCGGACTGCAAATGAGATAAGGTTGTGGTGGTGGTGGTGGTGAGGAGGAGGAATGATTAATTGAACTTCATATCTGTAAAATGCATATGAGCTTAATTTATCAATATTGATAGTCAGTATGGCAAATGGCACTGCTCATAATACATTGTAATACCACAAGATAGTAAAAGATGACAGCTGAAATAAAATGTCAATATAGTCAACTGACAAGCAGGTTTATGTTATTGCACCCAGTCTTAGAGTTAGATGTTATAACAAATGACTAGTATAACATGTCAAATAGTCCTAGATCTATGATACCTAGATACTTCAAATTAGGTAACACATCCCTGCCATATTGTTGGGTAGTGTGGATCCTGATAGTACTGTACACTCAACCACGACTGATCCAGTGTATGGTATTTTTGGTATTTCTCGCATATCCCTTCCTGCCCTAATTCTATGTATTTATAGAATTAGAGCCTCATATCTCTGTATGGTATTAAAACTCTTACAGATCATAGTGGAACAGCAGCGACCGTGGACGTAACCCTATTCTGGGGTGAACCACGTAAATCCTTTGTGTTCCTGTGTGTACGTTTGATTTTAGATTTGCATCTATTATTTCCTGTTTGTGTTTTGTGTTCCTCCGATCTTGGTTAGGTGGTTAAAATCCTAACAACGTATCACATTGGATACTTCACTTTCAAGGGTAAGATCAATGTCCTACTGTATCCATGGCGTGTCCCCACTATAATCACTCCGTGTCTGGTTGTCATAGCCTAGAATCATAATGATGCATTACGCCAAATACATATGGAATTAAGATTTCCCAATTCTAAGTCTTGTCAGTTAAATCTAAGGACTAAAATTAGGAGAGTTCTTCAGGTGCAGTGAATCTTTCAAATGACTGCAGCCATCTTTGTTATCACAACTTAATGGTGCATGGGCATTTGAATTCTGCCCTAACCTTAAGTGACAAGAAAACAGGCGGTATTTTACAAATGAGTACGGTAAATTCACGTCCTCCAAACTCAACTGAATATAAAAAATAAAAAATAAAAAAATTGAACCCATTGATACCACAGCTGTAAGTCAGGGTGGAAATGAATGCGGATGCAATTCTACCGAGTTTTTGTTAAAAGGGCTGATGTCAAAAATCAGTATTAGTCATAATTGAATGGAACAGATAATTATGCATTCACCTTAACCAATGCATGTTCATGATAAGCAGAGCATCCAAACATGTTTAAATCATTAAAATACATCAAGTACAGTACAACAAAAATAAGGCTAAAGCACATTCTGGAATAATCCAAATCTCACAAATGCCAGTCATACGGGCTAAGAAATCAACTGTGCATTAATCCAACGAAAAACCGTTTTGATTCTCTCAGTCAAAGGAGGCCATTGGTGGGAGACCTTTACACATTGTAAACACTCATCTCTATTCTATCAGCTATTGAGTTTGAAAGCTAGGATCAGTTCACTTGTTTATACAGATAATAATCCCAGGTATGGATGAGTCAATTTCCGTTCAAATCAACTAATAGATGAAAAATCCAAAATTCAAACTAATTTGTAACGAAGTTAGACTCTGATGAGATGGACAAGTACATGATACCTTGCAGATGGCAGTGGTATGGAGGCCAAAGGAGATGAAGAAGCCAGGAATTTCCTGGCAAAAAGGCCCGTCTGCATCAGAATATTCTCTCTGCATAGAAATGCTAACATGAGGAAGACTCGGATATTAAAGTCATGTCTAGCAGCAGTGCAGCAGTTTTCCTTTTGAAAACCAATTCCAAGGGTAGCTCTTCAAAACCAATTCCAAGGGGGGACTTTATTTTCCATAAAAAATGGGTTCTTTCATGTTTAATTTGCTGCTATCATTCTTGAATTACATGGGAATCAACTGCTTCTGATGTTCGTTGCAATCAATCCTGGAAAGGGCAAGACCATAGAAACACAAACAACATATTAACCCCCAAAAAAAAAAAAAAATCTGAAAACCCCCTTAATTTTTTTTTTTAATATATAATTTTTTACACATGGCCCCCCAAAATTTCCATTCCAAAAAAAAAAAAATTTTATTTTTAAAAAATACATGCAGTTTTTCATATGTTTCCACCCCTGCCCACAACATTGATAGTCAATACAAATATAATGCTCATATAATAGTTGACATTTACAAAGGACCCTACTTTTAGCATTAAAGAACACCAGTAATTGCCCTTTCCAAAATCCAACCATCCATCCAGTCCCAGATGCTCAAAAACAAAAAAGAACATGCATACTGAAACTGAGCCCTCCATAACACACAAATTATTCATAAATAGCAGAAATCTCACCTAAATGCAATTAAATGGCATTATAAAAATAAAAAAAATTGCATCCACTCATCTGCTCACATATTATGTTACACAGAATAAATATGTTTGGTATTGTCTGCCTAAAAGTCAGATTGTCTTCTATATGATTTGATGAAAAATGAACTTTCCTTTGTACACTAGAGACAATTAATGATTCTGCTATATAATTTAATTTGGGCAGAATAGAGAATGGAAAGCATAATAAGTAGTTTAACATGTTCTTCTTTCATCCCCAGATCAATATCCAGAATGTTATGCCAATCCCATGTCAACAAACTGAATCCAATATTAGATAACAAGCAAAATTGAGCCATGTTGAAAAAAATAGAATATACTGAATCAATAACAACTCCTTCCCACATGCAATATAAATTGATGCAGCACCACAACCACACACTCGTGGGCCACATGTCGGCCCTATTGAAGCCCAAGAGATATTCTTATTTTCTAATTGTTTCCTTTAATTAGGATTAGTTTTCTAATTTTAACTTTATCTTGTTTTCTTGGTCCTTAGGTTCCTTTCCTATGAAGCACGGACACGGATACGGGACACAGATACGATACGACACGAATACGCAGATACGCCATTTCTCAAAAAAGTAGGATACGACACGTTGGGGATACGTTGAATTTTTTTTTTTTAATATTTTTTATATGACTATGCAATAAAAATCTAATATCATTTCAATCAAAATAGCCATAAAATATGCACTTTCATTGATTTAATCATCATTAAACATTACATTCGATACTTCCAAGTTCCAACTTCCAAGTTCAAAATCTAAGTTTCACCGACTACTATGGAAACATAAGCATACAATCCAAACAAACAGACAATGTATCCACTTAAACTTCAATTGGCTCGCCACTAGGTCCACCACCATCACCTCCATCATCTTCTTCACGAAAGAGCACGGCCTCCAATTCCGGTTCATCAAGGGAGAGTTGTGCAATCTCAAGCTCTCCAACATCATCAAACGAATCAAAAGAATCTCCAGCAATATCCCACATCTTGGTTTCTCCTTTCATATATTGTGGAGTTCTTCTTGAAAGAAGGCGAAGATTGCTATGAATAAAAACCAAGTCTTCAGCACGTTTTAGTGTCATCTTATTCCTTCTCACCGAGTGCACAAAGGAATAAGTACTCCAATTCCTCTCTGCACATGATGACGAAGAAGGTTGCACAAGCAGCTTGAAAGCTAGAGTTTGAAGCAAAGGTGCACACGCACCATAGGTGACCCACCAACTTTTAGGATTCATTTCATAGCGATCACGAATGGAATCAACATCCGCAAACTCTCCAGACTTGCTAGAGAAGTCAGCAAATTCTGTGATTATCCTTTGCGCTCCTCCAAATTAGGAAAATATTTTTTAAGAATTTTCATTCTTTCTCTAGCAACCTCCATATCTCTATGTAGAGCAACACAACTAGGATCCTCATGAAGCCAATGCTCACTATAGTACCTTGAATAGGAAAAAAAAAAAAAATTAAGAATAAGTTTGTGATTAAGACTAAGAGGGAGAAGAAAAAAGTTAAAGACTAGAAGTCACCTTGGATTTAGTGAATGAGCTAAGCAATGGAGAGGAGTGTTGTTCTTGTTCCAACAATCCACAAGAATTTTATGCACCACATCATAAAAGGGAGATGTCTCATCGAGTCTCTTTCCTTCATGCCTATATATTGCACCCTTCACTTTTTCTATCATGGTATCCCACATGTCATACACCAAGTGAAGACAAGGCCTATCCGTGTCACAAACCCTTAGCATATCATATATAGGAGCCGTAAAAGAAAGTACGTAAGTCATTTTGTCCCACCAAATGTCATCTAACACAAAATCTTTCACAGCTTTGGCTTTCTCCTTATCATCATCTCTGTAGAGACTCCACCTTTCACTAATAACCATGGCTTGAAGGCTTCCTTTTATGAGCTTGAATCTCTTAAGCATGACAAGGACCGAAGCAAAACATGTACTTGCAACCGAAAGCAGCTTCAAAGGCACAAATTCATTAAAAATAGCCAATCTCATAGAGTGATTCATGATGTAGTTCTTAACAAAAACAATATCCTCTGCCAAGTCCGTGATCCAACTACACTCCTCATATGTCAGTTGATTGTTTTCAATATTCTTTGCCATACAAATGTTTTGCAAGGCAAGGTTGAGTGTATGAACCACACATGGTGTCCAAACAATATTTTCAAATTGTGTTTCAATGAGATGCCCCGCACCCGCACAATTCTTAGCATTATCAGTTATCACTTGAATCACATTTTGGGGACCAGCATCTTCTATCACTTCTTTTAACAAACCATAAATAAAGAACTTATCTTTAATTTCACCCATACAATCCACGGCTTTAAGGAACATAGGCCCACTTTCCGTCACAGCCATAAAATTAATCAAGGGCCTCCTCTGCGAGTCACTCCATCCATCACTCACAATGCTTACACCTTTTTGTTTCCATGTGCCTTTAATTGGTTGTAGCAATCTATCAATGTGAGCCCTTTCTTGTTGGAGTAGACTTGTCCTTAGCTTATTATACTCCAGTGGCACATAGCTTGCAAGAGCATTGTTTGCGGCAAATTGGATACAACTCACATAATAAGGGCTCCTTGCTAGGTGAAATGGCAAGCCCGATGCATAGAACATCCTAGCAATCTCCGTATCCATTTGGTCACACAACTTCAGGTTAAATGACTTCCCAATAGCCGTATTACTATCAGTTCCACTCCAACTTCCACTTCCACTCGCCTTCCTTTTTTTTGAATCATAATCCACATTAGAAGTTGGCAATGGTACTTTCTTAGGTGCTCTGTTCCTTAATTTCTCATTGCATTCTTCCTCTAACCTTTTCATCTCCGCAATATCACTGCTCTTAACTTTTGGACAGAATGCAACAGCATGACCAGGCTCATGTATCAAATGAGCCCTCACTCTTGTGTATGAACTTTTCTTGGTTTGATGGAAAAAATTGCATTGCCACGACATATTTCCCCCTCCATCCCCAAGTTTTTGTTGTTTTGTCACATACCTCCAAAGAGGGTTGTGAGCATCTTCTTCAATAGCTGGAGAAGACACACTAGTACTATGGCTACCACCCGTAGTAGAAGCCATTCCAATAAACTTTGGTTGCTTGCTAGAAACACAAAATAGTGGCCCTATCAAGCCACCTAAAATAACTCAAAAAAAAAAAAAAAAAAAAAAAAAAAAAGAAAAAAAAAAAAAAAGAAAACAAGAATAATCTAACAGTAAAAGAAAAGGATGGATACATATACACATTATATATCTATTCATTTGTCCCATTCACAAATCAGTTGGGTATTAATAAGACATTAAGACAGCATAAATAATGCAGTAAAATGAGTAAATGCATACACCAAAGAATAAGGTTACTGCCTAGTGTACATTACACGGAATCACAAGGATTCCATAAATAAAATCAAACAAAACAGCATTAATCATAATCAGTTGTGTTGATTTTAGAAATAAACCAAACAAAACAACATTACTCATCAATGATAAAATAATTAGAAATAAACCAAACAAAACAGCCAAGGAAACAGTTTGAGAAGCCAACTCGTTTAAGAATAGAAAAAAGCCAAGGAACTGGGAACTCCAAAAACGGAATCAAAGAACAGAAAAAAAAAAAAAAGAATACACCCTAAAAATGTTGTCTTATTCATTTTTCCCATTTCCATAAGCTGTTTCTTCATTTTTTTCAGGGGAATTGAGTCTTCTCCAAACAAACCCTAAAAAGCCCCAACTGTGGAATATCAACTGAGGAAAGTTCCAACTTGCAGCAACGAAACAGTAGAGAAAAAAGGAAAAAAAAAGATGTAGCAACTGTAGCAAAGAAGCAGTAGAGAAAAAAGGAAAAAAAAAAAGATGTAGCAACTGTAGCAACGAAGCAGTAGAGAAAAAAGGAAAAATAAAGCAGAGAAAAGAAACCTGACGTAACTGTAGCAACTGATAGAGAAAGAGAGAGAGAGACAAGACTTTGATAACTGATGCAGCAGTAGCAGCGACGATGCAGCGACGTAGCAGCAGCAGCAGCGACAATGTAGCAGCGGCAGCGGCAGCGGCAGCGGCGACGATGTAGCAGGAGAGGCAGCAGTGGCGATGGAGCAGGAGCAGCAGCGACTAGGGTTTTCTTTCCCTTTCTCTTCTTTCTCTTCTTTCCCTTTTCTCTTTCCCTTTCTCTTCTTTTCCTTTTCTCTTTTTCTCCTCGCTTTCTCCTCTTCTCTTTTTATGTTACTTAAAACGTGTCCAGCACGTGTCCGGGACGTATCCCGCACGTGTCGCGCGTGTCCGGCACGTGTCTGGATTTTTTTTTTTTTTTTTTTTAAATCGGATACACAGAATGCGTATCCTGATCGTATCCAAGGCGTATCCGGGCGTATCAGTGTCTGATACGCCCGAGATACGGATACGCCCACCAATTCCACGTATCCATGCTTCATAGTTCCTTTCTTCTAGGGCACTTTCACTTTTTGCACATGAATTCCCCTTTTGTACTTCACCCTTACTTCACCCTATGTACTTGAAATCTCCCTTTTGTACTTAAAAAATACCATTTATGGAAGCATCCCTCACCCTATGGTGAGAGATAGATGCACATGAATATTTCCCATATATATATTTATACCGCATTGTAGAGATTAATAATCTCATCCATGGTGAGGGATAGATGCACATGAATATTTCCCATATATATATATATTTATACCGCATTGTACTCAGAAATTGAGCTAATAGAATTTTCCCTCTTAATTGTGGCTGCGCGCCAGCAATTCTAGTAGCTCTAGGATTGCATCAATTGGTATGAGAGCCAAACGATCCCCGGGCGTGTTAGCATGTCCATCAATCCCCTTCCATAACCCATCTCTCCACTCTCCAGCCCAAACCAAACCCCATTCCAGTCCCCAGCCACCGGCCACCGAAACCCCAGACAATACCCAAACCCACAAATCCCTTCCTTATCCAACCCAGCCCCTTCATTGGAAGTCCCAGACCCAGAGACCCAAAAAAAAAAAAAAAAACAGAAGAAAGGCAAAAGCAAAGAAGAAGAAGAAGAAGAGTACCGTGCACCAGCGCTGTCGCCATCTCCATCGCAGTCAACGTCGGCTATGGCTTTTGCTGAAGCGCAACGGAACGGAACGAAGAAGAAGCTTTCGTCTCCAAATTGTCGAAACAGCAAGAAGCACCAAAAAGAAGGGGTTTTTTTTCTCCCTTCTTCGACATGACCACCCAGGCACACGCACTCACACTTGCGCTAGTGGTCCATGGGTCTTGCCTAACTTAAAAGTCAGTTTGGGCCTAGTTCTAACTTCGGGTCAGTTTGCATGCTCACATGTGGTGAGCAAATCTACCAATTAGGTAAGTGAGATTTTTTTAGATTGCATTAGAAAAAAATGGTGGTTCATAAGAAGAAGGCGGAAGTGGAGTCTTCCTCCACAAACACGGAGGATTTGGCGGGAATTGTTGTGGATTTATCGAAAAATGATAAGCAACTTTCCACCCGAAAAATGATAAGCAACTTTCCACAACGAGGGCTTAGATCCAAGAGACTCTTACAAGGATGGAAAATCGATTAGCCAATTTGAAAAATAATCAGCGTGTGGATAATTACTGCGTGATGGAGAAAATCAATGGGATCCAAAAACAACAAATATTGATCGAGATTTAGGAATTATACTTGTGATTCTTGAATATGATGGTAAATTAAAGCCGGATGAATTTATGGATTAGTTAGTGTGTGTGGAGAATATTTTCGCACACAGGCCAATGACGGATGATCATAAAGTTACTTTGGTAGTAAATCAATTTCGCAATTATATTGCAATTTGGTGGGGTCGAGTTGCAAAAAAAGAGAAGGAACCAAAATATTGACCTCGTTGAGAGGTGGGTTGAGATGAAAAATCATTTAATGCAAAAGTTCCTTCCGGTCAACTACTACAGAGATTTGCTTTCAAGCTTTCAAGACTTGAGACAATGATCCAAAACAGCAGTTGAGTATTTCGAAGAGTTTCTGGCAATGCAAACTCGTTGTGGCTTGAATGAAAATGATGATGTGTTAGTTGATAGATATTTTCATGGGCTGAGAATTGATATACAACATATCCTCACATTCAAAAATTTTGATAACGTTGATGAGATCATCCAACATGCTATAAAGGCCGAGGATATTGCAAATTCTCAGGCAAGAATATGTAATGCAACTAAATGGGCTATGCAAAAGAATTCATCAATGCAAGGTTCTAAACCAAGTGGTTCATCGGAAAAAGTTTTCACTAAGCCCGAAGGCCATAATAGGATCACGTGCTTTCATTGAAAACAATAGCGGCACCGTGCAATGGAATGTCCCAAACGCATCCACCTCATTGAAAATGAAATTGATGTGAAAAATACTTTAAATGAGATCCTAAAGAGAATGAAACAGAGGAGGTGGAGGAGGTAGGGCCCGTGGAGGGTCTTGAATCTCTCGTGGTCCTCAAGGAAGCAATGCCTACTACTGAAAATAAATGGTTGTGAAATAATATTTTTCGCTCAAAAGGCACAGTCAACGAACAAGCATGCACCGTAGTAATTAATGGAGGCAGTTGTGAAAACATCATCTCTCAAGCTCTAGCTGATCGGTTGCAACTGAAGGTTCGAAAGCACCATCATTCCTATTTTGCTAGATGGCTAATGACAGGAGATGAAGTGCAAGGTACGATATGCATATCCAATTACCTTTTCTATTGGTGAAGATTATATAGATACAGTTTGGTGTAATTTGCTACCCATGGAAAGTGGTGATATCTTGTTGGGCTACCCATAGATGTATGATAAGAATGGAACTAATAGCATGCGCGACAACACATACACATTCATACATGATGAAAAGCAAGTCACACTCCATCCCATGAAGCCGGCACCACTAAAGAAAGGGTCAAGTTCTCGTATCACCAAGGAAGCACTTCAACTAAACAATGTCTACAAAAGCAATATTAAGAAAAGCCGAGTTCGAGGTTGAACTTTTCTCCAACATGGGGGAATGATGCAGCAGCGCCACCAATCGTCTACACACTCGTGGGCCACAAGTGGGGCCCATTGAAGCCCAAGAAATATTCTTATTTTTAATTGTTTCTAATCTTAGTGATGAGCTTAATTAGGATTAGTTTTCTAATTTTATCTTATCTTGTTTTTTAGTTTGATTAGGATTGTTTCTTAGACCATAAGTTTCTTTTATTATAAATATGGTATTGTAGAGATTTATAATCTCAGATTTTGAGTTAATAGAATTTTTCCTCATGAGTTTTATCACTAGAGAGAGTGTCTTCATCGTGTAATTGTTTCTACGGAAACCCTAATTGTGGATGCGGCACCTGCGATCCTAATCCTAGAATTGCATCATAAATTGACAGTCATTATCTTTTCAACTTTGGGAGCTAGGTGACCGGATATTTAATTGAGAACACTGCGCACTTCAAAATATATCCACAAGTTCCAGTTTTGATTTACCTAAAGATTTTTGAAGTGTCACTTAGTTGACAAATGACACCAAACAGAGATCTTATGGTGTTTGAGGTTCAGACCAAGAAGCTAGTTATGAAAATCAGACGAGGGGTGGGGTTGAAGTTGAAGTTGAACTTTTCTTCTTCTTTTTTTAATAAAGAAAACCAAGTTAAAATCAATTATTTTGTTCTCAATCCTATGATGAGTGGGCTGATTGGTGACTGTATATTGACGTGGCATAGCTATACACGTGGCATAATATGATTAGTCCACTCACGATAACCGTGTAATAGGGGCAACCGAGGATCCTGACTCCAACCGCACTCATAGGGATTCTTTGGGCATATTTAGATGGATGGTGAATTGAAATAAAGAGAGGTGAAGCATCAAATCAAGAAATAATAAAATATACAAGGTTAAGATGGTGTTTTGTTTTTAGTTGCTTGACATAAAATCTTTATTACTTTTTGTGTAAAAGGAGGGTTTTTCTTTTTTTTTTATCATTTAATGGAGAAAAGGAGTTGCTTTTTTGTTTTTAAAGAGGAAATTTCAAATTTGTGTACTTTTGATATGACCAAATTGTCTTATGTTGTCTGGATAATAGAGGCTAGTATGGGATCAAGTTGAATTGCTTTGTAATATATATTTTTGCTCCTCATTTAGATTGATCAATAGTAATCTAAATGTTAGCCCATTTTGTATTGCTGTGAAAGTTGGGTGAGATCTTACATCAAGGGAACACTTTATTTGGAACGGTTTAGATTTTTAAAAGACATGGAAAAAGGACCCATATTTTTTTATGAGTATTTTCTATATTGGAGAATTCATAACATAATGTATGATGGTTTAAATTGCTTAAAATAAATATCATTTGGGTCCGACACCTCAAATTTACTTGGGGGCACATGTGTTGCATACTTGGAGGTAGTCTTGTTGGGTCAAATGCCACAAGGATACCTTCGTCTGCTTGGAAAAAGAATTTAGGAAAACTTTTAAAATAGAGCTTATGTTTTGCCCAGATTTCAAAGTAGGACAAAAAAAAAAAAATTTAGATTTCAAATCAGAACTTAAGTTTTCCAGTTTCATTTCAAATCAGGACCGCCAGTGAGATTTGGGCTTTTCCGGTGATGCTTGAGTTTTTTCCGACAACTTTTTCCCATTTTTTCCCGAAATACCCATCATGCCCTAGAGATTGTGTAGGTCAGCCAAATAGGATTTGCAAGGGAAAAGAGAAAATGAAAGGGAGCACTTCCAAAAAGGAAAAATAATTCCCAAGGAGAAATAGCCCAAAACCTTCCTCTACATCTTCAATCTCTGTGTTGCTGCCATCGCCATCTCCATCTCCGGCCTCCTTCAAGGTATGTATGACAGGTAGTTTGGGCAGCGAACAGAATGTACTTGGGGAAACAACACAGATTGCTCGCTCCCATTGAACCTCTTATTTTGTATTTTCAGTACTCACACTTAACTTAAAATTGACACATAAAGAATGATTCTGGTTACACTACCTTGATTAGGGGGAGGGTTGGTGGTGAGCATGGTCTATTCAAATTTCAATGGGTATTCAGCACACTCAAGATCATGACTATGTGGCAAGGATCATATTATTATGTCTCAATGAAATACTCTAGAGTCTAGACTGATCTTGAAACGAGAGTTGTATTTAGCCTTGAAATATAAGGTTTTTAAGGAAAACTATGAGCATGTATTATTAGGAGAGAAAAAAATGCTTGACGCAGGTATTCCAAGCAACAAATATTAAACATTACTCACCCATCACATCCTCAGTGTTCCCCAAAAGAAATTTTAAATAAAGAGATGCACTTACATTGACATAATTATCAAACATTTAACTGCATACTACAAGGTATGAAACCAATGCATAATTGATAATTTTCATTCTTTCTAACAATACATATATAAACATTAAACATGGTGTTCCAAATAGAAGAAAACAAGATAATAAAAGCGATAAACAAAAGGTATTAATAACATATTTTTGGTGTATACCACCTAAATAGCCATCGCGAGTCTTGCTGAGGAGAGAGACTTGGGCACGGCTCTCATTTTCCATCTTCTATGCAGAAGATTTCAGAGAGAGTGAGAGGCAACAATAAAACCATAAACAATAAATAAGACAATGATTTTTTTTATGATAAAATCAAGGATTTAAAATTATGTTTTCTACCTACCGAACTGGGTTTTAGATCATAACTGCCACACTCCTGAACTATCTGGATTTTTTGGATGTGATAGGAAGAAATATTAGGTACCCCAATTGATAGAGAATACTCCAGGCCCATCTCATTCTAGGCCCATACCTTGTACCTTGACTTGGTCTGGGTATTCTGATTGTAACAAATCCACATCATTCAGACTGTTTTAAAGATCTCCCAATATCTTCTCACCTAATCCAACTGTATGATACTCTATATGTTCAATACACTTATCCGAATGAATTAAGCAAGATTTGGACTTCAATCAAACTGTTACAGGTTTACTAATAACTTTAAAGAATCCCTGCCATATTGTTATTTTTCTTTAGTAATGTTGCTTTCACATATAAAAATCCAGGCTTTCTCATGAGTCTCGATTAAATGAAGCAATTGGGTGGTTGGACTTCAGAAAAATGACTCCATTGTGTTAAGTGTTTGCTTTGTTAATAGTTTCCAGAGCCACCTAATGAGTTCTATAACTATAATCCATAAATAAAAATAGTTACTTTTTTCATAGGTTTGTACAATCATGATAACAAGTTAGCCACCCAAGCATGGTTTCTTAACAATAGAAGAATCCATCTTAAGCAATCATGAGAAGAACTCTGCTAGTATGCTGGATTGTTGCCTACAAAGCCACGTAAATCTGAAAGACTGGATCTGAAGCAGTCAGAATAAAGAGGAAGAATGAAGGTTGGGTAGAGAAGAAGACGGGAGAGAGATGAGTTGAGAGAGATTGCAGTCTCCATGGTAAAGACATGAATTCCAGGGGAAAAAACATGAATTCTGCGGGAAAGTTTTGTTACAACCCAAACATGGATTCGGGGAAAAAACATGTACAACAGAAAGAAGTGCAAGAAACAAACCACCCAAATCTTCCCACTAAGAAAATCGGATCACTTTCCCCCAAAACCCTCAATAAATCGCATATCCCAAACCTCCAAAACCAAAACCCACTTCCAAAAAAAGACCCCTTTTGCCAAAATCGCTGCAGAACAGCAGTGCCCACTAGAAAAATTCAAACTTCTCATCAAAAAACCGGAGATCCTAATCGCGGAGACCCACTGAGGAAGATCGAATCACATACAGCCTTGCTAAGAGAGGGATCCCAGAGAGAGAGAGAGATACCTGGATGATGGTGAGAACTCCGCGGCTCTCTGCTTCTCTTCTTCTTCCTTTTATGCTCCTCTGTTTTTTCGAAGTCCTCACTTTCTTTCGACCGCGCCAAAAGAGATGCTGCTCCCGGGCTTCCCTTCTATAGGGTTTGGGTTTTTCTCAAAGTAGGGCTTAAGTTTCAAAACTTTTGGGCGTAATTTTTCATGGAAGTTTTTAATTATGGACAACCATCCATTTAAATTCATTTAGAAGTGTTTTTTTCGCAACTCTTTTCTTTAATTTTAAAAAATACATAAATTATCTTTCATTTAAAATCATGACATGATTTTGGCAGCCCTATATGTTGCAAATGGGTTGAGTAAGGATGCTCAAGCATGAGTCACTGGCGAGCCCACTGCATACACAAGGAAAGGCAACTCACACAGGTAGAAAAGGAGCCCGTACATGCAAGAAGATGTGATGTACTTAGAAATAGAATCGCGGTAAGCTATGTAAGAATCGACCCTCCTTACCAAAACCAATGCTCCTTACCACTCAGGTAAGAAGCCGTTCTTAATAGAGTTGCAAACAAGTTTCCGATTCTCCGATTATCTGAAGGTGAGTCTGTAACCTATTTTTTGTTTTGACTCATAAGAAATTCCCGGTATGGGTTCAGAACCCAATTTAGGTTCCAATTGATTAACAAGTCTGGTTCTAAGTCTGCATAGGTTTCGACCTTTAGACCCGGGACCCAATATATGAATCTTTTATATTACAAATTGTACATCAAAATTAAATTTTTTTGGATGTCTCTTATGTATAATATTGGAGGTAATAGACTTTATACATTGTTATTAGTTGAATTATATGCTTATTTTAAGAAAAAAGTTAAAAAATAAAGAAAAACTATAATTGATTTTGGAACTAGATTACAGTCCTCTAAGTGGACTCAGTTCCGAAATTGGATCTGGATTTTCCTATCGAAACCGAGTCCACTAGATTATATTTTCCATAGAAAAAAACCACTATTGCAAATACTTCCCCTTAGATGTCAAAATTGTCGCACCATGAATTATTTTTAGCAAAAACTATTCATGTAAAATTCTTTCATCAAATTTCAGATTTAGGAATATCTGAACTATATAAATATATATATAGTGTTGTGTGCGTGTGTTTTTTTTTTTCCTAAACCATTGTCGCATAAACAACCCTTAGTCTTTGAAAACTAAGTAAGTAAATCACTGTATAACACCATTTAGGTAGCATTATATGTTAAATTTGCTTCAAACTTAGAAAACTCGAGATGATGCAAATTATTAATATAAAAAACCATCCAACTCCATCTTAAACCCATAATTTCTCTTGTCAAAAGTTTGTCACTTGATTATCTGCTTCAATTTTGTAATCATCGCTTTGAATGGAAACTTTGCTAACTTCTAACTAGAGCTATCAAAGGGCCGGGCTGGGCCAGGCTTGGAGCTGTCCTAACCCTCCTCTCAATATATGTAGGGCCAGGCCTAAACAAGCCAAAGCCCTTGGAGGGACTGCATTACCTACCCTCAAGAGTTAGGGAAGAGCACAAGACCTGAAAATAGAAAAACCATTAATTTCTTATTTGTTTACATTTTTACGAAGATTCGAGTGTCAACCAAGCATTATCTTATTTAACCTCAATTGCAAAGTAACCATTAAGAAAATATTTAAAAAATATAAGCTGTCTCTACAAACTTTCTTTTATGGAACAAAGTCCTCCATGCTTTGAGGAGTTGATAACTAAACGTACGATTATATTTATTTTTTCAAAGAAGGAAAATGGTTAAAGACTCCGATCTATTTCACACCTTTCATAGGAGTTTCCACATATTAAATCATTCTAGCAATGTTTTATCGTTAAAGATTTTAAACTATTTACATTCACATACCTTTTATCAATTGACATTATTTTCAACTTAACACTAATCTCACTATTAAGCATTGTTGAATTTCAGTCACAAAAATAATTGCACTTAAAAAATACTATAGTTTAGACTTTTAAAAATAGATAATTATAATTATATAATTAAAATGATATTTGGATCACCCCATATCTTTAAAGTTCAATGCACATAGAAACTACATGTATGAATTGGTTGGCATATCAAGTAACTCTATAAAGAAAAAGGTGTATCATTATTAATAGGAAGGAGTACACCCCCTTTTGCACTAACGGAAATATATAAAAAAAGCGTAACTAAGAAGCAATAAAACTAAAATAAAGGGATTAGAAGAAACCATGCAGCATTTATTGCTTATGCATTAAGTACAATATGTAACTTAAGTAGTTAAATGTAGATGAATGAATTAAGTATGTGTATATGAATTTTTAGGACATTTTGCAATGGGTAGGTGGGCACGAAATTGTCTATCATATCTCCCTTTTTATTACCAAAGTGACTATGGTAAGGGGATTTTAGTATATATTTACATATGTAAATATATATTATATAAACTAAATAAAAGTAGGAGAGCCAGTGTTGGGTTAGGCCAATACTATCCAAGCATGGCCCTGAAATTTCTGGGCCCGCAAAAAACTGTCCTAATCCAACCCTAGGGCTTTTCATTGGAACCAAAAGCCTTCATTTTAAAGGCTTTTTGAGGACCGGGTCGGGCTGTGGCCCCTTATCTCAAGGCCAAATTGTCATGCCTACATCTAACACAAACTATGCTCTTTTGAAAGGATATCGAAGTAAATTAACTCTTAGAATATTCTTTCAGCTCTTCTTTATTTTCTTAAAAGACATTTTTTCCTTGAATTCCTATGAATTTAGTATCATAGAGGTAAATGAACCCATATCATTTGGAAAGTTGATAATAGTCAATGTTTTTCATATCATCCTACCTTTCCGCCTATTTTGTGAGAAATTAAAATAATCTTAGGGGCTTTTTTAAGTAATTGAATTCTTAGGAATTCTAAGATCTTGTAATTCTATAAGCGATAAAAAATGAAGAATTAAAAGTAATTATAAAAAAATGACAATCAAATAACCTCTTTTTAATAGAAACTCAATCAGTATAAGATGGAAAATGAATACCCAGCCACAACCCAAATAATTCAAATAGTATTCCCTCAGAACAAACACAAATTCATTTACGTGACATTTACCAAGCGTCTAAACCATTACTTTACTAGTAAACGAAACAACATGGATTGGACTATGAGGTTACGAGCATGTATAGCTGTAAAAATTTTCCATGTTAAATACAAGAAAAGGTATTTCTTTTCAACAGTTCCCACTTTAAATAGTTGGGCTTAAATGTAAAATGAATTTCTGGTTTTTGCAAGATGTCCACTGGTATTTATATGTTAAAAGTGCATCTTATTATGAAAGATAGCCGAGTTAGTTATAGGAAGACTGAGCCTGGGACTCGATTCTAACTCAGTCAATTGTTAGTTCAACTTTTCTCATATGATACCTGAATACTCGTACGTGCCAATGTGTTTGTATCGGGCTGATCATATGATACTCGTACCTAGGGTTGTTCATGGGTCTGGGCCTGCTATCTTATTTAGATATGTCCAAACTTTAGAAACACAGGCCTGTATCAAGCTCAAGCACGTAATGGGCCATAAAGCCTAGGCCCAAGCCTGTCCATTTAATTAGTCAATCAGGCTAGGTAATGCCTAGTTAAACCATGCTTTGTATGAGCTGTACAGACTTTCTAGCGATTGATTAGACAAATTATCACTAAGCTATAAGCAGTCCCTATTGGGCTGGTTCGGAGTTCGAATATTTTTATCACTTAATACAAGTTCGGCTCAAATATTAAATGGGCCCAAATTATAAATCCAAGCTAACCTTAAAGAGAACTAGCTTGGGTCCGGCCTATGAGCAACCCCACTCTTGTCTGCAATTGATACTCCACCACCAAGTCTCATGTACACATTTAGTATATCCTATTTACAAAGTCTATTATTTCATATACTTCATTTAGTTTTCTTATTTTTCAACATAAAAGAATGTTAAGAAAGAATATAAAGAATGAATTTTCATTTAAACCATAAATGATTGAAAAAAAAAGAAGCAGGCTTATCATTAGTGTCCTAGATTTCTAAAAGTGGAGAATATTCTTAGGTATGATCCACCTGATCATGTAAATATCCATATCTGATTCTGCATTAGGCATGATAGTTTTTCCATTTCTTTTCCCTTTTTGCATAAAAAGTACTTAAACTCACGCGCTCTTATTGTAATGTATATAAGGGATTAGGATACCTTGCATTATTTGTAACTTTGCTTTCTTCAACAAATCCTATTGAGAAGGAGAGAGAGAGAGAGAGATGAGAAAGGGCTAACCGATTCTTATGGGTGTGGTGATTCCATACGTAACAGCCAATTAACATTTGGATACCGATTCTTAAGTAGGCTAACCTTCGTTCCAACGGAAAGTTACCAAAAGAAATGAAAAATTACAAAATGCTTAAAGCCTTAAACTCTAAAAAGTCCCCTATCCAACCGGATCATGCCCCCTCAGACCCTCCCTCTCTCTCTCTCTCTCTCTCTCAACTGCACCAGAACCCATCAATCAACTTCCAACTTGGGAATGGAGGGATGCAAATGCAATAGTATCATCTCCAACAACCCACAAACCCCAACAAATGAAAATGTCTCTTACATTGCTTCTCTTCTCGAAGGAGATGAGCTCTTCTTCAACAAGCTCATCTCCAGAGTCCAGAGACTCTTCCAAAGGTCTCTCTTCTTGCACATAGTATTATCAGGTTGCAGCAAGAGTACCCTTCGACTGGGAACTGCGTCCTGGAGAACCCAAGAATCCGCCCAAAGGCGATACCATCCCACCTCTCAGCCAACCTCCGGCACTGCTGGGCTCGAACCTGGCTCCTCTGCAGTGCACCCACCAGCCCATAGGCTCGAACCGGTGGACGGGCTGGACATGGAGCAAGAAGATGAGGAAGAGTCAGCGCACTCAACGAAGTCAAAGGAGTATGGGGTTTCGAGGTGTGGAGAGGTCAGAGAGCTTTGGGTTTGGGAGCTGTGAAGGGGATTTCACCACTTCAGCTAGGAATTCCAGCTCGTCTTTTTCCTCATCGTCTTGTTCTTTGGCCAGTTCTATGGTGTCATTTACCAATCAAACGGTGGAAAAGTGTTCTGAGAAGAGGAGAGTGATGGACGGTTCAGATGAGGGTAGAAGCTTCACTGCGTGGAGATTGTTGGGAGTTTTGTCATGCATGCATTGGTGGGAGGAGTGTGGAACCCAAGGAGAGTCCAAATTACTTAAGGTTTGACTTACATGTTCTCTTGGTCCATCAACGTATAAATCATGCTAATCTTTGAAATCTCTGATCGACCAGGCAGTGGGAAAAACTATTGACTATGCTGGAGTTTTCGTTGATGGTATAACAAGGTGGTACAATAATTTTGAACAGATTAAATTTTCAAGGTGACTTCGACTGATGGATTGATATTGATGAACCTGAAGGTTTCCTCAGCCTCAAATTTTAGAATATGTGTGTATGTGAGGATAATATGAACTTGCGTCAATACACAATCAAGTCCAATTTCTTTTAGTTATTAGGTCAAACATTTAGGCGCAAGCCCCCAAGATCTTCGAGAGTCTCCATTCTAATTAGGGCTTTACAAAAGAATCAACTTAGGCTTAAACAGTTGAGTTGTCCTGCAAAAAATTGTATAAGCCCAAATCAGATCCAAGCACTTGAAAGCTAAATCCAAACCCAGCCTGATGTGCATCTTAGGATGGGACCAAGCTGCTTTGATCCACTCACAACCTTGGGGGAGTGAGAGAGAGCAATCCTTCCGCATATAGGGCCATAGGTTGCACAATTGGAATCAACAATTTAGTAGAAGCGACTGGCATGTTGGGTAAAAGAAAAGGAAATCCTCTATTTAAGGGATTCATTCATTCCCATGAATCATGCTATCATCTTTAAGGATTTCTGAGGAGAGGAGTCGTTGCATTTTAGGTTTGGAAAACACCTAGGAAAAGTCACTCTTTTTAACTTTTTTGCGTCTTTTCCTTTGTGATTTACAAAATTCAACGGGGGAGGTGGGGATTAAGGAATCAATAGAAGAGAGGATTTTTGATGAGTTTGGAGGATTTAGAAAATACTTTCTAACTTTTCCTCTCTTTACCCAAATCTTGATTTTCCTCAGAACCAAGGAAACCAAGGAAAGTTGGAGAGGATTCATCTTTGATGACATTACCCAAACATGATAATTTAGAAAACGCTTCACTTCTCCATCTAATCAGTCATATTGGGACACAAGTAACACGCTTGGTATTATAATGAATTGTTATAAACAAGTGGGTTGGCTCCTATGATATTTGCTTATTTTTGTTGCGCACGGCAAAATCTGCAATCAATCACAATGACGATATAAATAATCATAACGAATGACAAAATAAAGATTTAATGTTGATCAACAATCATGTGCATAAGAATGACCTCTTACCCGGGTGGTAAGAGGTGTCATGATCGAGTTCTTAATTATCTGCATGTCCAAAGTTTGAACTTAGGCAAACACCTTTCCTCACCCGAGCAGTGGTGGAGGGAGAGGGGGTTGAGGAGGGGCAGTCCCTCCTCAATTGTTTTGCTTTTTTTAATTTAAGAAGAGGATTTTTTGGAATTGATAAGAACATTTTTCATATTTTGCCCCTTTTTTCCCCTCCTCAACGTTCTTACCTCTTTTAGGTTGAGAAAGAATTTTAAAAAGTGATATGGGTGTTTTTGTCTTTGATTTCTTTTGACTCCAAATAGAGAATGTATATTTCATGAAACTCCTCTTTCTTCTCCTATCTTTGAGTTCTTTGTTAGGTGATCTTAAGTAGGACCCTCTTAGGAAAAATGAAAATAGACTTAGAATGTGGATCCTTTAGGACTAATTCTCATTAGTAGGCCCACTTGAAAAAAATCTTAACCACAAAAGAAATTCCCTTTTTTCTAAAAAAAAATCTAACTGAATATGATCTATGCATGCCTGACGTCATCTTGATCTATATGAAAATTTTAAACTATTTATAATATTTTATTTAAGTGTTTTAAAGTTAACAATCTGTCTTTTAAGTGAAATTTAATGAGAGCTATATGAGGAGGCCATTTTTAAATGATTTAGATGTTTTATAAGTGGACCCGTTATCATAGAGCTCTTCTATCATTCTTTATTTATTCTTTAGTGTTTCCCATCTATACTACGTAGATAACATTGGTGGGCCTTCAAATTATTTGTGGGCCACAGAACAAATGCCCTCCTTTTGTGAGAAGTTTCACTCCAAATCAAAGTAGGCCCGCTACCAAATTGATTTATGTAAAGTATTTATATTTTCTTAAAATTGTATCTAAGCGTTTAAGTTATCATTCTAATTGTAGACTATTAATGTGACATCTTATGAAGATTAAGACGGAATGGACATTTCTTTTGGACGATTTGAATTTTTTATAAGCGGGCCCCACTATTGTACTGGTTGATCATCCTTGCCCCTCTAAAAGAAAATCTTGGCTTCGCCACTGCACTCGAGGCTGTGCTACCTCGCCCAAAGTTTACTCACCAAAGGGCTAGGGAGCCCAAAAGGTTATCACAGTATTTTCAAACTCTAAACCGGGTGTTTTAACTGACCTAGCAGACCCATGAGCCCATAAGACAAGACACTTAATCTAACAATGTTCAGGTATTTGTAAATCTAGTTCTTAGAAAGGAGCATTGTATGTCAAAGGTGATTGAAAATTAAATGAGGTTGGAAGGTAGAATTCGAATTCTTATTGCTCTAACAAAACTAGAGCTGAAGAATAACAACAGAATAAAACTTTATAGAATTTAATAGTATAATATTATAATATGATAGTATTGTGGTTGTTTGGCCATTTAAAAAGAATTTAACAAATTTTGAATTGAGTTGTTTGACAATTGTTGAATATTATAATATATGCTGAAATTCATAATTATCATAAATTTTAAAGGATTTAAATAAATAGTGACATGTAATTCTATAGTTTTGTTTGAGGTTCTTAAAAAGGTAATTGAGATGGCTAATAAAATTCATGATAGGTAGTTTAATGTAAGGCGATACTCATCCCACATTCTTTTACATCCGTAATTATGTCAAATGAATGAAAAGCCACATTCTTGGATATTGAAGATTGATTTTTAAATGGCATAAGTGAAAAAAGATTAAAATTGATATAACATAAAGTCTTCCTTAGTAATAACTGTTTGGATGAAAAAGGTGAGGGAAGAGTCAGCCTTTTATGTAAAACAAAGGGTTTTACACCACTTTAAGACAACTCTCCTGCAGGGATAATAAAACCCTCCCTGCCGTTGGAAATAAGCCAAATTTCACCCTAATCAAATTAGGCTTTATTGTCGAAAACACTAATTCACATATATATCAGTTTTTTTTTCTTTACATGTGATTTATATGATAAAAAACTCCAATACAATTTAGGCGAAATTTATCACATTTGCCATTACATGTAGAAGTATATATGATTTTGAGCGATTTAAATTTGAACACATGCATGAACCTCTATCGTTAGTTTAACTGGCTCTACGGACGTTACTTATGCAAGCATTTATCCGGAAATCTTCTTTTACAGAATTTCACCATTTTCTCATGAAACATTGAGAAAGTTTCAAAACACCAAATATCTTTTTGACTTTCAATCAGGTGCACTTTGCTTTCAAGACATGTATATGACGAGCTTTTCTCTCTTTGATTAAAGAGATTAAGGAAATAAGTTTTACTAAACCTAGTAAGGCTTTCTAATGTGGTAAAGAAGAGGTTCAATTCCATCCTTTTGTGATTCCATATAAATCCAATTCTCAACCATCTGCGATGAGCACCCATCAATCAAAGGGCAAGAATGTTCCAACAAAGCAGATATTGGACCCACCAAACGGGCCACAAAAGGCAGGGCCCACATAAAGTGTGCATTAACCAAGGCCCATTGTCTTTTGACCTGATTTGATTTCCCAGCTGCATTACCAATGGCATCCAAAGCGCACGTGCTTCACAGTCACATGCAAAGGGTCGTACAGCCAAAGTCACGTGCTCTCCCTTCCATTGCGCCCTTCTCTCGGCCTTTCTTGATGCAGCAGAAGATGCACTACCAGGCACGTGCCAAAAAAGCAGACACGTGCATAGTCATTACATCCTCTACTCCTTGAAAGATCTATACATGGATTCTGAGCAAGCCAAGCATTAAGAAATCCAGTCCGGATGCCCTGAGTCAGGTCACACTCACTGTTTCCCTGAGTGGAAATATTGTATCGGATTTCAGTGAAAGGCCTACGGCGTACTTAAAAAATTTTAAACCATTCAAAATAAATATCATCCCACGAATGTGATTATATGCTATAGGTTTGGTTGTTATATGCTTTTTATTTCTTAGACACATTTCTCTAACCTCAAGGATTCCCCACCCTCACCTCACCTCTCTTTGATCGACTGGGTTTTTTTTTTTTTTTTGCCCAAAAAGTAGGAAAAAATGACTTCTTTGAATAAGTAGAAAATCATTTTCGACGACGAATCTATTTCTTCTAACACTGTAGGAGAAAAAGAAAAAAAAAAATGCAGAATGCATAACTCCAACATTGCACAATGATCTCCTCTAAAATAAAGCCTCTCCGATTGTTAGATAAATTCCAGAGCAATTTATCAGCTCTATAATAAGTTTTAAGATCATCATTCCATGGGCCAAATTATCTCACAATGACCAATTAAAGAAAGTTGAAGGAGACTCGGCCAAAACGTGAGCAAACAAACATCTGTTTTAAGTGCTGGCCCAGCGAAAGACGATTTTGAACTACTGGGTTCAGTATCTCTTTCAAGTTCCAGTGAAGTGATATGAATATGATATAAGTATATAACACATGAGGCTTCCATTTCATATTATATCATTCATACCTGAGAGAGAAAGGAGGAGAATAAAATAGGAGAGAGAGACAGAGAGAACGTGAGGAATGATTCGCTTTGACCAAGGCTCAAAATAGTTTTAAGTTGCTTTGACCGTAGACAAAGGGCGCTTGATTTACGAGCCCTGCAAACTGGCAACAGCAATTCCGCCGATTTCCCCCATTCTCCTTCTGCACTCTAAAACCACACCCCGCCACCCCCACACTTCACTTTACTGAGAAGATAAAATACTGAAAACAATACGTAATACTTTCATTTCCTTTGCTTTACTTGCATTAATGGCGACATAAGCTGCTCTTTTTCTGCAAGCCATGAGCTTTTCAGCTTCCAGGTTTTGGGGCCTTTGGTGGAATAAAAGTAGAGCTTTCTACTCTACTCTAAAACCCCTAACCCAATCTACAACATCTACTGAGTCACGTGGCTCGAGTGAGTCGCTCGTTTAAAGGATTAAATGGTTATTAGTTGCATGAGCAACGAAGCCAGAACGTGACATGCACGGGGAAGATGTTCCATCATTGATGCACGTCGGTCCAAATTCAATCAGTGCAATGGTCTGCTCCTTTGATCATGATTGCTATATTTTTGATGGGCTATATCTTGGATAAATGGTCATAGTGATCAAATGTTACGCGATGGGTTATATCTAAGTATGTAAATGTGGGCCGTGCATGAAAATCACACGGGCTGTGCTGTACCTTGCTGGGCCAGTACAGCTTTGGTCGTGCCTTGCTGGGCCGTATGGCCCGTGGGCAGCCCACAGCTCACCCCTCCCCTTTTTTTATTTTTTATTTTTTAATTTTTTTAAGTTGAATTTGGATGGATACAAACTTAGACTTAGACTCTTTGACCAATTTCATTAAAATAAATAAATTAAGATAAATAAATAAGTTGAATAACAATAATGATATTTTGAAAAAAATAAATCAAATAGATTATATTTCCTTAAAATTTAAGTCACAAAAGTTCCAAAAATTTACAAGTTTGAATTTTAATTAATATATAATGAAATTCAAACCTTATGATAAATGAAAAAATAAAAAATTACAACTTTAAAAACCTATAATACTTTAAAATTAGACAATTGGGCCTATATCGGGTCGTAAACTTGGGCCTGGCAGCTCTGGCCCAATATGACCTAAGTGGGGACCGTTGAGCTCAGCCAGGCCGGCTAGTTGACCAAGTTAACGGCGCAGGCATGGTTTTTCAGTGCCGGGCCCAAGCTGGGCTTACGCCGCATGCCCATATTTACACCTCTAATTATATCCAATGGAAAGTCATTGGTATTAAACTTCCTTAGCTAACCATTTATACCATAAAAGGATCTTGAGTTGTTAGTAGATGCAGCGGACATACTCTTCAATAATCCCACTACGGATGAAACCCAGTCGGCGCATTGGAAACATATGCATTTTTTTTTTCTTCTGCACTAAGTCGTTCCACCTTGAAATATGGCTTTGATGGCATATTAAAATTTTTTATCTAACAATTCCTATGAAATATAGCAAAAATACTTTTCAAAGGTTAATTGATCTGTGTTTTATATTGTCGAGTATGAGACATATTCCAAGAGAATTTGCACCAAAACAAGTGGACCAATGTGTTCACTTTATTCTAAGCCACTAATCTAAAATTGATACAAATGTAATTCCCAAGTCAAGATCTAGAAAAAAAAATAAAAATTCAACTAACAAAGTAACCCACATACAAGCATATATCAAATATGGTAAGAGACATATAAATTCAAGGAGAAGAGATCAAGTTTTTTCAATTACTTAATAGGGAAGCAGCCCCACGATTTGATAGGTTGAGAAGCATTATATTCCACAATGCATGGATGAAAGAATTCCTTACGAGTAGACCACGTATGTTCTTACTTGGTCCGGATCATGAGGCCTTCCTGAATGCTTTCCAATCGTCAAGAGCAAGATGAATGAAAAGATATCTTTATGAATAAGTCTCATGTAAAAATTAAGCTCCAGCAAAAATCAAAATATTTCATTCATTGATTTAATAGCCTTAAATCTAATATTTCTTCCAGCTATAGAATGTTTTTTTTTTATTTAAATTCAATCTGACGACAACTAAACGTTTGATGAGCATAAAATTGGACAGAATAAGTGAACAAGAGCGTGAGAAAAGCCGCATTGATCAAATGTCAGCCTCAACGGACCCTATCAAACTAATAAACCACATACGCTCACGCACTCATACAAATTTTTCTGAACCAGGAAGACTATATTTCTTGATCAATCTTCCCATTAGAACAATGAGTTTTAGGGCACGTTTATGTAGAAGCAACTTCCATGGAAAGATGAAATTACCACATTAGCAAATTTTATGATTTTTAAATACCTCATAAAAGGTTTTATGAGGAAGTTAGAAATTCATGTTTGGTGAAAAAAAAATTCCCCAATGAATTGGTACTAATGTTGTTTGGTGCAACTGCGGATTTCTTTAGTGAAAAATATTATTTAGTGAAAAATACAAGGTGGGTGGGTCGGTATGTGCGTACGGTGAGTGAGTGGGTAGGTGGGGTTGGGAGGGGAGGGAGAAGAAAAAGGGTGGATGGGTGGAGTGGGGGTGGGAGTGAAGAAATGGGGGGTCAGTTTTCCATGGAAATGGACTTCCCATACCCCCTCATAGAAAGTCCATTTCCATGCGTAGGAAGGAAAAAATTGACGTGGCGAAAAAGCAGTGTCACGAAAAGCTGCCTCAGCAAATACATAAAAAAGAAATTTCCCGCAGAAAGTCCATACCCCCTCATAGAAAGTCCATTTCCATGCATAGGAAGGAAAAAATTGACGTGACGAAAAAGCAGTTCCACGAAAAACTGCCTCAGCAAATACATGAAAAAGAAATTTTCCGCAGAAAACCACATCCATTTTTATAGAAATGGACTATACAAACATGCCATTAACGTTGGTGTTGGTCAGTGTTGGCCTAATAAAACTCAATGAGCCCATCCCTATAAGACGTTCATAATTAGGGCTCAACATTAAAATCCAAGACACTCTAAAACGCCTTTCCCACCTTGTTTCACTAACAGCTACAGTTAATTTGATAATACCTTAAACATGTGGCTTCTTTATTTATTGTTCCCTTTAATTGGTGCTCAAGCATGTGTCCCATCAAAATCTTCACTTCCTGGGGTGGGTGGGGGCCACTACCGAATCGACGGCTACGTACACTCGATGCTCCTACGGTCAGCCGCGGCTCTTGAGCTGAAAACAGGGAGCCGCGCGGGAGAACGAGACCGTCCTTCGCTTTTCCCTTCCGGCGTGGTCCCCACCTGCTCACCTGCGTCTAATCGACAACAGCTGTCCACGTGTCGCTCTCATTCCGTACGCCGGATAGGCTCCAAAATGATTCGAATCCGTGGCCCCCATGCCCCACGTGTCCCCCCTGCTTCCCACACCCCTTACACACAAAAAACACCCCCTTCTTCTCCTGGCCCACCTTCCAAATCTACAATGAATCCACACCGTCCATCTGGTGTGGCCCACTTCGATGAGTGGGGCCTACAGACCACAATCAATTAGAGGCTGGATCCTCAGTCGCAGCGACAGCTATTACAAGGAAACCATGTAACACATGGCCTCAAAATCCAAACTATTTAAGATTAATTTCATCCCTCAACGAATACATCCTCTAATTTCAGTTTTAGAGAAGGTGAATCTTTTCATACAATTGAACACCATGATGGATGACACGTGGTTAGCGGCGATGCCCTGTCAGCACATAGTAACATTTTGATAGTGCTTTAATCAAGACGCTGCGAGACCCTTTGAACATAAACAAGAATATATATACTAGTAAGATTGGGTGGATTAGATTCATCTTGAACTATCTAACTCTACCGTCTGGACTTAAGGAGATTAATGCCACATGGGCACAAATGCCCAATTACGTATTCAATCTTATGATAGAACTTAAGGTTCCACGTTGGCGGTTCAGATCGTTTTAGGATTAAAATCAACCACCAAATCAAACCTATTGTTTTTTAATTAATAAATCCGATGAGAGGACTTAGACTGTACCAAAGAGAATCAAAGTATTCGGTTCGGTTGGTTAAATAGTTTATTTTATTTTATTCTATTTTTTAAAATTAGAAATTGAAAATTTCAAAATGATGACACACTCATCCTTTTGCATTTATTCTAATGTTTAAGGCAAAGATAAAAATCTTTAATATACTATAAACTCTAAATAGTCAAGTATTCAAATTACATAATATACAAGTCGGTTCGGTTTAGACGGTGAACCGAGGGTTTAAACCAATAATCGATTGATTTAAGCGGTTTTTGTTATTTCCAAATCGTAGACCGAACCAAGCTGTTATAAAACCGATCCAAATCGCATGATTCGAATTGATTTAACGGTGATATCGAATTTCTGAACAACTCTAATATGACCCACTCTTATTAAAGTAAAAGGCTAAGGATGAGATTTATCATAAATTGTCCCAATGCCGCCCTCCCCGTATCACAGGAGATCCAGACTCCAATCCACATCGTCCATCAGATGTGGCCCACTTAGACATGCGGACCCCACATACCACAATCAATTGAGATGAGATTAGTGAGTCCCCGTATAGATCTCACGGTCAAAACCGCCTTCCCGCCCCAATAAAAAGCTTCCACATGCGCCCCCTCATTTATTTTAAAAATTGCTCCTTTCCTTCACCGCCCCCCCCGCCCCCCCCCCCCTTCTCTCTCGATCCTCGTGCACTCTCTCTTTATAAATCTCTCCTCAATCCAACCTATCTTCCTCCTCGTTCAAACCTTACCATAATTCCCAGAATACCCTTTTCACTCTCAGAACATGGACTCTTCTCCTCAGAACTGGCTCGCCTTCTCCCTCTCCCACCAACCTTCCTCCAACCTCTGCCTCTACGAAGCCTTCAACACCTCTCACAGTCAGTAAATCCCTCATCCCAACCGACCAATCTCTAATCTAACCATCTCTGATCGAAACCCACTTCTCCTTTTCTTCTGGTGTTGCAGGTCGAGTCGAGGATGAAGTCGTAGGTGGTTCTGATCTCTCCATGGTGGACGTGGGGCCAAAGCTGGAGGACTTTCTCGGCTGCGGGAGCACCTCCGCCCCCATGGGGCGGTTCTCCGGAGAGCTCCCGCCGGAGCATGATGTGGGGCTGTACGATTCCGACCTGAAGTCGATCGCCGCCGGGTTCTTGAGAGGGTATGGAGCTGAGCAGGCGGTGGCGGAGGTGGAAAAGTCGGTTTTGCCCTTGGAGGCGAAGAAGACCGTGGATACCTTCGGGCAGAGGACTTCGATTTACAGAGGAGTTACAAGGTATTTTAGTGGGTTTCCGAGGGCAAAACCGGAAACAGAAAAAAATGATGGCATTTCTGTAATTTTTTTGCAGGCATAGGTGGACAGGAAGATATGAAGCTCACCTGTGGGATAACAGCTGCAGGAGAGAAGGGCAAAGCAGGAAAGGAAGACAAGGTATTTTTATTTTATTTTTTGTAATATTTAGGATTTTTTAATAAGAATTTTTGCTAATGTGCGCCGGGGGAGTGGTGGAGTAAAGGGGACCAGCTCTTGGGTGATTAGATGTGTCTCAGATCCCAAGAAGGATGGGAACATGTCCCACTATGATCTCATTTTGAACGGCCTTGATCACCCATACTTCCTGCGCAATCTAGCCCTTTTGGCATATTCCTGCTAAAATGCGCTCACTGCATTATTCTGACACCGTTGTGTGTTTTTTTTTCTTTGGCCCATGTACTTGGTGAATGATTCCTCCTATGGTCTAAATTACCCATCTTTTTACAGTATATTTGGGTGAGTTTTCAAGTTCCATCTTCTACTTTTTTTTCTATATTTATTGTACTTGTGATTGATTGGATTTTTATACTAATTCATATGCATTTTTAGTTAATAATTTGTAAATCTTTGTGTGTGTTTTTTTTTTTTTTTTTCCAGGTGGGTATGATAAGGAAGAGAAAGCAGCAAGAGCTTATGATCTTGCAGCTCTGAAGTACTGGGGTGCAACCACAACCACCAACTTTCCAGTAAGTGGGTTAGATTCTTGATTCAGTTGGTTTTTTTTTTCATCTAGCATCTTCTTAATGTGATAGTAACTGAATGGAAAAGCCACACTTTGATTCTCTTTGAAGGTTTCCAACTATGAGAAAGAGCTGGAGGACATGAAGAACATGACCAGACAGGAGTTTGTTGCATCTCTCCGAAGGTATTTTTTAAAATCTTTTTTAAAGTGTGGGTTCTTGAATGCATTTCATATTTAATATTTTCAAATGGGCTTACCTTTTGCTTTTCTTGTATTTTGTTACACAGGAAGAGTAGTGGGTTCTCTAGGGGAGCTTCCATGTACAGAGGAGTTACAAGGTCTGTGTGTATGATTGTAGATGGAAGCTTTGCTTTTATCTTTAGAAAAATGCATTTCTTGATAAGTTTTTATATGTGTTTGTTTGCAGGCATCATCAACATGGTCGATGGCAAGCAAGGATAGGAAGAGTAGCAGGAAATAAAGACCTTTACTTGGGAACTTTCAGTGAGTACACCCTGATTTAAACCATCATATCCTGGTCACTATTAAGATCTTGAGACATGTTAGAGTTTAGACCATCATGTCAAAGCAAGTGTTTATATGAAAGAAAAGAAATTATTTGGAGTAGAGATTACTTACAGCCCCACGTTCTATGTTTTGTCATCTCAAGTCACTGTTTTCTAAAGGCAACTTGTGGGTTGCTTAAACATACCACATTTCTGGTATATGTCTAATTTTCCCCCCTTCCCGTGTGGAGACACTGACCTGTTAATGATGTCAACAATAGAGGTCAGCATTTTTTTTAACAAGAAAAAGGAGGGAGCTTAAATAATGAGAATCATCAATCACTAACTTGGTGATAGTTCTACAGGAAATTAATGGTGGGGGTCATACTCATATCTCATATGCCTTGTAGTTCTGCAAAAAATATGGTGCATACAATAATTTTATCTACACACCTCGATTTGCAGCGTCACAACAGAAAGATCTTATCATACATTGTTTATAATCAAAAGTATTTAATTAGTTCCTCAACTTCTAATCTTGTTTGCATTTATATATTAGTGTTTGTCTCTCTTGCATGTTATTGATAAATGATGGGTTTTGTTTTGAAAAGGCACCCAGGAAGAAGCAGCCGAGGCCTACGACATTGCTGCAATCAAATTCCGAGGCCTAAACGCCGTTACCAACTTTGACATGAGCCGTTACGACGTGAAAAGCATCATGAACAGCAATCTCCCCATAGGAGGGATAACAGCAAAAAACAAACCCTCAGAATCCTCATCAGATACTAACAAGAGCATTGAATCCAAATACATGGAGGATTCCTTCACATCTCCATCCTCATCCCTCACCTTCTCTCTACCCGTCAAACCAGACCCACATGACTACTGGTCTCTCCTTGCATTGCAACAAAACCAATCATCTCAAAACAATGCAAAGTGCAACAACCCCATGTTCCAGCCTTCTCCAAACACTTCTGCTTTCCACATCCCCTCAAGCTACAACATGGATTTCTCTGCAGCTTCTGCCATCAATCAGGGCTATTTGAATGGTGGGATGATTCAGCAACCACACCAGAACCCATCATCTATTCCTTTTGCCAATCCCAGTCCTGTGACAAGCAGTTATGATACTGCTACCAGTTATGGAAGCTGGGGTGCTACTTCAATTCATGCCTACCAAACTGCCAAGCCCAATCTAGCAGTTTTGCAGACACCCATTTTCGGCATGGAATGATCTAGCGAAAGACTTAAGAGAGAGAATCTGAGATGAGAGGGTTATGGAGGAGCACACGTTTGATATAAGCTTGTGCAGTTGGGCAACTCACACCAACAGATGATAGGGACTGAGCTACTGACTTATTGCAGTTTCTACAGGACTGACTGACTAACAGTGGAACTAAGTTACCGTCAAGTTGTTTTTTTGCTTTTACTGACGTATGATTTTATGTGAGTATAATGGAAAAAGGAATCCTTTCTGTATCTTGCATGCTATCAATGTGAATGAAAGAAAAAACACCCTATATCAGATTCTATACGCATGTTTCCTATGTGAATCATTGCTTCCCTGGTCTATAGCACATGTATGTATTGGCCTTTTCTGTGCTACTTTTTGACAATTTTACTGTAGAGGTACAGGAGAATAATGTGAATTGATTACAGAGTGAAAATCCGTATGAGGTATAGGTGGTGGGATTGCATTAATGCATGGCAATCAGTCCATGGTATCATTGCATTCTATATTAGGCTAAAAGGTGATTTTGTTTGATTTGTATTTAGTTATTAGTGCCTGATGTTTTGAATAAAATGGATAGATGGGAATTCATGGTCAAATGGACTCCATCAAAGATTAGATTATGGAAGAGTAGTGGCGGATGAAGAATGAGGTGAAGGATATTATATAAGGTTGAGATGTATATGAGATCTTTAATTTCATAGTTATTGAATTACTACTCTTGATACTTAAAAGAGATGTTATTTGATGGTCATTTTTTTATACTTAACTTGTTCATTTTTATCCACTTATAGAAAGACTATCCTTGGCATTCAATTGCATGAAACAAATAGACAAGTATTCAATTAATGAAACGAATGTCCTTTAGATTTTTAGGCATATGGGCAATGCCTTTAGACCAAGGAACAAAAATGAAGCATTAGAGGTGAAGATCCTAACATGAGTATCAAATAATGTCTTCCAAGGAAACGAACATATATCCATCACCTCCAGTAATTTAAATTTTAGAAGTCATCCGGATCTATCAAGTTTCTGCACTTGTAATGTTTCTTTCGTGATAAAGAGAGTTTATGTAGCACTTAGGTGTCCCTAATAAACCGTGGGACTGTAAATCCTGCACAATCCAGACTCAAATTTGCACACTCGGCTATCTAGGAGACTTTGTTGTCCATAACCAGCTAAGCTAGCAGCCAAGGACATTTCAAAACTAATTTATACAGAACACTTTAGCTATTGACTGGTAGGGTGGATTAAAACACCCTAAACCTTTTTTTCTTTCGGCAAAATAGATACCCAAACTCAAACCTTAAAATAAGTTTGTGTGGCCGTTTTAGTGAGGATTGCAAAAATGGTTTTGCAAAAGAAAAAAAACTCTCAATTTTTTTTTTCGTGGAAGAGAAAAATGTCTGCTAAACTAGATTTAATTTCTGCCTACATACATAAATGTTTCCTAAAACTTATAAGGTTTTCAAAGATAGGCTAGCTTTGTTATACAATAAGATATTTCTTGGTAAAATCTCATCTACAATGCAATCTTCTGCTTCAATTTTATGCAATGACTAGTTGAAGTCTCAAGTAGCTAGGCATCACATTAAAAATCTTACTGTGTCGTATGTGCTAAGACAAAGAAGAAACTGAGAAAGCTATGGGAGAAAAACTGAGAAACCAGGAAATAGAAGAGGAGGGTAATAAATACAAACCCATTTCACATGTGCTTTTTGTTGTGACATTGCAGAGGAAAACCTTTATAAGGGTCTTCCTCAACTAGTCCCTGCATTATAAATAATTACAAGCAAGCCCCTGCTGTAATGATGTGGCCCTTTAGAAGATTTCGGTGCTTATGGAAACTGATTTTGAAGCTATTTCTGGCTATTTGTACCCTTATAATGTTCCTATTTTCACTTGTGCTTTTTTTCATGTTATTTAATTCCATTATTAGGTTGATGGAGCACAAAGCAAGTGCTTCCCTAACTATATTTATCATTTGGGGTTGTAGAAGATTTTCATTATAATTTCATCATTTAAACGAAAAGACTCAGAATATAGAGAAATAGACCCATACATGCATGTTGGTATATATTTGACCCATGTGAGCCCACACGTAGTCATAGAAGAGCCTCTGCTAAGTTGATTTGGTAATAGATATATCAATAGCTGACTCTAGAATTTCTCCCATTTCCATATGTATTTAAATGGAGAGCCTTTTCACCAACAAAAATAACTATTTAGCTAATGATGCTCTATGTATATAAATCCTAATGAGAAGGATGCAAATTACTCTTGAAGTGTTAAATGGGTTAGAAAAATCATTCTCCTCATAGATCCCCAACCTTGTGACAATGCTCTCCCTTCATCATACATGGGAAAATCTACAGTAAATGAGGTACCTTACTTTTGAAGGAATAGTAAACCATAGTTATAGCAGGCCAAAACCACCATTTAATGCAAGTTGGTCGCTACCATGTTCCACATTAGAAGAGCAAAAGGATTCTCAGTCAAGATTATTCGCCAAAAGCAAGATTATTTTGCAAATGAATTATCCATGAGCAAGGGATTCTTTTATAATAAAAAGAGGTTTGAAAAGCAAGCACAAGAAGTACAAGAGAAAAGCATATAAAAAAGAAAAAAAAATTCAATCACAAGTAGACACCATGTTGCTGTATTTCTGAACTTTAGGGTATCTTTTTCTGAGATTCAATTCAAATCTGGTCTTTTCTTGTCTCAATCTCCCATTTGGCTTTTGGATGATGACTGTCCAGTTCCTTTCGGCGCTTATAACAAAAACAACCCCACCACCCCGCTCTTGTTTGACCAAACCTTGACTGAAATTTGCTATAATATTTATCTGTCTCTATCTACCCATCTATCTATCCAACTTTGCTTCTTTTATTAACAATACCCAACTCACAAAGGACTGTAAATCACAAGTTCCTCACATGCTATTTCCTTCAAAGACAAGATGTTCTTTAATGCCAGAAATATTATTCAAATGAGATACTGTTGAAAGGGTCTCTCTCTCTCTGTCTCTCATTTTTGGTTTTTTTGTCATTTGTGGGACCCACTTCCTGGTTTGTTGATTTAAGGGTCCATGGATGTTTCCCTTTTGTTAGTGTGTTCAAACCATGTCGGCCACACCATCTACCTCCCACTAGCATGAATTCTTTTACCATTATTTTGACATGCTACTTAAAAAACTCGTTCCAGGTTATTAGACCAAGAGCAAGTACTAGCATCATGTGCAAATGAGGCCCATGATTTGGTGATCTATACCAATCATATATGATTATCCAGAGGTAAATAGAGAGTATCATCATTATCATCAATGTTTTATCTCAATTTTTTAGAGTAATGTATATGAATTTTATTTCTCCATTCCAATCTATTACGAGTCAAATCCTAAGACATATTGCACTTCTTCAAATCCATCTTTACTGCTTCCATCCATATCTTTGAGACATTATTTGAAAAGTTCTGTAAGATAATAAGTTACTTTTAAATTTTAAAAATAATGGTAAATACATAATATTTTTAATTAAAAAGTATTTTATGACTTTTTTTTTTGTTTTTCCTAGTTTTATTACTGTAAGAACACAAATTTCTACTTGCAATATTTTAGTTTTGGTGATATTTGGAAAAGATCTCTGCTTCATAAAAGACAACAGTTCCACATAAAATCATCATATCCTTTATAAAATGGGAGATGCTCCCCATGAAAGATATCTCTCGCGTTATATAAGAGATAGTGGTGGAGGCCCTCATATTTAAATTGTTGGCATTAGATATAGACTTGAAGGCTCCCACCTTATCTCTAATAATACGGTGAGAGATGCTTTCATATGAGCATCCCTCCTTACAAAATATGGTCAACATTTGTAAAATGGTACAACCCTAATTGTTGGTTTGATGTTCACTTCTTAGAAATAGATTGTATAGAAATAGAAGTTAAAACTCAGCTTTTAAAAACTTGGTTGAGTGGCTTAGAATGGCATCGAGATGTGTAATTTAGGTGAGTTGGAACAAATAGGTTGTTCATGAAATTCCTTTTGTCTTCCGATCTAATGAGTATTCTACTAGTAGGGAGACTAAATTAATAGTTTCTAACTCTGGCAACCTGAGCGATATTATAACAACTTTTGAGATACCTTCCCAAAGACTTCACAGATCTAAATTAAAATGAACCATCCTGTGATTATTAAAAATATCACCAATGCTCGGACTCTCATGTTGTTATTTGTTTTATCTCCAGGACCACCCTATCCTAAGTCAGGTTTATGTGCCCATCTTTTTTTCCTATATAGGGTCTCACCCATGATCAGTTCAAACTTATCACCATTAGTCATTTTTAAATCTTATCATAATAAGTTTACACAATATATAATATTTAAGTTTTGAGAAGCTAAAAGTGAAGGCTAAGATCATTTGATCAGTTGACATTGTATGCACTTTTATTCTCCATCCATACATACACACACATATATATATATATATAGCATCTCTCCCCGTGGTCATACCCTAATAGTTGCAAATTACTGATGAAATTTATAAATTTCACGCAAATTTTATTGACGCAACATAGAAATACAAGACTTCTTTCTCATTTTGCATTCTATTTTCTGTCATCTTGAACAAATTCTCTTTTGGATCCGCTATTGAGGCCGCTAGGGTCAGAGTTGATTTTCAAGCCAATAATCGCGGATCAACGTGAGTTTTAGCTTGACTTTTTCATATTTCACCGATGGCTTGCGTTCTAACTTATTGCTGACTTATTTAACTAAGTAGGTAGAAAAACATCTTAAGAAAATCTACATTCTAACGTGCATTGAAGCATCCTTTTCTTCAATTATCTTTTCACAGATTTGGTTCCACCTACACCAAAGATCGGTCTATAGTAATGATTCCACTCACATATGACATATCCCTGTTTGATTAGAGTAATATAATTGATGTTAAGTAATGAGTCATTGACCAAGTTGATCATCTTGAAAAGGGTCATTTCATAACAGCATTTTGACAGCCGAAGGGGCTGTTAATTTGTCTTTAAAGCAAAGGGTTTGCCCTCTAACATGTGAACAAGAGAACGTGAATCAAGGACATGGTTGTGTCCTTTGACCATCTTTGATCTTTCACCTCTCTCTCTCTCTCTCTCCCCCTTCTTGAAACCACGCAATCATATAATAATCAAGCAGCACGTGCTTGCCCCTCATTTCATTCATGAGATCAGACAAGAGAGAGATGATAAGGAAGGATTTGATTAATCTATGTCACGTGCACATCATAAAACTAGTTTTGGCACTGGAATGACATTGTTTAAATTGGAAGTGCCTCCATGTGAAACCAATCAGAGTTTACACTGCTAAAACGGAAAGATATCATTCAAAGGTGAGAGACATGGTTAGTGCGAATTATTCTATTACATGTATGGCACGTGCAATGGGAGCTAAGCCACCCAAAGGTTTGAATCATTGTCACTTATTGGCACTGATATTTTGAAAATGGTAGATGCTCAATGACATCCCCTTTTAGGAGTCCAGCTCGCTTGAGTGGGTCTCCCACACACTGTCCATGAATGGTAGTTGTGGAACTCCACTGTAGGACCCTTTTAGTGATAATCTGAACTGTTAGAATTGAATTTCATCACTCCCAATGGAATGTCCGAGAATTTTACTCTAATAGGAGTTAATACCAATGTACAATTGAGCACAAAACTAATACCGTAATTGGCCCAAATTTTGCCTAAAATTTAAGTTGGCTTTGCCCCGAGCTTGATCATTTAAGAAAGAAAATAGATTTAATACGATACATTTTACATACTATCAATCTAACAGTTGGATGCGGTTCTAATTAAAGAAAATTTGGATCAATTGCAATTCAAAAAGGCTAGGTTTTACAAATAGTTTGAATTCAAGAAAGATGGGCTGCGACATCATTTTTATAGGGAGAGGATTGAACTGGATAATCTACATAGTATACTCATTTTTATTATTATTTATCCTCATTTGAGGACTTCAACTCTGCTTTCATGCACAAGGTATCTAACCGGGTGAACTATAGCCAAGGACACCATTTTCCAAAAGTTTAAACCTCACTTGTTTTTATAGCAAAATGTATGCCAATTTTTAAATTTCTTCAACATTTAATTTTCTTTTTAGGGTTTTTTGAATATTCTCATGAGAAGACCTCAACATCACGAGAAATTTCTTCACTATGAAAAATTATTTGGTTGATGACCATTCATTAGAGTCCTTCATCTAGTGGCCTTGAGTAAATGTGCTCATAATTTAGGACACCGTTGGTGACAGGTAGAGCTTTCAAAGGGTCAGAGTGGGGCGAGGTTTTCGTTGCCCTGCCTTCAATATAAACAGGCCAGGCCATCCAGGCCAAAGCCCTCGAAAAACATGCACTATTTAAGCCCTTATCCTAACCTAAAGGATCAATGCCAAGCCATAAGGACAAAGGCAGGGCTCATGGCCTAAAAACAGAAAACTAATTTTTAATTTTTTTCTTATTGCTACCAAGCATTAACTTGTCTAAGCTCCATTGACATTTGGAGATTAGAGGCCATCTCTAAAATCTTTTTTTATAAAACAAAGTCATATGTGCTTTGATGACTTGGGTCCTAGGCTTACGATTTTATTTATTTTTTCAAATAAGGAATAGGGCTAAAAAAAGTTTGTTATATCTCACACATTTCACAATAATTCCCTCATACCAAAATTTCCCAATTTTAGGGTTTTTTTTTTTTTGCTCTATACAATAGGGTCTTATTCTTGAAAAAATTAAACCATTTACGTTTACTATAGTTTAGACTTTTGAAAATATTGGGTATTATAATTATCTAATTAAAATAATATTTGGATTGCCCCATATCCTTAATATTTCTTTGTACATAGAAACCACCTTTACAGATTGGTTGGCATCCAAAGTCACTCCATAGAGGAAAGTGTATCCTTATTAACAAGAGTATGCCCCCTTTTGTACTAGCAAGAATATACAAAAATAATATAAAGAGTTTAAATAAGAGGCAACAAAACCAAAATGATAGAAACAATCGCGCAACACTTATTGCTGATGTATTAAGAACAATACATAACTTAGATAATTAAATAGAGATGAAATGAACCAATTGTGTGTGGGGGTTTTACGGTATTTTATAAAGGGTAGGAGGGTATGAGATTACCTTCATATCCCCATTTTTAGACTGTTAAGTGACTATTACAAGAGTATTTTAATATATATTTATAGGAAAATACTTCTATGAGAGTTATTCTCACAAAACTATGAGAGTAAGTGGTGCAGGCCCTCACATTTATATGTATAAATATAAAGAAAAATGGGATGCTTAGGACTAGGGCCGGGCGAGGCCAAACCTTGTACCATCCAAGCCTGTCCCTCAAGTTTCAAGGCCTGCAAAAAAGCAATCCAAGCTCAGCCCAAAAGTTTTTTCTTAAAAAATAAAAGCCCACATTTTAAGGGCTTTTGAGGGCCGAACTGGGCCACGCCCCTTGCCTAAGGGCCAAATTGACGAGCCTAGGGGAAGGTGAAGAATCCATGATGAATCCACAAATTTGAGGATTCCTCAGTGTCGTAAACTTAAGGATTTCTCATTGAGATTTATATAGCTGACAATTTCACATTGATATTAGTGCATAATAGTGCATACAACTAAGAAAATTTTGTATAGTTGTGTAAATCCGTAATATAAAGGATTCTTGAATCAAATGGGGGAGGATTGCAGACTGGAAATGCCATACTTCTTGTTTGCCCCTCATGAACTTTTGTTTTTCCTCTTGATACACTTCAAACACATTACCTCAATTTGGTGTTTTGGAGAGTAATTTGGTCGTTTGTTTTTGTCCAAAAGACAACTCATCAATGGCTTCCTTATGTTATTCTCCTCTTGTTAAATAGTGTGTTTGCTTCTCCTTGTTCATTTTTTTTTTTTTTTTTTTGTTTATTCACCATTTATTAAGTATAAAATCCATATACTCTCAAGTTTTGCTCTGATAATCAACATATTTTGACCACTTGCCTATTTAAGTTGTGAACTTATTAATTTTTTAAAATTTACTCAAATTTAAATTAAATCAGCTAGATCTAATCTAATTAGTAAGCAAGAGATTTCATACGACTATAATAGAAGATTTGAGCTTTAAATGAATAATGGGCCAAAGATTAAGAGTTTTTGTGAACCTCATCAACCCCATATTATGGTTTTCAAGAGTTTAATTTATATTTTTAACCGTATCATGTGCTTACAAGTAAATATCCTAAAATCATACAATATGCAATTCTTCTCAATTTCTTGACCCATTATTAAAATGTCGACTGTTGTGGAGGACAATACAAATTTATTAATTTGTGGGCAATATAATCACTAGTTTATGGGTAAAACTGGGTTGAAAACATGATTCTATATTAATATGTTAATTTTCATTTTTTTTTCTTTTTTTTTTTGTTTGTGTTGGATTATTTTACTGTCATTATTGATACACCATCCTTCCCCCAAAGAGAGACTCCTGGCCACGCATGTGTGTGCTTCTTTTTTTTTATAACAGTTGCTCCCATTATTTGATAGTCAAAAGAATTAATCAAATGTGGGCAAAAAGATCTCTCTGATGGGACCATGCCAACAATTGGTAGGCATATTAGATCACTGAGTTCAATCTCTCGTAGTTTGATTTGCTTCCTTGCATGAGCTCTGGACCTTGTATTGTTGTAATGAGTTGCAGTGAAAATTTGATTGAATGGGAAACCACACCTTACAATCCTAGAGGTAGAACAATCAGGATCATCAGATGAACGTCTGTGATCATTACCAGTGTTTTCATCTGACCATGAAAGATTGAGAAAGCATCACAATATCAAATTGGACGCATGTGATTATCCAGTAAGAATGAGGCCCAAGTGGACCATTTGTTAACATTTTAGGCGCCTAAACTCATCACAAGTCCCATCCCCACAGCGACTTGCTGAGCCAAGCATGGGCCAATGCAACCTGGGCCAAATCTTGGCCCAATAGAATGAATGTCAGTGCGGTCGTTTGTCTTGGGATTCAAATTTGAGACCGGTTGATTTTGATGCCATACTAAATTTCCTTACCTAATCCTTTTCCTACTAAAAGCTCGAGGCATTAGTAGAGGAAGCCTCACTCGGATGGCGCCTACTCCTCAACAAGGCTGGGAATTGGGATAGGCCAGGCCTAGCTCAGCCTGAATCAGCCTGCTCGTACTCACTCAGACGCAGAATTGGGGCAAGCTTTAAAGCATTTCTCTTAAAAATGGTAGTCAAATAGATTATTGATGGATGATCAAATTTAGCAAACCCAAATTGTGCTTTTGATGTTGCGCTAATTTTTGTTCATTGCTAGGGATGTCAAATATCAACGAGCGCGGCTCGGCTCAACTGGGCTCAAATCTAGCTTGCGGCATGTATTAGATAAGCCAGCTTGAGCTATAGCTCATTGAGTGCAGTCCTGCTCATTTGATTTTTGATTATATATAAAAGGAGCCCCTATGATGAGCGCTGAGAGTTGGTGCTTGTGAGGCCCTACTTGGGCATTGGGCCATGGAGATAAAAAAAAAAACCTCCTAAAACATGGAAGGAGGCTTCGATCATCGCCGGCCCCACTTGATTCATGACCAACAAGTTTTATTCATTCAAAACGAGTGCAGACTCGATCCAACAGTCTAGTTCAAATTTTATGGTTGTTTGTGATTAGAGGTGTTCATGACGGTAGTTGAGCCAACCCATAACTTCTTCAAGGTCAACCATTTAGATTGTGCCAAATATTTAATCCTGTGTCTAACCCACGGGCAACAGAGCTAGGCCCAGGCCCAACCAATTTGCAAAACCTTTATATCCCTTTTGTGTTAAATATGTTAAGCTAGGCCTTTAAGCATTCATAGACCCAGGTCCCTATCGAGCCCATGGACCCCAAGAACAGCCCAAATCCTAACCAATGTGACAGGGATACAGACTGGTCAGATTAGATCAGGTCCAGGTTACAAATGGACCCAGACCCGACTCCAATGGACTTGACTCAAAATCTAAATGTAGCGTGCTGTATTATAGAATCTTGACTTATAAATATTTCTATACATATTGGAAACTTTCAAGAAAGGTCTAGCCTTTCTTTTGCAAGGGACAGTCCAGTCACATCATTTCTCCCCCAGTGAATAGGCAAGGGCTAAATAGTTGAAGAGATATACAAAATTTGATTGATCTTAAAAATAAAAAAGAATTCGACTTAATTTTTTTTTCTTTTTTAGCATTGTAAATCTAACTATGCATATTCAACTTGAATGAAATTTGAAGGCATGTGATATTAATGGCCTGGATCAATCAAAAAGCGAGTCCCTCATAAGTTGAATGAATATTGTCTGCAAGAAAACACTTATATTAACATCAACATTACATCATATGAACATTTCTCTAATACACATTACTTATGTATAATAATCAGGGTTTGGGGCATGAACCAGATTGGATGTGGGCTTTGGCCACATTATCAATTGGTAAAAAAAGAAGGGTCCATATCCAAACTTTTTAGGTTAGGTCCTAAAGGTAACAGGGTCTCCATAGGTCAATTCTTAAAATGCAAGAAGGGTATAGACTGGCCCAGCCTATGACCTATACATGAAAATACTTTCCAGAGTAGAGACACAAATGTCACCTTGTGCTAAAAGGCTTCCATCTTTTCATAAAATATGAATGCAGAGAACAACCAATCTTTAACCAAATTAACCCAAAACAGTGAGCCCATCTTCTGCATGGGAAACCCACTCAACTAGCCCTCATTCAAAGTCTGTTTCTACAGTAATCAATAGAATTCCGTCTACTTTCCACTTGCAATTCAGTAATCTCCAGGGCCCAATCTGCTTTGTGATGGATTCGGGGCTTAGGTTTATCACTACGTCTCCCCTGGATTTAAAACTTTAATATTTGGGGCTTGAATTAAGTGATAGAAAGCCTGAAACCTAGCCTGGGCTGTCCTGATTAAATATTGGATGTAGTTTAGTGACTTATTTGCCAAAACAAGTGATAGAAAGCCTGAACCCCGGCCCAGCTCAAATAAGCATTGCTTAATATGGTGTAGTGCTTTATTTGCCTAGCCCAACCCAGCTTGAATAAGTTTGCTTATAGTTTAATGTCTTATTTACCAAAATGAGTGATAGAAAGCCAGGCCCAATTGACTAAATGGGCAGGCTTGGGCCAACGTAATGAGGTGGGCCAGAATTTACAGCCCAATACCCTACCCGGCCCATGAACACCCCTTTGGGTCCTCTACTCCTCTCTCTCTCTCATGATGAGTGCATGTTGTCTAAGTCCTAATGTGACCCATGTGATCTTCCTCTTTTTTTGTAGTTAACCTGTGGTTAAAGTAACATAAAGGTCACTTCATAAACTTACTACATAATAATAAATTTTAAAAAAAAGAGGTGTGAAGATTTTTAGGCTTGAGGAGCTTAGAGCCTAGACCTTGTTTGCATCCCACTTCAGGTACCATCTTTTGATGTGTTGAGTGTCTGTGATCTGTCAGGCGCCCATGCATGAAACAGCTGTGTTTTGTTGTAAATCCTAATTAGTTATCTTCCCTGTTAACAAAAGATATAATGTGATGATTTGGAAGTCATTAGATAAGGATTCTCTTGGCTTCAATACAATTATAAAGTCATCAACTAGTAGTATTAACCAGATTTATTAAACAGTACTTGCTGTTTACAAAGATATTGTTTTGATGTTTACACCAAAACTAGGTTAGTTTAATTGTTCATAAGATGGGCCACAATATAAGAAACATTATATGTTGCTATGGGACTCCAGCCTACTTTCAGTTTATTGCCAGTCTCAAAGCTGGCATCAAAAGAAGAGTTCTGTTAGATAGACAGTGGGCTTAAAACTTCATCTAAACTTAGAATTTTGAGATATCGTTTCATTGGCTCAGACATCGCGGGTGCAGATAGCCCACCGAGGAGACATATATGCATGGATGGTCGAGACCAAGTTCAAAGCTTGGACCTCCCAGTAAGAACTGTAGCTAATTGTTTTGTTTATTTAGATCGACTTCTTTGGTATCTCCTAGAAGGATTTATTTTGGGATGGGACATTCCTTGGTTTGTGATTTTGTTTCTCCTCTCTAGTTTTGTTTTTTTGGGTTGGAGGTTTTTTTTTGGTTTTCCTATTGTTTGTTGTTGGTCTTTATATTGCATTTTCTATTTTACCAAAAAAACAATAATAATAATAAAATATGATGCCCCACTTGGATGATTCAAAAAGTTAGTGCCTCATGTTAAGTGCAAATTAGTTAGAGCCTGACTTGGTACCTTTTAAGATCAATCATCTTGATTGCTTGGTTCAATGAATTGCAAGAAAAGGTGTGTCCAAGCAAAGTTACCCCAAAATAAAGGATCTGTCTCAATCTACTTTCCTATTCAACCCCTTATTATAAAGGATACAAAGGACACCCAACTTGGAAATGCATAGGCCACTACACGAGTATCTCCATGACTAAAAGTATGTCAATATGCTTAGAAACTAGAGATGCATAGGCCACTACACTAGGAGAATCTCCATGTCTAAAAGTATGTCAATATGGTTAGAAAAATATCAATGAAGAACTCACAAGCACAATAGGGGGATCTGTACCAGATTTCTTGATTAAATATTATAGAGAAAGTAACTAACATTCTCTTACATATCAAAGGGAAAGTCTAACCAACCTGATTGGTGGCCATTTTCTTCGTTTCTGTGTTGACCCATGTGGCTGATCTGGATTGGTAGTTAGAACTCTATAAGGGGCCAGGCCCAGCTAGTTCAATCTCTTGTCTAGACCATTCTATGCCAGGCCTGCCAATTAACAAGCCCCATTGTCAATGTTCAACAATCGTTGGGAGATTGAACCAAGAAATCTTAAAACTCACCCACTCAAGAACAAGAGTTAAATAAGATTAAAGAATTAACAAGAAGAACATAATCAACTCAAATTCTTCCAGCAGTCAACAATTGATGGGGATTTAACCAAGCAATCTTAAAACTCACCCACTTAAAGAACTACAACAAATGCAATTGGGGAATTAGTAAGAACATACTAAATCAAATTCTTCCAAGTTTTGTTCCGTTTTCTTTTTCATTTTGTTAAGCCAATGCTATTTTATTTATCTAAAAGACAGTACTATATTAAGCAAGACATATATACATGGTCAGATTGGATGGAATATGGGTTGGATCAAGGTGACATACAAACCAATCTGGGTTTGCATCAAGCCATGTGTTATAGACATTATCACATCATACTATATTAAGCTGGAGGGTTTTGGCTTTAATTTTGACCGGCAATTATAATTTTGACCGGTGGTTACTACTTTATTTTAAATCTTTTATTTTTTTTTCTCCCCACTTACCAACTCCACGATTCTTATCTTACTCCACCGACCTTTATTTTTTCGTGAAACATTGTGACCATTCATATAACTACATGTAACTACTCTACATTTGAAAACTTGCACGTCTTCTTCTGCATGAGATGAAAAAGGTTGGAGTTCTTAGCTTCATCGTCATCGAAGAAATGGCGATGAAGATCGAGGGTAGAGTTTTTTTTCCCATTAATTTTCCTAATCTAGGGTTATTGTAATTAAATCTGAAAACTTTCCATTCACATGATGTCCTGCCTAATGCATTCAAGTAATATATTTAAGAAATTCTGAAGTGCTAACTTTTGTCATAAATTCTTATTAATTAATTATTTCTACCATGATTTTCACATTTTCATTGCTCGTGTTAAGTACGGGCATGTTTTGCTAGTACTATACTAAGCAAGACATATATACATGGTCAGATTGGATGGAATATGGGTTGGATCAAGGTGACATACAAACCAATCTGGGTTTGCATCAAGCCATGTGTTATGGACATCATCACCTGTAGGATTGAAGACAATTCAACCCACCATCCGTCTCTTTATCTCAACATAGGCTTTTGTTTCGCACAGAACCAATCCCAAATCTAAATGGATCAACTCGAACTAAGTGTGGTTGGGTTGGATTTGGCATTGAATAGGAATTGCCACCTTAGCTAGAAGTGTGTACGATCTGGACTGTTGCCTAGTGATGTAATTTTGAGTCTACATTGATCTTGCCAAAGTTTGCGACAGTTTCAATAAGAATAGTAAATAGCTACTTATAAGAATACAATGACCCAAAACCAAAAACGTAATATGACACAAACTATGAAACCTAATCAAATCTCTAATAGAAAATCTAATCACATCATAACTTCAGCCCAAAATAAAATACATAATCAGATAATAACACTAGCCTAATATATATTCAAAACTAATTGAATCTAAGATGAACTCATCATTTTTCGTATCCAACCGCCCTACCATGAATCTACATGGCCTAGAAAATGAACATATAAACAGGTGGTTCACCCATTGGATCCACTACAAGGTAGTGGAATTGCCAACCTACAAGGTAGTGGAATTGCCAACCTTTCTTGAGTTGTGAATGACCGCACATTGGAGGGAAATGCAATGGCATGCCTGTGCCAAATAGTCGTGGTCAATGGGTGATTAGTCAAAGATAATTGGATGGAAATTGTTAAGGTCCAAGCTGTCAACAGTCAACATAAGGGACCATATGCCTCAAAACTATTATGTACTTTTGGTCTCCATCATCACAACTACCTGTATGCAAAATCCCCTGCCATCAGTCATCAGGAAATTCCTGTGTTTGCCAATTAAAATGAGACACATCAACAACTTCCTCTCCACTGATAAGGTTTTTGACTCAAGCAAGCATTACCTGAAAATCTCAAGTGATGTGATCTGTTTTCCTTGGTGGATATAGAGATTCTCTTAGGGCACATTTGTGTAGACGCGACTTTTATGGAAAGATGAAATTGTCACATTTGCAAATTCTATGGTTTTTAAATACTTCGAAAAAGGTTTTCTAAGAAAGTTAGAATTTCATGTTTGGTGCAAAAAGTTTTTCCTTGATGAATTGGTGCTAATGTTTTTTTGTGTAGTTGCGGATTTCTTTAGTAAAAACTAGTGGGTGGGTGGGTGGGTGGGTGGGTGGGGAGGGGAGGGGAGGGAGAAGAAAAGAAGTGGCTGGGTGGAATGGGGGGTGGGAGTGAGGAAATGGGGGGTCAGTTTTCTGTGGAAATGGACTTCCCATACCCCCCACTATACGAAGTCCATTTCCATGCCTAAGAATGAAAAGGCTGATGTGGCGAAAAAATAGTTCCGTGGAAAACTGTCGCACCAAACAAATGGAAAAAGAGTTTTCAGTAGAAAACCACATCTCTTTTCTGTGAAAATGGGCTACACAAACGTGCCCTTATGCTAACAAAGAACTAAATTCCATGTTCTACCATGAGCGACAATTCAACTTGCTAGGCTTGAAAGGGAAAATAAAATTGACCGGTACATGCATTTCATGTTTGCCTGTTAGTTGTGGCTTAGTGTCCCTATTAATTATATTAATCCACACTTTTGGATACGTGAAATCTTTAAGAGTAGGCATGGAAAAGAGATTCCATTAGGCACATTTATTAATTCATCGTCTTTGTTGTTGTATGTTGGGTAAGGTTAGTTGAAATGGCCCCAGATGACCAAATGCTATTCCATTGGTTTATTCTAGAATCATTACCTTTGAGGATATGTTACTTGGTGATTCTCTCTCTCTCTCTCTCTCTCTCTCTCTCTCTCTCTCTCTCTCTCTACCAGCATTAAAGTTTAATTATCTTTAAACCATAATTTTTTTTAAATCCAAATGTTAGTACAGATTCAATGACCTTAAAATTGAGCATGGCGCCAAAACATAGGGAATAAGGGTGTAATGATTCGGTTAACCGCGGTTTTTGGGAAAACGGTTAACCGAACCGTGTTTCACGGTTTTTGGTTTTTAAAAACCATAACCGTAACCGTAACCGAAACGTGAAAAACCGTTAAAAACCGAACCGCGGTTAACCGCTGTTAACGGTTCGGTTACGGTTAATTGTCACTTAAAATTTTTTATGAAAATTTTGTTGTTTATTAATCAAACTTATTGTGAAAAAAAAAAAGTTAGAGAATGGCATAATATGTTATTCTTAAAAAAAATCACATTTAGGCCCTTAATTTTTTTTCTTATTAGTGAAACGGTTTGGTTAACCGTGTGTTTTGGGAATACGGTTAACCGAACCATGGTTAACGGTAAATAACCGTGAGTCGAGATAAAAACCGTAACCGAACCGTGAAGCGCGGTTTTTCGATTTAAAAAACCGTAACCGTAACCGAACCGTGAAACATGGTTATTAACCACAGTTCGGTTCGGTTAGACGGTTTTTCGGTTTTTTTTTACACCCCTAATAGGAAATAAGAGTGTCAAAAAAGCTGCATGATCAAAGGCAAGTGTAAGTGGGTTTGAGTTGTATGAGAAACTCCTCTTTTTAGGTGAGTTTTGTTGGGTAACTAGCTTTGGTGGAAGTTTTGATTGTGTGGAATGCAGTAAAACTCTTCTAGCTAAATTAGATTGAGAATGATGATGATGATGATGATGATGATCTTCAAAGCTAATAAAAAAGAATATATTAGACTTAAAACTCTTTTTTTAAAAAGGAATCCTACACAAGCGGAAAGGAACATGTGAGAAAAGGAAGCCCACACAAATGGGAAAAGAATCCCACACACGTGGGTAGAGTGGCATACCTAGAGCTTGATCCCTAACCGTTCAAATGACATATGGGGTTACCAATCAGCCGAGCAACGTCCCCCTTAAAATTGTTATGGCCTATTTGATTCAAGGAATTCTTTTTACGAGAATTATGCCTGTTCGGCATTTTTGCATTGATTTCAAAAATTGTCCTTTGGGCTTTCCAAATGCTCTTTTTGAAAGCCTTACCCAAAATGCATGCTTCATTTCAAATTAAAACTCTGAATATGAGGCCACCTAAAGGCCTTTTTTAACCTTTTGAAATTTCAAAATTCCAACATTATGAATGCTAAGCCGGCTTGAACATTTGAAGTTTACTTGGGCGACCGACCCAACTTCCAAGATAAAAACTCTCAAAATTCTTTTTAGGATTGATGATTCCATGCATGGGTTTTCCCCACTATACAACAAATGCAAGTCTAATCCTGAGGATTATTGAAACAATCATCAAAATTATGGTACTATCCGACATGTGTCATGGTCAGTCATTTGGTGGATACAAATAAAAATCAATTGAATGCCTCACTAAAATCACTTCAGATTGGAAGGCTACATTGGAATATGACAGCTTCTGTTTTCATCCAAATCATCAAGTCTCTGTTCCTTTGAATAGAGAGGTGGATGAACCCCTTCAATAGGTTTCTATTCCACTACGCAACAGTCGCTTCCTTTATTATGAACAGTGAAAGCAACTGTTTAGTTTAAATTTGCAAATGCATTGCCGTTACGTTTTCTCAACAAGCCTGTTATAAGTAATGGAAGATTTTCATGCTTTGGAACTACTTATAGTGAAAGTTCAATGATGTGAGAGACTCAACCATTGAAGTGTGTGAAATCGTGGTTATCTTTAGGTCACGTTTGGTAATTAAATTCTTAGAAATTTCTCTCTAATTTTTCATGAAGTTGTGAAAAAACGACGCATAGCAATTGTGATATTTGAGGATTTGGACCATTCAGGTCCATCCTCTCTCATAGGATTTGAAAACCCACAGTTTTGTGGATTTACGCACCTATACCTGAGGGGGTCGAGGGTGTTAGGTTGTATGGCTCAATTTAAGTAATAAATCTGGTTAATCGGGCCCCTGTATTGCCCATGTTCTACTGTGATTAGAAGTAGGTCTATTATCATAGGTCTACTATGATTAGAAGTAGTGTTTGGGTGTAACTGGGTATTGGGCTGATATTATAAATAGAGACTTAGGGTCTCTATGATGTACAACCTTCTTCTGATTGCATAGTGAATTCTCCAGTCTTCCCCGTGGACGTAGGCCAAAAGCCGAACCACGTAAATCTCTTATGTTCTTGTGCGTGCTTGATCTCTTTCCATAGGCCCTAGATCACAACAAACTGGTATCAGAGCGTTGATCGGAGGAGATCCGTTGAATCGGATTTCGAGAGGGCCACGAATCTTGCATAAGATTAGGCGATCTCCAAGTGGGCCACGGATCGAAGAAGAAGGAGTGAAGAGGAAGATCAAACTGAACAACAGTCTCTTGGAAAAGTTCGGTTCTTGATCGGACATCGCCAGAGATTTTGCACGCCGGAAACGAAGAAGGAGCGCTGCTGCTGCGTGTCGCCATCACTGCAGAAATCAGATCACAACAAACTGGGTTTGATCGCTGCAAACAACGTTTTGGATTGGGTTGTTTCTTGCTTTCGGCTGGGCCCCACCTCGCCGTGTAGAAACACTGCCGGAGTCCTCACCACCGCCGCCACTGCGTGTCGTCGCCGCCCCCGGAGAAGCAGCGCCCCCTGCGCCGTTGCCATGGAAGTAGATTGGAGATTGAAAAAGTTCTGTGTCTGAAACAGAACTTGAAACAGAGGAGGAAGAGAACCCAGATTTCTGGGCTTGGTTCCAGGTTAGGTTCAGGTCAGGTCCAGCTGAAAATTATTTTTTGAGATATCTTGACGATCCGGAGTCCGATATGAGATCCGTTTTAACCTACGGACTCGTTGCGAGCAGATCTACGCTGTTGTGGAAGAAGATTGGTTGTTCAACGGTCGACAAAGAAGATTGACTGATTGGAGCGCAGAAACTTATTTCTGTGATATCTTAGCCGTCTAGAGTCGGATTTCAGATCCGTTTCTTCCAGCGTGCTCGTAGTGACCAGATCTACACAAGTATAGTGAAAGATTCGCAGAATGGCTATGAAGTTTGACATTGAGAAATTCGATGGAAATAATGACTTCGGTCTTTAGCGTCTAAAGATGCATGCTTTGTTGGTCCATAATGGGTTGCATAAAGCTTTGAGGGAAAGAATGCTCTATCTGAAAAATTGTCAGATGAAGAGAAGGATGAGTTGTTGGAAAAGGCGTATGGTCAAATTCTGCTGTTTTTAAGTGATGGTGTACTGCGAAAGGTTGTTCAGGAAAAAACTGCTGCTTGCATGTGGCAAAAGTTGGAGAACTTGTATATCAAAAAATCTCTCACGAATCGCTTGTATTTGAAAAAGCGATTGTTCACATTACAAATGCAGGAAGGTACGTCTGTTTCAACTCACATTGATTCTTTTACAAAAGCTATTATGGATCTGGAAAATATCAATGTTGAAATTGATGATGAGGACCAAGCTATTATGTTGCTGTGCTCGTTACCACCCTCATATGAGCATTTTGTTGATACCATGATGTATGGTAGAGATACTCTATCCAAAGAGGATGTAGAGGCAGCCTTGAACTCGAAAGAGTTGAAGAAAAATGTTGCAGCTGCCAATGATAGTTCGGGTAAGGGTTTGGTAGTATGGGGAATAACAAAAGACTCCAGTAATAAGAGCAAACATAGATCCAACAGGAAAAACATTGAATGTTATTATTGCCATAAGAAAGGGCACATCAGGAAAAACTGTCCCGAAAGGCAGAGGAAAGAGAAAGAAATAGAAGATTCGTCATCTGATGATGATTGAATCAGTGTTGCAGATAGAAGATCAGATTATGATTCTGACAATGCGCTTTCTGTGATTGAAAATGGTATTCATCCTAAGGATGAATGGATTCTTGATTCGGGTTGTTCTTACCATATGTGTCCCAATAGGGACTGGTTTACCACTTATAGATAAATTAACAGCGGTAGTGTCTTGATGGGCAACAATGTTGCATGTAAGACGGTTGGGATTGGAATAGTTAAAATCAAGATGTATGATGGAATCGTCAGAACATTGGCAGAAGTTCGGCATGTTCCTGATCTGAAAAAGAATCTCATTTCTCTTGGTGCCTTAGACTCCAATGGTTGTAAGTTCTCAGCTGAAGGTGGAGTCATGAAGGTTGTGAAGGGTGATCTGGTTCTTATGAGAGGCAATAGAGTTGGAAACTTATATGTTTTGTCTGGAAATACAGTTACAGGTGGAGTTGCAGTGTCTTCCTCATATGACCATGAATCTGTCTCAACACGCTTATGGCACTTGCGCCTGGGTCACATGAGTGATAATGGATTGACAATATTGAGCAATCGGAATTTGCTATGTGGCACGAAGACAAGCAAGTTAGATTTCTGTGAGAGATGCATCTTCGGGAAGCATCGAAAGGTCAGTTTCAAGACATGTACTCATCGCACGAAAGGTATCCTTGATTATGTTCATTCAGATGTATGAGGGCCTTCTAAGGTTTACTCCAAGGGCAGGTCCCGGTTTATGCTTACTTTTATTGATGATTATTCAATGAAAGTCTGGGTTTATACTCTGAAAACGAAGGATCAGACCTTTGTTACATTCAAGCGATGGAAAGAAATGGTTGAGAAACAGACTGGCAGAAAGGTGAAGAAGTTGAAGACAGGTAATGGCAATGAGTACAGATCGACAGAGTTTGAAAACTATTACACGAATCATAGCATAGTTCGGCATTACACCACTACAGAAACTCCGCAGTAGAATGGAGTTGCAAAAAGGATGAACAAAACGATTTTGGAAAGAGCTCGTTGTATGCTGTTTACTGCAGGATTGTCCAAGGACTTTTGGGCTGAGGCAGTAAATACTGCAAGCTACTTGATAAATAGGTCTCCACACACAAAGATTGGTTGCAAAACACCGGAAGAAATGTGGTCTGGTAATCCAGCTGATTATTCTAACTTGAGGATCTTCGGTTGTCCGGCTTATGCTCGCATGAAAACCGATAAGTTAGAACCAAGGGCTGTTAAGTGCATCTTGGTGGGATATGCTTCTAGGGTGAAAGGATATAGGTTGTGGTGTACTGATCAAGATTCATCCAGATTTATCATCAACAGGGATGTTACATTTCATGAGGATGCTTTACTCGAATCGAGAAAGCAGGTGGAGAGGACAGAAGTAGGTAGCAGCAGTGACACCGTTCAGGTGGAGTCCGACATCCTAGTGAGGAAGGAGAGTGCATCCGACTCCTCCCGAGATACAGGGGATCGTCAGACTGTGCAGTAGATGCAGCAGATAGAGCCGCAGATGCTGCAGACGGGTAGACCGCAGAGAGAAAGGAAACCGCCGGTTAGATACGGTTTCGAGGATATGACGACGTACGCATCGACATTAGACAATGGCCGTGATGATATGGTTGCATACGCATTGACGACTGAGTCTCTTGAATTAATGGAAGGGCTGGAAAGTAGTAACAGGCAGCAACTATAACTGAAGAGATGGAGTCTCTTGATGAGGAAAATCAGGTCATCGGATGCAAGCGGTTCTACGAGGAAGATGAAGGAGCTTCCAGTGCAGGTAGAGTGCAGTTTAAGGTTCCTGATCATGTATGCAGTTTGAAGAAATCATTGTATGGGTCGAAGCAAGCTTTTGGACAATGGTACAAGCGATTTGATGCACTCATGAAGGAATGGTTTAAATTCAAGTTCAAGCATTGCTTGGACTTGATTGGTGTGCTCAGTTCCTAAGTGCCCTAAGGGGTAGGTGGAGACGGTGAGACGTGTTTAGTGCATGAGGATCAGCTTCAGTGTTCGCCAAGATGGAGATTTGTTAGGTTGTATGGCTCAATTTAAGTAATAAATCTGGTTAACCGGGCCCCTGTATTGCCCAGGTTCTACTGTGATTACAAGTAGGTTTATTATCATAAGTCTACTGTGATTAGAAGTAGTGTTTGGGTGTAACTAGGTATTGAGCTGATATTATAAATAGAGACTTAGGGTCTCTATGATGTACAACCTTCTTCTGATTGTATAGTGAATTCTCCAGTCTTCCCCGTGGACGTAGGCCAAAAGCTGAACCACGTAAATATCTTGTGCGTGCTTGTGCGTGCTTGATCTCTTTCTATAGGCCCTAGATCACAACAGAGGGAGGCACTAGAAAAAAGCAATATAAAATCCCATATAACACCCTAGGGTTTTTTTTTAATTTCCGGGGGCCTAGTCTTAGCTATACACATAGACACGCACCAATGTTAATGTGAAAATCCTCAACAAAGAATCTCTGTTCCAAAGGCAGTAAGAAACCCAGAAATATGTGAATTCCTCATGAATTCCTTACTTATTACCAAACGGGCCCTTATTCTTTCATGTTTATACATTGAAAGTCATCATATCTACACTATTGATGTACTTTATTATCATTATTAAAACCTTAGTCACAATTATCTCGGATCATCAATATTAATTTTATTTCTCCATTCCATTCCAGTCCATTTGATCAAATCCTGGACCACGCGCCAAAAACAGGCGATTGAGACCTCCCACTTCGACCTCTTTCTCCAAACTAAACTATCTGGCACACAACATCAAACAAACCGCTTATGAGAGGGAATCTTGAAAATAATAGAAACTCCTAGTTTTGAGCTTCAGTTATTATTCTTAAGAAAAACCCATTAACAAACAGGATGCTACTCTGAAAACAACAGACAGGAGAATGGAAGATGACCGAACTCTCTGATGACAGCCAAAGATGGAATGCTGAGCAAACATGCCATTATAACACAAACTGAAATAGATATTCTTTGGCTTCTTTGAAGAAAACAAAACCCAACTTTGGTCTCTTATTGAGCGGATGATGCACTCCATCCAGTAATGCTAATTTCATTGAATAAAAAAAAAAAAAAATTTGTGAAGTGATATGGTCCTCATCTGAAGAACTTCTCAGAAAATGTAGTCCATAAAACCACCACTCGTCAAGAATTATTAGGGCCATATAGGATGAGTTGCTGGACACAATGATATTTGTGGCATTGAAGAAACCAAAATAGGACTCTTTCCTCTTTGGCGAATACTCACCTCATGCACCCACAACACTACTCAAGTTCCTAATTTGATGGTTATTACCATCGCGAATTAACAGCTGGACCAATCCATAGTTGTCTGTGTGGAAAGGAAGATGCTTTAAGAATATTGTTCTTCCAACTAGTGTCACAAATATTGATGATAACATTATTATTTTTACTTATATTATGATATATTTAAAAATATTGTCGAAACAATAAATAGCACAGGAAAATAAGATAAAATGGAATAAAAGGGAAAAGTCTTGGAAAGTCTATACGAAAGTAGTTTTTAACATTATTTTACATTTATTTTCTATCTTTAATGTTTAAAGATTAGGTTTATTTTCTATGACATGTTATCAATCATTTTCAAGAAAAGTCTTAAATTTGAAAATACTCCAACATTTTTAGAGTAGGAGAATGATATTTAAGAGATAGAGGGATAAAAAGGATATGTCGGGGGTGGTTTTTTTTTTTTTTAACCCAAGGGAGCCCACAAAGTGGGAAGAGAAGCCCACATAAGTAGGAAAAAAAGCCCAAATAGTGGGAAAGCGGGAAAAATGACATACCTAAGAATTGATCCCCAAGTACCATATGACAATTGGGGTTGCCACTAACCAATTAAGAAACTCCTAATTGTCATAAGGGGATTGGTTGATAGATACGAGGAGACACCTGTTGGGAAAAATGAGAAGTTTAGATTTGATTTTGTTCATTCTAATAAATTGGTTTATTGTTCTCGTAATTAAGTTATGATGAGTTTTGCTCAACATAATTATTTTTAAATTTTCATATAATACAAAGGTTGTGATCTTGCAATCAGGCCAATCATAGTCTTACCTTTCACCTCTATATTTCTTTATTTTTCTTCAAATAAAATAAATCAATATCCTTCCTTGTCAATGTATTAATTTAAGCCTCAGGATTTTGTTATCTTCATCAAGCTGCATGATGGATACTTCTGACATAATTATTATATATTTGATCTAATGGACCACCGACACTACAATGATAATGATGAGTTCTAGAAGAAGGTAATCTCTAGTGAAAGATGACCTATAAAAAAAAAAGTGATGATTGCATGAGGGTGTCAGAGACACAAGTGGTTTTAGGAAAGATACAAGTAGAGTGGTTATGAGATACCAGCATGCGATGAGAGAAATGAGGTTACGAGGATTAGATTTTGTGCTTTGTATGAATTAGGATATAGTCCTTTTTTCCTTTTCTTTTTAAAAACGGAGGGTGTTGGGTTAGGAAAAATCGGATAAATCCCATATGATCTCAATATGGTAGTGCAGTTTCGAATTCTCTATTTTAAAAAATAAACCGTGGTTTTATACCAACTGAACTACCCCTCGGAGTTTGTATATATTCCTCTTAATAAAGTTCCAATGAATTTTACACCAACCTATACTTTCTCAAATCTCCACATGATATTTTTTAGAAATTTAATTCAACTAATAGTAGGAGGGCATCTCATAATTTTCCAGGGTTCCAAGTCTAATTTTGATCATGGGTCCATTCTCAATTTCCAGTGATGCCGCCATTCTTAATGGTAATAAAAAGCAGCACCACACAAAGCAGCACCCCACACACACACACAATCAGATGTCAGAAGGAAACTGGTCCATTTACACTTGGGTCTAAACTTTTAATAAATATTTGAGTTTTGAGTCTAAATTCTAAAACACTGAATCCATGTTAATGAAAATGAAATATGTAATCCAAACCTAAATTGTTATCGGATCCATGACAACCCTCATTTTAATGGATATGATTGTTAAGGCCTGTTTATTTGTGTAAAACATATATGAGTTGTACACATAGGAATTTGTGGTAAAGTGGGCTTCAAAGATTATAAAAAAAAGATCCAGGTTGAAGGATATAAGGTGAGTGGTGAAGAAAATAAGGTAGCATAGATGAGTTCTTAACTTTTGTAGGATTTGAATTCTTAAGGTGATAGCTGGGTGCCCACCCAAGAGTGGGTGGAGTGGCACAACGCGTGAGGAGCATTGTTTGAAATCACTTTAGATTTGCCTTGTGTGCATTTATGTGGGTTTAACTAGAGCTGCTAAGGGGATTAGTCATGTTAGGTCAAAGAACTCAAGGACACCCACACCATCAAAAAAGGGTGATAGCGGGTATTCATTTCTCATCTCCCCTTACATTCATTTTTAATTAAAAATTAAGTTATTTAATAATATTTTTTAGATATCCACTTTTGATTCTTCATTTCTAACCACTTTTAGAAATACAAAAGCTCTATGATTTTTAGGAATTCAATTACATGGACCGAACAACCCTAAAATTTAAAAGGTATCTCCCATTTTTATGAAACCATATATTTTTCAACGCCATGTCCCAGCAGACTTAGAGTAACAAAGTGGCAACAACAATGAGATAATAATAAACAAGATAAAAAGTGGACGAGACCATACAATTATCTTAAAAGGGGAAAATTATGTGGGCTTTTTCTCCTTGTGGGCCTTCATCACTTTTTAATCTCAACCGAATGTATGTTCCGCGAGCTACAATGTGAAGATGCTCCCGCAGCCACTTGTCATTTGGCTTTCTTGTGAGAAAGAGAAACTACCAAGTTATGCAGGTCACGGCTCATGAATGACTTTATGGAAAATTTATGGTGTCGGCAGCCAATGAGGTTTTCTTATCCTCAGCTCCTATTGAGTGGTGGGCAGTTGTCACTTTCACTAGTTTGTAAAATATGGGATGCCATGCTCTTTTCCAAGACTCTATCTTCAATGTAATAGATGGAGAGGATGGGGAAAAAACAAATCTAATCCTTATCCACCCTACAATACCTTCCCTCTACCGTAGGCAGTGAAAACAAGTTTACATGGAAGTTGAGTGTGAATATGGTTCATTTGGTGGAGCTCATTTGAATGCCTTCCTATTAATAGGAGAAGTATGGATGGATTGTTAGGGCTTATTTGTTTCCATAAAATACATGGAAATTCATGGTCAAATGAACTCTATGTAAGCATTATGAAGGATGTAAGCGCCGAGGGGTGAAGGATCATAAGTGACAGACGACAGGTTTGAGGTGGAGATGTAGATAAGACTTCAACTTTCTTGGGTATTAAATGATTACGCTAATGATTGGGTATTCATTTTTCGTCTCTCTTGACTCATTTCCAATGACAGAGAGGTTATTTGATGGTCATTCTTCACGTATTTATCTTTCTATTCTTCATTTTTAACTATTTATAGAAATACAATTCTAGGAATTGATTTACATTGGGGGGGGGGGGGGGGGGGGGGGGGGGTCTTTTAACCTTTTTTTTTCCAATTAAATCCAACAACGAGTAAAGTTCAGTTGGCATAAAATTAAGCATATGTTTGGCGTCTTTATTTCCAACCTTTATTTGTCTAAATGTCTAAAGCGAATAGAGGTTATTTGGTGGTCATTTTTCACTTTCTATTCTTCACTTTTAACTATTTATAGAAATACAATTCTAGGAATTGAATTACATGGGGGGGGTTGTCGTCGTCTTTTGTTTCCAATTAAATTCAACAACGAGTAAAGTTCAGTTGGCATAAATTAAGCATATATTTAGCGTCTCTATTTCCAACCTTTATTTGTTTAAAGTTCTAAAGCAAATAGAGGTTTGAAAAATAAGAGTATTTGGCGTACGATTCTACCCTATAAACTCTTTAGAGAAGTAAAGGGAATTCCTTCAAGAATGAAAGGCCTCATTTCTGGACTTGTGAAAATAAGAGCTTTAGCTTTTTTTTTTAAGGCTCTATTTTGGATGACTCTATTGGAATAAGAGTAGAAATACTAAACATGACTTACGCAGGTCTAATCATAATATGAGTGTGAAAGTAGCTACACAAATCACCCAAATAGGCCCATGCAGTCCAGCTCAAAGAGAAAACTCCCGGTCGAATGTCCCATATAAGTTGTGGTTCTGTTTACCACGGAACCTAAACAGAACCACGCTAAAATAGAAACCCAAAAGGGTGTAGGAACATCTCCAACACAAGGCAGAGAGGGCCCTACTAGGAATCATCACTCTTCTTTTCATGAAAACCCATCAGATATGGACTTGGGAAATGGGTTGCTTCAGTATTTTTCTGTTGGAAAAGTGGCATTGGTGTTCGAGCTATGAATATTTGCAGTACTCCAATTTGCAGCTTGCATTGAAGGCAAGGACTTTTGGTACTACTCACTAAAAGGGTTGTATTATATTTATAGGTCTTCGCAGCAGCATCTCAGTGGTTTTTTTTTTTTTTTTTTTTTTAAGTACAGGATTTTGAATTTATGGTGCAATAGTCTGATTCAATATAAGAGAGATTTAGCTTCTAATCATTTTAAAATTTAATTTACTATGAGCCTGTTGAAGGTTGACAAATGCAAAGTTCAGCAAATTTAATTGGTAAAAGATTAAATCTCAAAGCGCTCTTATATTTCATTAGACCAATATGCCCTATAAATTTTGTGCTTCTTCCTTTGAAAAACACCAAAAGAGGCACCCATACTAAAAGTTATGGAGAATTCATATCTTAAGTCAGTCATTCTAGTAACAACATGCTTATCTCAAAGTTTAAGTCATTCATGCGTAAATATGAACCACTCCAGACAATGGGACTAGAGATGACTGACAGAAACGGATACATGCATTATATTATTCTTTGACAAGTTTTTAAAGATAATTAGAGTATTATATTTGTTAATACTGGAGGTTCAACGACTTATTAAATATGTATCCGGTCGCTATCCTTCGTACTAATCGTATAGCTAATAGAATCATTAAGCTGTAACATTGAGTAAGCGCCATCTTGAACCAGGGTGCAACACTATTAAATGAAAGCCTTGTACATTGTGGACTTTATACTATCTATTTATATCCTGTTTGGATCTCTAGAAGTTTGAAGCCTATAAACATTAAAAAAACCACTGACATCCAGAAGAAACATGTATTTATGAAAAGCATTCATTTATATTGAAAGGAGTTGTGCAAGATCCTAGTATTTAGAATCATGTGAAACCAGAAAATGAACCTTGGATCAAAACTCTCAGTTTTCGGAGAGCTCTAGGAGCTTTTTGTTTTTTGTTTTCTTTTGTCTTTCCAAGGTATATTGTTTTGATACAGAGAAGCATCCACATAGATCGATTGTCCAATTAGACATACAATAAATGTGATGGATGATTCTATTGGATAACACCCTTTTCATTATGCTATTGGGACAAACTCACTTCCATGTATATAAACAGAAAAATTATCATTTACATATGTAATAAGGGGTTGTTTGCCTTTTATGCCTGCAATATGAAAATGGGTTTTGTGTATGTCAAGGGTTTATATGTAACTTTTTTCACATGCAAATGTTATATGTGTAAAACACACTACCATATTTGTTTGAAAGTACAAATTTACAAGTTTTTAGATTTTTCACAGATTTCTCAAAAAAGTCTATGAAGATTTAAGATGTGAAACTAAGTGTCTTATGCCTACAATTAATATAAAAATATTGAATGGTTTGGATCATGAGTCGGAGGCTCACCAAAGTGTAGAAAACCAGATCTATAGGCTGAAATATCTTGGATCAGTTTTACTTCAAAGACTTAAGATACTAAAACTAAACGTTTAAGGGTTTATTAAACTAATAAAGAAGGTGAGTGGTTCAAATTACCAATTTGTAGCCCACAAAACTGCAAAAAAGGACTTGGGTTGAAAAGATTCAATCCCACATGTATTGGGTGGACGGCCTAGTACATATGCATGGGTGCATATTCCTCATTTGCATATGTAGTTATTTACCTCCTCCTAAGGTATGTAAGTGATTCACTAAAAAGGGTCCCATTTGTACAGTATTTTCACACATCATTTATACTTGTGATCCATAAACAAGCACAAACAAATTAATCATGCATCAAGGGCCTATTTGTTCGATGTAATTGAATACCTAGGATTGAATTTCTATGACCAGTTTTAAAGAACCAAATGTAAATATTCGAGAATAAGTCAAACAACTTCCCCTTTAATAAGAATTGAATGAAAGAGAGATGGAAAACGAATACAAAAACATCCCGTTATAGCAATTAAATATTTAGAAAAGATAAGGTCCCATCTACATCTTCACATTATATTCTTCCCTCCCTCACCCCTTTAATAATCCTTTCGTGGAGCTCATATCACCATAAATTCTTATCATTTCAATTCCATGTACTTTATGCAAGCAAACATGCACAAGTGTTACAATGTGGATTATTTACTTATGTAGGTGAGTAGGAGCGAACTTAAGTGTTGCTACGTGGGCGTACTCGCACCACGAGATTCGAGAAACTTCTTAATAATACCTTAAAAAATTTCTATTTTCTTATTTAACTTCTTCACACTACCATTGTCCCCACCACTCAAATGAAAATCTTTGGTCTACCATTATAGGTGAGTGCAAACAAACTACCACCAAAGCGCAAATAAAACCTAGAAATCTTTAATATACAAAAAGTTTAATTCTTTAAGATAAAGTTTCATCCCTCTAATGCTTCAAAATCTTTGGTCTCAAAGCTGTTTACTTCCCTCATGCTCACGACCCATTAAATCAAAATTGTAAAACAGTGACATTCATCAAATTCCCATAAACATGTAACATGGAGACCATGATCCACATGCATGCCACCTTACTAACTTCTTAAATGGTACCATCAAATTGCATTTAGATGAAAAACGCATGCAAAGTAACGCATGGGGAACAGTATTATTATATGTACATAGACACCAACCGCATAGGAATCATGCAAATTTCCCTTTCCCCCTTTTTCCCCTGTTGGCCAGAAAACGACGTAGACAAGAGGGGGGAAAAAGAAGATGACATGCAGTAACTTTTGCCACTTTTCGTTCTCTCATTTAACCCTGTACACTGATTTCTCTCCGGCATGATAAGAACCTCCTGTGTTCCCAAATTTGTAATCCTGAACGTTGATTTTGTGGGGCCCCAAATGAGGGATCACAGTTCCAGAATCTCTACAAAACAGAAGTTGGTCATCTAATCCTTGACCTTTTTCTCCCATTGCATGTGCATCTTTTGTTCTACATATCTGAATGGTATCTATCTCACCTATCACCAACCCCTCTCTCTCTCTCCCTTAATAGCCCAGCTGTAATGGATTGCTCCATACAGCCTGGCTGAGTGTGGATAGGTGGGACCTAGTCTGGATCTGATTACCCAAGATGAACAATTGGTTTACTGGAATATATAAGGTGCATTTGTGCGACCAGGAGAATCCATGCTACTGAGAAAAATTGATTTTTTTTTTTTTGTTTGGCCCTTTCTTGCGACGCTTGGTGAGACCTATTTTCTTTGTAAAAAAGGAAAAAAAATGAATTGATTTTTCTCAATAAAGAAGATTTTAATTTTCTACCTTAGGGGTAAATTGTAGGATAATTTTCTCTTGTGAAAATGAAAAGTCTCCCAGAGCGGAATCTTCTCCGGGGAAAACGCGGACGACCACATGATAAAATTGTTGAATATGATATAAAGAAGGGCAATCCATTCGAGAACTTGGCCTATAATAGACTCAAATGTAGCAAAATGGCCGAACAAAATTTATATAGTTGACCACAATATATTTGAGATTGACTGTTGATGATGATGATATATATTAGTGGTGACAATATCATTAGGGCCCACTGAATAGTGATCAGGACCATTGATCTGATAAATCCTAAGTTAGTGAGAGTGAGAGAGAGAGAGCTGGAGATCAGCCAACAGCTGTCATCTTTTACTCTCTTTAAAAATTTAAGGGTCCCACAAAATGAACAGTTTGGATCAAAGATGGTGGGCCCCACATGTATTAACAGAAGGGCAGAGCACAGTTCACATGTACTCAGGTCAAGGACCAATATAGCTCTGCTTGTCTCTCTCTCTCTCTCTCTCTCTCTCTCTCTCATTGAAGACCCTGAGAAAGGAAATCTCTGGTTTCTCTGCATCGGGTCACGGAAAGCCCAAAAGGAGGACCCAGTCAGCGATGGAATCCTTCCTTTGGCCAGAAATTCCAGCCTCGCTGCTTGGGTTTTGTAGATTCCTCTCTCTCTCTCTCTCTCACTTTCTTCATCTTCACGTGTATTTCAATGCCTGTATAACACATCTCATGGTTTCCTTGTTTTTGCTTGCTTTTGAACAACGCTGCTGCAGAGGAAGGAAGGGGGCGTTGTGCTTGGTAATGTGGTGATCAAAGGGAGAGATTTTCAACCATGGAATGTTCTTATGAGGGTGAGTTCCTTTCCCCTTTTTTTTCTTCGTTTTTTCTCGTCTGGGTTTTGTGGTAATATTTCGATGTCTTCTTCTCTGCTTGATGTATGTTGAGTTTTGTGGTTTTGATCCATTTATTGGAGGTTTTGCTCATCTGGGTATCTCTCAAATCATTGCTTTTTGTGTGATTTCTGGGTTGTTTTGGAAAATATACCATGTATGATTGATGGGTTTTTTTTTTTTTTTTTGTTCCCTATATCCTTGTTTATGAATAATAATATCATTTTTGGTTTGTGGCTTTGTATTTTTCTTTTCTGGTTCTTTTGGCTAATTTTTTTCTATTTTTTGAAGAATTTTTTAGATATTATTTATTTCTTGTTACTATGCAGTCTTTGTAATTGGGTTTGGAGATGTGAGATTGGGTTATTTAGTGGGAGATGTGAATATGATTTTCTTGTCCAATCTCATCCAATTGAGTAAAGCAGTAGGTGGTGTCGATGTTTCTTCAATATTGTCATTGACATGCATCTGCTTCTTCATTGATCATGAGTTTTTACTTGTTTAGCTTTATTTGTAAAGTATGCATGAATTATTGATGTATTCCACTGATTCATCAAGGAAAAGAAGCCATATTGATGTGGATGGTGTTGGCTTTTAATGAAAGTCAACTGTCTGTTTATTCATTTTTTAGAGTTGTAGTTTTGTGTAATTGTTGAATTTTCAATTTCTCTTTTTTTGGGGGATTGAATAGAGAATACCAATTTGCATTCTCTGATTAATAATTTAGTTAAATTTCAATTTCTATGCAAGCATTTGTATTTTTGTTTCAGAATTACCCCTTCTTTTGTTATTTTATTTGTTTGATGCATCAAACCTGTTGGGTGTTCAATTGTCTTTATAGAGAGAAGCCAGACTGATTCATGCTTGCATTGATTAAAAAAAAAAAAAAAAGTTTTTTTTTAAAGTTCTATGTTTCAAAATGATTGGATCCTGGTCACTGATCCATGCATTTGTTGAAATCTTTTTCTATAAATGTTTTGCATTTGATTGTATGATTTTGAAAAAGGAAAATGATGCCAGGCTTTTCAAATGGAAATTGAACGTTTGTTAATGCAAGGTGATTGAGTACAGGAAAATATAGCATAATTTGTGATGCAAGTGGGCAAAAAATCTGCATTGTGGGGTCCACTTATTGTCAACACAGACCTTTGGATCAAACCTTCTCCCTGGTGAACTGTACCTGGACTTAACATCATTCAAACTGGAGTGATATATTCATCATTTGACTTAGTGTTGATCTGACATTTTTATCTTTGGGTGAAAAAGATCACTTCAATTCAATGGTGAATTCCACCCAATTTAAGTGATATCCAAGCAGGTAGTTTCTATCCAACATTCTGATTTGGTGAGAAATGGTCCCCCAAGTTCAAGTTCGCTTTCTTCCATCGGTGACTTAGTGTTATTGTTAGTATTGCTTGTATGGTCATTCATCTTATAAAGTAAGTTTTGCTGGAGTGATATATTGACCATTTGTCTTGGTGTTGATCTGATATTTTATCTTTGGGTGAAAAAGACCACTTCAATTTTTATGGTGAATTCCATTTCAATTTAAGTGATATCCAAGCAGGTAGTTTCTATCCAACATTCTGATTTGGTGAGAAATGGAACCCCAGGTTCAAGTTCGCTCACTTCCATTGGTGACTCAGTGTTATTGTTAGTATTGCTTGTATGGTCATTCATCTTATAAAGTAAGATTTGAATTATGGGTCTTCAAATCCAGTTACATGTAGCATGCTTCTTTAGCATGTTTGATTGATTTCAATGTGCCCTTCCATTCTTCCCTACTAAATTGACTTAGGCTTGACATGTAATATAAGTATACCGTATACAGTTCATTTGGCTGTATCTTTTTTTTTTTCCTTTATCAGGTTATTATTATTATTATTATTATTGTTATTTATAGTTTTATTAATATAGTGAAACATAGAATAAGATTTTCTATTAAATTGTATTTCGACTAATCAGATTTGTCCTTCATATATTTTTTGCAAACTAATTTTTCTACTGGAATATTGAATGAGACTTCCAGTTACATGCACACTCAACACATTCTCAACCTGCTTCTTAGTATTAGAGATGGTTTTCATTGTCCTTAGTTTTTACTACTGGACAGAATTGACATGGAATGTTGTAAATGGAAAAAATTCCATGTTAAATATAGTATACAGTTCATATGGCTGCCTTTGATGTAGGATAGGGCTCGTGAGCACATAGACAACCTTGGAGTCATCACCGTTGGAAGCTTGGAATCCTCTCCAAATCAGGAAGCGATGAAAGGATTTGATTGAATTTCACTTCACTTAGTTTGTCTCGTGACATGTATTAAAGCTTGTTCTTTTCTGCAACTTGAGCAGTACTCTTATTAAAGAATACCCTATAGCCCCAAACTATGAGTGTTTGGAAAAAGGAAAGTCAACCTTGTATTCGACCACAACGAAAAGTCCCCTGCACAAGTTTTCATAACCCATCTTAATTAATCGGACATGGGGTTTTTAGTGATGTGGGCTGATCCGGACTACAACAACCCCAAGGAACTTATCAGGTGGATGAATTCCCTTAAGGCTTATTCTATAGATCTACCAAACACAATTTAGAAAAATGACCTGACAAACAAAGAACTTAGACAAACCGAGAAGTTGATACCTCAATTATGGCTGAGATATTCCTTTTTTAATCGCAGAGTTCGGAAGCACATCGGAAAGTTACGGTGTAAACTCCGCAAGATGACAATTTTTTCATAAAACCAAATGCTATGGGAAGTTCAAGCGCACCTCGCAAAGGATGGTGTGAACCTCTTACGGTAACATTATTTTCATGACACCAAAAGCTGTGGACGGGTTGTGCAGCTAGCACAAACTTCTGCAGAAAGGGGAGTTCAACCTCTCAGGCTGGAAACCCAAGTCCTTTTACGCGAGGGTAAAAAACGGCCCTTTTCCACTTTTCATCGACGAAACCTCTTGGCACCAAACATTGAGACAATGAATGTGTGAGGAGAATTGACACTTTTTTCTGCTCATTTTTACGGCAGTTGAGCTGTACAAATGAGTCCTCCTATGTATTTTAGCCCTCTCATTGATCATATATATATATATATATTTTGAATGGTAATACATATGTTCTTTCATCAGAGAAAACCATAGTTACAATCTTAACCATCAGATTAACCTAATGATGTTTTAATCTTGACCTTGAAACATAATAGAACAAAAATATACTAAAAAATGCCAAGTTTATCACTATTCGACCTCTTGAAAAAATGAGCCATGACTCTTTTTTTTTTTAAATGGTGACTGAAGCCATGACTTTTTCAAACATAGTCAGAATCACACAAACTTGGTTTTGTTGAAAATTTAACTCAGTGATCCATCTAGCTGATTGAATTTTATGTCATTTGGACACTGTTTGGTACATCAATTTTGGCCCTTCTTTTAAATACCGATAGCAAGCCTGGTTGGGTCCTGGCATGGACCTGGTGGATTGGGCCCAGTGCTTGGGCTTGGGTTTTCATGGCTGCTTCCTCTTGGGCTGCATCATTTAACCTCTAGAGTTGGCTTATGAGGTTTATCTTGGATCTCCTTTTTATTAAACTTTTTTCCATTTGATCATCTATTTACAACTCGATCCAGACCAATCCATCCTTCAATTTTTAGTCTAACTTAATTTCGGGACACTGAAATTACTTCCAGTTACATGGATACTCTCATTTTCAATCTTTTTCTTGGTATATGGGGAGGGGCATATTGACAAATAAACAAAATATATTTAGAAGCAGAAAACTTTTAATCCATTAAGAATAATATATATTTTCTGATCTTCTATGATGGTGTGATGATCCTTTGTGGGGCTCACTTAGCCAATGTTGATTCAAGGTTGTGTGTGGGATGCTTAAGGGATCACATTGATATGGGATGGGTCATGGATGGAGTTTCTTTCATCCCCACCAAATTGCTCTATAGCTTTGAGATGCCCAATGGAATATAAATAAATCATTTGTTTGTATTTGTAAAAATTTCAATTGCCTAAACTACTGCTCAGGGATTGTGTGTGTGTGTGTGTGGGGGGGGGGGGGGGGGGGGGGGGGGGGGGGGGCGGGCGGGCAGCATTTAGACTTCATCCCTACACATCCCACCCAATCCTGTAAAGGCACTAGCTCATGCGCGCCACGTGGAGGTCATCACACTATTGTTTCTTCACACTGGTTTTTGAGTATATATGGTTAATTTCAATTAATCTCAATATTAACCTACATTTGACTTCGTTTAGCATGTAAATTTTATCTATATAAACATATGCATATGACTTTGTCATAATCTGACAGTTTATTTTCATGGTGACCATGTCATGTGAAAAAAAAAGAGAAATGATTAAACAATTTACTTTTCTTTTTGTCGTTCCTGATTTGCCAGTTAGGTAGAATATTTCAAGTTAAGGTCTTAATTGTATCATGCAGTCCATGTTCTTCAACTAAGGATATTTTCTGCTGTTTCAGGTTTTGTGCTTGATCCGTCCAAATGCAGTAAGCTGAGTATGGATGAAAAGAGAGAACTTGTGTATGAAATTTCGAAATGGTCACAGGGTGCCCCTGAAATGCTGCAATCATGGACTCGTCGGGAGCTTTTACAGATCCTTTGTGCAGAGTTGGGAAAGGAGAGGAAATATACTGGCTTAGCAAAGATCAAATTGATAGAACACCTTCTTAAAATTGTTTCCAAGAAGTCAGAGAATCATATGTATGGCATGGAATCTGATTCACAGCCTTCATCAGCAAACACCCAAAGCGCTTCTAAAAGACAGAGGAAGATGGACCACCCATCTAGATTGGCCATTGAGAAAAACCATTCCCAGCCCACCAATGACAGTGAATGCCTAGATGATGTGATATATTGCCAAAATTCAGCTTGTCGGGCAACAATACGCCCAGAAGATGCATTTTGCAAGAGGTGCTCATGTTGCATTTGTTTCCGATACGATGATAATAAGGATCCTAGCCTTTGGCTGGTTTGCAACTCAGAGCCTCCTTACCAAGGTGTATCGTGTGGCATGTCATGTCATCTTGAGTGTGCTCTCAAGCATGAAAAAGCTGGAATTTCAGAGGGTGGAGACTGCCTTCAATTGGACGGGAGCTTTTATTGCATATCTTGTGGAAAAGTGAATGACTTGCTTGGGTAAACCTACTTACACTTGTTTTCTCCTTAAATATATCTTGTCATAGGTAGCATGACTTGAACCATTCAAAATAAAAGAATAAAAAATAAAAAATAAAAACATTACTTGAACCTGCAACCTTAAGTTTCTAAATGAGGTTTTGTGGAAATTTTCTTTAAGTGATTTCCTTTGTTATAAATTATACAGAAGGTTTAAGTTTTCAACCCTAGATTTAGATTCTGTATAAATATCTATAATTTTAATCCCTTTTCTTTTTTTTTTTTTGTTATTGTTGTTTAAATGCATGGGAGGATTTGGCCAAGGATAGTCTGGAATGGTGTATTAGAATTCATGTAGCTGACCCTAACATAGCTGGGATTAGGCTTTAATGATGATGATGATGATGATGCATGGATCATTGGGATAGGCTATAAGATGACAATGTTTGTTATATTTATGCCTTATCATTTTTTTTTATCTTGGATCATTGTGAGGTTCATAAAGAGCTTTCATCTATGTAAGGAATTAGGTAGTTTTGTAGTTCAAACCATGGTTTCCAAATGAGAAGTGAATGTGGGAAGCAAAGCGAGAATCTTGTGTGTGAGTTGATTCAATTTTTTAGATTCGGCATAGCACTTAAAATGTATAGTTCTACACATTTGTTTCCTTTTCTTCAATTAAAATTGTGTTACCCATAAGAAATACATTGAAATGAATGTCAATGTTGTCATGAACAGGACCTAATTGGTAGACATAGTCGCCGTATCCTTTCCTTTCATGTTCACAACAACAAATCAGGAAGAAGAAATTGTATGTTATTAGAAATGGGAGTATGAAGTTACATGGCTAGTAGCGCAGTCATTTTTGGGGATCAGATTGACCCATATTACTTTATAATTTGATTTCGATATATTCTATTGTAAAAAATGTTGAAAGGTAAAATGGGACTTTTTTTTATTCTCTGATGATCTTAAAACTTGGGTGGACAGATTTTATGTGGAACCCAGTAGTTCTATTAATTGATATTTGGTTTGATGCAATTATGTGCGTGTTCTCAAATCATGGTCCTAGGAATGACCCAATCTATTTTAATTTACAAGGGAACTCATCAGGATTTGAAACCTAACCGTTATCTCTATTACATTTTAGGTCAACTCGATAAAAAAAAGAGTTGATTTTACTGGTCTTGTGATTGGAAATGAAAATATATTTTAGTCAGATAGAAAACTTGAGTTGTTTTAACAAACTTTTAAATGAAGATTCTATAGGAAGCTTAGGAATGAGGGATGATACTTCTTTAGCTGACATACCTTCTGCTATAGATTTAGGGTAGTAGAAGTGAAAAAAGCATTGGCAATAATATAAGACATGAAATGCTGCAGAGGCTGGCAATGGCATTCAAATAGAGGTTTGGAAATGCTTAAGAGAAATTGGATGGATTTGGTTGGCCAGGCTCTTTAATAAGATATTGAAGGCAAAGAAAACTCCACATGAATGGAAGTGTAGTATTACCTATATACACGAACAAAGAAGATATTAGACTTAATGAGTCCCACTATGAAATTATTCATCATCATCATCATCAAAGCCTCGTTCCAGTTTTGTTGGGGTCGGCTACATGAATTATGTTTCTCCATTCCGATCTATCCTGAGCCAAATCCTCAAATAAGTTGCATGTCTTCATATCTATTTTTATGAGTCCCACAGTGAAACTATGAGAATAATTGAGCAAATATTTAGATAAAAGACTAAGATATTTGAAAATCAATTTGGTTTTAGGGAGGTCAACTATGGAAGTTATCTTCTCAGTTAGATAATTAATGAAAAATACCGAGAGGTGGAGAATAATCTTCACAGGGTCTTCATTGATCTATAAGAAGCTATGATAGGTTACTTAGAGATTTGATTTGGTGGGTTGTAGATAAAATGTGTTTTCCAAGAAGTTATATCGACATCATTAAAGACATATATGAGGGAGGAGTTTCTAGTGACCATAGGTTTATATCAAGGGTCAACCAAAGCCTTTATCCTTTTACGCTGATTATGAATGAATTAACTGCTCATGTGTAAAAGAAGGTGTACCTTCCTATGTTATTTGCGGAAGATAATATTGGTGGATGAATTGAAAGATTACGTGAATGAAACTTGATAGATGGCGAGGGGCTTTAAAATTCATGGGCTTAAAAATAGGTTATATAAAGACTGAATTTAATAATTGCAACTTTAGTAAAGATGTGCAAAGAGATGTGAGTTTTGTGAGAATTGGAGCTCAAGAGATACCACAAAGAGCTTTGTTCTAGTATCTTGGTTCTATAGTCAGCAAGGATGGAGTGATTGAGGAGGATGTTGAACATAGGATAAGAGTTGGATGGTTGGAGAAGAGACTTGGTTCTAGAGTGCTTTGTGATCGGCACCTACCTAGGAGATTGAAGGAAAATTTTTTACGAGACATCAGTTGGATTAGCTGACTTATAGAACAAAGTGTTGGCCAATCAAGAAACAACACATGTAAAAAATGCATGTGGCAAAGATGAGAATGTTTGAGATGGATGTGGTAAAACAAGGAAAGATATAAAAAAATTGAGTGCATTAGGGAGCATATAGGGGTAACATAACAGGCTGATCGCATCTCTTGTGGCTAATTGCTTTTATCCTTAATTTATTGTTTGATTATGTTATTATGTAGTACCCTGCCCTTTTTTTTTTACCTTTTGATTAAATTATTATTTAGTACACAGCCTTTTTTCTGGCAAAATTTGACCAAATAATCAACTCAACTTGACCTGGTGGACTTTTGAGCTGAGTTTGATTTCTAAGTTATGGCTACATTGATCTTCATTTTAAGTCAGAGCCTCCTATCACTGGTATTGATTCCATTTCACAATCTCATTCCCATTCGGCCATTCCCCTTTCCAGTGATGTTCACATAGACACAACTGCTGCTTCCTCACTCCCACACTCAAACTGGCTCTTGCTTTTGCTACTTGTGAGCCTTAAGCCATGTCATGTTGCTCATTGCATCAACTGACCATCTCATAAATGGGCCTACCATAGTATCTCCATATTTTCCTCTGCCTGTAATTTTGCTATAGAGAAATCGTAGGTTTTCTATGTTATAACTTGGTGTTGCAAGTTGCAACACATATTTGGTGAGTGATGGGTGACCTACCAGAGCCTACTTATTTCCTTATCAACATTTTTTTGTTTCTAATGTATTGATGGAGATTAGGTTTATCCCTTTTGGATTTTAGTTGTTTTCAGCCCTTCCAACTTTTTTATTCCATAGGTGTCCTTTAGACCAACGTTTGAAAACTCAGCAGAGTCTACCTAGTCGACTTAGGAACTGCCACAAAGCTGAGTGCTCAGTAAAAAACTCAGTACCTGAACAAGTTCACACTAAATTAAATTGAGTCGATTTGATGAGGACTCGCTTAACTCAGCCTTTAGCTTTTCAGGACTAATTTTGTGGGCAAAGTTGAATTATTGAAACTTCTGAACAAGGCTTTGGAGTTCAGACCTCATTCTGATTGAGGATTATGAAGACCTTTGATTCTATAAAGCTGGAATTTTGTAGGGCTGTTGCCAACACACAAGCCTTTCCTACCTTCAACCACATTTATAGACACACACATGCACACATACATGTACATGCAGCAACATGCGTGCACGCTCACACACACTTTAAATGGAATGGGAAGCATAATGTTAGTTTATGACACAAAAAAGTGACTGATGAACGATTCCATTGGAGAGACTAAAGTACTTAGCTACTTCTTGGAATTAATAAAAAAAAAAAGAAATTCTAATGACAGTTTTTGTTACAAGAGCATCTAATTGTATTAACCTCTTACCTGATAATTATTTTTTTTATTAAAAATATATTTATTTATAATTAGTTTTCACAAAATGAGTGTAGTAGAGATGAGAATGTCGAGATGGATGTGTAGTAACACTGGGAAAGATAGAATCAGACGAGCGCTTTTGGGAATATTTAGAGGTAGCAACTAGCAAAAATAGTTGATAAATTAAGAGAGACTTGTTTGAAATGGTTGGACATGTCCAATGCAGGCCAGCAACAACACCGGTGAGGAAAAGTTTTTCTCTAATTAATTATAGGGCTACCCTCAAGTTTTCCTCACCGGTGTCGAGCAGAAATTACAACAGTTCTCTGATTGATAAGGCTCAAAACTTCCTGTCCTCAAGCGTTGTTGGACTTTCAACATCAGCTAATGTAAACCCAACCCTATTGTATTTGTAAGTCTTTGGTTGGAGATCTCTTCAAGTATTAGATGCTCATCTCTAGTCCACATCTCATGTTTCCCAGCATTGTCAAATGCATATTGTATTGCTCGATACATGGTAGTTTGTTTGAATTACCAATACATATATGTATGTTCACTTTCTAACAAAAGGTGCATTGTGTCTGTCATCTACTATGTCGGTTAACATATTACTCTCTCATGCCAATATGATAAGACATTTTATGTTTATAACTCATTTGCTAGAAGGTTACCTTGGACTTTTATTTGTGCAATCTGTTCTGTGAATATATATATATATATATATATATTGCCAACCTTCTCCTCAGCTCAAGTGGACGGGATAGCGCTGTCTACTGCCTAGGGTGGGGCCCACTATTTGGTCCATCCAAATGGACCACACATAGGCACCCCCCCCCCCCCCCCCCCCCCCCCCCCCCAAAAAAAAAAATGGCACATGTCCATCAAAATCTAGCCCCATCCGATTAAACTGGACCGTTGGATCGAGCAACACCCATCTGAATGGACTATACACTGTTAAAATTTTGTGGCCCAGATGGAGATGATAGAAATCAAGGGTAGGGCTCATTTTTTGTAGAGACGAGGGCCCTTGTGTGTCCTTCAAATCACCCCCCCCCCCCCCCCCCCCCCAAAAAAAAAAAAAAAAAAAAAAAAAAACCAAAACCAAATCCCCATTCCCATGTGGGAGCCCAGGTAGGCCCCAGGCCATTGAGCGGACGCCCTTATCCTCAGCTCGAGCTGAGGATCAGGGGGCCTATATATATATATATATATCTATATATATATATATATAATGGATCCAATGGGTCCCTCCCTTACTCTCATAGTAGTGTGAGAGTTACTCTTTTAGGAGCATTTCCATATATATATATATGCATTCATGTGCATCCATCCCTCACTATATGGTGAGGGACAAACTTGATGCGGCCCACCTAGGGCCCATTGATCATGGGACTTGGGGGGGAATGGAAAGAGACATCTTGGCTGGGCTCATACATCAAGTTTCGTCAATCCCATGCCTCTAACCCCTTCACCTGTGGCCCACAAATTTAACGACTTTAAAGAAAAAATTTGACCTTCAATCCAACGGTCCAATCCATTCAGATAGGTGAAAACTAGATGGAACCAGTGTAATTACGGGAGTCCCATGTGTGTAGATGGTTCAAATGGATCATAAAGTTAGCCCCACTATGTTGAATCAAGACTAGCAAATAAATACTTTGGTTTCAAGTCGAGTTCTTTTTCTCTTTCAATGCAGATGCTTGCGGAAACAGCTAATGGTTGCAAAGGGAGCTAGACGTGTTGACATACTTTGTCATCGGGTTTTTTTAAGCCATAAGCTTCTCCAAAGAACTGAGAAATACCAAGAGCTGCTTGAGATTGTGGACACAACGGTGAAGAAGCTTGAGGCAGAAGTTGGGATTTTAGATGGTTTGCCCATAAAGATGGCACGTGGTGGTATTGTCAACAGGCTCTCATCTGGTGCAGAGATTCAAAAGTTGTGTACTTCTGCAGTGGAGATGTTAGACACTATCCTTTCTGCTGCCTCTCAACCATCAGCTGGTGGTAACATTCAAGGTATGCTTGCCTCCTGAATTGTTCATTAGGGCATTGTTACTAAATAATGTGATAATTCAACGCTGCAGTTACCCTGGCAGGCCCTAGGAAACGATGCATTAGGGGCCGTGCAAACAACAAGAAGATTTCCTTGAAAATCATGGATGGTTTGGCATGCTTACTGCCCTTAACTGAACTAGTTCCCTGAAATACAGCTGATGAAAATTTGTGTCTGGAAGTCAAAAGAATGAATTTTTGAGTAATCTTGTTACAGTTTCCATCCCATGTCATTTACTGAGTAAATACCAGAAAACTTTGAAGGCATAATTCATTTAAATAATTCACTGCATTTCAATTTTCATACTAAGATGACATTTGGAATAAAATGATTAAATGGAAAAGATGGAAAGGAAAGAAGATGAAGAGAGGAGATAAGGTGGTTGGAGGATGATGGAGGGCAACCTATAACCACAACAGTTCTAGTTTTTATTTTACCAAAAAAAAAAAAAAAACAGTTCTAGTTTTTATTTGTTTATTCATTTATTTTGTTTAAAAAATGTAGTCGCCTGCTTGTCAAATGAGACAAGTGGAAAATTATTTGAATAGGTTAAGAATTGGTTTGTTTTTTCATTTTTCTTTTTCCATTGGAAATCATTTTGCTTGTAGAGTTATTCTCAATGAAAAAAAGTTATCCAAATGTGGTTTGAGATGTGTTGAGTGATTTTTTGTTCAATTCTACATGAAAACAAAGGCTCTTTCAATGCACAGTAAGATTATTAGTATCCATTCTACTAAAATAGTTGGTCTACCTCCAACATAGTGTCCTCTTTAATCTGTGAAATATATATGCACCTCAAAGAACAAATGGTTTGGTCCCTTTTTTTCTCTTTTTTCCCCCACCCTCCAAATAAATGCGCAGGGAAATGGTAAGGCACAGTCCCATTATGAAAGAGCTCCAGTGGTTAGAAAATGTGAGGCCAGTTTACTTCAGTGTTACTTCCCTATGAAGCTAAAATGGAAGGCTTGGATACATTGGCTGAGTGGATCTGGTGCTGCTCTGAATTCAGACCAAATCAAGCATGGTGTTGTGCAACTTTTCTAGAATGTGGCCTTTAACAAATCTATGTTTCCTCAATATCCTTGCCACTTTCCCTATATCTAAACACAAATATAATAATATACCGTGGACTGTTAGTTTGTAACAAAATTATACTTTTTTCCTCCTGTTTTCACTCTTTTACATCTCTTCTTTAAATATGGAACCTGGATACAATTCATTCAATTATCTTCGTTTATGTCAATGTGCTCTACATGTGCAGAAGCCAGCTCGGTATCTTCCAGCATGGTCAGCTCGATAGATGTTTCTGCAACGTCTCTTACTGTGTTCTTGTCTTCTGAGAATGCATTTTCAGAAGAGCTTGTTCGCTACTCCTTGTGGCATCGAAAGGCCGATACTGATTACCCTGCTGAACCCACATGTACTTTGTTAAGGCCACACAGCAAGTTTTCCGTTTCTAATCTTGCTCCAGCTACTGAGTACATGTTCAAAATTATTTTCTTCAGAGAGACACGAGAATTGGGGAAGTGTGAAGTCAGCTTTAGGACCAGTAGTGTCAGGGAAGAAGTTACAAAGAGCTGGACAGTGCCAGAAGGAAGTCCGAAGGGACCTCAATGCACAAGTCCAAAAACAAACTGCAGTGGCCTGTCCAATCCTTCTTCAGAAGGAGATGAATCTAATTCTCCTGGCAATTGTTCTAGTTATTGTGAGAAAACCTCAATGCCTAGCTTAGGGAAGGTATCTGAGTATGCTCATAAAGAAATTTCCCGTTCCGAGAATACTGGTGCTGGCATATGCTGTGGAACGGATGCTATAGAGCAGGAAGAAATGCTGGGAGACTCAGTTTCTGCCTTGGACGAAGAACATGTTGCAGGCGAGGTGGCTTCAGAACCAAATTCAACAATTCCATCAGAGTCTCAAAGAGATTCCACGAATTCTACCAATGAAAACCATGCATCTGACATTCCAAAACCTGACAAAAATAACCAGTCAGGAGTTCCGCTGGAGGAGATTAGTACCGACAATGAAACAAATACACCTGTTGGAAATGGGAGTGAAATGGTCATTGTACCATATCGATGCGCAGAATCTGTTCCTCCGACTCCATGCAAGCTGGAAGTGGCAAAAGATGGCTCAGGATGGGGCACTAGAACAAAATCAGGCAGCGGGGAGCCACCAGAGAAATGGCCCAGAAAGCCAGAGGAGCCACAAGCCGGCAGCTCATCAAAGAAAAGGAGCATAGGTAGATGTGAAGATGCATGTAATGGAGATGGGTCTTTGGAGATGAACTTTGAATACTGTGTGAAGGTGATAAGATGGTTGGAGTGTGAAGGGCACATCCAGAAGAGCTTTCGAGTCAAGTTCCTTACTTGGTTTAGCCTTTATGCAACCCCACAGGAGCGAAGAATTGTGAGCGTTTATGTTGATACCTTGCTTGATGACCCGGCGAGCCTTGCAGGCCAACTCGTGGACACCTTCTCAGAAGGTATATGCAGAAAAAGGCCGCCGCCTGTGCCAACTGGGTTCTGCATGAAGCTCTGGCATTGAATACTTCAACCGGCATGGCACTCCATTTGGTAACTTGATTCTTATTGGGAATTCTTTGTGTAGGGATTGAACATTCTTCATTGAACATCCCAAATCAAATTTTGATTTGGATAGAATATTTGACTAATTGTCATTGAGACGGCCAATTTATATGGAGCAGTAGCTTCCATTTTATAATGCACCTTAACATATTTCTGAAGTGATCAAGGCTCCCTTGTGTTTCTACAATTGCACATATATTTATGTCATTACTGATGTGAGCACAAACTTCAGGCTAACTGAACTACCCTTTCTATACATTTGATCATCTTAGGATCAACGGGTCAATTTGCCTTTTTGTATCTATTTAATCTCTAATAGAAGAAGAGCCCCCAAGTTTTATTCTAAATTGGTGTTCATGGATTTTGTTGTGATAAATACCACGTGAAACTAGACCTGTTAGTGATGGAATAGTTTTGCTTCTCTCTTATCTTATGTTTATTTTTGTTAATCTATTGTTTACACCTGACTTGTTCAGTGACTTTATCGGCTCGCCCAAGGGGAAAGACAGATGATGTGTTTTTGCAATAATTTGATTTCACAACATTTGAACTTGTCATTTTTTTTATGGCTCCGTACCTTAAGGCAAGGTTGTATTCTTACGAAGTTTCAACATTAGATATCACAATATTCATCATTTTAGTCTTATCGCATCAATCGGTTATCCAACGTAAATTTCACACTGAAAAGTAATTGTGGCCGACATCAGATTCATCACTATAAAATATATAAGCTCACGGTGGCTCCAACTGAAGGAGCCCACACTATAGTGGAACATTTATTCTGTGAGTAGACTCTCCTCAAAAGCAGGACAAGTTTCTCATGAGTGAGAGCCTGACAAAAGACTCAGCAGAAGGCGCTCTGTTGGTATGAACACTGAAGGCTAATGCACCTTGGTAGCACCACAACCCACATCGCATTAATAACCTGGAATGGATACGTTGACAATAAAATAAAGACATGATCCATATAAAATGGTTTCTACCCAAAGCAGCCTTTAACCAATCGACCAGCAAAACAGCTTACCCATATTTTCCCACCAAAGTACCCCAAACCCACCATCACAAAACCATGTGCTTATCACATTATTATAATCACCCAATATCATATTTTAAAAGTTAAAACTCTCCACATTAGTCACCATTAGAAAGTGAGTTAGAATAAGACAAAGCCTACTGACAAGAAAGAAAGCCAGAAAGAAAAGGACGACCATCTCTAATACCACCCAGAAATTTATCAAATATACTGATTTCAGCACCCAAACATGTCACAAAGACCATCTTATTCTTCCTGCTCTTCTTGCTCTTCTTATTCTGAAACATAGAGAGAAGTCTGAGAGCTTGGATTAGGACTCAGGAGGGCTTTTGAATGACAAAAGCCATGCACTGGCACTGGTGTTCGCCGTCGAAGGCCAAACACCGAATATAGGCTTTTGGATAGGCTGTCTTGCACTCTTTGATCTCATTGAGCACTTGGGTGGAATCCAAGCATCCAAACATGGGTAGCTTCCACATCGTCCAATACCTCCCATCATAGTAACCAGGAATCTGGCTGTTGCTCCTATGCACATGGCCCACCTTCACCATCATCAACAAGATCAAGAGACATTTAATGGACAGACATGAAGTATTTACTGATAATGAGTCAGGCTAGTATAATATATCTAGACCATCCATCTATTGCTAATTTTGGGCTCAATGGTTAGCGTCTGATTGTCAAATCACTGTGAATTCTGATCAATTGCCCATTCTCGTTTGGACCCATTTGAGGAATAGTTCAGATTTATGCAGTTTTACCCCAGATGTAATTGGATCAACCACCCCAGTTACTTACTGGTCTATCAAAAAGTTCTGATTTAAGAGGTAGTTTGTCCTTGATCAAGTGATCATATATGGTCGAATTTTTTTTTTTTAAGGATCTATCAGATGGGTTGTGTGATTTTGTGATGGAAATGATGATTCTTTTTTATAAGGAGAAGATGAGAGAAAGTGGGATACCTCATCGAATTCCAAGCAAGGGACCCAGCCCTTGGAGAGCATGTAGTCTATCTCCTTGGCGATTGAATCCTCGGAGAGAGGTGGCAGATAAGAAAGAGACTCAAACTTCTTGTTGTTGATGGGATTCCATGTCTATAAATAACATCACAAAAAAAAAAAAAAATGATGATAATGAAACACCTAGTGAGAGAAGATAGAGAGATGGAGAGTGGTATACCGATTAGGTGGGTGGTTTTCAGGGGACATGTACCTTCATGCAGTGTGTTTTTGAGCCGTTGGAAACAGTTTTGTGGGCCCACCCAATTGAGTCCTTGCCTGAAAACAGCTTTGGGTGGATGGGTTTTCTGTCGATGTAGGCAGATGTTGCCAGAGATTTGCCGAGAATTCCGGCAGACATCCTTTCAGTTGGATAGAATCAGTAGGCGAGAGAGAGAGAGAGAGAGAGGGAGAGAGAGTAGTGAGGAGAGTTGGTCAATGGGATCCATTCAGGCTATATTATGACCTGAGAAATTTACCATCCAAGTAATATGAGATTTTCAACCCCTATCATTGGTGTTGTCCCCTGTATCAGATGAGGTCGTGCCGACACCTATATTCAGACAATGCTCAATTTAAGGTATATGTGAGAGTGCATGAGCTCAATTTTTCCATCTATAAAAAAAAAAAAAAAAAAAATATGGTCGATATCGACTATATCGCTAAATGAAAAAAAAATAATAATAAATTTAAAAGGGCCGCATGAGGACCCCTCCCGTGTGCAACATAACACACAGCTCAAGAGTGGTAAGGAGTCCTATGGAGACTTGCTCAGTAAATTCCTAAAAAAAAAAAAATGATAAAAAGTACCCGCGACTGCTGTTTTGCTAGGAGGCACCTCCCACATATTGAGCAAAAATATTTTCTTTTTAAAATGATAGGAGACATTGTGACAAATTCAATCCCCTTACGTACCCTTTTGAATTAACACTTACCTTAATTTGACACTAATAGGAAGACATTATGTTTATTTTATATACCATTTTCACATGTCATTTATGTATAGAATTGTTGAGATGATGGTAATAAATTAAGGGAAAAGGTCAATAAGGAGAAAAGTAAAAGATATATGTGGGCCATAATTTCACAAAAGCCCCAAAATCAGGAATTAGCTTTGAAAGGTGGGAAAGACTTGAGATAGTCCTGTGGGCTTTAGCCTTTGGTTTCATTTCATTCCCAAATAGGCCAATACATCCCACCATTTGGGGTCTGATTCTATGACTACTTTTTTTTTTTTCTAAGATGAAGTTAGAAATGGTACCTACCATAGCCAAACTAGTATCTTTGTATTAGATGGGATGACACTGTCTCACATCTTTTTGGGGCCACGCAAATTGATCTCATCCATTCATTTAGGCAATGGGTCATGTCTTAAGTGGGACATAGCCAAAAGATTGTATCACATTTGGAAAAATATCTCAATGGTTCCTTCAATTGTCTGTCTTTTGTTTGGGCTGTAAGCAAAAGCTGGGTATTACCTTCCAAAAGAAATTAGAATGAGTGTATAATAATCTTATGGGCCTGCAACTGAAAGATTGTAGGAAAGCCCACTAAAAGGCCCAACTGGATTACAACAATTAAAAACCATGCCGAGCCCTGAGGTCTTTATCTAGATGGGACATAAACCAGATGGGACATAAACCTAGGCATATAGTTTTAACAATTGGGCTTCAATTGCAGACCCAGGAACAGCCCATCCACCAAGGGTCAAGTAGACTCTGGGTTAGGTTGGGTTGACCATTGTGGGTAACATATGTGGCACCGCACAAACCAGAATGTTTTTTGAAAATTTTAAACTGAACCCTGAAACTAAAGGGGTCAACCAGAACCCTGAATTACTTGGTGGGATTAGCAGGTCAAAGCTCAATTAGTCAGGTCATTGGGTTGAAGGGTTGATAAAAATGTATTGGATTGCGTTAAACGGGTTGAGCCACATTGGATGCAGGTTACGTGGGCCGACTCAGGTTGGCCCGCATCAAGCGCGGTCTGGAGTTACACATCTTGTTTTGAAAATGGGCTGAATATAAGCTCGGGTCCAAACTGTAGACAATCCAGGTTAACTTGATCCATCTGGGTAGGGAGTTTTTTGAGTGAGTCAAAAGGAAGTTTTACAAAACTACAAAGTCACCACAAACGACACATACCAACTATTAATAACACAAGTTAATAATCTGGAGATTTCAGAAGATTGCAAGCAACACTTGTGATTTAGAAAGCTGAAAAAGTGTAATTGGAGTCATAGATTGGATTACAGAGTAGATTTGAGGGTTCTATTATGCCCGTGAGAGATATATATGCCCAACAGCTCAATGCCACCTTTCTAAGTATCCAATAAATCAATGACTCTCCAGTTTTCTACACATCCAAATGACATTTTTATATTCCCTTAATACCTATTCTATTAACTAAACAAAATTAAGGTTCGCGTTAAAGCGTAAACTTAGGGAAATAACCCTATAAACAATTTGTTAATTGCTTTCTATTACAGTCTCCTTATGTCTTTCGCATCCCATGTATTCTTACATTTTCATCTCTAATAAGTTTGTGTAGAATGCACTAATCATGTCACATTAAAAGCAATACATTGATCTTAACTATAGTTTTTAAGAGAACTAGTTTCATTATGGCATTTTAAACAAAATAAAATACTTTTATACTTTTCTTTTGTAATGTGAGTTCTTCATCTTATAAATTAAATCATTCAAGTCATCGAGTCATGCCAATTCAGATTCAGTTCATTCATAGGCTTTATTACTTGTTTGTCACACAAAAAAAAAAAAAAAAAAAAACTTTTGGAATTCCTGGTAGAAATAGATTTAGCTAAAGTTAAAGCTTTTGATACAGCCTAATAACCCTTTTCCCTTTCAAATATTTCTACGAATATACTGTTTTGACGGAGAAGTACCTTTCTTTGGAACCACCGTTTCAAAATAAAACGGTCACTCATCTTTATAGTTGGATGTGAAAGACATTCCACCGATGAAATAAATATGGATGCACCCTAATTGTGTCTTTAGTCGAGAATGAAGGAATTGAAAAGTAGTAGCAATCTTCATCATTAAAGCCTTATATTAATTGTGTTGGAATCAGCTATATGAATTCTATTTTGCCATTTTCTTTTATTGCGGGACAAATGATAAAAATATTTAGATAGGATGCACCTCTTATTATCTATCTTCGCTCCTTTTGTCCATGTATGCTTCAGCCTACTTTCTTTTTTTTTTTTTTTTTTTTTTTTTTTTTAGGGGTCATCAACTTGTATTTAGAAAATTAGAGACCTTGATTGTACAAAATGCATTAAAGACAAAAAGATACGAGTCTTTTGGCAAAAATAGAATGAAAGGTACTAAGTTCATAAAACCATTCCCCATGATGTACAATATAGAAGAATATTTAGGGCCCCAGGAATAGCATCAAAGACAACCATCCCTCTCCTCTCGCCAAGCTGTTCTAAACACCGACTCCTGTATGCAAAGCATCCCCACCATAAAAATTCATGGCCATGCTCTTAAAAGGATAGTATTGAAATACCCAGATGGGATGATGCCAAAAGTACTCTGCATTGGCTCCTTAAATTCCCCCATTTTCTGTATCTAGCTTTCAGAAGACCGTTGGTGATAAATGTAACCTGCAAACAAACTCCAACATCTCTGTTTCCAACTCTTCTCCTCTGTTTCTTCCATGTGAACACCTGCAAATCAGAGGAGCTTGCCAAAATGCCCCACCTCTCTCTGCTCCGCAAGAACAGCTTCAAGCGCCTCTTCTCTGTTTCCATTAGCCGTCGTAGCGCCGAAGAAGAAACTCCAAAGCAAGATGGCTCTCTACTGCATGAAAACATCAAGGCCTTGGACATTTTTCCAGTTACAGAGCAATGTCAAAAACCCACTTGGAAATGCTTCTCCTATGAAGAGATCTTTGAAGCCACCAACGGATTCCATAAAGGTGAAGAAGACCCACTTCCCAATTTGATTAAAGCTTTCATATTCTCTCTAATTGTGTTCAAGAAATGAGAACCCATGTCAATTTTGCTGTCAAAAGCTCTGAATTAACATTGCTTTGAAGACCCATTTCCCACTTTGATTTAAACCTTTGAATTTTCTATCAAAAAGGTTGAGAAAATGAGAAACCATCTCAATTTTGTTGTCAAAAGCTCTGAATTATCATTGCTTTGGAGGAATTATGCAGAGAACTTGGTTGGGAGGGGTGGGTATGCAGAGGTTTACAGGGGAGTGCTTAAAACTGGTGAGGTGATTGCTGTAAAGAGGCTGATGAGAGCTTCCAGTGATGAGCAGAAGGTGAAAGACTTCCTAACTGAGCTTGGGACCATTGGCCATGTTCACCATCCCAATGTCTCAGCACTATTGGGCTGCTGTATTGACAATGACCTGCACCTGATTTTTGAATTCTCAATCAGAGGCTCTGTTTCTTCACTTCTCCATGGTAATGTGTTTCAAGATTTCTTGCATGTGGAAAATCTTTCAATCTCTTCTTTCTTATTTTATACTTTCGATGAATTTTTAGATGAGAGTACCCCACCATTGGCTTGGAAAGTTAGATACAAGATAGCCATTGGAACAGCTAGAGGCCTGCATTACTTGCACAAGGGCTGTCAGAGAAGGATAATTCATAGAGATATCAAGGCATCTAATGTCCTGTTAACAGCTAATTTTGAACCACAGGTGAATGGGTCATTGGTTTTGGATTCTTCCTTTTAAGAAAGTAGCAGAATTTTGGACTCTGATAGTGTGCAATTGAATGATTTGTGTGTCAGATTTCGGATTTTGGATTGGCTAAATGGCTCCCATCTCAATGGACCCATCACTCGGTCAAGCCAATTGAAGGAACACTTGGGTTTGTGATTCTACTTTCCCCACTTCATTGTTCTCTCTCTCTCTCTCTCTTTCTCTCTCTATGTTGGGTACTTATCTCACTTCTTTGATTTAATGAATGCTTGTATTTTTTAGAGTTAGGATGAATTTGATTCTGAAATATTCTGATGGGCGTTTTGTCTGTTGGGAATTCCAAATTTCTGTTAGAAATTGTTGTTCAAGGCCCTTACTTGATGGGGGGAATTCGAAAGTGTGGATCTTTTCCACCTGGGTCTTTAAAATTCTTTGAATCTCAGAGTCTGCTTTGCTCTATGGAGAACAGCATTTGAGAAACTCAAAATCAAACAAAAAGGAGAAATTGGAAATTTCTCCAAACATGAATTCTTTGAATTCTTGGAATCCGGCATTCATCAGCAAAGGCCCATCTTAAAATTGTCACAACTTTTGAGTAAGAACAAGTGTTTATTTAGTGCGCTCCATCATTACAATGTAGACTACATAATCACTTCTTATGGTTAATAATTTGGTTGATGATACATATGTGATCAGGTACTTGGCGCCAGAGTACTTCATGCATGGGATTGTGGATGAGAAGACTGATGTCTTTGCATTTGGAGTCCTTCTCCTTGAGATTATCTCTGGCCGGCGACCGGTTGACGGTTCTCATCTGAGCTTAATTACTTGGGTTGGTTACATTGATTTTTTCAGATGAATGCGTCATTAGGAAATCTGTGATGGACACACAACCACAACCCTAATACACTCACAAATCTAATTAAGCACTCAAGGTAAGACACAGCAAATTTTCGTTGTTTGGCAATGTGTCTACATCCATGGCCAAAAATTTCTCAATTCCCCAATCCCCCCTCTTAAGATTATGTTTACAAGTTACATTGTATTTATAATCTCTCTATTATTAAGCCCTAACAAAGCTTGGTCAAAATGATCAAAATACCCTCAAAGGCTTTAAACCTAGACTTGGATCTTGACTAACCCACAAGACCAATTCGATTAACTTGAAATACAAGGCATAACCCAACATCATTGCCATCAATTTGCTTTAAATGTATGCATCAACTTGTGTATTCTCCACCCATGCTTTTCTCATCACATTCCTCAAATGTCAATCCGTCCATGAGCATCCTTCCATGAGCATTTCAAACTATGGAATTTGGAGAATTTTAAGCGCTAAGTAGACATTTACTCCGCGAAAGCATGAGTAGAATTCATTAACCCGTATAAAAAGTGCTCAAATGGGTCTCCTCTTCTGAGGGTCAAGATTACTTGGTCCTTTTTTAATCAAGAAACAGTCCATAAAATATTAACCATGCCATAATCAAACATGCATGATGCATCTATTTTGCCTTTTATTCCTTCATTTAACCTTCGTAATTGTAGTCCAAGCAATCTTATTTATAGAAATGTAATTTGTGGTTTACCCACTAAACTACTAATTAGGTTTTTTTTTTCCTTGTTTAGGCCAAACCTCATTTGAATGAGGGGAATATGAAAATGTTGATAGATGACAGGCTTGGATCCGAGTATGATGCCCAGCAACTAGAGAGGCTGGCCCTCACAGCATCCCTCTGTATCCGATCTTCCTCCACATGGCGCCCATCCATGAGTGAGGTAATTCCTTCCCCCGCAATCTCGACCGTCCTGTATACCCCTTCCAATAGGTTGATTCATAAACTGTGGGCCTCACTACCACCAAGATTTCATCAGCATCATCACCTATCTTATTCCATCAGTTTAGAGTCAACTTCAAGAGTTTCAGTTTTATAATCCAACATTTTACCTACTGCTTCTTCTTTTTTTTTATAACGGAGGGTGTCCCAGTCCTTTGGACCAAACTAATTCCTACGGGCCCAAGGGGAGCCGGGTAAATCCCCTTGTGGCCCCACTAGCGAAACTTAAGGTTTCAATCAGTACCAAAATTTACAATTCCATCATAATCACCACCCTTTGATGTCTGACGATGGGCCTATCAGATCCACTGATTGAAATGTCCCAGTGATGGAACAGAGTTCTCTTTGCATGGAAGATGCTTACGATTCCAAATGTTGTGGCAGCTTACCTAACGATATATCAGTATGTGATGAGCGATGGATACAAGGGTTATTTTCAAAAATTGAAGTTTGTTTAACTGTCAAGAGACCAGTAGAGAAGTGGTCGTTCACCTGGATTATTGACTTTGGAGTTTGGGAGTCCCAGAAAACAAGAAGAAAACAAGTACCAGACCCTGAAAATCCGCCCACTTGGACTAGAATAAAAGTCCTTGTGGGACACACTTCAGCCATTCATAGAACATAGTGGACAGTTGGATGAGAATGGCTCAAGATTAACCTTATTTTGATGATCATGAACTTCCTGAAATTTACTGTTTTTTATTTGGCATCCTCTGAAATCTAAAGGTTATGATCTTTAAATCAATTTGAAATTGGGGACATATGCAATCAATTCTAGATTTCTCTCATCAAATATCTACCAAAACTGTAGGTAGTTACAGTAGACCCCACAAGGTTAATGAGACAGTTATGAAGTGCAGGGGGTTGTACTTTTTTTTGGTATAAGCATGGGGTTGCATTGCACTTGATCAATGTTTTTTTTTTTTTGAGAAAACAGTGTTCGTAAATAAATGGTGGGTAGTGTTCTGTCCCATCACCAGGGCATCATCCAGTGGGGCCCACCTTAGGGAGTGCCAAATCCAAGGGGGAAAGTTGCAATGTGTAGATGAGGGGGAAAGTTGCATTGTGTAGATGGTGGAGTTGGGGCAGTTGGGAGTTCTTAAAAAGAAAGCCATTATTAGGTGGGCTCCTACATTGAACTTTTTTTTTTTTTCCTCAGCAGGATGGTCTCAACCCAAAATTTGCACCCAGCCCTTTGTAATCTAAGCGATTGACTGGGTGGGCTCCAGATCACCCTACCTTACGGTCTGAGCATTTGAGAAGGTGATAGAGGCTTGGTCTTTTGAGGGGGGGACAATTAACAATCTAGGTAAAATGAATGGACTTGATGTTTCATCCACTCTTTATCCCCTTGGCCCCCTAAACACCCCACCCAACAGACATTCTAACCAAGGTGGGGCCTCAAAAAGTATTCACATGTGCAGATATTTAATAATTGAGTTCTGTTGCTATGACATACATGTTACAATGGGTTGGCAATAGCTTGGGAATGTAAAGCCTGTTTGGTTTTTGACCTGATGTTTGGGCTTGGGTCCAGCCCAAAAACCAAAGTCTAACCCAGAACCAGCTTTTTAGTTATCTACTCATGCCACCCCTTTGTCAGGCCAGGTCAAGTTACATCACATTTAGCGAAGGTTCAGACTATTTAGTTACTCGCTAGGCCCACGGGCCTGAAAACTATTACCAAATCCTTGGTCTGGCTAGCCCTCTAACAGGACATCATTTTCACTTCACCAATTGTACAGCTTGAATGCTTGCTCAGGGAGACAGAAGACAATGAGGCTGTCATTTCCAAGCGGAGGAACTATAAATTTGGTGTCTAACCATTCTGGCCCACTTTCATGTGCCTGTGTGTGTTGGAACTTAGACCCTTCATTAAAAGTGCAACACCTTCCCACAGTTGACAATAATAGTGAAAATCCAGTGAGGTAATCTTGCTGGGTCATGATAATTTGTTGTTCTTAACCATCTATTCCCTTTCGAGCTGGGTCCCGCTTGCACATATGGTAAGGCACCTATATTGAATGGTCCATGTTATATGTGGACCAACAACAGAGGAGGGTTGGGCTCTAGAAAAACCCACACCAACCCAAAATCTTGACTATACTCTGACCTGTAATCACACTCCATCCACCTCTTATTGACAGGAAAAGATTTCAGACAATAATGACAGTTGAAAAAGGCGTGGTAGCACATGATTTGTTAATGAATGAAAAACAGCTTAATGGCATTATCATTAATCAATAATCATACAATCATATGGTAGTTACAGTAATTAATTGGTTTATATTTGTATTGTATTGTGGATTCTCAACTGGCAGGTGTTGGAACTTCTAGAGAAGGATGAGATGATAATAGAGCGATGGAAGATGCCAGATCAGGAAGAGGAAGAAGACTTCTGGGGCTTCGATGACCTCGAATGCGATAGCTCCTCATCGATCTCTCCTCTTAATTCCTCCGATGGCCCGTAGATGGAAGATTGACAGAAAGAAGAGAGAGATATAGGCCTATATATAACACTGCTTCGATGCAGGATCCAAAGAGTTGCCGGAAGTATGAATCTCTATCATGTATATGGAAACTGTAAAATATGATATCACTGGTGAGCCACCACCCTAGAGAAGGCCCAGTATAAGAGGCGCCGCGACAGGACAATCATAACCATATATTTGTCTATAGTCTTATTAGTTTTGCCTGTCAAATGTGTACTATTGGTCAAGTTTTGTGCTCAGCTTCCATTAGTGTTTTAGATAGGCACTGGAGTTGAGTCAATTGAAATCTAAGCTATGACCCATCCAGATCATGGCCCACTTGAGTGAAAGTTCAGATCATCTTATAAAACTTACACATACATATGATGGAGTACGTGGGGAAATGTCAATGATCTTCCCCTAACACAAGTTTCTCTTGGATGTGCAGTTGCAGTGGGAGTTGTTAAGAGCAAAGATAATCCCACACCAAGATTGGCCAGATCATTCACTTACTTCAATAGCTAGCTTCTTTTTCTTTATTTTCTAAGCATAGGGCTCTTGAATAAGTCCTAAGCCAGTCGGGAACAGAAGAAAATAATCAAATTTGGAGAATTAATTATTGGCGCTTAATAGAATGAGGTTTGTTGAATATCATATCAAAAGACTCAAAAGCCATGCATTTGAATGTGACCCGGTAGGCACCCCACTTTCCCACAGATTCAACATAATTGGACTCTACAGGCCATCATCTAAAGATTGACCCCCTACATCAGAATCAATGGGTTTAGCATGCATTCATCATAAAAATAATATTCATCATCATCAAAGATCAGCTACATGACTTCTATTTCTCCATTTCAATCTATCTTGAGTGAAATCCTTGAATAAAGGAGGATTGCATTAGCTAGGTACTGAAAAATTTTAATACAAGCCAAACATGAATTGTATTATTTCAATTCAAGATTCATAAAGTTGGTCAGAAAATTCCTCAATTGCAACATGATCAAGCCCATTAATCCATCAAAGCCTTCCAAAACCCATCATCTTCACACCATCAATCAAATTTCGAACTCTCCACCAAGACTCTAGGGCTCCATTGTGATCCTAAACATGCCCAAATCCGACCCTGGAGCCCACACCGTCAATCCCTGTTCATTTGGGTTTGTGGGTCTCTCCCTCACCTGCAACTCAACCAACAACACCACGAAGTCATTTGTTGACACAATAAATAATGTGAATTGCTTTGATTCTATGCTCAATTTAAACCGATCTCCAGATGCAAGCAGTGGGGATTGCAACTTGTGGCACCAAGAATTTGCACTTGGCTACTGACTAAAGTCAAAACAATTTTCATCAAATACTAAAAGGTTAGTTGAACAGACAAAGGTTGCTTTGGAATATCCATTTTAATATTTGGTTTGTGGTTTAGGATTTATCTTCATGAGGGATGATATTGATATTCTTAGGAGTCCAAAAGGACTAAGAAAATAGGACATTTTCTTTTGAATATTTTAGTCAGTCAGATAGGTCGAGAAAAAAATGTAAAAGATAAAAGTCTTGCTCATCTAGCAAGTTTCCCATTAATTATGATACCAAACATGTGCTTGGTTTCTCTTAAAGTTACACATTATGAATTTAGCAAGGGGCCCCCAAATAATACCCGCTCATTTATATCCATGCAAAAGAAAGAAATTTTGAGTACTACAAATAAACCATCATAAAGCCTACTTAACCATGCATATTAAGTACTCATAAAAAAGGCCCTCCAATCAAGATGTTACAACTTTGAATTGTTCAACCAATGTGACTTTTGAGGGACATCACATGATGTGCCTTGTGCACAAGGATCTCATGCTGAATATCCAGCAAAAAATAATAATAAACAATGTTGAGTTCAATTTTCTTGTAGGAACGTATTTTTTCCTCATCAGATGATATATCGGAAAACCAAGATTTCAACAGCATGCAAGCACCAATCAAACTAGTAATTTATCCATTTGACAGTACTCAGTTGAAAGCTATCATACATTCCGATGGATCTTATATACACACATACAGAGAGAGAGATGATAAGGACCTCTGAGAACATGACAAGGGATTTTTATTCCCCCTTGTTCCTATTTTACATATTCAACCCAACCCAACCCCCACCCCTCCCCCCAACCCCCGCAAGCTCCCTTTCTTTGTCCAAAAATCTAAAGTGTTCTATTTGCACGGTGCATTAAATTAACAAGAGTTTTGTACTTTTATCACAACATTAGCTGCAATGCACAACTTCTTACATGGCCTTTAGCCTTTTGCTAATGCTCTCAAATATATTAATCAGGTCACCAAATCATAGATTTCGAATGGCACCGAGTCTTCACTCCCAACAAAGATAAATGATATCATTAGAAAAGAAATCAACTAAGGAGTTTCTACTTAATGACTCAAATTGTTATACCAAGCCAAAGGGTAGAACTTATATGATGCTAGTACTAAATGGAGTAAAGGTGCTTAGACTGACTGCAGGGTTAGGATCATCCATTCAAGGGTCTTTGGGGCCATACCCAGATGACTAAAAGAGGCATGACAGAGAAGAGAATGAGGTCAGAATGAAACAGGGAAAAGATCAAATGCATGGTGTTTACTTTTGTAGTTAATCTGTCCAATTTCAAGTGCTACACTTCTCATCTTCCGGTACTTGGATTTGCATGCATGCACCTTGCAGCTGGTTTAAGCTTGTAGATTAAATTTACCAACTACAAAGGAGATGACAAGACAAATTTTCTACTATATACTTACGAATGATTTAAGATAACAGCATAAACCTATGAAGATCCTCACCATATCCCTGACATCACATGAAGGTTTTCTACTTTTCAAAATATATAATTACAAATGTTTCACTAGGCAAGAGAGGAAAAAGAAAAACTAAACCGATATTAGCTCCAGTGGCATTCTTTTTAAGTTTTCCTCAGACTGGCACAATGCACCATTGCAGCACGTATCAGCCACCGATGGTCGACTTATAGTGATAGTCATCAATTGTTGAATAAATATTTCCATTGTCGGTATGATAATTGATTGATGCCCTGGAAACCATGTAATAAACAATTACATAAAATTGGATTAGGGGTGGAGAGAGAGAGAGAGAGAGACTTACATGACCTTGTTCTTTGGCACACCTAGCCGCTCCACAATTTTATCCACATGTACCCCACTTTCCTTTGCCCTGTCAAAAGTAGGAACAAATGAAAAGACTTAAAATAATACGGTGAAGGATTCACCAATATCTATTATTCAGCAATTAACAAACCATGATTATTTGTTTGTACACTTTCATAAAGTTGCTTGTTCCCAATAGAAAAGTAAGTTCATATATGCACAAGTACAAGCTCTATTACATCATTATATCAATATGTATTAACAATATCACTATAAAGTATAAACTAGATGGTCTTTTTTAATGCACATCACCAAGTTGTAAATATAAGCTGTGAAGAGCATACCGATAGTCCTCAAAAAGATATTTGAGTTTAGTATCAGAGCAACCCAAATCAAATATATCCAAAACATTTAAATACTGGAAAATGTTAGAAACTAAAAGAGACGTATTGGACCATTCAATGTCATAGAGATTGCACATCGTTGTATGATTTTATACGAATAACATCGATTTTAAGTACAACTTACAGATTCTCAGGTTCATGAAAGACTGCCAGGACCATTTGGTCAAAGTCACTTCCAGCATCAACCATATGTCCAGAAAACTAGACACAAAAAAAATGAATGCATTAATCAATTGCTTGTATGAGTATACACACTACAACTTTAAGAAAGAAGCTTTAAAACTGGCCCTTACTTGAGTCGGAATAGAAGGTTGATGTTTCATTGAACCATTCTGGGAAGGGGTCATCAATCCTGGAACTGGACTTGTTTGAGGCTCTTCAGAGCCGGAATTCTGTAAATTGTTCTCATTCAAATGTAAGAATCACAAAGGAATGTGCATGTAGAAAAAGATATATCCACACAGAGAGCTAGCATCCTATCTGAAGGAAATACCTGTGAGCTTATATTGTGACAATGTATATAAATGCATTCAAGGAAATGGTTAGCAATTTCATTGAAGTCAGTCACTGGCCTGAAAAAACAAAAGCAATGTTAAGATACTGATCTTTACATGCAGAAACTGTGGAGGAAATTGGAGTCCAGTAGTACAGAGCCTATACATGTGATCACAACTCCATACTGCAACACCACAATCTTTGAGGCATGCAATTAATACACATATAACAGCCAGTTACAGCGCACCGCTGACATGAATAAATGCGACATTTTCTTAATTTTCCCCTTTACCATGAAAGAATTGGATATTTATGTTTGTGAATTGGAAACATTTACACATGGATAGTGCATGATTATAGCATTTACACTTTGGACACATCAAGAAGGCTACAGAGATGTTCTTGTTTAAAAGCATTTACACAGTTTATGACACCCCAACTCCCTTCGATTCACTCCCCCAAGAACATGTGTCATGATGACTGCATGTTAAAACTCAACAAGGGAATCAATACAGACGAATATCAAATGATGCTAACATCAATATATTCAAATATCACACGGGTTAAAATTCAACAAGGCAATCAATATAGACGAATATCGCACGACGCCAACTTAGTGATGATACGTGTGCATATTATTTATGCAATCATCTATTTCGATGGAAACAAACCACTAACAAGGACAAACATAAACATAGAAAAGGTCGCATTTGATGCAACCATTGAACCATACATGAGTAACTGCAGTGGGCATGTCCTATAAGGTTCAGTTAAACACTATAACTTACAAATGCAAGCCATTAGTAGGATTTCACAATCTGTTTCCATTCTCCAAGATATACTAACAAATATCAAGTTAAAGAAATGGAGAAAACTGTCAAATTTTGTCTCAGTATAAACTCTGCAGATTCTACCTATAAAAAAAAGGAGTAGGAAAGAACTATAGGGAATTACTAGTAAGAAATGAAAATAGAAACAAATGCAACAAAACATCACTTCTAAAAGAAACAACACAGGAATTTAACATGGTGAGCAGAATTTAAACCATTTATAATTAACATGGTAATAGAATAGTTAAAAATTTAAACACAGCAATGTGGAAGAACAGGAAACAGTTAAAAAATCAAACACATACCTAACCGAGAATGCAACAGCTTGCTTTTTGCCTTGGAATTCTTTCAATTGACCGTTAACACGAACATACATCCCATTACTAAAAGAGGGAAAAAAATTCTAAAATCATTAACACATCAATACTAGAATATATATAAAGCAAAACCCAGCTACCTATGAACCTAATCACCTGTAACTCCGTTTACAGGTAATTGGTTATGGCAAAATACTTCCTTTGCATGTAAACCGAGTTACACACACTCAGTTTACAAGATCCAGACAGCTCCTAACAAAAATTCCAGAAAAGGGATTTCTCACCAAATCACACGTATCCAAAATGTACCTTTTACATAAGAGGGTATAGTATAAATAAACAAATAAGACAAGAAACCCAAACTCACTTAACATAAGCCATTTCGTTTGTTGCTGTATCTTCATTCGTCCTACACATCGATCCACAGCACAATTTAGTCTAGCATTGGAGACAAAACCAATAGAAAAACACCTAAATTTGAGTCAGAAATTACAGACCCAATAGAACAAGTTGACAGTATTCAAGTCAAATCCCAATATAGATCATGCTGCCAAAGGAAATGGGAGAAAAACTAAAAAAAAAACCCACCATCTATGTATGCCAATTCGTCCGGTCCCATCATCAAGAGTAAAATTGACGTCCGTAACTTTCTCCAACTTATTCATCACCATCCCAACCAAACTTACCTAATAAATAAAACACACATTTGAGAAAAACCAGCAAGGGTTCATTTCACTACCATTCATTTCCGCCCAAATTTCAAATGAACTTGAAATGGGTGAGACCCAATTCCATCCAACTTGCATTTTGGAGCTGAAATCAAGACACCCATGTACGATAATGGGCTGGGGCACGGTGCAGGAATATCAAAAAACAAAGAAGATGAGATTTGGGTTGTTGAGAAATCATACGATGTTCGCATCGACACCATCGATCATGAAATTGGATTTGTCATCGCTCGATAGATAGGCGTCGCTTATCTGCTTCACCGTCAATGGAAGCAAACCCAGCCCACCACGACTCTGTAACCCAAAAAAAAAAACAAAACCCAGATAAGTTTATGAGAGAAAATCAGAGAGAGACAGAGAGAGAAGGATATTTACTTTGGTTGTGAAGGAACCGGAGTCGGTAGATTGAGTGGACTGAGAAGACATGAAACCGCCACCAGAGAACATAGAGGCGCCATCAAACTGACTTGAATACATCTCTTTCTCTTTCTCTTTCTGCAACAGAAGGAGAAAGAAAGAAAGATAGAAACCCTACAGAGAGGGAGAAGAAGAAGAGTAGGTAAGGTAGGAAATGAAAGATTTTTGGCGCGCAATTTGAAGGCTCGGAATGGACAAGGGAGTCGGTATTTATTAACCTTTTAAAGACGGTTTCCCGCCATTTTTTTCGCGAGGGTTCTAATTCTATGACTCCATGGAGGGAAATTTTGGAGAGAGAGAGACGCAAACAGGATGCAATTGGTATTGCAAAATGCAGGATGGGTAGGGTATAGGTTTATAAACGAGTATCCAATTCTCCTGATATCCAAAAGTTTTGATTAAAAAAAAAGGGTCTGAAATTTATTTTAGGTTTCGATTTATAAATAAATCGGGGTCCGAAACTTGATTTAGATTCCAATTGATCAACGGGTCCGATTCTAAGTCAATAAAGGTTCCGACCCATGAACTTAAGATCCGACATATGAGCCTTTGATATTGCAAACTATATCAAAATATATATATTTTACATTTTTATGTATCATGCTAGAGGTAGTAGACTTAATATGTTTTTATAAGTTGAATGATATACTTGTTTTAAGAAAAAATAGTAAAAAAAAATGAAAAGAAGTTATAACTAATTTTGGAATTATATACAGTCCTCTAGGTAGACCCGGTTTCGGGACCGAATCTGAATTTTTTTTAATGAGAATCGGGTTTGAAACCAACAAAATAGGTTCCGAGTCAAAACCAGAACTGTTATTTAAAAACAGGTCCAGGTCCAGTATAGTTCCGACCCGGAATCATTCTGTTTGCGACACTAGTTGGGTACCCATGGGCTGTTCCCAGGCCCACCCACTTTGGACAAGATTGTTTTCGTATTTGGACTAGGTGTGCTCCACCTCGATCTGATAATGGACTCATTTAAAATTTGGATCTGGATTGAATGAAGTGATCGAAACTCGAAAAACCAAGCCTGCTTGTCCCAATGCAAAAAAAATAAAAATAATAATAATAATAATAATATGATTTTCCTAAAAAGTGATAGAAAGCCCGGCCCAATTCAATCAGCTAAATGGGCAGGCGGGCATCAACCGGATTGGGCCTTTATTTTTTAAAGTCTCCGAGCTTGGATATATCACATCCAGGCTGCCTGCAAAGCTGCACCATGGACCCGGGTCAAAATATGAAGACAATGTTTCAAGTGTTTTCTTTTACTAATTTCTTTTTAAATATAATTTGATTTTCCTTTTTTCCTTTTTTTTTTTTTTTTGAAGAAGTATATACTTTTGCTTTTCCGTATTATTATTCTCATGATCTATTTTTTATACATGATTTTAGTATTTCTTCTTCTTCTTATTTTAGTATTTTATTCTCCTCCTTCCCCTGTCTTGTTGGATGAGCAACTTCTGTTACAAGTAAGTTTCATTGCTCATTGTTTGGTACAACATGCTTTTCGAAAATGAACTAGTTTTTGTTGATAAATAGAATTTCAATTTCCTATGAAAACATGGGAACGTAGATTCACCAAGATCATGCTAATTGAACTATTTTAACCATTGCCTGTAGCCTTTATGGACCTCTAACCATTATTTTCCTCACAAACATATGATTGGGTCCTAACTATTCAGGCCATGGGGTCTAGCCCGCACACAGGCCAATTCTAAGATTCATAAATCAGCAGCTTGCCACAAACTCACTAAGCCTTTTTCATGTTGTCTCACCAAGAAATCAATAACAATGCACTGCAGGATGATTTCATTTTGAAAAAGACAACTATAGATATGAGCAAACAGCAAATAAATCACTGACAGAATCTGGAATAGTATGGAGCTTAGCCATACATCCTATTATAAGAGATGGGTCATTTTAGCCAAGGCAGCTCATATTGTGCACATTCTCAGGTCAGCTTTAAGGGAGACACCTTTTTTTAGTCATCCATGACTAGCCGACCTACCAAGGCCAGTTACATGTCTTTGGTCCTTTGTCCAAATACAAGTGAAAGTTCTCAACCAGAGACAAAAATAGTTAAAAGGTGTAGAGTTTTATACTGATAAGATGCACAGAGACTATCCTGCCCACAGGATAATAAAAAAATGCCTCAAATCCGTCTGATAACATTTATTTTTCATTAATTAGTAAGATGGGCATCCTCTAATTCAACTTGAAAGGGGCCAAAGATTGGATTGATGGGATTCATTACAAGGGAGCAACAGATGGGGACTCTAGATTTACCCAACCATGAATTATACATGCGCAGGCCTATAAACACCATATGTATTGCCTGCAACCGCTGCAAGGGATTTTATAACTAACCCTTTTTTTAGTACTTGATCAAATGATACTAACCAGACATTAGCAGCGTGTCATTAAAAATATAAAAGGGGAGGGGGAGGCAAATGGTACAATTTCATCCAGCATTTGATTTCCATAGTACAAGTAATCCATGTCATTTAAACGGGAGTATCATTTCATTGGTGTGCCTATCTAAGATCTGATGAATTCATGCCTGCCCATCAAAGTAAAATTCCTTACACACAGAAATGTGAGCATTGCACATCATCAGAGGTCACCATGTGAATTCCACCAAATGTACAAAAACATGTGAACAGTCGGAAGAAAAATGACGTAGGACCATACAATATACACAAAGCGCTTAACTGGTTAGGCCAACCTGATTTACCCCAAAAAAAAAAAAAAGCTCAACTGGTTAGGCCAACCTGATTTTAGGCCAGGGCACCAAGGCTGGGAGAATCACATGACGAGCATATACCTCCTACATGTACATGTGAGTAACAACTAACAAGGTGCCATCATGCTTAGTAAAACCCTCCATCTCCCTGAAACATGAATGAGTAGCATAAATGCTGCCTAGTGGTCATGGAAGCGAGATCGGCGTCTCCAGGAGCTGCACGAGAAAACCAAGAAACAGTGATCAAAGTCAAATAGAGAAAAAGGTAGATAGTTAACATATTATTAGCTAAATTGTAAGCATCTGATACAAAAGAAACAATTGCTTGGACAGTGGAGAAGTCCTCATAATTCATAAATATGTAGTGTCACAAGTCAGAACTTAATACACTATTTACAAAATCATCAAACCAAGTCTTTCAATCATAGATGAACATTGTGAAATAATATTATAGCGTCTGCTCATGTTTAGTCAAAAATAGCATATGGGTGAAAAAATGTGACAACAAATGAAAAGCTGTCCTGATATTTTAACAAGTCGTGCCCTTCAGACACCGGATGGCCTGTTAAAACATCATATGCTATCATACATGATCAATCCTTTTCCAACAAAATCCAGTGCAGGGGTATGACTTTAGACCAAAAATGGGGCATGACTTTACCATCCCACGCCCTAAAGACCAAAAATATCCATATTCCCAGGTGCGAGCCAGCCACCTCACTCCAATTTAACATCACAAGATGTATGGGGATGCCATGAAACTGTGGAAGGATAGAGATTAGAGACCCAGTAGGCCATTACGAATTTCTACTGGTTAACCAAAACATCAACGGTAGAGGAGATGCCATTGAAGCACCTAGAGTTCCTCTCCTTCCAAAATAATCCATATAGCCACCAAGAAGAAGCCTCTCCATATGATCTCCCCCCTTATGGATCCTACTGCCATTATCCATGCCTTGAAGTGACAAGAGTCAGGCGAAACACCCAACTACACTCCAACGTCTCTAAGGATCAAAACTCAATATCACTTCACCACTTGAGAATTAAGAAGCAAATGATTGGTTTTCTAGTCTACAAGGCACATTGGGCAAGCATTCAAAACTATCCTTTTCCACCAGCCAGGATCATTCATGTTGAGAATACTACCATGGAGCACTAGCCATACAAAAGCAATCACCCTTGGAGGACCTTAAATTTCCACAAGCTGAGAAATTGGCTCACAAGGGAAGGCCTATTCATCAAAGCCTGAGGCATAAAAAAATAGCCATTGAGAAGATACCTTCCTTCGGACTCCCAAATCCTCTTGTCCACTACCTCCTCAAAAATGAGAACCGGGCTAATAGCCTAATACTACCCAGCATAGAGAAAAACTCTCTCCACCCTCATTCTAACAAATGTCTTCTAAAGATAGGACTCCACAGCACCGGCTTTCCCAATCCATCTATATAACTGCTGACCTTCGATTGACGATCTCTAGCACATATGTAAGGATCTGGAAACTGAACCGTCAATAACTTGCCACTGATCCAGATATCCATCCAAAAAGAATCTTCTTGCCATTGCCAACAAGATACCTGATATTTAAATCAAAAGCCTCCTTAATTGAGATTATGCCCTTCCATAAGCCTGAATGGTGGTAGCTCAGACCTTGGACATCCCACCCATTCCTGTTCAGGTCATATTTTGTCACCAAGATCTGTTTCCCGAGACTATCTCTGTCTTCCTTACTACTCGACAACAACTTTGCTAGAAGAGCTTGGGTCATTTGTTTTAGAGGCCTAAACCCCAGCTCCCCTTCTTTCTTTGGTTTGCACATAGAGGCCCAATTTAAGAAGTGCTATAATTTTTTTTTTCCTTTGGTTCCCTTGCAAAGTCAGTCTGTTTGTAATCTCTCAATGTGATACCGCTATTGGGCATCTGAACATTGAAATGAAGTAAATTGGAAGTTTGGAGAGAGCGGCTGGATAGGGGTTAACCTACCCCCTAGTGCTTGATATTTAGCCTTCCAAGAGTCTAATTTCCTCTCCACCCTTTCTACTGCCGGTGGGGGCGGGGGGGGCGCATAAGGATTTGGGAGTGACACCTAGACACAAGGACAGGCCTAAATAAGAAGCTAGAAAAGAACCCCGCCTTGCACCCTCTGATATCGACAAGATAGGAAACAGTGTGATTCTCCACCCTTACCCCTATTAATTCACTTATGAAGAATTAACTTCGGAACCTGAAACTGCTTCATAAAAGTGTGCACTTTTATGAAGAACATACAGGAAGGCCACTTAAAGTCTGTATACAAAAGTTGAGAATAGATGACAGACCAACTACACCTCCTCAGGAACATCATTTTTCCTTCTTAAAGTGGAAATAGGATATAAAGAGAAATTTTAAGATTTAAACAAAAGAAAGGGAGGAAGGCGTTCATTCTAGAGGTGGCAATCAGGTTGGGTTGTGCTAAATGGGTCGAACCCGTTTATTAATCGGGCTAGACAAGCCTAACCCGCATTAAACGGGTTGGAAACTCCTAACCCGCACCCACCACGGGTCAACCCGACCCGACCCACTTTAACCCGCATAACCATTGCGGGTTATACAGGTCAGGTCGACCCGCTTAAACCACATCCATCTAGTAAATCAATCGACTCAACCGTGGTTACCTGCATGACCAAAAATGAATTTTAAGCTCAAATTTGATCTAATCTCATTTCAACAATCATTTGATGCGCATTACCTTGCTTTCCATTAATAAAAAGGGTGAGGTTAAATTGATTAAGGTCCATTCTTTTGAGTATAATATATATTTTAAATAATGAAAATAAAAATGGAATAACAAAACTATTAGAAATAAAATAGTTTTTTTTTTCATAAAAATAAAAAATATCATATAAAAATAAAAAGATACTACGGAATTGAGTGATAACTGTGAGGAAGAAGGCAATGAATGTGAAACGATGGAAGTAGAAGAACCGTGAGGAAGCACCCTAGAGTTAAGTTAATGCCCACCCACGTACATTCTTAAATAAGTTTTGGTTATCTTTAAGACAAGAATTAATGCGGGTTACGCGGGTCAAGCGGATAAACCCTAACCCAACCCGCTTAATTGCGGGTCATGAATACTTGACCCGTGACCGACCCGCCTATCAAATGGGTCGGGTTAAGTGGGGCGGGGCGGGGCGGGTCATATTTTGCCACCTCTAGTTCATTCCCCCTTATTCATTAAGGGAGAAAGTGGGAACACATTCATAAATGAAGTTTCAGTTAGTTATGTTTAAAGGCTTTTTTTTTTAATGTCAGCTATGTTTACAGTTTGAACTATTTAAATGAAATGAACATGGAAAATCATTCCAGATGATCTTTCCACTAACCTGTGAAGACTAGAGATCCCCCTAGTGGCAACACCTCTGGAAACAAAATCCACTTCGTCAATTGAGTACTCCACGATATCAGCAGAAGTCACTGAACTATCATCTGAATTTGAAGCATCATAGCTCATACGTCGATCTCCTCTCCTCCTTTCTCTAGCTCTAGACCTTCGCCGGTTTCTAAATGCTCTTAAGTTATCAAGGACCTGGAAAAAAATACAGGATGTCCGCCGGTTTCCATCATCCCCACGGAAATCCTCCAACTCATCTCTGGTGTCATCTTCCCCATACTCAATTACATAATCCCCAAGTACCACTCCATTTGGTACTTCTGAGTGTATAGTGCTCAAAACATCTATAATCTCAGTGGACTGCTGGAAATTTTCCCAATCAAGCTGCCGGGCAGGATCTATCTTTGATGGCCTAGAATGTGGGTGCTTGAGTTTAGCATGCTTTTGAAGCTCTGAATAGTTTCCAACATATGTGCATTTTTCCTCTTCACAACACCGGTTCCTCATATCTAACTGTCCACGGGCTTCATCAACAACAACCCATCCAGTCACTTCTCCTCTACACAAGGGGCATGATGGCCGAACACTAGTGTTTATCGTCATGGACTCGATGCTTTCCCCAGAAGGCATATCTGAACTTGAAGGAACCTTTGCTGCTAACGGCACCCCGTATGCTATTTTGAATCGATCCAGACAGTTTGAGTGGGTATGGTCCGTGTCACACATGAACGGCCTGCACCCTTTGTCATATGATGTGCATTGGAGGAGAACACTGTTGTGAGGGAAATCCAAACAGATGGGGCACATTACATCTTCCCAGTTTGTGGGCAGCTGAACATGCTCAAAATCAAAAGATTTTGAATGGATCCTTCTTTTGTGAAGTGTGCCAGATGTCATAATGAGGAAAGACTGCCTAAATAATTGTATTCATAAAAAGGATCTGTGCTCGCCTGGCTTGTGTTTGAGAACAAAAATCTGCATCACCATTGACCTAGCCTCGTCTCATTGATCCAGGGATAACAGAGATCTGCATAACAACAAAGAATGATGACAATTAAATATCAACCAGGAACCACATATCTTTATGGTATTATGAAATCACAAAAGAGAGAAAAAAAAAAAAACTGTCCATAGCGTAAAATAGTGGGTACTTTAGATAGAGAGAATCTAAATAAGCAAACAATGTACAGAGACTCTAAAGCAAGCTGTGATTACACATTGATAACCTAATTATTGTGAGAAAATCATAAGAGCAAACTGCAAGTGCAGACCAACTCTATGGGGCACACTTGGGCCCACCTTTGATCAATGTGGCTCCTTTAATACTTTGGTGACATTATTGCCAAAATCCTACAATTCATATCCCGAACCTTAAAATTCATATCGAATCATAAGGAAAACGATCATATCTATCCAGCAAATCTCATTTCCAAGTGAATCTTACGAATCAATTGTGAATCTTGCAATTCTATACTCGTTTCATCGAATCTTATAATCAAACGATTCAATGAGCGAGAAAAGCCACAACCTAGAGGTTAATATTAATAATCTTTTACTTGTTCCTCTCTCTCTCTCTCTCTCTCTCTCTCTCTCTCTCTCTACCATCTTACATGTTAGTCCTTTTAGGTCTTCTCCTTCACCTAGCTCATAGTACATGATGTACCAAACGGCATAAAAACAATCCACTACTCAATCTATATTTTTAGCAGTAATTTCTCTATCTACACAATCTAACATGTTTACCTCTCAATACTTCATTCAAAGTCCTTAGTGGTCTTCCCCTTCTCCTAGCTCCAAGTACATGATGTAGCACATGGCATGAAAACAAACCACCATCAAACTTTCTCCAGATAGTACCAACAACAGTTAGAACCTTTAGGGTTCAAGATTAGAAAAGGAAACTCCAAAACTCAGACACATGAAAACCTTTGAGCTGGACCGCAAGTGAAATCTTTTCTTTTCTATTGGGATCTTTTTTTTTAATGTTTTTTTAATGGTTGCTTTCATTAAAAGAGAGAAAAAAACAGTACAAGAGAAAAGTGGAAAAGTGAACCCCAAAGAAAAACGGAAAAGCGGTTTGTTTTTAAACGAACCCAATACTTTTCTATTGGGGTTTTATTAAGGAAAAGGGGAAAAGTGAACCCAAAGAAAATTAAATTAATTAAATGGTAAGTGAATATTATTGCATGACGAAATCAAAACACAGCTCAATCAGGCTACTGACATAACAACCCAAAAGAGCTCCCAAAAATAGCGCCAAGAGAAAATCACCGGGTGAGCAGCAAAAACAATACAAAAGAATTCACATTAAAAGTAAATAAATAAATTAAGATAAGCAATTTTTTGCTTTGAATTTGCAAATGGGATTTTGTTTAAAAAAAAAAAAAAAAGCGCCAAATATAGTTACTGGATCCAAGGAAAAGTTAACCTTTGAAGTGGTGAATGAATATTTACTGCACAAGGAAACCAAAACAGAGCACAATCAAACAACCAAAAGCCTAATGCAGTACGGTCCAAAAGGAATAGGGCCCGCTGATGGGCCCCACCAAGGAACCTTCTACTGATTTGCTTTCTTTATTAAATTCGTAATCATAGTGATATGATTTAGTCATAGAGATTTTAGTGATTTGATTTAATAAGAGGGATTTTAGTAATTTTGTGGAGTGATTTTAGCAATCATGTAGTAATTATATTTCCTTATTAGGCCATTCCTCTATTATATAGAGAGAGGAACTCTTGGTTGTAAATTATGCTATTGAAAATAAGATATTCAGCGTTCTCGTGAGTTATTTTCTTGGGTGTTCCATTGAGAAGCCTTAGAGCTTGAGTCTGAGGGCTCGATCACACCGCTAGAGGTGATCTTTGGTAGATCGTGGCTGGGCTGCACCAAAGCCATCCCCCCACCCAAACCACAACCACCACAAAAAAAAAAAAAAATACACGACCCCTAAAACAAATCACCTGTTCAGCAGCAAAAAAACACAAATGAACTCACGTTAAAAAATTGAATAAAGTACCCCTCTCCTTAATCTCTAAAGGAAGATCATAATTAAATGAGATATGGAGATTTTGTACTTCACACTTACATCATAAGCCAGTTATGTTCCATCAACTCCTTTGTTGGTCAAGCTAGCAAGGAGATATTTGATTCCTTGCCAATGTGACTAAAATAGAAACTACTGATACTCTCCTTGTGTAAAATTTTGTCAATATACTGCACATCTCTACAGCTGCTCTGGCAAGAAAAAAAGGAAAAAGAAAAAAAAATCCTGCAATAACAGCTCATACACTGGCAAGAAATATCATGCCTGCTTCATTGGCACTGGTTTACTCTCTCTCTCATGTAAACCAGTGCCAATGAAGCAGATGTTGAGGCAATGTATATAAGCTGTGAAGGAAGGAGAGAGAGAGTGCTTCATTGGCAATGGTTTACTTACCCTCCCTCCCTCTCTGAAACATTCCACCCAGCAGCATCGTAAATCAAATGTACAGCTCACCTCAATTCTTAGCATCTGAGCCAAGAAATGACAATATTCATAGCCCTTGTAATGAACAAACAACCAAGTCAAACTTATTCAGAAAGTTCAATCTCTTGTTTTTCTTCCAAATACACCAAGGGACAACACCAAGACAACTGCACATGATTCTTAGTTGGATAGATAAGTGCACCAATCATGACACAGGTTGCATCATATAGCCTCATGTTAAATTCTTAGTGACTTTATAATCTTTCCTACTTTGAAGGCAATATTATAGAGAATTATTCAAAATAGCTACCTAGAAGAACTCAGTAACTCTTGGAGGGTCCATAGCTCCAATAAATAAGGGTCGTCCAGTTCTCTATGTCCACTACTTATAAAAAAAGAAGTCTCAATGGAAATATAACACAGATGTCCAGTGACCAAACTTTTTTTTTCTTTTGATATTATGCGACTCGAACCAGCAACCCCATGGTTTCAACATTGAATACCTTCAAACTTTGCAATGGGCTCTTGTTGTATGGTGGTCAAACTTGAATATAAGAGACGGAAGTATTTTTTATGGTCCTGTTAAGAGTGGTGAGAAGAGTAAGGATGGAACTAAATTTGTTATCATCTACATTCCAAAAAAGAGGTAGACTCCAAACAATTGTTCCTCCAACATTAACGAAACCCCCATTTGTCACAACGGCTCTCAAAATTAAAATTAATATAATATCATTCTAAAATGAAGCCTGTATGACAATTGTCTCGAATACTTTGTATGCAATAAAAAACCTGATCCTTGAGATTCAAGATGGATGTGTTCTATTTTATTCTTCTATATCATTCCACAAGATATCACATTAAAGCCATTCAACCTAGGAACACTTTCCAGACAACTGAACATGGAAAGGAAACATATAACGTAGCCACCAATACTTACATCAGCAGACTAATCATAGCTCTGAACTTGAAATAGAAAATGAAACGTTTTTCCTACCCCCTTTTCTCTAACTTTCTTACTTATAAAATATTGCCCTATTTTCCTTTTTCCCTCACTTTCTCCCCCCACCAAAGGCACCTTTAGGGCCAAATGAATTGCACTTCTCTCAACCTTCAATTTAAATTTATTTCAGGTCTTATTGTACTCTCATTTGAATCCAGAAACACTGCCCATACCAAGACCATATCCTCATAACATGCAGGTATTCATCAAAATCACTATGGATAACCAATCAGATACAAACTTGGGCACAACCAAACAATATCTAAATCCAATCAACATACTTATAAAATGCTTTGAAAACACTAATACTTCACAGACCAATCTTCCAACTAACACATACACAAAAAATCCCTACAAAACAAATGCACCCCAGAAAAACTACCCCATTTTTAAGCAAAACCCAAACCACCAATTCCCAAATCACACACATACATACATATATATCAACACTGTTCGATCAATCAATCAATCAATCCAAATAACTATGATTCTTCTAACCAAACAAAAATTAAAAGGGATAACATGTATAAGAATTGACATAAAAAGAAACCCCAGAATTTGAAATATAAGATTCAAAGGGAAAGAAAGTTTCGATCAAAACTAATCAAAGAAGGCATGGAATTACCGTTTTCGTGCGGCTTTTGTGGAGAAATCGCAAGTAGGATCAAAAGATCGAGTAGAAAGAAGGTATGAGGAGAAAGAGAAAGGATTCGATCGGAACCCTAAAAAAAAAAAAAGAGGCGATTTTGGAAAGAGAGGAGAGAAGTAGCAGCTGTTTGGGAATTGTCAACTCATTCCGAAAAGCATGGCGCAACTTTCCAAGATGGAAAAGATTAAGTCTTTCCTTGCCACGTCACCTGAATGCGTGGCATGTCAAGAGGGTGTCTGGAGTTGGACTTGGACCCTCTGAGGCTCTCAAGACAAACCCTAGGGTTGAATTTGGAGGAGTAAGGCCCAAGATCTAAGTTGCTACGTAGATGTAGATAAGGGTGTTTTCAAATTTTACTCCAATCGAAGTATAGATATGTAAATAAATATCTAATTTTCTGGTTATTCAAAAATTTTGACCCGTAAAAATCTTAATTTGAAATTTGCTCTGTGTTTTGATTTATAAGTTGGCAAAAATTTGAAATTCAATTTATGTTTTGATTAATAAATGAGTTTAATTATAAATTAATACAATACGGATTTTGACCCGTGGACCAAGGAACCCGACATATGAGTCTTTAATTTTGTAGATTGTAAGTCAGAACCAAATTTACTCGGTCATTTTTGTGTTTAGTCTTGAAGGCAATAAACTTGATGCACCTATATAAGTTAATGATATCCTTATTTTAAGCACAAGAAAAAAAAAAGTTAAAATCTATTTTAGAACTAGATCTTAGTCCTTTGGTTAGAACTCGTTGTATAAATGGGTCTACGACATCTTATCAGAACTAGGTATTGAACTACCAAAGCTGGTTTTGAGCCGGTACCAGATTTGGAATTGGTATCATCATTTAGAAATGGTTTTGGTTGTGTGGGTCTTGTATGGTTTCGGGCCAAAGCTAACTCATATACATACCTAGTTTCGCCATAAGATTGAATGTTGGATGAAAAAAATGTGATCAAAACAATCTTTAACATTGTTCTTTTTTAGTTATTATGTTTTTAATCAAATGGTCAATTTGATGGTGAGGCTAACTCCTATTGGATACGATCTAAAGATGTCTCTTCCACTAAGTCAAGTGAATCTTTTTTATTTTTTTGTGTAAAAAGTAGATGGTTTTTTTTTTTTTTTTTTTTTTTTTTTTTTTTTTTTTTGTCATTTAGTGGTTTTAGAATGTTGCTTTCTAAACTTTTTTTTTTAAAAAAAGGAAGAGAAAATTTTGGTTTTTTGCACTTTTGATATGACCACCTCATCTTGTCATGTCTTTTAAAGGGAGGCTTCACCTCACTTTACTTTAATAGTAAAGTTACCAAACATACCCTAAGACATAGTATTCAATTACATGAATCAAACAGGCCCATAGTTAATACCCTCTCTTTTTTTCACTGCCCAAATTAACCCCCAAATCTATTCAGCCTTACACCCCATCATCTATTATCTTGTATCCTGATTGTGAAGATATCTGGTAATGGTTACAAGAATAATACTAGCTTCCGAATACAGGTTGTCTTCGATCATGGACTGGGTCCTTAGCGTGTCACAAGATGGAGCCCAATGTTACCTCTGTCTGTTGTCCAAACTTAAGGAATTTGGGATATATTTTGTTTTTGTTCCTTGGCATAAATCAATCAACAATGAACTCGAACAATACCGGCAAAACTGCCAAAGACCCTTTGATTGTTATTATTTTCTGGTTAGAAAGAAGATATCTTATGAAATAAAAGAAAAACAGAGAGAGTACAGAGGATTGGAGCTTGGACATCCCCATCAACCAATCTAGAAATTGGTCGACTCACTCGACATCTTCAACTTGTAAACTGCTCAATCCCCTACAAATATCTTGGTTGTCTCTCACCTTAAAAAAAGAAGAGGTAACAGTCTTAAAAGGACCAAACCCCGCCCTTCCACGTGCATATGTGCCACTGTGTGTGTGCAAGAAAACATAATAAAAAGATATCAATTTTCAGGAATTCCATGTGTTGAATCATGAATGAATGAATCAGTTCTGATAAGAATTAATGCATATGCCTCGTTCATCACCAAAACAATCATCGAGTTTTACCATCCCTATCAAACAACCATGGAGTCTTACCATCCCCGTCGTCACTATCTTAGAAACCACAACAAAAACTGGCATAAACCCAGTTTATAGCAAGAGACCCCATAAAAATAAAATCAGGCACAAGTTATCTAGAGTGAATAAAAATTATGTCTGTCAAAATTTCCAGATTTGATGATGCATGCTATCCACCATTTTGCACTCTCATACCATATTTAAGCATCCATCAGTCTCATCCAATAAAAATCAAAATAACATCTTTCTCATCTCACAGTCACCAAATGGTGGCCAAAAGGATCAATGTGGGACATTCTTGGGGAGGTTTCTGATGATGTTACTCTTCATTCCAATCTTCGAACGCATTGCTTCAACTCCACATCGGCTCATCCCCTTCAGAACTTTCAACCTCACATTGTGTTCTTTGGATTGAATTGTTATCAAACCCATCCTCCGGTACCTGCCAACCTCGAAAGTTCAGTATCACTGTCAAGTATGGTTATAGATAATAATTTGCAGACAGGAAATGGCTCTTCCCTAAACATTAAAATTACTAAGGAAGTGATGCAGAATTACTCTGGATTTGATGGGCTTCATGAAACAACAAAAAATTGGTAGCCAACATCTCTATATTGATGAAAATACAGAAATTTAATAAAAAATTGCATGAACAAAAGATTGGAGAAAATGTTTAGAACAGCTGAAAAATAGTGTTTGTGATAATGGGTTCCATACAGAAAACGGGCTGAGGTTCAGCCCTCTTGACTCTTGTTATAGCTTTTTTTAAATTGCAGGAAAAATAAAAACAACAGTTATTTTTACAAAGCTATTAACCAACTAATGCTAGATAGGATTACTTTATTGGATTGCTATATGAAAGCCTGCAAAACAGGAAGTTTGACAAATTCAGTACCAAAAGACTCAACATTATGATATTCAACATTGTCTCAGCATCATTTTTAGAATAAACGATTTTTTAAATGAACTTATTTTCAGCTGAGAAGCAAGCTAGATGAATGTAGCAAATACCTTGAGACCAAGGAGAAGATAAGAGCAATATTTCTGTCACGAGATGGGCGTGGCTTCTGGCGGTAATAACGCAAAAATTCACGAGAACCAAGAGTCTTAATTGAAATCCCGCAGGCGGTTTTTGTGGTTATTACAAGTTCAGACCCGCTACCAAGCTCAATGGTGCGATTAGTGTCATCCAATGCCAGCAACTGCTTCCCATCAGAATCCATATAACTACAAGAGAACAACTTATCTCATATATCGAGTGATGAAAAGACTATTAAGAACAACAAAAAATGAGGAGAGGATCTGTTCATATCATGAGACTAGTGTTAAGTTCAAAGGAAGAAATTAAGGAAAGAAACTAGCTACTGCTACAACAGAGGATCTTATAGCCATCAGAGGAGGATGCCATCCTGTTGGATGAGCGAAAGCTAAAACAAGATCCATATGGAAACCACATTCAAGAATATAAACCTGCTGCTGTAGTCATAAAAGTCTTCCAATTCTCCTTCCTCATCATCAGCTCGATCCCCATAGTACAAATCCCCATAGCGCAATTTGCAGTGACCTTTTGCTATTATGTGCTTCCTCACTGCTTCTAAGCTGAGGAAAGGCTGGCACCTGTCATTGCAGTACAAACACAGGAAATCTCTTTTGACCTGGGCAAGGAAAAAGAAAATCATAGCTATAATCCAGACATGTTTACAAGGAGAAAACATATTGTTTGATCGACCCAGTTTTCGCTAGGCTCCATGAGATAATGCTAAAACTACTTCTAGATGATCCAAACTGTTCATATAGAACACTAGTGGCTTTAAGACTAAATCATGACATCTTCCGCCATTGGAGATATATGACTTCCTCAATCTGGCATTTTGTTAAATCTGTACCAATACCTTTTATCATCCATTTGCAGGAAATGCATAGAATAGCTAGAACCAACTAATAGGGGAGAGATGAGAGTTAGATCCATTGCTTCATGAAGGCCATTAGAATAATTATTTGAATTACTGAAAATGGGACTTGCCCACCCCATTGATGGTCGGAAAAACAAAACATTTGGCTTCATTGAGCCTTTTTTTAGTGCCTACTAAATTCAAGCGCAAAACACCCCAGTACCTTAAGCGCAAGGTATGTAAGGAGGCCCTTGGGATCATTCAGATACTCAATATCAGGGATGAAAAATCCATGCCTCTTGTGCATGTGAACCATGCAGTTCTCTATGGTTTGATGTTTCTTGTCGCATATAAAGCAGCACGATGTATCCAACTCTTTATCATCAATATCGTCATTTGGACCCAAACCAGAATCAGAGGCTGGTTCAGTCACATTCAGATCCTTCTTCGATTCCATAGCATCGCCAACCAAGTTATCATCATCTGAGTTGTCCTCCACCCATTCACCTCCACTCTCTTCATCATCCACTTCCCTAGTGACCTTACTTGTTGAAATCTTGTTATTAACCGCATGGCTTGCAAGTGGCTTAACGATAGTAACTGCCACATTCTGAGCATCTGGTCCTAGAGCACGCTTAATATGAGTTCGTGATTTGAGATGGTGAGCATGGGCCTTGTAGCTTCTATATTTCTTGCCACAAAGAACACATTTATATAGCATGCGAGTCTCGGTCATCTTGTTTCTCTCTTTGGCAAGCGCAGATTGCCTAGCTTCAAATAATGCTTCTGTAACTCTTGGAACTCCAGCAACCTACAGAAGAGAGAAGAGCTGAGCAGACACATATATTCATGTAACACACATCAAAGAGTACATATGAAGAAAAAACATGATGCTGATACATATTCATGGGATAACATTAAGATGATGACTATTATTAAACATTATGAAATTACTGAAAACACGGTATTTAAATGACAGAAAAAGTATTAAGGCAATGAAACAAACCGGTTTTAATTGCATACCAATTAATGCAATCCAAGGGTTAAGATCGCAAGTGCTGGAGCACAATTATAGTTCCCACATGAACAATCACACGTAGAAGACAACTCATAAACCCACAAAAGAAAAATTTTATTAACTCCAAATCTGAGATCATGAATCTCTACAATGCCATCTATATATTAAAAGATGCTTAAACCCTAAGAAACAATCATAATCAAACTAAGAAATAAAATAAAATAAGAATCATATCCCAATTAGAAACTAATCAGGCTCTTTACTAAAATTAGAACTAATAATAATTAAAAAAACATAAGAAAATCTCTCAATCTCCAACGGGTCCCACATGTGGCCCACGATTGTGTCTCGCGTTGTATGATGCTACTGCATCACAGAACACGTATTAAGGCAATGAAACAACAAGGTTTTAATTTCATAAAGAGGGTGTTCATAAAATTTGATGACAGTGTTTGCTGTCCCCTTCTTAAAATTAGCTTAGTAGTGACGGGATGAGTATCTTGATTTCTGACAATACAAGGGTCATTCATCTAATAGCTAAGAAAAATCTTAAACTACTCATAAAGAAAAAAAAAAATCCACCATTACTAGATTCAGTTGTTTTAACTAACTATAAGGATGACTTTATTAGTAGAATGCAAGTAGTGAAGTAAATAAGCTTACAGTTACAACCATGAGAGATAAGAAAGAGAGAGAAAGGAGATTTTTCAAACACAAGAAGTTCAATTTTCTCTGGTAAGTAGAATCCACAAGGCAGGGCAAGATCATACAATTGCAAGAAACCCAATTTGCAAGCATCCAAACAGGGCACTGGGGTAGTGAATCCAGCACAAAGATTGGATTTTTCTGAGGTCTTCCAACAAGGACAGATTCCATCCACTGTTAAAGCCCATCAAATCAATAAAACCCAGAACCCCAAACCCAACCATCTTGAATGAAACCAATCACACATCACATCTAAGCATCATCCAAAAGAAAATTACACACAACCAAGACAGTGAATAATTTAAAAAGAAATATATCAGAAGCGAAGCTAAGAACGAAACGCTACAACGAAAGGGCAGGCCATATGACCTCTCTCTTGAGATTGTAACGGTTGCACGTCGGCATCTTCTTCTTGTCATCAATTCCGCAATTTATTCTCTGTCGTTTTTGCTGCAGCTTTTACATGGAAAGAGATGGCTTTCCAATTCTAGTTCATCTAGGAGTCTTTTGGCAACTCCATTAGGATACTTTTATTCACTTAAAACTATTTGAAAACGCTTTACTACTATTTGTTAACAACTTTACCAGCCTCAATTTCAAACCTCGTAAAGAGGCCCAGCCTCTATTCTGCCTAGCGCCAGAATTGTCCGCAATTGAAGGAGACAGCGTCATCTGAAGCGGAAAGACACACTCTTGAAATGGTAGTTTTACCATCACCGGGGTTTCTCTTTTTTTCTTAATTTAAGGACCCTAAACAATAATCCAAACCATTGGAAACATGGAGGAGGTCAAACACGGCTAGTATAAGGAATTTCAACCGTTAATCCTATTTGGAAGATTCAAAACTGCTATGGCTAAAAATGATAAGAATTCGAGAACCGTTGGATAGTACTACATTGCGTTAACAGTTGACATGTGATTTTGAACAGTCCATTTTTTTCACTTTTCCCCCTTAATTTCGGGCCAGTAAATCACCATTTGAACTGTTGGGAACATGTAATGGTCCAAACATGATTATGGGCTCAAATTTGAGCCGGTGATCTATCATGGATCTCAATATATTTTCAAAAAAACGTGAACCATTTGATCTAATTTTATGAACTTGTGGGCCCATATATCAAGATCCGAACCGTTGATTCTCTTTAGAATACTGAAGAAGGCCATGGGTTCAAATTTGGAAGCTTGATTCCTTGTGAATCTCGAGAAATTTTTCAAAAACTTTCAACCATCAATTTAAAATAGTCTATTTCAATTAGTCTTTGTATGTTACCAAACAAGACTGTTTCTAAAATATCTATTCCAAATAAGGCCATTTGAAACACATCTATTTCATGCGGATCTATTTCAAACAAATAAGATTTTCCAAACAGGCCCCTAGTCTTCAAATTTTAGTACATTTAGGATGACCCCACTTTTCAGGACAATTTATAGAAACCTGTTCAAAATATTCCCAATTTACACAAGATCTCTCGTGTAAGGGTTGGGCTCAGGTAAGGCTGGGGTAAGCCCTTAACCAACCCTCCGGCTGGGTCGAGCCAAAGCCCTCCGAGCCCCCAGTAGGCCTACAACACCAAAGCTCTTACCCTACCTTAAGGCCACGGCAAGGCTAGGGTCAAAAGAAATATTTTTTTAATATTATAATATATAATAATATTTCTATATCTGCATTGTAAAACCCATTTTGTGCTACTTCTAAAATAATGCAAAAAAAAGTTACTTTCTCATCCTATAAAAAAAATATTTTGGATTAAATGAAATAAGCTATTTTGATAGTATTGTGACATGAAATTAGAACATGAAAGACATTATTAAATACCGTGGCCACACCAAAAGTAGTTACATAGTTTAAGTAATGTGCTCGATTTTGTTTGTCGTCGAACTATTAGTAAGATTGTCACAGCTAAAGCTATGCTAGTTGTATTCTTTTTTACTAGTTCATGGACTATATTATTTTATAAAGCAATAATATAGACCATCAGAACATTTTTGATAAGTCCCATTTGATTCAATTAGATTCATTTCATATTGGAATTAGACATTTTCCAAACAAATTATTTGGTTTATATGTAGTTCAAATAAACTATTTAGTATATGTAGTTCAAATAAACATTAGACCACTCTTGAATTAGCATTAACCCTAATTTGTAATTTTTTGAAACATCATCATTTGCTTTTTATAACAAAGAAATTAAACTTTGACCGCCAAAAGATGAATGACAAAGATGATTTGAGGCATGAGTAACAAGTTTTAACTCCATATGTGGAGTTCACTTGATTGAAACAACAATCATGAAAGTAAGGGGATAGAAAAGAATTGGCATCAATCAATGGCTAGTGGATGAAACTCAATCCCATTCAATGATGATGTTGATGGCCATCCATCTAATTAAACTCTCAACCTTCAATAGTTTACATTGGTAAAAACCAAGTCTAATGAGTGATAAGTTTAATTTCCTTTTCACCGAGGAATATGTTCGTGTTTGGCAAACGTAAAATCTAACATATGTTCAAAAGAAAACGTATAATCAAACATAGGTGGCAATATTGTGATCTATGGGGATATTTATAAATAATAATAATAATAATAATAATAATAATAACTTACCTAAGACTTGGTTATTATTGTTTGACAAAATATCAAGTCTCCATCATTCATTGCTAATTAGGAATTTTTTATAATATTTTTTGTTAAAAATCCCATTATATATTATATATTATATATTATACATATTATTTATTTTATATATTAATAGACAAAGGGCCACAAGACCCCCTTAGGACAGCTAAGTCAAGCCCTAGCTCAACCCTCAAGGTTGCGAGCTTTTTAAAATTGAGCCCTACCCTACCCTACCCTCGGGCATTAGGACAAAAAGAATAGCCCTAGCTTTGCGGGCATTTGTGGGCTGAGCCAGGCCTCGCCCCTCGTCTAAGGTCCAAATCCACAGCCATACTCTCATGCTTTATTCTAATAAAAGTTGGTCTCACTATAAGATTAACAGTTTGATAAAAAAAAATTAATGGGTGTAAAATTGCATTAATCATATTCTTAATTAAATAGTGAATTTTATGGTGGGACCCATTCTCATTTGAGCAAAATTTGGGTACATCCCATATATTAGGGGGCGTTTATTGAGTGGCCTGGTTTTTTAGAAAGATGGGCCCCAATTTGGAGTATCACTACTTCGGCTTGGGATTTTCTATTTTAAATCTACATGGACTATTTCTTACCCTACCAAATCGGGTCCAAGTTATAAGGATGACTTTATTAGTAGAATGCAAGGAGAAAAATCTGAAACTACTCATAAAGAAGTAAAAAAAAAAAATCCACCATTACTAGATTCTATAGGGATGACTTTATTAGTAGAAGGCAAGTAGTGAAGTAAATAAACTTACTGAGAAAATATAAACTTACAACCATGAGAGATAAGAAAGAGAAAGGGGAGATTTTTCAAAGTCAACTACTTCAATTTTTTTCTGGTAAGTAGAATCCGCAAGGCAAGATCATACAATTGGAAGGAACCCAATTTCCAACCATCCAAACAGGGCACTGGGGTAGTGAATCCAGCACCAGAGATTGAATTTTTCTGAGGTCTTCCAACAAGGGCAGATTCCATCCACTGTTACAGCCCATCAAATCAATAAAACCCAGGACCCCAAAACCCAATCAAGCACCCCACTTAACATCTTGTATGAAACCAACCACAAATCACATCTGAGTAAACACAACCCAAGACTGAATAATTAAAAAAGAAACATATCAGAAGCTAACTTAAGAAAGAAACGCTACAACAAAAAAAGCAGGCGACAAGACCTTTCTCTTGAGATTGTTACGGCTGGACGTCGGCAATTCTTCGTCTCGATCAATTCCACACCTTTTATTCTTCTTTGGTTTTTGTCACAGAAGATGGATTTTTATGTCACAGAAGATGGATTTTTAAATATATCTCTCTCTCTCTCTCTCTCTCTCGTTCCAATCCTAGTACATGTCGGTCTTCAACTTTATATAGAAATCTTGAGTTCTAGGACAACTCCAGTTAGGACAACCCCACTTTTAGGACAATTTATAGAAAATCCGACCTGTTCAAAATAAATTATTACCAATTTATAATTTTAGTGTAATAAAAGTTAGTCTCATTATAAAATTATCAGTTTGATAAAATTAAAAAAAATTGATGGGTGTAAAATTGTGTTAATCATATTATTAATTAAATAGTGAATCTTACGGTGGGACCAATTCACATCCGAATAAAATTTGGGTTCATCCCATATATTGGGGGGCGTTTATTGAGTGGCTTGATTTTTTTAAAGATGGCCCACAATATGGAGTTTCACCCCTTCAGCTTGGGATTTTCTATGTCAAATCTACATGAGACTCTTTCTTACTCTACCGATTTGGGTCCAAGTTATAGGATACACAAGAATTTGATATTTAAATATATGGGAAATGCTCCTATGTAATAATGCCAATAGCCTAAATGTGAAGGCCCCACCTTTTTACTTATAGTACCATAATAAGATCCCAAGTGACCTCTGTACAATAAGATCCTCCATGGAAGTTCCTCAGATAACAACAAAGAGCTTCCAAAATAGCTAGCATCTCTATTTCATTGGAATTATAAATACCCACATTCTTGGAAAGCAAAAATAACATGTCACCCTTACTATTACAGAGAACAACACTAATACTTGCTAGCCCCGGCTTGCCTCTAGCAGCACCGTCAACATTAAACTTCTTCGCTCCATGAGGGGAAGAAGACCAACGAGCAAGATTCCTCTCCTTAAAGGGCTCACAACCCATACAAGCTTCCCAATTAAAGATTATATTATTAAGGGTAAACATAGAAAACTCCTTCCTAACTAAAGCCCACTTTGCAATCCTCATGGTAATGGAAGTAATCAAATCTGCAAAAAAAGAAGAGGAGCCTTTGAATATCCTGGCATTTCTTTCCCTCCAAAAAGACCATATGACAGCAAACGAAACCATCATCCAAAGAGTGCAATCACACTCCGTAAAATGCCCACTCATCCAGGACTCTGTAGCTTCACCAATCTTCTCTGGAAAGCACCAAGCCACTCCCAATCTACCAATGTCATCAACAAAGAAAGGGTAAAACGGGGAAAAAAGAAGAAGAAAAAAAGAGATGATTTAGGCTAGAGGACCTTGGCCATCATTACAAGAGTTTAAGGTCATCAACTGTGGTTATCCTATTTAAGGGGATTTTTCTAATAGATGTCCCTATAATTTTTTATTTAGATATTTAGGTGTTAGTTTGGTAACTTTGCTTTTTGTATCTATTTGGTTTTTTTTCTCCATCTATTTGAATCAAAATGAATAGAAATAAATATTTGAATGCTTTAAATTTTTTGGCAAAGTTTTTGCCAATCTCCAATTCAATCAATTTCAAAATCTTTTTCCCACTTGTGGAAAAAAAAAAAAAAAAAAAAAACCCAAAAGGTAATTCAAATGGCAAACTTTCTATGTTTTTTTACAAGTTCACCCAAATTCACTCCCATATCCATTCAGCCTCACACCCCTGATTATCTATCTTGTTGTATCCTGATTATGAAGATATATGGTAATACTAGCATCAGAATACAGGTTGTCTTTTGACCGGGTCCCCTCCCTAGAGTGTCACAAGATGGAGCCTAGTGTTACCTCTCTGTTGTCCTCCAAACATCCATACTTTCTGGAATTTGGGATATTTTGTTTTTGTTCCTTGGCACAAATTAATCAACAATGATCTCGAACAATACCGGCATTGTTTGGTTAAACGGAAGAAATCTTATTAAAGCAAACAAAAAGAGAGACAATACAGAGGATTGGAACGTGGACATCCCCATCAACCAATCTAGAAATTGGTCGACCCACTCAACATCATCAACACAAGAACCTATTTTCTCTAAGCCCTTCAACTTATAGAGATTTATGAGTTTGCACCGGCTTTCAGGTAATCAAAATAGGCCTCTGCTCACTCCCCTTAAAATATCCTGGTTGTTTCTCACCTTAAAAACCAAGAGGTAACAGTCTTAAAATATGTATTGCACCCAACCATCGAAAGGACCAAAGCCTACCCTTCCATGTGCATATGTGCCTCTCTTGAAAGGACCAAAGCCTACCCTTCCATGTGCGTATGTGCCTGTGTGTGTAAGAAAACATAATCAAGAGATAAATTTTGAGGAATTCCATGTGTTGAGTCATGAACGAATGAATCAGTTTTCATGAGAAGTAATGCATATGCTTCGTTTATCATCAATGAATGGTAAGACTCTTCCTGTCGTCCCCTTAACTTGAGGGGGGTCCAGAACATCCATCCACAGAGACCAAGTAGACCCTATCTTAGAAACCACAACAAACATTAGCATAAACCCAGTTTATAACAAGAGACACCATAAAAATAAAATCAATAACAAGTTCACTAAAGTGGATAAAAATTATCCACAGAACAAAATTCTCAGATTTGATGATGCATGCTATCCACCATTTTGCACACTACAATGATATTAAAGCACCCATCAGTCTCATCCAATAAAAACCAAAATAACATATTTATCATCTCACAGTCACCAAATGGTGGCCAAAGGGATCAATATGGGACATTCTTGGGGAGATTTCTGATGACGTTACTCCTCATTCCGATCTTCGAACGCATTGCTTCAACCCCAGATCGGTTCATCTCCTTCAGAACTTTCATCCTCACCATGTGTTCTTTGGATTGGACTGTTACCAAACCCATGCTCCGGTACCTGCCAACCTCAAAGTCCAGTATCACTGTCCAGTATGGCTATCGATAATAATTTGCATTCAGGGAAATGGTTCTTCTCTAAACAAAAAAGTTACTAAGAAAGTGGTGCAAAATTACTCTGGATTTGATGGGTTTCGTGCAACAACAAAAAATCAGTGTCCAGCATCTCTATATTGATGAAAATACATAAAAACTGCCTGAGCAAAAGACTGGAGAAAATGTTTAGAACAATTAAAAAGCGGCGTTTGTGATAATGGGTTTAATACACAAAACAGGCCGAGGTTTAGCTCTCTTGTTATAGCTTTTCTGAAATAGCAGGAAAAAGAAAAACAACAGTTATTTTTATGACGAGTCATTACGGAATGACAGAAAATAGCTATTAACCAACTAAAGCTGGATTGGAGTGCTATATGAAAGCCTGAAAAACAGGGACTTTGACAAACTTGGTTTCAAAAGACTGAACATTATGATATTCAATATTATCACCACATCATTTCAGAATAAACGATATTCTTAAATGAACTTATTTTCAGCTGAAATTTGACAAACACCAGTTATCTCTTTAAGAGGTAAAGGAGAAGCCACCTAGAAGAAGGTAGCAAATACCTTGAGGCCAACGAGATGACAAGAGCAATATCTCTGTCACGAGATGGGCGTGGCTTCTGGCGGTAATAACGCAAATATTCACGAGAACCAAGAATCCTAAGTGAAGTCCTGCAGTCCACTTTTCTGGTTATTACAAGTTCAGACCCGCTGCCAAGCTCAACGGTGTGATTAGTGTCATCTAATCCCACCAACTGCTTCCCGTCCGAATCCATATAACTACAAGAGAACAATTTAGCTCATATATAAAGTGATGAAAAGACTATTAAGAACAACAAAAGTTGAGGAGAGCAGCTATTCATATCACGAGACTAGTTTTTAGTTCAAAGGAAGAAATTAAGAAAAAAGAAACTAGCTTCTGCAACTAGAAGGGAAACTCAGGGGAGAAAAAATGTAGAAACAGAAAAAAATTGGAAAAATCCCAAGTTATAGAAAAAATTGATATTAGAACTGTATTTAATGAGAATAATTAGAAAAAAGATGGGATTCTAATGCAGAATATGATGAAAGAAATGATAAAAATGGATGCAACACAATCAATGGAAGTCAAGTTCAGAGGAATCCCATTGCTTTTGCAGCGGGATCATCGAAACAAAGATCATCGAAACAAATAGTTTTCCAATCATCTTATACTGTGTTATTATGTTTGTTTTATATGCTTGATCCTTGGCACGCATCCTTTTTCTTTTTTTTTTCATGATACCATCAGTAGAGGTTTCACCTTATTAAGATTTAAGTGTTAATCAAATGGGTCCACCACATAAAATGAACCATGGCTGACATCTATAAACAGAGGATCTTAGCCATCAGACACACACAGACATCTGCAATAAAAAATATATATATATATATACAATGAATGAAATGATGAACTAGGGAGACATTTTTTGGGAGGTCGCTGCTGTTTTTTTTTCCTTTCTTTTCTTTTTAAGAGGGTTTTGGTGTTATGGCATTTCAGTCAGCACCCTCATTCTAAAATGATTTTGTCCAAATGAAATTGGCCTGAATGCCCAATTTTGGATGAAATCCACTGAAATTTGGGGGCAAATTCTTTTTTGAGTAGTTTTGTTTCATTTTTGCGGACAAATCAAAAAAATTTGGACATTTCATCCGAAACAAAACAAAACTCACAACTATGATCCAGACTCTTCATCCAGTGGGTAACATGAAAAAAACTCCCACCATGTAGCGAGCTATGGATGGAACGGATTGAAGCATGAAAGTCTACAATCATTCAGACTTTACCATGCAGCATACTAGATAAACATGTGGGATTATCACATTGGAGGCATCAATATCACTAGCACTTCTCATTGGATAATTGCTGCAATTCTCATTGAGTGATGTGTCTAGTTCGCAAAAAAATTATGATTTGCTGTCACAGGACAAGGAGAGAGGATGTCATCCTGTTGGATGAGCGAAAGCTAAAACAAGATCCATATGGAAATCACATTCCAATCAAGAAGAATATAAACCTGCTGCTGTAATCATAAAAGTCTTCCAACTCTCCTTCCTCATCATCACCTCCATCCCCATAACGCAATTTGCAATGACTTTTTGCTATCATGTGCTTCCTTACTGCTTCTAAGCTGAGGAATGGCTGGCACCTGTCATTACAGTATAAACACAGGAAATCTCTTTTGACCTGGGCAAGGAAAAAGAAAATCATAGCTATGAGTTAATTCATAATCCAGACATGTTTACAAGGAGAAAACATATTGTTTGATTGACCCATTTTTCGCTTGGGTATTAAGAGATAATGTTAGAACTGCTTCTAGGAGATCTGAACTGTTTATATAGATCACTAGTAGCTATTAGACCTGATCATGACATCTTTCCCCAATGGAGATTTCAGACTTCCTCAATCTGGCATTTTGTTAAATGTGTGCCAAATAACTGTTAGCTATTGCATAGAATAGCTAGAACCATCTAATAGGGAAGAGATGAGAGTAAGATCCATTGCTTCATGAAGGCCAATAGAATAATTATTTGAATTACTGAAAATGGGACTTGCCCACCCCATTGATGGTCGGAAAAACAAAACATTTGGCTTTCATTGAGCCTTTTTTTCTTAATGCCTACTAAATTTAAGCGCAAAACACCCAAGTACCTTAAGACCAACGTATGTAAGGAGGCCCTTGGGATCTTTCAGATACTCAATATCAGGGATGAAAAATCCATGCCTCTTGTGCATGTGAACCATGCAGTTCTCTATGGTTAGATGTTTCTTGTCACATATAAAGCAGCACGATGTATCAAACTCTTCATCATCAATATCATCATTTGAACCCAAACTAGAATCAGAGGTTGGTTCAGTCACATTTAGATCCTTCATCGATTCCATAGTATCACCAACCAAGTCATCATCATCTGAGTTGACCTCCTCCCATTCATCTCCGCTATCTTCACTCTCGTCATCATCCACTTCTCTAGGGACCTTACTTGTAGAAGTCTTGTTATTAACCGCACGGCTTGCAAGTGGCTTAATGACAGTAATTGCCACATTCTGAGGATCTGGTCCTTGAGCACGCATAATATGAGTTCGTGATTTGAGATGTTGAGCATGGGCCTTGGAGCTTCTATACTCCTTGCCACAAAGAGCACATTCATATAGCATGCGAGTCTCGCTCAACTTGTTTCTCTCTTCGGCGAGTGCAGATTGCCTAGCTTCAAATAATGCTTCTGTAACTCCTGGAACTCCAGCAACCTAGAGAAGAAAGAAGAGATGAGCAGACACATATATTCATGTAACATACATCAAAGAGAATATATGTAGAATAAACATAATGCTGACCCATAATCATGGGATAACATTAAGATGATGATGATGATGATGATCTTAATGTTATTATTAAACATTATGAAATTACTGACAACACAGTATTTAAATTACAGAACACGTATTAAGGCAATGACACAAAAAGGTTTTAATTGCATAACGAGGGTGCTCATAAAACTTGATGACAGTGTTTGCTGTCCCCTTCTCCCAATTAGCTTAGTAGTGATGGGATAAGCTTCTTGATTTCTGACAATACAAGGGTCATTCATCCAGTAGCTAAGAAAACTCTTCAACTACTCAAAGAAAAAAAAAATCCACCATTACTAGATGCAGTTGCTTTGAAAAACTATAACGATGGCTTAAACAGTAGAATGCAAGTAGTGAAGTAAAGAAACTTATTGAAAAATTATTAACTTACAGCCATGAGAGATAAGAAAGAGAGGAGATTTTTCGAACTCGGGAACTTGAATTTTTTCTGGTAAGTAGAACCCACAAGGCAACATAATAAAATACTTAACAAATAGTACTCAAAAGAGGACATTTTGCACAGCCCACCAACCAGCCATCCCCAATTCCAACCACAGAAATAAACATAACACCCAGAATACAACCATAAATGTTCAGCAATTAAGTGATGAAACCTCCCAAATTCTTTCCGATGTATCAATAAAGAGCAATAAATTCCGATTTTCAAAGGGGAAATATAAGGATTTAACAGTTGAGCTGCTGCTACGCATGCTTAAATCTGGCTAAAGCCAAAAACTGGCTCCTCCATTAGGGTCTTAACTCTAACCCAATTGCAAGGAACCCGATTTCCAAGCATCCAGACAGGGCACTGGGGCAGTGAATCCAGCATCAAAGATGGGGATTTTTCTGACCTCTTCCAACAAGGACAGATTCGATCCACGGTTAGACCCCATCAAATCAATAAAATTCAGATCCCCAGAACCTAATCAAACACCCCACTTACATATTGAATGAACCAAACCACAAATCACTTCTGGGTATCATCCAAAAGGATATTACACACAACCCAAGACTCTGAATAACTAAGAAAAAACAACCCAAACAGCAATATCAGAAGCTAAGCTAAGAACGAAACGGTACAACAAAAAAGCAGGCGATATGACCTTTCTCTTGAGATTGTAACGGTGCCATTCGGATTTGTAGTGGAGTTTCTGTAGGAATTCGTCAGCGAATCCCGAGTTGCAGGCGTTGCATGTAAGAACCGGCATCTTCTTCTTCTCGATCGAATTTTGACTTTGTTCTTCTTCTTCTTTCGTTTTTGTTGCAGCAGGAAAAAGAGAAAGAGATTAGAAACCCTATTTATTTTGGGGCAACACGTGCACGTCTTGGCCAGATGAGTTCGATTAGGAACAGTAAACTGAAGATCTCTCTCTTCCACTTAGGTATTTTGGACTACTATTTTTGACCAAAATCCAATCCGTTTATCAATCGAAATTTAAATTGGATTTTAGATCGAGACCGTCTGATTTGAAACCTAAAATAGATTTTGGATCCCATTTTTTTGCTAGTAGGAACTTTTAGGTAATTAAAAAATCAAATACCCGTTTAAAACCCTACACTAATGGACAACTCTACTTTGGGCCACATATAGAAATTCTCAACTAATACAAAATAAACGCCTTTTCAATTTAAATAAGATATCTCAAATTTTATTCCAATAAGAGTTAGTCCCATTATAAGATGGATGGTTTTATAAAAAATATAATGATGAATGAGGTGTAAAATTGTGTTATCATATTTTTAATTAAATAGTCAATCTTATGGTGGGACCAACTTCCATCAAGTAAAATTTGAGGGTGTTTATGTTTATTTTGAATAGCTTAAAGTTTTTAAAAGATGTGCTCCAAGTGGAGTTTCACTCCTTTAACTCTGGAATTTTTTTAATGTGAAAGCCACTTTGGATTCTTTCTTTCTGATTTTGTTTATTCATGTCCGAATTAAGGGGTATACAAGAATTTGATATTCAAATAGTTATGTGTTGGTTTAGTAGGTCCCTTTTTTTTTTTTTTTTTTTATTTATCTATTTGGTTTTCGTGCTTTGGTTTATTTGGCAGAGATTTTGTTAATGTCAAATTGAATCAACTTTAATATCTTTTGCCTCTTGTTAAAATCAAGTAGGCACTTTTCTTTGGGTTTTTTTTTTTTATAACGAATTTACCCATTAAAATACAATAAGATTACCTAACAAATTTAGCCGACAACTTTGACCACATAGCATAAGTTTGGTTTTTCTAATTGACCCCAAACTAAATAGCATATTTATTTAAAAGTCCAATTAAAACAACTCTATTTCAAACAAATTTGTTTTGAATCATGTCTGCCTCAAATATATGAGACTTAGCTCCCAAAAATTTTGTTTTTTTCCCTTCTTTTCCTCCTCTAGAATCCTTTGGGTAATGCAGTATGCGGATGCTAGTTTGCACCAGAATGGATTGACTGCCTTTCCTCTTGGGTCGAGAATAGAACCCCAGTTACCTCCAATATGAAAACTTCTTATCTTAGGATGCAATTTTTGCAAGATTTATTATTATCATTATTAATGCATAGTTTTGAAATTTTCACCAACGGTTAGATCTTTATTTCAACTTCGAGATGATCTGTGCATCATGTTGAAGATTCACAATTGGTCCATTGAATATTGCAAGCAATCATGCAATTAACATGACCTGCTATTGGGTGGGGAATTGATCTTGAGCCGTTTGAATTTCATGAGCGGGCCCCACTGATAGATTCACTTGCTTTGCCTTTTAGAATTCTCAGATTGATGCATATCCTTTGAGCATTTAGCATGCCTCGCATCTATTCATCTAGACCATGAGTTCAGCACAGCTTACCACCCTACATATATTTTTCCAGGCTAACACATGATGATGATGAACCAAAAACCTTGAATTAGTACTGGGTTGAAATCAAATAGTAAGTCGGATAAAAAAAAAATCCTCGAACGCAAAGGCCCATACACTTTGTATTTATGTGACTGATTGAAAATGAAGAATCAAAGGTGAAAATTAAAAAATAGCCATCACATAACATCCCTTCAATAGAAATTGATTCAAAGGGAGGTCGGAAATGAATACCCAGCCATCATCCTAGTAATTCAAATCTTAAAAAAGACGAGGTCCATCTATATGGCTGCCTTATACCCTTTCATCCTAGGTGGAGCTCACTTGAACATGAATTTTTGTGTATTCAACTTTTATTAATCTATGCAAACAAACAAGCCCAAAGAACCCATTTGGATCATTGTAGGTTGAGAGCACACTCAATTTTCAAGTAAATGAAGTTTCATGCATTTGGACCACCAGTGTGGCACAAAAATCACAGCTGCTTTCTTCTTTGCCATCCATCTCAGGTAATTAGAGCTCCCCGACTGCAGAGCAACCTGAGTTACAAGGATTTAAACAGGGCTAAAAGAGAGTTAGATAAACAAACACACAAACACAGCTAAAATTATAGGAAAAGACAGCCCAAGAGGGCACAAGAAGTATACGCAACTCCACATGTGCTTCTTATATATAAATAGCTTCAACAAACATTCAACATTCAAGAATAATACAAAATGGGGCAATCACACAACGCCTACTTATGTTAGGCATGATGGTAGAATCACAAAAATAATAACACCCTCCCCTCCCCCAAAAAGACAAAATAGAAAAAACGAAAAAAGAACAGTAGATCTTTTCCCATGCCTTCTAAAGAAACCTTACACATGGTAATCCATCAAATCGATCCGTCATAAGACAGTAAGAAGATCAAATGAAAGGAAAATTTGCTTGTTCTCTCCCCCTCTCTGTATAGACATTCTGCACAGGCACGTGTTCAGAAACAATTAAACAAAAAGAATTGTTCTGTTGTGAGAATAAGCAACAGAGTTTTTTTTTTTTTTTGGTTGGGCTGGACGGGATGATGAAATTACCTGCCCCCACAATATGTTACACGCCCTACACTTTGTTGGCCATTTCTTTTGGATTTGCACCTTCTTTTTCCTGCATTGGATCAATTTCAGTAGTTCAGAAAAAAGAAAAAAAAGTAAAAAACAGTTCAGGAAACCATGAGAAAGATCATAGTTTTCTTGAGCCTGAGCTAGTTAACAGATTGAGTAGACCAAGAAGTTCAGTGGGTTGACCAGGCAGGTCAGTAAATCATAATTCTATTAGGAAAAACTGCATTTGTATTACTGTAAAAATATAAAATAAGAAATCAAATAATATAGAATTCTCTAGAAAATGACATAAATTTGATCAACGTCATCATCAAAGCCTTGATTGGCAGCTACATGAATTCTGTTCCACCATTTCGATCAAATGACATAATTTTGATAGGAATTGTAATTTTGGTTTTCACCCATTTTTAAGTACATTTTAACTTCTACCTTTCTGGGCTAGTTGATTTGGAACTTCTACCATTCTACTAATATAACACTTAATTGTTATTGTTTGTTGTTCTTATATGAATGGACCAAAATAACTTCAAATTGACTCGGTAGACTCGGCCAAATAGGATGAGACAAGTCAACTTGTGAGTTGGTTAAGTGCGTGATCAAAACTCCTCGAAACTGAGTTCGACTGGACCCAATCACCAAGTATTTAGCCAAGTCAAATCAACGCATCCAGGTTCCTAATTGACCCGCTGGGACAAAAAATTATGATGAAGGCAATTATGACTCAAACAAACAAATGATAGCACAAGGAATCAGTCAAAATAATTTTCACTTGGGAGGAGCATGAATGAAAACCTGAGAGTGGTCCTGTGAAATGACTAAAGTAGAACAAACACTATCCACAGAGAGAAATTCTAAGTTCAAGGGTAATCATTTATGATTTTTTTCTCTTTTTTTCTTTGTTTTCCTTTTTTATTTTTTGTGAAGGGTAATGATAAATTTTATTAAACCAAAAGAAGAAAGGAACAAACAAGGGGTGCTTCCCAGGATGGGGAGCAAACCAATCCAAGCAATGGAAAAACAAATAACCAGAAGACAGGGAAGCTACAACAAGCATATTAACATCATTCCATATCTTTGGCTCTCTCCAAATTAATACTCATCAGACCAATATTCATCATGGGAAAAATGCAACTTAAGAAAACATTAAACTATGAGGCCCCAAAATCAAGGGTTGAGATCCTTTGACTGGGCTGGTTTAACCCCAAAATCTAAGCCAAAATGAGACCTTTCCATACATTGTCCACCATGATTGGCATGCAACCAAGTGAGGCCCGCGAGGAGGTGAGATTTTACCTCTAGAGGGAAATAAGAGAGGTATGCCTCAGGAGAAAACGATCATGTATGTGCGTGACCTTTTCCAATTACAATTACATTCACAAATTCAGTCATCTAATGATTTCACAGTATCATTTGATCTTCAGGACATTAAATCTGATTCCTCATATACAAATCAAATCATATGATGAGTAAAACCCATCCTCAACGCTCAAGCCAACCGAATTTGAACTATTAGTTTACAGCATCATGACTGAAGAGATCCTAAAGGCAAGTGACATGCGACACAAAAAATAAAACTGCATCTTCAGAAGATGCCACAAGTCATAGTATGATCCAAAAATGTTGTAGCCAATTGAAGTATTGAACAATGGTGCAGAGAATATATGTGATTGGGATGAAATGGGATTGCAATTTGAAAGTGCAACACATTTGAATAATCATAACCATTAATATGTATAGATCAAGCAGTTGCCTATCGCCATTTCAACTCCAAAGAAAATCAATGCCATGCCTCATTCATATCATAGATCAACATACCCAAGAGTATTAAAGTGGCCTCAATGTGTATTAATCATATGAAGGTAGGCATAAATCCAACTTTGAAAGAAGAAACAAAGAATTTGTCATTTATGGGTATGGCTAGAGCAAACCTTTGGATTTTTTAATCCTTCAGCTTCGCAAATTTCGCTTTCGAAAACAGGCTAACAGGAGATAATGCTAGGAAGATGATGATGATGACAACTACGACAACAATGACGATGGTTAATTGCAAAATGACAAGCTACACTACAAAGGTGGGGCCACAAATCAACCAATAAAGGTCTGAAGATCCTATGAGCTGCTCTCATAAAGGTCTTATGCCATAAATGAATCAAGAAAAATGTATCATACAAATTGTTTAATGTATCATACAAATTGTTTATAAATTAAAGTCATGAGTTTGAACCAGGAATTATATTACTCAAAGAGCTGCATTACACCAACTCTACCCACAGAGGATTGCATCACCAATATAACCCAAAATTAAGGGATTTTGGAAAACTCACCCAATAAGATAGTGGTAAACAAAAGTACAGTCTTGGTACCAACTTAGAGCATGGATTGAACATCATCGATTTTTGACGATATATCAGTAATATATGATATTAAGTTCTGTAACCTCATGGGAAAATTATTAAGGTTGCGTGACCAATCCCTCCAAATCACCTGTTTACAAGCCACTTGTGATTTAGGGCGGGAAGCTGTTGTGAACGCAACAGATCATTGTGCAACAAATAAACAAGCAAAACAATAAAACACAGTAAGATCTACATGGCTCAGCAGTGTGCCTATGTTCACGGTGCAGAGAGAGCAATTTTTCACCATCTCTGAGAAATCAGAGATACGATTTTTGTGGGTTTGACTCTCCTCATGCTCAGATTAAACTGATTTTCACAATCACAACCCAAAACAACCCTCTTAGAGAACATTTAGACTTCTTCAAATTATCAAAATACTAATAAAAATCAGTGTTTTAAAACTCGGCTCCACATCCAAATCCTACAATCCATATCTCAATAACAAGAACTCGTTTCACATCGTTCTTATCCTCTTGGTTCAATCTTCCTTTCTCCTCCATCTCTTGCCACAAAAAGAAAAAAAAAAAGGGGGAACTCAACCTGATCTGCCAAGTCAACCCGACCCCTGCTGAATTGGGGTCGAGTTCAGGTCATAAGACCCTGCTGAAGATACTCCAACCACCCCAGTCGAGGGCTCGTATCAGTCACCACAGTTACAAGACATCCATCACAATGCAAGTGCTGTTTTTTAAGCTTCCACTGGCAATACCATCATGCCCAAAACTAAAATCATAACCAATTGTAAAGCAATTGTCCAAAAGCAGCAATATAACTCGTTCCTTGGCTTCAAAGAACAGCTGTACCATTATACTGTCCTATCTGATCCAACAACCACCATTTTGTAACCAACAACAAAAGGCAGAGCTAATTACAAAAAGCAGATTGAAGAGAAAAAAAAAAACAATAATAATAAGAGAGCAAAATGAAAGAATGGCCCTGCCCAACTACCACATTTGGGACACAAATCTAGAACCAATCATTAAAAAAAAAAAAAAGGTGTGGGATGTACATCAAATCACTAGCTTTCTAATATATTGAATGAATTGATGCATAATCGTTCTGCAGATGGACAAGAAACTTGCTACCGCATTAACCGGGTTACAATTAGAATCAATCACCAATTTGATTTAATTAACAATTCCCAAAACCCACTATTGAAAAGCACAGAAAAATGTAAAGATCCAATTTTTCTTAGACACCCAAACCAACTGCGATTTGGGGCACATCAAAACTAGCCCAGGCGGGTTAAAAAATATTAAAAGAAAATCAGAAAAACTCACAATTCCCTTGCTCTCATAGTAATCGTTCAACGCCCATTGATACCTAGACTGATTCAATCCAAACCAGTCCGCCAAATACTCATCCACGCTCGAATGCACTGCAAGACAAGTAAACAAAAATCATAAACCCCAAAAATCCGTAAAGCCCAGAGAAAAGAAACAGGCCCCAGAACGGGAAATGGGAAAAAATGAACTGGGGTGGGAGAAAGTTATTATCTTGTACACCACAAAACCCGTAAAACCAAGACAAAAGAACCCAGACCAGGAAATTGGAAAAAATGAACTGGGGTGGAATAAAGTTACCATCTTGGACGCCACAAAAATCAGGAACCCCACAAAATCCGTAAAACCAAGACAAGAGAAAAAGAACCCAGACCAGGAAATTGGAAAAAATGAACTGGGGTGGAATAAAGTTATCATCTTGGACACCACAAAAATCAGGAACCCCACACAATCCGTAAAACCAAGACAAAAGAAAATGAACCCAGACCAGGAAATTGGGGAAAATGAACTGGAGTGGGAGAAAGTTACCATCTTGGACCCTGGCAACGGCATTCCAGAAGAATCCGAAGAGGGTAGAAGAGTTGGGAGAAGGCTTCTTGTCGAACTGCTGCGGGGGAGGCTGGACGGGAGGTGGGATCCTGGGAGATGCTGTCTGGGGAGGAATCTTGGGGGAGTCTGAGGTGGGTTTTTGGGGGGGTTTTGGGGTCGATGGAGGAGTGAGGAAGACGGTGTATCTGCCGGCTTTGCCTATGATGGGAGGTGGTATGGTCGACTCTTTCCCTGTGGTGGAAGCTGCCATTGTAAGAGAAATGTAGGAGAGATAGAGAGAGAAAGAGAGAGAGAGCGAGATGTAGCAGAGTGGAAGAAAAAGAAGAAGAATAAAGGAGGAGTGAGCTAGGGGGAGTGTTGGGCTTTTGCTTTCTAAGATCTCCTTTTGGCCCTCGGAGTTTCAAGGAAATATCAAAATTGGGAAAGTGCTTAGCTTTTTCGCTCTATCCTTAACATTTTTTGGCTTTGGTTCCTATCAGCTACATGAATGATGCTCTCAATCGGGGCCTTTCATTCTGCTTGATCCAATCCTGGATGGGGCAAGTGCAAACGAACAACAACATTTGGGCCTGTCTGTTTCTAGTAATTGGATGCCTCGAATTGTATTTCTATTAGGGTGTGTATGTTTGTATAAAAATGCACAGTAATTGAATAAACATGATTTTATTGTCAAATTAGATCCGTGTGAATGATAAGGGATGAGAGGTGAAAGATATAAGGCAGCAATGTAGATGATACTTTGATTTTCTTAGGTATTAGAATATTCGGGTGATAGGTAGGTATTCATTTTCTAATGTTCCTTGATTCAAATTCTAATAAGGGTGGGGTATTAAAGGCGCGTGAGTTTGAAGAATCATGATTGTCTATTATGCCTTCTGATTTTGGTTATAAACCACGGGCATGAATTCTTGTGTATTTGATGCAAACGACTAAGCTTGAAGAAACAAAGGCAAGTTTGAAAAAATGACCATCAAACAACATCCCCTCTAATTGAAATTGAATCAAAAGATGTTGGAAACTAAATACTTAGCCATCACAATAGTAATTCAATATTATTGTAACCTTCATATACATTGTTATATTATTATCTATCAACTTAGGCTTTTAGAGTAAGTGGCTGTAAAAATGGCGAGTTCACTGTTCGAATCTAAGTGCCCAGACTGCGGTGCGGTTGCACCGAAACGCTAAATTTTAACATAAATATATGTCCAGAGCACCTCGGGAGCGCCTATACAACATAGTGCTTACGGGTTTATAAATAATTAACTAATGGGCACAAATATATCTTATCCATATATTCAAGTACAAAAAATTGAGAAAAAATTAACCTTGCAATTTGATCACATAAAATAGACTATAATTAATAAGTTACAATAAGTTTATTAATTTAAAAGATAAATATCAAGCTTCTAGAAAAAGGAAATACACATAAACTAAAGATTATGCACGGTTCGCTTTATATTCGGTTGATCTGCGCTCCGAGTATCTTCGAACCGCGCTCCGAGGACGGATCCAGTCCAAAAGCACCGATCCGCGTTTTCGGAGGGGAATCAAAGAGGGGGAAGGGAGGTTCCAGTCACTAAGGTTCAAATCCCTTGAGTTGTTATGCCTGCTTAAGCTTTTAGAATAACTAGTTGTTGTCAAATATGTAGGAAAGTAAGGTTGCATGACTTTCATCTACATCTCCACCTTATATTTTCGACCCTCGCCGCTTTAGTAATCATGTGAAGCTCATCTCGCGATGGATTTCTATGTGTTTTATTCAAACAAACTCGTTTACATGTGGGTCATAACAGGTGAATAGTCTGAATTGCTGGTTGGAGAGCACAAATGTTGCATTTCTACTTATCCTTCCTCCATGACCATGGAGTTACATAGTTCATGTCAATAAGACCAGGGCCGTTAAGGCTGTGTACAAGTGTGGAATTCTGGGAGTGAGGTTAGGCATTAGCTCAATGCATACTCAACCCAGACTACATGTGCACAAAATTGAACTTGATTTTATCCCAAATGAAACCTGAAGGCTGAACACACTCAATTTGAATCTAAAAGCGGTTTATAAATTGTCCACTGAATGGTTGAATCTGGTCTTACACCATATCAGAATGCCCTGAAGAAAAATGGGTTAAGTCAAGTTGAGTTGTTATGAAGAATAATAACTAAAGGCTTAACTAAAACTCAACTCATTTATCAATTCAGTTAGAAAATGTAAACTCAAGATTTAAAAACACACTTTTATAACTGCTTTGTGACAGAAATGCATAAAAACAGTGAGACGCTATTTTTTTTTTTTTAATTGTTTGATGCGAATGCTTTTCGACTAAAAAGAAAACTAAATATATTGCAGTAAGAGTGGTTCCCATGGGAGACAGAGAAACAAAATTTCTGCAAAACTAGCTACCCCAAAATTTACAAGCTGGCTCTCTCTATGCATAATGCTTCCACCTACAGCGTTGAAAAGGAGAACTGAAACATTAATGATCAGAATATTGTACAGGCAGTTTCTATGTATAATAAATTTCCACCCGTCTCAAAATGTTTCCATCCTCAACCATCATTTTTGTCTTCCCCTTTAATGGCAGCCTTGACATTTTCTCCTATTTCTGTTTCAAAACAAGTTCCAGATAGAGAAACAGTGCCTGCAAATATATGAAACTTTTGGTTCCTAAAAAAAATAAGAGCCCACATGTCCCGACTGTCCATAAGTTGAGCCTCACCTTGGATGGGGTGATGCATGAATCATCTCAATAGACTACTCTTGTGAGTTATATGTATGTAATTCACAAAACAGCCTGAGCTGTGATACCCACTTGCACGCTTTTTATTTCTACATAAGATGGAAAAAAGAAGAAGAAAAGATTATTAGGAAAAACTCATGGTTGAATCGTGTTGGCACTTAGACGGTAAAATTTGACCCAACCCATAACAAGCCTACATTTGACGCACTTAATCTGACTCTCATCCTATATGGACTGTCACAGGTCAGAAAACCTTACCCATAATTAAACGGGTCGAGTTGGATAAAAAAAAAAAAAAAACATTGATTCCTAGGTCTTCCAATTTAAAGTATCACCTGAGATGATAGTCCTAAGCTTAAAATAGAAAAAAGAAGGAGAAATGTTTTCCTCCGCTCTTGCGCTCTATAAAATTTCAAAGAATCACTTCTTTTCCATAATTTCACCGTAAATTTCATTAGACAAAAAGTTCTACATTTATAATGCAAATATGAACTAACCATATCTTAAAGATAAGAATAATCAACTAATATCACTAATATCCTAACAGTCCCAGTAATGCTAAGAATGCTATTTCTTCAACATGCTATACCATCCTATTGTTGTAGGCAATGTGAAATTGCTTGGATCCTTTAGACTATAGATATGCGGAGGATAAAAGTCAGACAACTGTGAAAAAAAAAAAGAAAAAGAGCAGCGCCCTCTCACTATCTTATCATTTGATTTGATGGCTTTGAATTTGCTCAATTTGTGCTTAGTTTTTATTTCCTTTTTCTTTTTCTCAGTTTTTGTATGTGAAGTTTATTGATAAATGAAAGTGGTATTGGATTGATCTAAAGAGGGCTCCACATGCCTGAACCCCAGGAATAATTGAGCCACTTCTGTTGGAATAGAGCAGGCAAATTTAGGAAGAGACAAGGTTCTATCAACAAGGGTCTTGTACACTGCACGCGCTGAAATTTTGGTGCCATCTTTCATTGATGACAGGCTGCTTTGTTGGCCCACCTTCTTCTTCTCCCTAGCATTTTTCCTTCTGGGAAATGGATCCATGAATTGTTATGAAAAAAAAAAAAAAAATCACAGCCGATCAAAGTTAAAGGATATGTATTTTATGGTATTTGCCCTTACTAAATTTAAATTAAGTAGGAGGTGGGCCCATCACGAGATCATAAAATGTTCAGTTCTCTTAGAGCAGGCCTGACTTCTTATATAAAAGTGAAATTCCATCCTGACTGTAAAAGATGGGGGCCATTTATTTTGAGCAGTTCGTATTTTTTTATAAATGGGCCTAACTGTCAATACACCCCTCTATGTACATGTGCTTTTAAAGATTGATTTGTGCTGTAAGGCTAAATTTTGCCAAGAAAGGCTGTTTGGTCATGGAAGAGCAGCTTATGCAATGGAAGCAAGGCAATTTTGGTCATGAAAGACTAGTTTGATATTGTAAAACCATGAGAGGCTGTTTATATTGTAGAAGACCTGTATGTACCATGAAAGGCATTGAGGCATAAAAAGGCTAATCACATGATAAATATTTCAAAAGAAATTAACATGATAGATACCAAAACTTTTCCTGTAAAATCCTTTCTATATAAAACCACATAAGAATCACATGATAAATATTTCAAAAGAAATTAACATAAAAACCGCATAAGAAAAGAACCCACACATATAAATCATACTTAAATAAACTAACCATATATTTAATTGGACTATTGCCCTATAACTACCTTTAGATCCGACATTCACCCTTGTTCAATCAAAGTTTTCTAAGTATTTCCCACACTGAGCACAATTTCTACAATATCTTATAGCAGTGTGGTATCATTTATTATTGTATTAGCACCTCTGCGGAAAATATTTAAAATTGGATGGCTGTGATTCAAAGCTCAAGATCTAATGGAAGTAGCAGGTCAAAATCCCTATTTCAATCCGCAACTGCATTCTCCATTTCCCATTTGAGTTTCCCGCGCAGAATCATCCATGGAAGAAAAACCCTCAGAGCTTCTTGGAATCTCCGCTTCTTCTTCCTCTCTCCTTCACAAGCTCATCATCAGGTAATCTCAATTTCCCCTCTTAAACCCTCTCAATTCTCTCTCTCTCTCTCTCTCTCTCTCTCTCTCTCTCTTAAACCCTAAACCCTAATCTCTTCTCTCTTATTCTCTTTTTTTCTTGTTTGGTTGTCTGATCAGCTTGTCAAATCCAATCCAACAAACCCTAGCAAACACCCCATACACCCCTCCAGAATCATCCACAATCTCCATCAAATCCACTCTTCTAGATCTTCTCCCCAAACCCAATTCCCCCAAAATTGACACCGACGCACTTCGAATCAAAGTCAGAGACTTTTTCCTCTGCTGCGCGGCATTAGCATCCGCCGAAGACGGATCCAGCCCCGTAATCTCTTGGGTTCCAAGAAATCTATCTGTTTCTGCGAAATCAGCGTTCTCTGAGCTATCCCAAGCTGTTTTCTGCGATTTAGATGGGGATTTCTCGAGGAGAATTGGGGATCTTGATGCGGATCTTCGATTTGCGCTGAATGAGTGTAAATTGGCTGTGGGGTTGATGCCAGATGTGTTGCCTTTGTTGAAAGGGGTTATTAAAGAGAGTGCAGTTGATCCGGCGGAGGATGAGTTCTATGCGGCTTCTGCTAGGGTTCCTGTTGTTTCTGCGGTCTTGGCTGCGTTTCAGTTTAGGTGGTTAGTTACCCAGGTTAGAGTTTGATGGGTTTTTTTTTTTTTTTTTTTTTTTTTTAATGTTTTGATTGTGTGTGAATTGTGAAATGAATAGAGTTGGATGGAATACAGGTGGGTTACCCGTATTTGGGGAGATTATGTGGTTTAGTGATTCCTTGTGGATTGACAGCATTGGATCACTGGTCGCCGGAAGTGAAGGTAAATGCCCTTTGCAAACTGTATATTTTCTTTATCTGAATTGAAGAGAATTCTGGGATTATAATCATGGCCATTTTCTCAATCTTTGAAATGTCTAAAGTTGATTGAATAATCTATCAAATACACCACTTCATTGGACATTGTTTGATATGCGAAATCTGGTCTTTACTAAAATACAAGCCTTATTTAAATCTTATGACAATGGTTTCTTCTTCTTCTCTCTCTCTATAGGGCTTAATTTGATTCATCACTGTTTGGTCATTATTTTGCATTGTGTGTCCTGTTATTGAGTTGTAGATAAAATGGTTGCTGTTTTTTGTCTTGTTGACTTCAGGGGCAGGCTATGATTGTATTTATACATCTAGCTAGAAATGTGAATGCAGCTGAACTAGGTTGGTATGAAGATGCAATTCTTGATGCATGCTGTCAGAATATTGCTTCCAGTGATGAGCTTTGGCACCATATAGTTGAAATGTCCGTGCTTATGATCACTTGTATGCAAAGAAGTAATCCTCGTAGCTCTTGGTATGTTTTGAGACCATTTTGCATCACCATATTGCATTTCTGAATGGCCCTTTAACTACTTTCTTTTTTTTCTTTTTCTTGAGAATAAGTTTGTGGCATCCTTGTGGTATAACCTTTTCATTCTCTTTCTTTTGGTGGTCTCAATTCTCATTTTGAAAGTGCGCCTGATTAGAGGGTTTGTTTTGTCTAATTTGAAGGTTTCTTTCAATTTTGAAATTGCATGATTTATTGAATGCAACACTTGGATTAGGTTGTGTCTGGGTTCAATCAATGTTGACCTGGATCCAACTTGATTATTGGTCAGATCCTAGGATTTGTAGACCTGGCCCTAGTCTGGCAGACACTGAATTGATGCCTAAGCAGTGTTTGGGGGCTTCTTTACCCTCCAGATATCCCACTACTTTTGTTTTTGGACATGATAAAGTCTAGTTATGAACTTGCTAGATACCAGAATAAGAAGCTAGATATCAGTTGCTATGTTTGAGTTGCCATGTTGGGCATTTTTTTAATCACCATTCATTATTTGTGATATGTTCTGATTCACAGTTGCTAGTTATGGCTTATGAGACAAAGAAGATAGCTATCTCATTTTGCATATACGTAGATTATTTTTCTATTTCAGAATTATATTGGTGCTCTGTATAGACCATCCAAAAAATAAAAAGCTCTATATAGCAATCATCTTTATTAATGATATATATATATATATATATATAGTCTATGAACCTCTCACGGATCGTGTGAGAGGTAGCTTTTTTACTACCACATGGGACACCCTATGGTAAATCCACCCCCACCTTACACTCACTAACCCCTAATGAATTGGCACTCACCCGAATTTGACTTTAATCCAAACTATATTCATTGTTGGATTAAATTTCATAAAAAGTTTAACCTAAGAAGCTGTTGAACTTTAAGGCCCTAAATCAAAGGTTGTGATGATATGGTTGGGATGATTTTTGCACGAAATCATATCCACAATGAGACCTTTCCATCACATTATCCACCCATGATTGGCATGCATCCAAGTGGGTCCCACAAGGGTTAGCTTTACCTCTCACACAATCTGTGAGAGGTGCCTCTTAGCAGAATATGACCCAATATATATAGGCCAGCTAGAAAATGCCCCCCTCTCAGTGGGCCTGGATGCATGAAAGTTAAGGAAGGTCAGGGTGATGGAAAGGTTTGGATGCAGATGAGGGGATTACAAGCTATTAGCCTGATTAGATGATTCTAACCCTTAGTTTTATGTATTTAAAGTTTAATGGCTATACACTATGCAATTTTTTTGTAATGAAATCCAAAGGTGAATAATGTTCAGGAAAGTGTAAATTTTGGGCCTGGACGAAGGTGGGTCCCATGCTTTCAGAAAATGGGGGCGGAAAAAGGGGTGTTTTTAAAGTGGCGTTTTGTAGAATTCCACACACTCATATACACGTATCCAAAAACTCTTCTTGATATGCTATTAGCCTATTACAGTCCTAATGAGTGCTATCTTGATTTATTAACAGTGTCATTTGTAATTCTCTTCATTTTCTCTCCGTTTTCAAAAGGTTTGAAAGGATGCTTGGTGAGATGCTAAGTCACTTGGAGCGCCAACCAAAGAATATGGAACGCCGTATTTTATGGCTTCAACTGATTGAACCAGTTTTCAATGCAATGGGGCTTGTTCTATTGGCCCATTTTAGGCGTATTTTTCCCCTTTTTTTTGGGTGGATGCATGTGGATGACGATAAAACTGTTGTACTGGTAAGGTGCATTAGTTTTCCACCATCAATTTGATTATGGATATTTAATATGTAATTGTGCTTAATGATTGATGCAACAATTATGGTATTCATGTTCAAAGCTTACATTGTTCCAAAGGGTGAGTATGTCCAATGCTTTTCCTATCTTATGCTCACTAATTTGAAAGCAAATATGAAAAAGGACAATATTAGATTTTTTTTTTTTTGAATGATAAGTACAAAATATTAGATCTTACTATTGGATAATTTTAAAATTTTAGTATGCTTTTAATGACAGTGCCATTCATAAACCAAAGTACCATAATGATAATACATGAATACTTATTGTGGATGATTTTCTGCGCACTGCACATTGATGCAGTTCGTCATGTGGGACCTGGTGAATTCAGGGGGTCCTGCCTTTGGTGAAGGTCTGGATGCATTGTCCTGCAGGAGCACTTGTGCAGGAGAAAATCTTCCTACGTATTATATCTATTGGATGATGGGATAAGTCTATGATGATGATGATGATTGATGACAAAACTATCAAAATAACTTTTTAGATATAATATGTCATACGTGTTTATCTATGTACCAATTTTATCCCATAAGCGTTGGACCTTGAAAGCTATCATACTGTTTCCAAGGTGTTCTCTTCTGTTAAAAATGTGAAATGCCACCTTCTGTTCTCACAGGTTCTTCAACGGGTCCATACAATCATGAAATTAACATGGGTCAGGAACACACCGTACGTTGAAAGGTGAGCTGAAACAATCAACCTTTGTCTGTATACCTTGTGTAGTCCAAATTTGGAAATCTATTTTTTCTTTCTTCACTTTTTAATGATGAATTTGTCAGTTGACTCAAGATAGTGATGGACTGTTTTGGTGATTTTGACTCTGTGATGGTAGATGGATGGAATGAATTCCCCAGCCATTACTGTTAGTTTAGGTAGTCATTTTCATATGTGGGGTCCATGTTGTGTTGATCCATACGCCACTGTTGCAAATAATGCAAAGCTGTCTCCCGCCCCGCCCCGCCGCCCCCCCTCCCCCCCCCCCCAAAAAAAAAAAAAAAAAAAAACCACTTGATGCTTGCATTTTGTTCTCCATCTCGTGCTTTAGTTAATATTTTGTGGTTATCTCCAGATTGGTAGATAAGCTTACTATTCTGTATAAGGAATCTTCTGTCAGAAAAGGCCGCGAAGAAATCCGCACACACATCCGTCAGATATTTGTGCTACTCCAACAGTAAGTGATATGTGATTGGTATGCAAAAGTGTGTTTGTAATTTTTATGTTTACTCATATTTCCTTCATCAGATTGTTACCTTCTGTAGGCACTTTCTTATTCGTCTTTCAGTTTGATCTTTTCTGATTCTCTCTTTGTTCTGACAAGATGCAAGGCCCAGCAGTTAGAGGCAGCTTGGAATAAGCACAGGGATGATCCTAACCTAATTGCATTGATGCCATCCTCAATAAAAACTGACATTGTTTCTGTAAGGGACTCTGCATACTGATACTGATACCTCTCTCTCTCTCTCTATATATATATATATAGTTTTAACCTGACTATGATGGTCATTGTGTTGCTTTCGATGAATTTGGGCATTTCTATGTACCCAAGAAGCTGTTTTTCTTTACCAACACCATCATCATGATCATCATCATTTCTTATAACCTATTCCATTAATGCAGGGTAGGTAGGTACTCATAAAAATAGACTTAGTTTGGCTCAGGAGTTTTTGTGGCCTGCTGCCTACTTTTTGTCATCCTTCTACCTTTCATTTAGTGAAGGGAAATTTCATAAATGCGACACTTGTCGAATGGACAACAGGTCAAGGCATATTAGACGCCCATGTAATGCTCAAACAGTTTTTGCTTAGAACACTGAAACATCCATGAAGGGACCATGGAACAAGAGGCTATTTCTAAGTAGTGAGGGAGATGGATTAGGAGTGCCGATGGGACCAATTGAATAAGGGACTAATGACTATCATCGATTAATTCTGCAGTTGGAATTGGTTATAGAAAATGATGGTGCCAGCTGTTTGTGATATTTTGGCCTCCAAAAAGGGAAGGTTATATGATGGTACAACGTTTCTGCCTTCTTCCTTCCTAATCATTTCCAGCACTGGTTGGAAAACTTTGCCGAATCCTTTGTGACTCCTGATCCTGGTGTTGCCTCGGACCCCAATGGAATGGGCATGCGTCCAATTTTCCAAAATACTGAAACCAGTTACCTTTTGGTGGCATTCCACTGCACTGATGTGATTTTATCGATGTGACTTGAGCAGGTCGTTCACTAATGTTTGGTTTGGAAGGCTTTTAATTTTTATCCAGGGGAAGCGTACAGTTAGCTATGTGATTCAAGAACCCGTGCTTATTTATATGCTGTTTAGATCTGTCTCTCTAAAATGAAGCAGAAGGAAGGAAAGAAAGAAAGAAGTGATCTTTATATTCTTCCATGAAATAGTTGACTCTTGTAAAAGAAATGATCTTTTTATTCTTCCATGAAATGGTTGACTCTTGTAAATTGGCTTATTTTGTATGCTGTTTAGATCCCTCTCTAAAAAGAAGCAGAAGGCGAGAAAGAAAGAAGTGTTTATCTTTTACTTGTGAAATAGATGGCTCCTGTAAATTGTTTGACTTATGTTTCCAACTGGTTGGGCAAGAGGAAAAAATTGCATAAGTTCCTTCAAACAAGGCCATATGCATTTGCAATATTGCTGTGGTAAAGAAAATCTTATTTGTGAACTTTGTTGAAGTCATGTCATCATCATTTCTATCATACAGTGGAAATGCAATTCATGAAGTCTCTTGGTAATTGATTTAGAAAGACGCCAAATCTGGTTTGGATTTAGAAAGAAAACACAGCTACGCCTAGAGGACAGAAAATTCAAGAGCCTGTTTGTTTGATTGGCATTGAATTCCTAGTATTAGTTCTGTCAGAGGGGCTATGAGTGTGAGGATAACAGTCCACCAGAAATGCCTATCAATTAATTGCCAACCATCCAACCATATCGCACTAGTAAATTATATTCTGTGATAGTTAAAGGTCTCAATTGCATTTCCAGTGGCTTATCTTTTCATCATTCAGTTTCAACTTTCAGCAAACCCTCTTTGCAGTGAATGCCAATTCAATGGGTAGGCAACCAGGCCCAGGATCTGATTTTGCAATCTCTGTCCATCTGTGATAGTGCTCATTAAACTCAAGCCTTTGGAGTACTGCAAATAATGGGTAACTCGTTGCTACAAAATGATCAAGGAGGCTGCATCTGGCTACTTGTATGCATGAAGGCCTCATTTGATTGGTACGAACCAGAAATTGAACTGTTCAAGGATCCTAGCCGTCCAACTAATTATTGTTTGCACAAATGAACTTGGTCGAGGATTGTATTTCTAGGGATGCAAATGGGATGGTTCGAAGTTGAACCGAATCGGGAAGCGGAACTGTTTTGTAAAGGCTCGGAACCTGTTTCATGTTTTTGGACCTGGTATTGACAAGAGGACCTGGTCCAGTTCTAGAACTGGTTCTGACTTATTTTTTCTTTTTTTGAATTAAAATAGGGATATCGTTCAACCCAAACATTGAAAAAGTGTTATTATTCAATAGTGCCCCAGGTCTACATTTCACATCTGATAAAACTCAAAATCTTTGGAAATAATATATATATATATATATTTATATATTGTTACATGAAGTTTTTGACATTAGCCTATATGAACTCAGAAATCATGTCTTAAAAATACACATCCACAGGCCGAGTCCATGGGTTGGAACCTGTATGGACGTGGAACTGGAACCGAACCTATTGAGCAATTGGACTCTGAATGGATATTTAGGTCCTGTCCCATTTATGAATCGAAACCTAAAATAATTTCCAAACTTGATTTTTAAAGATCAGAACCTCTGTCTAATTGAAGAATCAGAAATCCCATTACATACGTGAATGTCCTTGTGGTTTGAAAAGGTACAATGGATGAACAGTCAACCTTTCCGAAACAAAGTTGGCTCTTTCATGGCCCAAATGTGATTGGCTCCATTAATCACTAGGTTAAAGCCCCTCAAGTGTTGGATGTACACTAGAGACCCATGATCATCCTTAACAGCTCCTACCTTGGCTACTAGGCCTAATCATAAAACTCTCAATAGCAACTAAACAGAAGTCCACTGACCTCTTATGGAAAATATCCTTTTTTAAGGCCATGCCCATGACAATATATATAGGGTAATATTCGGGGTGGGAACTTTTCTCATGTATTATGTGAGAATTTTTTTGTGGAGCCCAATTGTGGGCCTCATTTGGGGATGGGAGTTGGGGGATGGAAAGATCTATGTGAGACCACCCTAAGTATCAAGTTTGACCCCAAAACCTATGTCCCTAACCCCTTTATCCGTGACCCACAAGTTTAATGGTTTTATATTCAAAAAAATATTCAACCCTTGATTCAACGGTTTTGCCAATTCTTAGGATTAGTGACTATCAGGGGGTTTCCTATTGGTTGCTAGGTTTGGACGGGTTACTAGTTGGGTCCCGTAAAAAGGTTTTCATATAATATGTGAGAACTAGTTCTCACTTGAATATCCCCCCCCCCCCCCCCCCTTTCTCCACACACACACACAGAGGAAAAATCATATATGGTTATATACATAAAATGAATATTCATGTGCAAAAATGAAAAGTTCTCTCACCATATGCTGAGGGATGAATGCACATGAATGTCCCCTTGTATATATATATATAAATATATATATAAATATATATAAATATATTATATATAAATATATATAAATATATTATATATAAATATATAAATATATTATATATAAATATATATATAACTATATATATATAAATATATAAATATATTATATATAAATATATATAAATAAATAAATATATTTATATATAATTATATATATATTTATTTATATATAAATATATATATATAATTATTTATATAAGAGGATGAATGCCAATGGTACGGAGATAGGAGAACACCACATCAGTCCATGACAAAAACACCCTCCTCATCGTCCAAACAGCTTTGTGCAAGTGCTTCTTCAGTCACCCAATCACCTGCAGTAGATAAAGACCATCCATGTTCGATTAGATTCAACTCTCCTCTACCTCTCTCTCCAAACCCCCATAAACCCTTCCTCTCTGCTTGAGCTTCACTGCTTCAAAAACCCCATAAGCCCTCTCTCTCTCTCTCTCAATGGATGGAATTGTCTTCCCAAATCGTCCTTCCTTGCCCAACCTACCAACAAAAGCAACGACCCCACCAATCCCTCCACCAAAATTCAATCCTCCACTTCCTCCCCCTCCTTCACCTCCTCCCTCTCACTCTTTCCCCGTTGATTCTCTTCTCCAACACCTCGTCCGCATCTCCTCCCCTCCTCCTCCAACCAATACCCAAAACCCCACCACCCAATTCCCTTCCTTACGCCTCTCCTCCAGGTCCAACCCCCAACACCAAGCTACCCAGCTCAAGAATCCCACTTCAATCCCATTTCTTCAATTCAAAGACAACCAAGAAGAAGATTCAGCTGCTTCCGCGGATACCCATATTGAATTCCTCTCCAAAACAGGTAAGGCTGTATTGAATTATATCATCAAACTCCCTTTATCAAATTTGAATGCTTTTCTAGATTCTGCTAGAAATGAGATTCTTGGGGTTGATATGGTAGGCCTCTTGAAGGGGTTGGAACTTTCAGGGGATTGGGAGAAATCCCTTTTGCTGTTTGAATGGATTGTTTCTAATTCCAATGAGAGAAACACAAAATTAGATACCCAAGTGATTGAAGTCATTGTTAGAATTCTGGGCAGACAGTCGCAGCATTCGATCGCATCAAAGCTGTTCGATGAAATTCCCATTGTGGACTACTCGCTTGATGTCCGAGCATACACGACTGTTCTCCACGCTTATGCTCGGGCGGGCAAGTATGAGAAGGCGATCACCTTGTTTGAGCAGATGAAGGAAAAGGGGCTCACCCCAAATCTAGTTACTTACAATGTCATGCTCGATGTGTTTGGAAAGATGGGTCGATCTTGGAATCGAATTCTAAGCTTGTTGGATGAGATGAAATGCAATGGACATAAGTTTGATGAATTCACATGTAGTACAGTTATAGCTTCTTGTGGAAGAGAAGGGTTGTCTGAGGAAGCATCAAAGTTCTTTGATGAATTGAAGTCGCAAGGTTACATCCCTGGATTAGTGACTTACAATTCTCTGCTACAAGTGTTTGGGAAGGAAGGGAATTACACAAAAGCATTGCAGGTTTTGAAGGAAATGGAAGAGAACAACTGCCCCCCTGATTCTGTGACTTATAATGAGATTGTAGCTGCATATGCAAGGGCTGGGCTCTGTGAGGAAGGGGTGGGTGTTATCAATATGATGATGAGTAGAAACATCATGCCGGATGCGGTAACATACACGACTGTGATTGATGCTTATGGCAAAGCCGGGAAGGTAGATAATGCCTTGGAATTGTTTGATCAGATGAAGAAATCAGGTTGTGTTCCTAATGTGTGTACATACAATGCTATACTTGGGATGCTTGGGAAGAAATCACGATCAGAGGAGATGGTTGGCCTACTCTGCCAAATGAAGTCAAATGGGTGCCGACCGAATCGGATAACTTGGAACACGATGCTGGCCACATGTGGTAAAAAGGGTATGCATAAGTATGTGAATCATGTGCTTTTGGAGATGAAAAAGTGTGGGTTTGAGCCGGATCGTGATACATTCAATACATTGATCAACGCATATGGTCGATGTGGGTCTAGTGCCGATGCTTTAAAAATGTACGATGATATGATCAAAGCAGGTTTCGGTCCTAGTGTTTCAACTTACAATGCACTTCTGAATGCGCTGGCTAGAAAAGGTGACTGGGAAGCAGCAGAATCCATCTTGCTAGATATGAAGGGCAAGGGCTTCAAGCCCAGCGAAACATCGTATTCATTGATGCTGTATTCTTATGCCAAAGGAGGTCATGTTGATGGGATACAGACCATTGAGGCAGAGATCTATAGTGGCCGGATCTTTCCTAGCTGGATGCTTTTGAGAACCCTGGTTCTTGTGAATTTCAAGTGTAGAGTGCTGACAGGTATGGAAACAGCATTTGAAGAGTTGTTAAAGAATGGCTACAAGCCTGATTTGGTCATCTTAAATTCAATGCTTTCAATCTATGCCAAGAACAAGATGTATGATTTAGCACATGAAACGTTATCCTCAATCTGGCAATCTGGGCTGAAGCCGGATCTTTTCACCTACAACACCTTGATGGACATGTACGCAAGAGCTGGAGAGTGTTGGAAAGCCGAAGAGGTCCTCAAAGGACTCCAAAGCTCTGGGGGAAAACCGGACCTCGTGTCTTACAACACAATCATCAATGCATTCTGCAAGCAAGGCCTTATGCAAGAGGCCTTGAGGATCCTCTCAGAGATGACTGCAATGGGAATTCGTCCATGCATTGTCTCCTACAATACTTTCGTGGCAGGGTATGTGAGCCTTGGGCTGTATACTGAAGCGAACGATGTTATTGGTCATATGATGCAGCATGGTTGCAGGCCAAATGAGCTAACCTACAAGACAGTGGTAGATGGTTACTGCAAGTTGAATGAATATGAAGAAGCACTGGAATATATTTCCAAGATCAAGGAAATGGATCATTCTTTCAGTGATCACTCACTATACAGACTAGCTAAGCGGGTCCAGGAGAAGTTTTAAGTGTATTAAATTGGAAGTATCTCCTCTCTATCCAATATTATGAGAATGTCTTGGAATCAAATATGATCATTAGTTCATTCTTGAGTAGTGATGAGCTTGATTCTGAAGCACTGTCATTTAAGGGATAACCACTGTACTTGCAATGTGGTCTTTGATCATTAGCCAAGTGCTGTTCTGTGTTGTGTAGATAGCTCTCTCTATGTTCCATACACTCTGTTGCAGTCATCCACCTTTTTTTTAGCAAATGTACAAGAGGATTGGTGGAACAATCTTGTTACAACAGTTTTGTAAGCTTTGTAAGATCTTTCTGAATCACTCACATAAATGGAAAACGTATGAATTATGATTCCTAGAGAGTCCAATTTCTACCTACAAACCATAATAGAGTTGTGCTTCATTTCAATATATTTTTATCACGTATAATTAACTTTGGCTCAGTGTTTTAAGAAGGGAAAATTCCAAATAAGGCCTTTAGTTTTTGCCTTATTTTGAAAAAAGAACACGAAGTTTTAAAACCTTTTAAATAAGGGTCTGGATTTCCCGTAAGTTTCCAATGAAGGACATCCTGCTCAGTTTGGCGTCACCCTGGCCAGACCAGCTGGTTATCGGACACAGGTTTTTCCAGCAGCTTTTTCCCCAGTTTTTTAAAATACCCAAATTACCCTTTGACATTGGCGGTTTCCTCCCAGAACTGGTTTGAGTCTCTCATTGTCGATTTGGGCAGGCTTTCGACATCTGAGTGTGAATTTCTTGAGATCAACGTAGCTGGTGAAGGATTTTGACTCACTTGAGTAGACTCCACCTGGTGGTATGCAAACAAGTCGAGTGAGTTGTTTGACTCTGACCAAATACAACTATGTACTTGACTGTGTAGGGTTCTGCTTCAACTCTGAGTCACATGACTCGGACAGAAATCTTATCAGCTCTGCTGTGGTGATTGGGCTTGCAAATCCCAGTCCAATCTGCTTTGGGCCTGCAAAATTTCTTTACTGAGTTTTTGAAACCATGAGTCAGAAATCTGGCTCAAAACAATTTGAGCTTCATTTGGGCTGAGTTTGAGATTGGTGGGTGGGCAACTTTATATAATGTCTGGCCCAATAATAAAACAGGATGGCTCTGACCCAATTGTGCCATCAGTCTATTTCTACCTACTTGGCTTAACTAGCCCTGACAAGGTAAACATACGAATTAGAGCTTATTAGAGGGGCACATTTCTATGGTTTCACAAATTTGATTGTAGTCTGGATCTAAATAAGTTGAAATGCAACTATTTTCTTGCCCGTAAAGTGATTGGGTTCATCATAAGTGTCCCACAAAAAGTAAAACAACAAATCAGAACTCTACTTCTGCATCTTATTGCTTTAGACAAAAAAGGTCTTATTAAAAGAGTAAGATCCACCTTACTTATTTTTCCAGAGGCTGAAGCTCTACTTCTAATCAAATGATGCAATTAGAGGTTTATCAAACACTCTGAAAACTAAACAAGTTTTAGAACATGAAATAAGAGCTTATTTTTAGAGTTTCCAAACGCCCCCTCAATTGCTCCGCATCAGGTCCCTCCGAATGTAGTTGCCTGTAATTGGTTATTGAAAAGAACAAAAGAACCGCATCCTTTCAAGATCGAACACAGGAACCTTTGTTTGCGTGTAAACCAAGTAAACTCGCACTCAGCTTTCAAAGATCCAAATGTGCCCAATTTAATCATCAGTTTACACAAAAGTCTACAGCTAAGGAATCCAATGTATCAAATTTAATCATCAGTTACCAAATTTTTAATCATTGGAAATGGAAGCAAAACAATTTCCAACATGATCCACCCTAATCAATCCAAAAATGTATATAATTTAGATCCATCCCTACAAACACAAGCTTAAAATACTACAATTACTTATTGTTGCATATCAGGAGAACTTCCAAACAGAGGCAGCATCATGACTAAGTTTGCCACATTGTGTTCTCCAACCAAGCTGCAGCAACCCCATTCTAACTAATTAGCCACTTTATAGGTGCTGATTACGAAAACTCAAATCATAGAATGAATGACCAGTAAATGCACTCCAATATCATTGAAGCATATCTAGTTCTAATAAAAAAAGTTTGTATGCCAATCTTTTTACACAATCAAATCCTGACGAGGATAGAGTAGCAGCAGTCCCTGACAAGTGCCTTTAGCAGCCACCATTCAGGAAAAATGTCTTTACCAACTACACGATTAGCTGGAAAAAGCATTAAGGATTTACAAAGAGAACATCCTAAACCTAATATGACTCTAGTTGCCGAATTCAGCAAATTCCTCAGGTGCTACAGCAGGTGAATAAATTGATGTTCGCATCTTTTGGTAATGCCAGCAAGATCAGGTTTCCACCATTGGTTCAGGACCTGATGGCTCAGGTGTGACTGAGAGAGTTCGGGTCGACTGGTGTACAGAATTGAAAAGAATGTCCTTGATTACCTACAAAGGAAATAACAATGAAATGATATGGTGTTGAGCTTCAATGGGAAACATGGATGTAATTCAAAAACATATAGTTAATCGTCACCTGTGACATGAGGCCATGAACCTGCTCAACTGTAATTTTTAAGCTATCACGAGCTATCTTTGCAAGCTGGGATTCCTCCTACAGTCCACAAAGTGGACGTACAGGTCAGTGCAGCAACAGTTAAAAAGGTAAAAGAAGGAAGTTTAATAGCCTACCATAGAAATGTCTTGACAGTTTCAGAATGCACACTCTAGATAATTTCATGTGAGCACATGTTGCAGTTGCTACCAGTATTGAAAGACAAAACTACTTAACAGAGGAAAAATAGAGAGATAAAACTACTGCAACTATAATGTGATTATTTAGATCAAGATCCAACACTAGTAATCATTTAGATCAAGATCCAAAACATACTGATCTGTGAAACCTAAATGTGAATGTATATTCCATGTAAGGTTGCACAGGAGCTGGGCCAGGTCAAACCTAATAATCCATACCCAAGCCATTTGATCCAACCCCAAAATAGCCAGTCCCCTGTCACTATCTGCAATCCAGATAGTGGATTGGTTCCATTTGGTTCACAACCTTTGCCCTTTGGTTCATTGTCAAAAGATGGGTTCACATTCCAGATTGCAAATGGGTTGGAATATGGATCATGATTCAACCTTTCATAATTCATTAGTCATGAACCTAACAATATACAGGCCTATACTGGACCTTCCTATTTGTGCTGGTGGAATCCATCATTCTGTTATCTAAACTATTGACATTGTGGATTCCATTGAGGATATACATAAAATAGAGAAAAAGGGATAAACCCCTTGCCTTCTCAGTTAAAAAAAAATAGAAAAACAAAAATAGAGTTACGAAGCATAGGAAATGTCCAAATTCAACACAGGTAAAGGACAAAGAAACAGATGCCTACAGTCTTATGATCATGGTTGTCTTTTCACTTGGCAATATGTGTCTTTGACAGTGAAGGTAAAATAGGCCATGATCATTGTGATCCCTTACAATCCCTGACCCAAGAACCTTTGATCCCTGAACTAATGATCTAGTAGCCTGCTTTCGAATGAGATACGTCTTGACAAATAATGGCATGGATTCTAATCTTTCTAGCACTATATTAAACATTGTTGTGTGGTTGACAAAATGTTTACATATTATTTGAAGGGAAATATTCATATGCATCCATCCCTCACCATAGGTTGAGGGACACATAGTGGGGCAACATAGTGGGGCCTATTTTATGATCCATCCGAACCATCCACATACACGGGACCTCTTAAATTACATTGGATCCATCAAGTTTTCACCGATCCGAATGGAATGGACTGTTGGATAGAGGGTCGGACTTTTTCTTTAATAAAAAGTTGTTAAAATTGTGGGCCATGAATGAAGGGGTTTGTGGCATGTGAGTGACCACAAACTTGATATCTTGGTCCATCCAAAATGTCTCTTTCCACACCCCCCACCACTCCAAGTCCCATGATCAATAGGGCCCCAAGTGTGACCCATCAAGTTGTCCCTCACCATAACATGGTGAGGGATAGGTCTTAATGTTTATTACTTGCTTGTTTTGTGCTGAACCACAAATTCTGTGTTTTAGGATTTGCCATATCTGAAAATGGGGTCTAGTTTTGATATGTTCGTGCAACTTAGCTGGCCAGGAAAGGACTTGCCAAGGTACAGCTGATGGTTGAGGACATGGTTCAAAATAGCTACATAGCGGCCGCATTATCGGCCGTAGTGGCTGCTACGCTATTTTGAAAATAGCAGCGTTATGATCTAAAACCTAGTAGAGCTAAACAATTTTAATTTAAAACACCATTTTTCCTAGTTCTTCTCCTCAACAACCTTTCCTAGACTTGTCTCTACCCTCATATGATTCCAAATCACTAAAAAAACACAAGATTGACTGCTACACGAGATTCAAATTTTTTTTTTTTTACTATTTAAAAAATTTACACCGCGATGCCACTATATATCACCGCAACCACCGCGTATCGCATGCTATGTAGTGTTTTGGCCACTTTCCGGTATGCCCGCCGCAACTGCTATTTTGATCCTTGGTTGGGGATAATTTCACCTGTATGGCACTTTTATGTTATCTTTCCATTATGTGTTAAAGTTCTACCAATTTGAAAAGAAATGACATCAGGTATGTAAGACCGGAACTATAAGTTTACTATCTAGTTAATTTACATCAACCTTGGGTTTCAGGATTCTTGCTTAGTATCAACGCCACTCAATATTTCTTTCCGACACTCTTTAGGTATCTTCATTTCACAAAAACAAAAATCTCATGTAGCTGGTTTGCCACAAGTTAGCACTCTGTCATGTGCCAGTCTCAAGCTTATATATCAAGAGCTGCATTGGACAGCCAGTTGGCTATGAAAGATCGCCAAACCACCTATTTATTGGGCCCATCTAATGTACTTTAGAAGCTTCGGAAAATACAAAAGCATGTCCTAGAACGATGTCGCAGAGCCAGAAAAAGATTCTATCAACTAGGATTTTATACTGAATCCAGTTCTTTGAATGAAGACAGAGGTACAGTTTGGCAAGCCTACTTTTCAGTTATTTTGACTGATTGGAAAAGTTCAGGTGCATGTCTGATTCAATCAGCTTTATGAACTTTTGCCTCTTTTCAAAAACTAACTAAATGTAACTTTTTCATGAAATAGATGCTCTAAGTGTTTTTTACTGTTTGGCAAAGTTCAGGTGGATGTTTGATTCAATCAGCTTTAAGACCTTTTACCTCTTTTCGAAAAGTAACTAAAGGTAACTTTTTCAAATTGACATGAATGTTAAAAGGAATCAGACACTTCTTGTTTTTCTCTCGACAAGTTTGTTCATTTAATTTTTATAATATGACAAGTTTGCATGTGCTACTTTTATTCTATAACAATTTTGCTTGTACTACTGTTATTATAAGATAACTTTGCCCATACAACATTTTTTATATTAACTTTGAACATTTAACTTTCACAGTATGACAAGTTTGCTTCTCTTTTTATTTATTTATATATATATATATATATAAATTGAATTAGACATACCAAAGAGTCTATTTGTAAGAAGGTCTAATCGGAACATCATATTTCAAATAGATCTATTTCAATCAGCTCCATTTCAAATATTGGTATCTCTTTGGAAGACCATAATCAGTCTTGGACAGCTGTTTTAAAAGGAGGTTGGCGTTCTAGAATCGTGCATAGAACAGTTTGGTACCATCCTCCTCTTGGTATTTTAAAGTTAAACTTTGATGATAGTTTTGTTCAAAGTGTTCAACAGGGAGGTAGGGGTGGCGTCATCAAAGATTGGAATGGAATCATTATTAGAAACTTTTCTAGGCCAGTGCATTTTCTGATGCTAACTTAGCAGGGTTGTTTGCTGTTCTAATTGGGAATTGTGGGCTGCAAACATTTAGATGTCTTAATCCTATCCTTGAAGGTGATTCCTTTTCTTCTATCCAATGGGGTTCTGGAAGAGCTATTCATCCTTGGAGGCTAGAGGATTGGGTGGAGGAGGTGCAAGATATTTCAAGTCTGTTGGGTGCTTCTTTACATCATATTTTAAGAGGCTAATTTTATGGCGGGTAGTCTGGACAGGGAAGGAGTTGTTCACACTTCTATTTCTTTTGATGTATAATTTCTAGTGTTGTTCTCTTGTTTGTTCTAGCTTTCGTTGTCTTTGTTTTTGTCTGGTTTTTGGTGGAATAAATTTTTATCATTTATAAAAAAAAAAAAAAATCAGCTCCATTTCAAATAGATAAGACTTGTAAACAAGCCCTAACTATAATGTTTAACTTCACTGCAAACGAATTAAAATATTAGCTACGCATGAGAATGAGAAGCATTTAGAACAAATCAAATTCACAAATGTAGTTCAATTCGGATGGGAAACCAATAGTGCTCCTGTCAGCTATATTCTGCATAGAAATATTTATTTCCCTTCAGGTCTATATTGCACTGACTGACTGAAATATTTGCATAGCCTGGCTGATATGATACTTTAACCACAACAAAACAGCCAAAAATAAATAAATAAATAAGTTCATCAGTTCTTGCCATCCCTAACTATAGCTCAAACTATGTCCGAACTACAGAAACCAATAATTCAGATAAACAAATCTACACTGACCTCTTTTTTCCTTTGTGGAGCAACAAGAAAAGATCCCATTCGTGAATGAGATAGTTGATTCTCGGCTTGCTCAACTTTTTCAGCTGCATGACGAAATGAGCAAATAGCAACAGGTCAGTACTTTGAGTACAATAACATAAAATCACCACCAAAGGAAGCAACAGCGTAATCAAAATGGGGCTACCCAAGAAAATAACTAATGGCGAGATACATGGTAGCCAACAAGCTCCTCATGGTTCTAAAATGCCACAGCCATCATCATTAACATAGTGGTTATAGCTAGGACAAAACAATTCCATGCATAATTGGCCAAAACCTTAAATTGTCCCGAAACTCCATTCAAGCCACTTCTCTACCACTAAATCATTTGCTAAGGCTATATCCATGTCTCTGACTCCTAAAGCAGCAGAAATCTCTGAAACTGAAGTTTGTTAGATTCGAATCCTTCGACTCTATCATAAGCATTAAAGATATTGTTCACTGTTATGAACAATCTAACAATAAACTGTAAGTCGAGGACTAGCTGCTACAGCAGCCACATTAACAACTATTGGAAGAGTCTTTACATCTATGATCCTCACAACACTTCAGTTTAACTGATTCATATTGCACTACCTCGACTCACTTGAACATCATCAAACGAACCAAGTCAGAAGAACTACTTGATGATTCTTTTTCATGTTTTTCAAACCAAACCCCGATACTATGAGGTGGAATAAATTTCACTAGACACCAAAAATAAAAGACTCCAATGAAATCGAACTAAAGTTTTTATGATGATTGCCCAAAATAAACCTAAATACAATGCAAAGCAAAAAATCAGTGCCTCTCTGGCAGAAACAAGACATTGACTCACCTAAATCTGAAATTTGGCCCGCGACATAGTCTCTATTTGCCAGCAAGGGCGAAGAAGAAAGTGTATTTACCCAATACTTGTTCCATAGCAGGTCCAAGAGGTGACAATCAAGAGAGGACTTGAAATATGTAACATCCAATGCATAATACTGCAAGAAAACAAAAATACACGCCATAAATAATCAGAAATGAAATGAGTGGGCTAGATTGAGAAGTTAACAAGAAATTGTAAATAATGACTTTATTTTTAAGAAACTAAAATAGCATATGACCAAATCAAATACCATTCTATCACTCCCCGTCAAACATCAATCAAGTTATTGTATTAAATTTTGTGTTTGACCAACTCAAAGAATTCAAGACAACAGTTTTGATCTTTTGTTCAGGTTCTTTCAATTCCAGAGAAGATAATTCAAGTCCACTAAAAATTTTACACTCCACCTTCTAATATAAGGGTATGTTACAGAGCATATAACATGCCATATGAATTTTATTTTGAAGAAATCTTGGTCTTGCCACAAATCTCAGTATTTTGACTTGAATCCCTCAGATAGAGAGTGCAATGAATCCTTGTGATATTAATTAAATGAGTAGGCTTCTGATTCATTTTGGATATAAATAAAATCTTGCAAGAATATATTTTCCTTGCACCTGCAGAGTTTTCAGGCTTCAGTTATAATTCTCTGAAATTTACCTATTTTTTATGTGGCCTCACTTGTCGATGGTCGTGGACCGTGCTTAAAAATATAGGGAGTTTGATGTAGCCATCACCTTCCCATAGGTTTCGATATGTCTCACCCAGCCATGGATGTGGACTACAGCCAACACATGCTGGCCACTAATTTTAGTCTTCATTTTATCTATCTCTCCTCTTTACTAAAATAGAAGCCATAAGGACATTTAAGTAATCTTTTAACATTAATTGTTGGAAAGCCAAGATCATACAATCAAACCATTAGACTCTGATGAATGGCCTCTATTGATTTGCAGGATTTTATGCTTTCAAATCAGACATAAAATCAATAAAATCTCAGGCCACTGCTTTGGGCATTGCTTTTTTAAGTTATTAAGGGCTTCTTCTCTATTGGGTAGAGGTAAGTTCTGACCTGAGCTCTATACTGCTTCCATTTGCATGTACCACTCAATCTTAGTATTGACCAGTTCAATGTGAGTTTTGATCCATTCTGCCCCTTCTCTTTGTATATGGTTGCCATCTATAATTTGGAGGTGATGTTCTCCTTACCAAATAAAAGAATTCTATTGTAAATAATTCTAACTAAATATGATGAAACCACATTGCTCCCACAATTAGTGTCAGCAAATTAACATAAAAGATTTGCTGTCTCTTAACATCTCATTTCTCACCCCATTTCAGAAAATGCTAAATCAGATTCTCAAATCTGATCATGGTATATACTTCTCTAGTATTTGGAAAAAAATAATGGATGATAAATGAGAAGAGGCAAGACAAAAGTTCTAGCCTTCAAGGGAGAGCACCTCCCACGTCCTTAACTCTATAGAAGCTTGGTTGGAAACCTATACCCCACCAGACGGAAGGTGTCACCAGGAATGAAGAGGAAAATGTACTCGTGCCATCTTTAGGCTCATTAATGAAGTTGTTGAATATGAGGCTATATCATAGAAAGATTGGAGATATGCTCCTATCATTCTCCAAACCTTTTTCTCTGGCTCGCATATGATTTCTTTGATCTCCTTATCATCAGGAAAGATGCTCTGACAAGTCATATCATGGGAGAGATTGGGAACTTACAAAAAAATTATCACGGATCTTTTCTCTCCAAGAGAAGCTGTAGATAGTTGTATTTTTTTTCTTTTTCTTTTTTGACTCTATTCTTAAGAGAGCTTACGAGGATCACCTTGTCATAGACAGGTCATAGAAACCCTGTCTTGTTCATGTATTTTCTAAAGCTCCCTGTATTTCCAATAAATTGCAGAAAAGATGAAAACTCAAGATCATTGAAAGAAGGCCCGATAATACATAATGACTAGCACAAAAACCCCTGCTAATCATAGGTATGCACAAAAGAGGTAGGATTCTATGCATGTTTAGAAATGAGGGAGATGGTGTAAGAAACCAGATATCAACCCAAAAGCTTAAGCTCATAGGTGGAAGGCCCATACATGTATATTAAGACATGTCAAGCCTATTACTTAGGCAATGTGGGATGTGTGACTTCTCAACACTCCCCCTCACGTGCAGGGCCAACAGATTTCATGGACGGGCTTGTCAAGTGGGCTACACAAGAACAACGGGATCGGAACCCGCTCTGATACCATGTAAGAAACCATATACCAACCCAAAAGCTTAAGCTTTTGGTGGAAGGCCCATATAGGTATATTAAGACATGTTAAGCCTATTACTTAGGCAATGTGGGATGTGGGGGAAGTATATTAGTGGAAAGTGGAAGGAGAGTATGTTAGCAATTGTAAAAACTGAAAGTAACTTCCCAATCAAAATAAAAAGTACAGTCAAAATTGGATCCAAAACCTTCTACCTCACTATATTATAATTGGCCTAATGAAAAGGGCAGTCATCTTTAACAAGAATCTAAATAGTGCCTTGTATTATTCTTTGGGTTTTTGTGTGTGTGTGTGTGGGGGGGGGGGGGGGGGGGGGGGGGGGGGTGGGTTATGCAGCTTTTGATAAGGATTGAGATAAACCTTAAGCCATTTTTATGATAATATCTAATCAATTGATAATAAACATGCTACACATCCCATAAGCAATGAAGCTGATAATGATAAGCAGTACAATTCTCATACATTTTGAATAAAATAGGATTGAATGTGAATCTTTTTTTCAATAATTTTTTCATTATTACCAATAAAAATAATAATCTTTTCCAATAATTGAATATAAAGTTATGGAATGCAAATTGTATGGTTACAACCACAATACAGACCTGATGCAGGCCCTCGGGTTAGGGCTTGCGTAGATGCCGAAGCACGTGTCAAAAGACACCTCAAATTATCTCCACAGAGATTTTAACACGAGGAAAAACCTCTCCAAGGGAAAATCCCAATTTTACTCAATTATTCCAAATCTTAGATTATCATCTCTACAATGCAATATAAAAAGGCAAAGTAAACTTAGGGCCTAAGAAAATCCAATCTAATAATAGAAACTATCCTAATCAAACTAGGAAACCAAATAAATCAGAATGCTAATCCTAATTACAATAAAATTAGGAATCTAATAAAATTAAATATCCTTAAAACTATGTTGGGTGGGACCAGCGGTGGAGTGGTAGCCCGCTCTGCATCAAGACCACTAGACATGCCCCATATAGATAACTGACATCAACTGACAACAGGAATGAGATTTCACCCCTAAGCTTTTTAAGATAAGCAGCAGCATAGGATATTAGGATTAGATTCAAACCTGTTTGCAGTGAACGCCAAAATCTTCTATCTTATTAAGGGGAATGGTCTGATATTCTGACACAGGCTCATCAGGAGGCATATAGCCTTCTGGATATGTCCTAAACGCTCCAATCTCAACCTTCCCTGCTGATACTGTTCTCGTAGGATCAATAACAATTGCCAAGAATGGCTCCTGGAACTGTTGATTCAGCATCTGGGTCGAAACATCAATTCCCGAGAGCCAGCATCCATAGCCAGGGTGTGAGTGATACCATCCTACCACATTCTCCAACCTGCCAGCCTGATCACCAAGTCAAAACAAAACACCTGACAATGTCAAAAACAGCAAAAAAGAGGATAAAAAAAATGCAGAGTTTGACAACCTAAAGCATCCTTCATGCAGGGACACCATGGAAAGACTAAGATTGATCCAGACCATTATGCAGTTCCAGGCAGTTGGATCAGCAGAATGGAGAAAGGAATTCAACAGCATCCATATATCAGATGATTGGGGTCCTTGAATCCTTTCAAGTTTCAATATTCATATCAGAACCCACTTGCAAATTGATGATGCAATAAGCAGCCCTGGACGTCAAACTGAGAATCTAGAATTGGTTACAAACCTGCTTGTTGGTTTGCGAGTATTCGACCATGTACTCATAGGCATCAGCCTGGGCATTCACTCGCGTCTCAGTGCCCTCAACAGGGAGAGCAAAAGCATCCATCACAATGAAGGCATCGCCGTCAATCTTGCCTTGCATGAGGCCCATCACCTCAATGGTGCCCCCGGAGCGAGCGTGGACCACCATTTTAAGAAGTGCCAAGGCGGATACCTTGACACGCTTGAAGTAGTTTGGGTCTTGTGACCAGGGTCTATCCTGTTGGACCTTGGCCTGAGCGGCCTCATCATAAACATATATGGAGTCCAAGTCCCCATTTGTTACTTGAGATTCCATGCTGATGATGTTGTTCTCAAGTTCCCATGTCTTCTGAGCAAGAACTGCCGATGAAGAAGGATCCATCCTCTCTTCTTGCTTCCTCTTCTCTCCTTTCCTTTCCTTTCGTCCGTCTGTCATTATAATAGATGGAACAAAACTGAACTAGTATCAAATTTCAATGAATTGCATCAACTTGAAGTCTCGAAGACACAGCTAAATATTGACAGGAAATTGAAATAGTCAAATGAAATGCTAAAGTAGAACAATCCTTCAATAAGTTTCCCCAGCAGACCCATTTGCTTAATCGGAATTGAATTCTTAGAATCTCTGAGCAATGCCTTTCTATCAAAGAGACTAAAAGTGACATATCCAATGTGAACATCCACAAGGATGCATCACAAAGTACCCCTTATGATTGTAAGAGCCCATTTGGTAATCAATATCTGATTCCTAGGATTTCTAAACAGTGTCATTCTATCCTAAAGCCAAAAAGTAAAGGATTAAAGTTGAAGATCTTCAATGGGACAATTGTTGATCTCCCCCTTTGAGAAGAAATAATTAAGCATCCATCACCCCGTAAGCGAGATCTAGGGAATTGATGCTCCCATCAACATCCCCATAGTAGACACCTCACATTTTTTTATACTCCTCGGAAGACACCCCTTTATATGAATTCCTAGGAATTCAATACCAAATTGGCACATTGATCTTAAATGATTACCAGCCCATCACACCAGTAAATTAAATCCTAAAAAAGGTGATGCCCCCAAGTACATCTCCAGATTACACCCTTCACGCCTCACTCCTCCTTTTACACTCCTTAGATAAACACCCTTTTACCATGAATCCCTATCAATTCTGATGCAGTCACGTGTATCAAACACAACCCAAAATATTGTTGGATCCATCAAAGACTCAAAATACTGCTGCCTAGCAGTATGCAGTGACTGCTCCTTCGCTGGTTAGGGACGGTCAAGATGTGTCCCCGAGAGGATCGGTTATCCTTGTTTGACTAGAACTCCAACATAAACACCAAGAAGAAAATGGAATAGACGTAAAGGAGTAAAAATCACAGAGATATAATAATGGAATAACCTCACTATATTTTTTTTTATAACACCTCACTAATTGTTATTCAAATCAATTAACTGTCAACTGTGTGTACTCACTCCACTGTCCACCTTACAATGACATGTATAATACTTAAAGAAAAAGCGAAGAGATCCTCTAGAAGATCTCAATACAATTACACTTTCCTGTTAATGCTGACAAGACACAAACTTGAGAGAAAACCATCAAAATCAACTATTCTATTTCTACTCGCTATTTATCTCCTAGTAATAAGATTCTTGATTGATTCAATTGGAGAACGACAACGAAACTGAAAAACCCAAACAATTAGTCAACTCATTGATTGGGTCTCTACAGACCCTTATTGACTGTTGTGCTTTGGGGTCTAGATGCAGGCCATTTGAAGTATTGAAATTTGAGTATCACCACCAGCTTGTAATACACTCATGGGAGACCCTGTGGTGTGGGATCCTGTTGAAGTTGGGCTAGTTTTGTACCTCAATCGAATGGGTCAAAGCTTGTTTGGTTGCTGGAACTGTTGCTCAGAAATTACCATATTTACTCAGAACCCCCTGAATTTTCTTGATTTCTACAAAACAATCCCTGTAGTCTTCCAAATTATCAAAACAGTTCCTGAGTTTGTATTTTAATGAGTATCTGGAACTGTTTAAATTGAACCCCACGTTTCCATCAAATCTTGTTGATGCAAATTGATCCGCATCAAATTCAATACATACCAGTAATTAAAAACATAGCTTAGGAGTGTACATCAAAATAACCGACAAACACAGAAACACGCACACAAACTAGGCATATGGGCATTCCGTTTTTCCCCTCTCCTTCTCATCTCTACCCTTACATATTACATTCCAATGGATTTGGATAAAACCCATTCCCCAAAAGAGGGAAAAAAAACGCATGCACTAAAAATCAAAAGCAGTGGGAGATATGGGAATGTAGGATAACAAAAGTAAAATTGCAATGTCAGACAATAAAGATGACAAGAGAATGTGCAGAAAAGAAACAGGAGGAAACCCAAACAAATCAGAAGAAGATTTGGGGTTTTAGGGTTTTCGAGGGTTCGTGAGAATGCGCACTTTGGATCAAATGGAAGATACTAAGAGAGTAGGAGATGGGAACCCCGATATAGAAGAAGAAAAAGTACCGTAGCGGCCGTAAACGTTGATATTTCCGGTAGGTTTCCGGCAGCCGGAGGCTGGGAAGTAGCGGTACAAATCCGATACGAAGACTCTCGATCGATCGAGAGAGAGAACGTGGGAAGTTTTAAATTGCAGACTGCTGCAGCTTTTTTATGTTTGTCTAATGACCAAAATGCCCTCTGAATTAGGTATTGATTTTGAGAACTTCAATGGGGGTGGCACTTGGGACCAGGGGTGAATATCTGGGCCGTGCCGGCCCAAGACTCGGCACATTCATGCCCGGGCCGGGTTGGCACGGCCCGTGTCTGATAGGCGGGTCGTGCCGTGCCGATTTAAATTCTTGGGGGTCAGCGCAGGGCATGGCACGTCGGGCCCCAAATGGGCCTGGCCCATGCTGCCCATGGGCTGCCCACAGATCCCCTTTTCCTTCTTTTTTTTTTTTAATATATTTTTTTTTTGTGATAAAAAAAAGCTATAAATGGTCAATTGGGGGGTGGGGTGTTAAAAATGTAAAAATTTATTTTTTTTTACCATTTTTTCAGGAGGGGTTTTTTTTTTTTTTTAAATGACCGTTGGGGACATCGTCGGGTTGAGCCGGTCCGCCCGCGGGCTTTGGGGACCTTGCCCAGCACAGCACGAGTTTTACTTGTGCCGAGCCGGGCCGTGCCTCGAGCCTGGCAGCCTTGGCCCAACACGGCCCGCTGGGGCGGGGTCGGGCCGGGCTGGCCCGTTGACCAAGTCAACGGGCTCAGGCACGGCCCATGCATGATTTTTCCGTGCCTGGCCAGTGCTGGGCTTGGGCCGCCCGCCCAGATTTACACCCATACTTGGGAGGCTAGGGCTTGCTTCTTTTCTAGAATTTTTACGAGAGAGTTGGTAGTGCCACACCCAAAGCTTTTCCCTTGAGTTTAAGACAATATATTTATATGTAAAATTACCAAAATGGACATCACTTGTATTTTATACCTCACTCAATTTCTCTACACTCCCCCATCCCCACCACCCCCTCCGGCAATGTAAAATTACCAAAATGGACATCGCTTATAATTTATACCTCAATCAATTTCTCTATACACTCCCCCATCCCCACCGCCCCCTCCAATAGCACTATCGGAGGGGGAGGGGGACTGGGAGAGAGAGAGGGAAAGAGAGGGTAGGAGAGGGAGAAAGATAGGGAGGGAGGGAGATGGAGAGAAGGTGGCAGGTGGAGGCGGTAGGGAGAGGGAGAGAGCGAGGAAGAAGGGGAGTGAATTGAGAAGTGGAGTTTTGAGGGGTTTGGGTACTTTGGGAAGAATGGGGTGTGTATGGAGTAATTTTGAAAATCTTTTGACTTCTTTAGGCTAGGTAGAGAGAAGGGGTGTGCTCTGAGAAGTCTGGGGTGTGGCATTGGCAGCTGTCTTTCTATCATGTTAGGGTTTTTTTGACATGATGTTCTTATCCCTTATAATCTTTTAAATGTTACGTTTCTTCACAAGTTAAAATTTCAGCCACTTAAGGTCTCAAATAACCTTTGAGAATTCTGCAATTCCAAATGCTAAGGCTTGTTTGTTTGGAATAATTGTGAGAATTCAAAATACTGCCCCAAAAAATAAAATTTCAAATGCTCAACCCTGCTTCTACCATTTGAAAGCTGGAATTTTGGGAATTCATAAGGCTAAGGCCTGTTTCTTTACCAAAATTTCAAGAATTCATGTTTAGGGGATTTCGAATTCTCCAAAAGCTATCCCCTTAAGTGGAATTCAAATCCCTCTTCTCGATGGAGCATTTGAAATTCCAACAAAATGCATAAGAGTGAAATTCCAGGAATTCCAAAAGGTCATTTGAGACCTTTTAGATGGCTGGAATTTGAAATTATGGTGAAAGAAATATAGCATTTCAAATACTAGGTGACAAGATGTTACATCATTTCCAAAGAAAAACACAACATAACAAGTTCGTAACATAAATTTTAAGTAAAGAAATAGGCCCTAATGCCTTTAAATGTGGTATGGAATTCTGAAGTCTTGCATCAAGCGGAGTATTTGGAATGCTTAGGGGATAGAAGGTGAAGGCAGGTTAGAGATTCCCAACAACTCCAATTCCATGTAAGAAATGCCTTTAACCAAACAGGCTCAAAACTTTTTGGTGGAAGTTTTGGATGCTTAGGTACAAGAGAGCATCAAGGAATTTCACTATGTCTGAAAATTTATAAATTCTTCTGACAGAAAATCCTTGAATTCTAGTAAAGAAACATACTAATGTTTTGGAATTCCCCAAATGCAATCCCCATCTCGGTTTCACAAGATGCAACATTTTGAAAATTGAAATTATGAGTAAGGGTGTTCGTGGCAGGGCTTTGGACCAATTATTTGGAAAATATATATTGAATTACAATCACTCGTTAGGCGGGCTGGGCTTTGGGCTTCAATCACTTAATCTAAGCCTGAACCAAAGGGGGCTGGCCCGGCCCATGAACCCCCAAATTATGAGAATTCTACCTGTCAAAGGTAACATTTCACATAGCTGGTTTTATGTATTTTCACCATTCATACAAGGAATGCGGAACTTAGGGACAACCATGGTTTTTCCTAGTTAGGAATACTTTTAAAGAAATTGGGCCTCAATCATGATCGTTTTGAATTAGCAAGTTCTAAAGATCAAATTTTCATTTCAAAGGAGTCCCACGCAGCTTTGCCCGCATGTTGCGAAAGCCTTAATACTTGTGATCAACAATCAAGCCAGCACAAAACATAGACAATCGAACATTTACGTGGTCCGACAAAAATATATGTCCATGGAAAAGAAACTCGACTTTCTTATTACTCTCCACTCTCTTATATTAAGAGTTATAGATTATAAATATATATATAAAGGTGGATGAATTGAATCTATTGTCTTTTGTGTAGATGTAGATGTCTTTAATTCCCGTATAGTAGATAATTTCCCAATTACCCAATGGAAATTTCTAGGCTTTTTGTGAATTTGGTTTTTAACCAATGAAAGAAGTATATTTGTTCCTTTTGAGAGATCATGTCTTGATACCATTTTGGTTTTAATTGTTCTCTTTCTAAATGAGTAGTATTTTTTAAGACTTTTCATAGGGCAAGGCTCTCCTAAGCTAAAGCTTACGACAAAATTCCGTAAGCTCATGCTTGTGGAGCCCACCCTTGGTCCATCCAAATGAACCGAACATACAACCCCCCCGAATTGCACATGTCCACCAACTTTCGGTCAGATCTTAATTTATATATAGAAGGTGGGGGGGGGGGGGGGGGGGGGGGTGGGCGTGCCATATATCAAATTTGAGGTCAATCCCATTACTCCAATCCACAAATTTAATGAATTTATATTAACTAGACAATTTGATCATTGATCTAATAGTACAATCCATTTGAACAGATGAAAACTCGATAATTCAAAAGGGTCTCATGGGTGTAGATGGTTCGATGGATCATAAAGTCGGCCCCGCCATGTTGTCTCTCACCATAATATGGTGAGGGATGGATGCGCATGAATATTTCCCATATATATATACATATATATATATGAGTACTGATCCAGTGCACGATTCGTGCACTTGATCAGTGTGCTTGCCACAACATGGGGCCCACATGGGGTCCCACCTGGGACCAAGACCTGGGGGATAGAAAGATTTCCCTAGGCCCCACATCTCTGCAAAAAATCAGCCCCACCCTTAAACCTTATCTTCTCCATCCGGGCCTTAAGAGTTTAAAGGTGTATAATCCATTTGGATGGGTGTGCGGTCAATCCAACGGTCCAGTCCATTTGGATGGCTACAAAACCTTGGGGCCATGTGAAATGAGGGGGAGGGGGTGAGGGGAATGTATGTGTGGTCCATGATCGTGAGCTCCAAGTGTAGAGCCGCGATGTAGTAATAAATTGGTGAGACCAGGTCGATCCACATGGAGCAATATAAATTAAGGTTTCTCTTCAACTTGTACCTGCCCTAAATTAGAAATCTAAATCTAGCCTAAAAAAAACTAGAAAAGAATATTATCATTCCTACTTTTCAAAAAATATATTAATTACAGCACAATGAAAAAAAAAATTTCACAAATCTAAAAGCATCTAAAAACTAAAATTGCTGTAAAAGAACACACAAGTTAGAGCTTCCAAAAATAGAAAATTAATAAAAATAAACAAAATTAGAAACTATATTAAAGTTAGAAAGTTAGTGAAGTTAGTAATGCAATGCGTGCTATGCTGTACTAAAAAAAAATTTAAGTATGGAAAACTAGTATGCTGGACTGTTTTTATGCATGATTTATCCTAATCTAATGCAACCTAAAACTAAGTTTGATGACTGGATCTTGAACTATAATGATGCATGAATCAAATAAAAAAAAACGGAAGTGGAAAACGATTAAAAACGATTGAGATATGAGTGCATGAATGTGACCTAAAAACTGAAACTATGCAGAAATTCTACACACACGTGGGTCTGACCAACCATGTTTGAGCCCTGGTTCACCGTCTTTCCAAAATTATTTTTACTTTAAATTCTAGGGTTTGAAAGAGCACTGATCAAACTTTAATTTTTCCAAGTTTTATTGAAAAATTATGTGTTTTGATAAGGTTTCTAATCACAAACTTTTCACTCAGAATCTGTCCTAAAATTTTTGCAACAATGTGCATAATTGTGCACTTTATGTTGAGATCCGAATTTTCAAAAAATATTTGGCCGAGATTCTTGACTCAAATATCTGATTTTTCTTGCTTATTCAATTTAAAACTCTGATTCTAATTTCAATTCAGTTTCGGATACTCAAATAACCAGCAACTTAAAATATCTAAATTCCACCAATATGAATATGCATGCAATGCTAATCAGTTCCAACCATAAACTATGCAAAAATACACATAAATTGAATTGATCATAAAAATAAAGATAATAAACAAAAGTTCAAGAATTTAAATGTGTGGTGAAAACAAGAAAAATAAATGTGAGGTTTCAACAGAAACTTAAATGTGTGGAAGAACATAATTTAAATGTGTGGAAGTGTATTTTTTATTTCAAAATTCTTTTTTACGCGGGGTCATAATTTGAATCATGCTCTTAGGGCCTCTGGTCGTCAATCCAAACACCAACAAGAAAAGAAACATAAAACAAGCATCAATCACCCAAGTACAAGAAAGAAAAATTGAAGAGTAAGAAACAATTTTACTAATATGCAAGTCTTTACATAAGATAAGAAAATAAACAAAGACAATTACATACTAGGATGAGAACCCTCTTCTAGATGAAAAACCCAAGGGTGTAGTGTGATTTCCGGGCCAAATCTCCTTGAGGACTTCAATGGAGAGAAAGAGAGAGGAAGAAGATGGAGTGTAGTAGTAATTCTAGCGAGAGCTGGTCTATCTTTCCATAAGAGGAGAGGGATGCCTATGCCATAAATTTATAGATTTTTCATCTCTTTCTTTCATTCTTTGTTCCAAGTTTGTAGCATGCAATCTTCTTTGTATGGTAAGCTCCTTCCTTGGCGAACAAGTCCTCAAAGAAATAGCAAGGTAAGTGAGAGATTTTTTGTGCTTTCCATGTACAAAATTGCAATTTCGAGTAGAGTTTTTAGCACCAACTTCCAGAGGCTATATCTTCCTTGTTTTAGCTCCGATTGACACAATCTTGGGCTCCACGGATATTTACTCGAAAAGATATTTCCAAAGGTGAGTAGATTGTGCCAATCCTACGGTCGGATTAAGAGTTATGGCCATTTTAATCTTACTGCCCCTAAAAAATTAGAGAATAATTGTGCACATATGGAAGCTTCTAATTAGTAGTGCAATGGGGTGTGTGGGACCCATGTGGACGTCCAAAGCTATCTTGGGATCTTTCTTTCATTGTTTCTTGACTCCCCTTCCATCTTTGGTTTGCTTCCAAGTTTCTTTGATTGACTAGTCAACTCTTCTAGCATACTTTCCTTTTTTGATTTTTGTGTTTTCAAACTTAGTAAGCATTAGATCTTACCAAATCTAAAGTTTCCTTTGTTAATCTTGAAATCCCAAATCTAGCTTTTCATTATTGATTTTTCAGACTCTTCAAAAAACACCATGAATGTGGATTCACCATAAAAGATGTCCTACCCTTGATATCTCTCAAATTTCACCAATGTGAGTCCCATTCTTGATTTCTTCTACACAAATTGAAATAAACAAATTCAACAATAATCACATGTAAGGAATTTGAATGGACTATGCATGGGACCCTACTTGATGCACCCAAAATAACAGACTTTCAAAAATAAATTTCAAAAAATGACAAGTTTCATAAATTTCTGCAAAAAGTGTGATTTTTGAGTAAATTATGCATGAATGTACTACAATGAATCCTAAATGCATAAAAACATGATTTGACACTAAATGAAGCTCTTTAATATCAATAAGCCATTAAAATGGTCCAAAATGTGCATAAAAATGTGCGCTCTTCAGGATTCATCAGTCCATTTGGATGGATCATCAAATGGGTCTCACCCCCAACGCGTAAGATGTGCGCTTAACGACTATATATATATCCACTTATTTAGCTCCCAAGAAAATCCTAATATAATTACCAAAATACACCTAGACCCATTTGGTCTGGACCCTTAGCCAACTACAGCCACAAGGGATTTTTTTTTTAATTCTCACCCCCTTATGCAAGAGGTCCCACAACATGGACAATGGTAATTGAAAATCCAAATGCAGAAATTATCAATATTGTGATGCTTTCTTCATTATCACTAGAGGCTGAGTTGGTAGCTTTGCAACAGGGAGGACAATTACCTCTTCAAATGAGGATTTCAGTGAGAATGACCACTCACCTCATTGGTAAGTGGCAGTAGTTCTGTTTGCCAAGGGTTCGAACCCTGGGCACGCCGGATCTTTCCACTTGTGTGGACTCTGTAAGGATTATAATCCGATTATAATTAGTGTTGGCAAATTTATTGGGTATTGGACAAAACCTGAGATTTATTTAATTGTAATTTTAGTGGGACTACCCAAGGAAGATGACCGGAAGACACATAAGTTCTCAAGCTTCATGGATGAAATCACATGAAAAATTCATGACATCACTTTAAAATCCTTGACATGGAATCACGTGGACCCCATCTTATCACATTGGCACTTGAGGTCCTTTCCAACGAATATGGCCACTTGCTTTCTCTTGATACATCATGTAGGCATGCTTGTTGCAATGGCATGTGATGTGCTCAAAATAGTTAACCGGAATCGCACAAATTTCTATTAAATAGATAATGGCAAATACGGGTCGATCCACAGAGATTTGTAAAAACAAGATCCAAAAATCCTCAATCAGTTTTCACACTAGAGATTTTAAAACCACAATTAGTCAAGAAAATAATAACTACACTGATATCAAAAGAAATCTAAACACAAACTTGATCAGAGAAAGAGAGATCAGAGTATCGGATTTCACCAAAACAGATTTAATCATTCCAAAATTACTTCATAGTCTTATCCTAATAAAACTCAATCCAATGTGCAAGCAATTGCCTTGGATTGAAGATTTAGCTTTGAAAACCATTTTTCTTGAAAAAATCCAATTCTCTAAATAGTACCTAAGACTCCCTTCACTTCAATATGTTGAAACTCTAATAACTATTTTTCAAGATCAAGCACAAACCATTAAAGGAATTTAACCTAAACATGATATGTCAAGATCAAGTATAAAAAGTAAAAGACATTCCAAATAACCTTTACAAAACCAGAAGTTGAATAACATTCATGAAGGAAAACCTATTAAATCATTAAGCATAATGAGGGAAAGACATAGAAGAATAATAAGGAACGAACTCACCGGTTTTGGTTTCCTCCTCCACCATAATCCACGGATTAGCCAAGCATTGTAGAACAAACAATAACAATGAAGCGAATTGTCATTATTGAAAGCTTTCAAGTTGTCTATTACACCACTCAAACTCCACCTTCAATTTCTAACAAAGATTGAAGAAAAATAAAATTCACTCTAGAGCAAAAGAGAGCCTCCCCTTAAAAAGAAGAAAAATACAAGAAGAAAAAGAAAGAGAAATCACTCAAATTCGTCATCCCTCATATCCCTCCACTTGACAGCCTGTTTTGACCCCCAAAACGTCAGAATTGGGAGATCCTCGTGATACATGATATTTCTCTCCTTTGATTTCTCTTTCCAACGCATCTGACCTTGACTTAATTGGAGTCTTGAGTCATAAGTTATGGTCAAAATAGTAAAGCTTGCGCAGGATGACTACAATTCCGAAAATCTTCTTTCCTTTATGATTTGATCACTTGCTAAACAATAACATTCTTATTCATGTCCATGAGATTCCTTCCATTTCTTGCAAAGTTGATTGCTAAGTTTTAGCAACCATTACCAAGCATTAGATGTGGTGGGGGCCATCAAATTCGGTCTTCAATAAATATAAAAACTGATTGTGCAAAGTCTTGAACTCATGACCTCTAACTTGAAATTCCAGCTCTCCTCCAACAAGCCTATATGCCCTTTGTGTATAACTTTTCTCAAATGGGGTTTTATCTTTAAACCTCTCTGAATTAAGTTCAAATATGCTCCGCTCCTTCCAATTCCTGCATAATAAGAAAAAGGCTATAAGTAGAACATTTAAGACAAAATAAACAACTAGCAAATTCAAATAAAAGGGTAGTTATTTATATTATGCCATGCATATCAGCATGAAGTCCTTTGAAATCATGCATAGGAAACCAAAAAGTGAAAGAAAACAAGCTACATGTCTTATCTCATTATTCTAATAGAAAAGGGTGAACTGCCTATGAAATTGTACAACAACATGAAGGATGAATTTGTTTCCTTGACAGACAGAGTAATATGGTTCCATGCAGCAACACAGTGAATCAGTCGCTTGACCCATGTTATGGTCGCTCGAGCGAATCAAGACAGAATGTCATCCGCTCGAGCGCACACTTATTCACTCGAGCGGTCAGTGCACAGAAAGTCCGTTTTGAACAGAAAACTGCCTTCTAATTTGGTTCAAATTACTTTTTTGTGTCCTACTTGATCTACAAGTATTGAGGCACGAATTAAAGCCTATATATGGCCTTTCTCTCTCAACTCTAGGGCACCATTCTTACCATCCAAAAATCTAGAGATCTATTGAGAGATTATTTTCTTCTCCAAAGCTTCAAGTTGTTGTACTGAAGTTCAAGTCTTTGGAGGTTTTTCTACTACTTTTCTGAAGTGGATTCATCTTGAAGAGGCATTCAAGGTGGTTGATTCAAGCGCGGTGAAGGTGCACTGCGAGCTGTCGGCATGATCAAAGCAGTCCTTAGGTTGAGTTAGCAACTGGGAAAGGGTTGTGAGTTTTTTTGTAACTTTCAATTTATAATGCTTGGTTGTCTGTTGGCCTAGACGATACGGCCCGTGGTTTTTTCTCGAGTTGGGTTTTCCATGTATAAATCCTGTGTCATTCTCTTTGTGTGGTTTGATTATTTTTAATCGGATTTAGGATTAACCACTAGTTTAATCACAGTAATTGAAATCCAGTAGTGATCAGTTGGTTGGGACCCGAGCATGTGTTAAGGCCGATTTTTTTTTCAATTGGTATCAGAGCCAGGTTACACTAATTTACTGTGTGATCTTTTTAAAACTGATTTCCAATGGATTTCAATAGAGAAGGAACGTCTACTAATAAGCCCCCTCTTTTAGATGGAACCAATTATCCTTACTGGAAAGTAAGAATGATTGCTTTTCTTAGGGCTATAGACGATCAGGTATGGGATACTATAGTGAAAGGATATGCTGATCCCACTGTGGTTGTAGATGGCCAAACTGTCAAGAAACCAAGAGCCCAATGGGCTGCTATTGAAAGGACCAAGTCCAATTGCAATAACAAGGCCATCAATGCTATTTACAATGGCATCACCCAGGCAGAATTCCATAGAGTTTCTGCGTGTTCTACTGCTAAGGCAGCTTAGGACTTACTTCAAACTGTTCATGAGGGAATAGACACAGTCAAGCAAACCAAACTCCAAAACTTGACAACCGCTTTTGAGACGGTTCGGATGAAAGATTCTGAAACTTTTGACAAGTTCAATTCTAAATTGAGTAAAATTATGAACTCAAGTTTTAATTTGGGAGAACCTATACCTCAACACAAAGTCGTCAAGAAAATTTTGAGGTCTCTCCCAGAAAGGTTTCGTCCAAAGGTAGTTGCCATTGAGGAGCATCATGATCTCAATTCCCTCAGTGTGGAAGAGTTAGTTGGTAATTTGCAGACATACAAAGCTAACTATTGTCTTAGCAAGAATGGTAAGGAAGTTGCACTCAAGTCTTCGAAATCTATGGTTAATAGTTCTGAATCAGAGTGTGACTCAGAGGACACTGAGTTTGAAAAATATTTCATCAAAAAATTCAAAAAGATGTTGAAAAATAAAAAGGCTAAGAAGGATGGTAACAACAATGCACCCTATAAGACTAAATCTGTGCCGAAAAAGAACCCATCTAAAGGATCCACCAAGCCTATCCAATGCTTTGAATGTCAAGGTTATGGTCACACTACTGCTAAGTGTGCCAACAGGAAGGAAAAGAGCAAAGGTAAGGCTCTTAATGTGTCTTGGGAAGAGGATACAGATGAAGAAAACAGTGAGCCCGAATCTCCTGATAATGATTTTAAAAATTGTGTTGCTTTCATGGCTTTGTCTACTGTCTCTTCTATCAGGGTTCATCTGACAGGGAGTCCAAGTTTAATGACAATTCAGATTCTGATAACTTTTCTGATGATGACAAGGACTGGGAAATTGCATACAAGAAATTGTTGTAAGATTCCATACGTATGTCAAAGATTAGTAAGAAAAGAGCATTAAAGCTGAAAGAAATGGAATCTCAAAATTCTTCTCTTATTACACAATTGGAAGAATCACATGCTAAGGTAAGCCAGTTAGAAGATCAACATATAATCTTGTCTAATAATCTGATTGTTGCAGGTAAGGAGAGTGAATTATTGAAGCAACAAGAATTGAAAGCAAAATCTGAGATGACCAATTTACAGAAAAAGCTGAGTGATTGTAAAGCTAAAAAGGAAGATTTAAGAGGAAAGTTGAAGATGGCTCTCACCGAATTGGATTCCGCTACAGCATCAATCAAGCGGATGAATACTGGATCTAAGAAACTTGATGAGATCCTTGGAAGCCAAAAGACTGACAAGTCTAAATCTGGAATTGGCAACACTCATGGAGCTTCGTCCTCAAATGATAAAGGTAAATCTGTATTTGTTTGAGGCCCTACTGTGTACTCCATGATACCCTTAGTCCATAAGGCTCCACACTTGAAATCTGTGAATGCTAAGAATGTGCATAAGTCAAAATTCACCCCCACATGTATTTTTTGTGAAATTAATGGGCACATTAGGCCACACTGCAATAAAAGAAGAAATCATATTAGAAATCAGATGAGGAAGAAACCTTCTTCTCCTCAACAGGTCAAGACTAAGGCTGTTTGGATTCGTAAGACTGACTTGCGCTGTACTGTGGTGGTCTACACTGCACTGTCTAAATCAATTGAGAATGCTAAGGTTGATCCCCCTCTCTGTACGCCACTAGGCAGTGGCCTAAACCCCTAATCCTCAAATCATGTTTTGAATAGCACATGCATACTTTTTCGAGCTAATTTTGAGACTATCTGGCATGTGATACACTTTAATTTGTTGGATTTTCGAAATGATTTTTTTCACGATTTAAGGATTTTGATCATGTCCACAAGTACACGATGACTCACTTGGACACTTACTTAGGGTCAATGAGACACTAGGATTGACGGGATTCACGGTCTTAGTGGTTTTGTACCTATTCGGAGCATCGATTTTGATTTTCCCACTTCCCTATGCTCTCTTCTTAATGTATATATCTATATATGTGACCCAAAGTGCGTAGAAATTTTTGTAGACTGATGTAATGGAATTGTATCCTATAGGGTTCAGAAATTTCTAAAAAAAAAAGAGCACTCGAACTTGTGCATTATTTTATGCCGAGAAATTCATAAAAAAAAAATCTTGAGTTGGGCTAAAAAGAAAAGAAAAGAAAAAAAAGGTGTGTGACATTAAGGGGGAGCTTTGCACCTCATTTATGATCGGATCGATTGTTTTTGAATGGTGTGAAATTTGCTATGTATCTGATGATTGTTGATTTGTGGTCAATCTGCGATTTCTTTGTGTTTTTTATTTGAGATTATCTTACACACAATTAACATACATGACAACTTCCCTAAAATTGTGTTGCCTCATGACTTGCAAATTCTAGTGTTTTGATCATCGAAGGTTTTCGATTGTTGGCTTGATTGGGTTTTGCATTTGTGCATTTTTTATCGAGGATATAGATTCTCTGATTTAGGGGGAGTATGAGCTTTGTCAATTATGAACAAAAAGGGGGAGAAGCTGAGATAACTCATGAGATTTCATGTACTGATTAGTGTTTTGTGTGCTGATTAGTGTTTTGTTAAGTTTATTATATTGATGCTTAAATTTCAGAATTAAGTTTAATTTTCAAGATTTCATGCTTGATCTTTTGTCAAACTTTCGTGAACAGGAATTGCAGGGCTGATCTGAAGAAAAATTTCTTAGAATTTACTTTTCTTCCTGGGTAGAATTTTTCTTGTATTTAGGTGTTTTGTCTATGAATTGCCAAATGGGGAGATTGTAAGGATTATAATCCGATTATAATTAGTGTTGGCAAATTCATTGGGTATTGGACAAAACCTGGGATTTATTTAATTGTAATTTTAGTGGGACTGCAAAAGGAAGATAACTGGAAGACACATAAGTTCTCAAGCTTCATGGATGACATCACATGAAAAATTCATGACATCACTTTAAAATCCTTGACATGGAATCACGTGGACCCCATCTCATCACATTGGCACTTAAGGCCCTTTCCAACGAATATGGGCACTTGCTTTCTCCTGATACATCATGTAGGCATGCTTGTTGCAATGGCATGAAGTCCTTTGACATCATGCATAGGAAACCAAAAAGTCAAAGAAAACAAGCTACATGTCTTGTCTCATTATTCTAATAGAAAAGGGTGAACTACCTATGAAATTGTATAATAACATGATGGAAGAATTTGTTTCCTTGATAGACAGAGTAATATGGTTTCGTGCAGCAACACAGTGAATCGGTCGCTCGACCCATGTTATGGTCGCTCGAGCGAATGAAGACAGAATGTCATCCGCTCGAGCGCACACTTATTCACTCGAGCGGTCAGTGCGCAGAAAGTCCGTTTTGAACAGAAAACTGCCTTCTAATTTGGTTCAAATTACTTTTTTGAGTCCTACTTGATCTACAAGTATTGAGGCATGAATTAAAGCCTATATATGGGCTTTCTCTCTCAACTCTAGAGCACCATTTTTACCATCCAAAAATCTAGAGATCTATTGAGAGATTATTTTCTTCTCCAAAGCTTCAAGTTGCTGCACTAAAGTTTAAGTCTTTGGAGGTTTTTCTGCTACTTTTTTTAAGTGGATCCATCTTGAAGAGGCATTCAAAGTGGTTGGTTCAAGCGCGATGAAGGTGCACGGCGAGCAGTCGGCAAGATCAAAGCAATCCTTAGGTTGAGTTAGCAACTGGGAAAGGGTTGTGAGTTTTCTTGTAACTTTCAATTTATAGTGCTTGGTTGTCTGTTGGCCTAGACGATAAGGCCCGTGGTTTTTTCCCGAGTTGGGTTTTCCACGTATAAATCTTGTGTCATTCTTTTTATGTGGTTTGATTATTTTTAATCAGATTTAGGATTAGCCACTAGTTTAATCACTGTAATTGAAATCTAATAGTGATCAGTTGGTTGGGATCCGAGCCTGTGTTAAGGCCGTTTTTTTTTTCAGACTCCTGATTGGGTCACCCAATAAAAAAGAAGAAGATTTCAGATGTTATTATTGAGGGTGATTGCTTGGTCATTATGGATACAATGAACACTAGTGTGGAACACTCTCATGGAGAGCACTGCATACCTAACGGGTCCATGAATTCTCTTCTGAAATCTCTCTCTGCTTGGCATGCTAACTCATGTATGAGGGAATCCAAATAAGTTAGCATGAGGGAATCCAACAAAGTAACTTCCTGACACATTTTTCATTACCTAATTTAACTATATTTACACATAATCATCCCTCGTATGTTGATCCATGCAGTATGAAGAGAGGTAGCAACTAGCCAGTGCACCTAATTTAAGGGCAAGAAGGCAAGTGCAGGTTCTATTGTCAGGTGAAGAAGGAAGAACTGATGCTTTTGAGGAGGCAGAAGCAGCAGCTACAACACCAGTTGCATCTCAGTTAGAGCAGTATATATTTGTGTAATGCAGATTTCGTGGAAAAGAAATCACTTTTTCTTATGATAGCTACTTTTCCTTATTTCTTTATTTTTTATTATTATTTGCTAGATTGGTCTTAGAGCGAGGAGTGATATTGTCAACCTAAAGAGTCCGGATCGAACGTGATAGTCAAAAGACCAATCCCGATCCTTCATGTCACCTTGTCAAAAATCTTTAAATAATTTCGATTCCAACCTAAAGGCCTAGCCGCCTAGGGATGGATCCGAACAAAGTGTCCCTATCACTCAACTGCCAGAATGTTGGTACTTTATCTTGATTTGATTTTGATTTCCACACAAAACAGGAAACAATATATGGAGTACTTTGTTTTTTGAAATAGCAAAAGAGGATTTTAGCAAAAAAAAAAAAAAAAAACAGATTAGATGACCAGTGGCCCCAAAAGATCATTTTAACCTATCTTGCACTAAATCAGTCATTTTCCACGAAATGGTGTTTTTTTTTTTTAGCGTCCCTAGGGACCTTATTTTTATGAAGGTAAGGGTCCCTATGGACACTGCGATGTATACAACGCAGAATAAAGTAGGGCGAACTTTCGTTGTCAACAAGTTTTCTTTCTTCAAAAGCTTGTTGTCTGCGGCTAGCGAACGTGGTCCCCTCCACCAAGCTCTTCGACCGCAACTCCTTGCCCTTCACACAACTGTTGTCCCCTCCCACATCATCTTTGTCGAAGGTATGTGCTTTTGGATGGCCCCCTTTGGCCTTTTATGAGTCATCTGTGACGTTATTATCGTCTAGGTTATGCCCTTTTTGCGTTTGCATGCCTTTTGCTTTGGTTAATGTTTCCTCGTGGCAGACATCCACTCTCCACTCGAAAATCGCCTCTCTAAAAGGGTTTATTTGTCTTCCTTGTGTTGCATTACCCTTGATAGCAAGAAGAATGCCGTAAAAATGGCTTTAGCCCTTTCTGGAAGACAATGGGCAGAGAAACCTAGAGGTGGATTCTATTATTTCAGTTTCTGAATCGCTTGCCAAGACAAATGCATGATCTGGTTGCCAAAGACAAATGCATATATAAATTAGAAATCACATGTGTAGTTGTTATGCATTATTCCCATTGCTTTAAAATTGCAATCTATATAAGATAAAATAATATCTACCAGTTACAATATGATATCATATCCTCGAATGTTCGTGAAGTGTATTTTTGGTAGTATTTTCTTTTGGCATGCTACTCATGGTGTGGCAAGAAAAATACCATTACATTACTTTAATTCCACAGTTGTTGTGCTGCTATGGAAGACAAAATGACCACTCTAGCACATTGGACTGGTTATATTCTTGGTATTGAATTCCTAGAATTTCATGGTAAATTAAGGAATTAAATACTAGAATATCATACCTAGTAAATCATATTCCAGGGAAGAGAGTTTCCCATCCACATCTACATTTTAAATCTTTCTCCTTACCTCTTTTTCATTAGTGTTTAAGGGGGATAGTATTTGATGGTCATTTTAGATCTTCACCTTTACTTTATTCTATTCCATTTAACAGGTCATTGCCTAGAATTCTTATAAATTCAATACAAATAAGGACAAGATGCATTGGAGAACGAAAAAATTTTCCATAAATTTTTAGAAACCAGCATAAACGTAGGCTTTTAAAATGATATAAATCTACTCATCTCTTTGTTTCTCATTAAGTAGTTAGAAAATACTAAAAAGTTCATCATTAGATATCAGTAAGATACTCATCTTAGCTGGAAATTTGGCATAAGGAAGGGAATTGTAACATCGGTTTTTTTTTTTTTTCGTAATCTGACACCATTAGTTGATGGTCAAGCATATGCATTTTTTGCCTTCCCATGTTTGGACTACACAAACCTTTCACCTCCCGAGTGGTAAAATCACTTGCCCCTTGAGAAGAAATTGTCTATTTCTGTTGAGAAATAATGAAGACTTTTGTACCATATCTTGGTGCCAGCCCCTCTACTTACAGACCATTATCTTGATGGTCCCCATGGTCCTGAAAGAAGGCAAGCTGTTAGATGTCCATGATCTATTGTGGGGCATAAGCATATGGATGGTCTAGAAACAACTGTTCCTGGGCCCTATTTATTCAGAATGGATGTACACATGCATCTTTGTAATGATAATGATTACCTTTCTTTTAGTTTATCATTTAGGATTTTGTATGCATGTACTCTTTTTTTTTTTTATGTCAAAGGAAGGAAAGAATTAGGAATGATTGATGTAATATTGTTATGGGTTAATATTGTTGCTTTTGATTGTAACTGGCAGATGTCTGAAGCAGAGAGTAGCAACGCGAAAGAAGATGCCATAGTTCATCTTCTTTCTGAACAGGAAACGCATATATCTTCTGCCATACATAATGGAATTGTACGTTGCTAAACCACCTACCATTTTCAATTGAATATCAATGCACAGTTTTCTACGTGTTATTTTATACATTTTGACAGGAGCTTGGTACTTACAGATGCATCCCGACTAACCCTGATTACGGGACATGGCATCTAAATGAGAGGCAGCTAGAATATGTTCGTATGTCCGGACTATACCACTTTGCACAGATGAGGTGGATTAGGATAGATCACGCATTGATTACCGGTTTGGGGGAAAGGTGGCGCCCGGAAACAAACACATTTCACTTTCCCACCGCCGAGGCGACAGTGACACTAGAGGATGTTGCATATATCTACGGACTACCGATCAATGGACCGGCTGTCACTGGTACAACATTCCCTAGTGCAAATGTAGCAAATGTGTGTGAAGAATTGCTAGGCCTTCGACCCCAGATGGGTGTAGATTTCAATGGAATATCCATTAAGTACACATGGTTGGAGCAACACTTTCGGATCCAGGATGATGAAGGAAAGAATAAGAAGAAGAAAAAGAAGAAACTTAGTGCACAGCAGGAGGTTTACAATACTAGAGCCTATCTCTTTTTCTTGGTTTTGGGACAGATCAATTCAAATGCTTCTGGTTCTAGGGGGCCCGCATATGCACTTGAATTATTTAAGGATTTCAAACCCTATGCATGGGCCCCTGCTTGTCTGGCCAACCTATACAGAATGTTGAACAAAGGAGTGAGGTGGGTTGGACTAAAGAAAATCGAGATTGGTCCGGATGGCAAACCAGTTAGTATCGACCCAACAGACGAGAGTGATGTTTTCGAACATACATTCAAGACTTTGTCAGGCCCTCTCCAGCTGCTCCAGGTTCGCGTTTATGAATGTGTTTTACTGAATACCTTAGTCTTTTACAAAGTTGGTACGCACTAACAACAATATGTTTTTGACAATTTTGCAAATATGGGCTTACTCGAGGATGGCAATCGGTCGATCAATAAAGCCTTGGGCATGGCCTAATAATGACATACAGTTCCCTTTGATGGTCACATGGCACAACAAGCTAGAAGGAATCCACCACTTTACAAGGCTGAGAATAGTACGCAAACAACTCAACAACCTTACAGCCGGGCAGGTGATCAATTTAATTAGTAGTTTGTTCTTGTTTGGAGATTTTTATGCACTGCTTTTATATTCTAACTAACACATTATGTATTGCATTTCCACAGTTTGACTGGCAACCGTATAAGAGGCTTGGAAAGCAGTTCTTGAAACAAGTACCCAAGGAAGACTGATATTTATTCACATGTTCCACACCTCTTATATTCTTTTGGATGCTAGAGAGGCACAACACCGGTCGGGTGATGAAATAGTTCGGTCTAAGGCAGGTTGTTCCTCCCCCTTTGTAGCGGCATTACCAAGGGTGGAGCGCATTGAAAAAGTCGTGACAAATTACAGTATTGTACACTCAGCAAAGATAGAGCTATGGGAGAAGAGGTATAACAATGTATTGCATGGGAAGAAGTCATCGGTCATGGAGCACACCGAGGAATATATGGCATGGTATTCTTTGAATACTATAATGCACATCGGTCGACCAAGGCAAGATGATGCACCCAAGGTAGCAGTTCCAGAACAAACTGCGGAACATGAGCCCACTGTCATGCAGAAAAGAGTGAGTAGGACATTTATTTTGAATTTCAAAGTTTAATATTGGGACTTGTTTTTTAAATGACAAGTGTTACATGTTTGTACAAGGTGTTTGAATTATTTGATCACATTGAGCGGTCGTGCGGTCGAGCAATGGATAGGAGCCCGACATCGTCCATGGATAGATTCATCAGTTCATTGCAGGGCAAGATGAGGAAATTCAAATCCGCTGTTGAGGCTACGTTCGATCAATACACGGAGACCTCCAGCAGCTCCCAATCGGATGAAGAAAAGCAATTGGTACGCACACTAAACAAAGAAAAAGCCTTGATATGATCAAAACTGTGAGGGACTCATTGCTTTTATCTAGATCTGATCAAGCCTAAATGCCAGGTTCCCAACTCAAATTATCTAGATATAAAAGTAAATATACTCAAATTAAGAAACTAAAACAATGTGGGTCTCAACTCAAAAGTCAGCTGCATGGTTTTTAGAAGCTAGAATATGTGAAAGTTGAAATTTAAGAAAATGTTATCTCAATTTGAGTAAATATACTCAAATTAAGAAACTAAAACAATGTGGGTCTCAACTCAAAAGTCAGCTGCATGGTTCTTAGAAGCTAGAATATGTGAAAGTTGAAATTTAAGAAAATGTTATCTCAATTTGAGTAAATATACTCAAATTAAGAAACTAAAACAATGTGGGTCTCAACTCAAAAGTCAGCTGCATGGTTCTTAGAAGCTAGAATATGTGAAAGTTGAAATTTAAGAAAATGTTATCTCAATTGATTTGGTCGCAATCCTGAAAGAGGCCACAATGACTAGCTGCCCTAACACTGAACTTGATTACATTTATGGCTTTTCCCTGCTTTTTCCATCACCAAACTTGAAAAAATAAAAAATATAAGATGTGAACTTAATGAGAGTACATGTTACATAATCAACCATTTTAAAGCAAAGGAACATCTCCACAACCCAGAAGCCAGATATTACATTGGAGGAAGACAATATCAAAGTACTAAATCATGAAATTTCTTGTCTTATAGTTGATGTACGTGTGCTAATTTAGTAAGGAACTAAGGATAAAAACATCTACTTTCTTTAAAATCTATTGACATTGTTTTGAGATATTGTGGAGAATTTTAATTTGTTCCTGTAGGGAACTTTCAAAACCTACAGAAAGGGCCTTTTATTTCTTTTTTGTAAACACTCAAATACATCAATAACATGTGTAAATATATAAGTCTCACTTTTCTATATCTAGAAATTCACACCAAAATAACTAATATTTAGGATGCCACTGGCACCTTCAAAAAGAAAAGTAAAAGGAAAAAAAAATGGATGATGTTGGCTCCTTCTCATTTTGGTGATAACGAGATATTTCTCCGAGTAACAATTTGGGGAAGGAAATGTATTTGGATCTTTCCATTTTTTCTGGTTGGCCACCACAGACCACACTAGCTTGAAGGGAAGTGTTATGGGTTAAATAGGGAAGCAGAGCTAAACCATCTACCTTGGGAAAGGGTCTATGCCAAAACCATTTCTCTCTGACAGTCATTCCTTATATCAATTGAACTCATGGTTCAAAACAATATTTTGTTATTTCAGTTGCAAATTGCACTCCTTTTGTTCTTTTAACTTGCAAATTACAATGCAGATATATTGTCCATTATATCACCCAAAACCAAGTTGTGAAACAGATCCTTACTAACCTTGAACAGTGGTTTTAAGTTTTAACAACAAAAAAACTGATTAAATTGACATTTATGTCTCATTCCCCATGATCCCCAGGGTTATAATTGATGATAAATGAAGGGTTTCTCGTTCTTACCTCAACCACATTAATAAACTGCAAGAAGTCCCCAAGAGCAACAAAATCTCGCAATCCAAGCTTCGTTCTTTTTGTTCCAAGAATTGAAATAGTACTGTAAACAAGCTTCCAGCATCCATCCACCTTCCAAACATCAACAAACAATAACCACAATGACTACCCAAGTACCTTTCCTTCACACTCCACTGTAATCCCTCACAAAGTGATATTACTTACCTTTTCTAGATTCTCAGTAGGATCAGGATTTGGATTCTGAGACTCAAGCGACTTCACCAGGCCTTCAATCTCAGATTTCTTTCTAGATTGGACCCCAAATATGCCTCTATTGGTACCTTTTTTTCACATGTTCTTTTTTTTTTCCACCACATCCAGTCACAACCCCCAATTAGTCATGAAAGATTGCATTTTTCCACACTGATAAAGGAAAACAAAAGATATAGCAGATAAGAGGGCTAAAATCTAGGGGGGTTGCATTAGTTTTATCTTCAAATGATTTCAATATCAAAGTATCTCAATTCCTCTTATTTGTGTTTTCATTGTCTCCTTGTCTTTTCTCTTAATGTTTGTCATAGATTGTAGTCTGTGTGTGTGTGTGTTTTTGTTTTATTAAAAAAGGAGAGCAATGAAGGGCATGAGGAGCTGTAGATGGTTTGAAGACTTGTTAATAGATTTATCCTCCATTCTTACCTTTGGTTTGAAGACTCGTTAATATATTTGCATTCTTTACAGATTATTAAATGTTTTCTTTTATTTTGCTTTTTTATGGTGTTCTTGTTGATTAGAAACTTTTGCTTTTATTATTATTTTTTTTAATGTAGAATAAGCCAGTGACTTACCAATTCAGATATGAAATCATTTTGGGACTTTGCCTGGATTCAATTTCTTGAGCTATATATAGTGTCATACTTAAGTAAGAGACCACATAACAAAACAAACTGGAGGAAAAAAGAAATGTTCCATATAGGGTTAAGATGATATATGGATTTGGGGAATGAAGGAATATCACAAACTAGAGAAAATGGAATTGGGTTTCACCCAGACCCGACCCAGCAGAAAACTTGCATTTGCAGGTTTACCACCATAGGCTAGGGTTTTGGACCTTAAATTGAAAGTGCGCCTAGGGCCAATGTACAAGTCCTGGGGGGGGGGGGGGGGGGGGGGGGGGTGAATAGGACTAATTAAAATTCTTTACCAATTAAAAATATCTCAGTCCAATTTTAATCCCAACTAGGACAAAGAACACAATGAACACATTTAAAAATACAACTTATGCAGAATATGTGTTCAATGTGTGAGTGCTTAAACAATCAAAGATATGACAATTAGTTTCATATTAATAAGCACAAGTGTATGTAAAACACTCTTAACAAATTCACTTGTGATTTACATCAAAGTAAATATAACTATGTAACCAAGGTGCTCAAGTGAATGTATGTAAAAGAGTGTGTGCTAAACAATATATGATTTACCAATATGTTCAATGTTGTTTTTGCACAAGTGCATGTGTGTCAATAAAACTTAATGATGAAATAGTATCCTTATCAATCTCCACAACATATAGATATGTAAATCATGTACAGGTGATAGAGATAGAGAAATTGACACAAGGGATTTATAGTGGTTCGGTTACACAAACCTACATCCACTCTCAGGGGCCACACAGTCCCCTGGTTCCACTATGAAGAATCAAACTACACAAGTACTGATTCTACATCAATTTTGTTACCGAGGTTCGATCACAAAGATCTACTCCCCTCTTTTGTTCACGAGGTTCGACCACAAAGATCTACTCCCCCTTTTGTTCATGAGGTTCGACCACAAAGATCTACTCCCCTCTACAATTTTTATAGTAGTTAAATCACAAAGAAATAAACCACTCTTACAATGCTCTGAATTGAATGAAGTGAGGGAGAAGAACACTTGCCTCTTTTGACAAAATCTGGAGGTTGCCACTTACCCCTTTGATGAAGTCCAGAGAATGCTCTTCGAAGCTTGTCACCGTAGCTCCAAGCTTTTATGCCTCTTGCAATGCTTCCTTGATATTGATGATGATGCTCCAATGTTGTGCTCAATCAAGGGAAGAGGTCTTTGGTCTAGGGATATGGATTTTAACTTTTGATGGCTCAAGTTCTTCCCTAGATGATATGGTTTTCACACATCACACTTTCCTTGAGCTAATGAAGCTCTTAGATTTGCCAATACAAGCTCATAGTGTGTGTGGAATGATCTATGAGAGCTCAAATATGATATGCCATGGTTATGACATTAGCTCTCATGATCTTGGAGCACGCTTGGATGATTTGGGGCCTTTTCTATTTATAAACAACCCTCAAACGGCTCTCTAACGGCTCTTGGCAGCTAGCCCCCTTCAAATCAGCGGTTAGCCGCTACCCCAACGGTCATAAACGGCTAGTTTTAGGTAAGCTGTCGGTGGGCAAAGAGGCTAGCCGAATTTCAAAGAGGCTAGCCGAATTTTTCAAAGAGGCTAGCCGCTAGGTAACCGCAAGATAACCGATTTTTCACAGAAAAATGTACATTAAGCTTCTGAAAAAGTAACCGCGAGGTGACCGTGAGACATGGCGGTGAGCCGACCTCTAGGACCAGTTTTGAGTCTTGAAAAGGCTCAAAAAACATTTTCTAAAAACCTATTAAATAAGCCATTAAACTAAGGGTTTTTAGGGCCATCTCTTGGTTGGTTTGGGGTCCCATTTACCTGAATAGGTTGTCACTCATATGGAGGTTTTCCTTGATGAATTCAAGCCTTCCAAAACTTGATCTTTTGACTTCAAACTTGATCTTCCTTGTGAAACTCTGAGAGGCAAGGTCTTGAATTCTTTGACACGGAATCGACAATATAAGTGCTCATGGAAATGTGGCACTAGCATAAATATGAATTAGGACCCCTGATATGAACCAAGCATGTTCAAGCCCCAACCCTGCCTAGCTAATGAATCCGTTCCCATTTCATGTGTGGATTGGTTTGGGCCTGACATCAAATCAAGTTAAACGAGAATGTAGTAGACAAGCAAAACAGAACAAGATCCAATTTTTTAATCCTTCTGTGGAGGACAACAATGTTAATCTTTATCACTAGTGTGACTAATTAGCGAAATGGGTCACATCTAAATGCCTAAGTAGTGCCATCTCCCCATGCATCCAGTCTCTCCCTCTGAGAAATTGGGATAGTAGAGTCGATTTCTACTCATTCATTCTTTTAGTGATCTGGACTGGTAGCTTGATTGTCCTAAGGTAAATAGCAGATGCCCCATAATTCTTCCAATTTGTAATATCCAGACATTCAATCTTCAGCATAAACAATAGTCTGTTGAGAGGCTCTAGTCATTTAACCTGGAAATATTTTTGGAAACATCCTAATCCATAGTGTGGTCCATCATATTAACTACTTGTACAGCTGACCCATGGGCCTTACAAGTATGGGATTCACAGATAAGGACATTATAAACATCTCCATGCATCAGATTAAATAATTCTTCTTTTTACAATGTATGTACTGCTCTTGTCCAACTTGATACTAATATGCAAAATTTGCATTAACTGTCATAGTTTGCTTTACAAAAATGTGTGAACTGACTATGAATATTCATATTGATATCCACCTAATATGATGTCTTTCAAGAAATTGATATGATAGCCATAAGCCCAAGGGAGATGTCTCCAAAGAGGTCAGCTGACATCATTGGATACTTTATGGAAGAAAAAGAATGTCTATATTATCAAGACATCAAAAGGTGCATTTGTTCAGAAGGACAGAAAAAGGTACATTATGCAAGGGCAAGACCTTTTCACTGTCAGCAATGGGGCCATGTGGGTGGCCCCAACTACAACAGTGGAATGTCCCTCACCTAGTTCCAAGTTTCTTTCAAGTTGGAATTAAGAATTTTCCAATTAGAACATCAGTTTGTTTAATATGCAATTTTTTCTTTAATATTTAAAATTGAATTTAATATGCACTTCTTTCTTTAATATGCAATTAAATGTTGTGTTACATAGGTCTTGAAGCCCAGGCATGCCGTACCCAAGAAGCCTGCTTCGAAGAGTCCAGCGAAGAAAAAAAAGCGAGGACGAATGCCACAGCCACAACCACTGAAAATTGATGATTCTCCTTTGAATGCATCACCCCCCAAGAACCATGTTGAAGAATCCAAGTTGTTTGATTAGTTTGTTTACGTTACCCCACCTGATGAAGATGTTAGCAATGTACCAATCGAGGATCTCTTCTCCACTTCGCCTTGTCCTGAAGTGTTCACAACTCCACCATAGGTGGAGTAGCGATCCATTGTGGTTGCCCGTTCGCCTGCAACCATTGAGTCGCTTGTGTGGAGGCTTAAACATTTACCTAGGAGGCGAAAAGTTTCAGACAAGTTAATGGGATTTCAGCATTCCATAACTCAATCTGAATATGTCCTCTCGGAGCTGGACAAGGAGATACTAGATGGTTTCTACAAGTACTACAATTCAAGGTAGATATGCACACTTTAACAGTTATAGACAAGTACAACAATTCTATAAGTACCGTTAATGATATTCCAATTTGGATTACAAGAAGACAGAACTTGATGCTATATGCTCGATGGTCAAGAACGACACACTATATGCGTTATTGGATGAGGACACCCTGTTGGACACGAACGTCATTTATTATTATTTCGATTGTATTAGGAGCAGCTGCAAAGATGCAAATTTGGCTGACCCAAGCATATGTGTAAGTGACATTGTTACAGTTTGAAACTAACAAGTCTGGGTATTGTGTTCTGCAGGTTTAGTTACAGGTGGTTTAAATGGATATGACATATTGGACTGTGGACTGTGGAGTTTGAAAAAATGGACTGTGTACTGTGGAAATTTGAGGTGGACTGTGGATTGTTGAAATTTGAAGTGGACTGTGGAATTGGTCATGTAGAGAGAGGTGATGGTTGCGCTGGATGGGGAGACATATTGATGAAATGAATGGGTTTTATTTGGGTGGAAAAATGGTTTTTATTTTTGTTTGTCTGGCTTGTTTATGCAGAGCTGGTGGCAAGGGAAACAAAAGACTGGAGATGATGCTACGTTTGGGGTAGATGGGTCTAGAGTTTGGGATGCTAAAGAGTGTAGGACCCTCGTTTACATCCTCCACGCGCAGAATCATTTCACTCTTCTCGTCGGTTACACGGACCAAAATCGCTGGGAATTCTACAATAGCTCGAAGAGCGACCACTATCATCAGAGCATTTGTGATAGTCTCGTGAGTATAAAACCCATCAGTTTCCTCTTATTCATGGATTGCCCTTTCACATGCTATTATTTATTTGACTGTTTTTCCTACTTAATTTGTAAACAGAGAATGTGGTTGACCCAGCGATTTGGAGAATATGTATGGGAAGAGCCATGGGTGTGGACGAACGCTACAAAGACTGATATCCCATATCAGCAAAATGGGACGGACTGTGGATTCTTTGCCCTTGCATATGTAGAGCACTGCATACACCGTCGCCCGATAAGGTTCACACAGGCTGACATTCCATACTACCGACGGAAGATTTTGATTGAGATCTTCAAGAGGAGTTGGCTTATGAACGCTGACAGGCTTCAACTCCCTAGCCTCCCACCTATTTAAAGTTCTGTTGCATTATATGATGTAATGAATGTGTTCTTTTGGGTGAAAATGGCTTAAAGAACTTGTACAGTTGTTCCGTTGGAATTTATTTGGATGTAATTTATTTGTTGAAGTTGAAGTTAATGTATGATGTAATGAACTTGTTTTTTTCTGTGAAAATGATGTAATGAAATTGTTGTTCGGGCTCAAGCTAATTATTTGTTGAAATTAAAGTTGATGTTTGATGTAATGAGGCAGTAATTGTAAACCAAAAACTGTAATGAAATTAAAGTTGATGTTTGATGTCATGAGGTAGTAATTGTAAACAAAAAATTGGTTGCTGTTAATCCACTGTGATTAAAAATAGATAAGCTATATTAGTTTGCTTCCCAGCGTCCCTAGGGACCTATATTAGTTATAGATAAGGGTCACTAGGGACTCATTGCTCAGCATCTGTTTGCTTCCCAGCGTCCCTAGGGACCTATATTAGTTATAGATAAGGGTCGCTAGGGACTTAGTGCTCAGCATCTGTTTGCGTCCCTAGGGACCTATATTAGTTTTAAATAAGGGTCGCTAGGGACTCAGTGCTCAGCATCTGTTTGCTTCCTAGCGTCCTTAGGGACCTATATTAGTTTTAGATAAGGGTCGCTAGGGACTCGGTGCTCAGCATCTGTTTGCTTCCCAGCGTCCCTAGGGACCTATATTAGTTTTAGATAAGGGTCGCTAGGAACTCAGTGCTCAGCATCTGTTTGCTTCCCAGCGTCCCTAGGGACCTATACTAGTTTTAGATAAGGGTCGCTAGGGACTCAGTGCTCAGCATCTGTTTGCTACCCACCGTCCCTAGGGACCTATATTACTTATAAATATGGGTCCCTAGCGACCCATACATATTAAAACCAAATACATATCAGAAGTAGTTTTGATGGGCAGATAAGATACATTCCAACTTAACTATATTTAGAGGGATATCCAACTTGAATTGGATTAATTCATTGAGAAAAAAAAAAGAAATAAGGGAAATTATTCATTAACAACAACCAAGAAGAAGCCTGTGGATGTCTTTACATCTGGAAAAACAAAAAATGTCATTGACATGTCATTACATTTCTTTTGATTACATTACAGTTCGTATGCGTAATGAAGAAGCAAAAAAAAAAAGAACATGTGAAACAAAATGTCATTTACATGTCATTATATTTGTTGTTAATATGCATAAACAAAACCCATCAAATTACATGTGACATAAGACATCAAAAAATCAAAAATTGGTTCCTCTACTGAACAACAGGAGGATTACAGCAAGTGCCCCTATTGTGTCCCCTCTCTTTACAATTGGAGCAAGTTACAACCCTTCTGACGCGGTTGCGGTCTTCGACCCGGACCCCATTTTTCTTTGGCCGGCCTGGCTGCTTACTTGCTAATGGGGGAAGAATGCATTCGCAAGAGCATGACTCCCACTGCTTTCTATCACGGGTTGCATGTAAAACCTCACTGTAGGTCATCTGATACATGGGCGTTTGGTACTAGTGCTCACAGTATTCATATGGATCAATATTCCGAACTTTCATTGCAGCCATAGCATGTGAGCATGGGATTCCCATTACTTCCCATCTATGGCATGAGCATGATCTGCACTCGAGATTGATGACATCGACATACTCACCTGATTGCACTTGAAACTCTACCAAACCTGCGACACGAACGTGCAATCTGCGAGATTCTTCCATTTCGTTGCTCAAGTACTTCTCTGCATAAGGAGTCAGACGCGACATAATTTCTTGCGTTTGTGCATGGCGTCTTTCGAAAAATTCCATTAGTTTTGCACGTATTTCTTCAACCTGCTTTTTAATTGGTAGAACTCTCGTGTCCTTAAGAAGGCTATTTGTGCACTCCGCGGCGTTGCTAGTGAGCATGTCGTAACGGCGTCCATGTGCAAACGCCGTTGCCCAATTTTGACGCCCGATTATGTCGATATAATTATAAGCACGCTGATCAACTGATAGTATATCATTCATGTACACATCGTACTCGTAAGGTCTATAAGCCAGCGCAGTTTTCCAAAATTTCCTCAAAATACCAATATCATTAAAGGCTGCCTTAATATTTTCCGCTATATGATGACAACAAAAACAGTGGTGTGCACTAGGAATTATGACTTGAAGTGCGGGGATTAGGCCCTTCTGACGGTCCGAAATAATTGTGAGATTATTCGGTTCCCCAATGACATATACAAGTTTGCAAGGAACCACTCCCAGCTGTCACGACGCTCTGATTCGGCAAAGGCGAAAGCAATTGGAAACAGCTGATGATTTGCATCATGTGTCACAGCTACTAGTAGAACTCCAGGATATTTGCTACGAAGATGTGACCCATCTACAACTATCAATGGTTGCAGAGAGTTCTGAAAAGCTCAAATGCAGGGACCAAAGGCCCAGAAGAAACATCTAAAACGGTCATCAGATGTGATGTCGAGGTTGGTCACTATGCCTGGATTTGTCCTTTTAAGCTTATTACAATACAGTGGTAGAATCTGAAACGACTCTTCGTACGACCCCCAAACCTTGCAAAGAGCCTTCCTATAGCTGATTAGGGTACCAAACTCCATTTGATATTCGCTGATTATCTCTTTTGGTCTTATATTATTATTGCACCGTACCCTCTCTTCAATGAAATCTGCTATAAGCCTCGCGGATGCCTATGGATGAGTTGTCCCCATCATAGGCTTCGAGCAAGAATGAATTGCTATATACTTCCGCACCTTGAAATGCGGTCCCGATTCAACTATGGACACATGTATTCTCTAAGGACAATTTGCATCTTTGCAGCGCGCGGTTACTTGCGTCATGTTGGTGCGCACATGCTCCAACGTGAAGTTACTGTAAATTGCAAACTTTGCAATGCATCTTCCGAAAGCTTCACGATCGTTAAACTCACGACCCAACCACATCTCCCTTGCTGAATCAACTCCCTCCTCAGATGTGATTGCCTTGGGCACCATCGTGTCCACTATTGTGAAGTCTTGCTTGGTGGTTGCATCGTTCAACCCTCTAGTAATCCACTCATCTGGAACATGAGATTGTTGCTCCTTGTTTGAACTATGTGCTTCCATGTGTCTTGAAATGGAGGGTATACTTGTAGAGTAATGAACATCCTCAGAAAGAGCCATACTTGCACCATTGTCCAAAGCTCGAATGATTGGTTCCTCCTCTCCTATCATACCATTCGACACTGGTGGAAAATTGAAATCGCAATCCTCATTCAAGTCGATAGTGGGAAATTCTTTCGTGTGTGCCCCGATCACCGACTATTTTGCCTTTTGATTTCTTTGCCTCTTATGGTTCCTACATAAAAAATACATGGATCAATTAACTTTCGATTGGATTTATATAAGCACAATTATGGATTACAAATAAATGTTACTACGTACGAACCTGGTTTCTGGGGTTCCTTTGGTAGCATATGCGTCTCTTTCCCTTCTTGCAACGAACAACAATATATTTTTTCTTGGATCAGTCCCCGAAGCTCAAAACATTCCCTTTACATCATTGTCATCATCAATGTCTATCAATGAAAAAAAAACTTCCGTTGTGAAGAAGGTGCTTTATACATAAGGCTTCCACACTTGCTTCCCAGTTTGATGCTTCGAGTGCAACGTTCACCAGTTCACTATATGTTATGGTTTTCCGGAGATGTCTCATCTTCTGTCTTGTGCCAATATATTGAGGACGTTTGAGATCAGATTGAAAATCACCATCATAATGTAATATTGTTAGGACATCAACATCCAAAGGAATACTGCAACATTAAAACATTTCATATTAATTGGTTAAATCAGTAATAACAAACATGCTTAATAACAAACATCCTTCAATGAACATATCCAATTTGGATGTTGACTGGTAAGTAGGGCTATTCGTTGGCAGTGGTACAATTATTTCTGATAACATTGATTCGATTAATCTTGCTAATTTTACAACAAACCCAAGTGGTAATCAAAGGAAATTTCTATTTATCATATATGATTCTTTACGTTCTTTCTAATCACATAACTCATGTTCTTTATGTTATCTACCAGTTTCTCTAAAACCCAAAATTCCAATGTATGCTGACATTTCTTTTGGTCGATATTATTCTCACATCAATGTTAGTGAAAAATAGAAACATAAACAACCCTATTAAAGATATTTGCACGCCAATCTCTATCTTGGCTTGATGGTTAAAACATTTGGTTCAAGTCATTAGCTGTTTGATTAAGATCTACAGATATCAGTCACCCTCAAAATTTTAGATCTATCACACGGTTGTCAGCAATCTGATTTATCATTTCCCTTGAAAGGGCCCACTGGGTTTTTTATCAACGGCCGTGATAAAAATACAACCTTTCTTCTTCTTATCATGACAAAAGCATATATATTGGAAAGGAAAAGGAAAACACAGACACTTTGATTTCAAATCTCTATCTGTCTATTTTTTTATGATGGGATGCTGTGGGGAAGAAGATGATGAGCATGCAGAAATGGTCAAATGCAACTAGGAATTATAAAAATGGTTTATCAAAAGTAGAAAATCATGTTTTAGGGCAAAGTAAAAACTTCACCTTTCCGTTGCTCTGACCAAAATGAAGTATCATATGCACTTTAATGTTCTCCACCAAACAAAGGCATGTGGCTTTAATGGTCTTTAAGAGATGGGAATGACCTATGAAGCCCAACCTAAATGACAATCAAGTCCAGACGACTAAGAAAAGGCCTGAGGGGAGCATCCAACAACATAGTTGGTAGGAGGGCGAGGACCAAGAGCAGCAGACGAAGAAGATGTTGGAGGGGACCACAGTTGGACAGCTAGGTTGGAAGAAATGGGCGCAGACGACCAGCAGCAGCAGACGAAGGAAAACCTCCTTGTTGACAACAAAACACGAGGAAACAGGATTATATTGTCTAATTCGTTTCCATCGCAGGGTCCTTAGGGACCCTTAGCTTCATAAAACTAAGGTCCCTAGGGACGCTAGTAAAAAGTGCTTAAAAAAAAACACAATTTCGTGCGAAATGACTGATCTAATGCAAGGTATGATCTTTTGGGGCTACTGGTCATCTAATCTTTTTTTTTTTTTTGGTAAAATCCTCATAGCAAAACAAGAGGCTGTGATTAAAAGAAAACAAGCTACATGTTTTGTCTCATTATTCTAATAGAAAAGGGTGAACTGCCTATGAAATTGTATAATAGCATGATGGAAGAATTTGTTTCCTTGATAGACAGAGTAATATGGTTTCGTGCAGCAACACAGTGAATCGGTCGCTCAACCCATGTTATGGTCGCTCGAGCGAATGAAGACAGAATGTCATCCGCTCGAGCGCACACTTATTCACTCGAGCGGTCAGTGCGCAGAAAGTCCGTTTTGAACAGAAAACTGCCTTCTAATTTGGTTCAAATTACTTTTTTGAGTCCTACTTGATCTACAAGTATTGAGGCATGAATTAAAGCCTATATATGGGCTTTCTCTCTCAACTCTAGAGCACCATTTTTACCATCCAAAAATCTAGAGATCTATTGAGAGATTATTTTCTTCTCCAAAGCTTCAAGTTGCTGCACTAAAGTTTAAGTCTTTGGAGGTTTTTCTGCTACTTTTTTTAAGTGGATCCATCTTGAAGAGGCATTCAAAGTGGTTGGTTCAAGCGCGATGAAGGTGCACGGCGAGCAGTCGGCAAGATCAAAGCAATCCTTAGGTTGAGTTAGCAACTGGGAAAGGGTTGTGAGTTTTCTTGTAACTTTCAATTTATAGTGCTTGGTTGTCTGTTGGCCTAGACGATAAGGCCCGTGGTTTTTTCCCGAGTTGGGTTTTCCACGTATAAATCCTGTGTCATTCTTTTTATGTGGTTTGATTATTTTTAATCAGATTTAGGATTAGCCACTAGTTTAATCACTGTAATTGAAATCTAATAGTGATCAGTTGGTTGGGATCCGAGCCTGTGTTAAGGCCGTTTTTTTTTTTTCAGACTCCTGATTGGGTCACCCAATAAAAAAGAAGAAGATTTCAGATGTTATTATTGAGGGTGATTGCTTGGTCATTATGGATACAATGAACACTAGTGTGGAACACTCTCATGGAGAGCACTGCATACCTAACGGGTCCATTAATTCTCTTCTGAAATCTCTCTTTGCTTGGCATGCTAACTCATGTATGAGGGAATCCAACTAAGTTAGCATGAGGGAATCCAACAAAGTCCTGACACATTTTTCATTACCTAATTTAACTATATTTACACATAATCATCCCTCGTATGTTGATCCATGCAGTATGAAGAGAGGTAGCAACTAGCCAGTGCACCTAATTTAAGGGCAAGAAGGCAAGTGCATGTTTTATTGTCAGGTGAAGAAGGAAGAACTGATGCTTTTGAGGAGGCAGAAGCAGCAGCTACAACACCAGTTGCATCTCAGTTAGAACAGTATATATTTGTGTAATGCAGATTTCGTGGAAAAGAAATCACTTTTTCTTATGATAGCTACTTTTCCTTATTTCTTTATTTTTTATTATTATTTGCTAGATTGGTCTTAGAGCGAGGAGTGATATTGTCAACCTAAAGAGTCCGGATCGAACGTGATAGTTAAAAGACGAATCCCGATCCATCATGTCACCGTGTCAAAAATCTTTAGATAATTTCGATTCCAACCTAAAGGCCTAGCCGCTTAGGGATGGATCCAAACAAAGTGTCCCTATCACTCAACTACCAGAATGTTGGTACTTTATCTTGATTTGATTTTGATTTCCACACAAAACAGGAAAACAATATATGGAGTACTTTGTGTTTTGAAATAGCAAAACAAGAGGCTGTGATCAAAAAAAAAAGAAGAAGAAGATATTTCCAAATTTCCCCAAGCCACATTACAAAGTGAACCATTCCATTTCCACCTAAACTCTTACCAAAATTAACTAAAGGTAGATATAGAGTAGAACAGGAGCTGAGTCAATGTCCAAGCACGGGATGGGTGTAACCCACAGTGGGGCCCACTGTTGGTTGCACCTAAACCATTCCAAAATGAATTGTCATCTCACTCTCACTGTCCTTTCTCTTAATGCTAATGACTGGGTCCTAAATGAGTTCACTAAATGTCAATCGCAGGAAGCGGTGGGATGGGATCTGTCTCTACACTGTACTCTACTCAAGTTTGTGTGGTTTGTTGAAGATCTCTATAAATGGTACTCCTTTTTCTCTCCTTGCCAAACATTTTGGCCGTTTCGATACACGTGTGTTGTAATTATTGGCCGAAATGTGTGATATTTTCAGGCACTGCCCTATCTAGAGAAATCATATAAGGTGAAGGGCTTATTCTTACCGGACATGTTTATATTAGAACATTGGATGAGTATTTGAGGTGCTTGATTATTATTATTTTTTATTTCATATTTTTTAATCTTGATATGATGTGATCGCTTGTTATAGGAATGCCATATTATTTCACCGGAAATTAAAATTCGAGCCATTTAAAGATCGTAAATACTTTGTCAGAAATTTAAAATTTCAGCCTTATCACTGTCTGACGAGATTTTTGATAATTAGATATAAAAGCGTATTCAGAAATTTTATCATATTTGAGGATTTATTTAAAAGTTCTATAGGTAAAAAAGATTTGAATTCGTGTACCAAAATATATTATAATAATTTGGGATGTTTGGAATTTTTAGATAAGATGTAACATCTTATCCCCTGGCATTTGAAATGTCATATTTCTCTCACCAGAAGGTCAAATTACAACTATTTAAAAGGTCTCGATGACCTTTCGGAACTCCTCAAATAAACTACCTTCTCTACATGTTAAAAATGTGAACCCTTTAAAATAAACTCCCTCCTAATTCATGCATTTTTCGTTAAAATCTTGTCCAATTAAGAGTTTTTCACTTTGTAAAATCATAGGAGTTAATCTCACTACAGGATCAACTATTTGACAGAAAAAAAATATGATACGCACATTTGATTAAAAACATGATTTATATCAAAAGATCAATCATATAGTGACACCAACATATATTAATAGGGTATGCTGTAGAGTTTCACTCTTTCAATAGTTATACCATATTAAAAGAATAAAGGGGATTTTACGCAAAAAATCCCAAAATTTGGACATACATCCGAAAGGGTTCTCAAATATTGTATTTACTAACGAGGTCCGTTAGGCCTTATTTCATTTTCTTTTCAACTTTCATATGAGTGACGCTAGCGTCACTTGTGTCTAACGAGGGTAACGCTAGCGTCACTCATCTGAGCATATCCTACCGTCTAGTGTCGCTCGTGTTTGATGAAGAAAATGCTAGTGTCGCTCGTCAAAACATCTCCTAATGCCTTCTTCTTCCTCTCCTCTTCCTATTTCTCCATCTCCTCCACACCATCTATTAGTGAGATTCATTCTTTTGAGAGTGCACCCCTAAGCTAGTTTCAGCTCCTTGGCCGAAAACAACTCAGCTCATCGATTCCTCCACCTTTAGAATAAAGACATAATGAATTTGGAATACTAAAAAGGTTCATCATATTACTGAAACCCTCGGGAAGTGGTATAAAAAGTGCCTTAAACAGGGGTACTCAATAAGGTGTCTGTAGATTTTTTTAACTGAGTTGCAAAAGTGCGCTGTTTGAAACACATGCAAACGTGATTGTAATTAAGTGAAAAATAACAGATTATAAGTTCATAATATAGTCTTTGAAAGCGCCAAATATCAGCCAAAAAAACCCTCAGGAAGTGGTCTAAAAAGTGCCCTAAACAGGGGTACTCAGTAAGGTGTCTGTAGATTTTCTTAACCGAGTTGCAAAAGTGCGCTGTTTGAAACGTAGGCCAACGTGATTGTAATTAAGCGAAAAATAGAAGATTATAAGTTCATAATATGGTCTTCGAAAGCTCCAAATCTCAGCAAAAAAAAAAACCCTCAGGAAGTAGGCTAAAAAGTGCCCTAAACAGGGGTACTCAGTAAGGTGTATGCAGATTTTCTTAACTGAGTTGCAAAAGTGCACTGTTCGAAACGCAGGCAAACGTGATTGTAATTAAGTGAAAAATAAAAGATTATAAGTTTATAATATGGTCTTCGAAAGCCCCAAATCTTAGCAAAACAGGGGTACTCAGCAAGGTGTTTGCAGATTTTCTTAACTGAGTTGCAAAAGTGCACGGTTTGAAATGCAGGCAAACATGATTGTAATTAAGTGAAAAATGGAAGATTATAAGTTCATAATATGGTCTTCGAAAGCCCCAAATCTCAGCCAAAAAAACATTCGGAAAGTTGGCTAAAAAATGTCTTAAATAGGGTACTCAGCAAGGTGTCTGACGAGTGAAGCATGGGCGACGCTATCGTCGCTCAGAAAAAAGTATAAAAAAATAAAAAAAATTGGTGGGAAGACCTCATTAGTGAGATACAATATTTGGGGACCATTTCCGAGGAATGTCCAAATTTCGGGATTTTTCGCGTAAAATCCCCAAGAACAGAACAATAAAAAAAAAAAAAAAAACTGAAAATCACTATCTGGAACATATAAATTCGTGCTCCTTCGTTGCGCAGCAAGTCGTCCCGTTTTTTTTTTTTATGCACGAGCGCTGTTATATACTGTCGAAACTTTTCTCTGGTTTTCGTCGAGCTCTGTTACAAAAAGAAGGAAGTACGAGAGTTGGGGTTTGATTCATTCATGAGCTGTTGTTAATCAAACAGTTTTCAACCTATGGATACTGTAATCTCTGGGGTCTCACCCCTCACACCTTCTCATCTTAGGCACTATACTCCTGTTTTTGGCTCTATTTCTAAAGGTAAGATTTTGAGTCTTTTGTGCTTTCATCTTTATTACATGGATATTCAGAATGAAATGGGAGCTGTTTGCCTTCTATTTTAGCATTTTCTTGCTTAGCTTCTATAACCCAAGTGTGGAACATTGCAATTTTTTTCTTTGTTTTTTTTTTTTTATGTAGTGTGATGGATATATATATTTTTTTGTATATCACGCAATCTATTCCTCTTGTTTTTTTAGCAGTTTCTTGATCAGTCTGGACTGTATGACCCTGTTGACAAATTTTACTTTTTATGCTACTTGTTGGAGATTCTGAATGAATGGTATCTCTTTTCCTTTTATGGTAGCATTTTTTTGCTTAACCCAAGTGGGATTATGAATGGTTGACTATGGGAACTATTTTGGAAGAGGTGGAAAAGAAGTAGAAAATGTAGTTGGAACTTGGTACGGTGAGAATTGTATGGCAAGTAGTAAAATTGTTGGAAATCTCTTCTTTTTTTCCTTTTTTTTTAATGGATGATCTTACTTACTATATAAGCGAAGTGGGATATTGGCATCTTTTTACCTATTTTTTGAATAGTATGGCTCTATGGGCATTAGCAAGGAATATGGCAAGAATTGAGTAATGGGTGTGGCACAGGGGCAGTACTTCAAATCCCAAAATCCACACCATGGGAATAAAACTGTAATTATTTACAACTTATACCTATAATCAGGTTAAGGTGTTTTCCAAACACTATTTGCAAATCGCACATTGATTTTGTCCCCCAAATGTTACTACAAACATGAATTTTCAAAGAATATGTGGGTATAGAGTTCAAAATACTTGTAAATATGGAGATCAGGGTACATGTCTTTCTTTGAAGGGACTGAGTATCATAGCCATTTTTCCCCTGAGGTTAGCATTTTCTCGCTTAGTCTCTATAACAATGGGATTTTGACATCTTTTTTGTAGTTGTAGAGGATCCTGCATTATTTGAAATATATTTGTTAGTTTCTTGCCCAGACTATAGAACCCAAATGTTGTTTCTCCATAAAAATATGAGGGTTCTCTTTTTTGTTTTTCTTTTTTAACTTCAGCTATTAATTAGTAAGTCTTAATGTTTATCAAATTTTGTCTTTCCTCATTTCCAAACAACAAGTCCTGATGAAGTGAGTAGGTAGAATAAAATCTCGTAGTTTAAGCTATGATAAAAATGCCATGCTATTTCTAAACTTACCTCTACTTAGCTTTGGGACAAGATGATAATTTGGTATTTTGGTTTGAGTTATTCAAACTAGGGTCAAATGCTAAGTTTTCTACAAAGTACAAACTACTATAAGGTAAGCCCGTAAGTGTATTTTTCTCTTTTAAAAAATATGAGTTAAGATTCAGTCAACATAGTAGAAAAATAAGTGTGACCATTGGTCGAACAATACTGTTGGTCCAGACGCGCTGTATAGGTGATGTATGAAAAATCATTAGTTTAGGGCCTATTTGGATGCACAAAAAAAAAAAAAAAAACAAGAAAGTAATATTTTATATAATATAATCTTTCATTTTCTAAAGGAAAACATCTTGTGCATTTGGTAACCAAATAAAAATATGAAAAAAGATCATTTTCTTTTAAAAAGCTCAATATTTCTTCCGATAGCTCTCCCTTGAAGAAAACTTTCTACAATAAAAAAATCTTTCAAAATGAGATTTATAAAGTGGCAGTATAAAGTATAGAAATTCACCAAATCTATAATGATATACTTGTTTACATGTATGGTAAAGTAAAGTAAATATAAATGTCACATCACTGTAAAGGTGAGATAAAGTATATGGTGAAGTAATAATATGGTGAAGTAAAGTGGGAGAGAGTGGTAAAGTAGTTTCTTTTTGTTTGACTTTACTTTATTAAACTTTACCGTAGTTTATATGGTAAAGAAAAAGTGACTCGTAATAAAGTTTGTCGTAAAAAAAGTGGCTTCTACGCTTTACTTTACAACACTATTTTTTCATCTAAACATGGCCAAGGGATAATGTGTCCTATCTAGGTCAAGGCATGCTTGTTTATATGTGTGGTAAAGTAAAATAAATGTTGATGTCACATCATGGTAAAAGATGAGGTAAAGTAAGGTAAGATGAAGTATGTGGCGAAGTAAAGTAGGAGAGGGAGAGAGAGTTGTAAAGTAGTTGCCTTTTGTATTGACTTTACTATACTTTACATAGTTTATGAGATAAAGAAAAGTGGTTTTTGGAATAAAAAAAGTTGACAGCTGAACATTACTTTACCACACGACTTTTTCATCCAGACATGGTAAATTACATATAAATTAAGTATTTAATAAAAAAATATTCTAATAATAAACTTTACTACAATCAATAACATTGGCGTCTTGTTATTTTGAATTTTTTAATATATATTAAAATCACAGTACCTTCCAAACAACTCAATTTAAAATCCGTAATTTTCTTCAAAATTTGCCAAACAGCAAAAATATTACAATATCTTAATATTACGCCATTCTATTCTATACTATTTTATTCTTGCAATATTTAAATCTGTAAATATTATATTTTATCAACATCTAAATGGGCCCATAGTTTTGTATGATAGAAAAGATTGGCAGTTATTTATAAGTTACCCTTTATCTGATTGAAGCTGAAGCAGCAATCAATATTGAGTTGAAAAGGAAGTGTTTTATTTGAAAAATTCTAAACCTAGGAGTACTAGTTAGACAATGTTTTCCTTGAGCATATTGGGTGTATCATATGCATCATCTCCAATCCCATTTTCATCCTACTCATACATCATCTGATAGCTTCATCTCTTGGAATGATAGGTTGTTCTGTACCAGTTCAAGTTTCGTATGGAAAAATATTCAACATTAGAGATAAAGCCCGCAATGGAATGTTGCAAGGATGTCTCCCAAATCTTCACTTAGAAAGCATCAACAGAAGAAGTTTTTGTCAGAGATCTCGCAAGCAGCTTATTGGGAATGCCACATCAGGGCAACCTTTGGGATCTGAGCCTGAAGCTTTTAGTACCAAGGGCACATGGGAAACTGTGCAAACTTTTTTAGATGCATTCTACCGGTTTTCACGACCCCACACAGTCATAGGGACAGTAAGTTTGAATTTGATAGAAGTTCTCTGATAAAAGATTGCCCTCTGTCTATGATTTTCTAATATCCTTCTTTATTCTATTGTTATACAACTTGTTCGAAATTTTCTGCTAATTTATTTATCTCAGATTATGAAAGCTGTACTTACACATCTTATGCTTAAGCAGACACTGAGCATAATCTCTGTTTCTCTACTTGCTGTTGAAAGCATCTCAGATTTTTCTCCTTTATTTCTCACCGGACTATTGGAGGTAATGCTGTGTGTAGTTTTCAATTGAAAGCTTGTACATAGTTTAGTTGAAGTATTGTGTGTGTGTATTGAATATTATCATAACACTTGATGGAGGAAACAACCTTTTCTCCTTAGTCCTTACCAGCAATTTCACAGATGATGCTTATGCTTATCTAGGACATTTTGTTTTTGGCTACATCATAACTGGACCATAACTTAGTATCTTTCCTGTAACTTGACCTTGCATATTTGTCTATTGGCTTGCAAATGCACAATGATTTAGTTTGTATGGCGAGGTACAATCATTAAGTGAACTAGTGAAGTAGTTTTTTGAGTATCTTTCATCTATGATAGGACCTCATCAGGGTTGGACCAGGAGCACCAGCGATCTAACTCTTTGTAGGGCATGCAAATGATTTAATCACCCATCATATTTTTTCTCATTTTGAATGGATTTGATGTCATTGCTTTGTTATGAATATAATGAATGTGAAGCTAAACTCTGTATGCCATTTTGCAGGCTGTGGTAGCTGCTTTTTTCATGAATATTTACATTGTTGGATTGAATCAATTGTACGACATCGAAATAGATAAGGTAATGGCCTTTTCGGTTTCTTTCAACATTCTTCATGTCATATTTTCTACATTGTAGTTGCCCCAAGATAGTAGCCAAAATGTTTCATTTTTTTGTTCGAAGTATCTCAAGTCTTAAGTCTGTCCTTAGGTGTGTCCTCTAGCCTTGAATATGTACCAGGGAGTCCGTGATTAATTGAAAGGGTTGGTATCTCATGGAAGGATGAGGGACTTGTGCGACCCTATTAAAAAAACATTAAGTTTTAATATTTGCAAAGGCCCTTGTTATTTATGCTAATTACATGGAAAGACGCAGAAAGAGTAAAAGTGAAAAAAAAAAAAAAAAAAAAAATCCTCTTATCTGGTGTGCCTAACCATGGACCTTGAAAATATGCCTGATGGGACAACCTGACCCTTAAGTTGAAAGTTCAAGAATAGATGCTTAATAACAGCCAATATTTGATGGTTGGGTTCTTCCCAACTTGGTTCACTCTGGGGAATGGAGTCTACATGTTGATGCCTATTAGAACAACTGTCTTTTGTTGTATGCATATTTTAAGGTCTGAGCTTTGACATCATAAAACTATGATGTCGAGAAAGCCCATTAAACTAACGCCATAACAATTAAATATTCTTATCAAAATTTCTAAAGCTCTTTTCTTTATTGTCTCTAACGGAAATGTATTATGCACCCTTTCTTTCAGGTTAATAAGCCAAATCTTCCACTTGCATCTGGGGAATACTCTGTTAAAACTGGCATCTTGATTGTTTCCTCATTTGCCATTATGGTATGTTAAGCACAAAATGTTTGGTTTACCAACATGGGTTTCCAAAAGTAATTTTATAATTCATCATGTCAGTACAACGATCATCTACAACAGGAACTGATAAATGTAAATGAAAAGAGAGTATGATTAGTTGACTATCATTTCACTTTAGTGTCATATTTCCAGTTTTCTTATCAGATGGGGTTAGATACTAAGGCCATCGGTCAAAATACTTGCTAGGAAACTTATGTTTATTGGGTTATTCATTTCAGAGCTTTTTCCTTGGATGGGTTGTTCGTTCTTGGCCTTTATTTTGGGCTCTTTTCATCAGCTTTGTGCTTGGAACTGCATATTCAATCAATGTAAGTTTTCCTCCTTCTATTGTATGTCTTCTGTGTTGTGTTACTTATATCAAACTGCTCTGTAAGCACTGCAGATTGTAGTGACACTTGCTTCAATAACCTCCAACTTTATGCTCCACAAATTGTGCACTATGCATTTGGAAATACAATGGAATTGCTATCAATTTATGGATTGATTAACTTATTGATGCTTATAGGCAGCATGACTTTTGAGTTTTTGCCATTGTAAGACCCACTTGTATTTATGTGTGAGTTAGCATAATGAATATGGGAAATAGGTTTTGGTAAACTTGGCTACTTAAGTGAAAAGGTTTAGGCATTCGCCTGCATTAATTAGATGTTTGCTTCAACTCTATGGGGGTCCTGTGAAGCACATTGGAAACAAATGCTCTTAGTTTCTGCGTTTCTTCTGTTAAGAGTAATGGCCTAATGCCTTATTTGGTATCACTACTATGATTTTGACAGAGCCATCCAAAATAGAGCCATAAAAAAAAAAAAAGAGCCATAAAAAGAGAGAGGCTAAAGCTCTTATTTTCACAAGCCCACAAATGGGGCCTATCATTTTAGGAGGATTTGTCTCTACTTCTCTAAAGCAGGTACGGGATAGAATTGTGTGCCAAACACTGTTATTTTCCAAACCTCTTTCTGCTTTAACCATTTAGGCAAATAGAGGTTGGAAATAGAGATGCCAAATATGGGCTAAGCCTGTTCTGATATGGAGATAAAAGTGGCCTAGACCTCTGTTGGGCTCAGCCTCAATGGAGAACTTGTTGAATCTGGAATCAGAACCAGCTCATTTATGTGCGTGATCTAAAAATTAGGCCTTCACTTGGCTTGTCCTGATAATGACGTGGGAGCCAAGCCTTTGATGGGCCGGGCTGCCTTGTCAACTGCTTTCTCTAGGCCATATTTATAACCTGGATCTGCTAATATCTTGGTTGCCTTGATTTTAATTTTGATGTGTTGAGTAGACCAGACAATTGGCCGTATTCTTTTGATTTATTTAGTTATTTTTTTTCAAAACCAGAATTGGTCTAATTTTGTCCGACTTAGCTATGAAGCACGGACACGGATACGGGACACGGATATGATACGACACGGATACGCAGATACGCCATTTCTCAAAAAAGTAGGATACGACACGTCGGGGATACGTTGAAATATTTTTTTTAAATATTTTTTATATGACTATATAATAAAAATCTAACATCATTTCAATCAAAATAGCCATAAAATATGCACTTTCATTGATTTAATCATCATTAAACATTACATTTGATACTTCCAAGTTCCAAGTTCCGACTTCCAAGTTCAAAATCCAAGTTACAACAACTACTACAGAAACATAAGCATATAACCCAAACAAACAGTGAAATAGACAATGCATCCACTTAAACTTCAATTGCCTGGCCACTAGGTCCACCACCATCACCTCCATCACCTTCTTCACGAAAGAGCACGACCTCCAATTCCGGTTCATCAAGAGAGAGTTGTGCAATCTCAAGCTCTCCAACATCATCAAACGAATCAAAAGCATCTCCAGCAATATCCCACATTTTGGTTCCTCCTTTCATATATTGTGGAGTTCTTCTTGAAAGAAGTCGAAGATTGCTATGAATGAAAACCAAGTCTTCAGCACGTTTTGGTGTCATCTTAATCCTTCTCATCTTGCTATGAATCTCAAACCGGATGGCGACGGCGATGGAGGTTAGGGTTCTCCTTTTCTCTTCTTTATCTTATTTCTCTTCTTTTCCTTTTCTCTTTTTCTCCACGCTTTCTCCTCTTCCCTTTTTATTTCACTTAAAATGAGTCTGACACGTGTCCAGGACGTATCTCGCGCGTGTCGCGCGTGTCCGTAATTCATTTTTTTTTTTTTAAATCAGATACGCAGAATGTGTATCCTGATCGTATCCAAGCCGTATCCGGGCGTATCCATGTCCGATACGCTGGGGATACGGATTCGCCCACCAATTTCATGTATCCGTGCTTCCTAGCAACTTAGGTGATGGATGGGTGAGATCATAGAAAAGAACATTTGATTTCTCCCTTGATGGGCCACGCTATCTTTTTGGCTGCCTTGATTTTGATTTTGAGTAGTTTTAGACCACATAGCTGTCCTAATTCCTTTTTTTTTTTTTCAAAAACAGTATTGGCATCATACTTTTGATTTATGTGATCAGTGAAATCATGGAGAAGAATATCTGATTCCTCCCTTGATACTAATGGCTTGATGGTGATAGCATTGTTATTTGTATAAATGTTTTTGAACCAGTATCATTGAAGCCTATTAATATAGCTTCAGATAAGTAGGAGGAAATCTCATCTGAATTGGCTGGATTTTCATGCGAAGATTGCATCTATAACCTGAAGCCTGGGAACTTGGAAGGCCAACTTTGCATGGCTTGATCCTTTCCCAGTTAAAAATTACGAAGGCTTTTACCCAAGCATAATAAGCACTTCCCATATACAACTTGCAAATTCAGTTAATTGTGTGTGGCGTGCGTGCGTCCCACTTGATCCTATTTGAGTCCATGTTCTCTTTAACTATAACATGTCTTCCTCACTTCTTAATTTGCCCCCCTTCCGTGTCCCCACTCTTCTCTTTAAGCTAGATTCCTAGTACCTTGAACTAGTAACCCTCAAACACGTAATACGGGAGCTGATTCAAGTCTTCTGTGCTCATGCTTAAACCATCTCAAAATGACCTCTCTTGATTTTTTCTATTATTGAAGCTACTTGTAGGTTTCGTCTTATGCATTTCAAGTTCTATCATTTCTTGTAACTCCATGCATCGATCTTAGCATGCACATCTTGGCAGCATGAATTTTTAGCTTCTTCTCCCTTATTTAGTGCCAACATTTGACTCCATAGAACTGGTGTCTTATATGAAATGACCATTCAATTTAAGTGGTAGTCAACGATCACATTGCACTCCACTAACTTGTCTCTACTTTGCCCAATCTATGCCGATCCTGTTTGCTATCCAACTAAAACTATCTGTTTTGTTTTATAATTGACCCTAGATAATGAAATTTATCACATTATGTTATTACCTTAAATTTTAGTAGTCATTTTCTCTGCCATCAGATGATTCAGATGTACTAAACTTATACTCCATGTGTTCTATCTTTGATTTTCTATTTCTCTGCTCATAGCTCTATCCTATCATTTATTGCCGTGTTTCCTTGTTTGACTAAAGTGTGCCACATTGCCTGCAAACAATATAGATCATGTAACCTCTTCTTGGATATTGGTCGTTATGCTGTTTGTGACCAAGGTGAGCAAATATGGATTAAACCCCACAATAGCTGGAATCTGAAAATCACCCTTCACACAATACCCATGCTTGTTACTACTTCATATATGGCTTGTTTATCCACTTGTTACTACTTCATACATCCCTTGTTTATTTTCTATATATCCGTTTACAGTACGCTGCCAGTATTGCAAAAGCTTCTCTAAATCAATAGAGATCATACGTGGTTCTCTTTTTCTTTTTTTCCTTTGTGTCTCTAAAAATTTTCCATGAGTTGTCCTAATAGGGAAATAGCTTATGGAGTAGATCTTCCTGGCATAACCCCATACTTGCTTTTCAAAAAATTTGATTCTTGTCATAGGTGTTGCCATGTTGTTGATTTCTTTGTCTTTGTGAAACATATGATAAGTTTGAAGGCTCTGTAGTTTGTAGAGTTTGAATCTTCTTTGTTCTTATGGAAAAGGACCATGGAGCTCTTTCTTCATTTATTGGGTTTGGTTCTAATCATACTCAGTTGGCATTATCACTATCATGTTGGGAAAGTCCCACATCCCACATCGCCCAAGTAATGGGTTTGATATGGCTTCATATACCTGTTTGGGCCTTCCACCTATGAGCTTAAGCTTTTAGGTTGGTACTTGATGTCTTACATGGTATCAGAGCGGGTTCGATTTCGTCGTTCTTGTGTAGCCCACGTGGCAAGCCCGTCCATGAAAATTGTTGGGCCTCCACGCTAGGGGGAGTGTTGGGATCGCCCAAGTAATGGGTTTGATATGGCTTCATATACCTATTTGGGCCTTCCAACTATGAGCTTAAGATTTTAGGTTGGTACATGGTATCTTACATGGTATCAGAGTAGGTTCCGATTTAGTTGTTCTTGTGTAGCCCACTTGGTAGGCCCATCCATGAAATTTGTTGGGCCTCTACGTGAGAGGGAGTGTTGGGAAAGTCCCACATCCCACATCGCCTAAGTAATGGGTTTGATATGGCTTCATAAACCTGTTTGGTCCTTCCACCTATGAGCTTAAGCTTTTAGGTTGGTACATGTATCTTACATATCATCCATAGATCTTGCTTGTATCTTTTCAACCAATGGTCTCGACATTGGCATAGTACGGTTGATGGTTCTCAATTGGGCTTAATCTTTAGACCCAATGTAACTAGATGTGGCAAAATCTGACCCCACCCAGATAACCCAACCTACATTCTATATTAGTCGGTCATGGGTTAGATAAATTTGATCCATGGGAAAACGGGTTAGGTTACATTTGACCAGCTAACCCGCATAATTGATTTATAAGGGTATGGTGCCATAATATTTTTTCTACTATAGGCTTGGGCCAAACTTGTCCAAGTTGGCTTACAACGAAACTCAAATTTAATCAAAATACTTGAATGGCTTGGGCCAAACTTCTCCAAGTTGGGTAGAGTGGGTTGGGGTTGGATTTCCTGACCCGTTTTAAAAAATCGCTAGGATGTGGGGTGACCTTCAACCTATAGGCAACCAAGGTCAACCCGACCCATTTGCCACTCCTAAAGGGAACTCACCAGGTCTACTAGTTTCTAGCTGAGCCCAATCCATGATGGCTAGGAGCCTAGGACCAAAGACTGTACAGGCTGGACCAACATATTAATACTCTTGTAACCAAGCACTTACAAACTATCCCATCAAGAAGAAAGTTCAATCATTATGAGCTGGAATGTTGCTTGGTCTCAAGTCTCAACTTGAACACGCAATACTACAAATGGAATTATCTATTGATTATTTTGTACTTCCTGCATGTGTGCATTTTTTTTTTTTTTTTTCTTTCAGTAGAATTGCTTATCCTCTACCTCAACTCCTTAGAAGTAATTTAAAGATGATACTTGCTTTCTTTTTTTTTTCTTTTTTTTTATTATTAAAAAAAGTCTATAATGTGACTTGAACCAACAACTTTAAGGTTTCCACTGGGTCACGGGCTCTTCTACTGATATTGGTAGTATGGTATGGCAGAACCCACCATCTGAAATATTTGAAAATTGAAAGCATGATTATTTTTGGACATCTGGAATGCTTTAAGCATGTGTGTTGAAGTCAGGAATTGGGATGAACATTGGATTAATTGGTATATTACAGATGAATATGTACAGTAATTTATTTTGTTGATCAAAAGCATGATGGATTTGTAAACTATTTCAGCTGCCCTTTTTAAGATGGAAGAGATTTGCTGTGGTCGCGGCAATGTGCATCCTGGCTGTCCGGGCGGTGGTTGTTCAACTTGCCTTTTTTCTGCACATGCAGGTGTCTTCATGATTTCGTTGCTCATTTATAATGTAATGTTCTAATGTTTCTCTTCTAGAATCTTCCCTTCTTCAGCACTGCATGATGTAGTGTGTTGATAAATTTTCCAGATGTTTGTTTTAAGAAGGCCAGCTGTTTTCACAAGGCCATTGATATTCGCAACTGCTTTCATGAGCTTCTTTTCAGTTGTTATAGCTCTATTCAAGGTAGAGATTCATTTTCTTATGTTTGGTACTGTTCTAAGAAGTATGCTACTATCATACAATTCTTTTAGCACCACTAATATTTATTCATCCATACATTAAGATGTGGCACATGTGTTCCACATCCAACGTGTTAGGTGGTTTCTGTGTGTAGATTGTCTTACCTGCTATTAACACCAACACATTCAGCTGCAGGTGGCCATCCTTGTACAATGAATGCAATAATGCAAGTCTTAACTTTTATGCATTCCATCTGATCTTGGGCTGGCCCTTAACACAGGGGCCTACCTTGCGGGTGGTTGAGATCTTGCACTTGTGTTTGTGCATGTGTTGCATAATGGGATTCGGTGTCCTGTGCACATATTTTGAAAGCTCGAGCCCAACATGAAAGTGCACTGAGAATTTGATTGAGTCAAGTATTGGAGATATAAACTTGCAATGCTGAAATATGGAAATGAAAAATGATTAAGTATAGATGACTGAAGTCTATCACCTGTTGACTGAGTTCTGATTGAGTCTTCACTAGTGGAGTTTTTGTTGGAGTCAATCAAGATCTAAACAATTTGATGAACTTGTTGGATCTAAACCTTTCAAGTTTTTTGTTAATGCCTCCATGTGCATGTGCATAATAATATTTTTTTTGCGCTTGCTTTCTTGCATGTATTCGGAATGGGTGACATTATCGGAAACATCTATTTTAGATAATTTTCACATCATTATATTTTTCATTCTGAATTCGTGTATTAGGATATACCTGACATCGATGGGGACCAGATATTTGGCATTCGATCCTTCAGTGTGCGCCTTGGTCAAGAGCGGGTCAGTCAGCGATGGCACTCAGTTCCATATTCGTAAGATGAGACTTTAATGCTGTGAACCCAGAACCCTCATGTTTTCTGACTCATGAGTTTTCCATGAACAGGTATTTTGGATTTGTGTGTTTCTTCTTGAGATGGCTTACAGTGTGGCCGTGGTGATGGGATTGGTTTCTTCCACCCCTTGGAGCAAATTCATAACAGTAAGTTTAAGGCTTATGCTGTTTCATGAAACTTACTGTCTCAGTTTAATTCTGATCTGTCCCAGTTTCTGTTGGTTTTGTACTGCCTTGATTGAATGAGTGTAGCCTACAGTTCAGTTTTTGAAACCATTGGTAACAGTGGATTCAGGTGGAGCATGGACAAAATATCTCCAAGCAGGGAAATCAACCATGTCCATCATGGCATGCAAATAGATAGTTAAGAAAGAAAATATATCACTGGAGAAACAGAAAGCTGAGGAAAAACCCAATCAGTTTTTGGACCACTGATCAGTGGGCCTTGCTTGTCCACATGGTCCATGGGCCTTATACGATTTGTTTTACCTAAATTGCACACTGATGGCAAGGATCAATTACTGCTTACAGTTTGCTGGCTTAGATCATGGATAGACAATTTGATACTCTAAAGTCTAAACAGCCTTCTTTGTTCTGAGAATTTGGTGCTAATGAGATGGAAGTATGGTGCATATTTTCTAATTGAGAGTAGGCAATGGAAGCATTATTTTTCTTCTACTCTCTTTTTGTTGGAGAAATCATCTAGTGCACATTGTGTTGCCATTTCTGCTGTCATCTTCATTAAAGGTCTACCCAATCTAGCTAGGGTTGTCTCTATGAATTTTACTTTTCTTTTCAACCATATTTGAAGCCGTGCTCTGTACAATACCCCAATTTATCGTGCCCATTTCTCATTGCTTCATTTCAGGTCTTTATAGGCTTCCCCTTCGGCCTTCCCCTAATTTCTTGAACTTGTATGCAAATACTTCGATAGTGGTCTTTTGTGTATTTGCTCCAACCATCTCAAATGGAATTCCTTGATTTTCTATTCTATTGGAGCCGCACGTAGGTTCCTCTTATATTGGAGCCATCTTGATTTTCATTCATGATTATATCCTTTCTTGACATGCATCATTATTAGCATATGCATCTTTCCGCATGTACTTTTAAGTTTATTATTTCTTTGTTCTCAACTTTTGACTCATACAATAGAAGTAGATAGAATCAATTGTCTTTCAAAATGCTCCTTTAGGCTTTAATTGAAGTGGCACTTGACAATTGCATTACACTCCGCTAGCTTGTCTCCACTCTTCTCACACAGCACCAATCATACTCATGTTCTATTATTGCTTCTAGACATTGAAATCTATCACACTGTTGGAATAAATTATATTATGTTTTGACCAACTCAGGCTATGTGATGTACACGCTTTCGAATGCTTTGAAAGTGCAGCATTTACGTACTTCTTTGTATCACCGTAGCAGTAGGCTGTTGGATCAGATTCTCCCCCTGCTAAACCTCACCCTGTCCATTGCTTTATGTAACTGAATTGACTCGCATTGGAGAGATGTCAGCCATTCAATTAAATACTAGGAGGCATGATTTGTGCCTCTATGAAATGTGAGCCCCGAGTCATTTACTGTCAAGAAAAAAACCATTTATGTTGTCTAGCCAGATACACTATTGTTCCGTTTAATATGTAGTATGAGATGTTATGGGTTTGTATTCTAGTTGGAATTACAGGTGGCACGATTTGCAACATATTTTTCTTGGCTTTGCTACAGGTTTTTGGCCATGTTCTCCTGGCTTCAGTTCTATGGACCCGTGCAAAATCTCTTGATCTGAAGAGTAAAGCTGCTATAACATCCTTCTACATGTTCATTTGGAAGGTAATTTTTATAGTTAAATGCGTACTGCACTGCATGGTTTGAAAACCCATGTGACCTCCATCTCCAGCCAATTTGATTCACTTCAAAGACTGAAAGGCTCAATTTGGTATTTAAATAACATTCTCTCATATATTAAATTTGCGGAAGGGGAAATGCATAATTAAACAGCAGTCAGAGCTAGAGTGGTGACTGCTTGTGTGAGCGGAGACAACACTGCAAAGAGGGTTACTTGGCCTACTGGCGGATAGACTCCGTTAGTTAGGGAGAGGACGAGGGATGTTCTAGATGAATCATCTACTAAAAGATCAACTCAGTCTTTTTAGCCATCCAATTGTCGTCAATGTAATGGGTGGTCAAAACAACCAGACTACAACCACTACTCGTGATTGCATTTCCAGCAACTTTCAATCCATCTGATGTTGATCAATGCCTAATCCACAATTCCCCTTTTATATGGTGGGGAGGTGGAACCCATCTATATGTAGGGGTGCACAAAAAATCATTCGATCCGTAAATCCGATCCGATTCGACCCGATCCGAGGATTTTTATCCGATCCGAAGGTAAACGGATTGGTGACGGATTGAAAATTTTGTAATCCGTTAACAACGGATCGGTGGCGGATTTCATCCTCAATCCGCAGATTCAATCCGATCTAATCCGTTGACATTAAATGTAAAAAAAAAAAATATAAGTGGTCTAAATATAAATTAAGATGTCTAAATATATTAAAAAAATTTTAAGGGGGCAAAATGTAATTCACTACTAACCGTTATCCGCAAAACCCTACCCCCATTCGTGGCTTTATCTCCCAAACCCATGTTCTTGTACTATTTTGTTCTGTGTTCTTGCACTATTTTGTTGATTAGATCTCTTTTGGTTGTAATATGGAAAAAAAAAAAAAACTCTTTGTATTAATCAAAATTGGTAATTTGTATTTTTTTTGTGGATTGTTAGGTTGTATGCTGAATTTTTTTACAATATGTTTGATATATATATTTTTAACATTAGACTGAACGGATTGAACAGATTAATCTGATCCGATCCGTGGAGGAACGGATCGGATCGGATCGGATTTTAACTGCCACGGATTGGGATCCGTGTACACCCCTATCTATATGTCATGTTTCATTCGAGCTTTGTGACCAGTATAGTGATATCCACAAGCCCCTTGGGTGAGGAGGTGGACCCCATTAACATGTCCTGTTTCATTCTAGCTTTGTCACCGAGCTGGGCTAATGGTCAGGAGTGATACTTTAACCTTGAATACCTAAGGATTGATCCCTCGGCATGCGTGTGATACCGAGGTGCCAACACCACTCAACCATGAGTGTGTGGCCATATTTCGACTTTTACCTCAATGAGTTTTATTATAAGATTAAATGCCAGTGAAGAGTTGAGACGCCTGAATCAACTCAGCTGGATATGAGACAGGTTCAATCAGCTGGATCTGCAACTCAAAGGAGTTAAATAGGAACATATACAAGAATCACATATGACTTGAGTTGCTTCATAGTGTTGTCTTTTCAAATGAGTTCTTTAATAATCAACTCTTTTATTCCATTGCAGCTCTTTTATGCCGAATACTTGCTCATTCCACTAGTGAGATGAAATAGCATACATCTGAGGGAGAAAGCGAGTGAAGCACCACATCCAAGTATTTGATGCTGTTAAGCTGATGTAAGCATCTCATGTTATTGATTTTAACCTTGAATTTTGTATATACATTGACCAACTATGCCAGTCCCTATTATGTTAAAAAAAAAGGAGGAAAAACTAAATCGGTACTGTAATCGAGTCTCATCTTGGTCAGGCTCTTATGATCATGGTATTGAAGTTAGAATGAGACACTTTGTTAGAAAGACTGATTATTTTAATCTAAATACAGAGTATGGCATGCAGTAAAGTCAAAAAGGTTTTCTTGATTTTGTGCATCTCTTTTCTTTAGTCAGCGCACAAGCAGTTTATGAATGAAGGGTGTATCCTATCTGTTCAGATCTCCAAAAGAAAGTTCTGGGCATGAGGGTGAAAAGTTTCAAAGGAGACCATTTTCCCTTTGACTCACAAATCAAAATGTTGAAATACACTTTCTTGTGAAGCATGTGCGCTCAGGTGGAATCCCATGCCTACAACAAGGGCAACAGGATGACCATAAGCTCTCTGGAATTCTCATCTTTTAATTATGACTTGTATAAAATATTCTGTATGTATTGCATCTTCAAGCCTATTATATGTGCAGTGGGCCCATGCTTTATGGATCCAGACTGTTGATATGATGGGCTTCAAGCAGACCTGAAAAATCACCCCAACGGAAAAATTAGAACCCTAAACCACCACCTTCAAATGGATGATTAAGAATCAAATAGATGGTTAAGAAGACTTGTGTTGGATGGTAGGATGTTAGTTTTGGGTATGGGCTATCTAGTATGTGGACCGCCGGATCGACGGTCTTGATCCTGAGTGAGTTGTGAGGAATGATTTTACTATGCATATGCTGGGGTTAAGAACCATAAAAACAGTGATCCTGCTAAAATGCTTTCATAAATAAAGGGGAATTCGTTATTCTCTTGTAACTTGTAAGTTGCCTTCTGGCCCAACCCAACAACCTAAATCTGACTCATTAAATCTAGGTTCAGGTTGACTTCTTTTTTTTTTTTTTTTTTTTGGGTGTAGGTCGACATTATTGACCCTATTAATAAAATGTTTAGGTTCAGATTGTGGCTATTACTGTATTCCACACATCACCTTGACACAAACTCAATCCAGCCCGACTAATTGTATTATGACCCACCAACCATTTAAAACTGGAAGTAATTGGTTTGACTCCTTTGACTTTTGAGTTAGGTATGAAACGTAACATTGTTCTAACGTAGGGATGCGTGGATGCTAAGTTCTTGTACTTAATGTAAAAAATGTCTCTTACTCAGGAAATTATTATCTTAGAAAATGTCAGGATATCTCTAAATTTTTGGGACTTTCACATGATATTATTAAAAAAATGTGCAGATGAAAAAATAGTCTTGAATAATTAAAATAATAAAAACATGGTCTTGAATTTTTGAAATGGTTCTAAAATACCTAATATACATAAAAATTATCAAAAAATAGTTTATGTTTTATTGAATTTTTGAAATGGCTTAAAAATATCTAATTAACATAAAAATCATCAAAAAATGTTTTTACCATCAAAAAATGTTTTATGTTTTAGTGATTTCTTTGATTTTATTTTCAAATTATCATGATTTTCTTGCACTTTTTTCAATTTTAGTAATATGTTGAAGATATCACGATATTATAAGGAAGATTCTCTTCTAGATAAATATCAAGATCTTATCTCCTTTTTTTCAAGATTATCTCGATGTTTTTGAGAAGGGATTGCATTGTACTCCCTTTTGGATATGGGTCAAAGGCACGTGGATTGCATTCCGTATGTAACGCATTTGGGTTGGCAGGGAAGCCTAAGATTTTAGTCTTTTCTGCATTTTTGTTTGCATCAAATACATAGGAATTAAATTGGAATGCATGCCATAAGTGGCTATAAGAGTGACCATCAAAGGTAAATTCCAAAAACGAGGATCAAATAACTTTTTTCTTTTATAAAAATAGAATCAAGGGAAGAGAGGAAATGCCTATCCAATCATTCTTCAAGTAATTCAAATCCTAGGAAAGTTAAGATCCAATCGACATTGCTATCTTTATCTCTTTCATCCATTACTTTATATCCTTCACCCTTTCTTTCTTTAATAATCTTAAAGATGGAGCTCATTTAACAATGAATTCGTATGTATTCTATGTAAACAAACACTCCCTTTGATATCCAACCACCTTTCATATGTATTCTATGTAAACAAACACTCCCTTTGATATCCAACCACCTAAATAGCATAATTGTGTTACAGTCCTTATGGTCATAATACTTAATTTGACGCGTTCCATCAGTCCCGAGGCTTTTGGCATATTGGTTAGGTTCATAATATTTGGTCTCATAGCCGACCTTTATGTCTCAGATTCGAGTCACGGAAAAGACTACTTAGAGTAGAGTGACCGCCGTCAGCGGAGAGGGCTACCTGGAGTAGAGTGTGAAGCTATGCCAAGGAGGGAAAAGGGCTACCTATCGCAAAAGTGAAAGCCGCCGAGGACATTTGATGCGGAAGTGTGGTGATTTGTTACGGTCCTAAATAATTACAAGACTTGATTTAACACATTCCATCAATCTTGGGGCTTTTGAATACTAAATTGATAAGAGTGGCGTTACCTCTTCTAATCTTCCCTCGACCAATTATGTAATGATTAATTGGCTTAATGAGCAAACATCCATTCTTCCTTGTCATTCATATTAGATGTGATTTGGGTACATTCAAATGCACTTAAATCTCTTATACCTTTTATAAACGTTGTAAATAAGATCATATTTCATTTGTACGTAGGATAAGAGTTGATATGTGGAAACCAACAATAGAAAGTAGAGAAAAGGAATCATCAACTTGGAATGATATATGTTGGCGGTAATGAATTTCTCCAAAAAGATGCAAGGAACCCATAAAGCCCCACTTCAACAGCTACCGACTTGGTATGCTTTAATACTCAATCTATAAATACACACATGCAATGAATCTTGTGCTTATTTCTTACCCCTCTTCTGTCATTTGACAAGCCCAATACAACCCCCCTCTGGCACATCAAGGCCGAATTATCCTCAGATTCCCACTAGAATTGAAAGAGCCTACAAAAGTTCTTTTTATCTGGTGGGTGATGGTGGAAACTGTTGGGAATCATGCCTTGGATGACTATGGAACTCATCATATGTGAAGGGAGACTTTCCTTTCACATGAGATAAGAAGTAAGCCTCCACACCTACTAAGTTTTCTTTTCACTATGGATCAGATCAGATCTTGTGATCTTGATTGAGATCATGGGACATGTGAAGTTTTACTAGGACAAAGGAAGGTTTTTTTTTTTTTCTGGTAAAAGGACAAAGGAAGGTTAATCCAATCATTTTAGCCTTACCTGAGTTGCCATGAGTTGGGAGGTCCTGCGACTCTGTGGGTTGGTACTTGTCCAAATTGACTCACAATTTTGTAAATTGAGTAAACCTCATCCTTACCTGGCATCCAAGTGAACCCTTAAGTTTGTAAGGAATGGTGGACACTGACTTCTCCAACATGTGTTCAACTTTGGGACCACCCATCCTCCAAAAGACTGCTTTTGAGAAAAACTCATGGCCACCTAGAAATCTCTTACTTTCCCTTAGTTTGGTAGCTCTACTAATAGAGTCTAAGTGAAGTAAAGTTGATTTTGAAGAAATAATAAAATATAAGTGGGTTATGATGGTATTTTGTTTTTAGTTGTTTGTTATGGAATTTTTTTGACTTTTTGTATGGAAAAGTGGGTTTTTTTTTTTATTTTAGTGGATAAAGATAGTTGCTTTTTGACTTTTTTTTTGGAAAAAATGGGGGGAGTTTTGAATAAAGTATATTTGATGTGACATCTTGTCTGAAAAAATGGAGGCTTTACTTGACTTTTATTGTATTAATAATAGAGATCTTTACCATTTCAAGAATTTTAAGTTTGTCCAGAACAAGATTTAAAAAACCTGACTAAATGCGCAACTTTGTTACCCTTGAGCTAATTTGACTCAGTTGAGTTGCATTGAGTTGGCTCAGAGGTCTTCAAAAATCTTGAAAAATATGAAAAAAAAGTCTATCTAAAAAATTGAAAAATAATGTCCTAAAAATGTGAATTTCAAGGCTCATCATATTAGTTATTAAAAATGAAATGAAGTATGGATAATTGTTCGATTTTACTCAATCGGATGACTGCACCCAATCTTTGAATGAGGCTTTCCACAAAATGTGGTTTTGGTCTTTTGAAATTAGTGGATGACTCTGTTAGTTTAAACTTCTTTAGGTTTTACTGCCAGTCCCATGCTCGGATAAATAGAGGAGGGTTGCATTACATAGGCGACGGCGAGCATAAAACTTATCACGACTCAAGTATGAATTATGAGAAAACAACAATGCAAACCCATCTAAGGATTTGGCACAGAATATTCCAGGATAGAGTAAAAGAATTCAGACCCCATAATGATTAGACAAGGCTTTGATGATGATGATGATCTTCTAAAATCCAGGGGAAAAAATCTCCAAAGTCTCCCAAAGCTTATTTCAACAGGAGAATAGGGTGAAGATGTGTTTATGCCTTTTTCTATATGACTCAAATGCAGAAGAAACTCTGGGATGACTTTGACTCGGCCGATTTTTTTAAATGTAGCCCAAGATCTTTAGCATATGCACTGAAAGACGGACAAAGTAACAGTACATAGTTCTCATGGACTCAATTCTAGCCCAAGATCTTCTCATTTTAATATATATCATTGTTACTTCTTCCAAAACAAAATTAAAAAAAAAATCGATCTTTAGCATATGCATACAAGATAACAGAGAACAAACTGCCTAAACACTTGCGGCTTTTAGTGTTCCTTTTAGTGGGCAAACATTATATTATTGTTTAAGGCTGAAACCAGCTCATAGTTCTCATGGACTCAATTCTAGACCCAAACTTCCTCAATTGGAGGTGCGTAACCAGTGCATAGTCTCATAGTTGGGGACATTTTTTCCCTCTGTTTGGGAGAATTATTTGATATGTAAAACCAAAGGTCCTTCCAACAAGAAACACCACTTGGGACTATTGGCTAGACAACTCCTGGTCCTCCCCCCACTATTGAGAAAGGTACAGGTTCAAGCATGTGGCTTTCACTCCCTTGATTATGTAAGTATATGCCATGAGTCGGTTTGGAAGTGCCACACGAAAAATGAAAGTAGAATCACACCAAACCATATCATGAGAGATTTGGCCAGTTCATGCATGGAAGGTTGGTTTACTCTTCGTAGTGCAGCAAAATTATGGACTGCTACCACATGATTCCCACTGTCTATAGTTTTAAGCTATAATCCTTTGTGTTTGTGTAGATTGGGGGGGGGGGGGGGGGGGGGGGGGGGGGGTGGAGAGAGAGAGAGAGAGAAGCTTTATGCTTTATGCCTTCCAACCAAGCGAGATGGTCCATGCAGAGTGATTGTGGAAATGACAAAGCAAGCAAATGCTACAGCCAGTCAGCAGGTAGGCACACTTACTGAACAATTCAAGCCGACTCAGTGAACGAGTTTTTTGTTGGGTTCCTCAAGCCCATCAATTACATTTGTTAATATATACCCCTATTTTTGGGTGGATAGCAATTGAAAAGAAAGAATCCTACCTATCCTTTTCTCGTGGTCTATCTTCCCCTGTCAGGAAGTCTCAAACAAGACATGCCATGTCCTTACCCTAAGAATCTTCTCAATGGGGAATAACATAACACAGAAATCAGGTACAAAAAGCTCTGGTTATGATCATCTTCATTCGAGCACTCATGTGCATCAAAGTGAGCTGTTTGGTTCTTCAACGGCAATGATTCCATTGCCACTTTCTCCCCCCTTTTCTTTTCATTTGTAGAATTCAACAACCTCTCATTTTTCCATCTTCCTTTTCCTATTTTCTAATGGGTCAAAAAGCACTCTTTGTGGTGTCAAAGGCTCCACCACTCAACTGCTCAGTGGACTTAGATATGCTGCATAAGTAAAAATTGTAGAACATTAAGCTTTTTTTTTTTTTTTTGTGGGCTGTGTATAGAGTAATAAATTCTACACCCTCTGCAGGGATGTTCCCGTGGAAAAAAAAGGCCAAGTGGCATATGGGGTTTGTTAGGTCCACCACCTAAAAGACAATTTAAATAAGGTATATATTAATAAATTTTCTTCAATCATTTCTAACCATTCGATCTAAGACAATTAAAATTTTAATTGACATAAAATCCAAATTTTATTGCATTTTTTAATAAATCTCCTACAATCACAACTATATTAGATTTTAATTGACATAAAATATCTTATTTACACCCCCCGCCCCCTCCGCCCCCCCCAATGATTAAATTCAATAGTAGATAATATTTATATTAGTGTTAAATTGGAGTGAGTGTTATGCAATAACGGTAGGTGAATAGGGATGATGGGTCATCAAAAGTGGAGCCCTTCTAATTAGACACATGCCACGTGGGGATGTGTCGAAAAGTAGGTAATCATCTGCTGTATTATAGATGCCTCTAAGGCTGCAAATGATTAGTTCAATTCAGATTTTCCAAGTAAACTTATTAGCCAGGTAAAACTTGGCAGGTGATTACACGTTTTACCAAAGATTCAAGGGACCCCACTTGATAATATTTCCTTTGTGCAATCAAGTTGTCTTTTCTGCGTACCCTCAAGTCATATTAGTTACTAATATTTACTAGACTTTAGTGGAAATTTCCATGGGCCTATGTGATTCCTTGAGCACATAGCTTAAGTGCATTCTTTTATGATGAGTAGGAAACAAGCCTTCACATGCATGAATCATATGAAAGCCTGTTCTCTTTATCATCATCATCATCATTTTATTTTTTTTATTGGCCCATAATGGATGTTGGGTCCATCATGCTTGCCCCTAGTGGGACTGGGTGGGCCAAGAGAGCACAAATGGCTGATGTCTCTATGTATATAAATCAAGATTTGTGGGGTTCTGCCCATTTGGGGTTCTTGGCGTCCATCATCAGCAATTGACCTGCCAAACGGTTAGATCTCTCCATCATCAAAATCCTCATGTGGGCCTGGCCAGAAAGGCAATTTACACTAATTCTAGAATGGATCATGTGTATCCATGAATCTTGGCATCACATCACATGTCCATTTCTTTGTGCTGGAGATTAGGGAAACCAAATCCCATTTATTAAGTACCTAATCAAATCTTATCAAGTTGCAAGTAATTCAAAAAGAAAGAAAGAAAGAAAGAAAGAAAGAAAGAAAAAAAAAAAAAAGAGACACATAGCTGCCAGACAAGATCATATATAGTCATATTTTAAGAAGATCTCATTCATACTCTCTAGTTTTTCCAACAAGGCATGTTCAACAATGGCCACTAGTTCTTAGCAGGAGCTAGTTGACCCATAAATGCATGTCCCCACAAGCTTCTAAAGAGAAGAAAGCTCTTGGGTCTTTCCAATCGACCTCTGTAGCAGACAAACTACAGTGTGTGGAAGAAGGTGAGCAGGAGTTAACCACCTATTTGGCATTTCAAGAGGCCAGATCTTATAATGAATCTAAAATTCTTTAATGATTGATAAAATTTACTGGCTTATAGAAACCAACTGAAAAACGGCCCAGCTCGGAGTAGGGGGATGGATAGATTTAGATGTTTTTTTGTGGTAAATTAGATGTGGTTAAAGGGTGAGCACCTAATATTAGCCTGCCTGACCAAATGATCCTAACCTATGATCAGGGCCTTAAAAGTTTGAAATGCCTTTTTTGTACAATGTAATTCTTTAGTCATTGTTTGTTTCATGTAATTGAAAACAAAGAAATTGTAAGATTTCTATCTCTAATAATGATTAAAAGTGAAGAAACAAATGCAGGTTTTCCAAAAATGACCATCACACTATCTCCTTTTCAATGGAAAATGAATAAGGAGAAGTGGTAAATGAATATTCAGCCACCACCCTAATTCAAATCCTAAAACAGTTAAGGTCCCATCTACATGCTATTTCATTTTTTAACCCCTCACAGCATATCTTTCACCTCTCACCTCTTTAAAAATCATTAGTGAAGCTCATTTGACATCAAACTCCTATACGTTCTATTTGAACAAACATGCACTAAGTGATTAAGCCCAACCCTAATGGTTAGATTGGAATCAAAATGAGATAGGTGCTAGTTTATGGTGAGTAGGTGTGTATTAATGGATTAGATTGATCATATGTGAGCCCCTTCCAAAAAAACCTGTTAGGCTTGTGGCATTACGGTGCCAATAATCTCCTATAGTTGTGGAGAATGTAATGGGTTTGCTCTTGTAAAGCATAGATATCCAGCAGGCTAAATTGAACTGCCATTGTTCTATATCTTCATGACTAAACCCAAAATAAACAAGATATTAAGTAAGGTGGGCATTTTTAAGAGTTTTTCTAGTTCACAACCTTGTGACATGGAAAATTTGGCAGTCAACATTAAGGTATGTCTCAATTTGTTCACTGGCCGAGCTCAAGCATGAGTCTATTTGAGTCAAATCTTCTGGACGGACTTGATGAATCACCTTGTTGACAACCTCGAAGAAACATTGAAATAAAAAGGGGAAATGATTATACATGCAGCAATAGAATCATGAAATTGACAATCACTTGCACATTTTAAAGATGAGACTTACCTCACACTAACGCAAGGGATTGGGTATCAACCATTGGTATCAATATTGTTCTTGAGAGAATATCATCTCTCCGAAAAATGTTGAAATATTTTTAAACTTGGGATTTTATTTTGTGAAATAATTGTTGAGGAGTGGGCTCCACTTGAGGGGGAATATTGAAAAGTATTTCCGCTGCCTCTACTAATGCCTCGAAGTTTTGGTATGAATGATTAGCTAAAGAAATTTAAGATATTATCAGAGCTAACCGGTCGCGAGTTCGAATCCTAGGAGGAACGACTCGATGTGAAAAGAAATACGTGCACTTGAGGGGGAGTGTTGAGGACTGGGCTCCACCCCGATGGGGAACATTGAAAAGTATTTCCGCTGCATTTATTAACGCCTCGAGGTTTTGGTATGAGTGGCCAGCTAAAGAAGTTTAATAAAGAATAATTGGGGTATTGTAAAAAATAAATAAATGTAAATATTGGTAAAAATATTTTAAAAAACGTATGCTTCATTTTATCTCAATATTATAACATTTATCATTATCATTAAACCTTTGTTGCAGCTATGCCAAGGTTGGCTACATGAACTCAGATTCAGCATTCTAAGGCCACATCCTCTCCATCAATTTGCCTAAAAAAAAAAAAAAAAAAAAAAAAACTGTTCCTCACAAGTGTAATTGGGGATGTATGTTGGATATGTCCAAACTGTCTCAATCGAGTCTCTCTTAGGCCTTGTTTCCTTAATAGAGTTTCCAACATGAATTTGCTATGTTGGGATTTTTTTAACATGATGTGACATCTTGTCTCATAGTATTTGCAAATGTTATATTTCTTCACAAGCATTTCATAATATCATCCACCTGAAAGGTCTCAAATGACCTAAGCATTTTAGAATATCATCCACCTGAAGTGTCTCAAATGACCTTGAGAATTCAAGAATTTCAAGCTTTTTGGTGGAATTTCTGGATGCTCAAATACAAGGGAGCATTCGGGAATTCCACATTGTCCGAGAATTTCAAGATTCTCCATATAGGAATTCTGATGAGTCCTGAAAAGTGTACATTTTCATACGCATTTTGGACCATATTAAGGGCTTATTGATATTAAAGAGCTTCATTTAGTGTCAAATCATGTTTTTATGCATTTAGGATTCATTGAAGTGTATCCATGCATAGTTTTGTAAAAAATCACACATTTTGCATAAATTTACGAAACGTGCCATTTTTGGAAATTTATTTTTGGAAAGTCGGTTATTTTGGGTGGATCAAGTAGGGTCCCATTCATTATCCATTCAAATTCCTCACATGTGATTATTGTTGAATTTGTTTATTTCAATTTGTGTAGGAGAAATCAAGAATGGGACCCGCATTGGTGAAATTCGTGAGAGATCAAGGGTATGACAGTTTTCGTGGTGGACCCACATATCTATGTATTTTTGGAGAGTTTGAAAAGTCAACAATGGAAAGCTAGATTTGGAATTTCAAGATCAAGAAAGGAAATTTCAAATTTGGTAAGATCTAATTCTTACTAAGTTTGAAAATTCAAAAATCAAGAAAGAAATTCATGAAAGGAATGGTGTGCTAGAAGAGGTGACTAGTCAATCAAAGAAGCTTGGAAGCAACCCAAAAATGGAAGGGAAGTCAAGAAATAAGGAAAGAAAGATCCCAAGATCCCTTTGGACGTCCACATGGGCCCTACACACCCCGTTGCACAACTAACATTCCATAGGTGTACAATTATTTTTGGATTTTTTAGGGACAACAAGATTAAAATGGCTATAACTCTTAATCCGACCATCGAATTGGCGCAATCTATGCACCGTTGGAGAGATCTTTTCGAGTAGATATCCGTGGAGCCCAAGATTGTGTCAATAGGAGCTGAAATAAGGGAGATATGGCTTTTGAAAGTTGGTGCAATAAATTCTATTCGGGATTGCAATTTTGCACATGGAAATCACAAAAATCTCTCACTCACCTTGCTATTTCTTTGGAGACTTGTTGTCCAAGGAAGGGACTCACCATACAAAGAAGATTGCGGGCTACAAACTTGGAACAAAGAAGGAAAAAAAGAGAGGAAAAATCTATAAATTGATGGCATATGCATCCATCTCCTCTCATGGGAAGATAGACCAACTCTATCTAGAATTACTACTACACTCCATCTTCTTCCTCTCTCTTTCTCTCCATTGAAGTCCTCAAGGAGATTTGGCCCGGAAATCACACTACACCCTTGGGTTTTTTCATCTAGAAGAGGCTTCTCATCCTAGTATGTAATTGTCTTTGTTTATTTTCTTATCTTATGTAAAATTTTTGCATATTAGTAAAATTGTTTCTTTCCCTTTTCAATTTTTCTTTCTTGTACTTGGGTGATTGGTGCTTGTTTTATGTTTCTTTTCTTGTTGGTGTTTGGATTGACGACCCAAAGGCCCTAAGAGCATGATTCAAATTATGACCCCGTGTAGAAAAGAATTTTGAAAGAGAAGAATACACTTCCACACATTTAAATTTCTATCAAAACCACACATTTACTTTTCTTGTTTTCAACACACATTTAAATTCTTGAACTTTTGTTTATTTTCTTTATTTTTATGATCAATTCAATTTTATGTTTATTTTTACATAGTTTATGGTTGGAACAAGTTAGCATTGCATGTATATTCATATTGGTGGAGTTTTGGTATGTTTAAGTTGCTGGTTATTTGAGTATTCAAAACTGAATCAAAATTGGAATCGGAGTTTTAAATTGGATAAGCAAGAAAAATCAGAGATTTGAGTCAAGAATCTTGGCCAAATATTTTTTGGAAATTCGGATCCCAACATAAAGTGCACAATTCTGCACATTGTTGCAGAAATTTCAGCACAGATTCTGAGTGAAAAGTTTGCGATTAGAAACCTGATCAAAAAACATTATTTTTCAATGAAACTTGGGGAAATTAAAGTTTGATCAGTGTACTTTCAAATCCTAGAATTTCAAGCAAAAATAATTTTGGAAAGATGGTGAATCATTGGCTCAAATATGGCTGGTCGGACCCACCTGTATGCAGAATTTCTGCACAATTTCTATTTTTAATTCATGTTCAAGCACTCATATCTCATTCGTTTTAAATCATTTTTCACTTCCGTTTTTTTTTAGTTGATTCATGCATCATAGTAGTTCAAAACCCAACTATTAAATTCAGTTTTAGGTTGCATATCATGCATAAAAACAACCAAGCATACTAGTTTTTCAGACTTAAATTTTTTTTTCTGCATCTCATAGTATGCATTGCATTACTAACTTTCTAACTTAGGTTTCTTTTGTTTCTAGTTTAGTTTCTTAGTTTTATTTTTGGAAGTTCTAACTTGTGTATTATTTTGTTGCAAGTTCAGTTTTTAGTTTAAGGTTTTTAGATTTAGGAAGTTTTCTTTTTATTAGATTGTAATTAATTTAATTTTTGGAAAGTAAGAATGATGGTTGTAATTAGTTTTTAATTAGGCTAGATTTAGATTTTAAATTTAGGGCAGGTACAAGTTGAAGAGAAACCTTAATTTACATTGTTCCCTGTGGATCGACCTGGTCTCACCAGTTTATTACTACATCGTGGCTCTACACTTGGAGCTCACGATCAAATTTCATGAATTCCAGTAAAGAAATATGCATTTAATTTATCATCTATTAATGCTACCCCTAAATGCTCTTAAATATCCTCATTTATGATTTATCTTTCCTAACTTTACTATATATCCATCTCAACATTCCATCTACGCTACACTTACTTTTTCTAAGTGTTATTTTCTAATTCACTATTATTCTTTTTTATAGGTCATAGTTGATCTAATTATTGTCTTGTAAAATTATTTTCTTCAATCTTATTGATATACATATTCTAATATTATAAAATTATTTACTATATTTATATTTTTGATAGTATCTTTGGCATATTTTAATATTACTTAGATGATATCATTCCACGTAAAAGTCGCATTATTTTAAAAAGATAGTAGTTGCGTGTGACATGGGTATCAACCATCTGTCTTTTAATTAGTTATTTGTGGAATTGTATCATGTCATTGTTGGATAATGGCTATGATATTTAGTAAATATGTATAGTGTCGCTATATTGAAATGTCAAAATTATTAGTGTGATGGAGAGAGAGAGAGAGAGAGAGAGAGAGAGAGAGAGAGAGAGAGAGAGTGTCGCTATATTGAAATGTCAAAATTATTAGTGTGATGGAGAGAGAGAGAGAGAGAGAGAGAGAGAGAGAGAGAGAGAGAGAGAGAGAGAGAGAGAGTTAGAGAGTTTAGGTGAGGCTCATACACCATGAATCGTTTTTTGTCAAATTTAAAACATTGACAGGAGAAAATTTATTCACATCAGATGATTGTGGCACAAACCAACAAACTAATGAGAAAACATAGTTGCAACGGAGTCTAATCTCACACAGCAGTCGTCGCACAAGTTGTCTCACAAGTTGTCTTACAAGTTGTACACACTCGCCCATCAATAAGAAATTATAGCATGATTAGGTGGCCATCATTTGTAACACCCTTGATCCATACATGCACCTAATTTCCATATGACCTTTCAGCATGAATGATTCTAAAAAAGGCACCAAACAATTTACTCAGTGTGTGGTTGTTTCATATAATTGAATTTTTAGGAAATTTAAGACTTCATATTCTTATAAATGGTTACAAATGAAAAACCAAAGATGAATATAAAAAAATGACACCCAAATAACATCCGCTTTGATAGGATGTGAATGAAGGGAAAATAGGAAATGGATATCCAATCATCACTCTAGGTAATTCAAGTTTGAGTAAAGTGAAGGTCCAGTCTATATAGTTACGTCATATCATTCACCCTCCCCCTCTTTAATCCCTTCATGAAGCTCATTAGACCAATAATTCCTATGCTTTGCAATCCTTATGTGTTCGGTTTTATGCAAACAAGCATGACTTTGATAGTTTGAATTAAATCTCAAGTTCATTTTGTTTTGATTGCTTGAACTTAGAATATATGCTTCAAATTGATGGTTTGAATTATCTCACGCTTTGGGTTGCCATACCTGTGCATTAGTGACATGGTGGATGAAGAGTTACACAAACTTGGACTCTCTAGCTAGAACAAAGACACCGAAGCGTTCTCTAAAATGGAAGAAATCTACAATTTACAAAGATTTTTTTCCTTTTTCTCGCTCTATTACATGTTCAAACACCTATGCTCATGCTATTCAAGTCCTAATCCAATAGACCCGGATAATTTTATTTATTTATTTTTTTAAATTATATTGAGCTCGGTACATCCGGGAAGGAAACCTACCGAAATAGGAAGAAAGCCCGGCACACCTGGAAAGAAAGCCTAGCACATCCGGGAAGAAAGCTCACCGAGGTGGGAAGAAAGCCCGCATATACATATGCGAGAATATATAAGGAGGAGGTGGAGGTTGAACCCCTCACCTCCTCAATAAGAATCCAACTCCTTACCAGTGGGGTAAGGAGCGGTTCTTAATAGACTCGGAGATTGATGATCCTGAGTTCTGTGGATTGTGGGATGCCTCACCCACTTGAGCTACATTTGGATTTGCCATGGCGACTTGTTGCTTTCAAAACTGTAGGATGGATTTCTCTAAGTTGTTTTCACATCCAACCGTCCAATGCAGAGAAGACCAGGCATCATAGTTGACTAGGTGACAACTTCTAACAGTCTTAGATAGAGCTAGTAGTTAAAGTACAAAGGCACGTGAATGATATTCTACGACGTACAGAAACATATTTAATACTTAGGCATTCGAGAATACACATTCGTCTCAGTGGCGGACCCAGGATTTTTATTTGGATGGAGCTAAACTTTTGCTATACTTTGCTAATTTTTTTACATTAATAATACCAAAAGAGAAAATATATGGTAGCCAAATAGACACAAAATTTCTCCATGCTCAAATCTCTGCCCAATTGAAGGTTCTTCCCACTTCCTCTTCCAAATTCACGCGATCATCAATTCATCATCATCAAAACAGCCTAAGATAACATTTTATTTAATCCTAGGCATTTGGATGCCATGAGACGATAATCTGGGTGAGCACCCAATTATCATATTTGGGTTCCCAAAGGAGTTCTATTTGGATATAAGGAATTTGGTTGCCTGCACTTATATTAGGCGGAAAAATAATTAGCTATAGTTGGTCGTGGGCTAATAGCAAAGAAGAAAAATTGCCACTTAAATGTAACTCAAGTTATCGAAATATATGAACCATAAGGCTTGATTACTTTATTTAGGGTTATTTGGTGATAGAGAGAAACTAACCACAGGAGGCTCAAGTGGCGTTAAAAAGATTTTGAACTCGTAGTAAATAGAAGATATAGAAAGAGAACGTTTTGTGATGTGGGGCGATCGCATGATTTAATACGGGGCAATTGTTCATTAGTCATATAAAAGGAGAGGTCCAGGCACATTAAAATCTGCAATTTCAAAAATGACCTGAGGCGGTCACCTCTATTTAGGTCCACCACCGTACAGTCTCATTTATAGTGGGAGTCTTGCTATGTTCGGATCCCCTACCATTCCTTAAATAAGACTTTAAAAGATTCTATTTTATTATTTGACTTTTTATTTAACTATTGCCTGCATCACCCAAATGAAAATCCTGGGTTTGCCATTGCCGTTAGGGAATGTTTTAGCTTTCTGATCCGACAAAGGATCATTAGACAAGAAAGGGGGTTGAAAAGATATAAGATGGAGATATAGATAGAGCTAACTCCTAGGATTTAATTTATTTGGGTGATGGCTGGTTAATCATTTCCATCTCCTAGTTGGTTTTTATTTTATTTTATTTTATTTTATTTATTAAAAGGGAGCTATTTGATAGTTATTTATGAATTTTGATCTCTTTTTTTTTTCCTTTCGACTTCAGCTTCTTGCAATTCTCTCCTGCAATCAAATGGACCCTAAGAATTCAATTCCATAGGAACAAATGGGCCCTAAAAAACAAGAATAACAAAATAATAATAATATCCTTTTTCCTAAAAAAATAATTTTCATTTTCTGCAAAAGATACTCTGCACAAATGTATTCTTAGAGAACATCAAGCCAACCTCCCCCTGCTTTGACCTGATCCTGATGTTAATATGCTGATATAGATAAAGCAGTGTTAGTATAAGATGGAAAAGTTGGTTTTAAATCAATTTAGCAACATTCAGCCAATCTCAGTTGGTGAAATATGATTTATGTAATAATAAAAGTCGTAATAGCACTAGTAACCTAGCAATGAACTTTGAATCACTGGGCCGTTGCTGTGGATAGCACACCTACTCCCACAGCTCTGCCAAGGGATCTATTCGTAGGTGACTGCTCGGTGGGCATGTTACCTTCACATCTAAAGGCCACTAGGCCAACTTGCAAACAAAAGAAATGGAAAGGAAAGGAAAGGAGAAGGAAAGGAACACTAGTAATAGACTTAGAGATTGGCGAAATTAATTGCTTGGTATTATTAGCTTGACCTGATGGATACTAATTCATTTATGTATCAATTTGAAACTTGAAAATTTATTAAACTATTGGTTCACGGCAGGTGCCTTCCCTTCCCATGCACTAGGAGGATCCCACCTTATTAAATACAGATGGTGAAGAATTCAATTTTCCTAGTTTTGGCTCTAGCCCAAACTTCAGTTTTATTTCAGTGGCCCCGATATAATTGAACTCATGAGAGTTGAATTAAGTGTTCTACAAATTGTTTTATTGATGTATGTCTAGTCGTCAATTTGGAAAACAACATAAATGCAGGAGTTGGATAAAAGACATTAAATGCACAAATTCAGATAGAAATGGAAAGTAACTACTGGGCTTTCTCCATTTCCTTTTGTATTCAATTCTGGGACATATGTAGTAAATCAAATATTAGAAAAATCAGAGTGTCATCTACATCTCTTGCCTATATATACATGTTTAATAGTTCTTTGTTGGAATCCATTTTACTAAGAATTGATGTAACTCGATTTTAGTCAAATAATCTAGCTATTATGGCTTGTTTGTTTGGAGGCACTTCTAATCAGAATTGTGGATGCTGGTGATTTCTGACATTGATATTAAAAGATTGTTAGAATTTTGAATACTGGCCTTCTGAAAAAGTCACTTTTAGCATTCTCAAATCTTTCTTAGATAAAATTTCTCAGGGCTCTTACAAAGAAACGGGTCCTTATAAATGATTCAAGGTAGGTCACTCTCACTAAAACACTTCTTATCCTTATTGGGAGAAGAATAAATAAAGTAGTTCTTATATTTGGCCACATGTTCGGCCTACATTCCAACACTTTTGAGGCAGCACATCTCATGTTATAATACTCTAGCATCATATATCTATGGTATAAATTGGTACATGAAAGTGCTCCTATTTTATATTAAAAATAAAATAACAATCTATATCAGAATAAATTAATTCATAACAATCCATCTTAGTAATTTTCAAAATATTTATAAAATGCAGACTTTATGGGTGTCATATTCACTTTGTCGGCTCATTAAGGGATCGGTAATTATTTCGACACCCGGAATAATATTTTAAAATCATTCTTACAAAGCACTTAAGAGTAAAGTAATAGAAAAAAAGGAAGGTTTTGAAATAAGGCCTCGAGTTTTTACCTTATTTTAAAAAAAGAACACAAACTTCACAACTTTTCAAATTAGGGCTTTAAGTTTTTTAGTATGTTTTCAATTGAGGACAACCGACCTAAGTTTTGTAGGATTTGTAAATAAGCCCCCAAAGGTTTTAGCATTTGTAAATAGGCCCCTGCCTTTTTCTTTATAATTCCTTTCATGTGCCCAAAATCAATATTCTTAATAAGAATGGACAGCCATCATGAGATTTATGTAGAGTTTTTATATAAATGATAGCTTTGCCCTTACATCCATTAAACAAAAATGAGTAAATTATTATTTACAAAAATACTATTATTTTACCTCAAGTCCTTATGATTTCTCTAAATAACTCTCTTATGCACATGACCAGGGGTGGACCCAAGTATAAAGGTTTGGAGGCTGAAACCTCCACCCATTTCTAATAAAAGTTCGGATCCCCCCCGCCCCCCCAAATCCTAAAAATTAATACATTTTTCCATTCCCCAAATATTCTTATTACATAGAGCCAAACACCATCCCCGTCGCAACCCTGGACCGAGTTAGCGCACAGAGGGCGCTCCTAATCCGAGATTGGCGAGTTAAGGATGGTGTGTATGATGATTGCCAAGATATGTATATTTAATTTCTCACATGTTTCCGCGGTGAGGATATCACACAAACACACAATTCGTTCACATTCAGAATGCAAAAGTGTGTAGCAAGCCAAGTTTAGTAAACCTTTCATCATAATCAAGACTAGTAACACCCATATGCAAGACCTGACGTCAGAGTGAGCAATGAATAATTTTCATTCCCCAAATATAAGATTAAATGTTTAGCAAAAGATGAATTAGTTAACACTATCCAAAAATAGAGGCCAACAAAGGCCAATACAACCAATAAATCCAAAATGAGTTATTCACAATCCCAAAAGATGTTTCGTATCTCAAGGCTTGACCAAATTTCTAAACGACATTGTCAGCCTGCCATTTTCCTACTCGATGCGGCTCTCCGGCCTCCTCCTCCGGCTCCTCCTCAAAGACAATGGGGATCTGGACCTGAGTACCAAAGGAATGGGTTAGACACGACGATCTAGCAGGTGGGTGAAAGGATGTAAATAATGTAGTAAAGTATAGTTTATCTTAGAAAGCATTGAAACCTATTTAATCAACAATTTCCAAGAAATATGATGCATAATTAATTCAAAAACACATTTGCAATATAAAGCATGTAAAGGTTCCAATGAAAATGAAATTGACAATATGGCAACCACGCGAAGCTAAATCCTCCATCACTAATGTGATGAGAGCACACTAAATGTGTTGGTTTTAGACACACGCAGTGACGATAACCAACTATATACCTATATACATCTACTAAACAAAATCACGGCCGCAGAACCAGGTAACAGAACAGAATAGAATCCAGACTGCAGCCAGCAGAAGCTAAAGGGGGACCCCAAGTCGGTGGATCAAGCCGACAAGATTTTCCAAGCTTAGTGGTGCCGACACACATGTTACAAAGAAACTAGGACATATACATATCTATATAGGTGTATGGCACCCAAAACAGGCCGAACAGGAGGCTCGTAAGCACATTTATAGCATTAATATCTCATCAGGAATGCATAAGGCTGACGAAATACTCAGATTGCATATTTCAGTAGTTTTAAAGCACCACTTGTAATAACACGTGAAAAAGGATGGAAACTTATGAAACTCAAGTAAAACTAACACAATGGATTTCCACGTAATTCCGGACCATACATTGAGGCCTAAAGATTTAAAACAATGTGTATGAGGCACTCATATGTCAGGTTATGTTTTTGGCTTAGCACTCCCGAATATCAAGGCATTTCAAGTGTTCCATAAACTTTGGTAAGTCAAATGGTCCTTAATATATCTCTGTGACGGGTTTCTTTCTCAACCAAACTCCATTTATCACTTCCCGGTCTCACCATGGCATTGGGGCCTCAAATAGACATTTCCCAACCATTAAAACATTATTTCCAAGTCCCCAACACAGCCCTGGGCCTGATAGACAGTCGGTTCGCTTGAGCTGGCAAACTTCTGTGAGCGGACCCAGCTCTCTGGGAGGGTTAGCTCGAGCGAGCCAGAAGATTGGCTCGAGCCAATAAGGTTCTGGATGGGGTCCACTCGAGCGGACCTAGGTTCGCTCTAGCAGACTGGTCTAAGTCAGGCTGGCTCGAGCGAACCTGAAGGTTGGCTTGAGCCAGGGACCCTCTGGTAGGGGTCCACTTGAGCAAATGTGGATCCGCTCTAGCAGACTGCTTCAGAAACTGCAGTCTAGTGCAGTTCAGGCTCTCTTCTTTCTTCTTCCACAATTCCTTTGAACCACCATTTTCTCTCCAAATTTGATACCTCCTATCCTCTTCATAATGCCCTTCATTCATCCATCAACTCTTCCACAAAATACCTCATGTCTTCTTCATTTCATCCACATTCAAAACAAGAGAACCATCCTCTATGAAATCCAATATGAACATAAAACAAGCTTTCACAAAATAGAATACACCATTTCAAAAAAACTAAATAGAGAGAAGGACATATCAATATGCATTTTCAAGAGCCATATAAATCATAGTGAAAATTATGATTAGAAGCAATTAATGAAAATCCATCATTTCTCATAAAACATACTAACTTTCAAAATACTCGTTCATCCACTTGCATCGGCCTCAAAGATGACTAAGCAAGCTCCTAATCCCACTCCTAACCACAAATCTCCAAGCTACACAAAAACCTCCAAAATACACCCATTTAGAACCCTAAATAGTCAAAACCATCAAATAGAAAGAGGGAGCTTCCAATAATGAAGATGGGGACTCTCTAGGACTAGGAAAACACAACTCTAAGAGATGGGAGTGATTGCTTATTTGGAAGGTCCTCAAATGACAAAAGCTTGATCAAAATGAATTTTCGAATGTGTGGTTTTCTCTTCAAATGGTATCAATGGGAAGCCCTCAAAGTGGGGAAGGAGATGATGAAGCCATTCTCTCCCTTTAGCACAAGTTGGTGGTGGATTGAAGATGAAGAACAAGAAGAAGAAGAGAGAAACCCTAGAGTGCTTCAGTCTTCTTTCCACAACAAAAGTAGCAAGAAATGGTAAAGTGAAGAAGAGCTCCATTTATATAGAAAGTGAGGGTGAGTCCTACAACTATTGGAGCTTGTTGGGCTAAAAACATGGGTTTTCAGGCATCGGACGAGTTCGACGAATAAGGAAGAAATGTTTACCAAAAAATCTAGTTCCCAAAAAGTATATATTTCACAGGTTTCGGAGACATGAAAATTGTGTCTAGATTTTTGTGTAAAAAGACTGTTTTGCCCTTGAAGTTAGAAAAGTCGGGTTTCGAGGTCTCGAACGGGAACAGAGTAAACACAAAAGTTGTAGGGAATGATAAGACCAATCAAATGGAGTTAAAACATGAATTTTCGGAATCGCAGGTAACTCCCATGCTCACGCAAAGTCACTAAAATGAAATCCCCAAATGGTCCCACTAAACCAAAAGGGCTCTCAAAATTCCCCAAAGCTATATAAAAGCTATTCTAATCCCAAACTTAAACAAAATCCACTATTCTTATTTCGAACTAACACACGGCTTAATTAGTACTAATCGCAATCTCTTGGGGCGGGGTCTTGCAATCCCGCTCACAAATTCTAAAAAATAATATATTTTTTTAGCATTTGCCCGTTCCCCAAATACCCCCCCCCCCCCACCCCCCCGAAGCATAATCATGTATTTTGAAACTTTTATCAATTTAACTGTAGGTCATGCATGGATTAGACAAATCATAATCGGTTAAAAGTAAAGGTGTTGATTGTCGTCATGATCAATTTGGATTTACTGAGATGAGCCCTGTATTGATAAAAATATATATATATATATATAGGGTTATTCTCTCCCACTAAGTGCAATTGTTAATGTTACATGATTTATATATATATATATATATATATATAAACGAATACAAGCTTTTGAAATTATTCATATAATGATAAAAGAGATGGACAATAGTGTCATTTTGTTATAAAAATCTATAGTAGTTGGGAGACTATCGATTTTTGGGACACAAAAGGTATTAAAATGAAAATGCAGGGGCCTATTTGCAAATACTAAAACCTCAGGGGCTTGTTTACAAATCCTACAAGCTTTAGGGGGATATATACAAAAAGCCTTTTAGAGTTGTTTTTGACAGCTTTTCCCTTCAATTTTTTTTAAAAAAAATACCCAAATAGCCTTTCATTGGAATAAAATTATCATTCACTTCTATCATTCCCTCCTACGCTACTTCACCAGCGTCCTCACAATGATCGATGTGAACCAATGTCCATACAGAGATCGACAACATATAGTGGCTACCAAAAGCATCCCGTGACTTTAAATGAAAGGTAATTTGGATATTCCAAAAAATTAAGGAAAAAAGTACCTGAGAAATATCTTTAAAGGTTGAGATGTTATTAATTGAGAACTTAGATAAAAACTTAGGCCCTAATTTGAAAAGTCTTGAAACTTATATCATTTTTTTGAAATAAGTCAAAACTTAATGCCTTAATGAAAATTTCCCTAATAGAAAACAACATTGCTTATGGAAGTAATCACAAATCTTTTCTATCAATTACAATTTCATTTTTCCATGCCTATTTTTATTAGAGGGCCCACTTCATAATAATTGATAACGATGAAAGGGTTGAGGGATAGCTATGACTATTCAAAAGATGGAATATGTTCCATGACCTTGCCCGGATAGAACCGGCGGAAATACATCACCATGGTTAGAAAAACTCTAGCCGTTGAAAATGACACCAATTGAGATGAATGAATGGTCCAAAATCACTATCATTTTATTAAATTGGAATAGACTTATGGGAACGTCCAATGGTCCCCTTTTTTATCCCTCTACGTCCCCAATCCACATGCCAACATCGGCATCTAAGGTGCCACATGCCCCAATAGGACATATAGGACTCTTCCTAGCAGCTATAGGGCTAGGCCGACCTATTACTATGTTAGGATTTTGGGGCGGGTCCCACTTTTTTTCTCAAACCCTACCAATGCATCATGGATGATGCATTTGTAGGGTTTGACAGCTCTATGTCTCCTTGACCTTAAGAGGAGAACAATATTCATCATGTGAAAATTTCACTAGTCCTCTAATTATGGAGGTGAGTTTGAATCCTGTAAGGCTTAATTAGTATATCTTAAGTTAAAGGAGTCAGAATCCCTAGTGGGATCCACCTTATGAAAATCTAAGCAACTCAAAACAAGTGCCCTCTCAATTTACAACTTATCCCCAAATATTATCCTAATAGAAGTTGATCGCATCGTCAGACTGATTATTTGATTAAAATATGTTTAATAGAGTCCAAATCCTTGAAAGCTTTGGATTAGAGAAATCCTAAGTTATGCCTCTTGCAACCTATGGAACACAAGATGTGGGGAAAAATGGATCGGTGCCTTCATCATAAGTCAATCCGTCAAATTCAAGGAAGGGCCCTGCCTTATGAAGGTCGGGATGGGAACGTCCACACCACATTGAAATTCTGCTCTTAAGTTAAGGCGTGAAATCTCCACAGTGGGCGCCCACCAATTGAAAATTCAATCTGCTCACAAATTCTACTCCAATAGGATGGACCATTTGATTGAAAACATTATTAATGAGAGGTATAAAAATTCTGTTAATCACGTTTCTTATTTAACGATCAGTCTTATGTTGGGATCAATTTCTGTTAGACAGGTAAGGTGTTCATTTTGAATGGCTTGAATTTTCAATAGATAGGATCTAAGTACGTACTTCCATTTATAATTCTCGAAATAAATTAAAGCCTCAGAAACCCTAACTTTGTTGTCATTAGCATAAAAATGAAAGGTAGTTATGTAATTCGGAGGACTAGTTTGGGAAGTTTTCGAGCCATCTTTCGCTGTTCAGATGAAAAAGACCTGCCCTAATGGTGACAGTTGAAAAATAGCCCTTGTACTCTTTCTCAACGGAATAATTAGTCGCTGCCTTACCCAACCTATGACTTCTCTATAGATTGTGGCGCCCAAACATTACATGTGGGGCCACCAAAAAATGGGAGATTTTTGACTTGCTTCATGTGAACATGGATCCTCCAGTTTTATTCAATCTTTGAGAAAAATGATCAAATCTGAATGTGAAGACCACCCCCCCACCTTCTAATCACTTCTTTAACATTATATGGGAGATCATTATATGATTATTGACCAAAGTCACAAACGAAATCAATATAATTTATGCCATTGAATGGCTTCTAATTTATATCTGTATAATTATATCTTTACAATTGCAATAAATTTGATTACAATAGTTAAAGAAGTTGAAATGTATGATATGATTAGATTGAATCCTCGATGAGATGGGCAGTCAACCTAATTTTCCTCCATCTTATCATCTAGACAGAGAAATCTAAGAAAGAAAAAAGAGAATGGTGAAAAGAAATTATACATAAACCCAAAAATTTCAACCTTCTCCTCTTTCGGACCAGTCCTCCAGGCCTACAGGCCTTGTTTGGATGTAGGGGTTAAAGTCAAAAGACTAGATCAAAAAACGCTTATTTCTCTTCAAGTTATTATATTTGATTGAAGTAAAACAAAATGGAATAAGAATCACTTGTGGCGTCACATAAGTTTACTGTTTCATCCAATAGATAAGAGTGAGGTAAAATCGTTTTCATCTAAATAGTCAAATAAAAGCAAAAAAAAAAAAAAAAAAAAAAAAACCCATCATGTCCTTCCTTGATCCTCACTTATTATTATTATTATTTTATAATGGAAGGTGTTCCAGCCATTTAGGCCGGACTAACCCCAACGGGCCTAAGGGGAGTTAGATAAATCTTAAGTGCCCAGTGTTTTAGCACAGTTTCGAACCCTTAACTTCTATAAGTAAATTGTGATATTCGGTCAACTGAGCTACTCATCGGGATAAAAAAAAAAGTCACCATTATTAAAATAAACAATCCCTTGATGCCGTAAAAATTAATCACATGTTCAAGAACTTGTCAACTCATAGTAGTCCATCTTACCAACCAAGAGGCAATAATTTATAAAATTGACAATATACAATGGGAACCAATGTATACAAGCCGTTTAGCTGTTCGAAAACTGGCACCACCCATGTGAATAACAAGGCCGCTACAATGCCCATTAAAAAAAAAAAAAATAGAGTACATTTGCTTCCAATTCAACTGGTTGCTCTCCCTATTTTGACTCGGCGGTGGCTTCGAGTTAACGGTCGAGCTCTTTTTTCAAAGCATTAACCGGCTGTAGCCGGTCATCTCATTTATTATTATGAAAGAGAATGCCGTCCAGGACCGACGACTTTCATCCAATGCGTTCCCACTCATATTTGAAGTCAAAACTCTTGATTCAATCCTCCTTGTGGGATTGGGCACGTATACAGCTTTCGATGAGAGCCGTACTTCTCCGTAGCACTGTAGAAACTTACTCCCGCCCTACTTGTGCCATGATATCGACAATTGAAATATTATTAATATTAATTAACTATTTAGTTAATGAATTAGCGGAGATGTTTTATGTTTGATACCTACTTTAGTTGGCCACTTCGTATGGTATTACTGATACAGGTGGATAGGAGGGTTTGCATGTGTCTCTAGGGAATTAAGTGTTTCTTCGGCTCAGGACCAAAGGCTATTGAATTGGACTAGGCAAGACATACTAGGAATTATTAAAAAAGAAAAAAAAAATCACACAACCTTAACTAATGCCTTTCAGCATCTACCATCGGCATTACAAACAGGAATCAACCCCTAATTGATTTTGTTATGAGAGAGGTCCCTCACCAATTAGCAATTAGTCAATTGATTACATTTTGAAATTATTTTTTATTCATTTATTATTAATCTGGGTGCCATGCTTGCATAAGAAATAATTAAAAGAAAGTTTCATAAGAATTGAAATTATAAAAGACAAATTTGTTAATTATTATGAATTTGGTTTTTTTTTATCGGTGATATTATAAATCTTATTGCATAATATATCGGTTTATAATAATGAAAAGAATTTACTTATACTATGCATCTAGACCATCCATCATGCCCCGCTTAATAGTCCAAAATAGCGAAAATGTATTAAGTGTTAAGAATATAATAAAACTATATTAGAGTCCAAAACAGTTATGAAACTCTGTAAGAGTTCATAATATAAGGAACGCTATAGAAATTGTATCAAAATCAAAATAAACAAGAAAACCATAGTAAGAGTCTAAACTAATGTACTAGAGTACAAAGTTTTCCAAATCTCAATTAAGATTCCAGAATATAAGAAAAACTGCAGAAATTGTATCAAAACTGAAATCAATAGGAGAACTGTATTAGGAGTCCGAATTAATAATGAAACCGTATCAAATTGTATAAAGAGTAAAAAAAAAATTACGTCCTTGATTTATAGCCGTAAGATTGACTTTTTTAACTAAAACAATCTTGTAGGTGTCCGTTAATTTTACAGTGGGATCAACTTTTCTCGAAGTTTATTAAAATTAAGGCACACCTATACATACGAAGGGTATTTATTTCGAGAGGATAAAATTTTCAATATTGGGGCGACGGAGGTATTTCAACTCAGGATTTCTCGGACTCAATCAGTGTAAGAGACGTCTCGGACTCGACTCACCACGTGCGTAAGAAATCTTTATTTTACTGCCGTTTTGGACCGCGCAGAGTCATAGAATACAAGAAGGAAACCTTCTCATCTCATCTCACTCTTATTAGAGTTATGACCGACACGTCACCGGTCAAAAAGCCATATGAGCATATATTCACTGGCTGCGGTATATATATATAAATTCCCCAAGGAGAAACTACGCAGCGAAATACGGAAGTGAAAGAAGAGAGAGAGAGAGAGCAGAAAGAAAATCGAGAGGCATTTGATGATCTTCGTTTTCTAACGCGATCTTAGGGTTTCTTTCGTGATTGTTAGCTTCTAGCAATCGATTCTTCTCTCCAAGCGGAGATGGCGGACAAGTCGATCAGTCTCGAGGAGATAAAAAACGAGACAGTCGATCTGGTATAGAAAACGGATGAATCTCCTCTAAATTTCTAGTTTTTGTTTTTTTGCAGTTCTGTAATCGGTTTGAAATCGGATTCCAGTTCTATACAATGCTTTTGGTTGATTTTAGTAGATTTGGATGCGTGATTGTTCTCGTAGTGCTTTCTTCAATCGAATCTGAGAAGAATTTGCTGTTTCATGTGGATTTCCAGTTCTCTATGACGAATTCCAGTTCTATACAATGTTTTTAGTTGATTTTAGTAGATTAGGATGCGTGATTGATGATCTGATAGTGCTTTCTTCAATTGAATCTGAGAAGACTTTGCTGTTTCCTGTGGCTTTTCAGTTTTCTATGATGTCCGCATGAAATCGAATTCCAGTTCTATACAATTTTTTTAGTTGATTTTAGTAGGTTTGGATATGTGATCGTTCTGATATTGTCTTTATCAATTGAATCTGAGTAGAATTTGCTGTTTACTGTGGATTTTCAGTTTTCTATGATGTGAAACTCAATTTCCGCTTGAACAGATGATTCTCCTATAAATCTATAGGTTTTGCAGTTCTGTACTCCGCTTGAAATCGAGTTCCAGTTCTATACAATGTTTTTAGTTTGTTTTAGTAGATTTAGATGCATGACAGTTGTTATGATAGTGTTTTCCTCAGTTGAATCTGAGAAGAATTCGCAGTTTCCTGTGGATTTGCAGTTTTCTTTGATGTGAGACGCAGATTTACATTCCTTGATATGTTCTCCTTTTATATCTCAACTCAGATATAGAGAAGATCTTTAATAGCAGAACGAACTGTGCTTTTATGTTTATTTTTCTCCTTTCTTGTTGGGAATTGAGATTTTAGGGAGCGGAGCTGTGATTTGATGCAAAGTCTATCTGTGATTTTCTTTTGTCTTCGTTTAGATCTCTTCGGTTTTAAGTGAAAAATCGTTCACAGTGCTGAAAGTCCGTATTGTTTATCTGGCATATTTCCTCTCTTGCTTTGCTCTTCCGGATCTTGTTTTTCATCTCTTTGAGTTGAAGAACTGCTTTGTGGAATAGATAATTATGATTTTTATCGCGTCTAACATATTCTATTACTATTTGTTATTCTTTTAGCTATTGTCAGAAGATATTGGCATTTTTAACTTTTTTTGAAAGGAAGGTGCTTTGCTGCTGTCTGTATCCTCTCTGAGAATCTGATTCCTGATATAGAGAGGAGAGGAGAGAGGAAAATCCCATTCACATTTTGCAAAGAAAAGAAGCAGAAAAGTCTCTTGCTTATTAATAGTAGGAGAGAAGAGAAACTAGAAAAGAAGAAGGGAGAAATTAATCATTATTTTTGAGCAAAAAACTGGAAAAAATTATGTGTTTTTTTTTTTTTTTTTAATTTAATTTCTTGCTGTTGAAATTATGCTCTTGTAAGAAAGGAATGGTTCTGATTGCTTAACGGTTATTTTTATTTTTTTATTTTTTTTGTCATATTATACAGGAGCGGATTCCAGTCGAAGAAGTTTTCGAGCAGTTAAAATGTACCAAGGAAGGTCTGACATCAGAGGAAGGAGCCAATCGACTTCAGATCTTTGGGCCCAACAAGCTAGAAGAGAAGAAGGTTTATTATCAGTTGCAACCATTCACTCATCTGTTTTTCCTTTCCTTTTTTATTTTTTATTTTACTTTCTTAATGAAGATTGATTCATATGAAAATAAACATAAAAAATCCAGGAAAGCAAGATTCTCAAGTTTCTGGGTTTCATGTGGAATCCCTTATCATGGGTGATGGAAATGGCTGCTATAATGGCTATTGCCTTAGCAAATGGAGGTGGGAAGCCTCCAGATTGGCAGGATTTCGTTGGAATTGTTGTGTTGCTGGTAATCAACTCCACTATCAGTTTCATTGAAGAAAATAATGCTGGCAATGCTGCTGCTGCTTTGATGGCTGGCCTTGCTCCAAAAACCAAGGTAAAAAAGAGATGGTTGTGTTAATGATTTCGAAATTCTGTTTTATCAATTGATAGATTGCTTGTCCTCTTACCGTTTCTGAAGTGCATGTAACTTCATATCCTCTACAATTGTGTTTGGATTCAGTCTCATTTTCTCTTGATATATTTAAAATACAATGCAGGTTCTCAGGGATGGACGGTGGAGTGAACAGGATGCTTCAATTCTCGTTCCAGGGGACATCATTAGCATCAAATTGGGAGACATTGTTCCTGCTGATGCCCGTCTTCTTGAGGGCGATCCGCTGAAGATTGACCAATCTGCTTTGACAGGGGAATCCCTCCCAGTCACAAAGAACCCTGGTGATGAGGTGTTTTCTGGTTCGACTTGCAAACAGGGAGAGATAGAAGCTGTTGTCATAGCAACTGGTGTCCATACCTTCTTTGGCAAAGCAGCCCATCTCGTTGATAGTACCAATCAAGTGGGGCATTTCCAGAAAGTACTCACAGCAATTGGAAACTTCTGCATTTGCTCAATAGCTATTGGAATGATTGTTGAGATCATCGTCATGTATCCAATTCAGCGTCGCGAGTATAGGAAAGGGATTGATAATCTGCTTGTACTCTTGATTGGAGGCATACCTATTGCTATGCCCACTGTTTTGTCAGTTACTATGGCTATTGGCTCCCATAGGCTCTCTGAGCAGGGGGCAATCACCAAGAGAATGACTGCAATTGAGGAGATGGCCGGCATGGATGTTCTCTGCAGTGACAAAACAGGGACGCTGACTCTTAACAAGCTAAGTGTTGACAGAAACCTGATTGAGGTATTTCCGAAAAATGTGGACAGGGAACATGTGATTTTACTTGCAGCAAGAGCTTCAAGGACTGAAAATCAGGATGCTATTGATGCCGCCATTGTTGGGATGCTTGCCGATCCCAAGGAGGTATGTATCTGTTCTTCATTATCTGATGTGCCTGAATTTATTTAGGTCACCTAAGTAAAGATATTTAGCTCATGTAATGAACCACGGCAGTTGATAAGTGAAACTACACATCACGGAATCTTGTATCAAAGTAATATCTTTTTCTGCATTCTCTTGTAAAATTTGAGTTTGCAGCCCCTACGGTATCTCTTATTAAACTGCTTCTCTCTCTCTCCACCCCCCTCTTCTTCTTCTTCTTTGAATTGTCAATTTAGCACATGGAACTAAGCACAAAAAGTTAAATGAGCCAGTAGGGGGTTACACTGGTTTGATTTTAAATGGGAACCTCCGCATACTATGACTTTAGACACAAGGAGTACTTAGATATTCATCTTTTGTATTTTACAGAGGAGAGAACAAAACAATAGTCAATATAGAAGTTCATGTTCATGTGTATGTGTTCTCTAATTTTACAGGCTAGGGCTGGTGTACGGGAGCTGCACTTTCTCCCATTTAATCCTGTGGACAAGAGAACTGCTCTTACTTATATTGAGGATGATGGCAGTTGGCATCGTGCTAGCAAAGGTGCTCCTGAACAGGTATTTTTGAGATTTTCTTTTCTTTCTTTCTTCTTTATTCTTTTTTCTTGTTGCTGGTAGAGAGGAAATGATCTTTTATTCTAAGATGACATTGACTTATTTTCATTTCCCTCTCAAAACAGATATTGAATCTTTGCAACTGCAAGGAAGATGTTAGGAACAGGGTTCATGCTGTAATTGATAAGTTTGCTGAGCGTGGGCTTCGATCATTGGCTGTTGCAAGACAGGTTTGTGAATGTCTCCTGTATGTTCTCTTGTTTCAGTAGTGGAATGCCATTTTTTTAAATATCAGTTTATAATTTGTCAGGAAGTACCAGAGAAAACAAGAGAAAGTCCTGGGGCACCATGGCAATTTGTTGGTCTGTTGCCCCTATTTGATCCCCCTAGGCACGACAGTGCAGAGACCATTCGCAGGGCTCTTAACCTTGGTGTGAATGTGAAGATGATTACTGGTAAGTTTGAGTTTTGTTTCTTTGTTTTCACCCGCCATTTTCTTTCTTGAACTCTAATTTCCCTGCATATGCTGTTTTGTATCTACAGGGGATCAGCTTGCCATTGCTAAAGAAACGGGCCGGAGGCTTGGAATGGGAACAAACATGTATCCTTCGTCTTCACTGCTTGGTCAAGACAAGGATGTATCCCTTGCTGCCCTTCCTGTTGATGAACTGATTGAGAAGGCTGATGGATTTGCTGGAGTATTTCCAGGTTGGGATGAACCATATGCATGTTTCGTACTAGACAACAAATTATTTTCATCCTTGGCTTATTCATGGTAGGGAAAACCATTTGGCTTATACATATTTGGTTACTTTTGAAACAGAGCATAAATATGAAATTGTGAAGAGGTTACAGGAGAGGAAGCATATCTGTGGAATGACAGGAGATGGAGTTAATGATGCACCTGCTTTGAAGAAGGCTGATATTGGGATTGCTGTTGCTGATGCTACTGATGCCGCGAGAAGTGCTTCTGACATAGTCCTAACAGAACCTGGACTCAGTGTCATCATCAGTGCTGTTCTAACTAGTAGGGCAATTTTCCAGAGGATGAAAAACTACACGGTTGGTTCTGGTTCTAACAATCCATGTATCTTTTTTTACTCCAAAGCTATCATCGAGTTTTTTCTTCTGAGAACCAACTGACCTTACCTCCTCTTGACTTTTGGATTTTCAGATATATGCAGTCTCCATCACCATTCGTATTGTTGTAAGTAGCATGGCATGATCATAATCACCTTTCTTATTGTACCTTCTCTTTGTACTGATTATTCTATGTACTTGTACTTTCCAAATTTGTAGCTTGGTTTTATGCTCATTGCTCTGATTTGGAAGTTCGACTTCTCTCCTTTCATGGTTTTGATCATTGCGATTCTTAATGATGGTTAGTGAAGTGCCAACATTTACTATGTTTTCTTCCCTGTTTATACTGCTTAAAAATTGGCTTGAGGATATTTATGTGTTGTAATGGCATTGACTTTAGGAACGATTATGACAATTTCAAAGGATCGTGTCAAACCATCACCTATGCCTGACAGTTGGAAACTTAAAGAGATTTTTGCAACTGGTGTTGTGTTGGGAAGTTACTTGGCGTTGATGACAGTTATCTTCTTTTGGATAATAGCAGAAACTGACTTCTTTCCAGTAAGCATTTCTTTGCTGCCTTAAGAATTCACACTATGTAAGGCACATTTTTCTGTTAATAATTACCTCCTCCTCAAACAGGATAAATTCAATGTGAGATCTATAAGGGAAAATGAAGATGAGAAGATGGCTGCCCTGTACCTACAAGTTAGTATAGTGAGCCAGGCTCTGATATTTGTCACCCGGTCCCGTAGCTGGTCCTTCGTGGAACGCCCTGGACTCCTATTGCTCAGTGCCTTTGTTGCTGCTCAGCTGGTATGTCACTACTTTATTACCATGCCATCCATTTCCCTTTGATTTATTTGATTAAAAGTGGTGATTTTAAACATGTGCAAGTTTTCTCCAATCGATTTATACACTATCGTTTTCCTATTCATATTAGTTGGTGATGGTCAATTGGGGCTTCCTTACTGTCACTTTTCATGTTAAACTACTGAATGATAGTCATGGCATCTACAATTAACTGCTTTGTTTTGTTTTCTTAGGTGGCAACTCTCTTAGCCGTCTATGCCAACTGGGGCTTTGCTAGGATCAAGGGAGTGGGCTGGGGATGGGCCGGCGTCATCTGGCTTTACAGTGTGGTATTCTATGTCCCGCTCGACTTCATCAAATTTGCTGTACGCTACATATTGAGTGGAAAAGCCTGGGACACCCTGATAGAAAGAAGGGTAAGTTCTGTCATTTGGTCATTTGGATTCTCGAATTATGCATTTTATTTTTCTCACCCTCTTGTGGCATTTTGATCATCAAATGCAGACTGCTTTCAGTAATAAGAAGGATTATGGTAGAGAGGAAAGGGAAGCACAATGGGCTCTCGCACAAAGAACATTGCATGGACTACATCCTCCAGAAACCAGCACCCTCTTCTCTGACAAAAGCAGCTACAGGGAGCTTTCAGAGATTGCTGAGCAGGCCAAGAGGCGTGCTGAGGTTGCAAGGTATGCAGGTCCCCTTCAATTTAAGCAATACAATGCCTCTCTTTGACTTCTCAATTTCATCTCTTGTTCATTTAAGAGAAATCATAGTCTCTCTTTAGCTTAGAGAATCTTGTGGTTTTGTATTCATTCCAGGCTTCGCGAATTGAACACACTCAAGGGACATGTGGAGTCAGTGGTGAAGCTGAAGGGGCTTGACATTGATAATATTCAGCAGCATTATACTGTTTAGTGAAACCTGTAAACATGCCAATTTAGTTTTGCCAGATGCGTAGTGGCAGATGCAGAGGAAATATCAGAGAAGAGAATCGTGCTCCAATTATGCTCCAATTAGTTTTACTGCATCAAGTAGGCGTGTGATTATGTAGTTGTCGTCTTTTCATTATACACTGGCAGCTACAATGGGCTGTTTGCTTTCCTTTTTTGTCCATCTGATAGGAGCAAAATAACCTCAATCCATAGTTATTTGTAGAGAGGAAGTGAGGAGATTAAAAGTCTCAGGCAGATCATTCAAATATTTGAATAGAATGGGTCTCAATGTGTCTTCTACTAATGTGAATTCAGCTTACATATATAAACACATAGTGAATTCAGCTTACATATATAAACACATTGCATTGCAGACCTGTGGTTGCACACACATGACCACTTGACCGTAACTCTCTGCACACATTACTCTAAAGAGCATGTATACTGTCATAAGGTAAGTGATGAAGTTTTCGTGGGTTATTGCACTTGTGTAGATTCCATGCTTTTATCTTAAAAAAAAAAAAAAAAAAAAAAACCCAAACTGTACAAAAAATGAAATAGAAGATCCCAAAATTCTTGACCCCCTTTTGTGTGGACAAAAGTTCTTATGCTGCTAGAAGATGCTTTTTTCTGCCAAACACATAAACATGCGTGATCTTCAATATATAGGGCGTTTTTAACTTTTTTTTTTTTTAACTGTAATTAAGGGCCTAGGGTGTTTTACAGAGAGGATCCCAGCTCTTACTATTAGACAATAGTCTTTAGCTTAGGGGGAGAAGTAGAGGGACCCTGGCTTTCCTTGAATTTGAATTACCAGGATGATTAAACGGAGATATAGTTGAGCATTCATTTCCCATCTGTCATTGAATCTTCTATTCAAGAGAAGATCATTTGATGGTCATTCTTGGATATTCACCTTGTTTCTTCATCATAAGTCTTAGAATTATTATGAGTTCAATTACATGAAACAAATGGTCCCTTAATGAAAGATCGTTTCCTAATAAAGCATCTACTAATGCACAGATATGCATCCTTACTTTAACCATGTAATGCAAGAAATGTAACTGAGGACTTGATTCTGGAAGAGAATACCTTGACCTTCTTATTCACCTTCATACCCAACTGATGTATGAAATGGTTCTGAATAACAGAGCTCGTCTCCGTTTATTTGATCAGATCATTACTTTTGATTCAAATGGGCAACAACTTCCATTCAAAGATATATAGTATATATAATGAGAAACAAAAATAACACAATTATACCATATTAAGAGAATAACATGACAGCCTAAATTGGTAGGTTAAGATGTCTATGCTTAACTTTCTGCAGAGGGTTGCATCTGACCACCTGGCTCAAGGGTTCTCGATGGGAATTGAGGGTAGAGGAAGGAGAAGAGGGACAGTTTCTTGGATGATTAGGTTCGTGTTATTTACCACATGGGACAGCATATTTGATGATTATTGAAACGGACCCAACAATGCTAGTATTTGTTCATTGCCAAATGAGCTCAACCAAAGGGTTATTATAAAGGTGAAGAGTGAATGAATGAGGTGAGTGGAGAAGGATATAAGGTGACAATGTCTATGAGATCTTGACTTTCCTAGGATTTGAACTACTTGGGTTGGTGATTGGTATTCATTTGATGGTCATTTTTGCATGTCTTAATTTTTAGGTTAAATTAGCCAAAAGTCCCTCAGTACGTAAGGCATCCAGTCCAACAACTTTTTCTCTAAGGCATATAGTCCATACAACCGGACATATTTTGGCAAGAGGTCCCTAGATTCGTCACATTAGACATTTTTATGACTGATTTGCCCTATCAACTGTTTAGTCATAAAATTTTGAATTTTAAAATTTAAAATTTTCCATTTTCCCTCATTCTAGGGCAATGTAAAACTCTAAAGTCTTCTTCGATTGGATGGAAAGAAACTGGATCAACTTGGTGCTTCTCAGTTTCGATTTGCGCAATAACTCTTCGGAGAAGACGAGAAGAGTTGCAGAGGAGATCTTTGGTGGGCCAAATAGACTCGTTGGAGTCGGATAAGAGAGAAGAAGTCCAGGTTCTCTGTTTTTTATGCCCAGCATCCCCTTGGTCTGTATGCTAACAAAATTTATCTTAGTTTCTGAACAAATCTTTCTGAGTTTCTGACAAATTTATCTTAGCTCTTGGTAAATTTATTTGCGTTTCTGAACAAATCTTTCTATGTTTTTTGGCAAATTTATGTGTGTTTTTGGTAAATTTATCTAAGAGGATTTAGTAGGCGTTGAGCAAGTTTTGAAGCAGAACCCAAATCGAAGAAAGAACACCTAGTTGGGTCTGTTCCAAGGTCATGTTCAGTTTGGGCCAGGTCTGACTTGCCCAACCCAGCCCAGCCCAGAAGCTCAGCGCAGTGCGGTCCTATTGCTGTAACGTGTGCTAGGGACTTATCTCGGTTTTTGTCAAATTCATTTGAGCTTTGTCAAATTTATTTGAGTTTTTATCAAATTAATCTGAGTTTCTGTCGAATTTATCTGAGTTTGTGACAAATTTATCTGAGATTTTTGCAAACTTATCTCCATTTTGGAAAATTTCACCGAGTTTTTGAACAAATCTTTCTGTGTTTTTGGAAAATTTATTTAAATTTTTTTAAAAATTTATCTGATTTTTTGGGAAATCTACCTGAGCTTTTTGGAAAATTTATTTGCATTTCTTAAAATCTATTTGTGTTTTTGAGTTTTATTTGTGTCTTTTAAAATTTATTTACATTTCTGAAATTTATTTGGATCTTTTAAAGTTTATTTGCGTCTTTTTAAATTTCGTTACGTTCTTTTGAGATTTAATGCGTTTTTTAAAATTATTGCGTTTTTTGAAATTTATTTGCGTTCTTTTGAAATTCATTTGCATTTTTTGAAATTTTTTTGTGTTTTTATAGAATTTACTTAAAAATCTCATTAATGGGGTTTTATTAATCGTAGTCAATTAAATGGCAGTTGACCATTATTAATAGCATATCTCACTAATCATGGGATATGATTATGAGATATGGTTTAAAGAAAATTAGACATTTTAGGTCTTCAAATTTGGAAAAATGACATATCACACTATGAAAGAAGATTGTAGATCTAAGGCTATAAAATGAAATGTTCAGGACCTCCTACCGAATGCCCCTAATTTTTAACCATTTGTGGCATAAATCTTTTTTTTAGAAGGCATGAATCAGTATATATTCAATATATATATATATATATATATATATGTATGTATGCATATTCTATGCAAACAAAAAGGTGGTGCATGCAACTCAAGTTAAATCCAATCATTAAGGCTTCTCTTGGGGTCTGGATTCGACCCCGGATCTGGGTCCTGTCTAGTTCTAGATTGGGGTCCAAATCTATACTTACATTGATTTCAGACCCTGATCCAGTACATCCGCTTTGTGTTAAATCCGGATCTAGAAATGGAACCTGCCCTTGGAAAAGCTATCCAATTCCAAATGCATATGTAGTGGAAAACCTATAATTCACAATCAATCACAAAAGCAAAAACATATACTGAAATAACAGAAGGTGTGCCTACGTCCACGATCAATTAGGATGGCTTTCTTTTTTTTCATATTTATAACCATCTATTTCTTAAGCCCCACAAAATCCCATACTATTATCAAAATGTCCCTGTTCCCAAAACCTAATCCCTGGCTGATTCAATGGACCAATTCGGTTAACCCAAAATGCATATGAAAAAAAAAAAAAAAAAAGCAGGTTTCTTTATAATATGACAGAAAGATCTATGTATTTGTAAACATTATTAGCGCAATGGTGATGCAACTACCTATCCACAAGAATGATCAGGGTTCAATCTGCAATTGTAGGGTTGATGATCATAGACTTGGATAGTGTGTAAGTTGTATGAGAGCAAAAACAAAAGAAAAAAAAATGTAAAAATATTGTAGCAAGGCTGATCATGCTCTAGTGTCATCCTCAAAGAGTCAAAGTTCTATTGTGCTATATATAACAAGTGGAGGAGGAAAGGATAAAGCTCATGTAGCAATCCCCATTGATGAATATTTTGATTCCTTTTCAACTTACTAGTGGTGGACAAATTCTGAGACTTATTTCCACATAAGGTGAAGGGCGGATAATTTCTCATCAAAGTGGGAAATTTTTTATGGTCCCCCGTAGGGCTGCCAATGAGTTAACCTTATTATGGACTTTCAACATATCTGTTTGTTTTCATGTCGCTGGCCGAGGAAAACTTGAGTAATAATGTGTATAGACCTTGTAGAAGGCCTACTACTGCTCATGCAAGTTTTTTTTAATAATGTGGAATCCGTCGACCCCCCTTTGATTGATTATTGGTAAAACCCCCGAAAAATAACACCACCCACTAACACAGTGTATCCGGTAAAGCCACAAAACTGCTCGTGCAAGTTGGGATACTCATTTTGGCCAGCCAGCTGACTGAGCTTCACCTTGCTGCAGCTTGCTTTAACTCAGATTGTCAATCACACCCTAGTCTTTAGCTCATTTCAATCTTTGCAATTTGAGGTCAAGCTCTCTTGAAAAATTACTCAAACTAGATATGTTTGAACATAGATATTAATGACCTTGTTTGGTGCATAGATCAAGTTCTAAGTCGAGCTTGACCTGAAAGTTGTACAATCTAAAGTAATTTGAAGCATTGGGTTTACTAAACAAAATATAATTACAAAGGACAAAAAGACTTTAGCCTTTATAGTTAATAAAATATACAACAAGCCAATCTCGAACTCAAGCTTGAGCTGATCGATTTCATGGGCCGATCTTGAGCCAAACCAATCTGAATAAAACCTTGATGAAGCCATCCTTAGCCAAACCAAGCTGAATAGTTCCTTGCCGCAGCTGAACTCATTTGTTTAAATCAAGCTTTTAAAATAGACTGAACTCAAGCTCAAGCTTATAAAAATGGGGTAAGCTCGACGCAAACAAATCTGAGCCAGAAAAACTCACAAGTCACAGGCTAGCTTGGCTCATTGACAAGGAATTCATCATGAAACGGGGAAAACTGCTCCATGGGTTTGAAGAATAAAAGCTTAGATTTGTTCCAAAATTAATGCATCTCATAAGAAAAATCCTTACAAGAAGAATCAGATAATTCTTCTATTGTCAGATGAATGCTTTAAAAAAGAGAAGGAAAATCTCAACTTGTTGACTTGTTTGAAAGAAAAATTAATGAATGAGTAACCCATGAGTCTATATTTCACTCTCAGCAGGGGCTTGTGGGGGCTACCTTTTTTCTTTTTTTAGGAACCATTTGATTCTCATTCTTATGAAGCCAAACAACATATGGTGAGAACTCTATTCTCACGTGTAGAGAGGGGCATGTGGACCCCAATGAAGGACAGGACATCATTGACTGGATTGTTTGATTTTATTTACACTGTTTCAAGGTTGTCAATATATGATGTCCCTTGCATGTGATAGTATTATCCACAAGACTCCAAAACAAGCATCGCTGGGAGGCTCCACCACAAAGAAGCCCATGTGCACCCATCCTCACTAGAATCCAAACCCAATAAATTCCAAAAATCTCAACCTAAGAAACTCAGAAATCTCATTACACTTACCTCTCAAAAAAGTCCAGACACCATAGTCAAAACTGGTTTTCATTAGCAGCTTCTTGTTGGGTAGTTGTGTTTACACTTCTCCTAAAAACAGAATCGTTGTGTGTGCTAAAATTGATCATAGATGGCCCCATTGTACAGGGCAAAATATGGGGTTTACTTTTTCTAAAAGAATGTCTACTCTCTCTCTCTCTTTCTCTAAATGTGTGGATGAGCGTGACAATGCCCAGAGTAGAAAAGTAAACAAAATCCCTATGTCCTCATGTTCTGGCACAATAGTTCCCCTTGTGATTTTCAATGGAAGGGTAGTTCACATTTAAGCCATTTGGACACCAACTGCTCCTGGTTCTTGTGATAATAATCTCCCTAGTACTACAACATTAAGACTTTTCACGTGGATCCATCCAAGGCCCAGAGCCTCCCAGTTATTCTTCCATCGTCCAGTCCTAGTCATGTCCAGAACACCCTTCTTTGGACTCTTGTGCATGTCCTCTATCATCAACCTTCTCATTAGCCCCACAAATTAGGGATTTTATGGGTCTACCCCACACCATCTTGATAAGAACTGATGAGGGTTTTAAAAGTTTATTTCATTAGCCCCACTAAAAGTCAGAGCCAAAACACTATTAGCTCCATAAACTAAGGATTTTGTGGGTCTAACCTCTTTACAGCAGTATGTGAACAGGTTATTCCTATGGCTTGAAAAGAGGTCACTTCAATTGAAAAATAGACTCGGGTTTGTGGAAATTCAACCCATTTGGATCCCACAAAAGTCATGGTGGTCAAAGCAGACCATGAAGAATTGATGAGAGTCACTAGCAAAGTAGAAGTGTATGTTTGAAAATGGGAAAAGTTGGGTGGTAAGTGAATTCTAGTTGAAATGAGAAAGAAGGGTCTGTGGAGGGAGTGGAAAGAAAGGAAAAGATGGGGGGTACATGGGTTGGAGTCATGTGATTGCATTTATAGTGGGTTTGGTGTCTTGTTCCCTAGTGCACATGGGGATCATTGGTAGGTGTGGGAAAGAAAAGGGAGTGCATGTGCTACCATGTGCTTCCTCCAATGCTCACCCTCCTATTTTGCTCACAAATCATTTGGCAGGGCCTCTGCCAAAGCATACCCACCCTTCTAGAGCTTTTGGTTTTTGGCTGCTTCTGCAAGGAAAATGACCCAAAGCCCCCCTACATGTGATAAATGGGACTTGAGAGTAACAACTATAACATTTCAATCTCCCCACTCCATATTTTAGGAAACATGGGAGGAACAACCCACTCCCATTCCCAATGAGGATTTAGTTACATGATTCTGTTTTTGAATTCTAAAGTTTGACACTGATATTTGGTTTAATAATATTATCGTTCAATAATCATTAGTCAACCCTTACTGTCCAACTGTTTGGCTACTTCTCAAGTGGGAGCATTCTTGTTCGTTGATTTTCATTTTTAAGTTGAGTATCCTTTTCAGGCTTCATAGGGCTAAAATTGAATGATCGTAGAATTCTTTGGGAAATGTCCCCTCATGTGATGGTATACTATCCTAATCAGTAGAACACCTAAAATTGCTCCCTTTGGATTTTACATACATTTAATTCATATACCCTGTATGGAAAAGGTCAGAAGGAAGTATATAGATCTAATGGCCAGAAACAACCATCTGATGCAGATGTTGTCCTTGCTTTAGGTGTACAGACTTCATGCCATTGTATATATTTTATGGTGGCTACTCCTTCTCCAATTTGGAATGGATGTTACTAATCTTATTGGAAACTAATGGTGGGAGTTTATATTAGAGGTTACCTGTGAGATTAAATTGATGATTTTAGAGTTTTTATATGAGATATTCAACTTATGGATTCAAGAAGGGTTGATAGCCATGCTCGAGTAGTTTAATGGCTCACCAATTGAACAACGAAACCTTGGCCCATCTAGTTGATGGCTTACCGATTGAATAGCCAAACCTTTCTTAGCTTTGGAGTGATCCATTCCACGGAACTCATGAAATCTTGTAAGTCATAGGACATGGGGGTTTAAAAGGTCTCTTTATAACCTGCCCTTGTTTAAAAAAAAAATGAAAACCATCCCATCAAAATGGGACTGTATTGAGGGGCTCAAATGTTTCCAATCCTTAGCAGTCAAATAAAGTTTGGAGAGTGTCAAATTTTGCAGGTTTTATCAATTTTGGGACCTACAAAATTCGGATGAAATGTCCAATTTGTGCTGGTGCCAATTAGATCCCGGAACATCAAATAAAGGCTTAAACCAAACCTGAGCTAGGAACAAGCTGACCAAATTTTTTTAAATCTCATATATATTCATTAGAGACAACTGCAGGGTGATTGGGTAATTTGAGTTTTGTGTGGGGTACATCCAAATTTCCCTCTTCCGATTATTTTGTGGGCTGGCCTCCATATGTCTAGGTACTGGATGTAAGCTGTGAGACTTTTGAGCTTTAATGGGACTGCCAAGGTGAAGCTTTGGCTTTTCTGCACTGCACTGTACTCTCCCTTCCCTTGCTTTCTTTCAATTTCAAAGTGTTTATATTGGACATCCCACTCCCTCTCCACATTGCATAGATGAAGCTCTCAACTCAACAAGGTACAAACACCACCACAACAGCTTCTCCCTCTTTCTTTTCTTCTTTTTTTATTCCTGCATTTCTCCGTTGTTTCTTGAGGATGGTTTCTAAGTACCCCTAGTCTTCTTTTACTTCTTCTTGCAGTTTTTTTTTTCTTTTTATTATTGATCTTGTTCTTCCTTTTTCTCTTTCAATTCCTTTATATATATATATAAATATATAAATATATATATATATATTAATGTTATCTTCTTTTTATCTTATAAATAACATTGTTCTTTGCTGTTGCTTCTCTTTTCTTTTCTTTTTTTCCTTTTTTTTTTGTTTCTACTCTTCCTCTTCTTGGTATTGTTCTTCATTACAATTCTCATGCTTGTTTCTTAGACATTTTACATCTTTCTGTTCTGCATTGTCACCCTTCTTCATATTCTTCAGCTATTACATTGTCCAACTGTTAATCATTTCTTCTGCATTGTCATCCTTCTCTTGTTTTATGTTACAGTGTTCAGCTGATTCCTTTGTTGGGATGGAGGGTCTTCATACAATTAAACAAAAACGGGTTTACTCACTTGAGCCAAATGCATTACTACGCGCCAACTTCTCTCATACGTACATTCATTATCTATTGCCAGCTTTAATTAAAATTAGCAAGGAGAGAACTGGTGGCGACAAAAATGAAGCTGAAGAGATCAAGAAGATAGTGAGGCTTGAAGTAGACATGGCATTGGTACTTTCCGCCAGTGGGTTTGCCTGGAGCCATGCCTTGAAACACAAACTAGAAGGAGATGTGCAGGCAATGTCTCTTCTCAACACCTCAACACTCCCATCTACCTCATTAAGCCTTCTTTTTGCATATAAACATGGTAACTATCCGCTTCCGTTGTTGCCACCTCTCACTAGGCCTTTGTTTCATGTTGGGTCTAAGAGGAACCATACACTTGAGGATTCAGACAGGTTAAAGAGGGATTATCGACGTCCAATTAAGAAGAGAACGAGAATTAGAGGCGATGAGAAGGAGATAGGGCACCGACTAATGACTCTAAGGAGGATTTTGCCTGGTGGGGATGAGATGACAACTTCTGAATTGTTTTCTGAAGTCAAGAGCTACGTCCTCTGTCTTGAGCTGCAGGTGAGTATCCTTGGAACCCTGGTCCATATACATTGAAGTGTTTTGGGCAAGGATTCACATAATAATAAGGTAGAAAGAAGACATTGATCCATTCCAGTGTATTACTGTTGTTTGTTTATTACTATCTTTGTATATATGGGCAAAGAAAGGATGTGATTACTGCTGTCACCCTAGAGGGTTTTTTCTCATGGTTGCAAATGATAATGTGGGAGAAAGAAAGCACTAATGTGCTCAGTTTGTGATTTTGAGTAGCTGAAAACCATCATTTTATGTATTTTGTGCCATGTTCCATGCACCCTCCATGTACTACTGAGACAACAAGCTATAGTAGCATTTCTGTTATTTGATTCAAAGATCCAACCCCATTTTGAATGTCTCATTAGATAGAAAAAAATTAATATTGAACTGATTCTGATCTGAGTGGGGTTTCAACATGAGACTGGGGGGTATTGTATCATTTTTTATTTTTTTTTTTAAATCTTTGATATAAAGGTTTATGCTATTGGGTACTGTCGAAACTTGGAGTGTAGGGGAAAGCCCCATGCTTACTTTTCAGATAAAATGATCCCTTCTAATTGAAAGGTTTTTTTTTTTTTTTTTTTTTTTTTGTAGGGTGTTGTGTGGGTGGGTGGGTGGGGGTAGAAAACCATTGAAAGTTAAGGGCCAGAGATCAAAGGGATAGGATCTAATAGGGTTGATATTTTGTATACCTCTAGATCACATTTAGACCTTTTGATCCCCCACCTTCCACATGAATGGCATGGTCCTTTCTGGACCAACAAGGGAACATTAAAGAAAGGGAAAGAAACACCAATGGGTGCAAAGGGGCAACATGAAAGGAAGGGCAACACTGCCTAATGATTGTGTTGTGGAGATCATCAAGTCATTTCATCAAAAGCAAAACTTGATTAGTGTTAGTATTCCATCTAATGGGGCTTTCTAGCAACCTGTTTTTGTTGGAAAGGTTGCAATAATATTCAAGTTATGCCATCATTCACTTGAAAATTCTACTTTTAAAGTCTAGCCTAGGGATCTTTATTCAAACCGACCCTTGTAACATAACTCTATAAGTCACCTCCACCATGTCACTCATTCAGACATGACATTGGTGCAAGCTCATGTGAGTGGGTGTCTGGAATCATGTTTCAAGAGCTCATGGAATTTCTCATTGGACTCTTCAAGGAAAACAGTTGAATCTTTCTACCCACTTGAGGAGGTGGTAAATGGTTACAAAGGTAATTGAGAAGAATGGTTATTTGAATCTTTAATTTAATCTTTACATCCACAATTTTGGGGTAATTATTGGCTAACTTGCAGTTGCGATTTGGGCCCATCCTGTTTAAACCTATTTAGAGAAATTGATTGAGGCCGATTTCAAAACAAATTTCAGCTTCTGTTCAGGTTGGGTTTCATCCCACTTAACTATTATTTGGATATACTATTTGCCTATGGAGTTTATAGAATATTTGTTTGTGGAGATTTACGCACTGTTTGTAGGAATTTGGTTGTTTGTCCATGTTGAGGCTGAGTGGAGTCAAGGTGTTTGTTTGAGAGAATTTGAGTTGAATAGCATATCGGTAACCCCAGAAAGGGGCTGAGTTACAAACTCATTTTCTGACTGGATATGGGTTCATGTAATGGTCCATTTAGAGTCTTCTGCAGCGTTCGTTTGGCTGCTTTCCAGACCCATATTTACAGGCATAGTTTGGACCAGTTTCTAGCCCTTTTAGAACCATAGTTCAGGCTAACTTTTCAACCCATTTAGAACTGTTGCAGCTAGGCCTGTCAATTTGGTTCCGTCCATGCCCGGCCCTCAAATTCTCATATATTCTTGATAGTGTAAAAGAGGGTGTGCTTATAATAATAACGATACACTTTATCCTTTATAGAGTGACTTGGATGCCAACCAATTTACACAAGTAGTTTGTATGTGCATGGAACTTCAAGGATATGGGCTGATCCAAATATCATTTTAATTAGATAATTATAACTCACAATTTTTTAAAGTCTAAAATAACAGTGGTTTTTAAGTACATTTCTTTTTGTGTCAATGTTAGTGTTAAATTGAAAGTAATGTCAATGACGGAATGATTTGGTAATGGGAATTTTTGTGAAAGGTGTGAGATAGAATAAACTTTTTAACCATATTCCTTCTTTAACAAAAAAAAAAAAGAAAAAAGAAAAAGAAAGTACATCTAAAACCCAAGTCATCGAAGCACGTATGATTTTGTGATAAGAAAAAGTTTTTAAAGACAACTTCTACTCCCCAATCGCTTTCTTAGTGATCCCTTTGTAATAGAGGTTATCCAAGATAACGCTTTGTTGACGCTCAATACTTAATAACATTGTGGAAAAAATAATGATTTTCTTGTTTTGACTCCCTGAGCCCTGCCCTGATCCTTGAGGGTTACGGTAAGGGCCTAAGTAGTACAGGCCCTCGAGGGCTTTGGCCCACCAAAGCCCGGCCCTGCATCTATTGAGGATAGGGCAAGGACAACCCTACGGCCCTGCCCAGCCAGCTCTTTGACAACCCTAGTTGCGGCTGTACTTTGGACTGATTTTCAGCCCGTTTGTAACTATGGTTTGGCTGGTTTAAGCACATTTGGACTGATTTTCAGTCCATTTGCAATTGTGGTTTTGGAACAATGTATTATCATATTTATGTAATTACCCCACTTCAGATATGGAAAAACAATCACTTTTGTAGAAACAATTGATTGTCTTTTTATATTTAGTGATGTCTGGCATACAGAAGTATTTCTTGTTATTATTATTTCTACCCATGACTATCTGAAACCCAGCAGCTGCTAAGAACCCAATTTATCTTTGGACCGGGAAGGAGTGAAAGATCTCACTCCCACGGCCCTTTGTATGGTGACAGAAGCTCAGACCATCATCTTGATCACTTGATCAACAGCCCACAAGTTTTCTATCCAAAGTGCAGTCCTTTCGGATGAGTGCCAAACTTGGAATCGGTAACTATAAGAGGGCTCCCGTTTTATGATCCACCATCAAAAGTGGGGCCCCTAGTATTGTGAGCACTAGTGCCTGGTGGAGGTTTTCCCTTTATAATTATGTTTGGCTGAACATAACTCATCATATTTATACTAGTGGACCGCGGCCGAATTTGGGATGGATTTCAACCCATTTAGGTATATGTTTTGGGCTGACTTTTCAACCCAACACCAACCCATTTTGGGCCACAGTTTCGGTATTTTTAACCTATTCAGAATCACTGTTTGGGTTTATATGAACCCAATTGTAAACATCAGTTGTTTGCTTGGAAGAAATTGAAATTGATTTGCTCAAGCAAGGGTTTATTTATTGAATTGTTGGTTTTATTAGTATTAATTGATTATTTTCTGTCAATTCTGTCTATCTTGATTCAATTGTGTTGGTTTTGTTAGTGTTAGGGAGCTCATAAAACATCAACAACTGATGCTAGACAGAGCCTCCTCAATTAGAGGTGATGGCTTCCCCAATTTCTTCAGTATAAAAGGTAGATATATTAGATATGAGACAATGCCCTACAATGGGTAGTATATGCCAACTGATTGACTACATCAATTTCTCTATTATGTGTGGATTTCTATGAGTAGATGGGTAAATGGGTTGTGATTCAGACCATTTTTAAAAAAAAAAAATTTCATGTTAATGGTGTTCTTGTTTTATCAAAATTATTCTCTTTTAATTTTTACTTGGATTTTCCAACAAACAAATGTCCTGAACCCACACAACCAAACAGCCTGGATCCATACCTGAATTCCCCCAACCAACCACACTACAAATAGCCCGAATCCATCTAAACAAATGGCCCAAAAATGGATATGAGTCGTTCAGAATCCAGCTCAAAATAGTTGGCTGCAAGAGGCTGAACTATAGTCAAACAAGCACATGAAGTGGCCTAAAATACGACCCAGATAGAGTCTATAAATGGGTTTGGAAAATGGAGCCTAAATGGGGGCTAGTCAAACAATCACCGGAAGTGGGCTAAAATACAAGGTAGAGAGTGCCTATATATAAAGGAAACGGATCCCCTGTTTCGTCTAAACAGGGGAGCCCTGTTTGGATGAATCAGGGGCCGCCAGGTGCGGGGGCGGAGGAAAGAAAAAGTGTTGTTTCTCTTTCCTCCTCCCCACTTCGCCCCCGCAGCTGTCGGCCCCTGATTCGTCCAAACAGGGCTCCCCTGTTTGGACGAAACAGGGGATCCGGTTCCATATATAAATGGGTCTGGAAAAGGCAGCATAAATATGGGCTGTAGAAGGGTACGGATTGAGTACAACACAAGCCCACAGTGGTATATCCTATAAATATAGCTTCTTCGTGTGTGTAGAAGGGTACGGGTTGCGTACCTTTGTTTTTGAGTTAGAGTCCCTAGCTTAACTCAGAACGCGTTATGCTAGATAAGGAGAGCTCACACTATTGAGAGCTCGCACTAGATAAGTATAGCCCAATCTCTAGACCCTCGCATTACGACAGGAGGAGATGACTATTGAGAGGAAATTGTGGCTGTCAAGAATATGTCAAATAAAATAATTATCAGAGAGCTCAAAACAAAGCAATAAAAACAAATTCATCCACACGAGAAGGAAATTATAGAGCTGAAACAAATTTATCGACACGAGAAGAAAATTATAGAGCTGAATGAGAAACTCCAAGCTGAGATTTCAGTTTTTTTTTTTCTTATATCTTCTTTGTGTGAGAAAATCTAACTAGCTGTGATGGATTCATGTGGGCCAGACGTTGCTTTGGGAGTGAAGCCTTAAATAATGGAATTGAGTTTATCCTATTCTATCCATTTATCCTGAGAACTAGTTCCTCGTTATTTTGAAATCAAACCCATTAAAATCTGAAATGTGAGTGACTTGGTCTGTGCGCGATCCAAATGAGTTGAACGAGGTTCAACTGAGTCGTTCATTTGGGCTGATTTAGGTTGGTGCAAGGTATTTGCAGCAGGTTCAAGTGGGATGTGCCTCTGGTGTTTCCCATTAACAGTGCTTTGCTAAGTAAATATAAGGAGGCGAAGAATCAGAGGAAAATCGCTATTTCGTAAACATGAAAATAAAAAAATATAAAAGTTGATGTTAAATTAAACTAGGATGTAATTATTTAAATAAAGAAATTTAGACATACTTTTTTCCTATTCCACCCATCCCCGATAAATATTTTAAGACTGCAATGTAGAAAAATAAACTAATAAATAATTATATAACTTATTTAAAAAATAAACTCATGATAGTTATGGGGGATGTTCAAAAGCATAATGTAGGAACTAAAAATTGTATGAGTGTATATCAAATTTTTCTAAATGAACAAAAATATAATAAAATATTTCTTACATCTCTAAAATAATCCTTTCAATAGGTTCCATTGATTGAGATGGAATATAGTCTATCCGGTATTTATAGTCTAAGAGAGTCATAGATGATAGACAAGTGTCATCTATCCGGTATTTATAGTCTAAGAGAGTCATAGATGATAGAAAAGTGTTATCTATCCAGTAGCTATACAAGAAGTTTGATTCTGAATGTCACTTATCTAACTACATTCCAAAAAAACCTCAAGGGGTAGCTCAGTTGGCGTAGGACCACGGTTTGCACCCAAAGATTACAGGTTCGAAATTGCACTATCACACTGGGCTACATGAGAGTTTACCTGGCTTCTCTCTGGGCCCGGAGGGATTAGTCCAGTTCAAAGGGTTGGAAACCCTCTAATAGCGAAAAAAAAAAAAAAGACAAGACTACATTCCAAAAAGATGATAATAAGTGTGAGCAAAAAGATTAAAAAAAAAAAAATGCTAGCTTGAAGATAGGTAGATGGAATTAAATGGGTTGAACAATGCACAATACTGTATGTGCTCAACTTGAACTTTATCCATTTATTTATTAAGATAAAAATATCAATACAGACCCACCTTTGAAGTTATAAGGGTTAGCTCAACACTTGATTCTAGGTCGCATTTAAGTTGAGTTGTTGAAGAGTCAATGAATGAGGTAAGTAAGTTGGCTGGAGGTCAAATATTATGTATTGACTTAACTCTAACCCGGTTTATTGATTAATTGGGGTAGAAATGTCAACTCAAACCTTTTAGAAAATAAAAAAAGATCAACCAACTTTAAATTACCGAATGGGTTTCAAATTAGGTTGTGGGTTGGGTCAAAATTGCTACTCCTACCGATAAGTTCCAAAACCTTGTCAATTAAGTTATTTTAGTTATTTTATTGATGGCCTTGTGATAACGTTTTTATTATTTAGGATAATTTTCTCTTGCATATGTGCTCCTATTGGGAGCACACGTCTAGATTGTCACCAAAAGCAAAACCCCTCTTAATTTCACTTGAGTCCCATGTGATGAACGGTACCAATGCACACTGCAGAGGAGAAAATTGTCCTTATTATATAATAGGGTTGATGATTTTAAGTGGACTAATTTTGATTTTGAAACTTTCAATTACAATCTGGAACTCTAAATTGCAATTTTTACATTATTAACTACCCTAAAAAGATTTAGTCACTCAATCATTTAGTGTAGTTTTAGTCATTTTTTTTCCTTTTAAGCATGATTAAGATAATTGTCTCATTTTAAAGGTCGGCATTCCTTAAAAGATATTCGAGCTTCGATCTCGATCCTATCTTATCTTATGCAGGAAGAGTGAAATTAATTCGATCTACTTTTATCTTCTTTTGCATCTTTTCTGATAAAAGAAGATTTCTTGGATGATTGTATCAGTTTATTCTTCCAAAATCAGTATAATGGTATCAGTATATTCTTCCAAAATCAGTTTTGGATGTATTGGATCGGCATATTCCAAAAATTTTCTGAAATGCCTGGTCCTCAAGAAGATATCTTCACCCTATATCATATGGGATGTTATTTGTAGGCCAACTTCACTTGGTGGCCTAGGTATCAAATCGATATACCATCTTTCAAGAAGATGCAGTGATGAGACAGGTATGGAATGTTATTTCCGAATCAAATACATGTTTGAACATCTGGGTCCGTGCTAGATATTCCTATGCTTCAAAATGATTCTTGGGGTTGGAAAGGAATAATTAAAATGAGAGAGAAAGTGCTTCCATTCATCAGACTTATCATTGGGAATGGAGCAGCAACATCGTTTTGGTATGAAAAATGGTTGGCTGATGGGAGGCTGATTGATCCTTATGGGGATCGAGCACAGTATGACCTTGGGTTGGGGCCAAACGTGATGGAGAGTAGATTTATTGGACCTGATGGGTGGCACCTACCCCCTCCTAACTCGAAAGATCTTATCCTGATTTGGGGAAAAATTATAGAAGAAATTGTCCCTTTTCCTAATTTTATAGATAAGGTTGTATGAACAACATAATAAAATTGGCAATTGTACATGGGAATCGGCTTTGCACTTATTTTCTTAGTGTCCTTGTCCAAGGAACGTTCGGGATATCCTCATTGAAAAGCTCATTCTACCTGTAGGGCATTGCAATTTCTCCTTCGAATTTTGATTCTATCAATTATTTATGGGCTAGATCCACAAAATAAAGATTTACAATGTTTTGGTAAATTGATCTTCCCTACTTATTATTATGCATGGCATGTTTGGAAAGAGCGAAATAACAGAATCTTCAAATCAAAATCTACTCAATGGGACTTTATGAAGATGATTAATTTGAAGCCGGACTTTATTTTTGGGTCTATCATTGCCTGAGCAGTTTCAAAGTCATTGGGACTTACCACCATGTAGTCAATCAGGCAATACGACTGATTCCGGGGGATGTGCATTGCCTATCCATAGAGGCAGATAGTGAGTTATTGAGAGTTTTGCGGGATCAATCTCAATCTTGGTGGGGGTAATCTGTTTATTGCTAGATCTTTATCAAGGTCACTTTAAAGATTTCCAATATGTTCAGTTTCTACTCCTAACTCGACGTTCTCTTCAGTTAAGTAGATGTATTAGATCTATGTATGGGGCTTCTATGATAATTTCATCTAACGATCTTTATGCCTGATCAGCTTCTTTTAAGTTGAATGTACAGTTTATTTGCTTGTTGCCGGGGCTGTGGGCTCTGTGAAGGAGTATGCCTTGATTGAGAACCCAATTCATGTAATATATGCTGATTAAATCAAAGCTTATACATTTACCATAAAAAAAAAGAAAAAAAGAAAAAAAAAGACTATCATCTCATTTGTTTTCTAATCTGTATAATAAAAAATGATCTAAAAGAGAAACTCCTCATTTTTATTTTTTATTTTTTTTACAATAATAAAAAACGTCTTTCACACTCGAGAATATAAAATCTTGACCAATATAACTTTTACTTTGACTAAAATAACTTTAATAATTATGCACTTTTTATATTTTATATTTTATTTGTAAATGGAGCCTACTTCTAAACTCATACCCAATACTTTTTTTTTTTTGGGTAAATTATAGTAAGATTGTTGAATTGGACTTAACTCATGTCTTTATGATTGTTTTTTTTTTTTTTTTTGGTATAATGTCTTTATGATTGTTGTTGCAACCATAGGACAATGGGGCATTAAAATGATCACCTCAACAGGAAGGCTGTTAAGCCCCAACCACCTAAGGGAACTTACTGAGCACCTCAATGGCAACAGAATTAAGGCAAACCACATCAAAATCCATATAAGTGGATCAATGATTGAGAAGTAGGTATCTACTAAAAGCCCATGGGCTCAGGTTATGGATCTTAGCGCAGACAGATCATAACCCAAAAGTCATGCCAAATATCCTGTGATCGCATCAAAATTTAGGGTTGGGCATGGCCCGATCAACCTAGATCCAACCGAAGCTTGGCCCACATTGGGATGGACTGGGTCATTTCTAAATGCATTTGCTGCTCATGGGTTTATTTAATGACCGAATTCCTAAAACGGGCTAGGCCCTGCCTTAGGTTATTTAATGACCCAATTGCTTAACCATATGCCTGGCCAGCCCTAATATTCATAGCAGAAGGGCCATAAAGTATTGCAAATGGACTGAACCCATAATAAACTTGCGGGTGCGTGACTAGAGCTGACGGTCTGGACCTGGGCAGCCAGGCCCATCCCTACTTCCACATCAAATGGATGGCTTAGTAATTTAGCTGTTTGAAGTCTGGAAAAGCTGTTATTTATCGGCACTATTTGGAAAAAAAAAAGTGAACATGAACACATACAAATGGCTGTATCATGAAAAACTTATCTACACAACACAGTTTAAAGACTCCTTTACTCTAAATGTTAGAGGTTGAGTATGTTAATTACTTGCGCAAGGTCCCGGTTGTTTACATAGAATACATATGAATTGAATACGTAAGAATTTATGGTCAAATGAGCTCTACTGAATGACTATTAGAGAAGTAAGAGTGAAGGATACAAGGTCGCCTGGGACTTGAATTACTAGGGTGGTAGTTGGGTATTAATTTCCCACCTCCCCTTGATTCATTTTCTGTTAGACGGGAAATAATTCGATGCTCATTTTTGGGAAATACATATTTGTTTTTTTTTTTAGTTTAAATCAATTTCAGAAATAGAAGTCTTAGAATTCATATGTATTTTGATTACATAAAATTCCTTATGAGTTGAATTTTCCCAGGTTTTATTCTAAATCCTGCACTTGGGGACCACGTTTTCATGGACAACATGACTGAAAACCTGCAAGATCCATTTTACTTCACGAGTCCGAAAAATGATGCATCAGTATCTAATATACCTTGGAAATTGGCCACACCAAACAACAGAAAATGTGTTATTCTTGTATTTGATTTTCACTACCCAATCAACCCTGTTGTCCACTAAAATACCCTAACAATAGAGGCTAAGATTGTAATCTACTGGGGTGGTGTTTTATGTTACAATCATGCTCGATGAAGCAAGTGAATATAGAATAAAAATAGCATAAAAGTCCACTGTTTTGTCTCCAACTTTATCTCATTGAGATTCTCTATTGAATCCACCTGAATTGCTTCAGAAATGTTCATGAATTGCTTTGGAAATGTTCTGGGTTACTTCAAAATTAAATCTTCGCATCAATTGGATCTTTGTGGGGGCTCAGACTTTATACAATCTATCCATTTTTTTGCAGTATCAAAAAAGATTATCTACAGATACGTTCAACTTATTATCACAGATTCTCAGCATCTTATGACTTCAACAAGAACTTTTCCTACATTTTAAGTTTCAAAACTCAATACAGTGTTAGCTCAACAACAATAAAGTATCTTTATCAGGCCTGGAGATTCCCCCTTTATTTAGTGCTTTTTCTTGAAAAAATACAACACAAATAAGCAATTTAGATTGATGAAATAAATTGCTTGCTTAGTTCCTAGCAATAACTGTGCATCTAATTTCTATTAGAAATGGTTTTTATCATGATCCTATGTTTTCCCCCTTGTTTTTGTCTCTTTTAGTGTTATAAGTTTCTTGTATGGGGTAACAAATCAATTATTAGGTTTCATGCTTTGTGTTATCTGTTAAGATGTCCAGGTCTGTACAAGTGCTTATTATTATTTTTGTCAATACCAACCGATTATTTTAACATACAAGGAACTGTGTTGCCTTGAGAAGGCATAACATAACCCCATAACTTTTTTTTAATGGACTGATGACAAAATAATCAGCTGATGGTTTGTTGATCTTAACCATTTATCTAATTGGCATTCACCTTGATGGTAAGTGCCCCAAAACTTTCCTCATCATAGAAAGAAATGGAGAAGACTGGATAGAACTGGAGATAATTTATTGTTGATATTACCTGCCCAAAAAGTAGCCTTAAATTGGACCTTTTTTTTTTTTTTTTCGCTATCGGAGGGTTCCCGACCCTTTGGGCTGGACCAATACCTTCGGGCCTAGAGGGAAGCCGGGTAAACTCCCCTTAAATTGGACATTGAAAAAAGAAAAGAGAATAATGCACTTGTCGCAGGAAAGAGGGAAAAGAGAAAGAAAAATCATCTAAAATTACAAAATATCAAATCCATTACCCCATCCCATAGTTACCAGGTTTGGGGCCTGAATACAAAAATCATTGATCATGGACTACTACTTGCCTGTGTGTGCAAAGAGAACATGATTTCTATTTTCATTGGAGGGGGGAATCTTGCATTCTTACCCACATATAAGAAATAGAAATCCTCTCATCATCATCATTATTATCAAAGCTTTGTCCCAACTATGTTGGAATCGGGTTTTGCTACATTAATTTTATTAAATTGAAATCTTCTTCGATAGGAAAAATCAATTGAGAAAATGTATTCCACCAAACATGGATTCAGTGGAATACTTGGAAAACCAAAACAGGATTCCTCTCTATCTTGAAATCACAAATGCACCCTTGAAAGATTCAAGCTCACTAGTCATCTGTGCAAGCTGCATGTATTTCTTAATTCCAAGTGACCCCCCTTTGTCATTAGATCTAGCATTTACGTAATATTAGTTGTCATTTAGTATATATCTCATAGAGTGACCTATCAATTCCAATCTATTTCAAGAATAGAAGTGATGGTGTTTGCCAAAAGAGAAATGAGTCCCATTCAATCCACCCTCTCTTCTAGTCATCCTTTTAAACAAAAGAAAACCACCCAAACAACATGGGACGGAGATATTATTGTAAAATAGAAACAGATAGACTTGAAGATAAGGCTTGCAGTGGGCCTACCCATCCATTCAGATTAGATTCTCTCTCTTTCTCTCTCTCTGCCTCCATTTTGTTTATTAGTTTCAAAAGTTTTATCAAATGGGATTCATTGAATTTGAACACTAAAGTGGCAATGACGGATTGAGTTTAAAAGGACCAGGAATCTTAACCAACAACTGTTTCATCATAATCAATTCCATCTCATCAATCAAATCTGAATGGGATATCTCCAAAACTGCAATAATACAACTTACTCATCAAAGAGTGATTTTAAGCCATTTGATTTTTTTAATCATGTCTATGCCACTCCCTAGTTTATCTCCAAAATCTCCATGGTCAATTACTTGCTAAACCTATACCCATCTCTCTTGGGTTGAGCCCACTTGTCCATGTCTAGTCAAATCGAGAGTGACCATTAGATTGCTTCCACTTGGAGCATGAGTGATGGGGTGGAGTGACCAGGTGTTGCAATCAGATTGCGCGGCATGGTTTGATGAGTGACAAATGTTGGGTGGGCCCCATATGTGTGATCTCTAGATGTGGAGGGGTCGCCTTCGGGGAGGGGGAGGTTGTGATCCATAGCTTTTGAGATGGAGACAGAGGGGAAGATAGCAACCATGGGACATGGTCGAAGAAAGTGATGAAGATGTTATTGTGGGTGAGGCAATAAATGCTGATGAGGGTTTTGTTTGAGTCTGCCCTGGATCCCACACGGTAGTATGGTACTGACCCCAAGTGCTCCTTCATGTTCATCTTGTAGGCCAAACATTAGAATAGGAACGCCAAAGCATAAAAGAAAAAAAAAAAAAAAAAAAAAAAGTTAAGTTCTTTCCCAATTTCATGTTTAGCTTTGCAACTTGCAAGTCAATGGTTAAGGATTAACTTAATTTAACAAAAAAAAATTTAAGTTTTAACCATGGTTAATGATAAAAGCTCGTTATTGCCTCGGGCTGTGGGTCAACTAGTTAGGGACATGTGTAGTATGTGTGGATGTATGAGTTCCATCGCTTGTAAAGTTAAAAATGAAATAAATAAATAAAGACTCATTTGCTTATAGATTTTGATAGTCACCTTGCAAGGCAATCTATAAGGCCCAACTCGCTCACCCACATGGCTGACAGGAAAAGATTTTTCTTGAGGGGACCACTATGAAAAAAAAAATTCTAAGAAGGCTAATATATACATATTACATGAGATTTTAAAAAACTTTGAAGGGAACAATATTAAATAAAAAAATGCAAGTAAAGCCATTTCATGCCCAAGATTAGGGGTGTAACGATTCGGTTAACCGAGGTTTTTGGGAAAATGGTTAACCGAACTGCGTTTTACGGTATTAAGTTTTAAAAACTGTAACCGTAATCGAACTGTGAAAAATAGTTAAAAACCGAACAGCGGTTAATGGTTTGGTTACGGTTAATTGCCACTAAAAAAAATTGTGAAAATTTTTCATTTACCAATCACACTTACTATGAAAAAAAATATATAGTTAGAGAATGGCATAATATGTTACTGTAAAAAAAAAAAAAAAAAATCCATTCAGGCTCTTAGGTTTTTTTCTTATTAATGAAACGGTTTAGTTAACCGAGTGATTTGGGAACACGGTTAACTAAATCGCGGTTAACGGTTCGGTTCGGTTAATAACCATGAGTCGAGATAAAAATCGTAACCGAACTGTGAAGTACGGTTTTTCGATTTCAAAAACCACAACCGTAACCGAACCGTGAAACACGGTTATTAACTGCGGTTTGGTTCGGTTCGGTTCGGTTCAGTTAGACGGTTTTTCGATTTTTTTTTTACACATTTACTCAAGATGAGCCTTGCTATTCTAGAAGATGACTCTATAATATTATATTTGTATTTTAATTTTTAAAACATGTGTATCATCCATTTTTTTCATAAAAAATTTTCCTACCTTTGCTCATTGGAAACACTTTTCCTCGTAATCAGGAAATATACTAGCACTATTTTATGATTTTTTTTTTTTTTTGGGAAAGGTGCTCTCACCAAATGATTAAAAAAATCTTCTACAGAAAAATTTAAAGAAATTACTCATTAGAATGGAAATTTTCAGATTTTTAGGTTTTAGTGATATTTACAAAATCTTTCAAAATAAGAAAAAAGAGCCATAATGAGCCGTTACAAATGGTTTTGACCTCTACCACCCCAGGTATCAATGATCATGATAATTGGAGATGCTCCATACCTTAGTTACTACTTCTCATTTTTATTTTTTATTTTTTATTTTCCAACAGAACCAAAAGGCAATTGCTAGATTCCCTTGAAGAAAGGGATGGCATGGTCAGACATGCCATTGAATTGGAAAACAAAAATAAAACCACTTTCTCTTGGGTATTTTACTTTGCAGGGTGGACAACCCCTACATGATGTCATGTCATGACTGGGGTTATGTTGTAGGCCAGTAAGTGGGCTGATATAGACTATGGATTTACTTCTCAGATGTCTGTCACAAAATTTCCCCACTGAGATCAAATACATGTTTTCTTTTGGTTTTTTTGGCTAGCACAACACCAAAGAAAGCTAGTAAGGTCCACTACTTTGTGGTCAGGGTGGGCCCACATTCTAATCTGGTCATTTTAGAGGTTTTTTTATTTTTTTTTAGTTTTTTATGAGGGAAAGTAGGGTTCATTGGAGAAAATTGAAAGATATAAGGTCACGTTTGGCAGTCAAACTTTGAGATTATTTATCTATTTTTCTAAGGATTTTAAAATTTCATATTTGATAATTGTAAATCTTCAAGAATTTGGATAAGTGAAAATCCTCATTTTTTTGGTAGTTTCAGGTCCAACCCTTACCCGTAGGATTTGAGAATCTTCGTTTTGTGGATTTACACATCAATGCCATTTTTTCTCAACTATGTAAACCGGTGCCATTTATATCAATATTTAATCCTTGGCTGCTCAAATCTTCAGTGAGGAATCCTTCAATTTCAAATTTACGGCTTGGCTATACAAATTTTTAGTGAGCAATCCTTAAATCTCAAATCCGCGGCAATGAGGAATTCTCATATACAAATTGCTCATTTGTCACTTATCATGTCCTTTGCTTTTAGACATCCATCACGGTGGGCCATACCTACATTATAGACCTGTCCTCGTATACATCTAATTATTATGGTAGGAGATACAGGCTTTACAAAGTGTCAGTTAAATTGTCTGATGGTTAAATTGAACGGAAAAGTGGGCCACCAACCAGCTGATTGTTAATCATTGAAATTAAATGATCTTAGTGTGAAGTAAACAGGGGTGGCAAAGGGGCCTGATAGGGTTGGCCTCTTAGGTAAACCCTATTATTATTGTTGTTGTTGTTGTTATTATTATGTAATCCGGTCCGCATTCTCTCATTTTAAGTATTAAGGTTATATTTGAGTTTATTTATAAGACAAAAAAGCCCAAGGTATAAAAAACACAACACCACCACATTTAAATCAGTTAAAATATATGCGGGTCAACCCTAACTCCACCCATCTAAATGGGGTTATGCAAGTTGGCGGGTCCACTATAATCCAACTTTTTTTACTACAAGCTAGAATTATCCATCTGTGACTGATTAATAGAGATTGCAGATCGAGCAATTTGGGTCAAATGCAAGTCAAGTTTGTGGGTCAGGTCAGACTTTGCTACCCTCTGTGTATATGCTAATTTAATGTGACACATCTATCAAACTGTCACCTAGTTACCAATCCATATGGCATGGGCAGATTATTCAAACCATGCATAGGATTCCCCTGAATCAAGGCATCAGAGGATTCAGGGACATTCATCTGAACTTGAATTTAGGCCTGGCCACATCTGGTCTAACTTAAAGAAATAGAGCCCCACCTCTGTTTCATGTAGGTATAATATCAATAATTGAATTAAAATGGAATATCTTTCTATTACAAGCAAAATCTAAAGCTGAAACAAGTGGTTGGGATTTTGTTGTACATGTATCTGTAGCTGTGCCTGCCAAGCAACAGCCTTTCTTTCAGATCTGTCGGATCCTTTTCATCACATATTCTTTTCTTTTGGTGGGTGCACTAACCAAAATCTCCCTTCTCTAAATCATAGTTCTAGAGTCAGAAATTAAGTTGGTCAGAACCCCAGGCCTCTAAATGCTTACTTGGGCACATGCAATTAACCATCCTGACCTTGAAAAATTGTGCCCCACCACACTGGGACATGGTCATGGACCACCAATTTGGTGGGACCCACTTGTTATTTGCTGCAGCAGGGCACAGTTCTCTGAGAAAGTTGAGAGAATTGAAGCCAGTATTTTAGTGGTTAAGGAAGGTGATTTTGGGTTGATTGATGGTGATTGATGATTTAAGGGGATGGAGGTGGGGATGATTTGATGGTGGTGGTGATGATGATGTGGTGGGGTCCACCAGGTACGGCTGCACCTTGGGAGGGCAGCAGCGCGTGCGTGCTGGGGGTTCAATCTAATGCGGGAGCACAGAAAGATGTCGCTAGTGGGGCAGTGGTTTTGTCCACTTTCGTCCGTACTGATTTTATAATACAAGGATCCATTCATTCATTCATTTCATGTATTTCAGTGAAGTCCTTCCTTGTTTCATAATTTCTTTTAACAAATGACCCCTGCCCTGTCAAACCATTTATGGATGTAGGGATGTATATCAGTAAAAATGTGTCTCGGATTCGAGATTTCCATCCCTTAAAAATCGGATTTGATTTCCATCCATTAAAAATTGAATTTGAAGCCTTATTTACACTAAGACAAGTAAATAGGTTTGAGTCGGAATCCTTTTTTGGGACCGTGACCTAAGTGGGTTTGAATTCGAATCCACTTTGGTTCCGACACGTGAACCCCCGATCTAACATATTAACTTAATTTTTAAAAAAATTTCTTAAAAATTAAAAATTTCTCATTTCATTCTCTATTTAGACCCGGACTCGTTCCATATATGGTTCCGATTTCGATTTCATCTCTTTTATTGACGGTTCTGGTTACGATACCAAGAAACTGATTCCGAAGCGATTCCGGCTTCAGTTCCGGGTCCACATTCTCATTAATGATTCCGATTTCGAATCCACCGTAAACCCGGACTGGAACCAACTTATTTACATCCCTGACTGTTGGGATCTATTTCATTATGCTCTTATTTTGTATGCTTTAGGTTTCATTTACATCTTTCGATCTCTCGAGTTTTTAAAAACAGCTCCACAATTGTGTGCTCAAGTGCTTACGAGAAATCTGATGAGCTCTTCTTATGAGCACTTTATTGTGGGTCCCACCATGAATAATAGGTGCACGGTGCAAAAACTCCAACGTGAGGGCCAGTTGGGCTTTAAACGGTGTCAATTTAATTGAGATGCACACTGAAATACATGATAAGAAATTATCAATCTCATTAGATTATTCTGATCAGAGAATTAATTTTCTCCTATGGGCATCTTTCATGGTTATTGTGTGACATTTAGGGGGGTCCACTTTTGTAGGTGGTACGATTGAAAACCCAATTGTCCTAATGTAGGACTGTCCTAGATGAAAATTTTTCGATTTTAATCATTTGAAGTGTCACCTTTTAAGTCTTATGGTTTTGAGCTCAATTTTTTTATCCTGTGCAAAATATCAATCTCATTACATTATTCTAATTGCAAAAAAAATTTTGGTATTTTCTTGTATAGCTCCCAACTTTAATAATTGGGAGTCTCGCTTTTGTGGACGGTGTAGATTGAAAGTCTGCATTATTCTCCCTTGGGACTCTACCAAGTGAAATGCTATTTTGAGCTTTTGAGCTATCACCCTTAAGTTTTATGGTTTTGAACTCAATTGTTTTGATCCTTGTTCCTTGTCCCAATAAGATTTGATTGTGTGCAAAATATCAATCTCACCACATTATTCTAAGGGGAAGAACTGCAATCACCCTTAAGTTTTATGGTTTTGAATTCATCTTTTTTCCTTCCTATATTTAAATTGGCTAATGAATGATTAAATAATAAGAAGTAGCTTGAACAACGTAACTAGGAGAGTAAAGTCAAACAAGGATGGCAACTGTGAATGGGTAACCTTAGAATTTAGATCATAAGTTAACAAAATAGAATGATTATCACGATCTTTACCTGCTAATAATTCTCATCATAAGAATGTTTTTAGAATTAAAAACAAAAGGCTTAAAACCCTTATGATTGGTCCTGAACTTAGATCTGATTCTCTTCTTCTTCCTCTTCATCATCATCATTATCATCTTCAAAGCTTTATTTCAATAATATTGGGGTTAGCTCCCTCTGAAACTTGATAACATGGTTCGCCAAAAGGTATATTAGCATTTCTAATCATGCTGATTTATCTAATATGCCATTACAAAAAGTGTATCCGCGTTACGAAGAGATTACATAGATAGGAACAACCAATCTTCTTTAACCATAATTTGATTTTCTTTTAAACCTTGGTATTGCGGGCATATGCATGAGTAGAGAATCTAGTATGATTGATGGTTTGCTTATGTCAATTGCTCAAATAATTAAGTACATGGTACATGTGCTTAAGCTTTGCTCAAATGCAGGAACAGATAAACAAAGGAAGACATGAAGAGAAGTAGATTCTCCCAATCCAGGGGAAGACTTGGTAAAACACATTGGAATTGACAGACAGTCCAAGAGAAGCGGAAGGGTCTAAATCTTCCCCTGTCATGACCCAAAAACTAATGAAAAAACAGACAAATGAGAAAAGGACAGATACTTGTGTTGATTGGATTTAGGCCTATGAAATGTACATTTGTTGGCAATATTTATCATAATTATCCATCTATCAAGCAAAAGTTAAACTTGATTTTATGTGAGAATTTGAAAGGTAATGACCAAAGAGGAAGAATGTCAAAAGATTACAATCATGTATCCTACACATAAACTCAAAAGTCCTCACAATCACACTGCAAATACACAACCAAAACCCTCTTAAAGAAAGGTAATTCAAAAGATAAGACACCCTTTCAAGAAAGATTCCCCACATATGTACATGTGTTGCTCCTCCTGTTCTAATATGGATCCATAGGCTCAGTCATAGACGAGGAATAGGAATGCTCAATATTTTTCTTTTCTTCTCTGCCACTTGTATTAGTGGGCTTTTTTTTTCTTTTTCTACCCTAGTCTATGCGGTGAAAGGCGGGTGCCTTGTAGGGATGCAAATGGGTTGATCTGGATCTCGGATGTATTTCTTTAAAATCCAACATAGGAATTAACCATGTGTTATATCTGCATCCAACATCAACTTAAAAAAAGGGATCTGATTCCGGAATAGGATCTGGATCGGACATAGGAACCACATGCTGTATCCTAATCCAACACCAACTTAAGAAAAAGGGATCTGATTCTGGATCCTGATTCAAATTAAGATGCAGACTGCATTAGTATAATTGGATAAAAGTTCTTGAGAAGATACTTTTTAAATATATAAGTGGAAGTATTAAATGATATTCTACTAAAGCAAAGTAATTCTCAAATATGAATAAAATTCACGCGGTTTAGGCCCCTAAAACCTATATATAGTTTTTAGACTCAGTACATATAAGATGTGAAGGTTTGGGTCCTACTAAATAGGATGTGCATTTGGATCCAAATTTTTCTAGATCCAAAAATATGTTCCTTACCCGCCCCCACCTTATTCGGATCCAGAGACTTCTAGGATAATTTGCTACCCATTTGGAACCCCACTGCCTTGTCTATGATTAACCCCACTGCCTTGTCTATGATTGATTCAATGGACCAATAGTGGGTTGGTAGGGATGCCCAATAACTATCTCATTTAGGAAGATGCTAAAACTTAAGTTGTTATTATTATTCGTTGGTAAAATCTAAAACTTAAGTTGTTGGCCTCACTCTTTTGACATTTTCTGCAGTCCTTTCTGGTTTGTCTATTCACAAACCACTTATGGAAAGGTTAGAATCATCCAGCCAGTGAGATTTTTGTGCCACTCCCATCCATCATGGGGTCCCATCATATCAATGGCATTCACTCCATAGCTAGTACTGAATTAATCATCTCTGCAGGTATCTACAATAGATGAGTGGGGCAAGACCTTTTAATGGTGGGTCCCATCTCCTGTAAGGCTCCTAATATGTATGCTACAGGTCATCTTGTACAGTACTGATGAGCACCACTGACACTTGATATAGATATGTACAGAAGCCATGTTACCCGAAGCTAACGTTATGAGATTTTCTGCAAGGAATAAGCAAGCATAAGACAAAAAAGGGCATGCCCACACAAAATCAGACTAAAAAGAACTGGAGGTGAAGCATGTGAATGAGAGTGTTGTGGTGGATTTCACCCTGATAAGAACTAAAAGGGCTTTTGAGATTCCCTTTTATTAATTAAAGACAGGTGTGTTATGGCCTGTCAGTTAGCTTTTGGAAGGAAGCCATTGGTGGGGTGTCTCATTTTCTTTTCCTTCTTGTTTCTCTTTACCCAGAATCTATGGGATTTGAGTGTGTAGGAAGGCCACAAAATCTTATTTTATTAGGATATTGCATCAGAATCCCGAGGTCGGTTTGATGGGAAATGAATTCCTGTAAAAGAGAATTGGCAGTTCTAAAAGAAGGGAAGATTTTCGCTGGAATCTGGTGGGGGGTTTTGTGGGATATTTGGCGCTATCATCGGTAACATCAAAATCAACTTCTTTTTGCATTTCTATTAAAACCAAAAAGAAAGGAAATCTCTTCTTGAACCATTGCATTGAGGTTTTAGATTTTACAAATAAGAGACTAATGTTACTTTCATGCATGTTCAAATCAACTCAAATGACATTCCTTCATATTTATCTTGTATTGGGACACCATATATACCATTTTGTTTACTTAGTCATAATTTTGTTTTTTAATTTTTTGTCGTAATTTTGTTTTTTAATTTTTTTTACTCCTTACAACTACATTAGCAACCCATTTTGACATTCATTTCTAACCATTATATGGATATAAGTTTTACTAGAAAGGGAAGTGTGACCCAGGAATATTTCTCAAGCACATTTGTATATATAAACAGGTGAGGATGTGTGAGATCAGAGGAGTTGGAAAGTATAGAAGATCAGGTCATTTAAAATTCATCAGGTGGGTTGCCTTGTGAAAAGTATGAATGGTTAAAGGAAACAGCGGGTTAAAGGAAACAGCAAGCTGAATTCAGCAAACATTTTGGGCCACCTGATGAGTGGACCAATTGGTAACTGGGGCAGGGCACATGCACAGCTAGGCTGTCTGAAGTGGATTGGATGTTGCTGATGCAGAGCTTGAGAACATTTCCATGTGGACATGGTTTTCAAATAATCTTAAACTAATCTCAAGGCTAATAGCCTTAATTTATAGTTCCTTCTATAAAGATATGGTCCATTGTAGGAAACTGGAATATGTAGTTTGTAGATTGCATCAATTAAGTAAAAAAAAGGGAGCTAATTTTTTGTAGGAATTTCAGTAAGATCTGATGATGAGAATTACCAAAGGGAAAATCCCAAACTGAAACTTTTAAGATTTTAAGATTTATTTATAAAGAACAAATCTTTTAATAACAAATAAGATTCTAATGTTGGTTTTAATTAAATTACCAGTCATTTTCAGAGGTGGGTATGGAAGGTTGTAAGATTGACCTGAGTCATTTTAATAAGCTTTTAAGGTTTTCTGAAGTCTTATTTTATTTAGAATAAACATGTTATGAAAAGGAAATCAGAGCTAACTTTTTGGTGAACTCAGCAAAATCTGAAGGTGGGTTTCAATTTTCAAAGGACACTTAAATATATCAACTGGGTAATCCTTGAACTTATGATTTATGTAAGGTTGAAGCATTTTCGCTGAAATCTAGAGGTGGGTTTTAAAAAGGTAACTTGGAATACCCTTTCAAGTACTAAAAGAAGGATATGGTTTTGTAAGTCAAAGAAACTCAGATGGGTAAGTTTGAAGCTTCTCCACCCAAATCTCAAATAAGGTGGTTGGTGGTTGGTGGTGAAGATCACTAGGAATACTATAATGGGTATTTAAAGAGAGTTGATTCTTCTTTTATCTATGAAAGAAGCTTAGCTGAGTAAGTGCCTAACTTTCCACCCATTTCTGGAGTTGGGCTGTAAAAAAGACAGTTTGAATAAGATCATGAGTCATAACCATATTAAAAAAATCTCCAATGAAAGAGAAAAACATAGAAAGAAAGAAAATGACATTGTTTGATGGGAAGTAGTAGCCCACCTTAGCATATTTGTATCTTTATGTCCTTGAAGGCCTGTCTGGAATATCTTGTTCACAGGCTTACATGGGCTTACGTAGAGGAGTGAGATTTGTTTTTTATATCAGTTTTGTTTTGTTTTGCTTCTCTTTTGATCCTCTTCCTTAATACTACAATACAATACACAGCTGATTTCACCATAGGCTTCTCCACCTTGCCTTGTCTCCCCCTTCACAGCCTGTCATGCTTGCATTATTTTTGGGTAGGCTTTGTTGTTTTTCTAAGGGAAGCGTGACTGTTCTTCCTGTGAGATATCTGACTCTCCGAATCTATCACCTCCTGCTTGGATTCCTCCGCCGATGAGGCCTCTGCAACGACATCGACGTCGTTTGTGTGAAGCAAGTCATGGGGGCTGATGGGGGCTTGTTTTATGCTGTCTTGTTGCACTCATGGCAATGGCATACGGGTGAAGAGGGCGAGAGGGAGGAAGATGCTTGGCGACCAACCGAAATATAGCACTTGCTGCGTTTATATCTTGCAGGTGACAAGATCTTCTCACTGTTTTCATTCTTCATTTAGCCCATTTTGCCTTCTAGTGTTGCTGTTTTCAATTCCAGTGAATCATGTTTACTTCATGTTCAAGTGCTTTTCTTCCTTGATTATGTCTGTTTCTTCTGAATTCTACATTTTATTTTAATTTTGTTTGGTGGATTTTTGTAAAGGACTGTTTCTTTTACAAATATATGTACTGTTACAATTGAGCTTATGAACTAGAGAAGAACTAACTTATTAGAATCATGCCCTCCACTACAGGGTTTCTGTTATATCTAGTTCTTTTCTACTCACTTATTTTCATAGCAATTGAACATTTGCAGCAGTTGATTTTTCAAGGGTGCTCCAATTTGGTTTTTCTTTGTTAAAAGGAAATGAAATTCTGCGCCTCCTTTTACTCAATTATCTTCCTTGGATTTCTATTTTCTACAAATGTTGATAGTCCATTTTTCTGTACTAGTGGAACATGAATTCTTAGAGAAGCTAGAAAAGCAACTTAGTACCTTCATGCCTGTGGAATACAGTAGTTTGTATGTTACATCAAGAAAAGGTGGAGTCTTCTGATGATTCCTCAACAGAAGGTATTGTCCTAGTTTTAGGAGATCCTCTTTTTTTTTATTAGGAAAAATAAATTTCTGATAAATACAAGGGGTCCTCAAAAAGCACAAGTTTCTCAAAGTTGGTGGCCCATGCCTGATCTATGTCCTGGACCATGTACAGGGCATGTCATGATGCTTATGGCAAAGCCTAGTAATGGGCATTAATGGTGCTGTCTATTTGGACCACATCCAGGATTCTTCGGATTCATCCAAGGATCACGAAATAGCCTGAAAAGTTCCCTTTATGGTTTCACCCCTGATGAACACTGGGTCTGCTTAGACTTCTAAGGATTTCCGGATGCTTTGAAAAGAAGAAGGCATAAAGTGTGGTGAGCTGTAGAGCAGTATATAGCATTACATAACTTGTAACTTCTGCAGCTTTACTTTACCAAAAAAAAAAAAAAAAAACTTCTGCAGCTCTGAGTAACATCTACTGAAATTTAGGCAGTTTTTCCACTGCTTCATCTCTTGAATTCCTACATTCCTTAACATTTCTTCTTCTTTTTTTCACCTACCCTTTGCAACTTGGATGACACCTATGTGCAGGTATATACCGATGGTAAAAAGTATAATTTTACAAGTTTCAGTTCACATATGCACAAGTTAATAAAGATGCATATGTGACTAGAAATACATTAGAACAATACAGATAGTGTCCAGAAAAAATAATCACAAATTCCCTAACATTTTGTCCATTCAGGTCACTTTTGCATGAATCAAACGGTTTGGTCTGATACATTTAGTAATTCAACATCATTATACATGTGATCAGGTGAGGCATGACTAAAATTGTGTTCAAACTTGTTGTTCCCTCTTCCCTCCTGAATTGTATTAGATCCAATTTCCCCTGCCAAATGAGTGATATGATGGATAAAAAGAGTTGGTAATCTGCTGATTAGTGCCGGGACCCTTTGATAGACATTGTTGTGTTGTTCACTGAGAGCTTGAGCTTTTGGTGTTTTTGGTTACTAACATGGTATGGGGGTTGTGTGTTCGAATTCCTAGGGACATATTTCTGGCCATGTATGGTCATTTGGCTTGTTTTTGTCCACGTGCAAAGCCCCCCCTTAAATCACCTTCGATGCACTCACCTTTTCTCTAGTATTTCTTTAACAAGTATGTTCTATATTAGAAATGCAAAACCGGACCGAAGGATGCATATGAGCTGAAATTTTCTGTCAGTGTTGTGGTTATGACAAAGGTCATGAAGCTTTCTATTGTAGTCTTATTATAAGGTTGGACGGGAGGGATACGGAGCGAATAAGGAGACTAAAAAGTCAATGCATGACTGGGAATTAAAGTCAGTTTAGTGTTTTTGTTGTTTGAAGATTGGTTATTGCTTGTTGCTAGTGATATGCAGTAGACATGGTTTATTTCTTTTCCATTAGATTCTCTGCGCCAATTGCATTTGAGGCTGCTAGAATCCATATATTGGATTAGGGGCAGATCTAGAATTTTGTTTTCTTAATTTATTTTGCTAAAGGGAAATCAGAAATTGAGCCAGTGCTTGCTCTTGGCGCTGATACTGACTTGATGTAGAAAAAGTAGTGTCCTACATGATATGGTTTTAATTTTCCACACTGGTCCAGACATAATGGAACAATAACCATTTTAGTGCTTAAAGAATTCAAACTGACTGTGACTCTTATTTCATATTTGTTCATAATTGTAAGCTTTTTATCATTTTACTTGATGCTTATATCTTTCTGGAACTCAGAAATGGCCTTTAATAATTGTTTGTCCTCAGAGAGTGATAGCTACCGAAACCACATAATTGAGGATATATGCTCCTACTTAGCCTTCACCTCACAACTATTTGTTTGAATTCAATTATGCATACCAATTCAGTAATGTAGTATTCACCTGTTCCAGGCATGGGTACAGAACTGCAGTATGTTCTAAACCTACTTTCCACTTCGTCAACGAACCATGGTGATATAGTAAAAATTCGGACGGCAGAATTTTCAGCCATTTCTAGAAAGGGATTGCTGAAGGATAAATTTCAGACTGGCTTCAACCAGATTCAAGAATCCATGGAGAGAATGTTTGAACAATACAACCGCGAATCCATGAAAAAGAGGATGCTGAAGCAAGAAGAGATTTTCAAAGAGCAGGTGCCCTTAAGATTGTTTTTTCCAACTGTAAATTTTGACTACTTGCCAAGTTGAAGTTAATTATAATTATATTAGCCAAAACTGTGTTTGGAATTGGATGCACCCAAATCACAAGCAGATCAAATATTTAGGCAGAATGGGTGATTACTCCATTAACTGAGCATCTGGAGAGTCCTGGAAATCAAAATTCATATTAGGTAGACAATATTTTTCCTCACTTAACTTTCAGCACTGATAGATGCCGTATATCCAAAGCGGGAATTCCAATAATTTTGTCCCATCTTCCATTCTGCCAAGATATTCAAACTGATTGCTATTTGGGTTCCTCCAAGATTGCACCTAAAATATTAGATCATGTAATAGAATTGTGACAAGTACAAGCAAATGGACAAAAACAGGTAACAGAACTTCACAGGCTATACAGAGTCCAGAAGGAATTGATGGCTGAGGTGAGAAATGAGCTAAAGCTCTCCTCACTTGCTAATGCAGTTCCCAGGCCCGGGGAGATTCGAACTCAGTCTGCCTACTTAAATGTGGATGCCCCAACTGCACTTCAGAGTACTTCAACTGGCTCACCAACTAGCCACTCCCCTCTCAGCCATCATAATTCCACTCAAATAAATTCGTATTATGATTTTCATCAGTGTTTGAAGTCAAGGACCGGTACAAGCTCACAGGAACAGACTAGTTCCTCGAGAGACACTTTAAGACTGCATAGAGAATTCGATCTCGAACAGCCTGCTGAAGGAGATACTTCCACCAATATCAATGTTGCCATTGATCAGGATCCAACCTCCCATGGATTCACAAAAAGCAAGATGACAATCAATGATCCTCATTGCGTACCTTACTGTGATGATGCAGAGAATGAAATTGAGCTGACATTAAGCATTGGATACAACACTGATAAGAAGAAACAGAAACACTGGTCACATACAAATGTTGAAGTAGGCTGTTCTGAGTGGAACCCTAATGAAACCAGGCAACTGATTCCATCCACGACTATCAGATCAGATCGAGATGAGGGATGCAGCGACGCTATTGCTTCTGCTGCTTTCGAACGAGAAAGTATACAGCATCCACAATGGCTTTTTCAGTCTATGAGCTTGAATAAAACTTGAATTCATTACACTGTAAGTTTTTTTCATCTCTACAGTGCTATGTCACACAATTACAACATGTGTTCTTCATGGGTTCATCTTGAAGTTGGGCTTTTCATCTACCAATGATAATTGTTGAAATCTCATATATGAGGCACCTGTTTTAAATATTTGGCAACATAGCACTGCTAACATGCAGAAGTCCCACTGCAAATGATGAAATCCATAAATGAGTGTAACCTCTTCTTTTCGTTTTTACTCTTTTTTTTTTCTTTTTTTCTTTTTTTTTTTTTTTTTTGTGCAGCTACTTTTGTACCATGGTTGGTTATGTATTGGATTCATGGAAACTGACTGAGCTTAGAATTTGCAGTGTTGCCATGCAAGGGGTTCAATTGCTTTCTCAATTTGTTTACATCAGTGTTCCATATCAGGAGGGTATCACCTATCTATGTGGTGTAGTGATCCAGTCAATAAAGCAATTGAATCAAGAATCTCTTTAAAAGTAAATGATATACTAGCCATATATGGTATGCATGTTATGACTGAAATAATTAGGGTGAAATTATAAATGTAGCTTCTCTGCTACAGGATTGTGGGAAATGAAAAAAAAATAACCATGAAAGATCATCTCATTATTTTTGTCCAAGTGGCTTCTACAAAATGGTTTTGGCCACCCTTGCATATTTCTCAAATTTAGCTGAGCATTTTAGCAGCCTGCAAAGTGGAAACCACATTATGATGGAAATGTGATGTCATTAATAATTTCATCAACTTCAATTTGAAGCAGGAAATAATAAAAAAAAAAATTATATCATCAACAAATTCAACTTCTTCAACTTAAAGCATAAAATAAGCAAAAGTATCCCACCTAAGGTCCTTTCCGCTTCTATACTGCGACAAGAGGATAGCAGGACACATAGAAAAATAGTTCTACCAAAATTTCAAATTCATTCCAATCGGGGTACCCCAAACAAACCCTTGGTGTAGTTTATTTGAAAAGGTAAAAGTAGGAGTTATTTCATTGAACAAAATCTTTCACCGCGCTTATGCTAACATGCTTGGGAACATCTAAACATGAATTTTAGAACCTAGAGAACCTACCAGTGCCAGGAACAACAACCAACGAAAAGATTGTTGATTTCCTCAATTGTTAAGGGTCTTAAGAGACAAGTTTCTGTCTTGAATTCCTCAATTGTCAAGGATCTTAAGAGACAAGCTTCTGTTTTCATTTGAATGAAAGAAAATCTAAAATGTCTGTCATTAAAGAACTATGATACCCAGATATGGAATATGGTGTTTAGACTTTAGAACTGAAACACTAGACAGAAGACGGTATCTGTTTTGAAATATCTATATATATTATGCTAAACATTCAAGTAATTGACAATGTGAGTGGAGATTCTCAGTTCTGTACTTTCAATACCAGCATTGTTACTCTCAAACATACTGCTGTTGATTTATTAAAGGTTTCTACTTGTGAACTCCAACCCGCTTTTTCCAAGATCATTCAACCTCTTGTCGTAACATGCATTGGTCATTCAGATAAGTAGATCATTTTTTGTTATTTCATATCGTTTGGCACTTCAAATTCTGAAACTTGTTTCAATTATATGATCACCAAGCATGAAAAACTATAAAAATATGCTTTAGTTACACCACAAGAAAACACAATTTTCTTTTCATTTCAAACCTAATCTCCCGGAATGCCCTTATTTCTCTAGCAACACAATGTTATCATAAAGGATCAGTCCATGCTATTACACTAACACATGTCATGTGCATCCAACTCTCCAACTCTATTATGTGGACCATTTGAAACATAAAGTTAACTACAAAATGCATATGACAAGCAATAAAGGAAAATAGTACCCTCATAAACAAGTTCCCAACCAAACACTGAGATATTAATGTATATTCCTTGTCTTCCTTTAGAATAATAAGGTAATCCCAAAAGGTTCTTAATATCTTAAAACAATATATCCCATGGAAGATCTGTGGCCCCTTGTAGATGCTTCCACCCAAAAGTACCAACCTTTTAAGTCCCAATAAGGTTACATCATATAGTTATGGACAACTGTAAATGTACTTCAACATATTTTTATTCACACCTTTAATCTTATGGACATCTATTCAGCTTCTAGCAACTTTCAAAAATTTAAGTCATACAATATACTCAGTTGTGGATTCCGTTTTCTCTAATGAGTAGTGCTTGAACTTCTGCTTTTGTAAAATGCTTGACTCATCAAAGAAACTTTAACATCTCCATCTCCAAGTACCAAAACTTGTCTGAGGTGGTCAAAGAAACAGATGGAGAAACTTGACAATAGGGAAAAGTTGACATGTCCCTGTGGATTTCGTTCTTCACTCTTATATGGTAGGAGTAGGACATACAGAAAGAACTAAAGCATTTTTTAAGCAAGTTTCTTGTTGACATTTGAAATTTAACAAAGATTTCCATGTGGTTTGCTCCTAACTAATTCTAATGATGCAGTCATAAAGATTTTGACAAAAATGAGATTGGAGAAAAAATATCTACTCCAAAAATTAAATATAAAATGCTATGCACAAATATGATACAAATAAAGGAACATATAAACAGAAAAAGAAAATTACGAGATCTTTCTTTTCTGAAAACATTGACAGAATAGGCATGTTGCCTCAGCTGGTAGATAGATACCATGAGAACACTGTCAAAATTAGAATATAAAGAACCCTATACAATATTTTGGGATCAAACCATAGTGGTCAGGAAAAGTGGAAAACTCTCCTTAAGCCGTATATCTGTTTGAACTTTCAATGAAAATATTTTTCCATATTGAAAACACATTTCCAGAAAATAGGAGCTTTGTCATAGGATGGACAATGACCCAGCAGCTGGATTGGAGCCTCAGTCATTTTTGGCTGAAAATATGTAAAGAAATAAGATTCTATGAACTAGAAATAATTGTATGATAAGTGTTGCTTAGCTTTCTCTTTTATAATATCCATGAGCACATTTTCATTCTATTAAAGTGACTGAAATACCGTTAAGAAGAAAAAAAGGTTATATACAAGTGAGAGAAATCAGAAGTAGAACAAATCAGAGAAACAGCCCCTGTCAAATTGATGGTGTACAGAAAATTATTAGTTCAGAGAAGAACCAATTACTGGGCTGAAAACAACCTGTTGAACTGACGTTGTATAGAAAAATCAGTAGTTGAGCCTCAGCATTTGCTTTCCAAGCCCACATGACAGAAACATATTTATATCCATTACAAGCGCCAGTAGCAAAGTTGGAAGGTGCTTAGAGTCGCGATCACAAAGCATGCAGGTTCGAGTCATATTACCATAATAATAATAATAATAACAAAAAGCTAATCCTCTGCATCCATCACAAGTCCCAAATTCCACAAACTCCATTCATACCTTTCTCAGCCTTCTGGCTACGATCAAGATTAATTCCATTCTACCCTATTTACCAAAAAAAAATCCTTTGACCTTTAGTCACCATTCACTTTAGATTGGCACTGAGTTTTAACTTTAGATTTTTAATCAAAATTCATGGAAGCAAGTCTAAATATCATCTCTTACTCACATACATACAAGGAAAACTCCATTGCAAGAAATTGAAGGAATTTAGAGAGAGAAAATGATGAACTAAAAAGAATTAAGAAGAGTGAGCAAACAAAAACTAAGATGAACAATAGGCTTCTATGTAAACAGCCTCTGTTCTAATTCACAAAGGTGTAATCACGTCGGATCTCCTCTTGATTCCCAGTCTCCCAGTCTCGACTCCCACCCTTCCAAGCTTCCTAATTGCAGCCACAAATGCATGATAGAAATTTTACCAAAAAAAAAAAAAAAATGCATGATAGAAAGCTGTGTTGTTCTTAGCAAAATGATTCGCTGCATTTCGTGACCTCACATCCATGAACAAGGACTGATCAGAGGTAAACAGGCACATCCATGAACATATGAGCAAAATTGTGGAGTCCTTTTGGTTTTTCACAAATTTGCCCCCTTCTCATTATCTTGTTCTTTTACCAAAAAGAGCAAATAAATTTTTTTTAGGCTACTTTTGTCCTTCGCTTGCTTACAAAAAATCAAGTAAATCGTCTCCAACTTTTAAGGAGTGTTTCTCTCTCCAAAGGAGTGGTTTCTCCCTAAGAAACTTTGAAATAATCCTTTCTTTAAAAATAGTTGGATTTTGGATTATTGAATATCCTTTGGATTGAAATAGGAGTTTTTCACACTGTATTTACATTTAAAAATATGATTCGCTCACTCTTACTGTAGGACCAATTTCTATTAAAATAAAATTTGGAAAAAGTCCACTTATTATGAAGATAAAGTAACATGAATAGTTGACTGTTTGCCTTTTGATAGTAATGGCTAATGGCCTATTAAATGATAACAAATGACCAATTAATATATTCTTATAAATTAATTATGGGTGGATTGGTTTACACTTCATTAATCAGATGTAGCTCTACTTTGATTAGAGTGAGATACAACTCTCACTCCTAAAACAAAGAGTAAATGATTATTTTTGAGCAGTTTATATTCATCATGATAGTCCTAGTATTTTTATATTTTAATTGTCCTCGAAGTTTTGAACAATTATATATTTAAAATATTGGGGTGTTTTAAAATCTATGATTTTTTTTATTTATAAGTATAAAACCATACAAAAAAGAATATTTTGAAATGATAACTTAAAACAATAAATCTAAAAGTTATTATCGTTTGCCTCTATAAAAAAAATCTTTATTCTACCCATTGTTAATGAACTATTGCTCGTCTTTCCTGGAAGAAAATCCCGGCGCCGCCACTAGGTCCCTGATTCTTTGATTATCTGAATGTTCTGATCCATTAAAAGCCAAGTTTAGATTCGTAATTTAGCCCTGATAAATAAATGGGTCTGAGTCTATTTTTTGGACCCATGACCAAAACGGGTCTAGTCCGATTCCACCTTGGTTCTCACCCGTGGACTGGAGACCCAAAATATTATCTCAGTTTTTGAGAATATCTCTTAAAATTTAGGTTTTTGTTTTCCATATTATTCTCAGCCTAGACCTAGATTCGAACCTAGACTTGTCCATATACGGTTCCATTTCAATCTTTTTCATTAATGAATTTGGTTCCAGAACCAAGAAACCAGTTCTACCTCCTTATTAATGGTTCTGGTTTCAGGTCAACCATGGACCCAGGCGACTCTGATGAAATTATTTAAATTCTAGTCATGAAATTGGGAAACCCATATTTAATGAGATCCCGTATGTCAAAACCTCTTAATAATTTCGTATAGGAAAGACAACCATGTTGGCCATCTTATTTTATGTCCTGTTAAACTTGGTTAACAAAATTGAGGTATTGATGAAGTGCATGGAGAAAAAGAAGTTTGTGTACATAACCCCAACAACATAGTTGAAACAAGGCTTTGATGATGAGATGATTGGATGAAGTGTGTGGGTTACTAACCTCATTGGGAGTGGAGCTATAGTTTTTCTCTTATCTTGCTTTTCCTTAGGCCTTCTAGCTTTATATTTTGGTAATGAGAAATTATAGGTTCTTAATCAGCGGAATATGTGAAAACAAAAAAAAGAAGTCTGGCCCTCCCTCCTCCTTAAATGTGGATTCCATGGCAACTATCCAGACCATGGGTGTAATGGGCCTCATTATGGATGATTGTCCAAAAAATTTTGGGGTAAGGAAGTATAGAGAGATTTTTCCATTAGTGGTGAAGAGATAGATGGAAAGCATGGACTGCATTCCATAGAAGACCAATGAATGGATGCTGGACTTTTCAGTCTGGAAGATTTTTTGGGACATCATCCATAGCTGAGCCGATCACTATGGTCTGGCATGGATCATCAGTCCATATGTCCTGCACTAACAGGATAGTGAAGCCTAAGTAGCATGTACATTTGCAATGTTGCATGTTAATCTCTCTCAGCTGTTATTCTTGTAGTGCCGGTTCTATTTATCATCATTTGTTGTGTTTCAGCAGCTTGTCTGCAAAACCATTGTTGTGGTTCTTACTTCTGTATCACCAACTTTAAATCTGATAGTTAATATTGCTGCTGCATTTGATTCCTCTCAAAGGAATGGAAACATAACCTGTTATAAATTCTGCCTCGGGCCCACTTCAGATTAGGCATTTGGTAAATGCCAAGGATTATCTCCCAGTGGAAGTGTTTATTTACATATACCTCATAGATTGTGGTGCACTAAAAGAAATTTCTACTCTTCATCCACACCACAATCTGATGGCTGTCCTCTCTCCAATTGGCTGGAAATTTCTTAGCCCAGGGTTAGTAAACAAAGATGAGGAGATTTGAGTGGCTTGGCTTCATGGTGGGACCCACTTGGGAGACCATGAGGAATCCTCTGCAGTTCGCCCCGCAGAGGATTCTGATTCCTAGGCCTTCCCTGTGGGACTAAGAAATCACCCAAAGGGGAAAGCCTGGCTTTTGACAGGTTGGTCTTCATGGCCTGATGGGCCGGCCCGGCCTGGCCCATTGCCAGTCACATGTTCTTTTATTATTATAGGAGTTCTTTTAAGTTCTCAAGGTTAAACAAGAGAATGTCTTGATTGGAGGACTGGCACCATTGTCCATTTATCCAAACAGTTATTCACATGCTAATGATCATGTAATGATGAGAGCTAAGGACAAGAAGTATGAGACATGTTGGTGTTGGCAGATCACATCAGTCACTGGAAGACCTTAACTTTGATTATTCCTTCCATCATATCCTTTTTCTCCTTCCATGAGTCCAGCATTACCTCTTGCTGTATATTTTAAAATAATTCTCTCTCAAGTCCCTACAGAATCCACATTAAGCTTCCTCAATCAATCTTATCACCTGATTTTACATCGTATAATATACATCTGATTACCCATTAATACATATGAAAGATCCTATATATCTATCCATTTGTCTATTTATTCTAAAGAAGAAAAGGTTTGTGTTGAGGTTACCTTTCTTATGGACATGCCATGTGATGAAGTGTTACTTTTTACTACTTTTCAAAAACTTTAGTAGTAGTTGAGAAATGATCACAGTGCCATTAGGATTTTAGGTATGTTAGACTTGCAAATGCATACTACTAGGCTTACCAAGCGAAAAGAAAGAAAAAGTGTACTAATCTTAAGGTGCATTTGGCATTTCTTCTGCGGTTTTCTTTAGAAAGTGTACTTGATCAAATGGGTAAGGATGAACAGTCAATGGTCTTTTGTCCAATCTAATCAACAATGACACCCCTTTATTTCTGGTAACATGACTCAAAACTCAAAACCTTGTGATTGGGACAATGGACACATGCCAACTATGATATGAGCTTGTCTACAAAAAAAAAAAAAAAAAAAAGACTATTATATGGGCTTCTGTCATGAAACCTTTTCATCATTATATTCCCCCATGATGGACATGTATCCAAGTCGGGCCACGCGAGTGTCTCATATAACGCCATTGTGTGTGTACTACCGTTGCACGGGTGTTAGGTTCTCAGTAACTCTACATCCGAAGGCTTTCCTCACATCGAAGTGGCACACATACTTAGGTGTGCCAATTTATTTTAGCCGATGGCCTATTGAAGATCAGTCACCCTCAGTTTTTCCCCTTTGATAGAAAGTAGTCCCTCATCCTCAGAGACAACAAATCTCCACATGTTGCAAAATTTTGATGGTCTTCACCCCCCACTGTTCAATTTCTTTACAACCCCTCCACATTCCTGTTAAACGATGCCTAGTGCTAAATGTTTCGCCTGATTGTGAATAAAGGGGAATATATTTAAATTTCATTCAATTGAACATGTGTCAAATGGTGGTAAAAGAATGGGTTTCTAAACGTATCTAAAAAAAAAGTATTATGGTACCCCAAGTCATGGGTTGACTCAATTTCTTGAGCATAAATGGAATGCCATGAGCCAATATCATTTCATGAAATGAAACTAATAAAAGAAAAGAAAGGAAATGAAGAAGAGGGCGGCTGCATATACCTCCTTCAAACTCAAATATAGAGGGGCCCATTTATGAGTGGTTATGGTCTTGTTTTGATTGGATGGTGAAAAGGTTCACCATTACTAAAGATCCACAAGTAACCTGGGTTTTTCTTTTCTTCTGCCAAATTAAAGTTAAGCATTTCAGGTTAATAGCCAGTAGGGTGCTACAAGAGAGGGCAAGAAGAAAACAAGATCTGTCCCACCACAGCTTCCAATGGCTGCAGGTAAGAAATGTCCAAATGGGACATTCACCTTTTTCCCATTAATGGTTTCTATCATAGAATAATCAATATGCATGCACTTTAGCTATGATAAAGCAAAAGAGTGCTAACTTGTAACATCTATAGCTTAGTGGTTCAATTAGATGTGAATAAAATACCAAAAGGGTAGGTCTTATGGTAACTTGAAGATTATATTTATAGAGATGTTCATCAACTATGTTAGAGAAAATCAGCAAGAGTTGTGGATCATGATAGCTAAACTCCTGTTGATAACTTCAAAGCATAAAAAATTCAAGTGAGATTCTCAAACAAGTCATCCTCAGTGATCAGTTTCAGCTTCTGCGTTTACCTCTCATCTTCCCATACTAAAAACCCAAATCAAGTGAAAAAGAAGCAACGTGCTAGTAAAGTTTTTTTTTTTTTTTTGCAAGAACTGTATAAATGGTCTAAATGGACACTTTTTCAGATTTCAATTATGAACAATGATTTGGCAGAGCACATGTATAATTCATCTTTATTAACTATAGGTGCACTAAGACACCTAGTCTGTACTTTTCAGTGAAGGGCCACCTCACATATGGACAGCTAGAAATGAATTTTGGGTTACAACCCATCAAAAGGCATGTCCAGATTGGCAGGCCTGTGTCGTTCATTGGACCATAGGAGGTTCATATAATTCACTTTGATCCGACCATAGAAAGTCCATATGGTTCAGTGTACACCTATGCATAGCATCATTGTCAAAATCCATCAGGTAAAGGCCCAACTGCTACATCTTTTAATCCAAGGAGGGTCAAAAAAAAAAAAAAAAAAGAAGCCACGAAGTAAGCTTTAAGGCATTTTGTTTTATTATTAATTCAAGAAAAAGAGTCCTTCCTGTCAATTGTTATTGTACTTCAGACAGGTATCAGATTCCTCCATTTGTCAGCATCCCATGAAAGTACTTTTCCCACATTCCCTTCAAAATCCTACCAACAGGAAAAAGGTGTAGGTACATGCACTTCACTTCATTAAGAAGGAAAGCTTCTTAAGTGATCATGTGAATTGTTGCCGAATACTCTTTGCTTTTTCCATCAGAATAAACCAATGCCAAAACTTCAAAACTCAAGGACCATTAGCCAACCCAGCATTAATTTTATAGAAATTTCAATTTCTCAGTGGCCAGAGTGTACTAATCAGCTTCTTCTGTAATACCAACATTCCTTGAGACTTTCGTCTTTGGCCCCTTAGGCCAGTACCTCCCCTTTGAAGATTCCGGACAGATAACCATTCTCCCATTCTCTCTCCACGTTTGCTTATATACACCACCACAACTACCAGCCAGGAAACAACAATACCAACAACTGCCATGGAGAATTTCCATGTCTTTTTTATATCAATCCTTCTCCTTTTCTTCATTCTGCCAACCACTTCTGCTCAACTAAGGCAAAATCACTATAGTAACATCTGCCCGGATGTTGAATCCATTGTCCGCAGTGCAGTCACTCAGAAGTTCCAGCAGACATTTGTGACCGCTCCCGCAACTCTTAGACTCTTCTTCCATGATTGTTTTGTCCGGGTTTGTTCATTTTTCTTCAAAGAGACAATAATTTAGTCCTTATAGATGTTGTTAGCAATGCTAATTGTTAAGGTTACTTTTTATGATACATACTGCAGGGGTGTGATGCCTCAGTGCTGCTTGCTTCTCCAAATTCCAAGGCAGAGAAGGATAGCCCTGATGATATATCACTTGCAGGAGATGGGTTTGATACAGTGATCAAAGCCAAAGCTGCCATTGATAGGGATGCAAGGTGTCAAAATAAGGTTTCTTGTGCTGATATATTGGCCATTGCCACTAGAGATGTGGTAGCCTTGGTAAATATAACTTCCTCCTGTCATTTTTCTTTTTTACACGTTTTCGTTAAATATCCAAGGACAGAGAAAGAAACCCATTAGCTAACTTTGATCCTTTGAGGTAGTATGACTTTTCTCTGATGATTATTGACAGATCTCTTACTGTAGTACTTTATCTGTATTATTACTTACCCTGTACGAACTTTTAGCTGTGACCAGAATTTCCTAAACTGCTGATAGTATGCTCATTTTTCCCTGCTTGAATAACATGAATCATGACATCATCTTCATTGTTTGCAGGCTGGTGGGCCATTTTACCAGGTTGAGTTGGGGAGACTTGATGGAAGAATATCTACTAAACGTAGTGTTGGTCATCATCTTCCCCAACCCACGTTCAATTTAGACCAGCTCAATGCCATGTTTGCTTCGCATGGCCTCTCACAAACAGATATGATAGCGCTATCGGGTACTGACAAAATCAGATACCCACCTTCTTTTAGCTGATGATATTTGTTAGAACATTTCAACCCATTTGTCTAAAAGATGTATGTTTTACCTCAAATACATGTTCTAGGTGCACATACAATTGGATTCTCTCATTGTCGCCGATTTGCGAAGAGAATTTACTACTTCAGACGTGGCAGATCGATTGACCCAACGCTTAATCAGAACTATGCGAGGCAGCTGCGGCAGATGTGCCCAATAAATGTTGACCCAAGAATTGCCATAAACATGGATCCCACAACACCTCAGAGGTTTGACAATGCATACTTCAAAAACCTTCAGAGAGGGATGGGACTGTTTACCTCTGATCAGTCCTTGTTCACGGATGTGAGGTCGCGAAATACAGTGAATCTTTTTGCTGAGAATAACACAGCTTTTCATCATGCATTTGTGGATGCAATTACAAAGCTTGGGAGGGTGGGAGTCAAGACTGGGAATCAAGGCGAGATCCGACGTGATTGCACCTTTGTGAATTAGAACAGAGCATAGAGGGCTATTGTTCATCTTGGTTTTTGTTTTTCCTACTGATCTTAATTCTATTTGGTTTACCATTTTTTTCTTTCTAAAGTCCTTCAATTTCTTGCAGTGGTGTTTTCCCTGTATGAAAGTGTGGTTAATAAGAGATGATATTTAGACTTGCTTCCATGAATTTTGATTAAAAATCCAAATAAAAACTCAGTGCTAATCTAAAATGAATGGTGACTAAAGGTTTAGGGAAGAAGAGTGAATCATACTATTGTAAAGTTTTTAAAGATGTATAACATTTGGGACTTGTGATGGATGTAGTTGATCAATTTTTTGTTTTTCTTTTTTATTGTAACATGACTCGAACCCAGAACCTTTGTGATTGCGGCTCTGAGCACCTTCCAACTGTGCTACAGGCTCTTGTAATTGATATATGTATGTTTCTGTCATGTGGGGTTGGGAGGCAAATGCTGAGGCTGATTCACTTGAAAAAGAGAGGAATCTAGATGCAAAGCCTAGTGATTGGTTCTTCTCTCAACTTATAATTTTTCTATACGGCGTCGGCTAAACAGGCTGTTTTCAGCCAAGTAATTGGTTCTTTTCTGAACTAATAAATTTTCTGTACACCATCAATTTGACAGGGGCTGTTTTTTTTATTCTGTTCTATTTCTGATTTCTGTCACTTTTATGCCTTTTTTTTTCCTTTTAATTGAATTTCAGTCACTTTAATTAAATAAAATGGGCTCATGGATATTAAAAAATAGAAAGCTAAGCCACACTTGTCTTGCAATTATTTCAAGTTCGTAGATCTAGATATTTCTTTACATTTTTCCACCAAAATTGACAATTCATCCCTGGGTCATTGCCCTTCCTATGACAGGCTACTATTTTCTGAAATGTGCTTCCAATATAGAAAAATTATTTTCATTGAAAGTTCAAACAGATCAATGGCTTTAGGAGAGTTTTCCACTTTTCTGGACCACTATGGTTTGATCCCAACATATTGCATTAGGTTCTCTACATTCTATTTTGACAATGCTCATGGTATTTATCTACCAGCTGAGGTAACATGCCTGTATCTGTCAGTGTTTTAAGAATACCAAAATCATATGATTTTTTCTGTTTGTTTGTGCCTATATCTTGCATCATATTTGTGTATCGTAATTTTATACCTTATTTTGGAGTAGATATTTTCCTTCAATGTATTTTTTTGGTAAAATCATTATAACTGCATCTTAGATATAGTTGGGAGCAAACAACATGGAAATCTTTGTTAGAATACAAATTCTGACAATATGCTTACTTAAAAATGCTTGAGGTCTTTCTGCATTTCCTACTCATACCATACAAGAGTGAAGAAAGCAATCTGCAAAGAAATGTGGTTTCTCCAGCTGTTTCTTCTAGCACCTCAGATAAGCTTTGGTACTTGGAGATGCTAAAGTTTCTCTAATAAGTCAAGCCTTTTACAAAAGCACAAGCTCAAGCAAACTAGTCAGAGAAAAAGGAATCCACAACTGAGAATATTGTATGACTTAAACTTTTAAAAGTTGCTAGAAGCTGAATAGATGTCCATAAGATTAAAGGTGTGAATAAAACTATGTCGTAGTACATTCACAATTGTCCATAACTATATGATGTAACCTCAATGGGACTTAAAAGGTCCGTACTTTTGGGTGGAAGCATCAACAAGAGGCCACAAATCTTCCGTGGGATATATCGTTTTAAGATATTAAGAACCTTTTCAGATTACCTTATCATTTAAAGGAAGAGTAGGAAGATTAATCAATATCTCAGTGTTAGGTTGGGTACTTGTTTATGGATGTTATTTTCTTTTATTGTTTGTCATAGGCATCTTGTAGTTACTTTATGTTTCAAATGGTCTAAAGAATAGAATTGGAGAGTTGAATGCACGTGACATGTGTCAGTGTAATGGAGTAAGTAGGACATGGACTGATCCTTTATGATAAAATTGTGTTCCTAGAGAAATAAGGGCAGTCCAGCTGGAGATTGGGTTTGAAATGAAAAGAAAAAAAAGTGTTTTCTTATGGTGTAACTGAAGTGAGAGCATTTTTGTGGTTTTAAATGCTTGGTGATCATACATTGAAATGACTTTCATAACTAGGAATATATTACTTAACAAAAATTGATCTACTTATCTGAATTATCAATGTGTTTTACTTAAAACAAGAGGTTTGATTGATCTTGGAGAAAGCAGGCAGCTTTCAGAAGTAGAAACCTCTGATAAATCAAAGGAAGTATGTCTGAAAGCAACTATGCTTATACAGGAGTGCTGGACAGAGAATTTCCAGTCACATTTTCAATTACTTTGGATGTTTAGCATATTATGCATGCATATTTCAAAATAGATACTGTCTCTGACTCTGCAGTTTCAGTGCTTCTGTTTGGAAGTGTAAACACAATACTCCCTATAATTAAAGACTGAAGAGAATGAACAGGAATTTCTGTATCAAGTCAATGCATTCCCCTTTGGGGATGATCTCAATATATACATGAAACTTGCCAATCTGAAGCTACAATCTAGGCAATTACAGCTACTACATTGAATCAAGAAAATCTTTCTAAGGCTAAGAATAGAAACATGATACAGTGCTTATCTACAGTGATTAGACAAAATTCTTGCTACCAAAGAAAATAATAAATAAATAAAGTCACCTTCATTAATTATAAAACATGCAAATCTGCATGCCTGGAGTATCTTAGCCTTTAATTCACACTTATATAACTCTTGCAAGACTTAACTCGGGTTTAACACTATTTTTTGCAAATCTACTACCACCATCAAATAAAAAGACCAAAAGAAACAAAAAGTCTTGCTTACAAAAGAAAATTAAATAAATGAACAAATAAACCCACCTTCATTTAAAAAAAACACAGATTTGCATACCTCAAATATCTTCGCCTTCAATTCACACTTGTAGAGACTCATCTCGTGTTTAACACCATTCTTTTGTGAATCTACTAGCATTCCAAAACTCATTAAAATTTAATAGGAGGCGATTTTTAAAAATTCACAGAAATTAAAAAAAGACAATCATTAATAATTGATGAAATCTCACGTGGAATTATGAAACTCACATGAAAAACAGCCATGCCATGTCCAACATAGAGCACTTTGCTTCATTCACAAGATCCACTTCCTAATACATACTTAACAATAAAAAAATCTTAAAATATAAAAAAATAAAGAAGCCCACTTTAGATTCTAAAAAAAAAAAAAAAACCTAACAATAATACATCAATTATAAAAAAAAAAAAAAAAAAGTAGAGACCTTTGATAGAAGATGAAAAGGGGAAAACAGTAGTGAGAGAGATAGAGATAATTACAAAGATGACTCAAATATTTACCGTAAAGCCAAATAAAAAAGTTAAAAAAAAAAAAAAAAACCTCATTGAAGATGTATCACATACTGACTTGGTTCCAACAGAGTTATTTTCTCTTTGGGCTGCACATACAACACGTCCAATACCTTAAGTATTCAGTATATTATTTCCGGTGCTTAGGATTTTTATTAAGTGGGCCCCACTAGCAGAGCCTTTTATAATTTCGCTTTTTTAATATATCCAACGTCTAATCTTTCTATCCCCTGAAATAAAATTAAAAAAAGAAGCTGGACTCTTTCAAAATTAAAACATAAATTAGAATAAAAAAGTAAGAAACCCAAAATCCCTAAAACTTATGTCCCGGAAAGAATCAATCGATGGGGATTTAAGCATTAGGCCAGCCCGGCCCATGAACACCCCTATTCGCCTCTACCTCAAGAAAACTTATTTATGTGTAATATCATATTTTTTTCAAATTTTATTTTTTAGAGAGAACTTGAGTGATAGAATGATGAAAACTTTTAGGGCACGTTTGTATAGCTCATTTCCTTGGAAAATGATGTGATTTTCTGCGGAAAACTCATTTTTTATCTGTTTGGTGCTGCGGTTTTCCGAAAAACTATTTTTTTGCTACGTCAGCTTTTTCCTTCCTAGGCATGGAAATGGACTTCCTATGGGGGGGCTATGGGAAGTCCATTTCTAAGGAAAACTGACCCCCCATTTACTCACTCCCACCCCCACTCCACCCAGCCACCATCTTTCTTCTCCCTCCCCTCCCAACCCCACCTACCCACTCACCCACTCCACGCACATACCGACCCACCCACCTAGTAGTTTTCACTAAACAATAGTTTTCACTAAAGAAATATGCAGCTGCACTAAACAACATTAGCACCAATTCATCGGGGAATTTTTTTTCGCATCAAACATGAATTTCTAACTTCCTCAACAAACCTTTTCTGAGGCATTTAAAAACTATAGAATTTACTAATGTGGCAATTTCATCTTTTCATAAAAATTGCCTCTACACAAACGTGCCCTTATACTTTTTTGAAATATTTAAATCTTCGTATGCTTTTGTTTTCTAAAAAAGGCAAAGGTTCCCTTTTTAAAGGTCAAAGGCTCGGTTCTCATTCCGTCGACGGGAGAGAGAGGAATCAGGAAAAAAAAAAAAAGGGAAAGAAAGAAAGAAGGAAGACAACGAAGAAGAAGGAGAGGTATTTTTTTTTTTTTTTCAACTTTGTTGTCGTTCTAGATCTTTTAAAGTTTTGATTGAGTTGAGGCAACCTGCTGTGCAGTATAGAATTTGGAACTTTTTCACGTTAGTTAAGGGATAAGGAGGTGGACTAGACCAGGGCTTTGCATCTCTTTTATATCCATTAATTAATAAAATCACAAGTGTTGTATTATAAAAAGGAGGAAAAGAGTTGTAAATATATAATTATAAAATGCAATTTAGGCAGAGAACTATCTTCTTTGAGGGAGGGAGTTGAATCAAGAGAAGAATCGAACCCATCACCCTAGTCCACCCCTCGGGTCTTTAATAACTCTTTTATGGAGCTCATTCACCATGAATTCCTACTTAATTGATTCCTATGCATTTGATGCAGACTAGTGAGCCCCAAATGTTATTCATGTTTAACAATGGCACGATAGTTGTATCACATCCCCAATCTTGGAGTTTAGGAAGCTCTATCTAACTTGATTGTAATGTGCTTAAGTTTAGAAAGATGGGTAAGTTAAAATCTTTTAAGAGCCTTCTTTAAAATAAAATTAAAAAAAAAAATCCTCAGAGCCTTAATCAGAGTGTACCATCTCTAATTAAGAGTCAAAGATTATAACCATTTTAATGAGAAGGCCTAATCAATTTGGATCAAAGATTATGAAACTACTTTATATAAATGTTGTTGGTGAAGAAAAACTCTCTTAGCTTTGTGTGAGACTTCTAAGCAACCCCAATGTGTGAAGACTCCGTTAGTATGGCTCCAAAAATGTGTGCCAAGACTCCAGTCAATCCACCTTCCATTATGGACGGGGACCTTTCTAATTGTTACTCCTGGTGGAGTTTGGCTTTTGCTATTGAATATGGAAGAACCTGATTGCTTTTGGGAAGAATAGGCTGCTTTATACGAGAGAATCTTCTTTTTTTCTTCATTTGTAGTGCTACAGGTCAGCGTAGCACTTGCTGTTCCTTTGTCCAATTGATTCAATTCGTTTGTTTTATTTATGTGTATGCTCTAATACTAGCACAGATGGAAATTGATTTCAATGTTGAAATGATATGATTTATTTTTCTGAGGAAGGCTGATGCAGGCCGATCCAAGACCACAACCTGCAGGCCCTGATGGAGTCCACATGCTCTCTGATTTTGGGATCTTTATCATTAGTTTAGATACTTTAGATAGTATCTAAGTTAGTTTGCTTAGTATAGTTGCTTCCTAAATTTTATTTTGATTAAGATTATGTAGTTTTTTTAATTTTTTATTTTAGAATGTCTTGGTTAATAAGAAAGAGTGTTACTATATATATATATAAGAGTCCCCTACTGTGCTTATGCTATTTTCTAATAAAATTCATGAGTTTTTGTGAGTTATCTTTGGCTATTTCTCCTAAGTAATCTTAGGGCTTGAGTCAGAAGACTCGATCTCACCATCGAAAGTGTAGATCTTCATCGATTGGGTCCGGGTGCGCCATCAAAGGCTTCATTCAATTGCAAAGTTGGCGCAAAGAGTTGTTTAGACCACCTTCAGCTACCTACGCCTGAACGACTCCAAAATCATCTTACTACTGATCCTAAGCGAGAAAGATGCAAATATACGGATGAGAAGTGCGAATAAGACATAGCCACCAATGTATTTAATCGCTTAAATGATTCAGTCGCTCGCGTACGGTTTAGTGCTGGCTATTGTTCCCTTAGGACAGGTCTTCAATTCCCATGGTTAATGCTCCATAATGCTACAAAAAGCAAGAAAACATTCTTCAGTCTCTCAGATGGCATGACTCACGCTCCACCTTCCACAAATCCAAGGGTTGTCCTGTTGTGGATCTATTGAGGGCTGGTTGGTGATGAAAACCCCAATTATGTTAAAAAAAGAGAGATTTTCCTTATAGATCCCTTGTCGAGAGCTAAAATTCACCTTCCAATCACAACTATAGATACCTCGGTTCATCCATGAATTTTGCCGCTGCCTCAAACATTAGAAGTTTTTCTGTCGTCAGCTCCTATTTCGAATGATTGGGGTAAAAAATAATAACTGTTTGGTTGTAACTCTTGATTTGAGAGGAAGAGTTTACTTGTGCAGATTGGGTGATCAATCATGGACTCGACAAGATATAAAAGAGGAATACTTAGATTTTATCTACGAAGATATCATATTTTACAATGGGTCTTTGCTTTCAAGTTAAGAGCTAAAATGCATTACTTGCCGTTACCCAGTGATTCTGATGAGTACTCTGTTAGCGGTAAGTCTCTATTCGAATGGCGTGGGAATCTTTATGTGGTCTTCCACGAATTTAAATCCATAAGTGGTAGAGAGGAAACGATGGCATTTCATCCATACAAGTTAGATTCCACATGGAATTTGGTGAAGGTGAAAAACTATGTTTATCACTCTTATTATCTTGTTTTCTTCTATTTGGAACACCATGCTTAGAAAGAATGAAAACTACATGCTTTGTTTTTCATACCTTGCAGTATTCAGTTAAATGTCTGATAATTATGTCAATGTAAGTGCATCACTTTATTTAAAAAAAAGAATGAGGGAACACCGAGGATGTGATGTGTCATTATTGTTTAGGGGATGTTTGGCAAGCATCCTTTCCGAAGATTCCTCCCATGTTTTCTGTGATTCTGTGAAACGCTCAAGTTTGGCAATGCAAGGAAAACAGCCTCAAGGAATCCATGGATCCATGCTCCCATGGATAACCCCGGTCAGACCATTCCCCTCTGAAAGTCGAAATCCACATACTGATGAAAGGCGGAGCTACAGTGCATGGAGACGGTAGTATAGGGTTCACCATTTTTTTTTCAAAATCTAACCTTATCTTGGCCCCATAAGTAAGATCTGAACCGTTTAAATTGTTTAAAAGGCCCAAAACAGATGGGACGTGAAATATCACAGACAGATTTTGAGAAATTTACAAAAACGTCCAGACCATTGGATGGCAATTTCTGAAATTCTGTGGGGCCCATTTGTGAAATCCAAACTGCCCAATCTCTTCAAAATGCCTAAAATGGATCTAGGTCCAAATTTGGCAGCCTGATTCAATATGGATCATGAGAAATTGGCCAAAAACTATTGACCATTGATTTCACACAAGGCAAAAAAGGTGATGAAAAATAGTGTTTTTTTTTCAATTTTGTGGTTCCTATATGGCCCATAATCATGATCTAAACTGTGAGCTATCTCTTGAAGGTCAAAAACAGCTGGGACGTCAAATTTCAGCCGTTGATTATGTCTGGATATTGAGATATTTGCAAAAACGTCCAGATTCTAAAATACATTTTTTTATTTTTGTGTGACCCCTTTGCACGATCCGAACCGTTCAAATACACTAGACGGCCCAAATTGACTTTGAGTAAAAAGTTGAGAGTAAAAAGTTAAGGTCCTGATTCGTCATAGATCTTGAGTTATTTAAAAAAAAAAAAAAACTTACAACTATTGTATCACATATTCTACCAAGGGTGGGAATCATCTAGCAATGCCAAACCTAGTACTCTTTTTACAAATCTTATATGAGGATGGCTTGATTCTACTGGAACAAAGGAATCATCAGGATCATAGAATCCCCTCCCTACCATGGCTGCTTACCAAACATCCCCTTAATATTTGTTGTGTGGAATACCTGTATCAAGCTTTCCTTTTTCTTTTCTCCTAATAGTATAGATCCTCATAATTTTCAAGCCTAAATACAACTTTTCTTTCGGGATCAGTCTAGAGTATTCTTTCTCTTTAAAGTTGAGAAACAGTTGTAGAAAAAGAGTGGAAATCACCATTTCCTTGAGCCACGTAAGCACAAAGGACCCTCCTGATGCCCGTTCCATTTCTCTTTGTTTTCTTTCATCTTGGAACGCTTCTCTCACAAGTCATGACTCTTCCTTTTCAATTGAAACTATTTGAGACGCCTGTCTTCCATAAAACCCAAAGTACAAATACAAATGCCTTTTCCATCTCTCTCATCTTGGACTTGGCTTGGGATGTCTCTTGTATGGATTTTCTTTACCTGAAAAGGCTTTTTTTTTAGGGAAAATTAGCCACAGGTCTTTCAACACGGTCTTCTAAGGCCTCTAGTCCAACAACTTTTTATTGAATGCCAATAATACATACAGCTGAATATATTTTGGTGAGAGGTCTCTAATATGCCACATCATATATTTTCATGACTAATTTTCCCATGTCAACAGTTTGAGCATAAAACTTTGAATTTTAAAATCTGAAATCTTCTATTCTCTTTCATTCCTGGGCTTCCGTGTTCTTCTCTGGGAACATAGAACACAGAACCCCTTCTATCTTTTTCTCTAGGAACGAGAGACTTCACCAGAGAGCTCTGCAGATCAAAGTCGGCCATCTCTGACTACATCAGCCACGATGGCGACGGCTCAGCGATGGAAATGTGACCAATCCAGGCCTTCTTCAGTGACGAGTTCTGCATAACACAAAAAGCTGTTGATGTCTTTGCCTTTTCTTTTTCTTTTTCTGTTTCGTGTAAGTCTATCTCTTGCATTCATAGCAACAAAAAACGGGGTCTCTTTATTTCAAGAAAATTGTTGCTATTTGGAAGCAGTTTTTGTTGTTTCATTTTCTGGATTGTTTTGTTCTGACCCGTTAGTAAAAGCCCAGCACATAGTAGCATGCTTCTTCTTCTGAAAAATTTATTTGAGTTTAGAAAATTTATTGGAGTTTCTAAGAAACTTAGATAAATTTGCTAAGAACACCGATAAATTGCACAGAAACTCTGATAAACTGGACAAAAACTCAGATAAATTTGCCAAAACTCAAATAAATTTTTCTGAGTTTTTGAAAAATTTATCTAAGTTTTTGGCAAATTTATCTTTATCTGAGTTTCTGAAAAATTTATCTGAATTTTGGCAAACTTATCTTCATCGGAGTTTTCGAAAAATTTATTTGAGTTTTTATCAAATGTATCTATGTTTGACCTAAATAGAACAAGATGACTGAGACAATGAAGAAGATGAAGCAGAAGAAAAGGGAGGAGGAGGAGGAGGAGGAGGAGAATAAGAAGAAATGCCTGATTTATCGCTTCCTTCCTTCTTTGACAAGATTCCGTGATTTAGTCTCAGATAAGGGATTAAGAGAGGCATTATGGACATTTCAAGTATATAAAACTTGAGAAGGGACCTTTGCCTCTACGAAAATAACTCTTGAACCGTTCGCAATAAATTGTAATGTTGAGAGGCGTTTGGTCTTTTTTAAAAACTTGATTTCTGATGATGCCATGGTGTAAAGCCGCAATGATACAGACTGCTAAAACAACCAGTGTTTCTTTCTTGAATCAACACTGACCTTGGATCTCATAGGGTGAATTGTAATGTATTTCAGAAAAGAAACTCAGCGAAAGTTCACGCTGTGGAGCCTCATCTCGTGGAATAATTTCAACAAAGCAAGTGTACCAAAATTAAATAAGATGATCTCCCCATTCCCAGTTTTTGCCATTTTCTTGCAGTAACTTTTGTACTTCAAGGGAACATGACCTTCAAACAAAGAACGGAATTTGTTTAAGTTGTTTCACTATTTATTTTCGCACATACTTGTGATGCTCTGGTGACTTGAACATTTGTTCTGAAAGGACACGAAACTGACAATTGAATTGCCATCCCCACATACCTTTACTTCCTATAATCCATATACATTAAACCTTTTGAGCACTTGTTATTCTGAGTACATACAGTTTAGAATTTTAGGAATCAGTTTAAAGTAAATTGAAATAGAGATAGTATTCTGTTTGAACGTAAAATGCACTTACAGTTTGAAAGCAGAAAAACAGTACTCTGTTGTTAAAGTTATTAGATTCAGAAATTAGCAGTTGATCAAGGCTAGTGTTCAACACTATGTCATTAAGACAAAATTCGCCCCCACAATGGTGCTAATGAGTCTTTAGTGGCGTCTTATCTCCTAAGATACAATGATCATACACACAGTAGCAACACAACAAACTGTGTGACAGTTGAACCAATTAGTGCAGCAGGACTCTCTCTTCTTGACTCTGAATGATGACCCAGTGCAAGTGCAGCAGCAGCGAAAATGAAATGACGAAAACAGCATGAACGAGATGCATATTTATAGCATGCTACAGGTCTGTTCATGGGGTTGCATCTGTTCAGTACAGTGACTGTTCACTGAACAAATGTTTCTTTTCTTTGGACACACTCTTTCAGATGCGAATGGGCACACACCTCTTGGACACACTCCATTTGCAAAAAGAAATTTTTAATAAAATTTCTCCAAAAATAATAAATGGGTAGTGGGCCAAGCCAGGCCCAAGCCCAAGTCAAGGGCGGGGCGCGCGCGCATGGTGGTGACTCCACCTTGGTCTAGGTCCTTCCTCATCCACAAAAGTGGAATTTCCCTTGGGGTTCATCCTATACTACCAAGGTAAACATATTTATACCCAAAGAATGTTTTGCTCCCAAACAATGTAGAAAGCAAGTTCACCACTTTCTTTTGTTTCCATGTTTAACATGTTCAAGTAGTGGTGTTTAGGAAGCAATTTCTCATTTACTCTTTAATGGATTAGAGCAATAAGGGTGCTCTAGGCCATTTTTCCCAACAGCACTTTTGTATTACTGACCTGATATTGGTAATGCTCACTATGACTTTGTTCATCGTTCAAGGGAATTGTTGAGGAGTCTGGGAACAATGCCTTTTTCAGGTGTGTTATCTGAGAAGAAATCTATATCAGTGCACTCTATACATAAATTGCAATCTATATATAAACCTGTATTGATCATGCTCACAAGGTTTTCGACAAAAAAGCTTCATAGAATTGTCTATTCATGTAATCCTATCATTGGGTGTGCATACAAAATCTGATTCAGACCATTTGTTTGTGAATATGAATGAGAAGAACTCAATCTTGCAGATTACCATGATTAGCACTTGTGCAAGAAGTGGGCTCCAAGGATAAGCCCTCGATTTGTATTACATAACGATCGGAGAGGAATTTCAAGGGAATCCACTTGACTTTTGCCAATGTTAAGAGTTCATGTGGTGAGGGAAGATGTCAGAATGAGCTCTCATGCACTTCGTTTTTCTTCCAAAGGTCTTTGTTTCATGCTTTTGGAGTCCGGATCAGGATTTGTTTTTTGATCTGGATTGCATCCAAATAAATGTGATTTTAGTTCAGAAAATTACATATATAATATATAAAGTATTCAAATAAAAAATAGCTAACTGTCCTCTTGGAGTTCGGTCATCGACACAAACAGACTACAAACAATGTGTACTTATCCCACTTATTTATATGTTTCAAACAATGTGTGCAATCATTTGATCTATACTGATGTATGGCTCATATTCTATTATTGCCAGTATCAAGATAATCTAAGCAAAATCTTAACTATAATGTTTATCACGTAAATCTTATCATTGATTTTTTCCACTTGAATTATTTGCTTGGATGGTTTGAGGGATCCAATCACTGAATTATAATTGAAATAGAAAATCAGAACCTTGGTGACCTACTCGTTATCATTTTATGTATTTTAAATAACTAATACTTTATTTGAACCTTCTTCTCAATACAATGATGTTTTATAATTAGTTTTTTTTGGTTATTGATTGTTGTTTTGTTTTTTCTGGTTCTCTAGGAGCAATAATTTGTTTATAGTTAAAAAAAGCGATAAGGACAGCGTCGGCTTGAATCAGGCACTGGTGTAGAGATCTGTGACTGTCTATGAGAGATCAGTCACGTATGATTCACTCTTCAAGATCCAAGGGCAATGATGGACACCCTGGATGTAGAAGATGATGATGGAGAATTGTAGATCTAGTGGAAGAAAGATGAATTGTTGAAACGTTGTACCAAGTGATATCTCTCATGTCTATATATACCCATTTGGCTAATGGGTGATAAGATCTCTATTCAAATTCGAATTGAGAGATGATTAGGATAAAGTATTAGATCAATCTCTCTCAATTTGAATTTGAATGTAGACATGATAAAGAGATAGAGAGTTGGATAAAACTTAAGTTATTCTTATCCATATCACCATGAGACTCCTTGTGAGGGGTGTGTCTTTGTGAGTGGGGTCCACCCACAATTTGAACCTGCTGGGGGGTCAAATGAATAATTTTAGCAGTTTTTTAGCTAATAATTAATTTGAATACTAATTTTAATTCACTATTTAATTTACATGAGATTTAACCTATGCATCTCACAGGCTTTCATGCTAGTTTCAGTGAAACATAATAATATGATCCTTGCCACATAGTCATGATCTTGAGTGTGCTGATCCCCCTTTGAAATTTGAATAGACCATGCTCACCCCCAACCCTCCCCCTGACTAATGGAGTGTGATCAGAACCATTCTTTATGTGTCAATTTCAAGTTAAATGTGAGTACTGAAAAAACAAAATAAGAGGTTCAATGGGAGTGAGCAATTTGTGTTCTTTCTCTGTGACCAATCCCAGCAGAGAGTTAAAATCCCCAAGTATGGTCTGTTGGGTGGTTTCTCTTAGACAATCTCTAGGTCAGTGACTCAGGGAATCTGGACTCCTAGTATTTACATTTTACAATCAATGAATCCCAGGCTGGGAATAGGGAAAAAAAATCTGAGCTGCAATTCTGAAAGGGGTTATGATCTGAAACGTGAATTTGCTTTAGGACTTGCAAGGATCAATGAAGAGCAGGAAGCATGGGCACAGAATATCTCTCAGTTATTTTCTCATGGCAAATGGGTGAGACATCTGCATCATGATCAATTGATCATGTTTAGAAATGCCATTTAAAAGTAAAACCAGAGGCACTGATGGGTGTACCAAAACTTTAAATGATCAATTGATCATGTTAAAGGCTCGGCTACTAACTAGCCAAGTTTGATGGTTCTAAAAAAATATAGTTTTGTTTTAGTCTTTCAATCAAGTGGTAACAGTTGGATGGGTGTCAAAATTGGGCTGATGCCAATTCATTTCTAGGAGAGGGCAGTGCACATTAGGGAGTTTGATTGATGATAAGGGGTCCACATGCTAAAAAAAAGGGGAGGCTGAGCCTGACTATCAAACATGTATTATATATATATGGGCCGTGGTTCACCTGTAGGCCTTACTTATGACCCTCATATAAAAATAGGAGGCATTAATAATCCGTGCTAATAAATTGAAAACACATCGAGAGCTTTGATGGTGACTCTGAGGTATTAACATGTAGAGGGCTTCGTAAACAAGTAGGTGATGGTTGCCAAACAAAAATATAGGATGATCCTTGGCCACCTTCCGTCCCCTCTTGCAAAATTCTTTCCCCTAAACCTCAAGAATCTTCACTGATATGGGTGGCAGATTTAAAGGTAGGTAAGCAATGGAATGACTCAATTCTCAATGAGTTGTTTAGCCAAGCTGAAATCAAGACAATTAAAAGTATCCAAGGTAGAGAAGCACCATGTCAAGATAGATGGGTATGGCAGTACACTAAAAATGGCACTTTCTCAATCAAGTCAGCTTATCCTGTTCAAGCACATGAAAACCTTACCTCAAAGAATCTGGATCCTTTGAGGATTTCCCCCACGGTGACCGTAAGTGGACCAATCAAGGTCCGCCATGTCACCACGAGCAGCCTGCCATGCACACGGGTAGCTTGGCATACATCCGGGCAGGGACTGCCCACGGTGACGTGGCGGACTATGATTGGTCCACTCACGGTCACCGTGGGGGAAATCCTTAGATGATCCCAATTCTACCTTAAAATGCCAACTACCCTTCATCTTTGAATTTTTCTCACACATGACATGAAAGTTTTTATGGAAGACGTCGTTTATGCCCAAGATTAGGAATTCTCTTCATAATAAATTGACAGTGAGAGAAAATCGATTTAAAAGAAGGGTATGCACCGAGAATATATATATCCTCTATGTGGAGAACATAATGAAACTATGGAGCATTTGTACTTGAAATGTCATTTTGCTCGTGCTATATGATTTGATACCCCATTATCCTTTATGATGGACATTGATTGATATGCATGACATAATATAAGTAACTACCATTTTATTTAAATTTGCTAGTTGTTTATTTTGTCTTAAATGTTCTACTTATAGCCTTTTTCTTATTATGCAGGAATTTGAAAGAGCTGAGAATATTTAAGCTTAAGAGGTTTAAAGCTAAAACCCCATTTGAGAAAAGTTATACACAAAGAACATATAGGCTTGTTGGAGGAGAGCTAGAATTTCAAATTAGAGGTCATGAGTTCAAGACTTTGCACAATCAGTTTTTATTTTTTTGAAGACCAAATTTGGTGGAATGTTATTGTTTAGCAAGTGATCAAATTATGAAGGAAAGAAGATTTTCGGAATTGTAGCCTGCGCAAGCTTTACTATTTTGGTCATAACTTGTGACTCAAGACTCCAATTAAGGCAATGTCAATGCTTTCGAAAGAGGACTCAAAGGAGAGGAATATCATGTCTGACGTTTTGGGGGTCAAAACAGGCTGTCAAGTGGAGGGATATGAGGGATGACAAATTTGAGTGATTTTTCTTGGATATGAGGGATGACAAATTTGAGTGATTTTTCTTTCTTTTTCTTCTTGTATTTTTCTTCTTTTTAAGGGGAGGCTCTCTTTTGCTCTAGGACTGAATATTTTTTCTTCAATCTTTGTTAGAAACTGAAGGTGGAGATTAAGTGGTGTAATAGGCAACTTTGAAGGGTTTCAATAATGACGATTTACTTCATTGTTATTGTTTGTTATACAATGCTTGGCTAATCCGTGGATTAGGGTGGAGGAGGAAACCAAAACCGGTGAGTTCGTTCCTTATTATTCTTCTATGTCTTTCCTTCGTTATGCTTAATAATTTAATAGGTTCTCCTTCATGAATGTTATTCAACATAGGTTTTGTAAAGGTTATTCGGAATGTCTTTTACTTTTTATGCTTGATCTTGACATATCATGTTTAGGTTAAATTCCTTTTAATGGTTTGTGCTTGATCTTGATAAATAGTGATTAGAATTTCAACAAATGGAAGTGAAGGGAGTCTTAGGTACTATTTAGATAATTGTATTTTTAAGAAAAAAAGTTTTCAAAGCTAAATCTTACGATCCACGGCAATTGCTTGTACATTGGATTCAGTTTTATTGGGACAAGACTATGAAGTAATATTGTAATGAGTAAATCTGTTTTGGTGAAATCTGATACCCTGATCTCTCTTTCTCTGATCAAGTTTGTATTTAGATTTCCTTTTATATCATTTTAGTTATTATTTTCTTGACTAATTGTGGTTTTAAAATCTCTAGTGTGAAAATTGATTGAGGATTTTTTGATCTTGTTTTTACAAATCTCCGTAGATCGACCTGTATTTGTCATTATCTACTTAATAGAAATTTGTGCGATTGCGGTTAATTATTTTGAGCACATCATCGATCAACATACATCTTTCATCTCTTGGTGGGAATATTGGATGGGGAAGAGAATTGATGGGTTAATAGAGTTGGAACATATACTCTATATGGGCTTTGTACTTTGGCATATTTGGAAAACAAGAAATGAAAAAAATATTCAGATAGAATATCCCATGTGCTGAGGATGTGGTAAAGAAAACTTAGCTTTCACATTTAGAGTGGATAAACTCTTTAGAGGAAAACCTTGAAGTACAACATAGCCATCTAAACGAAGTTGATACTTTGTATAATAAGCATGATAGCGACATTGATGCCCGCATTTTTGTGATGGAGCTGTGAGCAAAGAAGCCAGGTAGGCTTGGGATTGGGTGCATTGCTTATAGAAATGATGGTCTAGCTCACTCCTCTCATGGCTGAAGTTTTAGCAATTGATGAAGCCTTGGACTTAGTTCATTATTCCATTTTCTTTCGTGAGAAAAATATATCGCACCAAACAACCAAAAAATGGGGCAACAAAAAAATCAGAATAATTTTCCTCTTACAGCGGATTACCCTCATCGCAGAAACACGCCCATTGAATAAGTACATGCAACTCTAGATAGACTCGTCTATTTTAAATTATGAAATCTTTGTTATTGTGTTGCTTGATTTTAATTGCCGGCCATGGATTCTTGAAAATTAAGTCTATTAGTTGTTTTTTTCCCTTTTTAGATTGTAAAGCACATAATCAATGGGTCAAACATTCTGTATTTAGACAAGAAGTAGTATATTTAAAGACATAGTGGGATCACAAGGATCCTCATGTTTTTACTCTCAATCATTTTCCTTTGCTCTCTTTATTTACATGGTATGAGAGCGTAAGAAGATCCTTGGCTCACCTTGATACATCAGAAACTGCTGCTGCTGCTGCACTCAACCAGCGTCTGGATCAGTGACTGATCAATCAGTGGTCCTCACCATCACAGCAGCCCATCTCTGGTAGTCATATATTCCTGGTCGCCCATATTTCCTAGGATTTCTGGTGATTTTCAAGTTTTTTTTTTTTTTTTTTTTTTTTTTTTTGACAGCGCAGAGGTGAGTTTTCACCCTATCTTGGTATCAACAGTTTTCATGGAATGTTTTTATCACATCCGTTGAACTCTGTAAGCAACGGTCTGATCTGTCTCAAGTCTTGCCTGGAGTAGTCCCACTACAATACAAATCTACCCTGGAAGTTAGATTCTTGAATTAATTTCTGACCAAAAAAAAACAGCGTTACAGTGACTTGTCTTGGGGTCGCCCAGCACTGTATTTTTTATTTTCTGTGGTCGGCGTGATGTTGTTGCTGTCTGGTCACAAGACAACTTCATCTTGACTATGATCTCAGCGTCTGTCCTAGCTGCCTAAGCAATCTGATTACAAATTTAAAGAAATTTGGCTCTCTGTATTAAGTTCTGTCCAGCTTTCTGCTATTTTTCTTGTGCTGTGTCTCATATCTTTGCTGAGTTTCATCATTCTGAACTGTTTGGGGATCAGATCTGGTTACAGTTACTGCTTATCTGTCTTAATCATGTCTTCTGAACGTATTAACGGGATCAATGTCATATTAGATGGAACAAATTATTCTTATTGGTCTCATCTCATGGAAGATAAATTATGGAAATATCTTGCTGACAAATTGATCAGCCTGCTACTAAAGACCCTACATATGAAGAATGGGAATCTGCTGTTGGCAAATTCAACTCTTGGATTGCTAACTCTGTCATACCTTTTATTGGAAATCAACTGGCCAAATTTGATCGCCCAAAAGCTGCTTGGGATTATTTAGCCAAATTCAATGAATGATGATGAAGTGCTTTATCCTTTAAGATTTATTATTGGCCATTTCTTTAACTTTTGTGACCAGTGATAGATGTGGGCTTTGGTTCTTTTCAGAGAATCAAAAGAGTCTGCTAATTGTTTGAAAGCTTTAAAACCAGTGGAGTCTTTCATATGCATGCATGATACAGCACTAGTTTCACATACCAATCAGTTCTCTCATGCGCTGACCTTGAATTTGTGGAATAAGGATCCAATGATTATGATGATCATGATAGATCATATCTCATGTAATTAATTATATTTGAATTAGCCTTGAGGTAAACATCAGTCAGCCCATGATCAATCTATCCTCCACACTTGAACAGGAAGAACAGTCTTCACACAAAGTGATGAAAAATGTAGGATTTTTTTTTCCCAGAAGAAAGAGGAAGTGAAGAAGACCCAGTTGGGTTTGAACACAAAGAAGGATTGTAAATTTGTAACGGCAGAAAGGAATGGTTTTGGAAGCACAGTATAATGGAAAAGAAAATAAACAAAAACCCCAATTTCCTTCCAAAACTTGGAAGACAATTTAACTGGAAAAACTTCTCAAGATGAGAGCTTTTGACAAAAAGGATAATGTCCATGCTTATTTGGTTAACTGCATAAATGCCACTAGTTTAAGATTTACATAGTTATTCTTTGACCAGTATTTCTTGCTAGAAATTCACTTTTAAAGGCTGGAATTTCTGACAGGGTAGCTTATGCTATCTTAGTGGAATTCCAAATAATGTGTTTGAATCACAGGAATTGTGTAAGCTAGCATTTCAAATGCATAGTGGGTAAGAATCCTCTCCCAGAAGTATCTAATACATTGTACTTTGTCTACTTACTCTAGCAAAGGTACTGACTCCCCATTGTGGAAAAATATTTTAAAGCATAGAATATTAATCTTGGACAATATAGCCTGGTTGGTAGGAAGTACTCATAGAATTAATACTTTACATGACAAAATGGTTACCAAGTCTAAATCCCCTAATGACCTAACTACCCATTGAAACAGGGAATCCAATTAGACCAAGTACCCAATGTAACACCCCGAATCCTAGAGCTCATCAGATTCCGGGACATTACTATAAGTAAGTCAAGATCACCACATAAATTAAATTATGACAAAGAATTGAGCAATGCTTCTAATTTATTGAAGAGGCAATTTAAATAGATGAGAAGTGATAACTAGTCAAATAGCAACAATTCCTAATTCATAAAAATCAAGTTCAACATTATTGAAAGGGATAAATTCATTTCTAAAATTCTAAATCTCAATTTCAATTCAATTGTGACGCTCTCTCATCAGCCACGCAAATTGAAATCCAAGGTCCGATCTCCATCGTTTCCATGCTCCCCTACGTGACCCATACCTAAAGTGGGGCGAACCACTTGTCAGAAAACTGGTGAGCGATATTCCTAAATTAATAATTCGAAATATAAATGCAGATCAATAATTTCAATATAAACAGGTAAGATCAAATGGTAAGGAAAAGGCGACTTATAGAGTCTCTCATATTCTTAAAGTTTTATGATATTGAGTTTATAAGCTCATCATAACACTGATTAAGTTTGAGATTCTCAATCGATGGTTCTAATGGATTCAATAAGACTCTCATAAGAGAGGTTCAATGATTCAGACCTTCAAAAAAATGCAGTGATTTTCATATATCAAATGAAATCTCCCACCGAGGAATTAGTTCAGTAATTAATAATATATTCAATCCCTGTCCAACCTTATTCCTCAATTTCACAAGGTTTCACTATTCAAGGTCATTGCTCAGAGTAGTGATCATCATTGAATATCAGAAAAGGCATCATTAATTCGTACAATGCTTGCAAATAAATAATCAAATTCACCATTTTTTTCCATAATGTAAGGAAGTAGGTAATTAATATAACCATACTCATTAAAGTAGTTCAATTATACTTTAGGGAAATTGTAATACTATTCATCATTTCTTCTTCTTTTTTTCTTTTCTCTTTTTTTTTTTTTTTCATATGGTCAGTCCCACATAAGCCGGGGATTCGTCATCGCCCCATTTCAATCTATAAATTGGAACCCATGCATGTGACATTAACCATATGAGAATAATTATAATGTGGTTTTCTAATAATTCTTTTATGTGATATAAGGGTAGCTAATTCTTAGCAAACATAGTTTCTTAATTATTAAAGAAAAGTCAAAGTTCCCAGTCATGATGTGGCTATAGATTAGCAAGTCAGAACGAATCTTCTTTACTCAACAGTATGATGTCCCAATTTAATAAGGGCACATGGGTCCAAAAGAAAGTTGCTAAGAATTACGAAACTACCCAACTTTATCCCTAAGACAGAGCACCATACAGTGCTTTGCACTGTACGTGAATCCACAAAAGTGTCTCACGCCTAAGGCATCTTGTTGAAGATGGCGGTGGGCCCCCAATGGAGAGAACCACCTGGGACGAGGCCCATCCTGGTCGCCCATCAGAGCACATCTAGATGGCTGGTCCTAATCATTGATCGGGTGGGTCCCTAGGTCTCACAACCTTTGTCGACCTTGTGGTGTCGCAAACGCTGGAATTCACAAAAATTCCATTTCCTGCTTGACCTTTCCTATAAACTCGATTCATGTGTCTGATCTTCACATTTAGGGAAACAATCCACATTAAGGAAACAAACCATATAGGTTTTAATCACAAACACAGACATTGTAGCCATTTTTCCTTTGTCGGAAACATACCCAGACATCCTCCATCATACAGTAGTTTCAGGCCATGATCTGTGAGTCCCACTTGATCTGTCCCATAGAGGGACATGTCCCCTTTGGTCACCCATGGGTCCCACATCAGAACCACGGATCGGATCACTCATCGGGTGGGGTATCTGGGTCCCACAATCTCTGTTGATCAAACCCGTGTATGTCAATGGGAATGAAAATCCCAAATCTGGCATGGGGTTTTCTTCCTTGTATCATACCCCAATCAATACTGAATAATCAAATAATAATCATACATATATAAGAATGCAATGCCGTATCACTTCTCTCCAAAAGAGTTTCAGGTTTGGCCTTCGGTACGAAGGACTCCTACCTAACACCCAGTTGGGCTACAATGTCTCTCCAGTACACAGATCCTCGTACAGATCAACTAGAAGAACATCCCGAATTTTCATATTATCAAGTCAAAAAGATCACTCACATCTTTCCGTAGAAAATTGTGGCTCGGCCGATACGAGGCCTTGTGTATTGCATCCACTAGCTCTTCCGACGTTTTCTTCCTATGCGCAAGTCTTGCCCTTCTCTGCTAATCCTCAAAGAACTCTTCCGCACTCTGTTTTCTCTTCTCTTCTTTAACCAAAAGAGATCACCAATAAACATTGCAAAGAAACTATAATAAGAAAAAGACATGAGGAACATATGGGGATAACCCCAAATTTCATTTGTTGAAATCCCCCGGGTTCTACGAACAAAATCCCCCCTCCCCCCAAGGGGATGTCGTTGAACAGCTTACCTATTTGATTCAAATAATTAAGTCTCTTCATGGGTTGAGACCAGGTCAAATAAGTCCTAACCCAACTCATTAACTTAAGGCTTGGAAGAACCTGGGCCTAACCTGGCCCAGGGTATTACACCCAAGCTACTGAAAGATTCAGTCAGAGAAAATAACAACTAAGGTCAGATAACATAGGATCTAGAGAAACTATGATTATTCTGGGCTAACAACAAAATTCAGCACATTAGTTCCATTCCCTTGTGGGGTTATGACCTCCCTTGCTTTCCTTGAACAATAAGAAACGCAGGCACTTGTACAGTTACAGCCCTTTATTGTTCACTAGTCAAGCTCCTGATGGGCCCAAACCTCCTCTGGAAGAGCCTCTAGTCGCTGCAGATTCCATCTAAAATCAAAATTTTCATCTGTAAACTCATTCATGAATCATGATAGTCTAATGACTAGAACCCATCTAATGCATATTTTCTCTAAAATTTCCCAAGGACGTGTCTTTGGGAGAAATGATATTGAAACAGTGGATCATCTCTCTCTAAAATGCTCTTATTCGAACATTATAAACATTAGCAAATGCATCAAAAGATCATACAATCTACCGAATCAGATTTTCTGATTGGATCTTCTTTGGACGATGGACATGAGCATTTAGTATGGAATGTTGTTTTCCCAAATGTGTTTTATATATAAATATATATGTGTGGGTAAAACACCGTAATGACGAAGTTAAACAAGGATCACGGCTAAACTCGCCGAGCTCCTCAGCCTCTGCGGTAGAAGATCGTCAGCTCGGTAGCTCGGTCAATACCTTAGCAGCTCGGCATATCGGTCAGTAGCTTATAAGCTCAGCACCACAGTTCGGCAGCTCGGTATGGGCGTCAGCCCGGTACAAGGGCGCGCCACAGCCACGCCATCCTTAGTCCCAGACCGCAGCACTAGAATCAGAGTGGGCCGCCACCTTCCTCCTGGAAATACGACGCACCCTGACAGATATGGGCGGTCATTTATGGCGATAGGATTGCTCATTTATGGTGATAAGAGGTGTGCTTTATCACCCCTGTACGCTAGCTGGCCGAAGGTGTGGAAAGTGAGGTAGGGGTGTTGTCCTTTTCACCTACTGCTGCCTGTCAGGGTAAGGAACGATGGGACCTCACCTCACCTACCCCCACTCACAGAGAGAATGAACGAGGAGCACTCGCCTATATATGCATGGGATCATTCCCATAAGAGGTACGCAATATCCAACGCACAACCCTCAATACTACACACGCTCTCATTCCTCTCTTCCTCCTCCTGTTTAGTTTTACCAGAGCTAACTCAGGCATCGGAGTGCCTTCGGCTCACGGCAGCCAGAGCCTCTGACCCAAGTCTTTCTCCTTCCCTTTTCAGGTTCTTGGAGTTCAGCATTCCCCGTCTTAAGGAGTTTTACCTCGATCTCATCCTAATCTAAGTAGGTGTCGTTTTTACCACCTACAGTTTGGCGCCGTCTGTGGGAAACTGAACAAAAAGCTTACAAACACCATGCCTCCGAAAACCAGGAATGGCGAAGGACCTTCTAAGGGCAAGGCTGTGTCCACGCAGCCTACGCTGGCGCAAAACCTTCCACCTCCTCCCCCTCAGCAAAGGAGGTCTGGCGGGAGGTCTCCCACGGTCCAAACAGCGTCACAGTCCAGGGGAGTAACCATGCTCTCCCTTCGCGACGTTCCACCTCCAGAACAACCCCACCATAGCCATAAGCGGCCCGTGCAAGGTGACAAGTCAGTCACCAAACCACACGAGAAGTCAGTACGGGCTGGATCGCAGTCTCATCATCGGGCCAGCCTTGAGCACGACGAAGACCCCCGCCTGGCGGACATCAGAGCACAAAACCTCCTCATCCAGGAACAGCGTGAGCTTATCGAATGGCTCACGCAACAGCTCGAAGGCAAGAAGGATCAGAGCCCGCCGCCCAGGCGTCCGGGCCACGGACAAGACCTGAGGCACGTCCTCAACAGTAAGAGGCGTGACCGGGACCAAAGAGAAGAAGGCTCTAGCAGCAGCCACATACATGAAGGGCCAAAGAAGCAATGCCAGGGGTTGGAGGACGATGAACTGAAGAAGTGGATCGACCAGCAGGTGAAGCAGACTATCCGCCGGAATTTGGAGACTGCTGGTATCGACCGGGACCGGTATGCCACCTTTGAAGCTGAAGATACTGGCGCGTCTCCTTTCTCTAGGGAGATAAGAAGATACACGCTGCCCGAGAAGTTCAGCGTCCCAAGGTTCACCCTATATGACGGGACCTCGGATCCTGCTGCTCACCTCCGACATTACGTCCAAAGGATGTCGGTCTGGGGGGATGACGATTCCCTGAACTGTCGAGTTTTTTCCTCCAGTTTGGCGGATCTCCCCCTACGGTGGTTCTATTCGCTTCCCGAAAATTCCATCTCCAGTTGGCGACAGCTTCGGACCTCCTTCCTGGGGAAATTCCAGGCTCATCGCGTCATCCCAAAGACCGATGCCGACCTGATGGCCCTCCGGATGCAGGAGAATGAGAACGTCACCCAGTTCGCCCGACGATTCTGGACTGTCTACAGCCAGATCGAGTGCGCTTCTGAGGAGCTAGCGGTGAGGTATTTCCAGCTGGCTCTGCTGCCAGGCATCCCCCTTCGGGCACAGCTGGTCATGTACCCCGTGACCACCATGAATGAGCTGATGACCCGGGCCAATCGGTTCATCCTGGCAGAAGAGGACGAGGCGCGAGGTCGGGAGAACTTTGGCCTCACCAAGAAGAGCCAACCGGCCAAGGGAGACAACAGGCCCTCCAGGAGGGAGGATCGTCGAAGGGACCCATCCCCGGATCAGCGCAAAGCCCGGTCCTCGGAGCAGCGCCGAACCCCCTCCGCCTCGACGTCGGGATCACGGAGCAGCAGAAGGTCCGGCCACGAGCCGACCTCCTACGTGGCAGTGAACACCATCTTCAAGGAGCCAATCTATAGGCTCCTCAACAAAATAAAGGCACAGCCGTTTTTCAAATGGCCGCGCCCAATGATGTCCGACCCCTCCTCCCGGGATCAGACCCGGTTCTGTGCCTACCACAAGCAGAACTGGCACAGGACCGATGAATGTAAGAGCTTCAAGTTCCACCTGGAAGACCTTGTGAAGGAGGGGCACCTACGGGAGTACATCAAGCAAGAGGGCCGAGGTGATGGCCGACCTCCGCGGCAGGAAGCTGATAACCAGGACAGCAAGCCCGAAGGCGTCATCCACGCCATCCACCTCGCCGCCCCCACCTAAGAAGAGCTCTCAGGCTCGAGCCGAGGCCAGACGCGCCTCCCATCAAAAACAGGTGCTGACCGCGGCACCAGAACCGGCCGCGAAGAAGGCCAAAACAGAGGGGGTCAGAATTTGGTTCTCTGACAAAGACCTGGAAGACGTCGAGCTACCGCACAACGACGCTCTAGTGCTCACCTTGAAGCTACAAAACTTCTTGGTTCAGAGAGCCCTCGTCGACCCTGGCAGCTCATCCGAGGTCCTCTACTACGACTGCTTCAAGAAGTTGGGACTAAAAGACGATGATCTCCAGGCAGCCCGCACCCCTCTGGTAGGCTTCAGCTCTAAACCTGTATATCCCAAGGGCAAAATCTCCCTTCGGGTCCAAGTAGGTGGCGCCTGCAGGCAGGTCGACTTCCTAGTGGTCGATGTCCCTTCCCCGTACAATGTAATAATGGGGAGGACATGGCTGCATAGCATGGAGGCGGTGCCCTCCACCCGGCATCAAAAACTCAAGTTCCCTTTGGAGAATCGATCGGGACGAACGGAAGTGATCACCGTCAGAGGCGACCAGCACATGGCCAGGCAATGCCTGCTAGCCGTACTCTCTGACGAGGCTGGGCCCTCCCAGGTCAATGTAACCGAGCTGGATAGAGAGGCCGAGCTCGGGGACGTCGGCAGGGCTCCGGCGCAAAAGAGCATCGAAGACCTCACCAAGGTCAATATTGATCCCGCTGACCCCGACAGGTTCTTTCTCGTGGGAAGCCATCTCCCCGAGACCGAGAAGACAGAGTTGCTCAACCTCTTCGAAGAAAATAAGGCGGTCTTTGCCTTGACACCCTATGAGATGCCTGGCATTGACCCCGCAGTCATCTGCCACGAACTGAAGGTGGATCCCAGCCACGAGCCCGTGCTTCAAAAACCGCGCCGGACTGGGGTCCCGCAGACAGAGGCCGTGGTTGAGGAAGTTCAGAAACTCCTCGAGGCAGGTGCAATAAGAGAGGTCCACTATCCGCAGTGGCTAGCCAACACCGTGGTGGTCAAAAAGAAGACGGGAAAATGGAGGGTCTGCGTGGACTTCACCGACCTCAATAAAGCCTGTCCAAAGGACAGCTTCCCTCTTCCAAAAATCGACCAGCTTATCGACGCCACTGCCGGACACGACCGGATGAGCTTCCTGGATGCCTACCGGGGGTACCATCAGATCCCCCTGTACGCGGCAGACCAGGAGAAGACAGCTTTCATCACTCCCCGGGGCACCTATTATTACAAGGTGATGCCCTTCGGGCTGAAGAACGCCGGAGCGACATACCAGCGGTTGGTGACGAAGATGTTCCAGGCCCAGCTCGGCAAAACGGTGGAGGTCTACATCGACGACATGGTCGTCAAATCCAAAATGTCGCAGGACCACCTGACCGACCTCCGCCAAATTTTCGACATCCTTCACCAGTTCCAGTTGAAGCTGAATGCGTCCAAGTGCGCCTTTGGGGTCGGTTCCGGCAAGTTTCTGGGAAGCCTGGTCACAAGAAGGGGGATCGAAGCGAACCCTGACCAGATCACCGCGATCCAGGACCTCCAGTGTCCGACCTCGGCGAAACAAGTTCAGCGGCTGACCGGAATGGCTGCCGCCCTGAACCGATTTATCAGCCGCGCCTCGGACAAGTGCAGACCCTTCTTCCAACTATTGAGAAAGGGCTCCAAGTTCCAGTGGACGTCGGAATGCTCCCAGGCGCTGCAACAGCTAAAACAATATCTTTCCTCCCCACCACTACTGTCAACCCCGACCTTTGGAGAGGCACTGTTCTTGTACCTGTCGGTCTCGGACCATGCAATGAGCTCGGTACTCATCAGAGAAGAGGAAGGCCAGCAAAGGCCTATCTATTACACGAGCAAAACCCTGCTGGACGCCGAGACCCGGTATTTGCAACTTGAAAAGCTCGCCTTGGCGCTCGTCAGCGCCTCTCGGAAACTCTCCCACTACTTCCAAACCTTCACAATAGTGGTCGTAACCGAATACCCACTGAAGGCTCTTCTCCGGAAGGCAGATTTCTCCGGACGAATCTCCAAATGGGCTGTCGAACTGGGGCAATATGACATCAAATATCAGCCCAGAACAGCCATCAAAGCCCAAGTCCTCGCGGACTTCATTATGGAGTTTACCCCACAGAGTTCGGCACCGACCGCGCTCGACACCGAACTGGGGGGCGATAGGGGTACGGAGGTCGTCACCGAGACGGAGCAAGAACATTCCTGGAGATATCTCCTCGACTCGTCTTGGAAAGTCTTCGTCGACGGATCCTCGACATCCAAGAGAGCTGGCGCTGGCGTAGTTCTCCAGTCTCCCGAGGGCCTCGTCATCGAGCAAGCTGTGACACTTGGTTTCAAGGCGTCTAACAACGAGGCCGAATATGAAGCTCTCATTGCCGGACTTAACAGCGCCAAAATCCTGGAAGCCCGGTCCGTGGTGGTTTTCAGCGATTCCCAACTAGTGACGAGCCAGCTCAGCGGAGACTACCAGGCTCGGGATGACAGGATGGCCGCCTACCTTGCCCATGCCCGGGGACTTCTCTCCCAGTTCGAAAGGGCCGAGGTCCGGCAGATTGGTAGAGAATGCAACTCCCATGCAGACGCCCTCGCTAGCCTTGCCTCGGCTGTGGAAACCGGTGAAAGAAGAACTATCGAAGTAGAAACGTTGCAGGAGCCCAGCATCAACCTCCAGCAACCCCGGCAACTCATGTGCCTCGATCTCGGCCCGAGCTGGATGGACCCCATCATCGCCTACCTGAAGGACGACTAGCTACCCGAGGACAGGACTGAAGCACGAAAGATCAGATTGAAGGCGTCTCGGTTCTGGCTGTCCCCAGACGGCAAGCTCTACAGAAAATCATTCACAGGGCCCTACCTCCAGTGCGTTCACCCCAGCAAGGTCAACGATTTCCTCTACAAGATTCACGAAGGAGTCTGCGGCAGTCACATAGGAGGACGGTCACTTGCGTACCGGGCTATCAGCCAGGGTTACTGGTGGTCGTACATGCAGAAGGACGCCCAGCTTTACGCCAGGAAATGCGAGAAGTGCCAGAAGTTCTCTCACTCTCTCCACCAGCCAACCCAAGACCTGAGTCCCCTCTCCAGTCCATGGCCCTTCGCCCAGTGGGGCCTCGACATCGTCGGACCGCTTCACCGAACTCCAGGGAACAAAAGATGGTTGATTGTGGCCACGGATTACTTCACGAAGTGGGTCGAAGCTGAACCCTTGTCCTCCATCACCGAGTTAGACACGAAGAACTTTGTATGGAAAAATATCATCACCAGATTTGGAATTCCCCGCACTCTCATTTCGGACAACGGGACGCAGTTCGATTCCAACCTATTCAAGAGCTTCTGCCAGGAGTACGGCATTCGAAACATCTACTCCACCCCGGCGTATCCCCAGAGCAACGGTCAGGCCGAGATCTCGAACAAAGTACTGCTCGACGGAATCAAAAAGAGACTCGACCGAGCCAAAGGTCGATGGGCAGAGGAGCTGCCAAGCGTTCTATGGGCCTACCGAACTACCCCAAGGCGTTCCACCTCGGCTACCCAGTTCTCCCTTGCCTACGGCATGGAAGCGGTTATTCCCCTTGAGGTCGGCCTCACGACCTTGAGGTCGGAACTCTGTGACCAGGGTCTGAACGATCTGAATGTAGCGCGGGAGCTGGACTTGGCTGAAGAACGAAGAGAGGCGGCAGCTATCCGCCTGGCCGCCTACCAACAGCAGCTGGCCAGGGGATACAACCCGAAGGTCAAAGAAAGAAGATTCGCGATAGGAGAGTTGGTCTTGAAGAAAACACTTCCTGGCGACCGAGATCCTAACGAAGGCAAACTGGCGCCTAACTGGCAGGGACCGTTCAGAATAACTTCTACGGCCTGGAGATCTGCCTACCGACTCGAAGATATGGAAGGGAAGCCGCTCCCGCGACCATGGAACGCGGCGCATCTCAAAAAATTCTACTTCTGAAAAATGTATTCCAGAAATCAAATATCAATAAAAGACAACTTTTCCAGAATGAGTCTTTGCATTGCTTCAAGGGCCACGGCGGTTCAACCCCTCTATTCGGGATATCAACTGTCAGCTCGGCGCCATCGCCAGCTTCGGCATACACATTAGGGTCCGGTTACAGTACCACCCTCGCGGCTCGGCGCCTCTGTTCAGAGGGCCAACCGTCCTGAGCTCGGTGCCTTCACCAGCTCTGGCGGCACAGCCATACGCGCATCAGGGTCCGGTAACAGTACCGCCCTCGCGGCTCGGCGCCTCTGTTCAGAGGGCCAACCGTCCTGAGCTCGGTGCCTTCACCAGCTCTGGCGGCACAGCCATAAGCACATAAGGGTCCGGTAACAGTACCACCCTCGCGGCTCGGCGCCTCTGTTCAGAGGGCCAACCGTCCTGAGCTCGGTGCCTTCACCAGCTCTGGCGGCACAGCCATACGCGCATCAGGGTCCGGTAACAGTACCGCCCTCGCGGCTCGGCGCCTCTGTTCAGAGGGCCAACCGTCCTGAGCTCGGTGCCTTCACCAGCTCTGGCGGCACAGCCATACGCGCATCAGGGTCCGGTAACAGTACCACCCTCGCGGCCCGGCGCCTCTGTTCAGAGGACCAACCGTCCTGGGCTCGGTGCCTTCACCAGCTCAGGCGGCACAGCTAACAGCATCATTGTCCAGTATCGATACCGCCCTCGTGGGTCGGCTCCTCTGTTCAGAGGACCAACCCCCCTCACCTAGTACCTATGAAACTACTCGGCAAACTGCTTGTATCAATACACATTCCACCACGAACAAGACCATTCACAGAACAAGTGGCAAAAAAAAAATGTTGTTTTATTACGAGAAGATCAACTTGAATAGAATGTATGGCAAAACAAAAAAAAATTTACATAGTTCAGGGAGCTGCTGCTCCCTTATTACAGTTGGTCCCGGCAGTGCTCTCGCCAGGTACGGCTGGGGCAGCTTCGGAAACCACTGGAGGAGCGGGGATGGCTGGAGCTGTAGGGACCTCCGAGGCAGAAGGAGCGGGGGCGATTCCCGAGACGGCTCGCAACTCCGAATCCGAGCGGGGAAACCTGGGGGAATTCTGGAAGATAGGGCTGTCCGGAGGAACACGAACCCTCCTTAAGGCCGCCTTCCACCCAAGTGCCCACGCCTTCTCTCGGATTCCTGGCAGTTGAGCCTTGTAGTCAGCTGCCAGTTTGCTGACCTCCTCGTTCATCACGGACTCGTGCTCGGCGAGGTACTCTTCCTTGAGTTTAGCTTCTTGATCCTTCAGAGCCCGCGCGAGCTCGGTCGCCTTCCCGTCCAGAGCCATCTCCAGCTTTCTCTCAGCCAGCTTCCTCTCAGAGATAAGCCTACTGTTGGTCCCCCGCAGCATCTTCATGTCTTCCTCCCTCCGCGACGACACAAGTCGGACCTCGTCTAGCTTCCAGGACAGTTGGACGTTTTGATCCACCGCCTGCTTTGCTTCCTCCTTGAGGTGCTCGGCCAAGGCCCGCGCTGCGTCGAGCTCGGCAAGAAGATCTTCCTTTTTCCTCGCCTCCTCCTCCAGGGTCGCGTCCCTTGCCGCCAGGGACTTAAGCAGCTCCTCTTTTTCGGTTACCCAATCTGCTGCCCTGGCTTCGGCTGCATCCAGCCTTCCCATGCCGGTTTGGCACTTTTGCAAGAGCTGCGGTGAGAACAGAATTGTCACGACATGAAGTAAAGCAGAAAAAGAAAAGAGAACGAGTCAAGCGTGTACATACCGCTATCAATGACCGCATTGAGGACATCAGCAGGGATTTGTTGTCCATCTGCGCCCACCTTGTCATGTCCTGGGGAAGGGCGCACGCTCGTCCCAGAGCGACAACCACTTCGGGTCTGACCGCTCGGTCCGACTCGGCTAGTTGCCTCCCCAGCACCCCCTCGATGTCCGGTCTCCAGGGGATGAAATCGGAGGGAGCGGCGGACCCCCCGACCGACACGGCAGGTTCCGGGGCAGATGGGACTTCGACCCTGGGCCTCTTCTCCGGCCTGCGCTCCTCAACGACCTCGGCAGTATCCCCCCTGCCTAGGTCGGAGTACGATTCTTCAAAAATGATTGCCGGAGGGCTCGCCCCGACCTCGGCTGCAGCAGGAATTCCTGATTGAGCACCGTCGGTAGCTTCTGGAACCGTCTCGGTCTCGGGAGCAGGGATCTCTGCAGCAGCCGCCGCCGACGGGCTTCGGGTACCGTCGGCACCTCGGGAGGGGACCGAGCTCTCGCCCGTCTCTCCAAACGCAGCGGCGGCAAGGTCTTCCGCGACGAAGCGCTTGCGGCGACCGCGCAACATCTCGACCTCGGACTCTTCCGAGCTGGATGTGCTCCGGGACTCGCTGGAGACAACAAACTTCTGCCTTTGCCGCCCGCGCCCGGTCTCGGCTCTCTCGGTCGCTGCTGGTTCACGGACAAGGGATTGTCCGCCCGACTCTACCGGAATGCCGCTGGGAATCGCGACAGTAACTGTCTCTGGAACAGGAGCCTCAGTCTGTTCGGTCCCCGGTCCGGTGCCTTCCCCGTAAAGCACGGAGTCGATCCCGGTCACCCGCCTCGGAGCAAGGAAAGACTTGTAGTGCGGCGTGTACCCCAGCAGCGAGTACGCGGCTCGGCAGTGATGGCCGCAGTACTTTCGCACCTTCTCGTGCCAATCACTGTTCACCTTCCACCGGTTCCTCCTGGCACGCTCCCTCCTCTGTCGAAAATCTGCAGGAACAGAACAATGTCAGCAAAGGGAAAAAGATGATTAAAATACAAAATCCAGGGGCCTCGGTTTTTACTTGGGGGGACTCCTATTTTGCGCGGTATCCGGGCCGTGGTGCTGGGTTCCGCCTCGCCGAACTCCCACTCCCCGCGAACGAAGACACGGTCCTCCCCCGCGTATTTATACGAGTCTTCCAGCGCAATCACGAAGGCAGTCCGGTGGAGCCTTAGCCGAAGATAGTACGTATGCCCCTCTGCGGATTTGCAGAGGTCATACGCCTCCTCGATGTCCGAGACACCGAGGTTGATGGACAAGAACTCGTTGAGCCGCACTGTTCCGATGATAATCTTGTATCCATTGGGAAGCAGCTGGCAGGGGCTCAACCCCCACTCCCAGAGACATTCCCTGAGGAGTGGGTGGAGGGGGAACCGGACTCCTCCCTCCACGACGGCCACCAGCCAGAACGGCATCCAGCCGTCGCTATATGTGAAACCGTCGTCAGGGCCGTCGGGCCTAACCTCTACAGTCGCAGGGACTTTGTATTCCTTCCTAAATAGGCTTATGGACAGTGCGTCCCCTAGCCAATGCCTGTGCACACCCATTCTCTACCCTAGACGGAGGACTACCCACCAGAAGGGAAGAAGACAGCAGAAAGAAGTCCTACGGTGAAGGACTCTGCGAGCAGAATGGTCGCAGGCAACAGGAAAGTACTATTCTTCAGTAGGTTGCAGCAGGGGTTTCTGAGGATCGAAAAGAAGGAAGACGGAGAAGGAGCCCTAATTTATAAGGTATGGAGGCGCCGTTCCAGATTTCGAGAGAACCCTTCAATGTGGCCCTACCTCGAGTAGCCCTAGAGTCGCCTCGGGCAGCCCAGTTGTCCTACAGATTTGATTGCGCGCCCTCAGAAAGGCGACACGTGGCACGGCGCCGCATCCCCAGAGGACTATTCAATGCCTCGACAGGCGAAAGGCCAGTCGCCTCGACTGACTTAAAGAAATTAATACAGCACTCCACGTCAGCGCGAGAACTTAATGCAGCACTCCACGTCAGCAAAAGACGATGAGGAGACCCCACCGTTTCGGAAGTACGGCACAACGGGCACTGTCAAAAGATTAGCGGCAGTACCGGCCTGATTAAAACCACTCAGCTTCCGACCTGCTCCAAGGAGCCCACAGGTCAAAAGCTGGGGGGGAGATAATGGGTACGGAACAGCAGACGGAGACCACGGTCGTGCACCGGGTCTCGGTCGTTGGCCGATGTCTCAATCCAAAGAATAGCAAGGAGTTTGGCTATCCGAACCGACAACTCAAAACAGAAAAGCGATGCAGCATTTCACCAACTACAAACATTTCATCAAAAACAAGAGCCAGAATGCGAGCAAAATTTCAAAGTTTTATTAATCACAGCTCCTGATTACAAGATGAATAAAATCAAAGAAAGAAAAAATTACAAAAACCCTCAGAGGGCTGCAGCTTCCACATTGCAGTCGATCTCTGGAGGGACCTCGGCCGCGACCGCACTGGCCTCGGTAGCAGTTGGGGCAGCTTCAGGGACGACCACGGCAGCTTCAGAAGGGACCTCGACGACCACTGCCACTTGGCAGCCCTCGGGATCAGCACCGGCGACCGGAGCCTCTTGAGGCGCCCCAGGAGCGGCGTTCGCCTCCGGGCACAACTGCGAAGAAGGGTCGGAGGAGACTTGAGACACGGCTGCGGGTCCCGGGTCCGAGCAGGAAAATCTTGGGGCATTCAGGAACAAAGGGCTATCATCGGGTACCCCAGCCTTATGCAAGGCTGCCTTCCACCCGAGCTCCCAGGCTCGGTCCCGGATCCCCGGCAGCTGAGCCTTGTAATCAGCAGACAGCTTGCCGACCTCCTCCTCCATGATGGAGTCATGCTCGGCGAGGAACTCCTCCTTGAGCCTGGCCTCCTGTTTGGCCAGGGCAGACTCGACCTCGGCCGCCTTCTCCCTCAGCGCCGTCTCCAGGGAACCTCGCGCCTGGTTCCGCTGAGAGACTCCTGTTCGTCCCCTTCGCACTCTCCAGGTCATCCTCGAGTCGCTTCGTCGCAACCCGGAGATCATCGAGCTCGAAAGAAAGGTGCTGGTTCTGGACCTTCTCGTCCTCCAGCTCATTTTTGAAGCGCTGGACCTCAACCTTTGACTCTTCGAAATCAACGACGAGGTCGGCGTTCTTGGCCGTCACCTCTGCCAGCGCCGCCTCCTTGGACGCCAAGGACGCCCGCAGCTCGTCCCTTTCGACTACCCACTCAGATGCCCGCGCCTCGGCTGCATCCAGCCTCTCAATGCCCACCTGGCACTTCTGCAACAGCTGCAAGACGAAAACCTGGAGTCAATAAAACGACACGAGACTAAAAGCCAAGGGGGAGACACTGCGCTTACCTGCACAACGGATCGCATCGAGGAGAGCAGGAGAGACTCATTGTCCATCTCCGCCCACCTTGCCATGTCTTGAGGGAGGGCGCAGGCTCGCCCTAGCGCCGCGACCACTTGGGGATCGGTCGCGCGGTCTGCTTCGGCCAGCGGCCTCCCCAGAACCTCCTCGATGGCCGGCCTCCACGGAGCCGGAGGAGGAGGCAAGATCGTCCCACCAGCAGACGAAGTCGAAGGGCCAGGCGAGGCCTCGACCCTTGCCCTCTTCTCGGGTCGTCCGCCCTCGACAGCCTCGGCCGGGCGAACCCGACGTCCAGCCCCAGCGGCATGATCCGAGGGTGGGACGACTGCGGTCACGGCCGGAGGCGGAGCTATGACGACCTCTGCCTCGTCAGGCCGAGCAGCCGCGACCACGGCAGGACTAATTACCTCGGCAACCGGGGCAGGAATGCCACCTGGGGATGCCGGAGGCGCCGCGGCCACTGCCTGCGGAGGATCCCGGACCTCGCTTCCGATGTCTCCAAAAGCCGCCGCGGACAGATCCTCCGCGGCATAGCGTCGCCCGCGCTGGCGCAGCATTTCCTCTTCCACTTCCTCTTCCTCTTCCTCCGAACTGGACACTACTAGCCTCGTTCGGGAAGACAGGGGCTTGGCCCTCGAAGTTCCGGCTGGCTCTGCGGCAGAGACTGCTGGAGCACGTTCTGCCAACTCAACCAGGCGACCGGCGGGAATCGCAACGGTCACCGCAGCCGAGCTCGGTACCACGGTCGCCTCTGTTCTTTGGCTCGCTCCTTCGCCGCTAAGGACAGAGTCTATCCCCGACACCTTTCTGGAGGTGTTGAAGGACCGATAGTGGGGCACGTACCCCAAAAGGCACCAGGCAGCGCGGCAGTTGTGGCCGCGGTAGTTCCTCACCAGCTCGTGCCAGGCGCTGTTCACTCTCCAGCGATTCCTCCTCGCGAGCTCCCTTTTTTCGCGAAAATCTGCATAAACAAAACCGTGTCAGAAGCCAGATAAGGAGAAGGGAAAGAACTGCAAACCGAAAGAACTTCGGCCTTTACTTGGAGGAATCCCTATTTTTCGAGGGACCCGGGCCGTGGTAGCAGGCTCTACTTCGCCGAACTCCCATCCACCTCTGACAAGCACTTTGTCTTCGCCAGCATACCTATTAGAGTCCTCTAGCGCGGTCACGAACCCTGCCCGGCGGACCCTCAGCCGGAGGTAATAAGTATCTCCTTCTGCGGATTTGCAGAGGTCATAAGTGTCCTCAATATCTGGGACACCAAGGCCGATTCCCAGGATCTGGTTGAGCCGCACTACCCCCATTATGATTTTGTATGCATTGGGGAGTAGCTGGCATGGGCACAACCTCCACTCCCAGAGGCAGTCCCGGACCAGAGGGTGCAGGGGAAAGCGGACTCCCCCTTCCACTACAGATACTAACCAGAATGGCATCCAACCGTCACGATAGGTGAGGCCGTCGTCGGGGGTATCCGGTCTGACCTCCACGTTGGAGGGGACCTTGTATAAACCCCTAAAGTGGTCTATGGAACTCGGGTCTCCTAACAAGTGCCTATAGACTCCCATTCTCGACTCAGACAGAGACCTATCTAAAGAAGACGAAGAAAACGGGGAAGACTCCTACGAATAGGGACTGCACAAATCAGGAACGACGAGAGTCTGCAGGCGCCGGAGAAAGCTCTCTTGCGAAACGCAGTAGAAATCTGGAGAAAGCAGAGGAAAGTGGAGACGAAGGAGGCGCCCTGATTTATAAGGCCTGGGGGCGTCGTTTCAACTTTCGAGGAGAGCCTTTAAGAGGCGTCTCCTCAATCAGCCCTAACGTCACATCTCGCAGCCCTAACGTCTCCTCGAAGTAATTGCAAGACAGCTAAAGGAAGCGACACATGTCACCACTAACACGATATCCGAAGACTATTTAATATCCAGGACAGGCGAAAAGACACCTCCAAGGGGCCCGCGCGATAGCAGCAACCTCCACACCCAAGGGGGCCCTTCTGACCCCTTCGAGCTACACGGTAAAACGCCGTAATGACGAAGTTAAACAAGGATCACGGCTAAACTCGCCGAGCTCCTCAGCCTCTGCGGTAGAAGATCGTCAGCTCGGTAGCTCGGTCAATACCTTGGCAGCTCGGCATATCGGTCAGTAGCTTATAAGCTCAGCACCACAGTTCGGCAGCTCGGTATGGGCGTCAGCCCGGTACAAGGGCGCGCCACGGCCACGCCATCCTTAGTCCCAGACCGCAGCACTAGAATCAGAGTGGGCCGCCACCTTCCTCCTGGAAATACGACGCACCCTGACAGATATGGGCGGTCATTTATGGCGATAGGATTGCTCATTTATGGTGATAAGAGGTGTGCTTTATCACCCCTGTACGCTAGCTGGCCGAAGGCGTGGAAAGTGAGGTAGGGGTGTTGTCCTTTTCACCTACTGCTGCCTGTCAGGATAAGGAACGATGGGACCTCACCTCACCTACCCCCACTCACAGAGAGAATGAACGAGGAGCACTCGCCTATATATGCATGGGATCATTCCCATAAGAGGTACGCAATATCCAACGCACAACCCTCAATACTACACACGCTCTCATTCCTCTCTTCCTCCTCCTGTTTAGTTTTACCAGAGCTAACTCAGGCATCGGAGTGCCTTCGGCTCACGGCAGCCAGGGCCTCTGACCCAAGTCTTTCTCCTTCCCTTTTCAGGTTCTTGGAGTTCAGCATTCCCCGTCTTAAGGAGTTTTACCTCGATCTCATCCTAATCTAAGTAGGTGTCGTTTTTACCACCTACAATATATATATATATATATGTTTTATTCCTGGGTTGTGGGCTTGTTGTTGGCTTGGTCTGGCTCACCTCTCTAAGGTGGGTTAAAACAGAAGAAAGAAGATGACAACAGAGGGGAGAAGATCAACTCATTTCATTGAACTGAATAGATTACATAAGCTTCCTCAAGACTTCTATTTATAGAGTCGATGTTGAGGTGGTTACAGATGGTTTTCTATTTAACAAACATGGAAACAGAAGAAGACAATAAGAATCATATATCACAAAATCAGTTATAACTGTCAAGGTGATAGTTATGAAATACAGAGACTGTTAGTAGTCACTTAGTCTTTAGTAGTCTTGACTCTTTTAGGCTTGTCTGAGCTAATAGGTTAGAAAGAAACATCTGTTGTATTATTAGGGTTTTTCCTGTTAATTTTGTCCCAACATTTCCCCTTTTAACAATAGAATTAAAATTATCATGAGAGAGAGAGAGAGAGAGTGTTAGGCCCCGACTCGAATTAATCATAATTAATGCTAATTAATGGAGATTAGTATTACTTAAGCATGATTAATTGTGCTAATTATGGTTAATGAACAAAATGAGATGGGTTAATCTCAATTGATTGAATTAAGCCTAATGAAGTGAATTTGAATGGGATTGAATTGATTAAGATGAGTTAAACTCAACCAAGGTAAACTAAGGACCTTTTTGTAAATACGAGTTTTCACGTATTTCGTCAAATACGGAAATTCTTGATATCAACGTGTGTATCTCGAAGAGTACGTCGACTTTCATAATACACTTAGTTTCATTTGATCTAAGGTTGATCAAATGGGCCTTCATTTGACCCAAAATGTGAATAAGAAAATTGGAAGAGGACTTAAGTGCAGAAAGTCCACTTATATAAGCTAAGAGATGAGTCATTTCCCCATTTTGCAAACCCTAGGCACTCCTTCTTCCTTTCTCTTCCATTTTCTACACCAAGAGTGGAAATTGGGAAGGATTTCAAGTGGTTTTGCGTGGAAGCATCATCATCATCATCTTCTTCATTGGGATTACTCCATTGTTGAAGAGCTTGGGATTTCTTTGAGAAGGATTGTATCAAGCCAAGCCAAAGAGAGAGGGCTTTTGTCTAAGAACTTCATTAGATGTAAGTATAAGCATCACTTGTGAATGATGTTGGTTATTCTAGAAGATTCATAGTATTCCATGGATAGTAGCTTTTGTGCATTTCCATTGAATGTTGAATGGATTTGTGGTTTATGGATTGATGGAATGGATTAGAAATGTCATTAATGTGTGTATTAAATGATGAATGAGGAGTGGACAGGAGGTCCAAAATTTATTGCAGGTGGTTCTGGTAATGAATGGAGAAAGGAGTAAAGAGGAGAAAGAGTTGCAGAATTTCGGAGTGAAATTCTGAAGCGTTTGCTCGAGCGAACCGCTCTCTGGATGCTCGAGCGGATATGAATCTGCTCGAGCGACCCGCTCTCTGTTTGTCACGACCCGAGCCCGAGTCACGATAATCTGGGGCCGTGAACGATACTTACTCCCGTAAACTCTGAATTAATCAAAGTTAAAACAGAATTCACAAGGGACAACATTCATTCGAACATACCTGTCAATTGTACAATTTGCGGAAATACACATTGACAATTATGTTGTAAATGTACATGTATACAAAATAATGTTCCTTATACACGTATCGTTCTTTTACTTTCTTCACCAATCATTGCATATTGATGACTATTCCAATTCTCAAAATATTACATTTCCAAAATGTATTTCAACTATTACAAAAAGAATTCTCAAAAGAATTTCCCAAAATATCCATAGTCCACTTTGCACACTCGAACAACCATATCAAAGGGTGTTCCAACCGTTCCATTCAATTAATCCTCCCGGAGGAACCGCAACGGTCTCCTCTGCTGCCGCCGGGGCCGCTGCTGGGCTGACACGGACAATCGGGCTTGTAATGCCATCAATAACACTAATGAACACGACAGTTCAACAATGCATGGACAAAACTTGCGATGGCACATGTTAGTACATTTACTAAATTCATTCAATATATTTAGTAAACAGTTCCAATTCTAGACAAATGTAGATAATTCCTACAATAAGTCAATCAATAAACATATACAAGATGGCAACTACCATAGCTTTCATTTCAATTCATTTCATTTCATTTCATGTCATTTACCATCTTCCCTCAAAGGAAGGATTTATCTTCCGAATAGAAGGCATCAATCAGTACCCGTAGATACGATCGGAATTTGTGGGACTTACCAGTGTCCGGGCCAGGGACACTAGCATCACCACGGAGCTCCGGAATGCCCCCAAATCCATCTACTGCAGTAGGAATAGTCATTTGGCTCAGGGTGGAAGGGCGCACCATTCATGACCCTGGCCTCATGTACATAATCATTTATTAATTTATTTAGAATTTCATACAATAGCTAGGTAGTGTCAGACTCAAAGGTCAATACATTTCATTATCAATCCATTTATGGATTCAATTCTATACAAAAATTTCATTCTTAACAATGGAAAGGAAACAACAATGGCATCAATCATGTGAGATTGGAATCAAGTGATACAGAATACAATGGCATGAGAGAATCACTGACTACCCGATTCTACTCATTTCTATTTCAGTTCCTAGCCACCATTTAGGTATAACCGTTGGTTATCCAATGTAGGTGTTATTCTCGATGGACATCACATTTGTATTTATATGTACATTGGAGTCCCCGTAATTAACACCTATGGAGGTACAGTCCATAATCAATTAACACTTTAACCTGTTATTAGTCCAAGGGTTCAATTCTTAAAGTTTCTATTTCATTGTCCACAATCCCCATCAATCTCTATTTTTGCATTAATTAGCCACAAAGCTAATTTAGAGGACACATAAATGTCCAAAAAGTATCCATGTTTCCTACAAAATCCAAAACCAAATTTTCAGCCTCAATCAATGCCCTGTCCAGTATCAGGTTCGCTCGAGCTGACTCAAGTTTGCTCGAGCGAACCCAGACAGAGAGGTGGTCGCTCGAGCGAACCTAAAGTTTGCTCGAGCGAATTCAAACGGAAAAGTGGTCGCTCAAGCAGACCCTTGTCCGCTCGAACGCCTTCATCCAGAGAGTGGTTCGCAAGTTCGCTAGAACGAATGCTTCAGAACTTCACTCCGTTCATCCAGATAGTGGGTCGCTCGAGCAAACACAAAGTTCGCTCGAGCGAACGCTTTAGAAAACCAGTCCGGATTTCTGCAACTCTCTCTCTTCTTCACTCCTTCCTCCATTCATTACCACAACCACCTGCAATAACTTTGGACCTCCTGTCCACTCCTCATTTATCATTTAATACCCATTAATAACACATCTAATCCATTCCATCAATCCATAAACAACCCATTTCAACATTCGATGAAATATACAAAACCTAACATTCATGAAACTCCATTAAATGCTACTAAGACTAACACCATCTACAATTAGTGTGCCTCCTTAAGCTTCTTTGATAAAAAAAAAAAACCCCCTTTCTCTTGGCTTGGTTTGGCACAACTCTCCCAAAGAATCTCCTAAGTTCTTTAATAATGGAGGATGCTTGATGGGGAAGATGAAGTGGATGATGCCTCCCCCAAAACCACTTGAAATCATTCACACTCTCCACTCTTGAGGTAGAAAATGGAAGAGGAAGGAAGAAGGGTGCCTAGGGTTTGCAAAATGGGGAAATGAGTCCATCTCTTAGCCTTTATAAGTGGACTTTTGTACTTAAGTCCCCTTCCATTCTTCTTATTTACATTTTGCGTCAAATGAAGACCCATTTGACCAACCTTATGTCAAATGAAATCAAGTGTATTATGAAAGTTGACGTACTCTTCGAGATACACACGTTGGTATCAAGAATTTCCGTATTTGACAAAATACGTGAAAACTCGTATTTACAAAAAGGTCCTTAGTTGACCTTGTTTGAGTTTAAACTCTTTTTAATCAACTCAATCCCTTTCAAGTTCACTTCATTAAGCTTAATTTAATCATTTGAGACTAACCCAACTCATTTAGTTCGTTAATCACAATTAGCACAATTAATCATGCTCAAGTAACACTAGTTGGGATTAATTAGTCTTAATTACGATTAGTCTGGGGCGGGGCCTAACACTGTTTGAGTTCGCTCGAGCCACCACTTCTCTGTCTGGGCCCGCTCGAACGAACTTGAGTCTGTTCGAACGAACCTAATATTGGACAGGGCATTGATTAAGGCTGAAAATTTAGCCAATCGATCGGACCGAGTTGGTTTTGGATTTCGTAGGAAACATGGATGCTTTTTAGACACTTATATGTCCTCTAAATTAGCTTTGTGGCTAATTAATGCAAATTAGAGATTTGCGGGGATTGTGGATAATGAAATAGAAGCTTTAAGAATTGAACCCTTGGATTAATAATGGGTTAAGTGTTAATTGATTATGGACTATACCTCCATAAGTGTTAATTACGGGGACTCCAATGTACATAACATACAAATGTGATGTCCATCGAGAATAACACGTACATTGGATAGCCAACGGTTACACCCAAATGGTGGGTCGAAACTGGAATAGAAATGAGTAGAATCGTATAGCTAGTGATTCTCTCATGCCATTGTATTCTGTACCACTTCATTCCAATCTCACAAGTTTGATGTCATTGTTTGTTTCCTTTCCATTATTAAGAATGGAATCACTGTATAGAATTGAATCCAGAAATGGATGGATAATGAAATGTATTGACCCTTGAGTCTGGCACTATCTAGCTATTGTATGAAATTCAAAATGAATTAATAAATGATTATGTTCATAAGGCCGAAGTCATGAATGATGTGCCCTTCCGCCCTGAGCCAAATGACTATTCCTACTACAATAGATGGATTTGGGGCATTCCGGAGCTCCGTGGTGATGCTAGTGTCCCTAGCCCAAACACTGGTAAGTCTCACAAATTCCGATCGTATCTATGAGTACTGATTAATGCCTTCCATTTGGAAGATGAATCCTTCCTTTGAGGGAAGATGGTAAATGACATGAAATGAAATGACATTAAAAGAAATAAATTGAAATGAAAGCTATGGTAGTTGCTATCTTGTACATGTCTATTAATTGTCTTATTATGCTTATCAATTGTTATTGTAGGAATTATCTAGACTTGCCTGGAATTAGAATTGTTTACTAAATGTATTGAATGAATTTAGTAAATGTACTAACATGTGCTATCACAAGTTTTGTTTATGCATTGTTGAACCATCGTGCTCATTAGTGTTATTGATGACATTACAGGCCCAATTGCCTATACCGGTCCAGCGGCCCCAGCGGCAGCGGAGAAAACCGTTGCGGTTCCTCTGAAATGATTGATAGAGTGGGATGGTCGGAATACCAATTGATATGGTATTCGAGTGCACAAATGAACTAAGAATGTTTTGAGAGATTCTTTTTGAAGATTCATTTTGGAATGTAATATGTTAAGAACTTGAATAGTTATCAATTTGCATAGTATTTAGATATGCTAGAGTTAATGAAAAAAGCAAATGAACGATACATGTATAAAGAACTTTATTTTGTATACATGTACATTTTGAATTATTTTGTCAATGTGTATTTCCACAATTTGTACAATTGACAGATATGTATGAATGAATGTTATCTCTTGTGGATTCTGTTTTAACTTAGATTAATTCAGAGTTCACGGGAGTAAGTATGGTCGTGGCCCTGGATTTTCGTAACTCGGACCTGGGTCGTGAGAGAGAGAGAGAGAGAGAGAGAGAGATGGGCATAATAGTGTGCATATTTCAACTATCCATTATGTCAATGATCATTAGAAGCATTAATGAAAGTATGGCACTAATCTAAGTCAATAAATCCCATAGTCATGGCCTTTTCTTACACAATCTTTTTCACTGAGGGATTGGGTGATTATTATGGCTATGACCCATTTACTCACATCTCCAAAAGATCAATGTTGCTACTTAAACTCTACATTTTTTTTTTTTTTTTTGTTTGGATGTGTGAACTCTTTTTCAGTACGAAGATGAGGATGGACAGTTCCAAACTGTATGTTTGATAACTATTCAATAGATGTTTGATTTGCGTCTTTCTGTGTTAGAGAGAGATATCCACCAAATTTAGTTAAATCCTTTGACCAAGATCAAATGTTTAAAATTATTTTCTTTTGAAGTTCTTGTTTTCTAATTTGCCTTATTATTTGACAGTTTGATTTATTTTGGCAAGGCAATGCCATCTCACGGAAATTTTATTTATTGTGACTTAAATTCTACTGTTTGATTTTCTCTTACTCATGTCATTTGTAAGAAGCGATAGGGGATTGTTTATGATTTTCTACATATATTTGTGGCTTAATATTGAATTGCATGGAGATGTGTTTTATGTTTTTATAATTGCATTTAAATTATTGGAGTGTTGTGGTTGTGTATAAATTGAAATTCATTGTTTGAAGGGGCATTAGGGTTGTATATGAAGTAATTTATAATATAGCAGGTACTTAATGCAGCTTGAAAAAAATTTAAATGTCTTCTCATTAAGGGGAGACTCTATCCTTTTTTTGTCTTTTTGACAATTTTAAGGGCTGATTTAGTTATTTAAATTGATTTACAACATGACTATCCTGCTTTTAGATTTCTAATTTAGCTAGTTTTGGATCCCATCAATTTATTTTGTTTGATAAAAAGGAATAAAGTGGGTCCCACTTGCTCAATAAAAAAGATAACATCTCATCAATGGAATATAGTCTGATTAATAGATAATAAATATGCCCCATCATTTTAATCATATGTGCACTTGTGATAATGGGTCTTAATTTGTTCAATATATAATGTGGGCCTTATTAGTTCAATCATATGTCCACTTGTAATAAGGGGTCTTCGTTTATTCAATAAAGTGGGCCCCATTTATTCAATCATACGTGCACTTGTGATAGGGAGTTTTAGTTTATCTTATATCAACAAGTGGACCCACTTAATACACTCATATGTCTTGGTCTTGTCAAACTGCCTCATATTAAGTGAGTTGTTTAAATGCAAGGAATCATTAGCTATGCAAATCCTTACCACGAATTTCCCTTGTCCAGTGAAATGGGAGGAATCTTAATCCTGCAGATTCCTCTATTGCTACCACACGCGCTCTTAGGATTTTTAGATCCAACCTCCCCCGTAGGATTTGTAAATCATCATGCTTTTGTAGATTTGCGCATCAAAATCACTTTTACCATGCTATATGTATCAATACACACTGATACCAATGTAAAATAATCAACTATTCAAATCCTTGGCAACGACCAAGGAGTCCCTATTCGGAGGAATCTTCAATATGCCGATTCCTCTCAAATTCCTCACATATTATCAAATGTTCCGTTTTGATATCTTTACACTCTTGGTAGGTCTAAGTTTAGAAGTTACATTATATATTTCTCTTTCTCAAGTCCTAATAAAGCTAGGTAGGATTACTCAAACACTTTTCACCCAAAATCTATCCTTTGCTAACCAAATGGACCAATTTAATCAACGCGAACAATACATAAAAACTTAAGAGATGATTCCAGACATTATTTGATTGGAAGTCATCAAATACTGATTTGGGAAGGCTTCATGTTCTCATATGCTTAGATTACTACATAAACTCAACAGACAAGGAAATAGACCCTTGATTCTTTTATCAAAACGGTGCGTGCATTGTTCTTTACTTTATTTGTGATGACGTGCACGTCTCATGCGGAGAAAACAAACAGTTGGTGTACAATGTCAGGTTCCTTGCAGGCAATGTATTGCTGACGGTGGTGATCCATTCTAGAGTCAAAAGTTTATTCCAAGTGGGGCCCACTTTTGTATTTCTTGTGATTGGAACTCTTTGGGCGCCAGCAGAGCACATTGCTTTTTGAGTTGGGCATTGTAATGGAAGCACCCATCAGCTAACTTAGTTTATGCATACATGATTTAAATTTACATTTTGTTTTCTCTCTTTTTCTTTCACATCGAGGGCTTGGATTATAATTTATAGTTGACCCAACATAGTTGAGATAAATCTTTAATGATGAAAACAATGATAGAGTGCATAAATCTGAATCCACGCGCTCTTACATGTCGGATGATAACATGAGTTATTGGAAATCAATAGTTGTTTCGATTTTTTCTTATGTAAATAGAGTTAAATGTAATTAGAATTATAGATAAATCGATAGCACCTGAGCTTATTGAAGCTTTAAGCCTATAATTGTAGGTATCCAGATCTTTTTTTACCCTAAAGAAGCCCTTTGTTTTAATTGTATAATCTATAAATTGATAAAAAGTGGACGGCTTCTTGGTGGAAAATTTGTACATTTGGATTCTTGTGGACTTATGCGTGTAACTTTGTGTGCATGTAAAGGACAGTTCGTCATTTGTTTAGAGTTGCCCCAATTTTGCATGACCCTATTGGTCGATGCTTCTTCAATTTCAACAAAACTTGAATTTAGCTGTCATGTTGCCTTCTAGGAGAGTTTGATGTCCCTTGTCAACTGCTTTTATGGAAAGAGTAAATACTCTTCATGTGGTATTCTTATTCATAGAATCCCTATAAAAGAACATGCAAGCACTGATTTACAAAGTGCCTTCTTGTTCCCCGAGGACTCCCTCACCAGAGGACTAGGGTACCAGCCCCCCTAAGTTGGGATACCCAAATAAAAAATAAAAAAAAAACTGAATATATAAAAATGGGAAGACTTCTATTTCTAAAAAAAAAAAAAAACATGTGTGGATATCTAGAAATGACCGACATTATCTCTGTTGCTATTGAAAAATGGACCAATGGGAGGTGGGACTTAAATACCCAGCCGCCACCCTAATTAATAATTCAATTCCTAAGAAGGTGAGGGTTGCATCTACATTAGGGTTGTACATGGGCGGTTCGGATTGGTTTAGCACTAAAATCAACCACCAAACCAAAACTATCGGTTTTTTAATTAACCAATCCGATCTGACCGATGGAGAGGGCTTAGTTGATTCGGTCCGGTCAGTTAAACCGTTTTTTTTTTTTAAATCAGAAATTGAAGATTTCAAAATGATTACACCCCTATAAGAGGGGCAGGAGTTGTCTAATGCCTGCCAAATGAAATTCTAAAATCTAAATAGTCAACTACTGAAATTACATAATATACCAGTCGGTTGGATTTAGGTGGTGATATGGAGGTTCAAACAGATAACATACCGATCTAATTGGTTTCTACGATTTTCAAACCGTAGACCAAATCAATCTACTACAAAATCGATTTGAACCGTCCGATTCGGTCTGATTTAGCGGTGATACCGGATTTTCTGTGCAACTCTAATCTACATGGCTCCCTTGCACAATTGCGCCTCTCACCTCATACGCTTCACTTCTCCTCTTTTTTGTTTTTTCTATTTTTATTTTTTATTTTTGCTAGACTAGCTAGTGAGACAGAGAAAACCTACCTGAGTAGGGATTGATGCCTAGGCAATCCACGTGAAACTCATTCACCTCCCGATGTTATCCATATTAAACTGAGCTTCTGTTTGGGGACTCTGTTGCGATTCATTTGAATATATATTCAATTTTATATGCATTCTAAGCAAAAGAGAAGGCCCCTACACCAAAATATACAGCAACAACCTTCACCTTTGGAGAGAAACCACAATAAATTCTTCAGAAGAGTGTCTTGTGGGGGAGGGGGGTGTTAGCAAATTAGCTGGTCTCCGTGACATCATTGACAAAAACGATTGTACTTTGTACCCCACATGTTTCCACTTTAATAAATAGTTGGTGCCTGGACCACTAATTAGTTGATCCCTTTCACTTTCATAAGAAGAATCAATGAACCACCACCATCTAACTTGGGCATGGACTCCCAAAGTAAAAATGGTGGCTCTCCTCATTCCTCATCTTCCCCAATGGGAAGTTGGGTGGACTCCTTACATGCTTGTTTGATAGACCAACATCCCTTTTTACCTTCCCCATTTTTAACTCTTGAAGCAACCCATGTGTATTTCGTTATTCATATGTTTATTGACAGACATTGTATATATATGTGCAGGACTTCTTCCACTTCCTTTTGCGTCCTTTTTGGACAAATTGGTCTCTTCTCGTACAGGAAAAACGTTTTCTTGCCCATGATACTTTTCTTTCATCACCAAAAAAATGCCGGTTGTAGATAAAGCACAGTGCCAATGTCAAAAAAGTTCATTTGACATGAATTCCATGATCTGGATGGATGTTTGGAATCAAAAAATATGATTACTTAGACATCAGATCCTAGTAATAAAAATAAATTGGTGGGATAACACAGGTTAAGTATGGGATAAATGTATTAGATATAGTGTGGCCCGTTTGCCATTAGGCCGATGATCAATTAAGTAGTTGGTTAATTACCACGTGAAGGTCGTTTTCTCCTGTTGACATTTCTGCATATGGACAGATGATGTTTTCATAATTGATACAGTAAAATTCAGGAGGCTGCCACCTATTTAACGTTTAGATCGAGATGTCCGGATGCAGATGTCTTGTAGGAGTATCAAGAGATCATCTCCCACCCTTGGTTTGGATTATCTAGGGTTCCATCATTTATAGCATTTATAGCAACTGTGATTATCAAAACGCTCAAAGTAAAGCCAATGCCAGGTCCATCTGAGACTAGCAAAATTGATTAGTGAATCCATTGCATAAATTGATAATACCATGCATGATTCTCACGTTGCTTGGATCAACCAGTCTACGTTACTATGTTTGTTGGCCCTTCTACACTCATTAGTCTATGTCGGAGACTTGTGCAGTTGTGCTCCCCGTTTATTGTGATGTGGAGTTGAAGCAATAGGGCCAATTCCAATGTTTGATTGGATCTAATTATTTTTATATAAAACAACTACTCTCTTTTTTTTTTTCTATTAGAATTGTATAGACAGTCCTATCAAATTAGGGAAACGCCAAGTATGGAAAGCTACCTTCGTCTCAAGCAGTTGAGAACCTTGCATGGGTGGGAGATAGTGTTTAGGATTATATGAGAAATTGGTCTTATAGGATATTCCTATCCTCCAATCTTAAATATCGAAATATATGGCCAAAATAAAATAAAGTGAGATCTTTTTTAGCATTCAAATTATTGTTTTAGATTAGAGGATTACAAATGTACAAATAGATTGATTTTTATTGAATCCTAATTTGCAATGACCTTGGCAAGAATTGTATGTTGACAACATGGGATTATTTCTCTTTTAAAAGATGTTTTAGAACAGGAAAATCGTTTATCACATCGCTAATAACAGCCCAACCGCCAATCCAAAATAACTTAGTGGTGAGGCACCTCGTTTTTACGAAAACAATCAAATATATATCCTTTAGTGTAGTGATGATGTTTGATGGTGAGGAACTTGAGTACGTGTGCATGTGTAAATATTCACCGTAGTCTAAAAGACAACATGGACAGCCTTTTGTACCCATTACTAGGGTCTTACTCTGAAATTCCCCTCTTTACTAGAAGTAGGTCAAATTTTGATCCAAACAAGTTTGGACCACCTTTAAATTGATCAAAAGCAAAGCTGGTGGTTAAAAACGAAAACCTAAAAGGGGAGTGGATCACGTATTCCATACACGATCAGTCGAATGGTGGTTCCAAAATTGATTGAATAAATGTTTCCTACCATTAATGAATAGTAATAAGGAGTGTTTAGATTTCTAATTTGCGTCAGTCTGTTGTATATACAAGACTATCCCTTTTTCAGAATCAAAATAGAGAGAGGTGCATTTTGTTAATCTCAAAAATATCTACCTATAATTCCCAACGTCCAACCCAGTAGTTTAGAAGTCCACCTAACGTTTTTTATACATGTGCCCGTGCATGTCTTCTTTGATTTGATTGAAGGGACGTGTTACCACGGAATTTTGAATTTCATTGGCATGCTGATCAATAATTGCACGGAATTTTGAATTTCAGGGGCAGCTGTTGGAAGATGTCGATATTTACTTGGTAAGTTGACGGCTTCCCATTAAAAAGGAACAGAGGAAAGAGGACATAAATGGCCGTACGGTATTTTACCTTTAAAATAAAATAGAGAGAAGTAGAATATAAGTTGGTTATTATACTATCTTATTTTTAGTTATTTAAGATGAAATAATTTGGCTTTTTATATGGGGAAATAGAGTTTTTTTGTCTTTTAATAAATAAAGGTAGTTGTTCATTTACTTTTTTTTTTTTTAAAGAAGGAGAGAGTTTTAAATAAAAATGCTTTTGATTTGATATTTAATTTTATTTGACTTGACTTTACTTAATAAGTAAAATTATTAAACAGAGGGCACATTTTGATGATAGGCAAGGGGGCAAATAGTCAAAATTGATTTGAGTCGCAGTCGCATTAAAAGAAGTCTAGTAGGCAAGGGGGTTGTATATGAGTTGGAAGTTCAACCCATATTTGACATGTTTTAAAAAACAGGAAGGTCTAAGAGCATCAACCAACATTAACCCTATGTTTGGGAAAGAAGGAAAGTGGGGGGAGAAAAAAAAAAAGGGGGAAATGGAAGGAAAGTGGAAATTGATGGTATTTGGGAAGGGGGGAGGAAAAGTGGGGATAAAATTCTTGTGGGGCCCACCTTAAAACTTTTCCTTCAAAAATGGGGGGAAAGTATGAAGGAAAGAGGAAATTCTTTGTAATTTTACTAAACTGCCTTTTTCACTTTTTCACTTTTTCATAAAGTAAAGGTAAATTAGTAATTTTCTCTCTACCTCGCAAACAAACAAAACCCTACTTTTTCACTTTTATTTCCCCTACTTTTTGATTATCCAAACAAGATGAGGTAAAATTAATTTTCCCTCCCCCCCCACCCCCAACCTTCCCAAACATAGGGTAAATGCGGGTGAGCTCGACCTAAATTTAAAACATGTATTCATGTACGTGAACCCATTTAACCCAGCTCAACCTGTAGAATCTTGGCTCAAATTCAATCAATTTCAAATATTAGGCTATATTTAAGAGACAAAAGAAAGCAACTGCGACTCAAATTCCAGATTACTTGAATTTAGCTACTAGCTTTACTTGAATTAAAAAATTTCTATTGAGAAGATAATAAAAGTTTAGAATGGTTTGGGTTCTGATGCTTAGATTTCATTGACATGTGGATGAAGCTGGCCGGGGAGATTTCATTGCCAGGTTGTCTTAGTGGTGACATGTTACATCTTGTGGGGTTGCTAAATGAGTTATGCAGATCAGGAGGGATGTGGCCTTACTTTTTGATACACCTCACATTTACATCCCTGCTATTTGTCCAGTAGGGCAACTGGATTCCAACCATGTGCAACTGTTTTGGACTACAAATTAGGGCTAAGCTCAATCTATTTGTTTAATATCAAGGCATGTGTCTTTTACCTAATTAAGTCAAACCATCTACTCAAAGCCTCGTGGGTTACATGAGCCCAAGGCTAATCCATGGGACATTAGGCTAGAAAACAATTAATTGCCACCCACAAAAAAAGATCAGCCATCTTGTCCGAAGTTGGCAGGTTTGACTAGCCCACAAGAAGCCTTGGATTAGTAATATAATCAGCCGGGGCACTAAAAATTAAAAAATCTAAATATCCTTTTATTTTAATCAAATATTATATGAGTAGTCAATCCGACATTGAGCTCAGGCGGAATCAGGAATTCTTCCTTTGGGGCCACTATGTAGAAAAAAACTTATTGCGAGGGCCACATGTAAAAAAATATATGTAGTTCTCAAAATATATAGGGGCTTTTTTGAGTTTTTTAGGGGTCATACGTGAAGAAATTATGAAGTCTTCTGAGACCTCATCTATTAAAAATCCAAGCCATCAAAAATGAAATTCTTATTCTTGTGTTGAATATCTCCAAATTTTACTTCAATATCAGTCGGTCTCACTATAAAATTAAAAACGTGATTAATGTCATGGTTAATCATATATAATATGTTTTTATTGTATTATTAGTTATATGTTAAATCAATCAGACCAGCTCCAATTAGAGTACATTTTGAGAACATATGAATAGTCCAACTGATTGAATATTCCGTTTCTCATCCCAACTGTCAAAAGTTTAATTCTTAGGTCCTCTTCCTTGCATATACAGGTGGTCTTCTCCCCAACATTTGTTCTGGTTCGATCCCTCAATCGAGTTTCTTTTATAGATCTAGACACAAAATTAATTTCTAAGGTAAGAAACGTTCCAATTCCAAGCTTGAAATCAAAATGTTCAAAATAATTAACACATGGCTATGATATGGGGCCCACCTTATCTCCCATCAGATTCCAATTTAACAGTAAGAAATGCATTATGAGGTGTGTGGGCCCCATCTGACCGATAATATTGGAACATCCCCCAACTCAACTAGGTTCCACCTCCACCGCCCAAAATCCTGAAGCAGCAAAGGATTTGTGTCTTGATTGGTGGGTTGTCAGGTTTAGACTCATCAAGCAGTGGGCCCCACCGGATGAAAGTTTCAAACCTCCTGCCTACCCCCACTTTTTTCATCATCCAAGATTCCTTCTATTCCGAACACAAGTGTGGCCACCACGCGTCAACTCAGCCCTAATTGGCATACTTGAAAAAAAAAAAAAAAAAAAAAGAAATTTGAAGATGTGAGACACTCCTGTCATTATGAGATAAATCAGGACCGTTGATAAAATAGTGGCCCCCTCTGCAGATGAAGGTCTATATTGTGAAAATGAACTAATCAGGCCAGATTTACTGGTTGGGTGAATGGCCAGAAACTGGCAGGCAGGAAGAAGTTAATAAAAAAAAAAAAACAAAAAACAAAAATTTGATTAGATTGAAATTTGGTACTCACCTTATCAACATCAAACCAATCAATGTTTATCTATTGGTGTGATTGAGGCCTTCTGCAGTCATTATGAAGTATTTGTGTCGTCCATTATTTTTTCTTAAATTTAAAAGGTCTTCTTTCGCTAAAACTTTTATTTTCCTTTAAATAACTTGCCTATTATTTTAATTCCAGAAAAAATGAGAAAAAGTGATGAATGGATATTTCTACCATGGTTAATTGAATTTGAGATATTAATGCATGGTATCTTAATTAATAGAAGGCATTACAAAGATCAAGACGAATCCTTATTAAATGCATATGAAATATTCATTTTACCTTTGATACACTTTGTTATATCCCATGCATTATTTTTTATTCTTTGCAGTAATGCCCCACCCATATTAGTTAAAACAACTTCTAAATTATCACTTAATATGCTTTATAACAACTTTGGTTGGTGAATATTATGTAAAAGTAATCAAGAGACATAATCCACAAATGCTTTTAATATTAAGAAATATCTACATAAAGATTCAGTTTTGCAAGCAGGGGAGCCCTTCAAATTTCTCTTTGGGGACACTTTGTAGAAAGGTTTTTTTTTTTATTTGAATGGGCATATGTACAGGAGATTAAAAAAAAAAAAAAAAAGGGCAAAAGCTTTGACCAAGTTTCTCACTAACTTGAAAATCTTACTCAATTGTAACATGAGTTTTGATGTTATTATCTATAGTTGTTAGGTGAAGGAGATTTGAAATTTGATGAAGGACTTGATCCTTTAATTTTAATCAAAACAAGTTTGGCGAGAATTAAATGGTTCCTGTTAACTAACTCAATCTATCATTAAACCATATTAACTGTCCCATCTGTTTGAGTGGCAAAACTGCAATGGATGGTGGCTTCATTGGGACCAAACCAACCATACTAATTTGATTTCACCCCAGCTATAATTAAAAAGAACAATTGAACTTCAAGCAAAAGTTGTAAACTACAATTTTAGTAAGTTTGGTTGGGTTTACTCAATTAGAGCTCAAATGTGGATGGGTTTTTGCTAACCACAAGCATCAAAAGTAATCTTGACCATTTGACATTGGAAGTGTCATTTGTGGACTACCATCTAACATATCATGGGCCAATTTGTTTCGTGTAATTGAATTTAAAATCGTGGAAACAAATTTGAAATTAAAAAAGCGATCATTTAATTAAGAGAGGTGTGAGAAATGAATATCCAGCAATTAACTTAGTAATTCAACTCATATTAAAGTATTAAAGCAAGGGTTTCATTTACATCCCTTTCTTTACATCCTTCACCGTTCAAATCTCACATCTTAGGCATTTGATGGAGCTCATTTGGTTTGAGCATGAATTCTCGCCTGGCTATCTTAATGGTGATATGATTTAGTTATTAAAAAACGTTTACCGGCGCACTTACACACTATATATGTGCATCCAAGTTGTCTTAGAGGTGAGATCTATTGTGAAATTCACATACTACATGTGATGTGCTGTTTTAAAAAGTGTTGCGCATTGTGCTCAATTACTGTATATTCCATACAAACAAACAAGCTCGATAAAAAAATTTCAACATATTAATTATTTATCTTCAAAGCACTACAAAGTAATTAGCCCAACAATCTACCACTGAAAAAAAAATATTTATACTAGAATTAAAGAAAATCAATTAATTAACACAAAAGCCATGGCATATCTGGAAATTATCCGTTAAAAATTGGGTGTTCATACAAAATCAAGAAATACTCCCCTCATCGTCGCCTATTTATACCTCGAGAGAGCTCCATTTCCAAAACTCTCTCTACCTCTCTCTCTCTCTCTCTCTCTCTCTCTCGTGTTCTCTCTCTCGTGTTCTCTTTTCAGGTGCGAAACAGTAGAAGAAGCTTTTGGGGTTTTCTTCACTGGTTATGGGATTTGGGCGATGTCGGGAGATAGGGTTTCTGTTGAGTGCTGCAAAGGCATCAATGGCCTAGAAAAGGTCGTCTTGAGAGAGGCTCGCGGCAGCTCCGCTGAGGTAACAATCGATTTCTTCTATTATTCAAATTCGAACCGGGAAACCCTAGGATTCTTGAAATCATGTGCAATTTGGCATCAATTTCCCTCCGATTTGTGTCTTTCTTCCCGATTACTTCGGATCTGTTGCAGTTGATATCTTTCTCTGCTTCTTTTCCGATTTCTTGATCAATCTCGGTGATAAATTTGATCGATTCCGTGTTAGAATGCGTTTGGACGTAATGAATCCTGAATTGATAGAAAAAGATCTGTGTAAGGTTGTTCAGATTCCGGATCATCGTGTGCACGATGAGATCCGAGTCATTCAATTGCCGGTATTGGTAGGGCAGAGTGCGAAAAATGAGCTGGGTCAGATGATCCTGGCTGCTGATTGCAATATTTCTTTCTCTTCTCGATTTTTTCGGATCTGCTGCTACTGATGTCGTTCTATTCTTCTTTTTCGGTTTCTTGATCAATCTCGGTGCTAATTTTGTTCGATTCTGTATTAGAATGCGTTTAGATGTAATGAAACCCTGAATTGATGGAAATATGCAGTGTTAGGTTATAAAGGCCCTGTATTGCGTTTTCATCGCGTGCCATGTGATCCGAGTCATTATTCAATTGCACTGGTTAGGATCATCGTTGCAGTTAATTGGAGGATTTTTGCCTATCGAATGTAGATTGCTGGTTCTGTCTGTTTGTAATTGTTAATCAGCTTTCAATCAGTGGCTAGGATTGTTCCAGCAATGCGATTCTGGTGCATGTCCCGGTTTCTATCATCGTGAAGAGAGACAAAGGGGAGAAGAGATGTGTAATGAAATAGATCTTGGAGTTCTTGATACCATACTCCTGCAGTCTGTGATTATAATTGTTCTGCTGGCGTGATTCTTGAGGGAATGTTCAGACAAATTATTTACAATTTGTTTTTTTCAGTAGGAGGGAAGGAAAGAAAGAAAGGAGAAAAGGGAAGACCCTGAGAAAGGAGAAGAGATAAGTAATGAAATTGATCTGGTGTGGATTTTGATATCTATGATCATTCAGCTGCTGTTCTTGGGGCATGTTGGTTCCAATTTCTTCTTTACGGGGAGAGTTGATGTGGCACATTCATTGTCACTTCTTTCATCGTGATGAGAAATGTGTGAAAGAAAGATAATGGGACATAACAGTTTTGTTTTGGTTATTGATATATAAGATCTTGATGTAGCTCACATTGTCTATAACAATTTAAGGGAGGATTATCATTTTCTCATTGAGTTCTATCATTCACGAGTCAGATGGTTTTCGAGCAACATGAAATTGGTTGCTTATATGGGTTATTTAACTGCCTTTCTCTCTAGAATAGTTTTGTGCCATTTTTTTTTCACTACTATTGAGAATTTTAATCGTAAATCTTGAGAAAGTGATGCCATTTATGATAGGCTATTGGTATTTTAGGTGTGAAAATTTTAAAATTCATTTAGATTTGGCGTTTGAGGCAAAGGAAGAAAGCAAGAGTGTATGATTTGTAAACTTTATAAATTCATATCCTCTCATTGCATGAATAAGAAAGTGATTGTTCTTTGTTTTGTGAATTTTCTCATGAAATTTGTGTGGCTCTGGTTCCCAGCAACTCTAGCTTATTTTCTCCTATTTTGAAGGCCAAGTTGAGAACTCCTTAGCTCATTTTCTGGTAATTTGATAAATTTGGATCATTTGTTTATTCTGAGTTGAATATGTGATCCTTCTATGTTAATGGATGAAGTTAATTAGAAGTTCAGTCGCAGCGGACCCGCTGACTACTTGTTATCTATTAGATTATTGTCTATCTTCTTTGAAAGAAGATTTAGAGGCATAATGACTCTTCTAAGGTATGTGGATGTCATCATGAGATATTTGGTCTGTGTTGGGATGCTTTCATCAGCCTTTTGAAGGGGCTCATCGAATTTGGAGGAAGGGGGATGAGGAGACGGTTGTGTGCATAACAACTAATATATCAGCCAAAGACCAATATATTTAGACTTTGACGGATATGGTCTGAAACTGTGTTTTAAGTCCATGATGAGAAGGCATGCTATATGATACATATCATCTGCAGCCCTGCCAAATGCCATCTTTATGGCCCCATGGGCTATAGCAGTACATTTGAGTGCCAAGAATAAGTTGACAAATAAAGCTCGAATGTTCTCTAATATCTAATGTGAGCAGTTGGGGAAGGCCCTACGGTCAAGAGCTGCAAGCCTCAAAGGCAATGCAGTCTTACCATTCCTAAGAGGAAAATAAATTAACATTGTGCTAATTTTAGTTTTTGGCTTAAATAGTTAAGTGGAATTTCAATTGTCGATGCAGATGATTTTTATGATTCCATCCCGACATAAAGATATGACCTTCTATCTCTCATTGTATTTTGCCCTTTATTTCAAGCAACATTGCTATTCAATATATGGGACAAGGCTAAGATAATGAATGCTCTTATCGGTGATAGAAATCTGGGTTGAAGAATTTTAGTTCTTAATTGGAGCTGACATTATTCGTAACCAATATTTGCTAGACAAGCCTGGTTTGAAATTGCAAATTTGACAAATGGAGGGGAAAATGGAGAGAAATGGACAGATTGTTTTTGGTGGAGAAGGCTCTACTGGGAAGTTCAAATTGTGGTTGGGGCCTGGGGTTGGTTAAACACAAAGGGATCTTCAGGCCATATCTCTCTGCAAAGAAGATATGCATTTTGATAAGATTCTGTTGTAGTATCGCCATTTGAAGGTGCTCATGTCGCAGATGCAAGGTTGCATTGCAGGTTTGTGTCATGTTATCATTAAAAAAAAAGACATTTTTTTTCCCTAGATCGCCTTCATAGATTTGGTTGTTCTGGGCAAGTGGATTCTTGCTAATGGCTATGGAGCTGGAGGCAGTTGTAGTTGATACTTCAATCTGTGCATTTGGGTGTGAAATTTACGTAGTCCACCTGTTACTTGACAATTGCAGATATTGCCTGTCCTTTTTAATTTTTCGCAACCAATAGTCTAAGAGTCCCACTCAACCACCTTGACTTGCAGCCAAAGGGCTGTCATTTACTGGCTTGTGAAATTCAATGTATTTACTGTAGAAGGATGTAAACTTTCTTAGATGTAACCTTAATGTCTATGGAGCTGGAGGCAATTGTAGTTGATACTTCAATCTGTGCATTTGGGTGTGAAATTTACATAGTCCACCTGTTACTTAACAATTGCAGCTACTGCCTGTCCATTTTTCTTTTTCACAACCAATAGTCTAAGAGTCCCACTCAACCACCTTGACTCGCAGCCAAAGGGCTGTTATTTACTGGCTTGTGAAATCCAATGTATTTGCTGTAGAAGGATGTAAACTTTCTTAGATGCAACCTTAATAGATAGGATTAAAAATGATGAAGTAACTCCAGTAAATGGAGTACTTCTCCTATATTGTAGAAGATGCTGTGTGTTTATTTTCCTCTTAATGGTTTCCTGGTTGTAGGAGCTATTTTTGCATTTTGCTGGTGCTGCTTTCTGTACATTTGTCTTGTACTATGTTGATTCTTTTTAATAAAGTGAAGTTACCACTCAAAAAATTTGGGGGTGTTAATCCTGATTAAATTGACTCAGATTTAGTGGCAGTTCTGTGTTACCTGATTTTAATCCAAATGAAGCTAAATCTAATGGAAGGTTGTATCCTTTATGAAAATATAAAACTGTTTTTTCAATTGATTCTAAACAAGCTATTCAGCAATCGTTGAGTTAGCTAATTTGAGCTTCTTTGATTCATAGAGATGATTATTTTTAAAAATAAGAAAGGCAGGTTGTTATTTGTAACGGTCAGAAAACTCAGGTGGGTATATGTAAATTTCCCTTTCCTTTTCGCTTGCAATGTGCTCTGTTGACTGAATTCCTGCACCCTGACATAAATTATTACGACCTGTTGCTTTTGGACTTGACCACTTGTTTGTTTACAGGTGTATTTGTATGGGGGTCAAGTGACATCTTGGAAGAATGATCATGGTGAAGAGTTGCTTTTTGTAAGCAGTAAGGTATTGCTCATTAGTGGAAGTTTTCTGTCAAATGTAGGGCAGCAGTTTGAACTTCTTCATTGGCAATTTATGTGGGTGGGTTTAGACTCCTAATAGTGTCGTTCTTATACCTTAACTTATATGAGGGCGTTGCTTAAGGGGAACTTATCCTATGTGCTTGTAAGCACAATCTGCAGCTTTTCTGGCTTGTGGGGCCCCACTCCCTTCCTCGAGAATCAAGAAGCCCAAAACCACAAGATGAAGTGCTTCATTTGGTGGCTAAAAATTATCAAACTTAGATGCCCTCATATCAAAGGTTAAAGTGATTTGATGGTCCCAATTATTTGCATACCTAGGTGATCAGTCCTGCCCCCTTCACTCTCCCTACGTCCCCACCACCAACACCACCACAACCAAAGTGTCACCCACATTAATTCTACAATCTTTCCTAGACCCTACGTATATTCTCCATTGGATTGATCATGCAAACATTACTTATGTACTTAATCTGATGGGGCTGAATATATGCCCTTACAAGGGTGAGATGATCAGCTGGCCCCTATTGTTTGCAAAATCCTAGGCCATTTCATGCATCCAAGTGGGTCTCACAGGTCATGCCACTAATTGCTCTATTGAGGCCTGGCTGTCTTGGAAATTTTCTCTCTTACATTGAGTTAAGAAATTTTATGGGGAACATACATTTCTTATAGAAGGTAATATTACAACACAGGGATTTTACTCCTTTTCTACTTAAAACTGTTGTAGTTACTTGCCTGTTCACTTACTTTTTGTAGGCTACTTTCAAGCCTCCAAAGGCTATACGTGGTGGGATTCCAATATGCTTTCCTCAAGTACGTCTTTGTTTTTTAATGCTTGTTCTTTGGTTCTTGGAGTATTACTGTACTTTGACTATATTCATGTAGCATAATCGAAATTACTTTGAAACTGCAGTTTTCAAGTCATGGAGTTCTTGAACAACATGGGTTTGCAAGGAACAGGTCTTGGTCCATAGACACTAACCCACCACCTTTTCCTACAAGCAGCTCCAACAAGACTTTTGTGGACTTGCTTCTCAAGCCATCTGAGGAGGATGGCAAGATATGGCCTCACAGGTATCCTGAGTAGTGAATGCAGACCATTTTGTTTTGGAAGCCGTAACACTTTAATGTTTCGCACATGCTAAATTTCTATTTTCTTAGATTACTTCATGATTGATGGTGCTGAAATTTTCTCGGAAACAAATTTATAGTTTGGCTGAATACGTGGTATGTTGTTCTGCAGCTTTGAGTTTCGTCTGAGGATAGCACTAGGACCTGGTGGAGATCTGATGCTGACCTCCCGCATCCGAAATACTGATTCAAAACAATTCAATTTCACATTTGCGTATCATACATATTTCTCCGTTTCTGATATCAGGTGTGCGAATTAATTCTTGATGAGCTTCATTAATGCCTGCCAGAAGTATTCTCTGTCTGGTATCTTTGATGATGGAAGATGGATTTATTACTTTATTTGATACAAAAAAGTGCGCTTTCTATTTCATTGACATAATACCATGACAATGGAGCAACCTGTTGATATTTAATATTGTATTGGGTCATGCAATGAGGGCGTGATTCCCTCCCATGAATGGTTCAATCCAGTCCTCTTGGATCTCATTGATATTAACAATTGTGTGAATAATGAAGCGAGAGCATGATTCACTCCTACGAATAGTTCTATCCTGTCCTTTCCCCAAGTTAAGTGATGGGCCTGATTATCATGGATTTTGGGTGGGATTCATGATATTGACCATTTGGGCTGATTCATGCCATGGAAGGATTTAGTCCAGTGGTTCGTAGCACCCTGGTCGAAATGATTTGGGTCATCACCTAGCATGAGATCTAATAATCCAGCAGTGGGCCCATAGAGTGAAGTGGAGGATTTGATTATTTCGCATTAGTATTGATTATCGGTGGTAAATCATTATTGATGAACTAAAGCAAAACTATGTACGAAGGATCAAAATAGACGGGGTAGAAGTGCTGGGGCAGAGCTAGATAGGGAAGATAATTGGAGGCGTATGGGGTTTCTCTCTTCCACCTGCATTTTTTTACCGGAGTATCCGCAATATCATTGGCATCCACAAGATCTCTAATTCATTTACAGGCTGAAAATAAAAGATGTCAACTTTTTTTCCACTCAGGTGGAGGAGAGCATTGAGGATGCCCTAAACCCTTTTCTCTTAAAGTCAAGTTCTTACTATGCAGATTTCTTACCTGTATCACAGTATTATTGCCTGTTTCTAATCTTTACTCTCTAGACAGAGCCTTGAATGGACCAGCATTTATCTTGCATTATAATTAAGTGGTTCATAAACAAGAAGTTATAGGTAAGCTTTAAATATCATCAAGTCATGTAACCATAAATAAGAATCCCAAATATAATTATCCGTTAGTATGCTATTTCAGTCTGCATAAAAAATAAGTGGGGACTGGAGAGGTTAAAGGATGAGGAAATAAACCCCTCATTGAGCTTTAACGACCTTTAAGGAGCCATCATGGGTGGTTCATTCACGGTGATGTTTTAAGTTTTTACCATTTTCAAGGAGTCAGTTTTGGACTCTAACCTGATTGCTTTCCCATTGGGCCCAAAAATAGGACCCAATCCCAATTTTTTTTAGCCATGGGCCCTTCAGGTGGGTACCCATAGACATCCTTGAGGGCAAATGAACTGTGTCTGTGTCAAAAACATTTCAGGTGCAATGGCATGCAGCCGCAGGCAAATAATGGCCAGCTGTTCACTAATCCTCTCCCAGTTTTCACTTTTCACTGAATTAGTGAGCTGGTGACGACAATGCAAGGAATAAAGGAAGGTTGCAGGGATAAGCCATTGATGGAAGCAAGACCAGGAACAGATGCATACCACAGAAAAAAATGACCAGGAGATTTGTTGGTTAATAAGAGAGCGATGCATCAATACGATCCAATGCCTATTGCAAAATCCTTTTTCATCATATTGGCCATATCCTAAAATAATTGCATGGATAACTTGCTCTAGTTATTTAACAAATCCAACCGATTTGGTGTTTTATGGGTTAGGAAATCAGATTAACTTTATAAATCTTTTTTGCTAGAAGCTCCTAGGTGGATGCTCTCATGTTGAGATACAATACATACAAACCCATGTTTGCGGAATTTTGACATCTAATTTTTGACTTGATTGTATTCAGTGAAGTGCGGGTGGAAGGATTGGAAACTCTGGACTATCTAGACAATCTACATAACAGGGAGCGATTCACAGAGCAGGGAGATGCACTAACATTTGAATCTGAAGTGAGTATTCAGTTTGAGTTTTGAAATTTACGATTGCCAACATGGTTCTAAATTACTAGTGCTGCTACATTTCAGACGAAAAAAAAAAGAAAAGAAAGAAAGTTACTAGCATTATTCTCCTTTTTGTTTTCTGTGTATAACAGGTGGACAAAGTATATGTTAGTACACCGACCAAAATTGCCATTCTTGACCATGAGAAGAAGAGAACATTTGTTTTACGCAAGGATGGACTTCCTGATGCTGGTGAGAACTGAGAATAAACATGCCAACCTATCTGTCATTATCTGTTTACGGTCTTCTACAGTTCTTTTTTTTTTTTTTTGGTTTGTGGTTGGGTGGGTGTGGGGTTACAAATAAAGTAATTTCTTATATCAATCATGGTAGGATATTTCAGGATTTTCCCAATTTAATCAGCCATCAAGGAAGCAAGTACTTCCTTTCATCATGCAATTATGTAGCAAGGTCTTCTACAGGAGACTTTGCATGCCGATCAAGCTGATCTGTAATTGGGAATCGGGACCAGGTCGTCTGGTTGGCAATTGGCATCACCATGTATAAACCATACCCCACAAGATCTTGATTTGGTTGGTTTGGTTGTTTCCATGTTTGAATATGAACAAATTGTTTGATTTCCTCTAGTTGTCCATGTGGGCCATCAATTGAACATTGCCACTGTTAGGATTAGTGACAAGATTATAATCTTATCATCAGATGAGAGTAGGTATCTCTCTCTTATACAGACAGCCAAGAAATGTAACAGTCACAGATACTCTAATTCTCTTAACAAGATGCCTAGGTATTTTTGGCCTAAAAGTAGAACTTTGGATACCAAGATATAGTTGCCATATTTCTTGTAGGATATATATTTTTTTTAACACTTCTATGTCTTGCCTATGAATCCTGATTCCGATTATCTCATCAAATATATTAATAGTTAGAGGAAGGATTTATGGCCCAGTTATAATTTCCCTTGCTTTGATCAGTTTATTATGTTTCTGTCACAACTCCTTTTGATTTTTGTACTGTTTGACATCCATTCCTTGTTTTTGCTGCAGTGGTATGGAATCCTTGGGACAAGAAGGCAAAAGCCATGCCAGATTTTGGGGATGACGAGTACAAGCATATGCTGTGCGTGGAGGCTGCAGCGATTGAGAAGCCCATCACTTTGAAACCTGGCGAGGAATGGAGAGGAAGGCAGGAGCTCTCTGCTGTTCCATCCAGTTATTGCAGCGGGCAACTGGACCCTCAAAAGGTTCTCCAAGGATGACAGTTCTGTTTCTTAGTAGTGCATCTCCTAATATAGGTATTTCCTGAACCTGAAATATAGTTCAAAATAATTGGTTGACGCCTAATTTCTTGCTACAAGGGTGTTTTGGGCCGGCCCTGCTGGGCCTCAATCATATGCGGCCTACCTTGTTTGTTTCTGGAGCCTAAAATTCCTACACCAGAACTGGACTTGATTCAAAATTTGCTGTGCTTCAGTAAAAAAATGTCATATAATCTGAGCTGGGGCCTTGCTTGCTTAGTTTGTGGGCTGAACATCCTTCCTGAATAGTAAATTGGTTGGGTTTGGGTATGGCCCATACTTGGTAACCGACCTGATCCTACTCATCCTGACTCAATTCACACCAACTTGCCGACACCAGATTATTCTAGGTTGTGGCTGGCATTTTCAGCCTGACCCATGGCCACCCTTAGTCCCATCCCATCAGGCTAGCTTCCACTGCTTGACTCTGACATAGGCTTACACATTTCATGGTCGAGAAGCTGAATTTTTCATATTGCCCATGACAGTAGTTAACATGTTTCTAGTGTCGTAGAAACTTTAATACACTTTCCTTGCTCAAATATGCTGCTCTCAGAATAGAGACAAAAGGAGTTATAGCTAAACCTGAAATGATCATCACTTTATTTAGTTGCTGGATATTCCTAATTGTCAGTGCCAATACTAAATAAATCTCCCTGGGGAGTTTGAAAACATAATAAACTTACATCACCCCAAGTATTCTCTCCTCTTAACAGAGACACTGTTTATACCAGTTTGTGCCTTCCATTTATGTTCACTGGGTATCTGCAGGTCTTTTTACCAAATCCCAGACCAGTTTCAAACTGCGATCCTGCGTGTGTATCGACTTTGTTGGTTTGAGTTTTTATTATTATCTTCTCTAATGGGAATTGAATGTATTGGTGTTTTAGCATTTTACTTCTGAACCTGCATTTGAACTTTTTGAAAAAATCAATCATGATATATAGATAATTCTATTTTCATGAATGTAATGTTTTGTGTGCTTTTCACTTTCCAAATAAGAGTGGAGGGCTCCTTTAACTAAGTCTGCTCTAAACTCATTAAAAACATTAATGAAAACTCCCAAATTGAAGAAAGTAATGCCCTGAGAAAACTTGGTTGAAGTAGGCAGGCTGAAATGGATGGGACAGACCCAGGCCCAGCACATGACTCAAAACAGTTTGTGAATGTATATTGCTTGCATATACTTTTCTTTTGATCTCGACACTGAATGAAAAACTTTGGACTTGGTATTTGTAGGCACTCTTGTTGTATCACAGGCTCAGTTTTTGGCAGTGGATTTTGTCCGTCATCATTTTCTGGTCACAGGCGGATTCAACAGAAGCAGAGCTTCTATCAAATAACTGATGCTTTCTTTGAGCAATATTTGGCATATCAAAGAAATCCTGGGAAAATGAAACAAGAAAAAGAAAAAGAAAAAGAGAAAAAAAAAGGAACACCTGAAGTTGGGCGCATCATTGTGCTTTTGTATATTTGTAGAACTGAATTTTCATTTGTAAGGACAAGGGTATGTGAAAAAGCTTTATCTTGGTTGTCTGAGAGAGAAATAGGTGGGGTTCTTTTATGTCCTGCTATTGTAGACCTGGCCGTGCTTTGAATTTGAAATGGAGCTGCTTTCGATATTTTGATTTCCCTTGTCGGACTACCTTTTTTGTCTTCTCATGAGGGACCTTTTCTGTTGAATTGATCATTGAAGTCATGGTTGGATGTATTGTAATTTTATCATTGACCAAATGGATCATGCTCATGGGATGAATGCAAAACAGCGAATCTAGAGGGCTACCAGTAGCCTGGCCTACTGGGCCTTCTTTTCTATCTCGCTTTGGGCGTTGGCTGAACAAGATTTTAGGCTTGTGGCTCGGCCACATCAATACCCTTATAATATAACTGTGCGGTCGGGTTCAAGTCCCACTAGCATGGTTAGCATAAGTTTTTCAACATGAATATTGTCGTCCCTAGACCACAAAAATAGTTAAAAGGTTTGTTGTTCCAACTATTTACCATAAATCAGCTCTGCTGATTTCTAACCTTCTGAACCATTAGAACTGGAGCTGGAGATGGGAGGGAGAGTCAAAAATGAAAGTGAAGGTCTACTTTCATCAGTAGAATTGGACCTGGAGATGGAAAGTCCAAAAAAAGACGGTGAGGGACTCACTTTCATCACATATTCAACCATCCGACTTTACGCGGGCCTTGTGACCCCACCTTGGGTCCAGACTCCAGATCCCTGGATATCATGAACACCTGAACTTGGGTAAGGGATTCTGCGTGTATCTACGCTGAAGTAGATTGGTTCCAGCCCGCAAAGAACCAACATGGGCACGGGAGAAGTGCTTTGGTAGCACCATGAGTCTTTATCCAAGTCTCACATAGGCACCATGAGTCTTTATCTAAGTCTCACATTGGAAATATTAAATTTTAACTCTGGGGCTATAAGTAAACCCCGTTTTAACTAACAAGACGCGTTTTAAAACTCGCTCGGTCTTAACTCAACCTGGTGTGTTGTTGTTTTGCACTTTACATGTCCAAACATCTCAAAAGTATTTTACATGTCCAAATATCTCAAAAGTATCTCTTTTAGTTTATCTCAATTTTATCACCTATTGATACTATCCTTAAAGGGGTCAGCTCTCTTAAGCTCAAGCTTAGAATAAGGTAAGCTCAAATGTGTGGTGGGGCTCACCTGGGGACCCACGTGGGGATGGGGGGTGGGGGGATTTCAAGAACTCCATGTGATCTTCCTTTCTACAAATATTTAAAGCGGTCATGTGTTTGGTCAGGTGGGCCCTACAAGCATAGCTTACGAGATTTTATCCTAGGCTTAAGCTTATGAGAGCTTTGCTCATCCTTAAATACTTTCTCTCAACTTTTGTTTTTTTTCCCTCTAGCTTCTTGTTACCACAGATCCATCTTAACAATCTCATATACCCATCTCAAGAATCTCATCTTTGTTTAAATATGAATATCTCAATTAATTCTAATCAAAGTAAAATACGAAGTTATTTAATTAGCCTTTATTAGTATAAATGATGATTAAATTTTGATGAAGTTTAAATCAAAACTTTGTTTTGTCTCCCAATTTTAAAGGATCCTAATTCTCTAAAATCATTTAACCTATCATGAGAATTTGACTTTTAGGGTAGATAAATCAAAATGGAAAAACATAATTACTGTAGCCGACCTAAATATAGTTGGGACAGACCTTTCTCTATAATGATCATGGTATATATTTTATAAAATTAAGAAATTAAAATTAAAACTAAAAATAATATAATCGAGTAAAAATAAAAATAAAATATTAGAAAAAAAAAAGTGGAAAAAAAGAGACTCCGTGACCGAGAGGGAGAAGGGAGAGCCGAGAGAAGAAAAGAGAGGGTGAGAGCGTTGCACCGATCGTAAGAGGCGAAATTCCAAGATTGCACCACCGTCCACCTCCAGATTTCGAACATACACCGAAACCAAGGTGTATAATTCGAGCCAAGAACATCAATACAAAGTCGCTTATGCACACCGACCCAAGCATACATCTCCAATCGAAGAACCCAAGTTGCAGAGACAGGGAAAAAGAAGGAAGAGAAGGGAAAAAGAGAAAATCTCATCTTTCCAACTCTCACAAGCTCCAATTAAGGTCAGACCTTCTTCTCCTCCTCTTTGATTCCTGTACAGAATCTCTTACTCTCGTTTTTTCTTCAATTCCAAAACCCCCCAGTATTTAATTTCTGGGGTTGTCAAATAATCATTTGGGGTTTTTTGAATTTTTCTCTAGGGTTTTGATTCCAATGGACTCAATTGAGAACTGTAGTTGGGGTTTTGCAGGGATCGTGTAGGTTGGCGGAGCAGCTGACGGATTGGGGTTTTTAGGGTTTTGTTTCGGAGATGGGATTTGGTCCTGCATTGTTGGGTTTGACGATTTCGGAATTGGGGAAGTTGGGGAAGCTTTTTGGTTGGAACTGGAGCAAACCCTAATTTTGAATTTTGAAAGGGAAACTGGGTTCTCGTGGGTTTGGATTTTCTAGGACCACGGTCGTAGGTTTGTGCATTTGTATGGACTCCTTGCACTGAGAGATGCCGCCCGCACCGTCGCAGCAGCAGCAGCAGCAGCACTCACGGATCAACCTTTCTGAATTGAAGGCTCAGATTGTGAAGAAGCTCGGGCCGGAGCGATCGCAGAGGTATTTCAATTGTTTGAATAGATTTCTAAGTCAGAAGCTTGGGAAAGGTGAATTTGATAAGTTATGCTATCTCACATTTGGGCGGGAGAATCTCCCCCTGCACAATCAGTTGATAGGATCAATTTTGAAGAATGCCGGTAATGGGCGGGTCCCACCACCGGCCCCCGAGAAGGAGGCCCCACGGTTGGTCAAATTGGGCAGGAAGAGGTCCCCGCAGAAAGAGGGCGGGCCATCACCAGCTCAGGCTCCGATGCCACCTTCACTAATTTGGGGGAATGGGGACGTCTTGCCGATGTCTCCACGCAGGTCTAGGTCTGGTACTCGCGATCGGCGATCTAGAGATCGGCCTAGCCCTCTTGGACGCAACGGGAAAACCGATCCCGCTTCTCATCTATTGGTTGCTGATGATGAAGCTGCCAGAAAGAGTGTAATGGAAAATGGGGATTGGAATTCATGTGACTTGGAGAGACCAATGCAGCATCATCAAGGACCTGCAGAACAGCCTGAGGACGAGCGGGGCATTTCCCTTCTGCCCCCAGCTAAAAGACCACGAATAAAGAGATCCCCACCCGATGGCATGGTTCCTGTACATAGCAAGTATCCGGTAGATGTCATCGTTGTTGAAGATGAAGAAGTGGCAGAGCATCCCACTGCTATCAATTCCACTAGAAGCCCTCTCCAGGCACCTCTGGGAATACCCTTCTGTTCCGCCAGTGTGGGTGGGGCCCGCAGGGCATTGCCTGTGGCAAGTAGTAGTGTTAGTTTTGCTAGTTCCGTTGACTGTGGTGAATTGTCTGATACTGAGAGCTTAAAGAAGCGGATGGAGCAGATAGCAGGCATCTTGGGGCTTAATGGTGTGTCGATGGATTGTGCTAATTTGTTGAACAATGCGTTGGACACATATTTGAAGGGGCTGATCAGGTCATGTGTTGAGCAAGTTATGGTGAAGTCTGCGCAAGAACCAATAAAGCACTCTATGAACAAGTTACCCCTTCATGGAAACCTTATCAATGGTGTTTTACCCGGCCATCACATGCACATACAAAGTAGTGGTGGATCTGGGGTAGTTGCTCAAGAGCCAAAATCCCACCGTCCGGTATCGCTGCTTGATTTTAAGGTAGCGATGGAGCTAAAGCCACAGCAGCTCGGAGAAGACTGGCCAGTGCTGCTTGAGAAGATTTGTTTGCATCCATGTGAAGAATAAAACCTCAGAATGAAGCTTTGGTTTCTTAGTGGCTGTGGGCCGTTGGATCCCAGGACTCCCATCTGGCATAAAAAGCGTTAAATGTGGACGGCCATCGTGAATGTGGCACATTCTTGCCACACCCCTATTAAGCTCCATTTCTTTCAAGATAAAACTGGAGATTGGGGCAGAATTCCCTGGATGATTTTCCACGAGGCCATGCCTAATCAGGAACACATTTTTCCATCAACCAACTGAAAGGGAATTTCAAAAACTTCCCCTGTTTGGTTGCTTTGTTGTACGCTTACCATTCATGATGGGTGTCTCCCGTCATCACGGCAGTTCTCAAGGTTCTATGTAATTTAAAGCATTTGGTGGAAAGTTTAAAACAGTTTTGCAGGAAAAATTGTTGTGTAGCTTGGAAATGGTACAATCACGTTCTTAAGGATTTGCCGTGTTGCGGTGTATGTGTCAACTCAGAGAATTGCTTGGGTGGTTTTGAAGTAACAGTTTCTTACCATTCTATGTATTAATTTCAATTATTTTAGTTTTTAGTTCTAAATCAAATGACACATTTCATTCTCTCATTCGCCTTTCATAGCAGAATTTGTTTCCCTGGTTAGTGTTAACATGGGGTCATGTGATGTTCACTTTTTTGAAGTTCTCTGGCTACTTCTCTCAACTTATTTGGAATATTTCTAATAAGTGAATAATGTTGGCTCTTGTTTTAGTGATGTCAAGCTGTCGTGCATCCGCCTATTGAAACTGGTAAATTCAACTGTCCAAAGATAACATATCATTGTTATCTTATTGGATAATCATGTGTGACACATGCTTTTTGTACAATTATCATATTATCTCCATGTAGATAGAAATACCACATACTGCAGGAGTATTTGTAACAGTGTCCAAATCTATTTGGTTCTTTATGTCTAGTTTTAAAGATATCTATTCGAGTATATGATGGGATGTTTTGAGGTCCCTAATCCTATGGCTAGCAGTTCTCTCATTGTCAGTATCTGGCAATGTACCTTTTTATGCATCCTGCCTTAGATTTTGGGGAATGAATTTTATCCCCTACTATGTTTCCATTTTTCATATCTGCATCAGTATGTTGTTGGTAACTCTATCCATGCATGCGAAAAGCAGGTCCGTTTGTCTGTCAATCTGTTGATGACATTCTTCTCGTGTGCACTGAGTAGAAAGAATGCAAGATGTGGATAAATAGAGAAAGGATTGTAAAAGGCGTGCTCAAATAAGTGAAAATGCTCTCTTGTTTAGACAGTCTAGGCAACCAATAAAGCTTATGCACATGAACTCAACCTTTTGAAGGTACCTCACCTATAGGGAGTCCTGTGTTGCTCTGTTTCTTGTATGTTTTCATTTGAATTATAACCAAATATTTGAGCTTGTAACATTTTTTCCAAATTTAGTTGTAACCAACTGTCGTATTCCCGTTGCAGAGCAGTATGGGTTTCTCTAACTGATAAGAGGACAAATGTACTCCGTAAATTTGTATATGCAAATGTAAACTGTATCCACTGAAGCAAAAGTAATTAGTTGCTTATGTCAAATGAAATCATTATTGAGCTATTAAATAGAAAAGAAATTTTAAGCAAGAAATTTTGAATTATTGAAGAAGTCAAGAACTTTTGAACTATTCAGTAATTTAAAATTGAACAGAGAAGACTTAAAGACTTGAGAGAATTATGGTTTTCTCAAAACTAAAAAAAAATAAAATCTTGTACAGTTATTTTAAGTGAAGTCTTGTGTTACTGATAAAAAGGTATTATCCTATTTCAAAAGAAAAACAATGCTTCAATATTTTAAGAGGAATATTTCCAAATCATGAATGATTTTTCATATTTCAATGGAATGTATTCTTGAATTAGCCAAGTTTTTAAGAAAAGTCCAATAAAAGAAACAAGTTTTTCAGGAAAAAAACTGTTCTAAAAGTTTACATGACGTGCTCTTTTTATAAATGGCTTTTATTTTATTGGTAATGACAACTTTAATATAGAAATGATGAAAGTTGCTTCAACTTATGGTACAAGGAGATGAGAACACGAAACAGATGCAAAGCATCTTGTCTGTTGAAGTAGCTAAGAGATCAAGGTAATACTTAAGGAGTGTCTGTCCTTGCAAATAATTGCCTCATTGAATTGCTTTTTTTTTTTTTTTCTCCTAGCTTTGTGAAATTGGTCATTGACTGTCAACCAACTGCCTGTGCAATCCTCAGGAAAAGGGTGCATCCTAGCCATTGCTACTTATATCTGCATGAGAAATGAAAAGGAAAGAAGTTCTTCGATTAAGTTTCAAAATTATTTTTGCCTATCTTGCCATTGCCTGTCTGACAACATTGATGGTTACTTTGGTAATGCAACCAGTGACTTGGGTTCTCTACTTGGATGCGTTTTGGTAAGATGTTTGTATCTTCTGCATGGTTGGTAACATCAGTCATCTCTTTTGCGTATGTTTTGCTCCTTGCAACTTTTTTGGGCCCAAGGGAGTAATTTTTCCTGGTTTTCAGGGTTTCTTTTTTTCTAATTCTCATACTGGTTATAATTTTTTAGGGTAATTCTGGGCCCCTGCATATCAAGGAGTGAAATATGTCCTTACATTTCATCACTATCAATTTGATGATTCCTTTTTTCTTTTTTTCCTCTTTGCTCTTTATCTTTTTCAGATTGCTGGCCATTCAACTGGAATTAGCTATTACCTTTGGTGGCAGTTTGTTTTAATAAAGGATGGTGAAAGAAGGTTTCCTGTAAGAATTTTATCTAGGAGTCATTCTCCTTTTCTAGGCATACTTGCCTGTTTTAATGTCTAAGTTATCATTTAACTATAGTTGATGAGTTTGGTAGTCCCACTGAATTGAAAAGCAGAACTCAAGACGGCAGCCTCATATAGGTAGTGTAACTGTGTAAGCCTCTTATACTGTACAAAAGTTGTACTTTCCTTTTAATTAACATTCTTGTTACTGATATGAAAAAGGAAAAGAAGGGATAGGCTAAAGGCCTTGATTGGGGTGGTAAATGGGTTGGGTTGGGCAGGGGGTCAGCAACTTCCAGCCTACACCAGATGCAGGTCAATCCAATATTCCAATCAGATCCACATAACCCATTTAGCAGTAATATCTTTTTTTTTCTCTTGGTATTGCATGTGTCCCACATTTAGTGAGTGAATATTGGTTGGCCCACATAATAACTATGCCCAATAAAATTTAATTTTTTCCTCATGAAATTGATGCCAACAAACTATTTTATTAAAATATGGTTGATAAGATTTCTATCCTGACTGGGAGCTTTTTTTCAGTGTGACTGGGGGGTATGGGGGAGGTGGTTGTTGGGGTGGAGAATTGGTGCCTAACCTGTTTAACTGCAGGTTAGGATTTCCTGACCACAAATGACTCATATATAGTGTGGTCTTGGTTTGAACCAGTCCAGGACTAGGAAGCACGGATACATGAAATTGGTGGGCGTATCCGTATCCCGGGCGTATCGGATAAGGATACACCCGGATACGCCTTGGATACGATCAAGATACGCATTCTGCGTATCTAGTTTAAAAAAAAAAAAAAAAGAATTACGGACACGTACCGGACACACGCGCGGGATACGTCCTAGACAGGTGCCGGACTCGTTTTAAGTGACATAAAAAGAGGAGGAGAAAGCATGGAGAAAAAGAGAAAAGGAAAAGAAGAGAAAGAAGAGAAAAGGAGAACCCTAACCTCCATCGCCGTCGCCATCTGTCGTCGCCTCCATTGTCGTCGCCATCTGCCATCGCCACTGCTGCCTCTGCTGCTACATCGTCGCTGCCGCTGCCCCTACTACATCGTCGCTGCTGCTACATCAGTTGCAGCGCCGCTGCCTACAAGTTTCACATCTTCTCTCCTGCAACTGTGTTCCGTCAGGTTCTTTTCTCTTCGTTCTTTCCCTTTTTTTTCCTTTTTTCTCTACTGCTTCGTTGCTGCAAGTTGGAACTTTCCTCAGTTGATATTCCTCAGTTGGGGCTTTTTAGGGTTTGCTTGGAGAAGACTCAAATCCCCTGAAAAAATGAAGAAACGGCTTATGGAAATGGGAAAAATGAATAAGATAACATTTTTAGGGTGTATTCTTTTTTTTCTGTTCTTTGATTCCGTTTGCTGGAGTTCCCAGTTCCTTGGCTTTTTTCTATTCTTAAACGAGTTGGCTTCTCAAATTGTTTCCTTGGCTGTTTTGTTTGGTTTATTTCTAATTATTTTATCATTGATGATTAATGCTGTTTTGTTTGGTTTATTTCTAAAATCAACAGAGCTGATTATGATTAATGTTGTTTTGTTTGATTTTATTTTATGGAATCCTTGTGATTCTGTGTAATGTACACTAGGCAGTAACCTTATTCTTTGGTGTATGCATTTACTGCATTATTTATGCTGTCTTATTAATACCCAATTGATTTGTGAATGGACAAATGAATTGATATATAATGTGTATATGTATCCATCTTTTTCTATTACTGCTAGATTATTCTTGTTTTTTTTTTTTTTTTTTTTTTTTGAGTTATTTTAGGTGGCTTGATGGGGCCACTATTTTGTGTTTCCAGCAAGCAACCAAAGTTTACTGGAATGGCTTCTACTACGGGTGGTAGCCATAGTACTAGTGTGTCTTCTCCAGCTATTGAAGAAGATGCTCACAACACTCTTTGGAGGTACGTGACGAAACAGCAAAAACTTGGTGATGGAGGGGGAAATATGTCATGGCAATGCAATTTTTGCCATCAAACAAAGAAAAGTTCATGCACAAGGGTGAGGGCTCATTTGATACATGAGCCTGGTCATGCTGTTGCATTATGTCCAAAAGTTAAGAGCAGTGATATTGCGGAGATGAAAAGGTTAGAGGAAGAATGCAATGAGAAATTGAGGAACAGAGCACCTAAGAAAGTACCATTGCCAACTTCTAATGTGGATTATGATTCAAAAAAAAGGAAGGCGAGTGGAAGTGGAAGTTAGAGTGGAACTGATAGTAATACGGCTATTGGGAAGTCATTTAACATGAAGTTGCGTGACAAAATGGATGCGGAGATTGCTAGGATGTTCTATGCATCGGGCTTGCCATTTCACCTAGCAAGGAGCCCTTATTATGTGAGTTGTATCCAATTTGCCGCGAACAATGCTCTTGCAAGCTATGTGCCACTTGGGTATAATAAGCTAAGGACAAGTCTACTCCAACAAGAAAGGGCTCACATTGATAGATTGCTACAACCAATTAAAGGCACATGGAAAGAAAAAGGTGTAAGTATTGTGAGTGATGGATGGAGTGACTCGCAGAGGAGGCCCTTGATTAATTTTTTGGCTGTGACGGAAAGTGGGCCTATGTTCCTTAAAGTCGTGGATTGTACGGGTGTAATTAAAGATAAGTTCTTTATTTATGGTTTGTTGAAAGAAGTGATAGAAGATGTTGGTCCCCAAAATGTGATTCAAGTGATAACTGATAATGCTAAGAATTGTGCGGGTGCGGGGCATCTCATTGAAACACAATTTGAAAATGTTGTTTAGACACCATGTGTGGTTCATACACTCAACCTTGCCTTGCAAAACATTTGTATGGCAAAGAATATTGAAAACAATCAACTGACATATGAGAAGTGTAGTTAGATCACGGACTTGGCAGAGGATGTTGTTTTTGTTAAGAACTACATCATGAATCACTCTATGAGATTGGCTATTTTTAATGAATTTGTGCCTTTGAAGCTGCTTTCGGTTGCAAGTACATGTTTTGCTTCGGTCCTTGTCATGCTTAAGAGATTCAAGCTCATAAAAGGAAGTCTTCAAGCCATGGTTATTAGTGAAAAGTGGAGTCTCTACAGAGATGATGATAAGGAGAAAGCCAAAGCTGTGAAAGATTTTGTGTTAGATGACATTTGGTGGGACAAAATGACTTGCGTACTTTCTTTTACGGCGCCTATATATGATATGCTAAAGGGTTTGTGACACGGATAGGCCTTGTCTTCACTTGGTGTATGACATGTGGGATACCATGATAGAAAAAGTGAAGGGTGCAATATATAGGCATGAAGGAAAGAGACTCGATGAGACATCTACCTTTTATGATGTGGTGCATAAAATTCTTGTGGATCGTTGGAACAAGAACAATACTCCTCTCCATTGCTTAACTCATTCACTAAATCCAAGGTGACTTCTAGTCTTTAACTTTTTTCTTCTCCCTCTTAGTCTTAATCATAAACTTATTCTTTATTCTTTTTTTTTTTTTCCCTATTTAAGGTACTATAGCGAGCATTGGCTTCATGAGGATCCTAGTCGAGTTGCTCCACATATAGATATGGAGGTTGCTAGAGAAAGAATGAAAGGTTTTAAAAAATATTTTCCTAATTTGGAGGAGCGCAAAAGGATAATCACAGAATTTGCTGATTTCTCTAGCAAGTCAGGAGAGTTTGCGGATGTTGATTCCATTCGTGATCGCTATGAAATGGATCCTAAAAGTTTGTGGGTCACCTATGGTGCGTGTGCACCTTTGCTTCGAACTCTAGCTTTCAAGATGCTTGTGCAACCTTCTTCGTCATCATGTGCAGAGAGGAATTGGAGTACTTATTCCTTTGTGCAGTCGGTGAGAAGGAATAAGATGACCCCAAAACGTGCTGAAGACTTGGTTTTCATTCATAGCAATCTTCGCCTTCTTTCAAGAAGAACTCCACAATATATGAAAGGAGAAACCAAGATGTGGGATATTGATGGAGATTCTTTTGATTCGTTTGATGATGTTAGAGAGCTTGAGATTGCACAACTCTCCCTTGATGAACCGGAATTGGAGGCCGTGCTCTTTCGTGAAGAAAGTGATGGAGGTGATGGTGGTGGACCTAGTGGCGCGGCAATTGAAGTTTAAGTGGATACATTGTCTGTTTGTTTAGGTTATATGCTTATGTTTCCATAGTAGTTGGTGAAACTTGGATTTTGAACTTGGAAGTTGGAACTTGAAAGTATCGAATATAATGTTTAATGATGATTAAATCAATGAAAGTGCATATTTTATGGCTATTTTGATTGAAATGATGTTAGATTTTTATTGCATAGTCATAAAAAATATTTTAAAAAAAAATTTTCAACGTATCCCCGACGTGTCGTATCCTACTTTTTTGAAAAATGGCGTATCTGCGTATCAGTGTCGTATCGTATCGGTGTCCCGTATCCGTGTCCGTGCTTCATAGGTCCAGGAGGGTCAGATGCTGGTAGTGTGGTTTTTCACCCGAGCTTTGGTGATGGTGATGGTGATGGTGTCAATGTCATGATGAAGAATAAGTGCAGTTCTCTTTTTCTCCATCAAAGGTTCTTTTGCTATATTACCTCTTTTAAACTTTTCTTTTTCCTAGAGAATAAAAATTATACATTCCTTTGCTTAACACTTTATGAGAGTGGAATTAATCCAGCGAGTGTACTGTTTACATTTCCTCCCATATCATGTACATGGAAGGCCTGTGTTTTGGTGGTCTCGACTATTCTGATGGGCTCGCCATGGATGATATCTAAAATCTCCTGGTTTGACTAGAACCCCCATCCTTTTAACGTATTCTCTGGACTTTAGCAGTATTTAAATCTTAGACTGAATATCTGCAGGCTGCTGTTTGAAGGGCTAGGATCATTAACCCTTTTTTTCAGGAAAAAAATATCATTCATCCATGATGGAATCATCAGATCAAAAGTTTAAAAGCTCCAATGATTGGTTCTACTCGTACAAAACTGGGAGTCAATTTGACGACCTTTGGCACAGTGGAAGGTGTTTTTTTGTGGGTTCAACAGTTCAAGTCATGCTACTAATCAATAGAAAAAGGGGGAAAAAACTGGGAGCTGATTTAAATTATACCATTGCTGGAAATGCTGTGCCCTATAATCTCTCTCTCTCTCTCTCTCTCTCTCTCTCTCTCTCTCTCTCTCTCTCTCTCTCTCTCTCTCTCTCTCTCTCTCCTGTGTGTGTAGGAATCTGTGCTTTGGGAGCTGGAGCTTGGGTGATTCGTGCTGATATTGCAGAGTTTCATTCACATTGCTTTCTCAAGAGTTTGCTCGCATTCATGAACTTAGTTTGGAAACTAGTGTCTGCATTATCTTGAATTGCTACCAATTGGTCACTACTCAGTCTCCTCAGATTTGGTAGCCTTTTCTTTAATAGTTTTGACACAGATACGGTTCCTGAATTTTCATATGCTCAAAAGCATTGTAATGTCGTGACTTCTGTTAACTTCCTTCCCAATTGGAGAAAGCTCGCCCTCAAATTTGCAATTTGCTTTAATGTCCTCCTGGACCAAACATTAGATGCATCGTGCCATAGATCCTCAATTGTTTTTCTTTCAGATCATCCACTCTGCAAGTAGATGATGGCAAGGCCTTTCATTTTTTGACTCGATTGAGTTGTGGTTGCTGCTGAATTGTAGGATCTCATTCCAGGTGCCATTGAATTGCCAGATTTAAAATAAGTGTCTGTCGATCTATCGAATTTATATATGACCTTTAGCAATTAAAACCCTTCAAAGTTTTTGAATATCTATTTAAGGCCCATCTTTGCTAGGGATGTGTGGTTCTACATGATATTCATATGAAGTTGTCATTAAGATTAAAACATGTGTTATAAGAATTAAGAACTAGAAGGAAATGGATACAACTATCTTAGTAGCTATGAAGGAGAAAAAATAGGAAGAGAGAGAGAGAGAGGGGCTCCACATTTTTTTCAGTATGCAAGAAGCGCTTTGCAATGAATTCAAAATTTCATTGCACCATTACTTTCATTGTACCAAATCAAGTTCCTCTATCTGTGTGTGAAGTGGGGACTTGTTTTGGAGTGCTTCGTGATCAGCGCATACCCTTAAAGATTGAAGGAAGATTTTTGCAGGACATCAATTAGACTAGCTATGACTAATGGAGCAAAAGGTTAACCAATCAAGAAGCAAACTACGTGAAGATTTGGCTTAGGATAGACCGGAATGGAGTAGGATTTATGTGGCCAACCCCAACATAGTTGGATCAAGGCCTTGATGATGGTGATGGTATCTTTAGATGTGTCTATACATGTATTTATGCATTCTTAGATACTCTATTAGCAACTTACCTTCTGCTTATATGTGAAAAGATTCTAACCTATCTCCACACTCTAAACTTAAAGAGGAAAAATCATAAAGAATATTTCCAGTTGCCTACAAACAAGTGCTGCAGGGCACGTTTGTGCAATGCATTTTCCACAGAAAAGGAACAGAAAAGTGTTCCAGTTTTCTATGGACTTTATTTTCCATGGGGGAAAACAACTTTTTTGGCTTGATTTTCTGTGAATCCATGGAAAAAAAGCCTTTCCGTTGGGGGCATATGAAAGGTGGAGCATTCCGTGGAAAGCGGAGGTCCGTGGACGCTACATAAATGTGCCCCTAAATATGAGTGGAAATGGAAAGAAAGCTATCTCTGTAGCAAACTGTTTGTGGGGCGTGGGATTAAAGAGGTGGAGTCTGTAAATAGGGACTTGTGCTACAAAATGTTTCTTCTCTTTATTTTCTTTTCCCTGCACCAGTTTATCCTTTCCTCTTTGAGATCATTAAACACAGCCCGTGATAGTTGTTCTCTGGGTGTCCATTTGTCTAAACCATGTGGTTATATGGATTCCAGACTTTTGAACCAGGTTTCTTTGATGTGGTTTGAAAATGTTGCATTAGTGCTTGAGTATTGGGTTGGCCTGTCATATAGCACATGTCCAAGTTCTAATGTCAATTGAAACTTTGCATTAAATCCTGCTTTGGCCTGTTGTGTAAAGAGGTTTCTTCTCTACTTTGTTTCATTTAAAGACGCACAAGAGTTGTATTTTTTTATTTTGTTGTTGGGAAATTATCTGATGGTATATTTGTAGAATGGCCTTGTGGAAACACACTTCTATATGTTTAGAATTGCTAGTTCTCAATTTGGAGCTAATGTGGAGAAACACTTCAGGTAGCACTGCCCTGTTTGCGGGGACTTGTGGACTCTAAATTGCTCCTTTGCACTGAGGTGTGTGTGGGGGTCTTTCCCTTTTAAGTTTTCACAGGAGTCGCATTGGTATTTTCTATGTTTCCTTGCATTAATTGGTGTTTCAGACTCATGCTACTTTGTATCCCAAGTGAAACATTCTATCAAAATATCCAAACCACTTGTTATTTGGGGTTTATCCAGACACCTAAACACCTGGCCAACAAGTATGTCTTTTTCTCAATGCAATTCATGTCTAATGGAGCTTTAAGGATCTTCACATAGTAATGCATCCTTTGGTATTTCGGTCATTTGCATGGATTAAGCATGAACACCTGGCCAATGACACAGTCTTTTTCTCAATGCAATTCATGGCAAAAAGGAGTTTTTAGGATCTTCACATATCCATTCATCTTTTGGTATTTCGGTCATTTGCATGGATAAAGCATGAGTGACTATGACTTGTGGGTTTGTGCAGTGCTGGTTCCCCCTTAAAATGTTCATCTTGCTGCATAAATCCTAGGTATATGTAGCTGGAGAGATTTTCTCTTTGTTTGCTGTAGACATGAACTGAATGTGTTTTATAAGGTATTTTTTGTATGTCCTCAAACCTATGCATCCCTTGTAATTATAGCTCAGTCAGTTCCTCAGTTTGCACCTTACCTTCTCCACTTCATAAAGTATCCGATACAAGTTTCAAATCAATAAACATGGTATACATACAATAATGTGCTGTGGTATGGCTGTGAAATTTGGTGCGCTATATTTGGTTGCATTTCAGGATTAAATATAACACCCAATTGAACTTTGGGTACCCAAAAAAATATGAACTTCTGTAGACAGCCCATTAAAGAGTAATTGGAGTGAAGTCTGGGATTGTCAGCAGCGTCAAGTACCCTGTAGACCTTTTGTTTTGGTGCACTTGGTAAAGGAACTGGACTGTCCAGTTCGGGGATAAACCCTTGGATGGGTCATGACAAGTTTTAACAAATCCACTCCCAAAGAATGTTTGCAGAAAGAGCAAGATTGCTGTGACTATTGGCTTTTTTTTTTCTTTTCCTCTTTTGGTACCCCAGCCCAAGGGAGGTAGCCCACACAAGTTTACAAATGTGGGAAGAGTGGCGTACAGGTCACATCCGGAGTTGCCAACCAAATGAGTAACCTCATGTTCTCGCTTCGACTTTTGGTTGATATTATTGATCGATGATATCATTATTATTGTTGTCGTGACGCCTTATCCCAACAATTTGGGGTCAGCCTTGTGACTTTAACTTTTTCACCCATCTCTGTGGGGCTAGATTCTTTGTTGTTCATTGCTCAATCTAACATGGCGCTTCTAACTACCACAAATTTTTATCAGCTTCCCCGTGTTATTCTGCAATTGCAACATTCAGGATTCTTTCTATAGGATATCTTTTCCGGCTTTTTATCAAATGCCTAGATCATGTTGGTGACTACAATCCTTTATTTTCTTTGTTATGGAGCCACTTGAAGATTTCTTATTATCTCGCATTTCAGCACTAAAGTTCTTTCTGCAGAACTTATTTATTATCATTTTCCAAAGTGCATAAGCAGATTTAATCTGAGAGGAACCAATTTCTATACTCTCTCTTGTACTGGCACTGCTTTGAGATCTTTTTCATCGTTGTCCTCTTCTAAATTCTATCCCTTGTTGTTCCCCAGTTCGTTCTAAAATCCTATGTTTTGACCATGATGGAACTGAGATGTAATTTCAGGTATGAAGTAAATACTTGATGGAGCTTCCCACATCCAATTTTGTCAATCAGAACTGAGGTAGATGGATGGTATCCAAAAAGAGTCTTGATTTGAAAAACTTGCTACTCATCTCAGTAGTAAATCAGGAAGTCCCCCTATTTTAGCAAAAGGCCCCTTTTCATTTAAATGCTTCAGCCCTCATCATCTCAAGCTACCACATCCATCTGGGGAAGGCTTATCTAGGATTGGGTTCAGCTCACTGAAGTGGTTCAACCCTAACAAATTGATGCCTTCTGTTCATTTAGAAAAAGGAATGTATAATATTAGGGAATGTAACTTTCTTTTCTGGAGAAATGTTCCAAGTGTTAAGGCCCATTTCAGCTTGATTGATGCTAAGATCATCACGAGGGGCCTCCAATTTAGGTGGCAAGAACGACTTGGTTTGTTCATTCATTTTGTCTTTTATGTTAATTCAATGACTATGATCATCAAATTAAAATAGAATTTGAACCATATGTAATCCCATGGGATGTCCTTTCCATCCAACCACCTACAAATGCATGCAAGTGGCTAAAAGGACATCCTCACAGCACATCTACTGTAACTGCAGCACAACTTTGAGCTCCCCAGTAGTAGCTATAGATTTAACTGTAAAATTAATTACACAGGAGATGATGTTATGAACATTTCATTTCTCCATTGAATGTTTACGAACATAATGGTATTTCTACTATTGAGCTAAGAAAGAACAGGGCATGGAAGAAGGTTCTCAAGACTCTGACTTATTTCATGGGAAGAAGATGAAGAGCATTTTGATATATTTACAGGGAGAAATATGGAGAGCGCGAGCTCCAGCAGGTTCCACTGTGCACAGAGATCATACAAAATGGTTGGCCCCCCCAGCAGCTTGTTTAGGAGACGACCCAGAGGGCAAGGCAGAGGCTTTGCAGATGGGGCACCAGTTCTTCTGCCGAAGCCACTGATCGATGCACTCAATATGAAATCGATGCTCACATCTTAACTTCCCCATCTCATCTCCCACCATGTATTCTTCCTGAAAGGCAGTAAAAACATCATCAAAACAAGAAGAAAATACATCCACCAAAACCGAGGGAAAAAGGTTGCAGGAAAAGGTGATAGTATATATGGAATTTAGTGGATGTTTGTCAATTTCCAGTGCTTCACATGGAAAAATGGCATTGATACTAAAGGTCACAACTGGAAGGGTCAGTGATAAATATACCATCAATTTTCCTACCCATAAGAGATTTGTGGATGCCATTTATGGTAAGATATGTCAACCTCATAGAAATGAGTTAAGATTGATGAGGAGATTTATGACGAGTTTTGCTGTAAGAAATACATGCTAAATGCAGACCGCAAGTTGATGGGCTTTGACGACGAGGATGATGATTTAGTATGAAATTTATGGGTGTTATTTATTTTCCCCATCTGGATGTAGCCTAAAATTCGTTTGGGAGTTAGGACTTTCTGGTTTTTTTTTTTTTTTTTTTTTTTCTTTTCTTTTTATCTCTCTTTTTTCCCCATCTGAGTGACATCCCATCTGAGTTGGGACATTCTGTTTGAAACAATCAGTTGCTGCTCCGCCAAGCAATTGGCCAGGTTGTGGAGGGCTACAATCACACTGCTAAGGAATACAGTTCTAAGGCATGTCATTTCTACATGCATGGTCCCAAGCTTAGCAATGCAGATCTACTGATATGATAGGCCCGACTCTGAAACATAACCCATACCAAAAAGATCTTAGCCACACAAATCTTTTTCTATACATTGATCACCAATATTACTGCATTTTGGAAGTAATTGCCTATTTGACGGTCATTGACCAAAATAGGATTATATATCATTGCAAATACATTTGGGCCATGGTTATGCTAGTAGACCCATCAGACGAACAATCAGGCTTACTCAAAAAGAGCAATTAATGAAAATAAGGTCCTTATTTCTTTTTTAAATAATAGCATGACCCAAACAAACAACCTCGTGCTTGTGACCTCGAGAATCTGCATTAAAATATTTGGGCCATTGTTATGCGGAGACCCCATCACAGACCCACAATCAGGATTACTGAAACAGGAATTAATGAACAAAAGCCCATTTTTTTAAACGATAACATGACTCAATCCCACAGCCTCGTGGTTGCGGCACTGAGCACCTTCTAACTGTGCTACCACGTCTTGTCAAAATAAGCCATTATTTAAGACGATGAACGAGCAAATAAAGATGATCAAATAAAACCATTTAAACAAAGTTCTTAGCATTGATTGCATGGACAATAATTGGGAAACTACCTGACAAATACTGCATTTGGTGTCATCAGTCCCATGGCCCACAATCCCTGTGGCTAGAGGTGGCGGAACAAAGCAACTTCTTTTAAGACATTTTGAAAGTTGTGCTTCAGTTAGGGCTGTACTGACGGTACCCATTTTCTCCTCTAGAGCCAACAACTCCTGTTGCATGGAAGCAAACAGTTCCTCAGGTAAGATGTGGTAGGGTCATAAAATGATAAAGCTGGGTCAGTATCATACTTATAGAGTTGCCAGAATTTATTAACATTCACACCTTTCGGAAAATCTTGTATTTTGAAAAAAAAACAAAATTTCCAACAAGTGGCATTTCTATCATTGACGATTCAAGAAGCTTGCCATGAAGACACAGGCACAATAATGTATATTTGGGGTGATAATGCTACAATCATAGTAATATTAATATTAGAAGATTCGTAGTTTACAAGATGATTACTGTTCAAAATGTAATTTAAAATACAATCCTAGGTGAGATTATCCTACTGCATTATACTAATATGATAAACTCATAATATAGTTATCAATGTATATTTTCTTTTAATGATATATGGTTTAAATGTATAATTATGATAGATTTATCAAAATAAAAGACATTCATACTAATTATAGTTATTATTACTAATATTACATATACGATCTAATGATCTAATAGCATATTAACTAGCTAAATAATTATCCGATACACTAACATTATGATCACATGGATACAATTTTTAATGATAAGTCACATAATATTTACAACTAGCAAATTACATAATTATTTGATGATATTATGTGTAATTGGTTCATTCCCAGATTATTTTTTTATCAGTAGTGGTACCCGAGAAGGCGGTCTGCGGATGAGTATCCACTCCACTCCACTGTGCATTTGAGGTTGTAAGGAAATTTGAAATCATCTTTAAGAACTCACTGCTTTAGTTTTTACATTCTGGTCCTGTGAACATCTGTAAGAGCTAGTTATGGTTTGAGTGGGGTTAGGCAGATAAAACGTGTCCTACTCGCTGTGATTTCAGATTCTGCACTACCCTAGACACTCATCTAATTGATAAGCCATTTACTTCCCAAAAATGATTAAACCCTTAATAAATATGCATGGCAAAGTTAATTCCAAAAGAATCTTTCTGATGTTAGCCATGAGGCCAATGACTGCATTTGTGATCAGATGAGTGATGATCAACAAACCTCATATGGTTATCCAAAAAAAAAAAAAAACAAACCTCATATGACATGTTATCAATATCCAATCTCATGTCTCTGTGCTGATCATGATAGCTAAGGCCACCCAAGAGCAGATTAGACTCCAGAACCAATAGTTGCTGCAGAAGGAAACAAATTCTATTTAATTTTAGCTATGAGCGGGAAACAACCATACACATTTAACACAAAGATCAACAACCTCATATGTTAATTCTTCATCTTGCTCAATCCTCTCCAGTGCCAACAACACCTGCACAATATAAATTAATTGATGAGTCCCAAAACAGAGAACCATTGCAAGCATATAATGGAAGAACTCAGACAAGCATGTGAATACACATAACAAATCCCATTATAAGCTTCCCTACCCACAGGCCCACAGGCTACACAGAAAAAACGAAGAGGATAAGAAAATAGCGGATAGCGTGTTCCGATGTAGGTCGAATTGCAGTTGATATCTAAATTTTAGCAGAAAGGTGGTCGTTCATTTCTGTTTGCGGCACAAAGTTGGAAACCACAGCGAGCATACATGGACTTGGGGCAGAAAAATAGAAAAGGAAATCCCACCTAGACTAATATTTTTTCACCACTGCAAATACAAAACAGAATGGAAAACCATCTGTAATGCCAAGTTACCCAGAGTCCCAGACCAATTCTGCTTTACGGTACATTCAGAAAAACTTAATATCAGAGATGGTTACATGAAATATTTGGAAACTAAAGCAATTGAGACATGCCCAATCAGAAAAGGTCATGCCAACACTACCTCAGCAATGCCTTCCATATTAAAACGTCGGAAGCCATCTCGATCCGTTGAGAAACTGTGGAATGGTTGAGCACTGTTATCCTCGGAATGAGCAGTTGGCCTACTCCGCACAGTCTCGCTGCTAGACCCTGGCCTTCTAAAAGAGTTCTGCCGGACAGAGGGAAGTTCCGTTGTAAATGATCTGGATAAACCACTCGCAGCAGATTCATTGATTGAAAACTCTTCATGAGGCAATCGTGGAATCATCATATGTTCAGGCATAGATACCATGTTGTCACTGTCTGTCCTGGACAACATCATACTGGTGTCCCCACTGATTGTCCTCCGAGTTCTGACTGAGGCAACACTACTGCTGCCTGCAGACCAATTCCTCACCCTTCTAGAAGTCAGTTGTGATGTCAAACGATCAGTAGAAGAGGGACTTGGACTGGAAGGAGTATTCCTCTGAGAGTTTGCCCCACTCGAAGACCCAATTGCTTTCTTACCTCTAGCAGAACTCTCTCCATCAGGAGGGCACCTCCTTTTTATCATGTTGATATTTCTACAACTGTAATCTGACAAGGAACTGGAAGGAAAAACATCAGATATTGATGCACACCCAATATTTCTGAGACCATACCGGCGAACATTAGAACCCTGACCCTGTGGTTTTAGGGTCTCGTTGGTATTCCTAGATGAGAAAGAAAGTCTGATAGGGGAACCCAAGGATGTATCTTGATTACCAAATGCAGACTGTTGGTTTTTCTTTTGAGGCCTTGTATTGCCCACTTCCTCTGTTGAATTCGTCAAAGAAAGGCCATGACAAACTACACCTTCAGCATTTTCAGGTTCAGTCTGGTCTGTCTGGATCCCTGTAGCTGGGGGAATAGGTTCAACGGCTTCTACACCCCCCTGTACACAGCTGTTTTTGGAAATAATTGTTTCTCTAAGTGAGGTTGGGTTCTGTTGTTCCGGATGATGATGCTTTCTGAGGTTGCTCATGCCAACCAATGACTTCGATGAGCTTCCTACTGTTGTCTTGCTGCTTGAAGAACTTCCTACCATGGTCTTGCTGCTTGAAGAACGCAAGGAGGGCTTTGAATATTTGGCCAGATTAGCAGTATTGCTACCTTTCATGGAATTTGGTCTGGTGCTGCATCCCAGTCGATTACAATATCGAATGCTTCTGTCCTCATGGTTTGAGTCTCTAAAAGAGAGACTAGAACCTCTTCTAGAAATAGAAAGCCCACTGACAGCTTTTTGTCCAGTGTACTCATCCATGTGACCACTTAATGAATGACAAATATAAAGCAAGGAAATCGTCTGAAGCAAGTAGATCCTTTATTTCTGCAAACAGCATAAAAAATATTATTTAACTAAAATTCATGACAATCATTCCAAATCATATTAAAACCAAAGGCTATAACAACAAAAAATTAACAAAAGGGGCATACAGATAGGTAGATAACTACTACCAAGACTACTGCTGCTACTGCAACTACTACCACCATAACAACAGCAACAACAATAACAACAATGATGATGATAATGATGATGGCAAGAGCAGCTCGCCTGTCAAAACGAGATATACAAAGTAACACGATGGATTTGATTATGGTCTAGCCAACGGTGGGAAAGTATGCAGCAATCTTAGATGTTGTGGACAGGTTCTCAAAGCATGCAGCATTTATACATACACCATACACTTGCTCTTCAAAACAGTCCATTTATTACTCAAGCACGTGACAAGTTCTGGGACTCCCCCAAACACCCAAGATGGACATTTCGTGTATCAGTTTTGAACTGAAATGTACAAGCTGTTGGGCACCTAGCTAACTTCTCGTTCAGTTTTCATCCACAGTCACATGACCAATATTAAAGAACTAATATCTTACTTGAAGACCACTTGAGCCCTGAGGCACTTTGTCAATATCAGTCAAAAGATCTGGGAAGAATTTCTTGATATATACCTTAATTCAGGTCTTGCAGAAAAGCATTGCAACACAATATATGGCCTTTCTGAGTTTGCAACTAGGCAATAACCAACAACATCGAACTCTATTGTGGCTGGTTATACAGAAAAGAAAAAGTTTCCAACACAAAAATCAACCTGTGTGCCCATGTTAAGATGCTCTTGTGCCAGAGAACAAATCCTAATTGTCATAACAGGGCGGTCTTGGTATCACAGAACTTAAATGACGAGGGGGAAGACATGGATAAGCTGGGTATGGTGTGGGTTCACTCCAACTCGTACCAAACCAGATTTCTCTCCATTCCTAGTGGAAGAGGTCATTACAGTTTTAATGACTAGAAAAGGGAACAAAAAATCACCATGATGCTGAAAATACTTCCCACAGATAGGAAAATTTTTAAGCAAAGCAAGATGCACCACAATTGGGACCTCTAGGGTTTTCCTCGCAATTCTGGCATCTTATATAACATGATGGAGCAAGATGAGGCGCACATAAAGGTGCTCCGATAGAGATTGTTGCAGTTTCAAGTCATGTTAATGATAAATAAATTAGAAAAAAAAAAAAAAAAAGGTTTTTTTGTTCAGTTCACAGAAGGTTGTATTTAGTCATGTTTTCTTACTTTTGTTAAATGATAGTCTGCCAATCTCATCACCATGTACAGGTAGCCAGACCCTGCACTAATCATGACTACACCCAATACAACAACTGTCTGGTAGAGGAACAAAAGCGGTGATGCCAGAGAATTCAGCATCATTCTACTTCATCCTCATCAGCAACTAATACCACTCCTAGACATAATAAAGTAACAAAACGGAATTTCTGAGTAGTTTTTGTTATTTCTGAGTAGTGGTCTTCCAATCCAAGTAATATCACCAATGGGAACAATGCAATATTTCCCATGAAAAGAACATGACCGAAGAAAAACCAAAGATGTCATCATACCATTGTTCCATCTTCAAATATTTCAAAAGCACCAATGGGAACAATGCGCTTCTTTCCATGAAAAGAACATGACCGAAGAAAAACCAAAGATCTTCTTTAAATATCCACATGTGCATCTCTCCATATGAATTTTATTCATCTTCATCCAAGGAACTCTGAAGAGTCCATTAGTAGATTAAACAATGAATTTGCACAAATTTTTTTGTCCTCTTTCATGAGTGATAGCATCAGATAACAATGAACTCAACCCTATGATGAACACATATCAGCTAAAAAGACAAGAAATAACAAAGCTGATTAACTTAAATCGAAGGGGAAAAAAGATAATACAATTACAATGAAGCATGGATTGGTCTTCACATCATGAAGCAATTGCAACATTGTTCTGATAGCCATTTCAAAATGCTAAATGCACTTATATGCTTCATCAACTTAAAAGCCTTTTTGACTTCATTAATGCTCCTTACATGTGCATCTCTGAATAAGAAATTTATTTATCTTCACACAGAGGAACTCCAAGAACTGTTATAGATTTCCCTAATAGGGCAATCAATTATCCACAATTCCCCATACACAATATATTCATCTCAAAACCTTATTCCATATATCTAGGGCTAGCCTTATGAGTTTCACTTGTTTACTCAACCCTACTCCCTTTTTTTAATGGACTCAACCCTTCTTACAACCATGTTCTCAATGACTCCACGATCTGTCATTTCCTTATGTATTTGCAGTCTTTACAAGTCTCTCCATTTTCATAGTTCCTAACCCTTCAATGTGTTTGCTTTAGGACTTCTGTGTACATGCACAAACCATTTCAAACGGATATATGACAACCAATACAAATACATATTATACGATAATCCATTACCCTGAATAACAGTAATCTGCAATTTTCCATCTGATAGCTTGTGATAAAACCAGTATAGCATATCCTTATCCTAGAGTCCAAGAAATTCAACTCCACTCAGGATGAATATGTTAAAAGTTTATTTGTTGAATGTTTGTTTTGAATAAGTCTTGGTTGACCTATTATTTAGGGAGTCTGTTTACATAGGTTAGTGTATTCCATTTCTTTAGGAGTACTTCAATAGTGGAGAAATGTTGAAATGTGGAACTAGTTGGTTCCTATTTTCCTGGTCAATTTGTTTATGCTTTTCTATTTAAATTGTAATCAGTTCTTTGAATTATTAAGTTGAATGAAGTTGAATTCCAGTTCCCAAAATATTCTTTGTGCTAGTTTCTTTCAATTCTCAACATCTTTTTTTTTTTTTTTAACCATCAAAACCGTTTCTTTGTATCTAAAGAAAAGTACTATATGCATTCAATGAACATAAAAAATATCCTCAAACATAACCATCAAAACCATTTCTGAAGGTCAGCGCCTTCCTCACACAAAATCCTTGAAGCCGTTTCTTTGTATCTAAAGAAAAGTACTATATGCATTCAATGAACATAAAAAATATCCTCAAACATAACCATCAAAACCATTTCTGAAGGTCAGCGCCTTCCTCACACAAAATCCTTGAAGAGAAGTCGCAATATCCTGTACAAGAAGAACCAAACAATAATTGCAAACACACGAGAAGCCACCATTTTCAAATAACATGCTTAGAAGGGAAACAGTTACTCAAATTCTGCTCCTTACCAAGGCAGCCAATCCTAACCCTACACGCTGCTTAGCTAACATGATGAGTTTTATTGAAATTGACTTGATTCAAGGATTCTTGCATAGAGAGGTTATTTCTAGACAAATTCGAAAGGAGTTAAGGAAGGAGCAGAATTGAGATTTGAGTAAGTAACTGTTTCCCTTCTAAGCATGCTATTTGAAAATGGTGGCTTCTATGTGTGTTTGCAATTACTGTTTGGTTCTTCCTGTATAGGATATTGCGACTTCTCTTCAAGGATTTTGTGTGAGGCAGGCGCTGAGCTTCAGAAACGGTTTTGATGGTTAAAAAAAAAAAAAAAAGATGTTGAGAATTGAAAGAAACTAGCACAAAGAATATTTTTGGAACTGGAATTCAACTTCATTCAACTTAATAATTCAAAGAGAACTGATTACAATTTAAATAGAAAAGCATAAACAAACTGATCAGGAAAATAGGAATTCTCCACTATTGAAGTACTCCTAAAGAAATGGAATACACTAACCCACATCAACAGACTCCCTAAATAATAGGTAAACCAAGACTTATTCAAAACAAACATTCAACAAATAAACTTTTAACAAAATAACTATCTATCTTTATAGATACATAATTTAAACAACATGGTATGTAAAATACAAATAAATCCAAACATTAAGAACAAAACTCCTCGACACCCATATACACCACAATCAACTTATTATAGCTATCAATCCACCTATGGGTATCACAGTGCCCAATACAGAAGTACCATTTGCGTGAGACACTCATAAAGGCAACACGAAATTAAGACGATATCAAGGAAACCAAGAAAGATTTAAAAAAGAAATAAAGGGGTTGGTTCCTCTATGTCAGTGAAAGTAAAAGAAAAGAAGAGCAAGTGTGTAACCCCATACAAGATCGGCCTCATTCTATGGCTGATTTTATATTTTAAAAAAAATAAAAAAAAAATCAATGGCTAATCAGAGAGACCCCCACCCCAACATCCAAAAGGAAAAAATACAGACAAAAAGAAGAAGAAGAAGAAGAAGTCCTATAGTTCAATTTATCAGAAAGAAGCAAACCAACAAACATCAACAAAACCTTCCATTGATTGAAAAGCTAAGAAACTCACATGAAATTCAAATAATCAAAATGGCATCAAACAGACAATAAAACTATCTCTACATACTGTCAGCAACAACATAGAACCTTATCAATTTCCAAAGGCACCCGATCAACGAGAGTGAAAGAAACCCATAAGCATCAAATCAATATATCTTCCATCAACAAACAAAAGGGGATTCCAAAAACACCTTTTTACTCAAACCCCATCACAAAAGACAAGAACAAGGCCCATATCTTCTTCACCTCCCAAACTAAACCTCATTTCTCTATATTTAGAGACTTCAGCTATTCTTCATATCCCCACGATTTAAGTATTCTAAAAAAAAACACTTCTCTCCCATACCCACCAAATAAAAGAAGAAGAAAGCATCCGTATCCGTATTTCCAATTTCTAAACAAACCAACCAAACATATAAAACCCAGAGATGTTGAAACGCACAGATCATCAAACAACAAAATTTTCAAGCCAAAGGAAAACCCCAAATCTTCAGGTGAAAGAAACTAAACTCTCTCACCACCCAGAAGTCAAATGATAGAAACTTCATACCAAACAATCAAATATGCAAACATCAAAGAAACCCAAAATAGAAGCAGAAAAAAATAAAGCCCCAAATCATCAAAATCAAAGGATTTCAAGCTACAAATAGAAAAAATCGAAAGGAAGGAAGACTCAAATAGCCGAAAAGGAGAAATGGGTGTTCCTCCAAAGATTCGAATTCGGCTTCCTTTTATTGAAAAGAGAACCGATATCGATCGTTTTTTTTTTTTTTTCCGGTTTTTCTCGTACCCGAGACGCCGTATCCGATACGAGAAGAGCTTGAAACGGACTTCGACGGCACCGAAAACGTAATCGAAAACAGATCCGAGGCTTCCTATAAATTCACACGAGGGGCTGACGAAACTTGCCGACCGCTCATTCCAAAGACCTTTTGGAGCCGTTGGATTGACTTCAAGATGTGGACCCCAAAAAATGGACGGCCAATCGTGTTCTCAAACCAGCAGTGTCTGTGTGGGACCCTGCTTTCGTGGACCTGTATGTGTGGAAGTGTGGCCCATTATTTGATGATCCAACCTGTTAATTTTGATTTGGGATATTCATGGATAAGAATTGGCTATAAATTTCCCAGATTTGGAAAAATTTTGTTCATGCACCCTACATTTTCAACCATGTTAAAGTTGTCATAAGTTAGGTAGGCCCCAAGTTATTGGAAGTTATTGGAAGTGGAAAATTCTACCATTCATGTACATATGGATCATGGGGGATGATTAAGAAAATCGGCTACAAATTGTGGATTAGTTTAAGATGGTCCAACTCTTAAAAAGGACCCACTTTTGTGCACTCTAATTATGGGGTTGAGGCAGGAGTAACAGCCTTTGTATTTAATTAAATGAATGTTTATTTGGATAAAATATGTAGGAATTGAATACATAGAATTCATAGTCGATTAAGCTAAACTTTAGAATTATTATAAAAAAAAGTGAGTGGGGAAAGATGTGCGGTGAGTGTGGGAGGAAGGAAATATAGTGAGAGATGTAAAATTTGATAATTCCTTACCCTAGATTTGAAGAGTTCTCATTGAAGATTTTACATTGATTTCAGTGTGTATCATGTGTTTGTCGGAGAAAATTTGATACGTGTGCATAAATTTATAAAATTAGAGCCTATTTTTTTGCACGAGAAATAAACTGAAATAAGTTTAATTGTTAAATCATGAGAAAGAGGAAGGGGTCAAAGATAAAAGCACTAAATGACACAAAGAAAAACACCTCTTTTATTTGACCAAAAAGTAAAAAAATCCAGTCTCTCAACCCACTAAATGTTGGAGAAGAATAGTATTTTGTTCTTTAGTGCTTTTATTTTTAGCCCCCTCCTCTTTTCTCTTCTCTTGATTTGACCCGTGAATTTTATTTCATTTTGCCCCTCATGCAAGCAATCGAGGATTTTGATTAGTCCAAATCCTCAAAGATTTACAATTGTAGAATGTGGCCATAGATGAGGCATTGGCTTCCCTACATTTAAATTAAGTTTGTCGATGGTGAAGAATTTCAAGAGGCACTACAAAGGAAAGGAAATAGAAAAGAAAATCAATTTCAAACTAAGCCTTATCTATAAGGATAAGGAATCCTAACTATTTCTATGACCTCTAATCCTAATTATTTATACAATCGCTGTAGCCTATTCTTTAACAGATGGTGGGTATTCACTTCCTCATCTTTCCTTGATTTAATTCACGTTAAACGTTCCCAAAATGGGGTTATTTAATGGTCGATTTTGGATATTTATATTCTCATTTTAAGTACTTATAAAAAAAATAAAATCTTAAAACTCATACGAATACAATTACATAAATTAGACAGGCCTAAAGGTTGGGTAAATATTATTGAGGTTTGATGACATATATAATCATATCATAAACATTTTTTTTAGTGATCGAATATGAATTATATATGACTAAGTAATGTGAAGATTTTCAACCTCACACTTGCGTAAGTCTTACATAGTCAAATTGTCTACGGGAATAATGATATGCCAATCAGAACCGTTTAAGCTGTGTTCCCTACTGTGAATGGATGATAGCTCTAGAAGATTACACTAAGTGCGATAACCAAGCAACATATTCATGTCTTAAAAGAGAGTTGGAGTCAGTCAACTGACATTGGATTAACAAATTCCAGTCAAAATAAAAGTAACCCATTGTTTGCTAGAATTTTGAGATTTTTTGTGGTGGATTTTATGAATTTCCCAAATGTTATCCTCTACCTGGCTTCACAAATTCTAGAATGTAGCATTTTGAAAAATAAGTTTCTTAAGGATTTTATGGGCCAAAAGCAACATTTCTCAGGGCTGATTTTATGAATTTTCTCCGCTTAGTCATGAAATTCAGAATTCCTAGTGACAAAAGCTTTTCTTTTTTGTTGTTGTTAGAAATTTCTTACACATGAATAGGAAATTCTCATCTGAATTACCTTCAAACCTACTAACCTTAAAGTTAAAGAATCCTTAATGAGGATTATAACTAAAAAATAAAACATAGAGGATCTTGTTTGTTACAAGGGAGGAAACGCTTTCAGCAAAAACAAGAAAGGAACTCGAATTGCAAGGGATCAACAAAAAGAACTTATTATTCCCTCCTTCATTCCCTCTTTAGACCATATTTTCCTTTCTTTCTTCCGTTTTGGCATAATGTAAGAGCAATTTCTTTTTGACTTTCAGCAAACTTGAAAGGGGAGACCAACATTTCATAAATCAAGATCATCCAAACCGCAGTTTTCACCTGACTACCCAGGGTTCGAATGTTTGGTATGCCACATCTTTCCACTTGTGTGCGCTTTTTTTCCACTTGTGCGGCCTCATTTTCTACTTATGTGGGCCTTCTTCCTGCTTGTGCAGGCTCTTCATGTGTATGTGCGGCCTGGCTTAGTTAATAAGAAAAAAGACCATCCGACTGGCAGCGGGGCCTTAACTGTCTTATTTATGACCTGATGACAACGAATAAGCGTCTGTCAACCTTTCGCACATAATAATGCATTGGGATAAAAATGGCAATGAGATCAGATTAAAAGGAGGCCGGTTTAGTACTGGTTTTATCGAAAGTATTAGGGGAAGAAAACAAATTCAGATCAAGAATGTCTACTCCAAAAGTGAATGTCAGCTTGATCAAAGCAGAAGTTTCATTTGATGATTGATGAACCAACTTCACATTACATGGAAAGTCTGGCTACTTGAAAAGTAGGAGTCATCCATTGAAAATGATTATTTTCTGTTAGACTTAGCCTAGCGGACGGGAAAATTACATAAACCAACCCGCCCAAGGATTGATCGTGGGGTGGTATGATGAGAGCAGGAGTCTTATCCATTGAAAATAATTATTTGTTATCAGCTTATTAACCGCATTTTTCTGAATTTGAAGAGAAATGTGATTATGATGAAAGCAAATCTTGGGTTTACTAGATTGAAATTTCAAATGAGTATTTTAGATTTTTGGAAAGTGGCTCCATATTCATAGATGAAATTGAGCTCACTTGTCCTTATTAGTAAGGTAAATCTAATGTAATCGCTTCACTAGTAATTATAGTCAAGTGCATATATGTACAAATTCCATTATAGTAGATGGGCTTCTCAATACTTGATTCATTGATACCGGTGACATATCTAACAGAGGTCTATTCAGTGGCTTGGTTTGATGATCCCAAATCCCAAACAACGTTTCCATATGCCCAAAAAATTCTCAATAGATAATGGTTTTCATCAGCAAAGAGAGTCTTAAAATAGAATTTTGGTGGCAGGACCGTTGGACCGAGGGTGGATTTTATTATTTAATATAAAGCCGTTAAACATGTCAACCACGGATGAAAGGGTTAGAGGTATTAGATTTACTTAAAATTTAATATTTAGGTTGGTCCCATTTGGATCTTTCAATTCCCCCTATCACATGATCAATGGGGTCCCAAGGTGGGGCCTACTAAGTGATCCTCACCTAAAGATTATGAGGACCGTCCTCAAACGACCATTACTCTCCCAACAATTCATCTGTTTTATCATTCATATGTCATTTGGGTGGTAATGGTCTTGCATTTTATACCATAGAAGATAATGCTGTGGTTGTTGGACAACAATGGAAGAAGGAATCATTTCGGAAAGGCCTTCTGATAAAAAAAAGGGCTCGTTCCGAAGAAACTTGTTTTATAGTTAGACCCTAAAGACCAACTACTCAGTTGATTATTAAAAAAAACATATGTTGGTAATGTTAGAACCATAGTCTGTCGGCTTATCTTTATCTTCTTCTTCTTCTTCTTTCAATAACTATTGTACTATTGATTGATTGGTTCATAACTCTATTTTAATGACTTGCCTAACATTCGGTACTAAATAAAGTATACCTTGTTGGGCCTAATACCCACCTAAAGTAAGCCACTAATCTTTTTTTGTCTACTTTGGGATGACATACTAAAAATTGTCTAATGAGATGGGTGGAGGAAAGAAACTCTCTAATGATGCTTACTAATTCTCATTCACTCTAAATTTTAACTAGCTTGACCGCCCGTAGTTAAAGCACGGACATGTAAATGGATAAAAAAAATATTTGAAATTTGTCATAATAGTATTGATAGGGGTCAAAGCTTTAAAGATTAGTTAGTTTTATGAATTAATCACAATTAAAGTTTTATTAGATGTCAAAGTTCAGATTTAGAAAATAATATAAGTTTTTTGAGAAGTAAGAAATTAATAAAAAAAAATATGTGACATTAAAAATTATTCACCACACATCAAGTAATTTGATTTTCCTTTTTATTTTGATCATGTATTGTAAGCATGATCAATCTTATAGATAAGACCAATTCAAATTGTAGTGACATGCTAGAATTTATTAGGTATGAGTCTTAAAATAAGCTCAATTTACAAGCTAAAAAAATAAAGTATAAAAATATGTATAACTCTCTAGACTATTTTGGTCAAAGTAAAGGCTATATAATCGTAGCGAGTATATTGATTATAATTTTAATTTGTGAGTGAGATGGATGTAATTTTTTCTTTCTTTCGTTCTTTTCTCTCTTTTTTTGTGTTAAGGAAGAGGAGATTTCTCTTAATCCATTTTCATCAATAAGATTAAAAAATAAATTAGACGATTATCTTAACCATATTTGGGGGGACATTCGTGTGTATCTATCTCTCACCATAGGGCGAGGACACTTTCCCTTTTTGCATATGAATCCCCTTTTTGTACTTTACCCTATGTACTTGAAATCCCCCTTCTGTATTTGAAAAATACCATTTATGAAAGCATCCCTCACCCTATGGTGAGGGATAGATGCACATTAATATCTCCCCCATATTTGAAAAGTAAAAATAACTAAAATTACTCCTAAAAGATTGAGTAATTGAAAAACTTTTCGGGTAAGAGTGTAAGTTTTGCAACTTAGAGGTCAAGTTTGAAATTGGAAGGGTTAAAATTGAAATTGGTTCAGCCAAAATCAGAAACTTTAATATATATATATATATAGGGAAATGCTCATGTGAGAGACACTCTTACCAAGTTGGTGAGAGATGGGTAGGAGCCCTCACATAAATATCCACTCTCACATAAATATTTGGGGTCCTTGCATTTAAGTTGGTGAGAGTGGATATTTATGTGAGGACCCCCACCCATCTCTCACCAACTTGGTGAGAGTATCTCTCAAATGAGCATTTTCCATATATATATGTATGGAGAATATTCATGTTCATCCATCCCTCACTGTAACGCCTCAATTCCGAATACCGAAGATAACGCTAAGGTGCCCGAAGTTGGTGCGCTACTTTCCGGAAAATCCGAGAACTTCTAAGATCGTAGTCTACAATGAGGTTAAAATTTTAAAACTTTTTAAACAACATCATAATCAACAGTTTTATTACGGAAGCGTAACAAATGATAGTGGAAGCAATAGTATCATGTAATAAATCAGATGTAACAATGCGGAAGTCTAATGTAAATCTCAAGTTTAATTATCAAAGTGTTTATACAAAACCATACTATCTACCCAACTCACTACAAAATTCTCTCAAATCCCAAAATGAACTGCACTCAGTCCCCCTGTGCAGGCGTTCGGTCTTCCGGCTCAACCACTTGGTCGGCCGGCCCCCACCCGTAGTCACCTACTACAGGCGTCTCATAGATCGCATCGTCCGCGGGATCAAGGTCGGGACCTAAGCACCAAAGATGGGTCAGATCCAAGGATCTGGCAAGGCACCATATGCAAATAACACAAGATGTATACAATAAAAGAGAGTAATGACAAGTACGTAATCATATAAATAACAAAGAAACATGATCTAGGCAGTTAAGCAATAATAAACAGTGTAGAATCATAAAGTAAGGTATCTAGTCTAATCAGACAACAAATGACACATTCACATAAGCTAGATACACCACAGGATATTATGCCACGGCCCTCCCGTACTGTAAATGTCCCATACCATAAACAGTTTGCGGTGGGGAAAGGGTAATAACCATGCAAGGAATAACAGCCCTGATAATAATAACATACAATATATAACACCGATCACACTCATTTATCACACCGATCACACCCCTTTATCGCACCAATCACACCCTTTTATCAAATTAACCCGGACGTGGTATCACACCGTCCGTCTAATTGCAGCTCATCATGATAGCTCTAAGTAACCAATATAGCCCTACCAGCGATAATCAGTCAACCGACTGAGCTTAGGACAACTGAGTGAATGTTTAGTGCCGACTCGGGAACCAAGTACAGGTCTGTGTCTGTCTAGGCTTGTCTTGCGTGAGCAAGGTCTTAACCAAGTCTCTAAGAGGTTAAGGTACAACAACATGGAACACAGTCCAATATCCAAGTCCAAGTCCAACATCATTGGATCCACTCCAAGGCTCACAACCGTGGCCTGAGGCAACACAAGCACCATACCACGTCCATCCCACAAGTAATCATCCCATGCTCATATACAATGAGCTAACCAACCATTTATCATAACCTCTTCATGCTATGGTTTCATATCCCCAACCTTAGGCTGTATGAGGGCCCGTCTAGACACAAACACGAGTCATTTATCTCCAAACACCACATAAGGTCACCACTAAGTATTCCTAGGTTCAGGTCCTCTCATTTCCATTAATTAACATGTTTAAGACAACAATAAGGATAAGAGAGAAGAATAACACAAAAATCCTCAAAACATGAAATCAAGTGGAAATAGACAAAGAACCAATCCTAGGTAATGGTCTACTCATGGTTCAGGCCTCATTATATGATTGGATCCCTAACTGTAGCCTCAAGTGTCAAAAATGATAAATCCTGTGCTCCTGAAGTTGAGGACACCATAAGTTACAATTAAGGGTCGAATCATTGACGATTCGAATCCTAAAACCCCAATTGGTGGACCCCACGAGTCAAGGCTGAGCCATGCCAATGATTTGTGTGTGGCACACTTAATGGGAGGCTATTTGGATGGTCAATGAACCCCACAAGTAATCAAACATCACAAATACAAAAATCTGGAACATCTCACTGTTCACAGCTTGCCCGGTCGACATCACACCCTGGGATGTCGACCGGGTGAACTGGATGTTGACCTCCCAGGTCGACATCCTACAGTGTCCCCAGTCGACATCATGGCCGTGATGTCGGCCGGGTCCACTGGGACCTAGTGTCAAGCATCTAGGGGGTCTCACAGGGTTCTCTGTGTATCCAGTTGACAACATGGCCGTGGTGTCGACCGGGTACACAGGACTCTGTAAGTCTGAAAAAATTAAGGTCTCAGTTATTTCCTGCAAGTTCATGTGTGCCTGGTCGACCGAGACATGGTCCGGTTGACCGGGTACACTGTCTGTACACATTTCAAAAAAAAATAACTAGGACCTGGTTTCTGTCTTTTTAGTGTGCCCGATCGACCGAGACAGGGTCCGGTTGACCGGGTACACGCAGAGAGCTGAATTCCAGATTTCTGGGATTTTCCCCATTTCAATCCAATTTTCATTCAATCCATCCCAAATCTCCTCCATACATCACATAAACAAGAATAAACACAAAACACTCCAATAATCCATCCATCCACCAATCCATCCGGGCCATTGATCTTCCAAATGGGAGAACCCATCCATCAATGGCCATTTTTCCATGAAACAAGCTCAAAAGAGATCTACACCAGTATATCCATCTAATTGAAGTGCAATTACAGAAACAAAGAAAGAGAGTATGCATCTAATGAAATTGCATAAAGTACTTGCCTTAATTTAAAATTGGTGATAGTATAGAGAGAGAAGAGAGATCCAAACTTCTATTACTGTTGTAGCTGAAATTGTGGTGGTCTCTAGCCTCCTTGTGCTGGGATTTTGGAGAATTAGGGTTGCTTGGGGAAGAAGATAGGGCAATTGAGAGAGATGAGTGGAATTTAGGGTTTTGGCTAATGTTGCAATAGCTTAGGTTTCTATAACTTAGGGTTTAGGTTAATGACCAAAAGGGTAGTTTGGTTGTGAATGAGAATGTAATGGGGCCATGGGTATTTGAGTAATTTGGTAGTTCTAGAATATTCTAACCCTCAAAGCCCTTCCCATTAGTGCTAATGATAATCAAATCCTAATCTAATCAAAACCTATTAAAATTAAACAAAAGCTACATTCTAAGACTTAGGAACATTAGAATCTATACCACTAATTCATAATAATTAGCATATCAAAGTAGAAAATACCTTATAAATTATTATTTAAATCAAACTGAGGGCCCACAAGGGGTGGGGCCTCACACTCACCATAGGATGAGAGATACTTCCATATATGGTCATATGCATAAAAGAAATATTCATGTGCAAAAAGAGAAAGTTCCCTCACCCTATGGTGAGGGATTGATGCACATGAATGTCCCCCATATATATATATATATATATATAATTGGAGGCGGTCATGTAAGGACCGTCCTTACGGTTTACGGTGCGAACCGCCTATTAGTGCCCACCGTGAGATACCACTGGTCAAGGGACAAGAGGGACTGAAAGATCCAAGTGACCGCCTCCCATATATACAATGTTTATAAATAAATTATCAAAATCATTCACATTTGTACATAATTATAAAAAGAATCTATTGATTTGAATGCCATGATTATACAATTCGGGATACTGTTGATTTGTGTATCCGAATGGTAGTAAATGTATTGAACAAGAAACCAAGTCTAAACACAATTAAATCAATTGTAATGGGTTGGGTCTTGGTCAGTTTCACCCGAATTCGATAAACAACTATCACAAGATCATCAAAAACTTATAAATATAATATAAATTACGTTGATGGCAACATATTAGGTTTGGGTCAGTTGTGAGTCACCTTTCAGTGAAATTAAAGTGAAATAATTGTATGGACTTAAAAATGGGGTTATTAGTAAATTAAAGTGAAATATCATTCATGGTCCACAAATAGGCGAACTTATAATACATTCAAGTATTGTATTAGTGTTATGCGAGCAAGCGTATTTGATTATCACTTTGGAAATAAATATGGAGCACATTACAAATTCTAGTATATTATTACCAAGGTACAAATAGAGTTTCTCTTTAACTAATATATTTTGTGGACCAAATAGAATTTTTTTACCGTGCTTTTAACTTTTTAATTATTTTGTTCCAAGGAACGATTGAAAATATTATTAATGTATAGGAGACAACCGAAGAAAATAAGGTAAATATTGTATAATTTTATTTTTCATTAATAACTTATATAATTAATTTTATTTCAATATTTATAAATATTATTATATAGTAATTGCTTAGTCATTCATTTACAACATAAACTAAAATGATCTACTCCAATATTTTATTTTAAATAAAAAATATTGGTCTTTGACTGTAAGTTTTTTGAAGTTTTGGATTAAGTCGGAAATTTAGACTTTCATACTTTTTTTCATCATATTTAAAGATCACTTATTTTGATGTCATGATAATTTATTTAAGCATATCAAACCGTTGATTGTGTTTAATTGGGTTTGGTAATGCCCATTTGTTGTAATTTAAATAACATGTAAGTCTAGCAAATTTGTAGGATTATAGCATGTTCAAAACTCAATTAAACGCATTATTAGAATTGGAATCAAACCAAGGAGGAAAGCATAAAAGTTTTATGTTTGTACGTGCTATAGGAGACATTAGAAAATAGGTTTGATAGTTTTTTTCCCTCCTTAGGAAACGAGTACAGATATGGTAATCAATTAATATTTGCGGTTTCTTTATTGGATATGTTTTTTCATGAGTGTATTTTAGAAGTCTAGTTATGAGTAGTAGAAATCGGTTGAATATGTACTAACATTGAATCACAGTGAAAGATTTGAAAAGATTTGTGTGTAAAAATCTCTGGTATATATTTTGTATGTATTGTGTAATGGACGTGTATCTTTATAAAGTATATTTATAGATTCGAAGGAATTTCCTCTCAAGATTTAGAAACTAAAAATAAAAATAAACTAGGATGGGCAAATCCCACTGATCGTGAGAATGTGAGAAATTTGTGAATTACATGATCCATGCAGTCAATGTTTCTTATTAAAAAAATTAATTTGAGTTCCTAAATCATTTGGAGTATGTTGGTAAAGCCATATTTGGCAATCTCCTTAACCTCTCTCTTTCTCTTTATTTCCTACTCTAGAACAAAATAACAACTTCCAAATTATTTGGAGTATCCTTTTAATGAGCAAAGTTAGTTAATTAACATATAACCAAATGTGTTCCCAATGATTAGGAGCATACCAGTAATGAGCAGGCTTAGGTTTATGCTGGAAAGTCTACTTTAATTAATAATTACATATCATTTGGATCCTCAACATCATCGACAGATTCTCATTGTTACTTTTCACAGTTTGCCCCTCACGTTCAATAACCCCATTCATGAACCAGCACTCAAATGAGGAAGGTGCTTATCCTTTCCACCATGATTGCTTCAGAGAACTTTTGCCTTATCTTTTCCCTTGCCTTCTGTTATCAGATTACTAAAAGGAAAGCATGAGAATATTTCCACCACAAGGAAAGTAGTTTCAAAGTAGCCTCTAAAATTTAGAATATAGACTTTCCATTTTTTTAATAATGATCGTGGAAAGATGATGCAGCATTGGAATACAAACAAGCTGCGACTGAAAGCAAGGGTAGAAGAAAGAAAGAGTCCAGATCCTCTGAATCCTTTACTCATAGAGAATTTCTTAGATGAATGAGTGGAACTCTAAATTGGGCCACACTAGCCGTTCAAAATGAATACCCTCATCGAATATGGTTCAAAATCATATTTATTAAATTGGCATGATTCATCTCATGGTCAATCTTACGATGGAGACAACATGAGAAATATGGATATAGTCCATTCCATGATCCTTCGTGATCCTAGTTAATAATCAGATCCTAATCCAAATACCCAATTGCAACACATATATGCAAGGTCCTGGGTAGGATGAGTGTTGGTTGTGTGAATATCCATGGAAAGAAAAAAAAAAAAAAAAAAAAAAACCACATTTTTGGGCCTACCACCTCTCCCTCTTCTCTTTTTCCAATTTAGGATTTACCCAAATTTGGTACTTATTTGATTTTTATAGGCCTTTGAATTGATTGTGCAAAATCTTGAATCCTTTCAACTTTATCTAATGACTAAGATGATAATTTTGAGGCCCTCAAAACAGCACTATCCATGCCCAAAATTTTTTAACACAGAGGTAGATCACAGGGAGACAGAGAGCCCTCTCTGCCCCCAAATTGACATGCTTCCAAATAGTCTTCACAGGACAGGCCCTATAATATGCATGCATGTTCATAGGTAGGTCAGGAACCTGGGCTAGACGTAAACAAGTCCAATCCAACCCGAATTTCATATTTGCACGGGTTGAGTTGGGCCATGCAGATTTCAATATGGCCCAATCAAATTGCACCCCTACTTGTATATACGGCATTGTAGTTAAGCCCATGGTCATGGAGAAATCAGCAAATTAATTTTTTTTTCAGGACAAAAATGCAAAGGCTTCATTGAAAGATTGCATTGTGATGTGTAATTCTTTAAGCAGAACAGCATTAGATGCATTTTAGGGTCCACAAGGTTGGTGGTCTGATAATTAGAAAGAAGTAGGTCATTAGGGCCCATGTATCCTCTAATCCAGGAAAGAACGCCAGAAATTGAAGTGGCCTCAACAAACATGTGTATTGCTGTAGGGCACCCAACTGATAATGATGCATGAACCTTGGGTTTCAAGAACAACAAATTTCTTAGTAGGAAGAACATTCCATGAGCTTTCCACATTTATTTCTTCTTTATAGTGTGGACTCCAATGATGAATATAGTGTGGAGTCCAACGTAGATCCTACACTATATTCCAGTACAGGTTTCCTTATAATCAGGGGAAAAAAAGGACTTATTACAAATCATTCATGGTGCACACTGTATTTGGACAGTTCGAACATACTTGGGTCTGCTTCTTCTATCTTTCAGTGGAAATAGAAAGATATAAAGTGAAAATTCCTCTCGTTGTACAAACAAATCTTCACTAAAAAAGTTTTTAACTAGAATTTGAGTAGTAAAAATTTCTAACGGAACTCAAATTCCTGTCAATTTCTAACTAATGGGAATGAGTAAAATTTGCACAAACCACATTACATAGAATTGTTCTTTCTTTGAATGATTCGTATTATTGGACAGGTTGGATTTTGGGAAGTGTGGCCGCCCGCCACTTATTAATTGAGAGGGTGATTAGTTACTGGTCAATGAAATGTGGTAATCTGCAAGTGGGGCTTAGTCACAACTGTCATTAGTGATTTGATTAATAGAAGCAAGAAAGTGGTTGAGTTTTCTGCATAAATGTCACAAGTTGAGTGGGAGTCACAAGTTGAGAGGGAGTAGTTTCAATGATATTATTTGACAAAGTTTATCTAATGATATGAAAGTGGTCATCTTAGAAAATAATTACAAGAAAGAGCAGCCTATTGGTTAGAGCTGATGTTCAACATAGATATGAAACTTGATGGGACTTGGAAACAATTGGACCAAGTTACTCTGATGGGTAGCAAAATTAAGGACTTGGTAAGAAACTTGGTCCTTGCTGAGTTTTGGCTAGACTTAAAAATTCTTGACTGAGTGGAACCAAAATCAAGATTAGGTTGTCTTGGCCAAGACTCTCTCAATCTTTCTGGGAAAGACAAAAAAGGAAAATAATATAGAAGTTTCTATATATGTATTTATATGTATCAATGCTGAGTTTTTGCCAGTTTTAATTAGAGTCAAGTTTAGCCATATTCCTTAGAAGTTTAATGTAGCTGCCTAGAGACTCTGCTCAAAGCATGCTTAACAAAATCAGTAGCCCAACATGGCAATACATACATAAGGCCAATGCCAATTCTCGAAACATAAATGTGATGGGCCAGAATGAGTTTGTAAATTGCGGGCCCCCATTAAAGTTGGGCACATCATATATTTTGAGCCAACAACTCCTCAATCAACAAAAATAAGTGGTTATGTCCCCAACTATAAAGCCCCTGGTTTTATGCAACAGCAGCGTTGCCCTCACAGTGTATTTATTATTAGAGAAGAGGAAAATGCTCTCCAAATGGACTGACAGCCCCTGGCACCGTGAAAGGTCCTTCATTTTTCTACCTCTAAATCTAATAGAAAAGGGGGTAAAATGGAGGAAAATGGTCCCCAAATGCTTGAATGCCGGAAGGACTCCACCTTAAAATATTGGGAGAGATGTCTAAGTAGGGGTGTACAAAAAAACCGCTAAACCGATCCAAATTTCCGTGCGCTTCAGATTGATTTTGTAGTAGGACGGTTCGGTTACGATTCGAATTTCCTTCAAACCGTTCGGTTTGAGGTTGCAGTTAAACTGCTCAAACCGAACCGAACCAAATCAATTATATAAATATATATTTTTTATAAAATATATAAAGAAATATAAAAAATTACTTGAAGAAGAATCGAATCATCACTCAATTACTTGAAATCTAACGTCTCTCACCAATTGAATGGCCATTTTTTAATGAAAAATGAAATAAAATAATAAATAAACCTTAACCATATAGAACTGGTTCCTTTCGGTTCGGTTCGATTTGAGTATATGGGCGGTCCGGTTCAATTTGAAAAAATAGAACACCGATGGGATCAGTTTAGAAGTTTAATTGATGATTTCCCCTCTAAACCGATCCGAACGGCTCATGTGCACTCCTAGTTCTAAGACTTGGATCATTTTTAATTTGGGTCTGGGCATAACTTTAGCTACCAGAATTGGGTGAAGGACCCCAGCTTAAAATATTGGAAGAGAGGTCTAAGGCTTGGATAAATTTTAATCTGGGTCTGGGTATAACATCAGCTATCAGAATTGGGTGAAGGAACCCAACTTAAAATACTGGGAGAGAGGTCTAAGCCTTGGGTCATTTTTAATTTGGGTCTGGCAATAACTTCAGCCATCAGAATTGGGTGTGTGTCGATATCACTCTGGCACGCGGTACCAACCCCTAGGTTTAGCTCGACGTGCACTATGGACCAATCCACCTTTGTTTATGCATTTAGCCTTATTTTGTTCAGGTAAGCGAATTCCTAGGAATTTAAAGAATCTAATAGTGCTTGAGAGGGAAAAGATAAAGTCATAAATCCAAAAATAACAATCAAATAATATTTTCTTTTTTAAAGAAATCAAATCAAGGGAAGATGAGAAATAAACATCCAGCTGTCACCTTAGTAATTCAAATTTTGATTTTATGTCTTGTACTCCTCACCTCTTTACTTTCATGTTTGGAACTTATTTCAAAATGATTTTTTAGTAAATCAATTCCAGTGCAAACAGAAGACTCCAAGGCGGATAGTTGTCACCGACTCAACTCCTCCGGTGATGCACACGACATGAAGAAAACGGCTCTTATCCTCACTCTACACAATCTAGGGCTCTTGTCCTCACTCTACACAATCTGGTTTCAAATCAATCTAACCTGGACAATAAGCCCATAACTTGGAAAGGCAACAAAGGCATTGATGGACAGGGAATAAAAAAAAATTGCCCAAAGAGATGCTTTTTGCTTGGTGAAGAAACGGTTAACGTGGTCCATCCCTGTAAGTCTTTGATTTTTTATCAAATTTGTTTCTTCACTCACGGACAATATTTTCTAGGTGGGCCCCACTTTGTTATAGATGATCAATATTGTAAAAATGTTGATGCAATTAGGGAGTGCCATGATTGGATCTCGCTAAAGAGCATCCAGGAAGATGAAAGAAACCTAGAATTTTAAAACCAGCAGATTCACTCAATGCCTCTTTACTTCAAGATGCATTCAATTTAAATGAAGACTCCAAGTTAGTTGGGATGAAAGACTTCCTCCCTTTAAGGAAGAAGACTTTTGTATAGATGGGGAAAAAATATTTGGGTCCAATTATTTGCATGAAATTGAATTCCTAAGAATTCTAAAAGACAAATTTCGACAATTAGCTGAGTTAAAAGAAATAGATTGGCCATCCATAAGTGTTTGCTTGTTTGCATTAAATTACATAGGATTGGTCAAACGAGCTCTAATGAAGGATAGTTAAAGAGGTGAGATGTGAATGCTATAAGGTGATGGGTGAGTGATATAAGGTGGAGGGCAGGTTATGTTATGGTCTCTTCTTTTCTTTTTTTTTTCTTTTTGTCTTATTTTTAACCACTTAAGACATGAATTATCCCAATTCCTATGTATTTTAATGCCAACAAACAAGCCTAAATGACTATCAAGTAAACTTCTCTTCAATGAAAAAATGAATTGTGGTTTCAATCTCTTCTTAATTTATTTTCCACGAGAGATTAATTGATAGTCATTTCTGATATTCACCTCTCTTTGTTCAAAATTAATCACTTTTATACATACGTCTCTTAGAATTCCTAAATAAGTACTCAATTCTACGAAAGAAATTTCCCTTGTTCTTTTGTTGCTTCCCTTTTAATACCCCTCCATGGCAATTATAAATATAAAACCAAAAAAATGACAATTTAAACTTAGATAAAGAAATCCTAGTTATTAGAATATGAATGACAATAATGAAATATTGAATAATCTTAGCCCAAAATTATAGACATGGCTTGCAAGTTACAGGGGTTCCATGCATGGGACCAGGGGTTAGATCATTCATTTGATCAAATGGCCACAGTTCAAGTTTCTTTTCTAAAAGACAATGCCTACTCCGTACTCATGCAGGGCCTACCTCATGAGCGGTTGTGATCACCCATAAAAAGGCACACGTAAACTCATTCAGGGTCCCCACTATGATCAGCCTTGAATAGTCCCCTCCTGCATGCTGAATTAGAGAAAAATATAAAGTTCCCAAAACCCAACAAAAGAGTGAGAGACAAAAATCTATGATGATTCTATCAAAGTTTTCCATGGTACACTTCCAGCCTTCCAGTACAGTTGTGATTCTCCTTTCATATACAACAACCCCATTCCCAATGTTCAACTAAATGAAAAAGAACCCATCAACAAAGCCAACACTGACCATATCTCATGCCTCCGCAGGCCCATCTTGTAACCCAAAAGACAAGAAAACACAGGATACAGAAAATCCATAACAGTACAACAAGACACTCAAAATTTGTTTAAGGGAAATTTGATTGAAGCCTCAAAGTCATAGGATTATACCATATAAATCATGTATATAAACACATTACCATGATTTGTATGTTGGTATTCAAGACAAAATGTACAGTGAAAGGCTTGTTGGGGCGCTTTGATCTTATTGGAATGTATGCGAGGAGTTGAAAAAACTGTGAAAATCTTCTCATGAACCAGCATTTTTGTTCAGGCGCGATTCACTGAGCTGCCTCTACTAGACCACACAAACAGTCTACAAATAGGTGCCTTGTGCTTGTGGGTGTGTGAGAGCTCTGTTTCTGATCTCCTCAGCATCTCCCACATCACCTGAATGTCCTCATACCCACATGTCTGCACATCATCATGAAGCTTGAGTAGTCCACCACCTGCAATTGAACACTGGATCAGCATCAGTATTGCTCTGATCTCATCTAATGACTAAGATTGACTTTGTGAGTTCTACTTAAATGGATAAATCTGTAGTTAGTATAATTGAACACAGAGTAAAGAGCATAAGGGATGCAATAAAGGGCAGAAAAGCCATAGTTATTATCTATTTATGATTGACATAAGTAGAGAACAGCAAGAAATGCATTTGCAAATCAGGTAGCAGTATGCCCCATCAATCTGGTGGGCCAGCTCTTTGATGGTCGTCCAGTGTGACTGTCGATTAGTTAGCATGGCCAAATGAAATGGCGGACTCAGGATTTTTGTTTGGGTGGGTGGTGTAAGTATATAGTCAATTAAAGACGCTAAATAATCCAACCGATTTTTTTTCAGATGTTATGTAGGAGGTTTCTCAAATCACGCGGGTGCAGTGCTAAGACTTGGGTCCGTGCACAGGGGTTAATCTTATGGAATCTGATGAGACAACTACACACTTACATGGAGGCTGACTCCACAATTATTCACTTTACCAAAAAGCATATTATAGATAAAACCACAGATTAAAATATAGAATTAATAAGGTTAACAAATTCTACTTTACTTTGAGATTGACAGTTCTCCAAATAGTGATTGAGTTTGGACATGGATGGAAGTAGTGACAATAGTTTGAATTTGGCCCAGATATACTTGAATGGTGAAATAGAATTAAATTGATTCATAAGAATTCTCAGAGAGGAGGTTCTGGGCTTTCTACCACAACCTGATTATGTGATACCAGATTTTTAAATAAATAAACAAATAAAACTCAATCTAACGGCTCTGATTGTTGCACCACTAACGGCTCTGATTGTTGCACCATGATCTTTCTAAACGGCCAAATCCGTCTCCATCAATTTGTGGGCCCCGCACCATGATCAGTTCATTGCGCCCAACCCGTTATTACAAATTAATCAGGACCATCTGATTGATGGGCCTTTCCATCGATACCCTTCACCCAATCAAAATCAACACAAAAAGTTATATACCATTAGATTAAACTCCCAAAAAACTAACTAGATCTGCATCTACCCACTCATCAACCTCAACCGTCGGATCAAACTCGCCCTCATTTATTACAGACAAGACCGTCACCCACCCCTGATTTCATAACACTATTCCGTCGTAAGCAGCAAACCAATCTAACGGTTAAAATCACTCTGATCTGAGCCCCATCCAGACCCATCAACAACCCGAACCCCACCTGTACTTTCCCACCTTTCATTCATCTAGACCGTTGATCTGATGGCCGTCGACAGGGATGGTTCAACCCCTTCCAATCTATAGGATTCGCCCAAAAAGAAAAATCAAACAATCAATCTCGCTACACATATCAAGTTATCAACGGTCCAGATGGTTGGTAAACATAATAATCACCCAAGAGTATCTAATCTACCAAATGTAACAGTTTCGAATGCACACAAAACCGAAACCAACCGTTACAAAACAACGTTACGTTACATAAATTTACAAAAAGCCAGTGAGAGTTGGAGAGCTGACCGTTTTTTCTGGCCTTGGCCTTGGCAGCTACGGCGACCCAAACTCTCCTCATGGGGAAAACGATCTTCTGCCACCACTCCATGACTCGGGCACAACACCTCTTCCTTCTCCGCCGAGTCAACTCGGATCGGAACCTCAAAAACCGAAACCCAGCCAGAACTCCTCCTTCTACTGCTTTTGCTTCTCCACCAAAACAGCTACCAATTTATTTGGTGGTCTCGTAGCGGATAGTGAAAATAATAGCTAAAGTTGAAATCTTTACAAATCTCATTGTGAAGAAGAAGATGAGATGAGATGAGATGAAACTTCGATGATCTCTGCAAAATCTCTGTATCTGTTGGTTCTCTCTCTTTCTGTGCTTACGCGTTGTTTTTGAGACTTGAGAGTGTGGTTTTGTGGGGGATATTGATATAAGGTGCGGGGCTGCAATGACCGACACGTGGAGGTTAGGAGGTGTCGATCAGAGTCCATGGAGCAACTTTTTATCTGACTCTTGATTCGCGGAAGCACACATTTCTCTATCGCCTTTTTTTCTCTCTCTTTCGGCAGCCGACGAGTATGTAAGTAAGCAGTGAGTGGTAGTAGTAGGATAAGTGTCGGGAGCACCTAAAATTGTGTACTTGGAAAAGTGTGTTTAATGGGGCATGAGTATGACAATACAGAATGACCAATACTTTCCCATATAATTACTTTATTTCTTATTCTCAATTTTGTTGATGTTCACTTCATATTATTTTAGATAGTATTCATCAAGAATTTTATCATTCTCAATTTGCATAGTTTAAGATCTTTTTGTACTCATCTGAATTCTTCTATTGTTGTGTCCTTTTTAGTAGTTCCGCGGTAAATTGGCATTTTGAAACTAAAAGTCTCTAACAAGTTAGCGCATGAGTAATTGTTGGTATGATCTTACCTTCAGTTTTTACCTCTTTAATAATCTTTTATTGGAAGCTATAACCATTTAATTATTAATACCAAATAAGTTGACAAGTGGCCTTTAGCACCAAATAATTATACATGTGCTCTTGTTTTATCAATATACAAAAATTTTATTCAAAACAGAATTTAATAAAATACAATTTGAAGTCACTTTGATATTTTTTTTCTCTTCAATATCATCCCAATAAAGATATTTTGTAGCATTCCTCTAAAGCATTGCTTAGGAACAAAAACAAATACATTAAGGGTGGCTTTTAAATGAATCCATCTTAGCATGATAAAGGCACTATAGTTGAATAGGGGACAGATGTCATGGATGCATATGTTAGGGCTCCACTATTAAAAAGAAGTTTGTCCCATTAGCCCTTTAAATAAAAATAAACAAATAACTTGAGGTTTTACAAGGCATTAGACCAACTATGTCTCTCACATTGATTGGGTGGGTAATAACATTAGATTAAGCCATTGGGCCCACTTGAGGATCGGTCAAGATCACAAGATAAGAAACCCAATATTATTATCATCTCCTTGACTTAGAGCACATGTTACTAATGTAATGAGATTTAGAGCGTAGGATTTCAATGCTCTCGCGGTGTACATGAAACTTCTCTTTGCACACGTGTGAGTGTTGATTACGGGTATACGTGGTGAGATCTGATTAGATTGTGTCGGGATCTCGCACGCCCTCGTGCCAGCATCTAAGAGAGAGACCAGTCATGAGTTAGGTAGTAGGGATTATTTATGGTAAAGTGAGGCTTCCATGTGTGTATCTGTATTTGTATTAAGAATAGTCGTCGGTGATCCATTGAGAATAATCTCAGCCGTCCATTCAAACAATGGACGGCTGTATTGGGCTCTTAAGAAAAATTATGCTAGTCATTTGGCAACCACATGTAAAGTGAATTGAAATAAATGTTCAAATTAAGAGAGGTATGCAAAGAAGACGCGTCAAATAAAAAAGCACTAAATTTCAAAATTTATCTTTTTTAAATTTTTGTTATTTTGTGGCGGCACGAGAAGATACCTTTTTATTTTTAAATAAAATAATTATTGATTTTTGCTATTTAGTGAAAAAGAGATATTAGTCGCAGCTCTTCGCGTGGGAATAATTTTCCGCATAAGTCTTTCTGTATAAGAAAAAAAAATGTCATAAATATGGTTTTCTTCAGTTATCACACGTAATCAAAAGATGTAGTAGGATAAGGTCCTATTCAGGAAAAAATTTTAGGATAACTCTGTAGATTTAAAATAATTTATTTTAAGCAACTCGAATTTTTAATAGGTGAAACCATAGTAGTTAATTTCAGTTCGTTTCAGCCGGAATATATGGTCAAAACTTTCCATTTATATCCTTCAGTTGAAACGTGACAGGGCTAAAAACAATTCATTTTAAAATTTGATGCATTTCAGTTGCCCGTTCTGTTCCATTTGGGTTTGCAGTATTTGTATCCTCTATAGCTCTATAGTAAGCAAACACAATTCACACTAGCTTTTTTATTTTTGTTCTCAATATACATCCTCATCAAGAAATGTGTATAATTTATGTTTTATTTTCATTTTCCTATTTCCACATAGATAGATATATGTTTTAGAAAAACTACTCCAAAACATTTTATTGAAATTCTAAAAGACCAAAGTATTTTATCTTTGAGGCTATATCAGAATAGAGGGCGATGGAAATGGAATTCACAACTGTGCCATTAGGGATGTAAACAGGTTGGTACCGGTCTAGGTCCATAGTGGACGCAGACCCGAAACCGTCGCAGGACAGGTCTCTTGGTTCCGGACTCAGAACTATTAAGAATAAGGTGGAACTAAACCCGAAACCGAAATCAGAACCACATATAGGACATGTTTTGGGTCTATGTAGATAATGATATAGAATAACAAGCTTGATTTTAAAGAGAGTTTCTCAAAAATTGATGTAATGTGTCAGGTCCCAGGTCTATGAGTCAGAATCAAGGTGGAACAAAAACCGAACCAATTTAGGTCATAGGTAAAAAAAAAAAAAGATTCAAAACCAAAGGATTTAAATAAAAATCCAAATTCGATTTTTAACGGATTGAAACCTCCAAATAATTAAAGAATTGGGACCATTTGCCTTCCCAAATTTATTCCGGGATTTCTCAAGTCCAAACCCTTTTTTTCCTTAAATCCAAAACTAATTATTTTTTCGAACAGTGGCCACGGTGTAGGGTAGTCGCACTTTAACTAGTCGCAAAGTCGAAAGTCACAAGTCCCAATTTCAACCCTCGGAACAAACAACAAACGAAGCCAGCAGTCTTTGTCATCTGTTTTTTTCCACGAAGCGTCGGCGTCGAAGATCCTGTTGTCTCCTCCACCGACGCTTCCCAACCTACTGCGGACCGTCCGATCACAATCACGCGTGATCGTCCTGATCGAGTGGGCCCCACACAGCCAGCCACGTCCAGTCATCAAAATTCAACTGAGCCATGCACATGCATTCTGGCATGGGGACCACAACAAAATGTGCTTAATCAGTCATGACCTAGTTCGCAGTGGATGGCTGGGTCAACGTTTATATATATATTTTTGTCTTCGTCTGCCTCTCAATTCATTAATGCGCTTGCTGATCCATCACTACCATTCAATTCATGGGCCACACACCTTTTGAATAGATAAGCAATTAGAAATCTGCTTTATTGAATGCTAACAACCAATTTATTTGACTGTCCATCTTTTGTGTATATACTTATACAACATGTAAACAATTGTGTATTGCTCAGTTGGCAAAGGGATCTGCACCTCAAAAAGTGGAGAGGTCCTGTATTCCATATCTTTTTTTTTTTTAACACCTTTCATAATTTTGTCTGACACATGTGAATATGAGGATTTGCATTTGCATATATAGATATTAGCTCTTCACTGTTCAAAATCGAGTGTCCCTTACGTTCAGAGCCAAAGGCTCGTGGAGGCTGGAGATACCCTGGGTTACAAAAAAAAAAAGAAAATTGTTTAAAGCTTCACAATCTTGTTTTTTTGTTTTTTGCAAAATCATGAAAATATCAATTCATTTTTCGTTTTGCTTCGAGGAAAAACGATTGTATTGAACATAGAATTTACTATATCACGGAATTTTTTTTTCTCACACTTTTTTCCACAGAAAACTGTGTAAAGAATTGTGGCATAAATGTGCATTGTAAAGAAAGGAAAGAATATTTCAAATGGTGTACAATTATGTATTCTCCTGTGTAAAAATCCAAGAAAGAAAGACCGGTTTATATAGAGATTTTCAACGGTTGGATGAGAGGTTTTAAAGGAAGCGGATTTTCACTTTCGGTGCAACTTTGGGTAGAACTAAAGAGAGAGTGGGCAACAAACTTTGATTGGCTAAATCAATGAGCTTTTAAAGCTCTTTTGTGGTTAAGCATAACATATGGGTGGTTGTTTTAGAAAAGAAAAGGGAAAAAACACATGGGTGGTTGAAGAGTTGTAACTCATGTGGTTTTCTTTATACTTTCATTTAATTTACTCAAATTCATGCACTCTTTCGTAATCGTTTCAAGAAACGACAACAAAGATGTTTGAGAGGTGGATTTGACTTCAACTGTAATTTCTCCCAAAGATGAAAAGATTTTTTTTTTTTAAAACCTAAAGATGAACGGTTGAAATTGTCCAATCCGCTTCAATTTCTGATTTTCATAGTGCCCCACATAAACTTCCACGGGATGAAATTGGTTCCAAAAATCAACCTTCTCCGTCAAACAGAACCGTTGGGCAGAAATAAAAACCACCAGCACAGGTACCATTACTCTCTTTTGGTAAACATGCACAGGTTCCATTCAATGTGCTAATTCCACCACTCACCCTCATGGTTTCCACGTTGCACGCATTTGGATCATGATAAGGACATGACAATTACAACCAATGCGTGGCACCGTTGGGTTCCCAAAATTAAAATCTCAGCCATCAGATAAAGTAAGGTCAGAGGACATTTTTATATATACAAGTGTGAAGACCAGAAATATCTACTAAGGTCCACTGATATAAAAATGCCAGGGCTTTTGTCGGACTGACCTCTTTTTTAATTCAATTCTGGAAGGATCAGACAACAAGGGAATCTGGTTCTGGCCACCGTTTTTTTTTTTTTTTACATCTTCATTCATTGGAGTTCAGAGTGTATATATAGACTCTGCAACAATCATGCCCAATCTGCAATCAAAACGTGCCACATTTGTAAATTTATGCACCAAAACATACAAAATAGGTCTGGTTATTGTAACTTCCAAGCCCCTTTTCGAGGAATTAAAAACTTGGATAGAGAAGTTAAAGGATAAGGAAGAAAGGTGTGTGTCAGTATATAGAAATCTGGGGCTTATGCTTGGGGTGGCAATGGGTGGGGTTCAAATGGGCGCATGCTTAGGGAAAGGTTTGGTTGGGAATCTATATAAATGCAGGGCAGATTTGGTTATACAAGCTAAAATCCGTTATGTGGGTGTTGTGATGGAGGTGGGGTTCTCTTTATATTCTCCATGCATGTGGGTGTTCGTGACCCAATTGAAGTAGAGGTGCTTGCTATTTTGAAAGCTCTATGGTGTTTTTTAAGGTACACTCATCGTGGAGAGTGATTTTTCTAATGCGATTTTATGGGTGTTTAATCGAAAGTCAAATTCTTAAAGATTTCAATTCCTCTTTAATGAAACTCGTGTCTTATCTTATTGGCCAAATATATGGCAGACACTCTTTTCAAAACAAGGAGTTGAAAGGAGTACTGCTTGGAGTACTGCTTGGGAGACTTTTGTAATGTAATTGAAGTGTAGGCTGGGTACATCTCTCTTGTACCTTTCTATTCTTATTTCCTCTATGTGTTGCTTCTCCCTTTTAATATGTTTCTTATTACCTTAAAAAAAAAAAAAAAAAAAAAAAAACTGCATGGGTATAGGGGTGTGTTTCCATTTCGTCTCACCAACCCGACTAATCATTATGCTTGTTAATAGCAATCGCTAGTGAATGAGTTGGGATTTGAGATGAATTGAGAATTTTGTAGTTGATTGGGTTGGATTTCGATGTGAATGTATTAGTTTAGGGCGTTTTCTCAACTTAGGTGGATTTGAGTTATATTGTAAAATCTACGATGGTGATAGAATTAAAATTTAAGTTAAGTTGGAGAATTTTGTGGTTAATTGAGATTCGGATTTATGTTGAATTGAAAATTTGTGACAATTGAGTTGGTACACGATGACTAATAATATTTTGATCTTTCACACTTTTTGGTGGCATTCTATTATTTTTAAAATCTTTTAATATATATAATAATTATTTTATATTTTATTTTTTCTGCTCCATTTCATGCTATGAATATAACGGCAAACACCCAATCCACCCTGCCGGTATGTAGCTCAGTGGAAAGGCTGCCGGTCGTATTTGAAATTAACGGCATGAGACCCATCATGGGGTGAGATCAGTCTAAGTTAAGTTGTGTATTAAGCAAGATGGATATGCAATTAGTATGACCCGTCTCAACCCATTACCATCTCTATTATAATATATTAAGCTAGAGCATTTTGGATCCTGTTTTGACTGTACTTTCTCTTTTGAATGGAAATTACTTTTAATTTTTATAACTGCTAACTTGAACTCCCTTCACTTTTCACTAATGTACTTCTCTCACTTATGAACTCCTATCTCTCTCCTTTCTAGCATATAGAAAATCCTACACCTTCGTGCATAGCCGTGATTACCACCAGTCTTTGAGCTGGTTCCTACTTACACACACTCATTTTTAAAGGATAAAAATAAAGGCACTTAATAAATTCCTCTCCACCACAATCTTCACTTCTGATATAAAGCGAGTGATAAGAATAATCTTTGAGTCCTTCTTCTTCTACCCATTGATGATTAAGAATAGTTTATTTAAGGAATCTGATCACTCTTATTATCTTAGGCGAAGGATTAATAAAATAGCAACAAGGAAATGAAAGGATCTCCCTCTTTCTTATTTTCTCTTTTCTTTCCCCACCACGAGTTCATTCAACACACAACTTTTATCCAAGACTTAATTTCAACATTTGATTTATTGTCTTCAAAGGATATCCTGTTTCTTATTCATCCAGAGGTGCTAGAAAATTGTCATGTCAAATGATGGTTTGCTGACTACAAGACGCCTTCCCTATATGTTCTGGTAGAATTTTAAGCTTTTATTCTTATTGAGAATCATTGTATCTTCTTTTTTTTAATACGAGAATCATTTCACATCTATTGAAAGGTAAAGCATCTTGGAGTTTTTTAATTTTTTTTTCCTTTTTCTTTGGTAAACCGGCCCTCTAGACTCAAGAGAGACAAACGGGAAAAGAGCCCGCACATGTGGGAAGAAAAATAAAAAAAGTAGGAAAGAAGCTCACATAAATGGAAAAAAAGCTCACACAAGTGAGAAGAGGTGGTGTGCTTAGCGTTCAAACCGTGGGCAGCCAGTTGGAACTACCACCACTTACCATGAGGTTTAGTTGCCGTTCTTAGCATCATGGAGTTGTTTACCCAGAAAACCATGAAATATTTTACATTGTGAACCACAATTTGAGATAATATTTTATAAATTAGATCAGGACAGGGAGCGTCCAATTAAGTGTCATTTTTTTCCCATTTAAGACAAATGTAACAGTATGAACGGATCATCTGATAAAATGTTTTGACCACATCAGTAATTTTCTTTTATGGCATATTGATTACATTGTTGGACTGCATTAAGCCAACAATTTACATCATCTAAGCAAGTTCTTTTTGGAAATTTGAATCATCTAATCAAGTTCTTTTTCTTCTTTTTTTGGACCTTTGATCGCATTTTCAAATCATTCTTTTTAGAAGAGAATGGCAAAAGTGCAAGAAAAACGAATCAAGCATAAACAGATAGACTATGACAGCATATGATGATAAGGTGATGTAATATAACTTACAGGATAGGTTGATATGATGATGCAAATATGATTATAAGATGATGCTCCTTTCGTTGTGACTTGAAATTTGAATCATAAGTTTCTATAGTCTATTGTCCAATCATTGTTTTTTTGGGGCAGGGTTGTTCATGGGCCCGGCCATATGCACGCCCAGCCCGTCTTTAGAAACACTGGAGAGGCCCGACACGGTCCATAAAAGTTAGGCCTGAGCCCGCCCATTTAATCAATCGGGCTGGGCTGAACCGGGTTTTCATCACTTTTGTGTGCATTAGAGCACTCATTAAATCAAATTACATGCATTTCTTACACAAGTCGGTCGGGCTGGACTATGGGCTTTCCATCACTTAATCCAAGCTCGTTCTAATTATTAATCAAGCCCTAATTACATAACCAATCCCGGCTGAAAGCGGGCTAGGCCTGGATTGGGCTCAGGCTGGCCTAGCCCATGAGCACTGGGCTTGAGCTAACCCATGCCAACAGGCAAACTATGGCAGAGGAATTTCTAAACACAATACATAAGAGAGGACGTTGAACATAGGATAAGACATTGACGGCTGAAAAGGAAACTTGCCTTTTGAGTTCTTTATGATTGATAAATACGGACGAGGTTGAAGAAAAAAAAAATTAATGACAATAACCATATCGGTTATAACCTATTGAGTAGAATGTTAGTCAATCACTAAAAAAATATTAAAATGAAACAAGAAGGATGTAACAAAGATGAGAATATTGAGATGAATGTGTGGTAAAATTATGTAAGATAGTTAGAAAATAGACCATACAAAAGCATTCATGGGTAATATCAATAGGTAATAAATTAAAACAAACTCGTTTGAAATGGATTTGACATGTTTAAGAAAGCCAACTGTGTTGTCGGTAAGAATTCTTCTTTTCTAGACCAATTGATTACCCTAAAATAAGTAGTATTCCAAATAGGAGATGGATGTAAATAATAATGATAGATTTGAAGAAGTTCTTTTTATAGATTTGAAGAACCTTTTTTTTCTTTTTTTGACTTCTTGGTCAGCTATAAAAAGAAAAGAGAGAGGCGTCTTTTAAAGGGTTTTTTTTTTCTTTTCTTCTTTTGTGGCTCAGGCACCTATAGGTGAGTTCAAAATATCTTTCCCCACTTGTGACTGGGGAACTGATGGACCCCAACATCAATGGGAATATCTTGAGAACCGACCATCAATTGGAAGGTTGCAATAACAAACAGGTGGGCCACATGCATTTGTTTGTGCTAACACTAGTGGAATGACGACGTGGGCTGCGAAATTAGGTAAGCCATATTTCTATCACATGCATGCACTTTCCAAGTATAGAAATGAAAGTTGAGGCAATAACTCCACTGTCTCCAACTTTAGGCCCTTCTCATTTACTAATTAGGTGCTTGCCTTCAAATGTTTGAGCCTGTTTTATTGAAAGGAGGTCCTTTAAAAGCTTGAGTTAAAGATGACTTGAAAAGTTGTTGGAATTTTTAGAAATAAAGTTCATCAATGGGTAGGTCAGCATTACACAAACAAACAAACTAATGACCTATATTATATTGGGCCAAAAAAAACTCAGGGTAATGAGTGTTAGTACCTTAAAATATGTTGTATAGGGTATGAACTATGAAGGGTTTCATGCCAATTCTAATAGTGCAGTGGCGAGGCATCTATTAACCACGGTCCACGAATCTGGTAGAAGAAATAGATAAGATGGATTGCTTAGAGTCACGGATTGCGCATTTCTTAGGAAAATTATGTCCCGACACCGGTTTCATGTTGGTAATTCGGCAAGCATGCCCTTGCATATAAAACGGGCCCAAATCCTTTGTATGTTGGATATTGGTTTGTAGCATCGACGGCCAACCTAGAACACCATGACAAGTGCACCCAGAACTCTAGAATTATAGACAGTGGGCTCAAATAGAGGTAGCAAACTGAGACAGGTAAGTGAAAATGGAATAGAATTACCTTGATTTTATAAGATCTACTGGGTCACATCCTTGGGTAAAATCTGTATTGGGAGAGGTTGCATAGTTTGATTCAGAGAAACAACATTTGAATGGACCCACAAGGCCCATAAAAATCAACAACGACTTAACCCAATACAACCACTGGGTTAGCCTGGGTCTGAGTCTAGAGGGTCGAATAGGGAGGAACTTTTCATATGCAAATCTTCTTAAATAATTTCCAACAGTATCAATCCCTGATCCTCATTTATTGACCTAATAAATTAGCATTTTGGTGGTATTTGTTTGAATTGAGTATCAACCTATCAACTTTGTGAAAGACTGATACATATCAGCCCATATGGCTTGCATCGTCCCAGATTTAGAACAGTGATTGCATGATCATCATGATCTAAGTTTTGGTTTATATCATGATCAATGCATAATCTCCACATATATAGAAGAAAAAAAACTTTATCATTTAATTCCTATAAATATTGGTAGGAGTGAAGCTGAAGATGAAAACTTTTTCTATTTACTTGCTATCAAAGAGGAATTGACTCTGGCACGAACGAAGACATTGACTGCAATCCATCAATGCAATAATTCCTTGTAGGTTGGTGTTAGACCCCGACCCCGCATAAGTGTATTTAATGCCTAATTAATCTTGATTAGGTGTATAATATTTGTTTTGGTTGGTTTTATGTTGGATTAGTTAGATTAGTGGGGTTTGACCTTAGTTAGGTAGAATTTGACCTTTTAATAGTTTTATTAGTGTGTGTATAAATTTAGGTCTTCAGGTGCATTTCATTAAGCATGTCATTAGCATTGATTTTCATGTTTGGACCCAACTTAATTAGCCCAACCCAACTCATATCCAAGCCCAAATCAAACCAAAAGCCCCTTTTCAAGATTTATCTAGAGAGCATGGGCTTGCATGCAATGGCTCAAACTCAATACCCATTTAATCAACCCAGCCACGTTTTTCCCCTCATTCCTTCCCTTCAGTCACTTCATCTGAAACACAGAGAGTTTTTCCTCTCCTTCCTTTCTCCTCCATTTTCTTCATTTCCTTCTCCTTCTACTCACTTCTTCCAATTTACAGAGAGGGCTTTTCATGTGAGTGCTTTAGGTTACATCTTGTTCCCCATCTTCCAGCATCTCTACAAGCTTCCCTTCATTCCCATCTCCACTTCACACATTTCTTTGATAGAATCTCTACACCTTTCTAATGTCTTGGATGATTAACTAGAAGCCCTGCAAGAGGACTGTCCATGTTAGATTGAGGAACTATGAAGCTTTTCCCCAACCCAAGCGCATCATCTTCTTCACTTTCAAGCTTCCTCTCATCACCATATTCTCTATTGGTAAGAACCCATCTTCTAAATGACATTCTAAGCCTATTAAGGACTGTTTAGACTCATTCAAATTGCATGCATGTTAACTCATTTCCATTCATTACTTTTTCATTGTAGGGTTTAGCTTGAGCTTAGAAAATTGGGGGTTTTAGCTTCAATTAAGTCAAAGGAAAGAATTAGAATGAAAAGCAACAAAAAGAGGCAAGTATGAGCAAATTGGATTTATGCATGTTAATTGATTCTTTGATTGAATGCTATATTTCCCTTGAATATCAGAATTCAGCCTTTTTAATTGAATGGGATTCATAATGTGAAATGGGTTCTATAGATATGAGTGTTAATGGATAATGGAATGGATGTGGGTTGATAAAATTAGCTTGTACATGGAGCTTTGGGGGCTCAAATAATGTCTAACATGGTCTAAGAATGGTTGATAATTGAAATGGGAGAAGAATGGCTGCAGCCTGACACTTTCAGACTCAGAAATTGCCCAGAATTGGGCCAGCCGGATTGGGCCCGCTCGGGCGGGTCGGCCCATTGGGCCCGACATGCCAACTTCGAATGGCCATAACTTTTTATCCGTATATCGGATTTTGGAGTTCCACATACTGTTGGAAAGCTCTTGAAGTGTGGAATCCAGTGGTATACACCACTTAATAACCAGAGATTGGGAGAGAAAGTAAATATTAGGACCATTGAAACGGGCCTTATCTCTTTTGGAAAAAGGGACTTTAACTCTAGTTGGACTCCTAGGTTGGAACCATTGGCCACTAAGGGAGTTAATCCCACTTCAAAAGGCCTAAACTCTTCATAATCAATCCCTGAGGATGATTGTGACATAAACACTAAACTAATAAGGTTTCTAGGTTGTAAAGGATTGACCTTGTAGGTCCATAGAATGGTACCCATCACCGACTATCATTGTCCAATGGAAATTGTAACACATGAGAATCTTGGGCTGAGATTATCTCATGTGCTTATCTGTCTCGTCTAGAACTTCGCCATGGGTGTTGATTTAGAGAAATTCGATGTACCTCACACATACACAACGTGACATCAAGAAAATGTAGCACGTGCATCAAATTATCTAAAGTTACATTGAAATGGATGGTTAGAGACGACGGGTAATTAGATTAGGATTGGCTAGTAAATATTCTTGATTCCATTAATTTATTTGCATTTGCATATTGGGATTAATTCATTATTGCCCTTAAATATTCACATGATTATTATTATTGCATTATTTGTATTATTTCACAAATTGTATTACAAATGTTATCATCCATTGATGTGTTATTCGAAAAGAGTAAGTATGTGATTTGATTCGATTAGAAATGATTTGAGACTAGGAAATGAAACAATGGATTCGATTAGAAATGATTCGATTCGTAAAGTCTTACTCCATTTTATTATTATTTGATTCGAATGGTTCGGCACTACTTAGCTTCGACCTTGTAATACCTGACGGGGTTAAACTTGGTTTAGTTATTCGAGACTACTGCAGTATGTCGTCTGGAGCACCGGAACTCTAGAACCGGGTAGCCAGCTAGCCTTTGGCCGGGCCGCTGGTGACATCCCAACTAGATTCGCTCTCTATCGGAGAGGATGGAAAATGTAGTAGCCAACTAGAAAGTGAGTATTCGATTATTGATTCGATAAAGCATGATTTATTCATAATGCACAATGTGCCTAGTTGACATTTATTTGGTCTCTTTAATCTATTCGTCTTTAAATTCGAAATTTGAATAACATGTGTTGAATCTTAATTACTCATATATATTGTTGAATCGTCGTATTCATATGGTGCTACACTTGGTGTCACAGGGATCCAGGACACCAAAGAGAATTACTAATAACCATTCAGATTAGAGATTTGATTGATAAGCATATTGGTTAGCTTTGACACCCGGAGTACGTATCAGAGTGGTCATCTTGGGTTTGAGACTAAGTATTTCATATTGCACTTAGCTTAAGGTAATGCATATGATTAGTTTTATTTTGCATTTGTATTAGGATTATGTTCCATTGAGATAAGCATCTAAAGATATTCATTAGAGTATTTGTGTACTATGCTTTTAAGAGGTTTAAATTATTAGCTTTGTTATAGATTAATGGTAATATATTTGATTGATTAATAGACTGCTCATGGCTTTGTTATTGATGATATACATGCTTCCGCAAATAAATGTTGTAAGACAGGTGTCGGTGAGTAATCCTCAGACGTGAAATGTGGAAATTTCTCCTTCGTGAATTCGGATCTGGTCCGGAACAGATGCGAGTTCACGGGAGTACGCGTGTCACACCTCGGGTACCACCCTAATCTGGGAATTCTCGGGACCGGGATGTGACAGTTAGCCTTAAGTGGACAATCTGATAGATGGATGGCTATTATCATTACTTCTGGGAGTTTTTTCAGATAGTATGGTAGGGGATCATCAAATGCGGGAGCTTAATTAATCAAATTCCGGAAAAAAGAAGAACATAAGCGATTGAAAAACTGGTTTGGATTATTAGAGTTGATACAGGCTCTCTTTTTTATCCCATACCGCCCTAACCAGCTGACCAAACAACAAAGGATGACTTCTCCGTTATAATAAAAAAAAAAACAAGCTATTTAATTTGTGTTTTGTGTTGCTCCTCTCTTCAATCCATTCTAAAAGCGCATGATAAGTAGTGAGATCAATCCGCTGTCATCTTCATTATCATTGGGGGTTGTCGAAACTTCAACACATGCATCTAGAGACAGCTTTGTGAGTTAGACGTGCTTGCAAAGCCTCACATATTTGATACAGTTGTGAGTCATTTGCTTTTTCATGACTTACTTGAATAATTACATATGCATTCAGATTAGATCATTATGATAAAAGTGGGAGACATAACATATTGGTAAACCTAAACTGCAATGACCCTTTCAGATGAAAGGAAAAAACATAATGAACTGGGATTAAAACTAGATAAACCAGCCATACATGATGAGGATAGGCATTTTTTTAATCAATGGAGATGATCATTAATAATTCACTGATTCTTCTTTTTTCTGTCTATTTCAAGCTTTAGACTACTAGGTATCGAATACAGTGAGGATTTCCCTCCCACATTCTACCTCCATTTCAATTTATGAACCAACATTTTCCCCTCTTGTTTGTGTTTTCAAAATTAAGACCTATGTTCATAGTCCAGGGAGTCTCATGGTCTATGGGCCAGTTGGATCCCGCCCACTGTTGTGCTCCAGGCCTCAAAGAGAAGTTGTGAAACCCAGGATTAGGCATAATCAGTTTTTGGTGTGGTATTAGGCCTAGGTCCAACCAATATACCTGAAGACCATGCCCAAGCCCGATGTCTAGTGGGCCGGGACGGGAAGTCTGACATATTAGCCTGGGCCAGTTAATATCCTCACAATAAGGCCCACATTTGAGTATTATTATATGCAGCCACTTCATTGGTCCTATCATGGATTGCAAAGGGTCTTAATCTATCACGTTTGAGAATGATTGTGATATTAACTACTAACGAAGAGAATGCAAGATGCACAGTGCTGTCCATTTTTACAGATTTTCAAAAAGATTTTTCTGGACCTTGCTTTTGGCTGAGTTTATGAAACGAAATGAAATTTATCACTGTGAGATACTTCGGTTTTTAATGATATTAAGGTGTTTTTTTAAATCGTTGTCAATGATATTAAGGTGTTTTTTTAAATATTAAGGCTCGATCTCGGGCCAATCTTATTTAACAAGCTCACTTAAAAGGGCTGAGTTCGAGCTAGGCCCATCACAGCTCAGCTTGCTTTGTCATTGGCTCATGAAGTGGCCCAGCTTGGCTCAAGCTGGAGCTTCATCTCATATGACACCTAGGCACTTGAAGATATAGATCCGGATGTCAAAAATCACTGTGATCAATTCAACATAAGTGAAGATTTTGAAGTTTCTGACTTTAATGGCTTTACTTGGGACAGATTTTCTGTGATTAAATCGAACAAATTTGATGATTGGGTCAATAGAACCAAGTAGTTTAGTGCTTCTCAATCACAAGGACCAAAATTTAATGAATTTACATTGCGGAGAATCATGTGATCAACTTCAAAGATGAATGGTGATTGAGTCATCAGGACCAAAAGGCTTGAGTTTATTATATAAGGGGCAACTTGGGTCAGGTCAAACCCAAACTCATAAGACCATACTAAAGTTGAAATTTGAGTTGGGATTATTCAGGTTTATGCCAGACTTGGGCCTAGATTTTGAATCCCATAAGAAGGACTTTGGGTTTGGGCTTTGTATCCAAATCAGTCCAAATACACTTTTTTTTTTAAATCTGTAAACATGTGTTTGTATAAAATAATTTAGAGCCCATATTGATACTATTTACAGAGAATGTACAAATTGCATAGTTTTCATCCTTTGAAGGGCAAGCCAAATAATAATAAAATGTTGGTCGGGTAGGGATGTTACTATTTGAGTCAGCTTTGGGTTTCATTGGGCCAGCTTTGGATTTAAGCTCAGCTTCGTACAATTCGGGTCGGACTTGATTCGAGCCAATATACCAGCCCAGCCCCTCTGGGTTGCAACTATTACCTATTGTCATTTGGCCCTTATTGGAAAGACAAAAAAGGCACCTAAGGAGAAGTTTCATGGGCCCAGACTTTTCACAATCTTACCAATTTTATGATCTGGTATCATTACCAATTTTATGCTCAACCAAATGGACCAAATGGTTCTCACTGTTGAATTAAAGGTTAAAAACTCTATGGTTAAAAGGCCATTCAATCAAAGACTAGGATAAGCTAATAGCGTTAGGGATGGGTATTTGATTATTTGAGTATCCAAAGTTTCTTCTTTCAAATTAAGCGGGTATGGAGCCTATTTTTAAACTCGTCAAAAAATTGATCCTAGCATATAAGGTCTATAGAGCATTCAGATCGTGATCATTGTATGTTTTAACATCAAGCGGGTATAGTATACACTCGTTGGTGGTGAAAATCCTCACCTAAATAAATGCTAATTTTTTGTCAAATTCTTACATGGCTGTTAAGAGTTTGAACCCTAGGCATGTCACCTTCTATCAATCGAGTCCTATCTTCCCTTATTTGAGGGCTCCCTCATCTTACCGAAGGTCTCTTTCCCTCACTTAAGGGTTGAGATCTTGACCCTCCTAAGCTAGGTATTACAAACTTTTTAAACTTTTTTTTTTTTTTTTTTTGGATTTTGTTTTTCCTTTTGATTTTCTTGTATGAGAAGACCTATTAACCAAATAGTAAAAACACAACTAACACACTCGTGATCGAGTGGTGCTGGCATCTTATTATAACATGGATGATCAGTGATCATCCTTAGGTCTTCGAGTTTCACTATTAACTAGTAGGGATGTAAATGGGTCCGTTCTAATTTGAATCTATGGAAACCTAGACCTGTTTTAGTCTAAAAAACGAACCGATTCTGTTTGGATAGAGAAGAAGTAAGGTAACATAATATAAAAAGGAATCAAGAGAAACCAAACTGCCAAAATCAAAACCGCCCACAGGAAATCAACCCAAGTGAGCGGGAGAGGGATCCCTAGCCCACATTTTGGTATCGGGTAGTACACACCTCACAGAAGCCCTAGATATCTCGTACGTGAAAAGTTTTAGCAGGCAACCGACGAATGCCCTTTCACCACGTGTCCTACTTTTATTGGCCAACATCTACAAACATCTCCTATATAATCAAGAGAAACCCTAACTCTCTAAGCACTCAACCAGAGAGAGAGAGAGAGAGACGACGACGACGACGACGATTCTCAGTCCTCACGCTTCCAATTCTTCATATTCCCATCACTATCCCTGTCTTCCCTTCTTTTTTCCCTTCCACCTGTTGTGGTTTTCTCGTTATTTCTGATAAACTACTGACCTATTATTGTAAAATCCGATCTCATATAGATTCGGCTCCATATCTGAGTCACCAGCGAGTGCCGATTCCTGGCAACTCGTCTGCCGCTTGGAGCCCATATCAACCCTGCCAGAAGAAGATTGCATGAATCTCAACCGTTGATTCATGCCACAATACCTGGCAACACTTTTCCACTGTTGATTTTCTTCCTCCCCTTTTTTTATCTTTTTTTTTCAGCACAGTAGGCCTTTTGTTTTCTAATTTTTTCGTTGGGTGATCTGGACTGTTGATCTTTGTGGGTCTTCTGTTTTGGATCTCTATGTGGTGCTTTTCTCATCAAGGAGGTTTTTTCAACGGCCTAGATTCATCTTCCATGTAGTGTACAATTGTTGGGGTGATATGAGAATGGATGGCTCTAGTTCAGACACGGGGGTTTGTTTGATCAATGGCAGGCCACCTTTTGCATAGTGCCAAGAGGGAATTTAGCTGCTCACACGATTGATGGAAAGTCACTTCCTTTTGTCTTTCATGGCTTCCTTCAAATTGAGAGCAGCCACATTTTTCATTCTCTTAGATTTTGTTCTTTTGATCTATATTTTCTTCATGCTTGTAGTAGTTTGGTAAAAGTATCTTTTGATAGTTGTTTATTGGTTAAGATCTATATCCAACAACTATTTTTTTAAGACTTTTGGTTGATGAAGTTGGATCTGAGATGTTTGATTAAGTTCAAAAGGCACTCAAGTGCACAAGGTTCTTTTTTAATCAATAAAGACTAATATATTTTTTATTTTATTCTAACTTTTACTAGTGTATTTCTAAACTCTTGAATGTAAATAAATAGAAAATATTTTCAGTAGAGGTTAGGTATCCCTGTTGGATGATTATTATTTATTTTTCATTTGCCTTTTTAACATTTTTAATTTTAATGCTTTATTGATGTTTGGCATTTTTCCTAGTAATGTGGCTCTGTTTGGGATTAATGGTTGATGAATGAAGTTGGATTGTTGGAAATCTATTAAAAAAAGCTTTGTTTTAATTTGATGAGATTCTTAGCAATTCGTTTTTTAGTGAATGGGTTAAAGGTAATCTCTACCTTTTGGTAAAAAAAAGGATCCTCAAGTTCATAATTGAAATTGGCAACTTTGTTCTCTTACCAATTTTAATTGGATTGGCGTTGGAATTGGCAACTCTATTCTTGACCACTGAAATTGGATTTAGTTTCCAAAATGGTAAAGCACAAACTCGCCCTTAACTTACATCTGACCTGACTCCCTTAATGGGTTAATAATGATCAAAACAATTCAATGTTCTTATAGAATTGATGAAACACTAGGCATCAATTTGCAAATCTTAGGATCGTCAAAGGTTTTGAGATCGATGTAAAAAAGACAAAATAACTTAATCCAACTTTCAAAGTTTTCCTTATTGTTGTGGGCTCCAAGTTCGTTATATGAACCTTTCAACATTCCCTTGACTTAATTAAACCCAAGATGCAAAGTTTCATCCCTTAGATCCAGCCAAAGCTAAACTAATATATTTACAACTGTATAAACAAAAACAAAAATAAAAACAAAAACGGAGACAAACTCTAGCATTAAATATCATTAAATCTATATTATAAGTAGAATTCCCTTCTATTTTTTGGGGTGGATTATAATGCTTAAAACCAAAATACAAAGTCCTAATCTGACAAGGAGCTTGTCTTGTATTTGGTCCTTGCTCATATTAGTCATTGGGGTACGTGTAGTAGTTACTGAAATGGCATTATGAGTTCAAATTCAAATGCAGTAATTTTATTCACTTTGAAATTCTTTCTTTGACAAAATCTCTCTTTCCATGGAAGACTAAATGAGGTTAGATAATGCTGAATACCCAGTTGTTTCCAAAAAAAAATTAAAATTTCAGAAAAGTTAGTGTTCCATCTCCATCTTTACCTTATACCATTCACCTTTGTGTTGGAACCCATATTATATAGAATTAATTCTTAGAATTCAAATGAAAATCTTTTACTACATAGAAAGATCATTAGCTTTTATCCAAGCCTCAGCATAGGATACATAATCCATGAACCAAAGACATAATAAAAATAAATCTATTCATTCAATTACAACCACAACTTTTGACCAAACTATCTAATCTCATATTTCTACACAATTCACAAACGCAATATCACCATCAACAGATTAAAGTTCATTTCCACAAAACCTACCAACTTCAGTCCATTAAGAGAGACAAAAGACAACTTCATAGCTTCAAAAACAAAAATTAAAAAGAGAAAAACCCAAGTAGAAGAAATTACCCATCTCAAAGGAACCAAAGCCAAAAGCCCAACAAGACTAACACCACAGAAACAAAAGATGGAATCAGAGCTTTTTTCTTTACTGTTCTCGTCTTAGAAACCTACAAAACACAACATTACATATCAGAAGTACTCTTCATTGTAATTCAACAAATGAAGGATGGATCCATGAGGTGGTTACATAGTTAGTTGTTCTAGTTTAAGTGGCACCTCTTTGGTGGCAATTTGACAATCCCTTAAATAGTCCCCATTTACATATTACATTCAAGTTTACCTTGATTGCAAGCTTACAAGGACAGCTGCTTTACTCAAAAGAGCAAATCTACCATACATAACATTGCACATCAGAAGTACTCAAAGTTTATTCAATAATTCAACAAACGAGGGATGAAACCACGAGGTGAATGGGTATTGAGTTCGAATGGGTATTGAGTTCCTACCTACTGAATGAAGTTTTATCAAAACGGGTAAAAGGTAGAAGGTGGGGATATAGATGGGACCATCACTTTCTTGGGATTTAATTTACAGTGCCAAGAGTGTAATCACTTCCTCTTACAAGTAAGAATCTTTGATGATCCCTTGTAGATCTTTACCGTTACTTTTAGCCACTGCTTTGTTCGAAGGGCATAGATAAAAAAATAACATGAAATTCAAAACATATTAAACAAACAATTAACAGGCCCAATTTCCATCCAAACGATTTGATTTAAGATCAAAATGAAATTACAATATCCTTCCTGTATAAAATAGATAGTGCCACTGACGCCCAACATTGCTAGCCAAAAAACCCAAAGCATCCTGTTGTGATCTGAACCAGAAATAAAAAAGTAAAATCTCAAATAAGAAAATAGAAACACAAAAGAGGAAAACAAAAAGGAGAACTGAACCAGATTAATCGATCAAATCAATCACAGTAAATGTTATAAGAAAAGGCAGAAAGACACTAAAGCATCATCAGAAGAATCAACAAAAATGCCTACAAGAGAAAATGTTTTCATAATACTTGTCACCTTAGGACATGCAGCCAAAATATATAACCATTAGGCACTTCAGGAATTGTTATGGATCCTTGACCAGTGTCCAAATCAACAAAAGTAGGCTTCCAACTTTGTTTAGATGCCCAGCTGAGAAGCATTGCTGACAAGATATTTTCGCTAGAGAACTTTAAACAAGAGATTGTTGAGGACCTTGTCCTGCACATGCACAGTTCAGGCTTCCACCTTAACTGAGTATTTTTTCCAATTGGACCCAAAATTATCAATTTGAATGAGTTGTTGTCATTCCAAACCACAACTTCATACCTAGCAGACCATATAAGATTCTTCCCTTTCATCAACCATGCAGGTTACACATTTTATACAAGAACCCAATAAATTCAACTGCAGATAATTACCAGAGCATTAGAAATTCATGACATAAAACTACTTTGTCAAGATACTAAAGATAAAGACATCAGAAAACTACCTAAGAAGAATCTACGCCACGGGCGGAGGATCCTTTAGTAGAAGCCCTTCTTGCATTCAATAGAGCATGTACATTTACATAGCTCACCATTGCTATATAAATATAGAACAAGACATGCATTATTTAGGAGAGAAGCCAGCTCTAAATGTAAACCTATCATGCATAAGTAGTGTCAGACACGACTATGAGCCTTTAGAGATACAAAAGGAAAAATGTAGCTTACCTCATCAGCAACATATTCTACTTTGCTAGGGTCATTTCCTTCATTTGTGGCACCATTCTGAGTAAAAACGTGATACATGCTAGCAATTTCATATCAGAACTATATCAGTGCGAGATGATGTTAACTGATTGAACAAGGCTCACCATTTATGATTTAAGAAAAATGTTTTAAAATTTTAAAATGGTAAAGAACTTGTTAAGCTATAGCTTCAATAACATGGAGACTGAACTAAACATCAAACAAAAGCCAACAGTGTAATGGTCAAACTTCCAAACAAAAGAAAGGCGTGAGGGGAGGTTAGTGTTCTTTACTAACAATCTAATGATGAAGCTAAAGATTTTCCAACAGAAAAAATTAAAATGAATTAGCTTAGTCAGAAGGCAAAGCGAGGCATGATTGGCATTTATCCTCAAACTTCACAGGAGTAGTAGGACAGGACAGTTAGCAAATTCTCGGTCATGTGGATGACTGAAACATATTCTATTAGTTAATTGGGCCGAGTTTTTACAATTGTAAAGGGAAGAAACTTTTATGGATGTTTAGAAATAGAAATTACCAGCCCGCTTCCAATAAGCCTGCACAATCTTTACCTATCATGATAATGTTCCTCATTTTACTACATTCTGCAATGTAATAGAATACTCTACTGGAATTAATGGTCATGAAAAGTCCTAATTTTTTGTTCATTCAATGACTAACCTTCAGTTGAGAAATAACTTCTGCCACTATATCTTTTGATGTTGCTTTTGCGATAGCCTTTTTTAGCATTGCAGCCTCCTCAAACACATTTAAATTCATAATTCAAATAAATGCTACAGCAAAAGAAAAAAAGTGTTAAGAGAATTATCAAATTTGATCAATTTAGCCATACTTGTGAGCAAAATCATTCTACTAACATATAATTGGAAAGCCTAAATAAATACCTACAGGATATATATATGTCCAAATTAATAGCTAATCCTCATTATAAAATGCCATCCAGCTAAGATGTCAGCTTTTTTCCTAAATATTTGTTCTACTTCCAATTTTGGATAATCTTTTTAAAAAAAGAAGGCATGATAGGCAGATAACTTGCTTTCATGCCGAAGTTGACATCCATTTCAATTCAGGTACATTCCAAAAGGAATCAAAAACTAATCAAAAGCACAATAGCATAGTCCCAACTCAACTGGGCAAAATAAAACAAGTCCCCATTCACCATTTTGACTCTCCCTTCACACACTCAAAATTTCTCTTGATTGTGAAACACAGCCAGGTGAGAAGTAGAGGGTTGTCCCAAAAGAATTTTAGATCAAAATCTTCTGCAGATTGTTTGTTTTATTGATCTGCCTAAAAATCAATAACTAATCCAACAGAATTGTATACACAATAACTAGGTGAGAAGTAGAGGGTTGTCTCAAAAGAATTTTAGATCAAAATCTTCTGCAGATTGTTTGTTTTATTGATCTGCCTAAAAATCAATAACTAATCCCACAGAATTGTATACACAATAACTAGAGCAACAAAATCCACTAAAAAAAGAATAAACGGCCAGAAACACACCAACAGAATTTAACAGAAAAGATAAAAATAGCAAAAAAAAAAAAAAAACCCACCACATCAAACCTATATATATGATCCACAGTCTACACATGCAAAACCTAACAAAACCGTCAAGAAAATGAGGAATTTCAAAACGGAAGAGACCAAAGCGAACTTGATTATTTTTTATAACAATAGAAATCTATATAGAAACTTGCCAAATCTAACAAGAACATGTCATAACTACCAAAGCTAAGAAAATATAAAGAAACAATAAGGCCAATCAAGGATGAAAATAGCGGTGGCGGCGGGCCGACGAAGAGGGTGCTACGTAGCGGCGTAGCGGTGTGATTTGAAAAACTCGCCAAAAAAATCTAAAAAAATTCCAGAAAATCCAAAAAATTGTAAAATGAAAGAAAATGTGGTTCTTTTGCAAAAGGAAGTAAGAAAAGAGGGTGTAGCAGTGCCCTCAATATATGAGGTCCCGTATCGCTGTATAAATAGAAAATAATAGTAATGATTAGTTTTTTCACATGTATTCATGTTTCTTAGTCATGCTAACTTAGAAAGTAATGAAAAGCTCCTAAAAAAAACACTAGAACATAAAATAAAGGCATAAGACTTAAGAGTTAGGTCATTAGTGAACATTGAACAATCAATACTTCAAGCCTCAAGGTTCAAGGTTCAAATTCAATCAAGTGAATGAAGTGATCAACACCAATTTAGAAATGACAAAGCATAGAGAGTTGGTGAAGGCAATGATACAAATACATACCAGCCAATATATGGAGTTAGCACCTGTCCCACTGTCTCCTGCTCCATCTCCTCCACCATGGCCACTCGAGGAGACGGTGGTACTTGTCCTCTCAAAAGATGACACAACATGAGCAGGTTCTTTCCCTTTAGATTGTGCACTTGTGCCTTCTCCTCCAAGTGGGGGCACCCTCTGCCTCATCCATTTCTTCATCAAGAAAATCTCTAACCTCCTCCTGAAAGCCCGGATCTGAATCTAGCAATGGATCCTCTATCTCGGCTCTCCATGGGAGCAAGGGACCGTCCTCTCTAAATATGTGATCCAAACTAATAGGACAATAGCTCGGATCATCATCCCTTGCATTCCTTTCTTTCGTTCTGTTTCTCAACTTCAAATTGTAATGGCAATGCACAAGCTTGTTTAGTTTTTACATGGTAAGCCGATTCCTGGACTTTGTGTGGATCAAAGAGAAAGTGTTTCAATTCCTTTCACAGTTTGATGAAGTTGTAATTTGACTAAGGATGCGGATCCTCTATCTCGGCTCTCCATGGGAGCAAGGGACCGTCCTCTCTAAATATGTGATCCAAACTAATAGGACAATAGCTCGGATCATCATCCCTTGCATTCCTTTCTTTCGTTCTGTTTCTCAACTTCAAATTGTAATGGCAATGCACAAGCTTGTTTAGTTTTACATGGTAAGCCGATTCCTGGACTTTGTGTGGATCAAAGAGAAAGTGTTTCAATTCCTTTCACAGTTTGATGAAGTTGTAATTTGACTAAGGATGCGAACAGCCGCTCTCCTTAGATTTGGAGTATCCTCTCCAAAATTCATCCACCAATCAGCTGAAATTCAAAATAAACAAATAAAATTAGATATTCCTTAAGTCCTTCCAATCAATTGAGAGATAAATAACAAAAGACTATTAGATTGGGTGATTGGGTCTTTAGTTCATACCAGGTGGCATCTTTCCGATCGCCCTTATTACAAGAGGTTCAGCAAAGCCTCCTCTCCTTTGTAGGTATGTAGATATCTATAATGTGAAAATTAGGAATAAATCATACGTGTTTAATGGACCTATCTCAATATATACATATGTGATCTCAAATCTCAATCACTAACCTCTTGGATGGCTTTGATTTGATCATCATCTCCCAACAATTTCTTCAACACTTGCCTTAATCCTACCCTCAACTCCGTTTCTATTTATTCGTTGTGTTGTTGGGCATTGGGGTAGTAGAATTAGGGATAAAGAAATAACCTACATTGAAAACAAGTTGAAATGCAAAATGATTAAACATCAATCAAAGAGAGTTAGCTTGCTTTACAAGCGTCAAATAGTGATATTATTATTGAGTTGCATTGATATTATTATTGAGTTAGCATGCAACGTGATAAGAACCAAAATAGAAAAGAGAGATAGATGGTCCAATTCGAGGTTGGACAGCCTCCTAAATCGTCCAATTCGAGGTTGGAGAGCCTCCTTGTGCAAGCACAGATTTTTGATACCTTTCTCATTATTCTTCTCTTACTAAATAGCCATAGTTGGCTTTACATGGATAGAAAGATAATTAAAAAGATCTCCCTTACATCAAGGAAAGATCACCACATAATTAGCAAAGGAAATCCTACTACTTAACTAGGAAAGAAACCCAATCCTATCAACACACTAACTCAATGGATGATTAGATTGACAAGTCAAGCCTCATCACTTTATTCACTTTCCTAACTTACTTGCAATCTGCCTCACATGCATGACCCACAAGGTTTAACACATGTAGGCCAATGACTCAACCATTATCGTGCAGTTGGGTTGGGCTCCTATCATTCCTCCCTCCTTCAAAATTGACCTTGCCCTCAAGGTCAAAGTCATAAAAATGTTGCTGCATGAGTAAGGGATCCTCCATTTCTTCTGTAGCCTCGAGAATAAATAATTGTTGATTTTTGCATTTGTGGCCAGGCCCAAACTTTTTAATCGCAATTGTAACAAAGGCCTTTCTCTCTTCGTGCTTGCATCTCAGGCCAAGTGAGTCATCGAATGGGCGGTGTGACCCGTTGTGCTGTGGGTCCCATTTGTGAAAGTGGTAGCAACTAAGATGGAGGTTGTTCTGTGTGGTTTATGCGCTGCAACTTTTCTTCCTGCATTCGAGCAAGCCCAATTGCCGCGGAAATGTTTGCTGGTTTGAACATTTTGATCGCGGCTGCAATTGATCTCTTGAGTCCCCCAATGAAGCAACCAACTAATGCCTTTTCAAGCCACCCCTCTACCCGATTTGCCAAGCATTCGAATTGGGCTTGATATTCTCGTAGCGTGGCTGTTTGTCGAAGTCGAGAGAGAGCCTCATCAAAGTTCTCATATTCAATTGACCCAAAACGTACACAAATGGCCTTTTGCAACATCTCCCACGTCAACTCTTTTTGAGTCTTCTCGTACCACTGGAACCATTGCACTGCTTCCCCGTCTAAATGAAAAGAAGCTAAGAGAACTTTTTGGTCTTCCGCAGTCTTTTGATATTGAAAAAATTGATTTGCCCTATAGATTCAGGAGGTTGGTTCCTTACTCGAGAACTTTGGAAAGTCCAATCTCGCAATGCGAGGTTGAAGTTGTCCATTGCCATCCGTGACATTGTTAATGCTGGAATCTTCATGTATTGCCATTTTAGGAAGAAGATAGAGTATGTGGTCATATTTGGCATCCATAGCTGCTAAGGTAACCTTGATTTCTTGCAACGATCCCATGCATTGTTTGACTTCTTCATCAAGCCTGTCAACCTTCATTGTTAGCACTTCGGTTCTAGTATTATTAGTCATGCTCAAGGATGAAAATAGCGGTAGCGGCAGGCGTAGCGGCCTGCCGCCAAAACGCTACGTAGCGGGCGATACGTAGCGTAGCGGCGATACGTAGCGGCGTAGCGGTGCGATTTGGAAAAATCGTCAAAAAAATATGAAAAAATTCTAGAAAATCTAGAATATTGGAAAATGAGAGAAAATGTATTTTTTTTGCAAAAGTAACTAAGGTAAGGGGGCGTAGCGGTCCCCTCACTATATGAGGTCCTGTAACGCTGTATAAATAGAAAATAATAGTAATGATCATTTTTTTCACATGTGTTCATGTTGCTTGATTATGCTAACTTAGAAACTAATGAAAGGCTCAGAAAAGAAAAAAACTATATCATGAAATCAAGACTTAAGAGTACCTAGAGAAAAAAATACATCTACCAAAGGGGGTGTCTAATAGGATGTACTTAGAGAAGAACTCTCTGTATCGACTGTAATTCGGCGAGATCATGTGCTTTTTGGTGTTCTTTTAAATATAAAAGGGTAGAAGAGTTGTGTAGAAATGTTATTTGAAGAGAAGAAGAAAAGAAATAATTCTTATTATGTATTTTAAAAAAAATTGAAAAGTAGAAATTTTTCTCACCCCGTAGCTGCCCCGTAGCGGTCGTAGCGGGCCCGTAGCGGCCCCGTAGCGGACGTAGCGGCCGCTACGGGTGTGGCGGCCGATAAATCGGCCGTAGCGTAGCGGTGGCGGCCGCTACGGCCGATATAGCGGCCGCTACGCTACGTAGCGGCCGCTATTTTCATCTATGGTCATGCTAGCTATACCCGAAACGACAGTATGCTATTTTCTATTTTTCAAACTCTCTTTGATGGTAATGATGTAGTAAGCTGTGACTTTTGCCTTTGTCCAAAAGCAAAAAGGTTATGGCAGTAGTGCAAATCTCCTAAACCTTTTGCCCTATTAGCCAAAAGGCTAAATGGAAAAACCGTAAATTGATGAAACGTTTGGGCCCTTTGTGTGTCACTTTTTTTTTTCAATGGCAAACAGTTGTAAATATTTGCAACTTTTTGCCCTTTTGTCACACCTTGAGCTATTGCTTTGTAGCAAAACGTGGTCCAATGCTTTTGCTTTCTACTCCTCTTTCTTTGCTATTGTAGAACCTTCCGTGTTCCTTCTTTTACTTCACTATGCGACGTGGGGAGGGCAGACTACCAGTCCGGCGAGCGAGCAGCGCAAGATCTGAAGAGAAGCTAGTTCGCCCTCTCTTCCTATTTGGTTTCTTGTGACAGTTGAATGGATTTTTTTTATTTTTTATTTTATTTTTATTTTTTTTTGGGTAAGAAGAAGAAAGGTGGGGATTTGAGGAAACTGTTGGCCAGAACCGGCGCTCTGATACCAATTGATAAGAACCAAAATAGAACCAGTCCGGCGAACGAGCAGCGCAAGATCTGAAGAGAAGCTAGTCCGCCCTCTCTTCCTATTTGGTTTCTTGTGACAGTTGAATGGAATTTTATTTTATTTTTTTTATTTTTTTTGGGGGATTGGGTAAGAAGAAGAAAGGTGGGGAATGGAAGGGGGTTTGAGGAAACTGTTGGCCAGAACCGGCGCTCTGATATCAATTGATAAGAACCAAAATAGAAAGAGAGATAGGTGGTCCACGATTCGAGGTTGGACAGCCTCCTAAATCGTCCAATTCGAGGTTGGAGAGCCTCCTTGTGCAAGCACAGATTTTAGGAATAAATTTTGATACCTTTCTCATTATTCTTCTCTTACTAAATAGCCATAGTTGGCTTTACATGGATAGAAAGATAATTAAAAAGATCTCCCTTACATCAAGGAAAGATTACCACATAATTAGCAAAGGAAATCCTACTACTTAACTAGGAAAGAAATCCAATCCTATCAACACACTAACTCAATGGATGATTAGAATGACAAGTCAAGCCTCATCACTTTATTCACTTTCCTAACTTACTTGCAATCTGTCTCACATGCATGACCCACAAGGTTTAACACGTGTGGGCCAATGACTCAACCATTATCGCGCAGTTGGGTTGGGCTCCTATCACAATGGATGGTGCAGCTGGTCATTCTACCGGGCATCAATAATCTTTATATACTCATTATGATATCTAACATCTTTCATGATAGCTTGCTTAGCCCGATCCATTGCTTTATATATATATATATCCCATTGTTGGCCTGTCATCACCATTTACAAGCCGCAACACTCTAACTAAAGGCTCATAAACCTTTAATAAATTAGCCACTTTCTTCCAAAATTTATTGTCCCTCATCAAGTTAGGAATTTCAAAGTCCGGACCACTTGTTGGGTTGGGCTCCTATCACAATGGATGGTGCAGCCGGTCGTTCTACCGGGCATCAATAATCTTTATATACTCATTATGATATCTAACATCTTTCATGATAGCTTGCTTAGCCCGATCCATTGCTTTATATATATATATATCCCATTGTTGGCTTGTCATCACCATTTACAAGCCGCAACACACTAACTAAAGGCTCATAAACCTTTAATAAATTAGCCACTTTCTTCAAAAATTTATTGTCCCTCATCAAGTTAGGGATTTCAAAGTCCGGACCACTTGTTGCATTGCCTCATTTTGAATGAAGCCATTCTTCTGATGCAAACATCTGAATCAGCTCTGTTTCTAAACCTTACAAGGCTCTTTCTCCATCGCAATGAAATGGATAGCAAACCTAGTTGATCCCGAACGTATCAAGGCATGGTTTTATTTGTGAATCTTTTCATCAAGTTCAAAAGCCATGAATGATCATAAATAAATCTGATAATGCCTCTACATGCCTTGATAACTTTAGCAATTTTCTTCTTCCTTCCAATCTCTTCCATAATGAGATCTATACAATGTGCACATGGTTTTATTTGTGAATCTTTTCATCAAGTTCAAAAGCCATGAATGATCATAAATAAATCTGATAATGCCTCTACATGCCTTGATAACTTTAGCAATTTTCTTCTTCCTTCCAATCTCTTCCATAATGAGATCTATACAATGTGCACATGGAGTCCAAAACAGATGAGGCCTCTTCTTCTCCAACATCTCACCGGCTGCCTTGAAATTGGCACCATTATTTGTAACAATCTGTACAATACACCTTATCCATAAGAGTGTATATATATATTTAGCTATCCGTCTATGCTCAGATGCATCCACGGACTTCACAAAGACACACCCAGCGGCTGAATACACCAAAAAAAGTATATTAATTGTGTTTGTGTGCCGCTGGTCCACCCATCACACATAATGGTTACTCCATTCTGTTGCCACATAGGCCTAGAGGTCTCCACCCATGCCTTTATTTCTTTATATTCTTCTTCAAGATATTTAATGTCCACATCTTAAACAGAGGGCGACTGTATTCCCTGCCCAGCTTCGGTGGCAACATCAAGAATTGTTTGAAAATAGGGGGAATCTATTGCTGTAGGTGGTATTTTTTTTTTTTGTGAATTAGCCATTTTGTTGTAGTTTTGGCTAACCTATCTCTTGCAGCCTTCATAACACTTGATATATTTGGTTGTTTAGCTCCCTCTTTTCTATGTGCTAGAGGATCAATAGGGGGATGAACTACTCTTCTACATCAACATCCCGTTCCCGAGTGTGCTCAATGCCCTTGCCCCTGCTTGGCACTACCCCCTTGCATCATAATATTTGCTTCCAGAAAATGCACGACGTTCATGTTCTTAGTGACTCGTGATGGACTCTCGACGTGCAGCCTCCATCTGTGCATCTTCCTCATCAAAACCTTCATCCCCAAATACATCATAACGGGCAGCATCAGCATCTTGCTGCCTCTTTTATTTTATCTCTACTTTTCTAGCCTTGTTTTGGCCAACTAAAGCTTTCATTTGTTCCCTGACTTCCCTTGGTACTTAGGTGCAGCCAGCAACAATTGCCAGAAATGTGGCCCAAGAGGTGTTTGAATCCTATAATACCCCCATCGGTCACTTTCCCACAAAACTTGCATTTGATTTTCAACCTGTTATTCTAAATTGCCTCACCAAAGCTCCAAGCGGGATCAATATCACAAGGCATTTTAAGTTATCAATTGGCAAAGACAAGTACACAATAGAAGACTGAACACCTATAAATATGAACTAGTATGTTAAAAATTAAAAAAACAAAAAAAAAACACGTTAGAGGAAACATATATCTGCTTAGGAATTATTCTCTTGACATTTAATTGGTATTTCATTACTTAAAGTACAACTTTTTTCAAAAATTTAAAAAATCCGAAAATAAGAAAATAAAATAAAATTAGGAAAAGACAAATACATGTTGGATTGATCTATGCCAAACATAGATATAACATTTAGGGGCCTTATTCAAAACAATATAATGGGTAATGAATTAGTTAAGGCAGATCCGAAAAAAAAAAGGGAAAGACAGAGAAATGTTGGACTGATGTATGCCAAACATATCAAAACATTTAGGAGCATTTTTCAATACATTTGATGGCATTCCATTATTAAAAATAATTTTTTTCCCAAAAAGTAACAAAAATCTGAAAATAAAAAAGAAAAAAAAAGTACAAAAAAAAATCAATATATGTTGGAATGATATATGGGAAACGTAGATCTAAAATCTAGGAGCCCTTTTCAAGACATTTGATTGGTATTCAATTATTAAAAATATTATTTTTTTACAAAAATAAGAAAGGAAGAAAATTAAAAAACAAGCAATATATGTTGGAATGATCTATGGGAAACCTAGATCTAACAATATGAAGCTATTTTCAAGTTTCATGAGTTTTCCATAAGTAATAATGTTTTTTTTTTTTTGTAAATAACATAAATCCGAAAATAAAAATAACAATTAAAAAAAAAAAAAAAAAAAAAAACCGAAAGATATACATGCAAGATCAAAAGGAAGCGTGGATGTACAATAAAACAAGACAATGATGCCATTATGTTGTGATTCATAGTAGTTAGAGAGTGAAAATCTCAAAAGTCGAAAAAAAATCACAGAGAAATGCATACCTAGATGAAGAATCTTGTTTAGAATCTTAGAATAGTTGAGTGTTTTGATTTGGTAGCAAGAAATCTTGAAAAAATGGAGTTGGGACCACTAGGGGCAGTAAGATATATTTCACAGCAGTCAAAGTGGAGAAAGAGAGGAAGAGAAGGTAAAAGAAACCCTAAAAAGTCGTCTAAAGGGGGGTTTTATAACCCCCCGCTACGTAGCGTAGCGGCCGATATTTGTATCCTTGCATGAGAGCCTGGTTTCACTGCATAATTCCAGAAACATAATTACAAGACATGAGTGTTGGTACATCCTGGAATATATTGAGGCCAGAGACTGTTGAATCGCCTTAGTACCTCCAGCATTTCTCTCCCTTGATCTATTAGAAATAACTGAGAAGAATGAAGATATTGGTTTTATCTTACAACTGAAATCATGTATTTCTTGTTTTCTCTGAAGATTTTATCTTACATGAGAGCCTGGTTTCATTGCATAATTTCTGAAACATAATTACAAGACATGAGAGTTGGTACATCCTAGAATATATTGAGGCCAGAGACTATTGAATCCCTTTAGTACCTCCGGCATTTCACTAGAAACAAAACATACCAAGAGTGGGGTTGGAATATATTCCAAGCATTTGAAAGGAACTCCCAAATTGATTCAGGCTATGTTGGACTGAAGGACGTATGAGTTTCTCTTCCCCTTTACCCCATTTTTTTTTCCGCGTTTGTATTCACAGTTTCACACTCGTAATTTTCATAATAAATATCACTACATAGGCAGTGAAAAATGATGTGATGGACAAAATTATCATTGGGATACATTATCTCTGTTTTTTGGGCAGGTGGTAAAACCATGACATCATTATTTGTATATTTGCTTAACGAACTAATAATACTTTATCTTGTACCAATATTATATACTGTAACTTTTTACACTCTATAGAGAAGTTGAAGAGCTCATGTTTCCATGTTGACCTTGTCTGACTCCTCTTTTTGTTCCTAACATCAATGGATCTGTGTTTAAATCATCTAAAAAAATAGAGAAAGGTCTTCTGAATCAATACTAATTAAAACTTCAGGTGGAGGTTTTTTCTCAACAACGATCAAGGATAACCTGGCTCCAACATGGAGACAAAAGCACAAAAAAAGTTTCACTTAGCAGCCAAAATTAGAATGAGAAAAAATTGGATCCATAGGCTTTTGTAGATGAGAGACAGTCATCTTATGTGACTCTCATCTTATGTGACAGATTAGGAACTAACTGCCCACTGCAAATCCTTTTTCCAGAATCTCTATTCTCAATGATATTCAATTTTTGTTGACGACTTTTCTTCCCAATGTCATTACTGATGAAGAGAATTGTCAATTTCTTAAAACCTCAACCAAAGAAGAAATCTGGGAAATAATTTTTGCGTTCAATCCTTCAAAAGCACCAGGCCCAGATGGCTTTAGTGCTAAACTTTTTCAGTATTTCCGGCCAATTTTGAAATTCAACATTACTAGATTTGTCAGGGAAACTTTTGAAGAAGGAAAAGCTAGATCAGGAGGTCAACTAAACTTTAATCATCCTAGTCCTGAAAAAGGACAACAGTAGCAGCCTCTCTGATTATCGCTCTAGCAGCCTCTGTAATGTTCAATATAAGATAATTTCAAAAAGATTTAACTAACGGTCTGTGCTACCAAATTTACTTCGGAATCCAAAGGTGTTTTCCTTCCAGGAAGAACTTTGGATAATATTACCATTGATGAAGAATTCTTTCACATCTTGGGTCAATGTAGGAAGAAATTCTTGGGGGCTCTCAAAATAGACTTTAGTAACGCTTATGATAGTATATATTGGCAATTCCTTGACCCTTCAGACCTGTTTGAGTAAACGAGGCTTCAACTCGGCAATGGTTCATCGCATATGGACTTGTATTTCCACTGTGTCATATAGAATTCGAGTAAACGGTCTTTTGACTGACTCTTTTGTTTCATCAAGAGAATTGAGACAAGGAGACCCAATCTTTCCTTACCTTTACCTAATAGCTGGGGAGGCCCTCACAAGAGCAGCTCACTAATTGAACCAAAAATACAAATCTATTTATCCCCAACTTAAAGTGATTGAATTGGGTTTCTTCAATGTGTAGATGATCTAATTGTGTTCTCATCAGTCATAAGCAAAGGTCTCCCAAAAATTACAGAGCTTTTAACCCAGTTTGAATTGGAGGCTGGTCAAAGCATGAATATTCAAAAGTCGGGGCTATTATGGATCTTAGAAGGAATACACCTAGTCATCTTAGAAGGAAAATCAAGGATCTTTTTGTGGTCTCAAAATTGTCCTCAGACAATTATGGATCAATGTTGTCGGTCAATAGGAATCTTTCAACAGAATTTTCTAATCTTTCAATATCAGAAATAAGTTGCAAGGGTGGAAGGGTGCTATCGTATCTTTTTGTGGCTTCCATTCTACTGGATCTAGATGGGACTTCACAAAATCAGTAAGAAACAATTTTTCGGGCAACTCAATCAAATTCAATCTCGTTTTTTTCTGGCAACATCTTCATCAGAAGAAAAAAATGGACTCCTCTGTCATGGAAAAAAATTAACCCGCCCATTGAATGAGGAGGGTTCACCATTAGATATTCTGAATTCGGCTGTGATGGCTCAAACATTATGGCATTTTTTGTCTAATCCTGATGCTATGTGGGTCCATTTGCTTAGCCAGAAATACATCTCTCATGGGCCAATTACAGACTGTGAGCATAAGCCTAAAAACTCCTCCTTCTGGGAACCTACTCTAAAACATAGGCACGTCATCTTGAATAATCAAAGTTGGATTGTGGGTAATGGTAAAATGCTGATATTTTTTTAGATAGATGGGTGGTTAAACCTCTCGAAAGACATGACCACCAAAATCTCAAGGAACTCAGCTCCTTGTATAAAAAAAGTTGAAGGTTTCATTTCTTCTTCCAACAAAGAATTGAGTTGGAATGTCAATATTGATACAATTTGGGAAGAAGGTATCAAAAAGAAAATAATTGAAATTCCACTGGGAGGGGTAGATATTCGTTGTTGGGGAACAGAACCACCTGGACATTGTTCTACAAAGGTCCTATGTATGTCCCTGAAGGTAAACGAAATGGGTCCACATTTGCCTAGGAAAAAGGTTTGGAAGATGAAAATCCCATCTATGTTCAAACTTTTCCTCTAGAAAATTCTCAGACATTGTCTACCAACCAAGGACCTATTAAGCAAATTTTCTCCTTCCATAAATACATCTTGTGGCCTTTGTCACCAACAAAGAGAAACTTCTGTTCTTATCTTCTCCAAGTAGGAGTCGTTTCCTCACATTCCTCAAAACCCCATTGGCCAACACCATTTCTCAAACTAGTTTTGGCATGCTCAAAAGTTGAAGGTTTCACAACACCATTTCTCAAACTAGTTTTGGCATGCTCAAAAGTTGAAGGTTTCATTTCTTCTTCCAACAAAGAATTGAGTTGGAATGTCAATATTGATACAATTTGGTAAGAAGATATCAAAAAGAAAATAATCGAAATTCCACTGGGAGGGGTAGATATTCGTTGTTGGGGAACAGAACCACCTGGACATTGTTCTACAAAGGCCCTATGTAAGTCCCTGAAGGTAAACGAAATGGGTCCACATTTGCCTAGGAAAAAGGTTTGGAACATGAAAATCCCATCTATGTTCAAACTTTTCCTCTAGAAAATTCTCAGACATTGTCTACCAACCAAGGACCTATTAAGCAAATTTTCTCCTTCCATAAATACATCTTGTGGCCTTTGTCACCAACAAAGAGAAACTTCCGTTCTTATCTTCTCCAATTAGGAGTCGTTTCCTCACATTCCTCAAAACCCCATTGGCCAACACCATTTCTCAAACTGGTTTTGGCATGCTTAAAAAAAGGAACGATCATATCTTTCGATTTGCTCCAATTCAACCCCTCGCAGTTAAACAAAAAAGTCCTTAAAAATCTTGTCGAATGGATTGCTTCTGAACTCCTCGGTGACAACTCCTTGTTCAACAATTCCAGTAGCAAGAAAGAGGTGAAAACCAAGAGCAACACGGAGACGAGGGGGAGAGGAGGAAGAAAATGAGGGAGAGAAAGAAGGGGAGGGAGAGGACGAATAGTGGAACGAAGTGTAAGATGCCGACTGGAATACTGTTAAAATAAAAAATTTCAACAAGAGATAATTAATCCAATTTTGAATATTAATTTTTTTTCATCGTAATTTTCTAATTTTCTGTTTATATTTGCAGATGGAATTTGATATGGAAAAACTTATCTGAAAAAGGAATTGACAAAACCCCAACATCATGCAGATTGTGGTAATAGTCCAGTCTACTATCTTCAAATTCATTCCAGTCATCCATCCTCATCCTCAACTCCCTTAACTTCCTCCTCCTCCGCTTCTTCCTCTCCCTCATTTTCTTCCTCCTCCCCCTCGTCTTCGTGCTGCTCTTGGTTTTCACCTCCTCCATGTGCTCACCCTTGCATTGTAAAGATTCTGTAACATATATGTAGGCATCTACGCCCAGACTCTCCAAATTTTGGATTCAAATATTTATATGCCTTATTTCCATGTGCAGCCAGAATCCTATCCCCTTATTTCCATATGCACCCAGAATCATATCCCCTTCTTGTGTAAACCCTCAATGATAGGATTCTGGCTGCACATGGAAATAAGGCATAAAAAAATTTTAATCCAAAATTTGGAGATTTTGCAAAGTCAGGGCGCCTCTACGCCCTATATATATTGCATAATCTTTACAATGTAAGGAGCAGTAGGGAGGAGGTGAAAACCAAGAGCGACACGGAGACGGGGAGAAGAAGAGGAGGAAGACGTGGGGAAGAAGAAAGAAAGGAGTGTGACTGTCTAATTTTATGATCCGGTGAATTCCTTCTTGAGCCAATTTTTCAGAAATTAACTTCCACCCGCAAAAATCAATGGATAATTTGATTAAAAAAGCATAAAAATTATGATATTAAAAAACAAATTATCCGTCACCTTTTTTTGTAAAGGCTGTGGGGTAATAGTCCAGTTTACTATCTTCAAATTCATTCCAGCCATCCATCCTCATCCTCAACTCCCTTAGCTTCTTCCTCTCCCTCCTTTTCTTCCTCCTATTCCTCTCCCCCTCGCCTCCGTGCTATGCCCTGACTCTCCAAATTTTTCATTAAAAAATTTATATGCCTTATTTTCATAGCAGACAGAATCATATCCTCTTCTTCCTGTGTATACCCTAGAGGTAGGTTTACCACGTAATCTCGGTACCTAGACCGGCATGCATGAAATAAGGCATGCCGGTCCAGGTACCGGGGACTACGTAGTAAACCTCCATCTAGGGTATACACATGAAGAAGAGGATAGGATTTTGGCTTCACATGGAAATAAGGCATATAAATTTTTTTAATGAAAAATTTGGAGATTTTGCAGAGTCAGGGCGTAGACGCCCTATATATATTGCAGAATCTTTACAATGCAAAGAGCGGTAGAGGAGGTGAAAACCAAGAGCGACAAGGAGACGGGGGAGAGGAAGGGGAAGAAAATGGGGGAGAGGAGGAAGAAGCGGGGAAGGAGAAAGAAAGGGGTGGGACTGTGTGTAATTTTATGATAATCTCATGTGGGTCGCAAATGGAAAGTTCTTCTAGGGCTATTACCACAGTTTTCCTTCCCCACCCCATTCCATCTGTATAAACCCAAATCCTGCAACTTCATGAGAATATCACATACTAAACCATTCCGGTTCAGTTTGATTGTACCATCTCATTTCACGAGAAAATTGCCTATGATAATCTATAAAATCACCACTCCTATTAAGATCTAATTTGAAGATAGTCGACTAGACTATTACCACAGTCATTACGACAAGTGATACATAACTTTATTTTTTAATATTATACTTTTTCTATTTTTTTATCTAATTAGCCGCTGATTTTTGCCGTGGAAGTTGATTTTTGGTTGAGGAGGGCATCCACTGGACCCAAAATGAATGCAGGTAAGGTAAACCTCCATGCTGCTCACTTCAAAGGCACGGAGAATGAGGAAGAAAAGGAGGGAGTGGAGACTGAGAAGGGAGACGAGGATGACGAAGAGGAGGTGGTGCCCACAACATGACCTACTCTCTAGAACACTCCAACCCACTCATGGTATGGACCATCAAACTTCACCCATGTAAGAGCATGAGACATGTGGCACATCTTGTAACAACGTAGGTATCTCCACTAACCTACCTTCGGTCTATAAATAAAGGTGTGATTACTTCATTGGAGAGCTCTAAGAAGTGAGGTGAGGTGTGGTGAGTGCAACATAGTGTAGTTAGCGTGAGCGTGTTGTGTAAAGAGCTCTAAGAAGTGTAATGAGTGCTTGAGTGTGTAATATTGTGACGTGTGTATGTAATGAGTGCCTTGCTGGAGTGACTTCTATTGTGTAGTGAGGTGTATTTGTTGTGATAGGTGAGTAGCATGTATTCAAAGTGTATGGTGCAACATGTGACTTATGCGTAAATTTAGGCACGTTAAGTGGGCCGGGCCGCCTGGCCCGAATGGGCCACGGGCCCAGCCGGATAGCCCACTAGGGTTTTTTCCTAGCCCGGCACTGGCCAGGCTGAGCGCCTCTGTGCCGAGCGTGCTCGGCGTGCCTCTTTAATTTTTTTTCCCGATTAATTTTTTTCGTCTTTTCTGTATTAAAATTAAAAATTAGAACACAAGTATGGAAATTGACAAAGATATTTAAGTGGTTCAGTCAAACTCGACCTACTCCACTGAGAAGAGAACCATTTGGATCTTAACTTCTTGAAGGTTTCTAAATACGATTACCTTCAAAACTAGAGGATAGCCCGGCCCGTTTCGACACGGCACGGCCAGCCAGTCAACGGGCCACTAGGCACGGCCCGTGCCGTGCGCCATGCTAGGCCGAGGTACGGGCACAGCCGGCCCGTTTTGGCACGACCCACAGTGGGCCGACCCATCCATATGGTCGGCCCGCTAGGCACGGCCCTCCTAGCCCGCCAAACGACAAAAAACAAGTATTTTTTTTAAAAATGTCCATTCCATTAATAAAGCTAGGCACGGCCCTCCTATGCCCAAATATGTGCGAGGCAAGGCATATCAACTATTAAAATACCTAAAGAAGGTAGAACATAGATGAAATTCTATGTATGATTTGTTAAACAAGGCAATTGACCGGAAAACAGTTTTGAATGAATTTTATGCTTTTCATGCACAAGATATTTATTAGAAGCTTTTTAATAAATCAACATTATTTTTTTAGAGATTTATTAGAAGCTTTTTATACATCAACATTATTTTTTCTGGGATATATTATCCCACATCTAATAAAGCTTTAATGAAGCTTTTTAAAATGGAGGCACGGCCCGGCCCAGCCCAGCCCGCTCCTGCCTGGCCCGTGGCGGGCCGGGCTGGCTTGTGGCCAATTCGGGCCGGGATTTGGGCAGGCCGGGCCAAGCCGTTTGACATGCCTATTTAAAACCTTACAATCTTTTTAGAAAATAAAAATAAAAAAAGAATGAAAAACTTGTATATTTACAAATTACAATGAAGGAAAAAGTAAAAAACAGATGTGTAGTCCACTAATGTATTCTACTGGATTATAATCTTCCATTGCTATCAACTCTTTCTTCCTCTTATTTGCCAAATACCAGTCTCATAGGCAAACACAACACTCCACCATTTTTTCAGTTAGATTTGTTCTTCTGTCATCCACCACACGTGCACCTGCACTAAAAACCTGTTCTGATGCTACAAAAGACATTGGAATAGTCAATGATCACGAGCCATGGCAGCCAACATCGGATAAATGCTTTCTTGTTGCTTCCAGCAAGCTAAAAGGTCAAAACTAAATGCATCATGCACCCGTATTACACCAACGTCAAGATACGATGATAACTCCGTCACTGTGTTACTTGAGCTTGAGCTAAATGCCATGCCCGTGGACAGGGAAGAATACCACACATCCCACTCACCTTCACTTGTTTGTTGGACTTCTGAAGGGGCCATACTAACCCTAGTTGTACCCATTTGCTCACAATAAAATTGAAAAGGTGCTTGTAAATTTGCCCTTATATTTGAAACAATATTTAAATTTTGATCATTCATATTTTTATTTATTCCATTAATAATAAAAAAACTGTACACCACTTAATTTTAACCTAGGATCAAATACAGCAGCTAAAGAAAATGTCATTGGAGCCTCTTTCCAATATTTATTAAAATTTTCTTTCATGTTTCTACTACTATTATTCAGTAAAAAATGATCTTTAAATCTATTGAGTCGTAAAGTAATTTTAAAAAGCTTCATTAGATGTGGGATAATATATCCCAGAAAAAAATAATGTTAATGTATAAAAAGCTTCTAATAAATCTTTTATATGGGCACATAACTCCCAATGTTCATCACTCATCAACAAATCTTATGCATGAAAAGCACAAAATTCATTCAAAACTATTTTCCGGCCAATTGCCTTGTTTAACAAATCATACATAGAATTCCATCTATGTTCTACCTTTTTTAGGTATTTTAATAGCTGATATGCCTTGCCTCGCACATATTTGGGCATACAATTGTCATATCTGTGCGGAGCAGAAAATAAATTTAGCAATGTCTTTAATAGCATCTGTGTAACTTACAATATGCTTTAAACCAACCTTTGCAATGAGATTTAAGATGTGACATACACATCTATTTTGGAAGATAGAGTTATCTATCAAATTTGCAAGTGGCATCTGCAATCTCATTAGTTCAATAGCCACTGTATTATTACTGGCATTATCATCTATAACTTTTTCCTTAATATTGTATTCATTTAGTTTTTCCAAAATAAATGTACTTATTCTAGTGCCATTGTGTGGCCATTCAAGATAGCTAAAACTAATTATTCATTTATTAATAATTCATTTTGCATCTATGTTATGTGCAGTAATACAGAGAAAACTATCACCCCCTTTAGAAGTCCATATATCTATAGTTATGGCTATTCCACCAGGAATTTCTGCAAGATAATTTTTAATATTTGTTTTATCTTCCTGTAGGAGTCTAATAACATCATTTCCAGCAGTATTTCTTGAAATACTGTGAAATTGTGGCTGACAGTATTTTTGGACCCATTCTTCAAAAAACTCATTTTCAACAAAAGAAAATGGTAATTCGGATAACACAATCATTTTAACAAGATTTTGTTTAGCACTTTGTGCATTAAAAGAAAAAAGACTCAAACTGCTACTACCACCACCAGTAGTAGAAATTTGGGTCTGTGAACCAGGCTGCCCTGCCCCTGCATCCTTCGGCTTATGTAAGGCTAAACATTTTTGCCTATGTCTTGACAAATGGCCGGTACCTGATTTTGATTCGGCGGAATAAATCTTACTACAAAATTTGCCTTTTCAACTTTTTCTATTACTATTGGTCGGTTTAAAGGGAACTACTAGGAAAGGGGGGTGGTAAATCACATACTTCATCTTCTAATTCAATAAAATCTTCTTCTCCCCCTAAATTAACGGAAGAAGATTATGTGGGAAATCGTCTAGTAGATCGTCCAACCATATTTCAAAAAATAAAATTTTAAAATAATAGCAGTAATAGCCTTCTTTTGTGATAATTAATATAAGAAATGGGAGAAAATAAGAGTTAATATAATATACCGTTAATTTAGGGGGAGAAGAAGATTTCAAAAAATAAAATTTTAAAATAATAACAGTAATAGCCTTCTTTTGTGATAATTAATATAAGAAATGGGAGAAAATAAGAGTTAATATAATATATTATAAACTTATATGTATGGAATCTCAAATTTAAATAATATAAATACCTCTAAATCTTTGAAGGCCCCTTTAATCTTGTCTCTCGATGACTTGATCTTTGGCCCTCCAAAAACTTCTTAGAGAGCTTTGAGAGAGAGCTAGAGAGTGTATAGAGAGTGAGAGAATTGTATAAATTGGTGAGGAATGAAAATGGGAGGGTTTAGGTATTTATAGACCTTGTAAAATTGAAAAGGACATAAAATACCCCTTATATGACCCTTTTAACATTTTTTTAAAAAATAGTCGTTTTTGGCCGTTTGGGGAGCCATGCCTAGTGGGCTGACCCTTATGGATGGGTCGGCCCACTGTGGGCCGTGCCCGTACCCTCAACCCAGACATGGGTCGTGCCGTTGACTGGGCCGCGGGCCGTGCTGTGCTGAAACAGGCCGGCCCGGCCCATTTGATATCTCTACGTAAATTGTATTACGCGGATTAGAGTTTCTATTTTCTACAAAGTGTAGTAGTTGTGTAGTCTTGAGTCCTAGGTCCAACTTACTTGGGGCTTTCCTACATACTCGAAACAATAGAGGACTAACACACAACTATTTTAACTGCTAAAGCACTAGCATTGTAACTGCTCAGCACTACAACACTAACACCTAACTCCTGCAACTGCAAATGGTTCGGCCCACTGTGGGTCGTGTCGTTGACCGGGCCGTGCTGTGCCGAAACGGGCCGGGCCGGCCCATTTGATATCTCTACGTAAATTGTATTACGCGAATTAGAGTTTCTATTTTCTACAAAGTGTAGTAGTTGTGTAGTCTTGAGTCTAGGTCCAACTTACTTGGGGCTTTCCTACATACTCGAAACAATAGAGGACTAACACACAACTATTGTAACTACTAAAGCACTACAACACTATGATTGTAACTGCTCAGCACTACAGCACTAACACCTAACTCCTGCAACTGCAAATGGATGTGACACATGACAAGTTTTCCACCCACTTCCAAGTTCAAAGCAACAAAGAGGACTATAACACACAACTATTGTAACTGCTCAGCGCTACAGCACTAACACCTAACTCCTGCAACTGCAAATGGATGTGACACGTGACAAGTTTTCCACCCACTTCCAAGTTCAAAACAACAAATAAATGCTACAGTGCCCCTCCTAGTAACTCTTCTCTGCACTTATCTTTGTCACAAATACCCAGGTCTTCCCCATATCATCCCACAGCCAAACACACATCTCGCCTCATTTTATATGAGGAGGTATGAGAGAAAATGTATTGCATTTGAATAGACAAAAAATATTTAACTTTTCACTTGAGGTATTGAAGTTTCTGGTTTACTTTTTAAAAGGGTACAAATTTTGTTGGCTCGAGTACCCTAGTGTTGAACGTACAACAGAACAAAGACAATAATTCTTAATGGATAATGCATAATGCATATGCTCTATAAACTTTCAATTCATCATTTCACCTAATAAATTATGCATATGCTCTATAAACTTTCAATCCATCATTTCCCCTAATAAATTATATGTTATGGGTACATAGTTTAGGGACTTGAAAGTTGAAACTTCACATATAGGTAGATGGGATGCACTAAGGTGTTGATAATGAAGTAGTGAGCATACATTCAAAGTTAATACTGTGTGACAAAAGATATTCTGTATTAATATATATATAGGGAGGCGGTCCTGCAAGGACCGTCCTTACAGTCCGCACCGTTCAAAATGCCCACTGGGGGCCACTTTATGACCCATCCAAATTAACCACTCATTCACAACCCCCTTATAGGCACCGAATCCCATGAATTTGTATGGATTCGGATGAACTAGACCGTTGGATTGATGGTCAATTTTTCTTCTTTGACTTGTTGACCATGGGATGAAGGGGTTAGAGGTATTATATTGACTTCAAATTTGACCATGGGATGAAGGGGTTAGAGGTATTATATTGACCTCAAATTTGATATGTAAGTTGGCCCCCCACTTGGATCTTTCAGTCCCCCAGGTCCCATGCACTGTTCGGAATGCCCACTGGGGCCCACTTTATGACCCATCTAAATTGACCACTCATTCATAACCCCCTTATAGGCACTAAATCTCATGAATTTGTATGGATTCGGATGAACTAGACCGTTGGATTGATGGTCAATTTTTCTTCTTTGATATAAAGCGATTAAACTTGTTGACCATGGGATGAAGGGGTTAGAAGTATTAGATTGACTTCAAATTTGATATGTAAGTTGGACCCCCACTTGGATCTTTCAGTCCCCCTTGTCCCATGCACCGTTCGGAATGCCCACTGGGGCCCACTTTATGGCCCATCCAAATTGACCACTCATTCATAACCCCCTTATAGGAACTGAATCCCATGAATTTGCATGGATTCGGATGAACTAGACCGTTGGATTGATGGTCAATTTTTCTTCTTTGACATAAAGCGATTAAACTTGTTGACCATGGGATGAAGGGGTTAGAGGTATTAGATTGACTTCAAATTTGATATGTAAGTTGGCCCCCCACTTGGATCTTTCAGTCCCCCTTGTCCCATGACCAATGGGGTCTCATGGTGGGCCCCAATAGGCGGTCCGTGCAGTAAACCGTAAGGACGATCCTTCCAGGACCGCCTCCTTCATCCATGGTCCACAAGTTTAATAGCTTTATATCAAAGCTGTTAAACTTACAAATTTGATATGTAAGTTGGCTCCACTTGAATCTTTCAGTCCCCATTGTCCCATGACCAGTGGGGTCTCATGGTGGGCCCCAATAGGCGGTCCGCATAGTAAACCGTAAGGCCGGTCCTGTCCTTCATCCATGATCCACAAATTTAATAGCTTTATATCAAAGAAGAAAAATTGACCCTCAATCCAACGGTCTAGTTCATCCGAATCCATGCAAATTCATTGAATTCAGTGCGTATAAGGGGGTTATGAATCAGTGTGTGTGTATATATATATAATCTTCTAAGCATAAGTAAAACTTCACAGCCTTGGTGAAATAATTTATTATTTTTCAGTTTTAATGCCTTGTTTTATTTTGTCTTTGTTAAACCTTAGCAACAATTTAACCCAGACAAAGATAATTTTGTGTAGTATTTCACAAAGAGAAAAACAAATTTTAAGAAAAAATATCACTGTTGTTATGAGTAATCAACCCAACTGAGCATAATGGTATTAAAAAAAATGCTCAAATCTCAATCAAATGCAAACCTAATAAAAGAAAAGGCAATCAACCCACTCATCTCATATTCATAATTAAAAAAAAAAAAAAAATAGGAATAGAGAACTTATCTCTTTTCTGCCACAAAGAGAGTCTTGGAGATTTTCTGCCAAAGAGAGACAAAAAGTGATGCGGAGCGGGGAACAGGTGCGGGGCGAGAATCTCTGCTGTGATTTGGGGCTTCTCTACATTGCAGCGGTTTGGGGTTTCTCCCAGAGAGAGATGGCCAGATTGACAGAGAGAGGAAGTCGACGCTGTTGCTGCCGCCGCTACTACCGGAGAGGAGGCTCATCGGAGACCAGAATCGGAGGGGAAGACAAGGAGGGCTGGAAGAAGCTCTTCTCTCTAATTTAGGGCTGGGGCTTTGAATGGAATCGAAGGAGTGTTTTGATATTAAATCTACCCACCGACCCACCCACTCAATGGCTCTTTCCCTTTTTAGGGCTTGTATACAACGTAACGTCTGGGGGCTAGTCCGGAAGAGGAAAGAGCCGTTGCAGTGGCCAGAGAGTGAGAGAGAGAGAGAGCGAGAGCGAGAGTGCATAGAAAATTTTATTCATTTCAAACATAGATGATGCATCTAACGGACGAAACACCTATGGCGATTTTGTATGGATGATTATTCTCGATTCAACTTTGTCCTTTTGTAATTAGTTGTATCAAACGTCAGTGTTGGTAATAGTCATAAAGAAAATCATAGTTGGTAATAGGATTTTTGGGGTTTTAACATATTAGTCCCCTGTGGTTTCAGATGGTTCAACTTCATGATCAAAATTCAAGTAATGTCGCTTGAGTCACCCGACTCTGGTCAACATTTTTTTAAAGAATTTTTGCATTGGTATATAAATATAGAGCAAAACATGCATTATTTAGGAGAGAAGCCGTTTCTAAATATAACCTATCACGCATAAGTAGCATCGGACAGGGCTAGCTTGGCACTTTACTAGCATAGTAAAAGTCAAGTAAAGCCACTACTTTTTTTATAAGATGTCACATCAAAAACACTTTAATTCAAAACTCCCTCCATCTTGTTAAAAAATATATAAAAAAGCCACTGCCTTTATCCACTAAAATACAAAGAAACTCTACTTTCCCATACAAAAAATAAAAAAAATTCATAACAAACAACTAAAAATAAAATACCATCAAAACTCATTTATATTTTATTCTTTCTTCAAAATCAACTTTACTTCACTTTACTCCATTAGTAGAGTTGCTAAACTGCCCCTTTAGAGATGTAGCTTACCTCATCAGCAACATATTCTACTTTGCTGGGGTCATTTCCTTCAATTGTGGCACCATTCCCAGTAAAAACGTGATACATGCTAGCGATTTCATATCAGAAATATATCAGCGCGAGATGATGTTAACTGATTGAACAAGGCTCACCATTTATGATTTAAGAAAAATGTTTTAAAATTTTAAAATGGTAAAGAACTTGTTAAGCTATAGCTTCAATAACATGGAGAATGAACTAAACATCAAACAAAAGCCAACAGTGTAATGGTCAAAATTCCAAACCAAAGAAAGGCGTGAGGGGAGGTTAGTGTTCTTTACTAACAATCTAATGATGAAGCTAAAGATTTTCCAACAGAAAAAATTAGAATGAATTAGCTTAGTCAGAAGGCAAAGCGAGGCATGATTGGCATTTATCCTCAAACTTCACAGGAGTAGTAGGACAGGACAGTTAGCAAATTCTCGGTCATGTGGATTACTGAAACATATTCTATTAGTTAATTGGGCCGAGTTTTTACAATTGTAAAGGGAAGAAAACTATTATGGATGTTTAGAAATAGAAATTACCAGCCCGCTTCCAATAAGCCTGCACAATCTTTACCTATCATGATAATGCTCCTCATTTACTACATTCTGCAATGCAATAGAATACTCTACTGGAATTAATGGTCATGAAAAGTCCTAATTTTTTGTTCATTCAATAACTAACCTTCAGTTGAGAAATAACTTCTGCCACTATATCTTTTGATTTTGCTTTTGCGATAGCCTTTTTTAGCATTGCAGCCTCCTCAAACACATTTAAATTCATAATTCAAATAAATGCTACAGCAAAAGAAAAAAGGTGTTAGAGAATTATCAAATTTGATCAATTTAGCCATATAATTCTTGTGAGCAAAATCATTCTACTAACATATAATTGGAAAGCCTAAACAAATACCGACAGGATATATATGTCCAAATTAATAGCTAATCCTCATTATAAAATGCCATCCAGCTAAGATGTCAACTTTTTTCCTAAATATTTGTTCCAAAAAAAAGAAGGCATGATAGGCAGATAACTTGCTTTCATGCCGAAGTTGACATCCATTTCAATTCAGGTACATTCCAAAAGGAATCAAATCCTAATCAAAAGCACAATAGCATAGTCCCAACTCAACTGGGCAAAATAAAACAAGTCCCCATTCACCATTTTGACTCTCCCTTCACACACTCAAAATTTCTCTTGATTGTGAAACACAGCCAGGTCAGAAGTAGAGGGTTGTCTCAAAAGAATTTTAGATCAAAATCTTCTGCAGATTGTTTGTTTTATTGATCTTCCTAAAAATCAATAACTAATCCAACAAAATTGTATATACACAATAACTAGAGCAACAAAATCCACTAAAAAAAGCTTAAACGGCCAGAAACAGACCAACCAAATTTAACAGAAAAGATAAAAATACCAAAAAAAATAAAAAAAAACCCACCACATCAAACCTAGATATATGATACACAATCTACACATGCAAAACCTAACAAAACCGTCAGGAAAATGAGGAATTTCAAAAAGGAAGAGACCAAAGCGAACTTGATTTAGGTGTAGTAGAAATTTATATAGGTTTTTTATTACAATAGAAATCTATATAGATACTTGCCAAAACTCAAAGTGATTGTTTTTTTCGTATTCACTTTTGTTTCTTCATTTTTAACTACAATTAGAAATAAAACGCTCAGCATTCGTACAAAATCAATTCCAGGAAACAAGTGCGCCATTAATAACTATCATTGCAGTATTTCAATTGTAAAAAAATGCTCTTTTAAGACTAATATATAAGAAACTCAAGTTCAGACTTTTTAAGAAGGATATAAGAGGTAGAAATTCAAGTTCGGAATTTTTAAGAGCTTCTAGACAAGAATTCCAAATATTAGTGCTATCAAATACACAGAAATTAATTAGCTAGCACTAGAACTTGACTTTTTGAGACTAAAATGTCCTTTTTTTCCTTTTGCTATATCTATACCCAGTACTAAAAGAGGGAGTCTCATCTCCTTTAGCCCGACGCTCCCGCTTGTGGGCCACACTTGGTGAGTCATCATTTCACTTGAGTCTCTCTTTGCAAGGAAAATTATGGAGAGGCAGAGGGGATATTGACAGTAAAAATGTCACACAAAAAGCAATTACATATGATAAGCAAGGATGCATCAATTTTATTTTAAGAGTCCAATGTCAACCTATTTTTGAACTTTAAAACTCTGCATTGAAAGGTGAAAATTAGGGATGATTTTTCTTGTTGCAAAAGCAAACGACTTTAGAAAGAGTAAAAAAGAAAGCCAAGTTTGGAATAATCTGATTTTACCAAATTTTGAATGATCTGATTTACTGTATTTTCTTTTATCTCTTATGTTGATTGGAATCAATCATATATAGTAAAACAACCCGTACCTTAATCCAATGTCAAACTTTCACAATATAATTTGGAACCTCAACAGCACAATGTGTTATTGCATTTATAAAGAAAATACATTGAGGAAAATAAATAAAAACTCACTGAAGCAGATAGGATGTTCTACGGAATTTTCAATAGCTATAACTTGCAAAAATGAGAAATCACCTAGCAAGCACACAAGTATATACAGCATTCATGATTTGGGCTTTATGAGTTGTAAAAGCACACAATCTTAAAAATTAAATTAGTGGTTATATTAACAAGGCTGCCCAAGTCTTCCCACACTTACTGCTGCCATTTTGCTCACAACAAGATTATATGCACCACTCCGTCATCATCACCACTCCGTCATCATCACCAACTCCTCCCCATAGTCTTAGCCATAAAACAAACACCAATAATGCGGTTCCAAATGAGAAGGTAGAACTCAACATGCATCTAAAATCGACAAAGGGAAATATAACCAAACTTAGCCCCCCATTACAACAGCAGCATCAGCAAAACCCTATGCCTGAGAAAGATGAACTGCACTTCTTTTGGCATTCAGGAAGATGAAAGGTGGTGGAAAACGGGAGATGAAAGAGGGTTTTATTTTTTTGTGCATGTAACATAGGAAATAAAGCCTGTTAATAGTACAGTTTATTTTGCTAGGAAATGTTTGATAATCTTCTTAGATACTTTTAATCAAATAGATGGTAGATAGATAATCAATGAATAGGAAAGCAACTATAGAGAAGCATCTAAACATAAATATTATGGGAATGCCACATTATATAGTTAGAAAAACTAATATAAGCTTGAGCTTAGGAGAGCCTTGCCCCGTATATCCTAAGCTCAAGCTTAGGATAAAACTTCGTAAACTCACACTTGTGGGGCCCACTCTTGGTCCATCCAAATGGACCAAACATACAACCCCACTGAACTGCACATTCCACCAACTTTCGGTCAGATCCAAATTTATTAGATTGTTGGATCGACTGTGTACCGATTCGAATAGACCATTGACCATTAAACTTTTGAGGCCTCGATGGAGATGATAGAAATCATAGTTGGGGCTGATTTTTTACAGAGAGGAGAGTCACAGAGAGTCCTTGAAACCCCCCACATCCCCATCCCCTTGTGGGTCCCCGGGTAGCCCCCACCACATACTTGAGCTTACATTATCCTAAGCTTATATATATAATGATGATGATATATGAAAATAGAAAAAGAAAAAGAAAAGGCAACCTAAACTTTGATGAAACTCATTTGGTCAATGGGAAACATTTAGACATAAAGAAGTGCAAAAAGGAAAACGAAAAGAAATTGTAATATGCATAATGCATGTTAGCAAAACAGAACCTGCAAAAACCACATGATATTCCTATATGTAATCTGTGTATTCCAACAAAATCTCTGGGAAATTGCATAAAATTAAAAGAATCAACGATCAATTAATCGATAATAGCAATAAGAAAAAATATGATCATTAGCTACTAAGTTTTCTAATGGACATGGAAAACTTTACACATATAGACGAATAGAAAGAGAAAAATAGGGAAAACGCATCAATCAGTTGATTATACTATTTAGAAATCCAAATAATAACAACATTTTACAAAACAAATAGAGTAAACACAAAATTATGAATTTTTAGAAGTTATTACAATTTTACCATGTTGCTAACTATTGTTTATATAGATTAATTATAGAAATTTAATAAAATGAGCATAATGTGACCAAGTTATAATTATATCAGAAAATAATAACAACCTCTAACATACAAATCGACGATGTATTACAATTTTACCATGTTACTAAATATTGTTTATACATATATTAAAAATAGAAAGTTAATAAAATGAGCATCTTATGACCAAGTTCAAATTATATTAGAAGTACTATAATTTCGGTTTAATTAGAGAAAATCACATTTAGACATGACTTATGAATGATGGCACAACACTAACTGAACTTAACAAATTAGAAAGATGTAACAAGAAAAAGATTTGGAGGGCTCCGAGTGTGATGTTGTTAGAAGCGATGAAGAAGCCATTCTTTTGGCGTTGAGGAAGAAAAAAGGTCTGGAAAATGGAAGCGGAAGAGGTTATGGATGTGAGTCGGTTCTCTTGCATGTATGTGGGTCCAAAACAAGAGGGGTTATAGGAACGCCTATCATCTTTGGGCCCACAACCTACAATCACATCCATATGGATTCCACAAGCAAGTAGCAAAAGCAGGAGGAGAAACCGTTACTTCTATATTAGGGTATAGATATAGATATAGATATAGATATCAGTCTGATTCTGACCATTGTTTGGGCCATAGTTTTACCCGCCTTTATCCAAAATTTGGGGTATAAATCAGCCCAATATTGGTCGCTATTTGTAAGGTCTCGGATTTCCAAGGATGTAATTAGCTTAGTTAGTTACACTTTTAGCTAATTAAATTTGTTTAGAAGCTAAACAGGTCCGATTAATTTTAAGGATCGCGTGTGCAAAGTTTGGTTGAAATCCAAACCCGTTTGGACACAGTAGCATTTGTGTGTAAGTTGTAAACGGGTCGGTTCCAATTTGAGTCCAAAGTAAGCCCAGACCTGGAATCGTTTAAAGGCGGTAGAATTGGAGCTAGTTTACAAGTTCCCGAACCGGTTCCTGGTTCCGACAACTGTAACCCATTATTGGCACTTTTTTCTATTAGCATTATAATACTGCCGCTTGATGAAGATTCTATACAGCCTTTGATTAATTTATTAGTGGCTTGAGTCTTGACATCATTGACAAGAAGAATTGTGCTTGGTGCAGGCTAGCTTTTACTATATCAATATACCAATTAAGAGTGTATGGAATATGATGATATAACTAATCGGCTGTATCCACTACATGTTGCACTGCTTCAGAATTCTTTTTTACCACTTAAAAAATTCAAGCCGCTATGCCACTACATGTTGCACGCTATGTAGTCTTTTGGCCACTGGTCGCTACGCTTGCCGCAGCCGCTATTTTGATCCTTGTGCTGTGGTTTAGAATGGATGAACGGATCATGCCTCTATAGAGATGAGTGCATTTCGCTCAATAGTTGTCATCTCCATCATGTTTTACAGTCTAATAGATACTGGAACTCTTCCATGTAGTCATCAACAGAGTGATCACCTTCTTGAAGACGTTGTAGCTGAAAAATAGTTGCTTGTGGTTGAAAGGAAATAGCCTTTCATAGATTATTGATCTTCTTCCAAGAGGTGGTTGGTGGCTTCCCAATACAATAGGATATTTTTTTTATCACACTTTACTATAGTTTTTTCTGTAAAAAGAAAAAGTTGCTTGTGGTAAAAAAGTGGCGGTTGGATTTTACCATACTACATTTTCATCCAAACATGGTAAAATGTACCCAACCCACAAACCTATATAGATATTAGAACCCAGGTACGTTCCAGCACTAACACATCATTCAACATCACCTTATAACAGAGGACCATAGTTATGTTGGTAAAGTAAAGCCCCACATCCCACATCGCCTAAGTAATACCCTTGGTAAGGCTTCATATATACCTGTTTGGGCCTTCCACCTATGAGCTTAAGCTTTTTGGTTGGTATATGGTATCTTACATGGTATCAGAGCGGGTTTTGAACCCGTCATTCTCGTATAGGCAATGTAGAAAGCCCCACCATGAAATCTATTGGGCCTGCACGTGAGGGGGAGTGTTGGAGCTTTTGGGTTGGAATATAGTTTCTTATAAACTATTGTACTATATTAAGCTAAGAGGTTATCAATCTAATTTTGGCATTCTCTTTTGATTTTGACTGTCAGTTATTCCCTTCTCCCTTATCTCTCCCTTATCTCTGGTAACTGCCCACTTCTTATCTCATGCAACACTAGTCATCTCATGTAACTACCCATGTCTTTTGTAACTTCCCCATTTTTACTTTTTAGTTTAAGTAAAAGTCCCTTTCTACTCACATCTTTTATTCCCATTTCTACATATTTCTCTTTCTTTTTTTTTTAAACTTCATTTCTCCTGTTTTTTTTCTATTATACATTTCTTAATTGCGAAAATAGGTACAGTCATAAATAATATTCTTTTATTTTCTTTCAAAAAATGTACTGTCTTGCAATTGTATTTGACTTGAATTGTATGGATAGACTCGTGCTCTGCACGGGTTCTTGTGCTAGTACCATTATTATATATGAAGCGAATTGAATCCAATTGAGAAATTGAACAATTGGATCCAATTGATTTTGACCATTTTAAATTATCTCAAGTGTCCCTTGACTCGGGCAATCTTATTTTTTAAAGTTTAAACACGTTTAAGAAAATTGAGCCTCAATTGAGTGACTCTTCCTCTTCATATTCCCTCTCCCTCTCAACGCTATTGACTCTTCCAACCATCAATGCGTCCATCTCAACGCCCCTTTTCTTCTTCCTCTCAATAAGAATTTATTGAGATCCATACGATATATAGCCTTAAAAATTGAACCCATAGTATTGAATTTAGCCTTCCAAAGAGATCTAACAATTTGGGTGTTATCTTTGGGACCTACAGAATCCAGAAAATAATATCAAATGTCGAACGCTTTTTTCTTTTTGCAAATCTCGAGATTGGTGGTGGTCCAATTCCTGAGTTTTTGTCTCATAGCCGTGATTTTGAATCCCATATCAGGTTCAGGAGTTCGGGTTTGGGCTTTGTATCCAAATCAGTCCAAAGGCACCTTTTTTTTTTTGTTTTTTTTTAAATCTGTAAACATGTGTTTGTATAAAATAATTTAGAGCCTATATTGATACTATTTACAGAGTATGTGCAAATTGCGTAGTTTTCATCCTAATAAAAAAAAAAAAATGTTAGTCGGGTAGGGATGTTACTATTTGGGTCAGCTTTGGATTTAAGCTCCGCTTCATACAATTCGGGTCGGACTTGATTCGAGCCAATGCTGACCCAGCCCTTCTGGGTTGCACCTATGACCTATTGTCATTTGGCCCTTATTGGAAAGACAAAAAAGCACATTAGGAGAATTTCATGGGCCCAATTTCAGTCAGTATAGGATTTTTCACACTCTTATCCCCATGATCTGGTATCATTACCAATTTTATTTATTCCTCATCCATTCCCAAATCCCAGTGGAGAATGTGTTTTTCTTTAAAAAAAAAAAAAAAAAGCACAGGAAATTAATAGATATAATTTCAGTAAAAAAAGAAAAAAACAGATATGATGTAATGGTCCCTAGCCCGTTAACTCAGTTTTGCTAGGGGAGACAACATGGGTCATGGGTGTATGGGTAGAGTGCATGATTTGGAGTTCCCATGGTTGGAAAAAAAGACAGAGAACACTGCAATGTCATTCTCGCAGAAATGGAACCTGTTCAATTGTTGCATTGCTGCATGCAAATAGATTCAACCATTTAATGTGCTGCCGCTGATGGCCTACTTCAAGACTACTAGTATATTTATCATTGTAACAGGTACAGCGTGAATTGCATGCCTCAGGATCATCTTCAAGAGATTTCAGGTTCAGAATATGGGGGCCCAAATGTTGTATAAACTACATAATATGACAGCATCTGGATAAATGACAAACTCACAATATTTGTGAAATAATATTATTCGTTCCTCTTTTCTATCCACATTTAAAATGGCCCCAAATATGAATCTTATGTTCCAGGTGAGCCATCACCCTAAAAAAAGAAATCATAGAAAGTGAGTTTTGGACGATGCAAGTTCTTCTTTACATAGTATGTCCCACCAAAGATGGAAACAATATTACAAAGTATGAGCCGTGGTTTGGAATTTAGCTTAAAAGAGATGATAAATGTCAATTATTGAGTAATAGGGACATAGTACTCCATAATTAAGAATGCCATTATGGGAAAGGGAGAGGAAATGACTTTGAATTACATAACTCGTGGGTTGATATTGATTTATAAGAGAATCCTACGTAAATATGAATGAGCCTCCAACGATCTAAAATCTCTATTTTGAGGATAATCATGAATGTATAAGATTTGAGGAGACTCTTAACAATCTGAAATCTCTAAAATCTCTCTCCTGACTCGTATCATAAAACCTAAGCCTTAGGCATGGCCAAAAGCGGGTAGGGCTCAGGTTGGACTCGGGTTGGTCCCATCTATCTTACTTTTATATATATATATTTTTTGTCATTTTTATTGTATGAAATAAAACAGCACAATTGGTTAAAAAAAGGTTTTTTGCATGTTATTTTATAGGTTCGCTGTTCATCTCCCGTATAATACAATAATACTTTTTTGAAACCATATATATATATATAAATGGTATGTAGCATTCAGCTTAAAGCAAATTTGAAGCAGCTTCCATATTGAGAAATACTTGATATCACAAATCCGTATTAGAGGCGAGGCTACAGTACAACTTGAGAATTGTATGGATAAACTCACAAAAGGCAAATCTATTAGCTATGGAAGTGTACATTGAAACTTATGGACAACACAAAAATTTGGTGGTCGAGAGAAAGTTAATTCAAATATAAACCAATCCTGAAAATAAATTTACATATATTGAAAGGGAATGTCTATGTTCGGATCTAATCATTAGCTCAGGCACAAAAGGTTAATTTACTCAAAAACAAATTATTGAAATGGGTATTAGAAGATATATATATAAAAAAAAAAAAAAAAGATAAGAAGATTTGTGCCCCTTGTAAATGAAGGCTGGCCTTTTATTTTCTCTGATTACGAAGGATATGAATTGAAGAAGAATCAAAAGTGCCCAGGATAAAGCTATATCCAATTGTGCGTTGTTTTTTTGGTATATAAATGTGAGGAAAAGAAATCTAAAACAAATTACTATATCATTTTTCAATTTTAAAATTCTATATGAAAAATTTATCTAAAACGAGAAATATTTAGTAAAATTACATAAATTATAATTTAAATTCGAGATTATAAGTTTTCATGTGTTTTTTTTTTTGCTTGAAAAGGAGAGATGATGTATTTAATTTCTTATACAATTTTTAGGTAAAACAAAAGGAGAAAAAACAATCTCCCAGTTAACCTTTGCCACTTTCTATTCTTATTCAAAACTTAAAAACACTTTCAATATTTTTTCTATAGCTTTCCTACTTCTATTAATGCTTTCACCATAACATGTCATGAAAAACATTTTACAAAACAAAATTTAAAATACTGGTGATATTTGCAACATGAGAATGTGCCCAAGGTTGTGCATGAGCTACTTTTGGCATTGGACAACTTGAATAAGAGGCCAAATCTAAAACCCAAAACCTAATCAGTTGAAATTCCAAGTAGAGCCTTACCCTTCTTCTTAAATTGGTGATGTCATAATGTGTTGTACTATATTTAACCTTTTGAAATTAGCTCAGCCCTATTTATATCTTGTATCCCACCATCACGGGGATGATATTTATTAATCAAATCAATATTGGTTTGTAAAATATCAAAACTCAACATGGGCTGGCTCTAACAACGTTAGAAAAGTTTTACGGTAATAAGATCGCTACCATATATATACAAAAATAAAATATCAATTTTAAAATTAACTGGTTTAAAAAGGGGTTAAAAGAATGAAATGATAAGAAAGAAAGCTATACGTGCTAATCTCATGCCAAAGCAAAATAAGTAGTCACAAATAATCAGAATCTATGTTAGAGATGATCTACCTTGTTACTGTTTGCAATTTAAACGATTTGCAACTGAACTATTGGATACCTGCGAATAACACACAAGTGATAACAACAGTAAAATAAATGGGATTTCAATCTTCTTACCAGCTAAAATAGAAGAACAAAGGAAAAATGATTAATGGATTTTTTGCCACTGAATATAGATGCTTCTCTGACTTTTTGACATTTCATTTTAAAACTTCATGATAAAAAAGAGTCTTGTATCTCCAAATGGAGCTTCTAGCTGGATTTCCAGTCACATTGCCCAAAACCACATGGATATGCCCATAATCCATTAACAACGAAAAGTGTTTCAATTAATGTTCATGAATCTGCATATCTGAAGATTATTGTCACACAAAACAAACTGAACCTAGCTAAGAAGGAAAAAGTTACAAAAAAAAAACACCCTCGTTGGAATTCTATTTTTCTCTTTCAAATACAAACGTATAGAGAGAAGATGATGTTCTTGCGGGATCATATTTGGTGCGGAAAAGCCTCAAACAGAATCTATGATATTGACTCCAACCATGAGCAGAAGTACATCCAAAAACACCCAAAACCAAATTAAAAGAGAAGTTCAATGAGTAAAAAAACTGGAGTTCCATCTTTCTGTTATAAATTATATATATTATACATTGCTGACAGTAAGAGATCAAATCTCCTTTTTGTAGAAGATGAAAAAAAAAAAACACCTGCAATGCATTGAAAATGCACTTCACGATCTTCCTCACTTTCGGAATACCTTTACCATCTTTTTCCATTTGAAGAAATTAGTTCCGGCCTTAGAAAACTAGGAAGTTTGAAATGATAAGAAAAAAGATAGAAATAGACGGTTGGATTCTACAAAATATATCGATGTGCCACGTGTCGCCCCCTCACGAATTCACCTGCTGCTTTAATATATATAATGGACATCCTGTAAGGTTTTCACTGGCCTATGCAGGGGCGGACCCAAGAATTTTTCCTTGGGGGCCCACTACATAAGAACAAAATGTTGAGAGGGTCACAGATAAAAAAATGCATATAATTTTCAAAACATATAGGTTTTGTTTTTGAAAATTTGGGGGCAGGGCATTTATAAAAAACTATTAGTTTTCCCAAAACATAAGAGAAGTTTCTAAAATTTTGTGGGGCTATGGCCCTTACCAGCCCCTCCCTAGTTCCGCCATTGGGCCTACACCCATAAAAGATATAGAGATTTATAAGTGTATGATATTGGTAGGGTTTTGATGAAATAAAAAAAAATCACAAAATTTGAGAGCAGATTCCGGCCCATCTAATAATGGGCCCCAATAGGGCCTACACCCATTAAATATTGGTGATTTATTTATTTTTCTCCTTTTTCTCTATCAGGGGATGACTTTATAGAAATCATAAGATCTTCGCTTTTGTTTTGATGATCTGATTTTATATGAGTTAATCGCGAAAATCAAATGGCTCAATGAAGGCATTCCTTATCCTAAAATGATAGGCCTTAGGAATCTTTTGCCCTCGTGATTTTTGCGAGACCCACATCTAAAATTACATTCCTTTCACTTTTATCAACCCCCACAGTTAAGTTTATCATACTAGATCAATAATTAGAAATTAAAAAAAGAAAGAAAGAGTGGGCCTATTTGTGATATTTCGAGGATTTAAATCTAATTATGGGATGATGGACATACCATGATGACTTAACATATGAAGATAATATTGGGAAGAGTTTTGTTAAAGAATTAATAAGGGTAGTTTTGGAAAAAAAATCAACTTTAACTAAGCAACCGTACTTCAGTATATAATTATGCAACCGTACTTCAGTATATAATTATGCAACGTCGCTGCAGTGAAGCCCCGCCCATGGATAGAACCGATTAGTCATATGATCATATCCCATACACTCTGATTGGTATATTGATATGGTCGAAGTTAGCCCGCACCAAGCACAATTCCTCTTGTCCACGACGTCAAAACTCAAGCCACTAATAAATTAATCAAAGGCTGTACGGAATCTTCATCAAGCGCCAGTATTATAATGCTAATAGAAAAAAGTGCCAGTAATGGGTTACACTTGTCGGGCCCCGGAACCGGTTCCCGAACCCATAAGCTAGTTCCGATTCTACCCACTTTAAATGGTTCTTCCTTATCACTTATCTCAAATAAAGCAGTCCTATTTAGTAATTTTTAAAGGTGGGTTACATGGCCACATAAAATGGGGCCCATATTATAATTCCTATAATGGCTGGACCACATTAAAAATTTTATGAATGTGGGCTGCTTGTTTAAATTTCTAAAGGTATGCATCACTTTGTAATTTCTAAAGATGGGTCACATGGTCACAATCATAAAAGGTGGGCCTTAACTATAAAATCATAATAGTGGAAGTACATTATAAATCACTTGAATGTGGGCATGTCTTCTAATTTATAAAGGTGGGAATGTTGTTGTAATTTCTAAAGGTGGGTTCCATGTCCATAATTATAGAAAAGTTGGGTCCACTTTATAATTTTTAAAAGTGGGTCATATGGCCACAATCATAAAAGGTGGAGCCACATTGTAAATCCTATGAATGTGGGACCATATTGTGAATGCTAGGAATGTAACCTCATGTTCAAATTTCTAAAAGTGAGTACCACATTGTTATTTTTTAAAGGTAGGCTCCGTGTTCACAATTAACAAAAAAGATAGCCCACATTATAATTCCTGACCCACATTGTAAAACCTATAAATGCACCGCACTCATGTTTTAATTTTTAAATGTGGGGCACCACATTGTAGTTTTTAAAATGTAGTCCTAATGTCCACAATCACAAAAAATATGGATCCACTTTGTAATTCATAAATGTGGGTCATATGGTCACCATCACAAAGGGTGGACCAACATTGTAAATCCTATAAATGTGAGCTTCATATTTTAATTTCTATACGTGGTGCCATATTGTAATTTCTAAAGGTAGGTCTCATATTTACATTTACAAAAAGGTAGCCCCACATTATAATTTTTATAAAGGTGGGTTCACATTGCAAATCCTGTAAATACGGATTCCATGTTCTAATTTTTAAAGGTGGGTAACACATTTTAATTTCTACAAGTGGGCCCCATGTACGATAATAATAGAATGCAACAAATAATTAAAGGTGGGTCCCACATTGTAAATCTTATGTCCACTCCTTAGAGCAAGACTTTTATAATGTTACCAAACAAGTTCCATACAACATATTCTCTGTAGAGTAATTTAATATAATGTTTTCAAACAACCTCTGGCGAGTATAGTCTCAGCACAACCTTACTCGAGCACCAAATTGGAAACAACATGAAAACGACAGGCCCTTACTATTACAAAAGTATATTTATAAAAGTATTTTCCAAAAGTATTGTATCATCAAAATCATACTATTCAACTTCAAAATCACAGGAAAAGATTTTCTTAGAATGCCCTCAAAAGAAAAGACTCATGATGCTCTTCGGAAGCATGTCTAGAAAGCACCTTTTGGGGGCCTGATTTTTGGGGGGCCTAAAGCAACCACTTTGATGGCCTTATGGTAAAGCCGGCCCTGTCCGTGATGGGACCTTTCAATCTTCTTTCCTTCCTTCCATTGATAGACTTTAGACTTGTATCTCAATGGGCCTCACAAGTTGGACACGGTATATACTATATTAAACCCAAACATTTTGAAGCTATTTTTGACCGTAACTAATTATTTTGACTAGGAGTTATATTCATTCTCTATAACCATCCCACATTCTCCCCCTGCAACCACTTCTATCTCTTTTGTCTCGTCTCTTTAACAACTTCATTTCCATCACAAAATCTCATATACACTTAGCTTACTCTACATATTCTCCTCTTTCGTTTCTATCCAACGTCTCTTACTACATTTCTATACTACAGACTCTTGGATTAAAAAAGAAAAAAAGAAACTCTTGTTTTCTGCGAGTTGTGTTTGAAAGTGATTCTATGTGATTTGAATTTTTTTTTAACTGATTTTTATTACGATGCTGTAAATTTTATTAATAAATATGCCTGTGTAAAGACGGATCATTGTGCTAGTATGTAGTGTGCTTCGAGGAGAACATTGGAACCATGTAATACTTTTTTAGAACTCTAATGTGGGAGCCAACGTAAAAATAATTTAGGCCATTCAAGATGAATTTCATCTCCCCCATCGATATATCCTCTTTGAATTGGTGGGTCCCACAGTTCAATCGAGCACTATGTCAGAAGGATTCCATCACAGCGCTTAATCGAGCGGTGGGGTCCACTCCTTTTGAGATAAACTTTGGAACATTGATTGGAGGGGATGGATCTCAATGTAGGCCCCACATTGGAGTTCCGGATATCATATTCATACGCTCGATTCCCTCCAGCCATTCGTCTCTATCTGTGCGAAACCTTAGAAACCAAAGCTATGTCTCTTCTCTGCAACAACATATCCTTCCCAAATCCCATCCAATCCCCCTTCAATCGGCCTCAGAAGGGAATCCCACCGTCCATCTTTCTCACTATAAGAAACCATCTGCTGGATGCAGACGACGAGAAGTCGAAGAAGAGGCTCTCGGATCAATCATCATGGGAAACCAAGGATTCAGAAGGGAAAGATTACCTCTACAGGCTCGGGAAAGAATCCGACAACATGAACATCGCCGTCGGCGCTCGGAAAGGGATGGTCGACGATCTCTTCGTCGGGAATTTCCTCGGAAAGGACTGTAAGAACCAAAAGTTTCTATCTTTACTGCTTGTTCAACGGTTCAGATTGCATTTGATATGCCCTAAATGTGATTCACATGCCACCCAAAATGCACAGAGGCATAGATGATGATTCATGATTGTAAAATGTTCAACTTTGTTCTTTGATTTCTTAATTTTGCAGCGGATATCGTTTTCGATTACAGGCAAAAGGTGACAAGATCGTTTGAGTACCTTCAGGGCGATTACTACATTGCCCCTGTTTTCATGGTGAGTTTTCCTTTTTTTTTTTTTTTTTTTTTCCTTCTAAAAAAAGGTAGCCACTTTGTTTTTTTTTTTTTTAATGATTCTAATGTGCCCAAATCAGAATAGTGAATGTTAGAACAATTATCAGTGACCATAATCTAATTTCACTGAAGTAGGGAAGATTCTTAAGAAGTTTCTATCTCAGCATTGGAATGTAGGTAGCTACTTTTATTTTGAATGAGGGGGTTGGTTGGGCCTGTAATTTGGTTTGTGTGACATGCCGGTGTGGATACTATATGTGGTGGCCAATATTTTTTTATCCTTGTGTGTCAGTTTCATGTGTGTAGTTTGCTTAGTTCATAGCATCCACAATGAAATGAAGAGTAAAATAAATTTTTACAAGTGGAGAAAGGTTTTGGAAGAAGAAAGATTCAGCCCCAAATCTAAATCGAGGGAGTTGATCCTTTTCATTAATTACAAAACAGCCCTACACAGATTATGGGAACCACCCCTATATATTGAGTGATATTTCTAATGTAATATATAGAATTTTGTTATCTGGGATCAGTGAAAATTGTTTCTTTATTTTTGGGAAGTCCATTGCCATCAGTACCACTAACTTGTTATTATATGGAGGGAGGGAGGGAGAGAGATACTCCAAAAATGGTTCATGAGGCCCACTTATCCTTTATCCAACCCACTCAATCACCTACCACTTGCATGACCCATGAGCCTCTTGGATAGGAGTGAGACATGTTTGGATTGATCATTTGCAAAAGGTGTGATTAGAGTTACTATGGGTTATGCACATGAACAATCCAATGGTGTTTGTTACTTCAATTTGAATGACACTTGGTAGGGGTGCACCAACCATAGCTATCGGAATCATACGATTGGTATCCTGAATCCTGATTCGTATCCCGAATCTTAAGGAAAACGATTCGTATCTATGTAATGAATCCCTTTTACAAATGAATCTTAGTATTCATGTTTGAATCCTACGATTTGATACTCGTTTCACTGAATCTTACGATTTAAGCGATTCAACTAAGCGAGAATGGCTATAGCCAATAAGCTAACATTAATAATCTTTTACCTTTTTTCTTTATTTATTCTCTCTTTCTTTTATCGCTTGTATTTTTAAAAAGGTTATTTAGTAGTTGACGAAACCTTTTAAGAATTTTTTACAGCTTTGATAGGTTTTAAAGGTGAATAAAGAACATGCATTTAACTGAAGCATTCGACTGTCTGTATAGTGCTTATTTATATCTTCTTCTTTTTTTAATCTATTTTGGTTTTTTTTCTTCATGAACACTTTCTTAACTTTAAGAGATATCCTACCGTGTAAGATTGATGGTTTGGATTTTATTTTATTTTTATATTCTGATTTAAAGATAATAAAGAATCTATATTGATACTTTAAACTTATTCAACTATATGTAATAATATATGTCATGATGTTCTTGATATGATTGTATGATAGACTTACTTGTTATTGTATCTATTCTACTATAAATGGAAAAATGGATGGTTATGAATAATTACTTTTTCCTTTTCCTTTTAATTTTTAATTATTTTTCATTTTTATTAGAAAAATAAAAAATCTTACGATTCACGATACGATTCGCGATTCGATTTGATTCATGGGTTTGAACGATTAACTATACGATTCCGATTTTGAAAACTATGGCACCAACTCAGTGGGATGGGGATAGGTGATTGAATGGGTTGTATTTGGGAAAGGTTGATCGACATTGTGCTTTTGGAGATGTCACATATGTGACACAGTGCTGGTAGGGGAGGAATAGCCAAGTACTACTCTCCAAGCTGAAGTTTACCATCAATATGTTATGCTTGGCATGGGAGATTCTATGCTGATGATTGATGACTCTATTTGACCATGTTGGCCCACCATTTTTGTGGTATCCATTCTTCTCAAACAAATGCCCCTGGTCACATGGGTGCATCGTCCAGTTGGTGTGGAAGCTCACCCATCTTCAATCCATGATGCCCCCTCCACTTCTTTCCTTTCCTAGCCCCTTAGAATGGGCATCCTTCAAGTTTGGCCTTACAATTTTTATTGCACGTTGGTGACACACTGGTAGCTCTTGAATCTGATGTGTATGTGTTTCTTCTTTGTCATTTCTTGTTTAGTTGATGCATTGCATATGCAATTTCATTTAGTTCTTATAGTTCTCATGTTCTAATTGTTGGATCTGATTTGCGATGTCCTTCCTTTCTACAGGATAAAATTGGTAAGTTATACAAAACTGTGCAAGGACAAAGCATCCATCTTGAAATTTTCTGAGGTAGCGCATTTGTAGGAAAGCAGACCACAAATAACAGTAGACTCTACTTTCATCTATTTTACACACCTTATCATGATTTTTTCCATTTACCAAAGCATGGTTAAAGTTATAGTTCTCTCGATTAAGACATGAAAATTTGGTGTTCAGCGCATATTTTCTTAGATATATCCATCTTAAATAGATCTGAGCTTTGTTATTCTGCCCAATTTGTTTTGCTTGATATACTTGAACTTTAAAAGAATTCAAACAAACCCAAGCAAAAGAAGGCTGATTGATTTTTATTACTTTTCAGTACACTTTCTTTTGCCATCATGTTTTGAAGTTGTAAAATCTTTAGAGATGCACCTCTGATTGAATATAGAGCTTATGCCCTACGAAGGTCCTCATCATTTTAATTAATCAACTATTGCATTTTGCATCATTGAAATTTGGAAACTAGTGAAAAATCTTCTTATAGTATGTTACATATTGTATTTTATGGGTCAGCTTTTCTGTCTATCATGCAGCGTCAAGTAAGATTTTGTTCTATGTTTGCACTCACTAGGACATTTTTAATATTTTTCTTCATGAGAACAGGGTTTTGGATCCCTCTGCATTAGGTGCAGGAATGTGATCGTTAGTGCTTCTGGGCACTAGGGATGAAAGTAAGGAAAAGTTGACACTTTGGCTATCTCATTGGAATCCATTCAAAGGCTTCATAATTTGGTTGGCGGTTCAAGATGCAGGAGTCCAACTTACCATATAATGGGATCTTCGACCAAAAGTAGGACAGCTGATGATAATTTTTCTTGAGGATGCTAATCACAATTGTGGGAGACTAATCTTGCCTTGAAGAATGTTGAAGCTGTAGTTATCATTTCCTACTGAGCATTATGATGTGATTACTAGTCTAGTTGAAATGTTAACCATGGTTTTAGTGCCATTATAGTCTAAGGTTTTATAAGTGGTATAGTATTATATTTCTTTATGTTCGGAATACCATCCAATGGTATTAATAAATAAACAAAGCTGCAGACATTGCATTTTTTTATTTCATATTTCATTACATCAAAAGCCCAGAGGGATAGGTAGTGCCTGTGTAAAGTTTCTGGAAAATTACATGTCTGGATGAATGAACCTTTTCATTAGTAGGTTTTGAGCAGTGTTTAGAGCTCATATATGCATTCTAATCAGAAGGTCTTCCTAATTAATCATTGACGTGCAATTTATTCCTTTTGCAGTATGCCACATTGTGAAGAACTACATTGCTCATCTCCTTAACACAAAGGTTCCTTTAATCCTGGGTAATCTACACAATAAAAGTTTTTCACTTTCGTCGCCCTTTGTTGTCTCTTGGCATGGCCTCAGAGAAGTTTATTATGTAGAGTTGACAAGGACATACACTAGAATCATGAAATCCTGTATTCTAACAATTTCTCAGTTGTTTAATCATGCGTAGCAGTTTGTCACTTTCTTATCATTAGATTCTGTCCAATTCCCTGGCTATCTCTTTTGAAACATAATCCTGGCATGCACAAAATGATGTTTTCTCAGTGCTATTTTCTTTTCTTTTTCAAGAAAAAATCAATTTCTCAATTGTTTAATCGTAAGTAGCAGTTTGTCACTTTTCTTATCGTTAGATTTTATACAACCCCCTGGTCAAATCTTTCAAAACGTCATCCTGGCATGCACAAAATGATGTTTCTCAGTGCTCCTTTTTTTTTTTTTTTTTTCTTTTCCTTTTTCAAAAAAGAAAGCTAGTTGTTGTCAAACAGCCAGGTGTTGTGGAGAAGTGCATTGTTTCTTTGTATTTGACTCACTATGTCTGCGTCAAGATGTTATTCTAGCTCTTTATCATATTGTCTTGGTTCTCAGTTGTTTTCTATTGCCATACTGGGAGCTTCATTTGCTTGCTTCTCTATTTTGCACCACAATAGATTTGTCCTATGAGACCATGAGGCTTCACCATCCAAAGAAATAAGATTTTGAGGGTTCCACTCTTTGTATTGATTTAATCACAATAGTTTTTACACTTCAGTTTTAGTTTATTAATGTCAGAAATGTTGTAATTGTTTAGTGTTGAACTGTTCACACGGTAGATTTTTGATCTTATAGGTATTTGGGGAGGGAAAGGCCAAGGAAAATCATTTCAGACTGAACTTATTTTTCAGGCTATGGGGATTGAACCAGTCATCATGTCTGCTGGGGAACTTGAATCGGAGAAAGCAGGTACAATACAATGTCTAGCTTGTTTCTGAACTGACAAGGATAGAATCTTGCATCCATGCCAACGAAGTGGCCATGACATCTGCTGGGGAATTGGGTTGTTTATTAAAGGTGGAAGCATCCCTCATGGGAGCACATTGGCTATATGGGCAACACCCATTATATGCTGTTATTATCGTTCTTTTTCTTTGTATGCAATTACCATAATTTTTTAAAAATTTATGATGACCAGTAGGGAAATTTACATATAACTACCTGTATTATTGACAATTAGAAAACCAGTCTGTCTTTTTATGCATATAAACAACCACCTCTTTTGTTAAGAACATCTTGGTCAACAACCACCTTGACCATCAATGAGTGGCTGGTTTTCTATTGATTGTCTAAAACCACTGTATTTTACCACTAAAGGATAAAAGTTTCCTTCGATCTAGCCTCATTTGAAATGCATTTGGGGGGTAATGTGAAATTGGCCATGTATTCCAAGTACATTTAATCATGATTTACACCCTGAACTTGATCTTAATGAGTTAGATCTAAGAATTTTTTTATCCTTCTAAAATAAATACCTCGAGTTCATGAAAGTGGTCAGAAACTGACCTTTGCTTGTCTAGGTGGTTGACCGACATTGTTAGGTTAACGGGGGTGGTTATTTGTTAAAATAAAATTGTAGATAAGTACAGGTGGTTTCATGTAAATTTCCCTAAATAGTACCATTTTGCTTATCTTAACAGCCATTATTGCCCACATGTATTTGACTTCCACATATTTACTCCTAAATCCTTGTCTATTGGTTTTTGGGATTCCCACTTTTTTTTGCATCTCATATGTGTGACTGCTTTTATCACCCTTCTTCTATTTTGCATTTTTTGTTGTCTGTTGGGAAGTACAAGAGTATTACATTTTTTTTTCTGCTCCCAAAAATTTCTAGTATGCCTCCGTCCTTGTGAGATTTTCTCCTGAGAAATGTTTTTATGTGAAATATTCAAGTTGGTCTTTTCCCTTGATTAAAGAACATTCATCATATCTATTTACAATAATTTTGTAGAAATCCTTTTTCATATTTCTTGTTGCATTTTTTTTCCAGGAGAACCTGGCAGACTCATACGTGAACGGTATAGAACAGCTTCGCAAGTGGTTCAGAACCAAGTTAGAAGCCCCTTTACTTTAATTATTGATATTTGTATGTCTGGTTATGGAATTTGATATGTTCGCTTATGTAATTATGATTTGACCTCCTTTATGCTTGAACCCTTGGTATATAGTGCATCACCTCTCCAATAGAAGCACTGCCAAAAAAAAAAGAAAAAAAAGAAAAAGAAAAGAAGATGATGGAAAATGATCCTTTGGATTTTAAATATCATTATGATTTCATGCACATAATCCCATCAATATGGGATCGGTCAAAAGAAGCATTTTACATATTGAGGAAATTGATCCTGTGAATGACATTGCTTCTTGGACTAAATTGTGGCCTAGACCACTTGGGGCCCACCTTGGATCCCATTTCTCCTTCTCACCCATCTTACTACACCACCTCCCCGGCCGGCTCATGAATTGGCACCAAATCTTATCCAAGATTTTTTTAGTGATTTTATGCCCTTGATTTTGAAGCTATAATGTCTTGGCCATTTGAAATTCAAGTAAGCTGAGATGTGTCATTCAAGGATGAAAATAGCGGTGCTAGGCCCGCCACCAAACTGCTAAGTACGGCAGCGGCGTAGCTGTGCTATTTAAAAAAATCGCCCAAAAAATCTGAAAAAATTTCAAAAAATCCAGAAAATTGTAAAATGAAAGAAAATGTGTTTCTTTTGCAAAAGTAAGTAAGATAAGGCAGCGTGGCAGTGCCCTCAATAAATGGGGTACTGTATCGCTGTATAAATAGAAAATAATAGTAATGATTAGTTTTTTTAAATGTATTTATGTTTCTTAGTCATGCTAACTTAGAAAGTAATGAGAAGCTCATAAGGATTTTTTTGTTAAAAATTAAATTTGATTAGAGCCTATTTCCTATTAAAATGAGAAGGGCTCATTTTCTATTAAAGTACTTTGGTCAAGGCCTTATTTCAATATTTCCTATTAGATTGAAATTTGGCTAAAACCTATTTCCAATTAATGTGAAACTTGGCTGGAGCCCATTTCTAGTTAGTGTCAGAGTTTGCTATGGCCCTATTTTCAATTAAAGTGAAATTTGGTTGGGTTGTATTTCTAATTAGAGCGAAATATGGCAAAGGCTCTAATTTCAATTAAGTTGTATTTGGTTAAGACATGCCTTTTTTATTTAATACTTGGGCATCAATGTGGAGCCCATCAATGGTTAAGAAGACAACAGCTTTTAAGGGCCCATTTATATTTTATTTAAACCTTTTAAAAGGTGGGCCACTGTGGGGCCCATAAATTACCTTAAATAAAATAGATGGAAGGGCCATATGCTGCCCAGTGCCCTATTTTGTGTGAATGGAAGGATTGAGAGACAACGAGAGAAGGGGGAAAGGAAAAAGAGGGAAAAGAAAACAAGGGAAAGGAAAAGAAGAAGAAGAAGAAGAAGAAGCACCTGCTGCCACCGCCGCCGCCGCCTGCTGCTGCTGCTTCTTTCTACTTCATCTAGGTATGTTGTCTAAACTGCTCTCTTTTTTCCCTTCCTTTCTTCCTGTTCTCTCTCTCTCTCTCTCTCTCTCTCTCTCTCTCTCTCTCTCTCTCTCTCTCTCTCTCCGTTTTCCTTTCCTTTCTTCTTCCTTTTCTACTAGTCAAAGAAACGATTGGAGGGAGGAGGGTATGTTTTTTTTTTTTCCCCTTACTGTTCATAGTTTGTAGTGGCCAATACGCAACGTATCGGTGCGCATTGGCTGCTACGGGTAAATAACGGCTTATACGCACCAATACGGTTGTGAGCAGCACTATTTCGTGTTTAGCGTAGCGTTGCATCCTTAGTGTCATTTCCCATCTTTCATTTTATTCTTTGCATGGGTGTTATTTCCTTCAAGATCATCCACCTCTTGCACAGATCATTTCGAGATGTGGGCGATTCTTGTTATGTATATCTATGGGTGTTACACTTCCATGCTCACTTGTTATGCAAGCAGAATTGGTGGATATACTCTCATAAAATATTGTATACATGCCTAGTGTAACCTTCATCATCATCATCATCATCAAAGCCTTGTCCCAACTATGTTCGGGTTGGCTACACAAATTTCGTTTTTCCATTCCGATCTATTTTGAGCCAAATTCTCAGATAAGTTACACTTTCTCATATCCATTTTTACCACCTCCATCCACGTCCTCTTTGGTCTACCCCTTCCCCTTGGTGGGCAATTAACCTTCATGACGAACTTTTCCTTACCGTTGCCATTACCGGCCTACGTTGGACATGCCCAAACCATCTCATATGGGTTTCTCTAATTTATCCCCTATTGTTGCTACCCCTAAATGCTCTCGAAATCGCTCATTTCTAATTTTATCATTCCTAGTTATACCACACTTCCACCTCGACATTCTCATCTATGCTACATCCATTTTATGCATATGTTGCTTCTTGATTGGCCAACAATCTGCTCCATAGGTCATAGCTAGTCTAATTGTTGTCCTGTAAAATTTTTCCCTTCAATCTTGTTGGCATTCATTGGTCACAAAGAACTCCAGAAGCAAGTCTCCACTTCAACCATCCCTGGTGTAACCTTATTAACTAGAAATACATGACATCGATGGTGGACTTTCCTCTATAAATCATGGACACCTCTAGGATATAGTTTCACCCATATTGAGCCTATGCCAGCCATTTGAGGAACTGAGAAGAGAACATAGAGGAGGGGGGTTTGAGGCATCATGGCTCCCCCAAGATTTTATGAAACTCCCTACTCTTTTACATATGTGGCATGCTGCCCTTCATTTTAAATATTTTAGAATACTTTACTCCACCCCAGTTCTAAATATTTTACAATGTGGTCCCTCAAAGAAAAATTTCATGGGTTTGCCATTGGTGTCATTGTCTTTGTTTTCTACAGTTCGTGTATGTGTTTTTAAAAGGTACAACTTCCTTATCATCGAAATGCATGAAAGAAGTTGAATAATGAATCTTATTGTAAAACTTTCATAAATAGCAGTTTTGTTAAGCAATATTTCAAAGAAACTTGAGTAGTCTGAAAGTTTTGAAAATTCTCAAGTTACTGTGTTGCCGTATCTTTTTCTTGAAAAATAAAATTTAACTTCAAATAGAAAACTGTGGCTAGGATACCCATCTCAATGTGTCTTGGATAACAGGATACCCATATGTGTGTGGAGTTGTATCTGTACCCAACTTTCTGCATCTGGGGATTATTATATTGTCCTCAGGCCACCCACATCAGATGGACTTCTTGCACTGAAGGATCCCAATAGAATCAACTACTTGGCTTGGTGTTAAGAAAAGAAATGTCATTCAAGATCAATGAAGAGATAGCTATGAACCTTAGATGAATTGATTACATGACTTCTCTTATTTGCATCCGTTAAATACCAATAGAGTAAGTGAAACCAAGAAAGCTAGAAGTGAGTATTGCTTTTAAAAGCGTTTAAGGCTTACCCCTCAAGGTTCGCCTTGAGGTGAGGCTTCTGGAAAAACACCATGTCTCAAATTTGGGGCATGACTTATTTTTGTGGTGTACATCTCGCAGTATTAGCATAAACTCCGGATAAAGCGTGTGCTTCAACCATGCTCCATTGGGGTAGGAAGGTGCCCCAGTAACAAATCTTGTTTTTAAGAAAAAGGAAGGGCCAGTGTATAATTTTAAGAAGTTGAAGATCTTTTTTTTTTCTTTTTTTTTTTTAATTATGTTTAATGTAAGACTGGTGTAACTAGATTTAACCTAGCTCAACCCTATTTAACTCATTAAAAGGCTTAAAACAGCCAAACTTTTGTTTTTTTTTCTTCTTTCTTTTGTTTTTTACAGCACATTCTTTTTTATTTAATTTATTATTAATTAGAAGGCATGCTCGTGAGGCTTATGCCTCACTATTTGGGTGAGATCATGTCTTATTGTTCTAAAATATTGGAAGAGAATAGGGTTATCCAAGCTCAAAAGTTATAATGCTGTGGGTTTCTCGTTAGTTACTATCCATGCAGCATGAGGTGTTGTGATGAAAACCATCCAAGGACCTTGAATATCTTGAAGGTCTACTACATATTTTGTCCTGTGGCAGCAGGACTTCCTAAAATATTCATTCTGAATTAGCATGTTTATGTCGAATAATTACACGGAGGTGCTGGCTATCTTGGAAGCCCTTAAGTTGTTTCCAAGGACTATTCATGAGATGCTTGTTGTGGAAAGCAATTCTTCTAATGCGATCACAGTTTCTCAATGAAGGGCGAACCCTTGGAAATTTTAGGTTTATTTTAATAAAATCCTGGAGCTATCTTCTAGCATTAATTTATTTTTCTGTCATGAGTTTAGATTGGTGGATGCTTTAGCCAAACAGGGGGAGTAGAGATTGTCTCCTTGGGTGGGTGTCATATGTAAGAGCGATGGGTATGGGCACAATGCTCTTGTTGTCTTTTGTCTCTGAGAAAGTTTAAGTTATGGATAAACAGATGTGCATAATTATACCCTTTTGCATAACTCTCCCTCTCTCTCTGTGATAGTATTCAACATAGCAATAAAAAAGAAGAAATGATAGTATTTCACATCTCATCTGCAAACTTTAATTCTTTATTTTTCCATTCAATCTGGAAATTTCAAGGACTTTTACTTTGAAATTCTTGAAGCTTATTTTCTTTGTTTTTAATGGATGGCACATGTTCTCATGACTGCTTTGATTGTACAGGGAAAGATGAGCTGTTTGATGGTCAATGATATAGATGCTGGGCTGGGCAGGTTTGGTGAGTTTTACTTTGTTATTCTTTTATTTATACGATGGATATATGTTTGAGGACTATTGTTAATGACATTGGTGGGGTAAATTTGGTGAATTCTACACTGTTATTGCATCATCATCTGGATGGGTGAATCAGCAGAAGTATATTGTGTCTTACTTTATATTACTATTGTTGACACTATTACGAAAATTTGTTGAGTTGCAACAGAATTTTTTTTTTTTTTTGTGTGTGTCTAACAAATTATATATGCATTTATGGCCTGTAAAGTGAAAGACAAAAAAGTTGTTTTTTTGGGTATAGATTTCCTTCCGGTAAATGCCTATTATTGTTTCTGTGTGCATTACAGATGAGAATTATAATTATTTTAGATTTGAATAAATGGTGAATGTCCAGTTGTTTGTGCTGTACTTCATTATCTTTTCATTTAGTTTCCGAGAAGATTGTTATTTAATCTGTTCTTGTTTGTGCTTATCTAGGAAACACACAAATGACAGTCAACAATCAAATTGTTGTTGGAACGCTGATGAATTTGTGTGACAATCCTACAAGGGTGAGCATTGGGCAGGACTGGAGAGAATCAGATGTTACACAAAGAGTTCCAGTCATTGTAACGGGAAATGATTTTTCAACACTCTATGCGCCTCTGATTCGTGATGGGAGGATGGAAAAGTTCTATTGGTGCGTAGGCTGGAATATCCTTTTCCTTTTGATAATGTGATACTGAAATATTGTATTTGGAACAAACTTATTATTAAAAAAAAGAAGAAACCATATTCTAAGTTGGAAGTGAGATTGTTTATTTTATAGATTGTATCTACATACCTTTAAAGGTGAGACGGCCAAATCAAGCCTGATAGGCCTTCTGCATTAGATATTATGCTCATTTTTTCATTGTAGGAATTACCTGAAACCTTGACAGAGTATGTCAGTCCATATGCCTGCATAGTGCCACTCTCTCTAGACTCTTGAAAGGCCAGAAATATAGCCTCATTGTGGATGGTGTGTAACTAACTCAAAATGACAATAAATGGATGTAGGGCTTTAATGGAGCTGGGCTTGAGTCCAGTTAGCCAGACTTAGACCTGATCAAGGTCCAATCATAGGACTGATACCTGGAGTTGGGCCCAATTACATTAAATTGGGTCTTGGTTATATTATAGCCTAAAATCTAAATACATTTAATTGCTTTCATCTCAATCATTGCTGAAGCCTTATCCCATGTACTTTTGGGCGGACTTTGGATGTTCTTCTCTATTCATCTCCTCTAGTCACCCCACAATACCTAACATGTCCCTCTAATTACATCATATCAACATCTTATTCGCCTTATCTTAGTACCTTGTACTTTTATGTCAGTACCCACCACATGTGCTGGTCTCAAGTTCCCTTAAAGGAGAGTTGCATCAATCTGACAATGAGTTTAATGCAAATAACACATAAGTTTTGTTGGCGATATAATATAGGAAAATCTATTGCGATGATATAAAGGTCCAAGTCTGGTTCATCATCATAGCATTTGAGTTGTTGGTTCTGGACCTATAATTGGTTCTCAAGTATACCAGTTGAGTTTATACTTGCACCACCCTCGGATGGATCATCCTGTATTAGTAGTGGCTAAAATTGGTTAGCTAAAATGAAAAATGGTGGCGGTCTGGATCTAACAAAAAAAATAAAAAAATAAAATTGTATTTAACCAGAACTTAGGAAGTCGCTCCGATTCATGGATTTTGCTATTTACAATGGTTCTCGTGGTTTTGAACTTTGTGAGTAATGTACATGGTACCAGTGTATGCATCTGCGAGGTACATGCATACAGAAAGTAATATGCTGCATACTTATCCCATTTGATCCCTCACATTGCCTTTTTGTAGGATAATATAAGGATAGTTATTCTTAAATTTTGTTTTTTGTAAGGATCGTCATTTTTTGCTCATTTTTTTCTGAATTGTTATGTTGTGAATCAGGCAACCGGACCGTGAAGACATAATAAATATTGTCCACAGAATGTATGAGAAAGATGGGATAACTAGGGCTGAAGTTGTAAGCATTGTGGACACCTTTCCTAATCAAGGTACGTCTATTTCCTACATAGAAATTCTAATGACAGTTGATATAAACACTTGTATGTAACCCTGGAGGTATCCTTGTAGACTGCAGCCACACACCTAACTTAGATGAGACACTTTCATCTAAGGACCACAATGGGCTGGTTTGTTGGTCCTCTAGTGCTAGCTAAGCCAACCATGGGCTGGGTATAACCTGATCTTGGTGCTCACCGGTAGGGATTGGGCTTGAACTTTTACCATGAGAAATACATGGGCCAGTGTAGGCCGTATCTCATAGTGTTTGTAAGGCCCTGCTATTGGCTCATTTAGACTGTCTTGGGTTTGCGCCAAGCCTTAACTTCATGCCTTCTAGCTAAAGGGCTGGGCACAGCCCTGCATCATTGGCCTGATTGGTATAGGGGTGTTCGTGGCTGATCTCCCCCCATCCCCTTTCCACTCCATACTAGTTGCTTCCTGTTTCTGGAACATATGTTTGAGTAAGAACTCTCTTTGAAAGAGAAGAAGATGTAATGTAAAGAATTATTTGTTGAGAGTTTTTTCGGAACCCTAATTTCTTACATATTTTTTCCTCATCTGAGGATTTTTGCTGAGGTTCACCATGGATCTCCTCAAACAGAGCCAGTGTCTTCCAAATATATATTTTATGTGCTGGCCTGATGAAGCATCAGTTAATCGTCAAAGCTTTTACGTGTTTTTCTTTCTTTCTTTCTTTCTTTATTATTATTATTATTATTATTATTATTTTTAATTGGTTTCTCTTGTGGGTATTTCCTTTCTCATTGTTGGATTTAATGGTTTTCAGACACAATATATTCACATGTCAAATACTATGGAAAACACTTCCCTTCACCATTACCCGATTTGAAAGGAAGGAGAGAAATAAAATAATCTCAAAGGAGAACCTTTGAGCTTGGTGGCCTCCACATCAAACAACATGTTCTTGTGGGACAACAGGGAAAAAGAACTCCCCCAGGAACATCTATATTGGACCTTGAAAGAGGTTGCTTGGCTAGCATAGATGATGAGGGATTCTAGTTGGATGACACAGGGAGATGGTCTTCAGCTCCATAAGAGTAAGGAAGACAAAGCTTTGACTGTTGCTCACTGGGTGATCCCAGAAATTCATGGTATGGTGGGACTACAAAAACAATGATAGAGGTGAAAGCTTACTGGCATTTAGTGGCCCTGCTGGCATAAGTGGATGATGGTCAAAGTGGGGAAGTGGACAACTTATGGGTGGCTGGTGGTGGGGTGGGGGAATGGAAAAAGGCCCATATTCAATGGACACTTTGCTATTGTCACCTGATTCACATTACCTAAATGAATTCTAGTCTGTTGTCAATGGGACAACAATACTATAGTATAGACATACAGCTGTCTTTATTACTTGTATTTCTGTTTTGTATGCTCATCCTTTTCTTCTTATGTAAACTATGATGATGGAGCAGCTAATATTAAAAAAAAAATGATGATGGAGCGGCTAAACAAGGACACCAGTGAGAAAATCAATAAGCACAACCAAAGCAATAGAGGCTCCCATCATGATAATTTTCTGTCTTTTTCACTGTTCTAGTTTGTTTCTTTTAATTTGACACTAAGAAATATTCATTTGTAGCTATCAACCAATCATCATTGTAATTACCTATCCCATCTAGGTTTCTATCGTATGTTTTGTGCTTTAATATTCTCAGTTTGTCAGTTCTACAAATGAGAATATATTTTGAAAGTTGAATGAGAGTATATTTTGAAATTATAGGTCTTTCTTTTGTTAATTGTTATACAGCCTTGGACTTCTATGGAGCTCTTAGGTCACGGACGTATGACCGATCGATATCCAAGGTATTTAGAAGTCTGAATTCATGAAAGCAAAATCATCTTGCTTTCACTTTGAAGTAGATTATTCATCTTGGTTGACCCAAAGAATGAAGTTCTGTGGTCGAAAGTCACTTGCTATTCATCAAAATATTTTAGCATGACTTCTTTTCCATGTATAGTACCACGCGTTCATATTACTGTTTGTCAGTTTAATTTCAAGGGAAACTGTCACACTATAATTGGTTGAGAAAATACTAGGAATCCAACTGTCAATATTGCTCCAGATTTGAAACAATTTTGAGTGCTTACCAATTTATAGTTGGAAGGTCTGAATGGATAATTTGGATCTAATCTGGGAAAATTTGGTAAATGGAAAATACTAATTTCTGATCTGTGCTATCTGATTGTGGCGATTGATGTTCAGTTCAATCCCATTTGGGTAAATACTAGCAGGAAGATCTTTTGAACGGTTCAAATCTCTGCAACATTGGCCCCATGTATGAGTTACATTCAGGTCAACCTGATACAATGACTTGTTTGGGAGCTTGCCAAATTGCAGAAGTCAGGTTAATTATAAAGTTTAGATTCATAGTATGTCGGTCCCCTTATAGTCTTTTAACGTGAAAGGGAAGCTTATTACATGTGGCCTTTTTTTTTTTTTGATTTGGCGACATGACTGGAAACAAATGCCTCGAGAGGCATTTGATCATTACTCACTTGCACACGGTTACAAGTTCAAGGATCATTCCATCATTTTCTTAGGAGATTTAATACATACCAGTTTTATGGACATGCATCATCTGATATTATTTCATTTGCAGTGGATAAATGACATTGGTGGTTATGAAAATCTTGGGGAGAAACTTCTTAAAGCAAGAAAAGACGACAAGATTCCTACATTTGTTCCTCCAAAGGTAGTGAACTTAAGCATAGTTTTTTTTCTACTGATGGTTTATGCTTTATAAAACTTTTCTAGTCCTAAATGCACATTGTCTGCTGGTATGGTAATCATGTGATGTATGCCTCCATCACATTGTTCCTATCATGCACCATAGTGGTCCAAAAGACCAGGCAGGTTAATCCATAAGAGGGCCTTGGGCATGTTGAATGCAATAATACTTGGATACTTGTACATGCCCAGCACATCTGTGTCGAATCAGACTATTCTTTTTTGGGTATGACTTTAGTATTTCCTACCATACTGACTCCATTATTCATGTGGTTCTATTAGTTTTCTCACTTTTCTACTCATAAAATGTTAGAAAAGAATGTAAACAATGATGATTTCATTAATTTAGAAATGATCTAAAGAATAAAACATTGATAAAAAAATTTAATACTGTGTGTAGAAACCGCTTCATATCCCTGGTCACCGTATCCCTGTCCATACACATATCTGGGCATCATAGGTTGAATTTGGAAAGTTGGATAATTTCTATCATTTTTTTATCCCACGCAGTTGCACCTGTTAAGGGAATTTAGCCAACTAGTATCATTTTTCTTTCTCAAGATTTCACCTGTCGAGGGCACTGGCTTGGTGGTTTTGGCCTGAGCAGACATTGTAAGGGCTATTATCAAAATCTCCAGTTAACTATTGAGGTTCTAAGCTAAGCCGAAGTTACCTTTCTCATTTAAAAAGGGAAACAAATATCAAGTATTTCAATATATCTGATCCCCAAATTGGTACTGATAGAAGAAAATATGATTACTGTTATACAGTTGCCCCAGGATATTAGACTAAGGTAGAATGTTTAGACCCTTCCATCTCAAAGAAAAAGAGAGGGCAGGGGGACTAGAGGCTGGATTTGAGGAGTGCTAAATAATAGTTGTGCACTTGTGACTGTTCTGATGTCTCTTAACCATGAAGTGAATGCTGGTGAGTTGGTGGCCAATCAGCTGATTGGCAGTTGAATGAAGGGAAGGATTGTGGTAATCTAGGTTCAAATCTAATGACAAATACTGATGCTTGGAGACATTGCAATGCCAAATGGAAAAAAAGAAAGTTAATGATCCCTTGTCTTCAAACTGTAGAAACTATCAAACATCTTGCTTACTTGATGTGGGGTGAGTCTATACTATATCTGAACTGTTTCCCAGTGGAGAGGGAGGGAGGGATCCATAATGTGGTGCATTGTGGGTATGTGGATCAAATTGGGGAAGTTGAAGCCAATCAATCTCCTTTGTTTATGATTTATTATTTTCCTTTTGTGCCATCATCATTAGAGCCTTGTCCCAACTATGTTGGGGCTGGCTACATGAATTCTGTTTCTCCATTCTGATCTATCCTAAGGTAGATCATCAGATAGATTGCACTATCTTCAGTTGTGTATTAGCCTTTCTTTAATAAAATTTCTATTGGTCTCAATGGGAGAAGTAACTGGGATGTGATTAATGTTTTCAGCTGAAATTTTGCCTTCTGCTGAAGAAAGGGGTTACTTATTGGTTATTAATTTGGTGTTTTTATTTTGGATGATTTTTCTTTCAATAGAGGAAAGTCATTGCCGCGTTTTTTTTTTTTTGGGAGAATAATTTTGCTAATCCGAAGCTGTTGAGCATTTGACTCGACTGTGCTGTGCTTCTCTGTCATGTTGCTTGATCTTTAGTTGGCTTTTTATGCATATATTTGAACACTTTACCTGGGTGAAATCCTCTGGGCATATGTTATAGTTTTGCTAAGCATTGATAAGAGCTACCCAGGTGATTATTTCAAGCCTCTGAATTTATGGGGTAATTGTGGAACAGCAAACTGTGGAGGCTTTGCTTGAGTCTGGTTACTCTCTGATCAAAGAGCAGGAATTGATCATGAATACACGACTCTCCAAGGAGTATATGAAGAATATGGATGACTAGGATGGTCTCTTTCTATGCAAGTGGCATCTGCACAGGGCTTCTTCTATTGTCATATGGGTAAGTTGTGTTCCTTTTTATTTGCTGAATGGCTTTTTTATGGAATATTCACAAGGCTTATGGATTTTGAATGGGCTTGTAATTGTTTCCTTCAGGAATGGCTTAGCTATGATCAGTGCAGAATGTAACTTGGTACTCACGAACACATCACATCAGCTATCTCGAATCCCATGACCATTTTTATAGCCTGCTCAAGGGACAGATGGTCTGCATTGTGAAGAAACATCACTTCTTTTTCCAACCTTCCAACGATTCCTCGTCGTCCATTTAAAATGGTTCCATACATCAGGATGTGCAGTTTGACCATGCAGTGAACCATGAATCTAGACCCAAAGCATCACCTTTGATCAAACCAAACTTTGAGCTGCAAATTATTTCTTTATTATTTACGGTTATATGTTCTGAAACCATAAGATTTCATAAAAGGTTTTCTGGCAGGACAGTTATCCAGTGCTTGGACCAAAGTCGATTGGGTCTTTGGCTTTGCACAAGACTGCAAGTGGCACTGGGACACTAATGTGATGGTTCATGCCGAAAGCCTTCCAATTATGGTATTACTGTCCTTCCAATCTTTTTGCCTCGTTCTTTCGGTTCGTTTTTCTGTTTTTGGACAAACCGAAGAGCTGGTATTTATTCTTCCGGAAGATTGTGCATGGACCTTGCATGGACTGACTCGTTATGTAGATCATCTTAGAACTGTAACATGGAAGGCAATTGGTAGAGATCTGAATGTTGGAGCCTCGACCAGACTTCACAATTCATGGGTCGATCACAATGTTCCATGTTGCAAGCTCACAAACAAACCTTTTGACTACCAAGAATACCAGATGGCCAACAAAAGCAACAGATATATATCCAAACACGCAAGGGAAAAAGAGAAAAGCCGGTAGAAGTTGTTGATGTCCATAAATAATTGGGGGCAGAAGTAGCTACAAAGACACTGACACGGACCCATGGTACCACCTAAAAGCATGGGTTCCAAAGCCTCTGCACGAACTAATTACATATCAAAGTAGATTCTCAACGCAGTTAAGGAACCGAAAGTGTCAATGAGACTGTGATCTAAGACCTGCTGAATTGCTCAAAACTTGTGTTTGCTGACTTGGCTGAGACTTGTATGCTCTCGCCTTGAAGATTAAAATGAATAAAAAATATATTCGATCTGGAAAATGTTATTTAGGCAGCAGCATTTCTTGTGCTTGTATAATTTTGCAATGCATGACACTTAATTATGCACAACATTTTCTCCCCATTTCTGTTTATCATAAAAATTCTCAGAGCGAATTTCATTTTAACAGTCAGGCCTCTCATAAGCTCCATCTTCTCTAATGGAACTGTCTGCGAGCAAATTTAAGGGAGGAAGTTGCGGAAATGCGTTTTTGAAATTTATAATTGGGGCACGTCTTGGTAACGAACTTTGGAGGTTTTGGAGAAAAGACTAGTCTATAGAAACTAGCAATAACCAAGAAATATGTTCATAAAGAGATGTGTTGGCTTCCAGGTAGTGGGTGGAACTGATGCGGATCAGGCCATCAAGGTCTAGATATTAAGGTCTAATGCTGCCTGTTCCAACTCCATCTCAGGCCCAAATTGGGCCCAGAATATCTATAAAAGGAGTGGGATTCTGTCCAGTGTCCAAGCTGAAGTCCCATCGAAAAGACAGGGCAGTTTGGCCCAGCTGTGTGTAGGCCCAATAAACCATCTTACATGCATTGAGCATATAAAATATCAATAATGTCATCAACACATTATGCTTTGAGTGTTATTTGCATTATTAATCTCATGCTCAATCATATGGTGGGACAAGCTCCTTTTGGAGTTAAATTTGGTAAAGATTCATAAACGGACAGGGTATTCTTTTTAGCGGATTAGATTTTCAATAGAATAGGCTCCAAGGTAGGTTTCATTCCTTAAAGCTCAACAATTCTCTAAAGTTAGTCACTCAGATGATCCCAACTCCCCACTCTCTCTTCTCCAATACTAAAAAAAAATGACGGTGGGACCTTCCACACAGCTCTTTCTTCCTCTTGTTGCAAAGTCGAGGTAATAAAAATGAGTGAGATTGGAATTCAATTCCTTTCCTTTTTCTTTTTCCTTTGTCCTTTTCTTTCTCATTGTGTTTTTCTTTTTCTTTCCTTGTGGTGAGGATTTGAAACCTGATTTCTTGAGTGCAGGGCAAGAAAAATCCAAAATAATAATAGATTAAAGAAAAAGCAAAAGCCATTGAGTATCTTTGAATTAAAATTTATTTGCTTTAAGTTTTCAAATAACGGATTTCATCCGCAGGCAAATTACCAGCTGAGACACGTGGCGTCGAATTAATTGGGGTCCAACTGATTCCATCATCAATTTTGATTGGGTTTGACTGAATTTGACCAGTTATGACCCTTTTTCTTCCCTTCACCGATTACTCGTGTTGTTAGAGATCTGGACCGGTGAAGGGACTGGTTTTAGTCACACCAAGTTTGATCGGTGGGTCTCGTCTAGGTTCTAAGACACTAGAATGAACCTGGTAGTCGGACCCAAAATATAGATACACATCTTAATTTGTGACAATTAGCTTTAGTTTCGAGTCCAAAGAACTGTCTGTTCATTGGGTTAGATTTGGGTCCCATTGAGTAAAAATAAGCAACTACTCAATGTATCTTATAGTAGGACATGCTAGTGAGCCCTACTGGCTCTATTGTAAGTACTATTTTTGGGCGTTTCAAACTGGTCAACTGACACCAGTGAAATTGATGCCTACTAAATAGAGGAATTTTCTATTTTGATCATCCATTTTATGATTTTAATTGAATAGCTATATGTATCTCATCGAATTAAAGTTTTCATAGATGGCTAATCCCAAATTAGCCCTATTTATGAAGGGATAATGGACGTGGCAAACACATTATATTAAATACCTTAGGACAGCTTCAGCTTCTTGCACCTTGGGAAGCATTGTACTTAGAATCACAGATCTTTCTAATATTATTACACCCACAGTAGGACCCTTTTCGATATATGAACCATGTCCCTCAATTGATGGAAGTTGGAGATCCGCCCCATTTAGATTGAGACCATAAATGGACTTAATTTAGAAAATAATGTTGGTGAAGGTTCCAATCTCTCAAAAGTGAAAATATATACATTACTCGGATTCTGGGAACAGATGCGAAGGAAGACTTGTAATGTAACGTTGTTATTCTTGTCCTACTTTTAGCATCTAGGAGATCAACTTTGGCATATTAGCATATATGATAATATGATAAATAGGCCTTCTGGGGGGCAACCAGCATTTCATAGCCATCTTAGTATTGCAGATATTTGTATCATTATCGTACACTGTCCGTGGCTTCTTTCTATCATCTTCTTTGCTACTTCAACAAATATTATTCACTGCTATTTTACTTGAGGTACGCTTTGTGAGAGTGAGACCCTTCCTTATTTGATCCAAACCATTGTAATGTTATGTCTCCTTATTGGTAGGTTCTCTCCCAAATGTCTTTCCAATTAGATTGATATGAACAGTTGGATTGATCAATGAATGAAAAAGAGAAGAGATTTAAGTATTGAATGTGAAATATCATTGTTTATGTATTGTTCAAATTGACATACTGTCTCTCACCTATTGAATTGCAATTTGAGCCATTATACTATATTAAGCTGAAGGAATTTTTTGGTGATTTTGACTATGACTGGGAGTTATAACTCCCTACTTTCAATATATAACCACTCTCCAGTTCTGACATGTGACCGTTCATTTCTTCCACTTCACGTAACCACATATTCTTCTCACTTTTCACTTTTATGCAAGTACTTTATTTTTATCCCTATCATAATGACCAAATTATTGTCAATTATTTTCAATAAATCAGTAAATATACTTTTCAGTTTTTCTTTTTTAAATATACAATATACTTTACAGTTTTTTTTTTTTTTTAGAAAAAATATACAATTTACTTTTTAGTTATTGGTGAACATGTCTGTTCTAAGCATGGGTTGTTGTGCTAGTCACCTATTAATGGAGGGCTCAATGGTACCAAACGACTAGATTAAGCTGAGGTGGACACCATGTTGGTGATCAACACAAGATGATAATGAGATCATCCCATTATATATAATATATGAAAGCGGCTTATTCCAATTGAGAAATCAGCCAAATTTATTTTGACTACCAAATTGATCTTGAACCCATTTAAATCTTTCAAACCGTTCTTATTATTTGTCCCCTCATCTCCTCTCAACATAACTCCTCTTTCTCTTCTTCATTTCACCCATTAATGCAATATTTATGAAATATATCTTACAGCAGTAGTATACTGATATGATGACAAGAACACAACCAACACATTTTTATTACTTAGGATGTATGGTTATGTATCTACATAATTTAAGAACATTCTATTTTTGACAATATTGATAAAAAGATCCAATATGCACCAGAAAAGAAGTGTACACTAGGATTTTCTCTAGCAGTTTTCATAATATCATCTCCATAAAACCTAAAATATAAGTTTATCATTAAGATTATCTTGATTTAATATTATATTTGATAATGTTATTTGCGACAATGACCCTTATGCGTAAGGTCGCTAATGTCCAACACTCTATATCTCCCCTTTTCCTTTATTTTGCTACTTTTATTCTTATCGGGTAAAAGGATCATGGCATCAAAATTAAAAGATAAGAAACGAAAAGGCTCATCTCCCGTTCCCTATACAAAAAGAGATCATACAAGGATGATGTTGAAAAAACTATTTTTGGATGCCATTTTGATGGGTCAAGTAAACTAAAACGTTAGCCCATCCTGAACTTGGCTTGGATTAAACTTTAGAAATCCATACCTACCTTGAACCCAATCATTTTACTACCAAACCCTCCTCTAATTGGAGATTTTCATGTTTTAGATTTTTTATAAATTTCTTCAATCTCAATAAGATTTATACAAAAACATCATATTCCAAGTTTCGTATAAAATCTTAAAATATTTATATCAATTATGTATTTAAAATTTTAATTGTGTGACTTTTAATAAAGCCTATTATTCCGTGTTTTGTAATTGAGACATATGACGTAGCATCCTTCTTATCCGTGATTATAATTTTAAGCCTAGAATTTTTTTTATTTTTGAGAAATATTTCTATTTTAGATTTTATATACTATAAACATATTATATCAAAATCAATTTTTATTATTTATATCATAAAACAAAGTTATATCTTTTTATGAATTATATTGCCCATGCTAAGCACGGGGGCGTTTTGCTAGTTCAATTGAGAGAAATGAATCATATATCTCTCTTTAAGTTGCTTACTTACTATCTGTTTTTTTTTTTTTTTTCTTCTTCTTTCATATATTTTTTTTTAAGCTAATGCTCGCTTGAGCACCTGTCCTTGTAAAGGACGAAAGGGAGGAAAAAAAAAGTAATAGTAGTGTTCATAGGGGTTAATATTTAAAACAAATAATTAGTTTTATGAATTGATCAAATCAAAACTTAATTTATTGGAGTTTTAAAAAATTAGAAAATAAAAATTAATAAAACATGTGAAATAAGTAGTTATACAAATATAAAGTTGCTGAACCTAAAAGAGAAAAAAACAAAATTCTTTGTACATAAGAAATGTACCAAAACTAAATTAAAAAGGAAATTCTTTTTGCAACTCCTAGTAATTTCTTGATCGGTTAAAAACCATAAATGGATTATGAAATATAGAAGTAAAATATATTACAACCCAAGCAATAAGATGAGCAATTGATATATATATATATATATATATATATGGAAAATTCTAAAAAATGCCCCACTTTAAAAACGCCCCTTTTTGCGCTCCTCTTTTTTTTGGTCATTGGGCCCATAATGTGTCTATCAAGTCTTTTCACACATACTACCCCCCAATGAATAGTTACAAGTCCAAGTTTAACATTCATCCAACTTTTCCTCACCGTTGGGTTGAAATCGTAATGTAATGATGCATCTAAATCATTAAATTTGTTGGCCATGGATCAAAATGTTAGGATAATCTTATGGGCTTAAGATTTTGTATGTAGGTACGCCTCATATGGATCTTTTCATCCAATAAACTTCCATGATCATCATGCATCCTAGTGGGCCAAACTAGGATGGGCGTTTTATAAAAAAAAACACCCGGGCACTGTGTAGCACTCCCATATATATATATTTATATAATAAAATTCAAAATGGATGCATTTCATTACAATCATGTGCCTAAAAATTAGAAAAAAGGCCATATTGCGTGATATCAAGTGAAGATCCATTATATTATTTCTTGAAAAACACATGATTAAAATACATATTTGTGGGTTTGGGATATTGATCTATTTGTGGATGCCTTGTTAGGAGTATGCCCCTTTAAGATTCGTTTGTACTTTGAGTAGCGAATTATCACTCGTGTCATTATCTTTTTGGAAAACTGAAAGACTTACTAATATTTCAAAAAAAAAAGAAAAAAAAAAAGAGAGATTAAAATACATGAAGGGGGTAAACAACTATTAAACTATAACTATTACAAAACAAAAAGGGGAAAGTAAAAACAATGTAGATGAATCTAGAACCAACTCCACCAAGATAGAATACATATATTTTAAACATACAAGCTTATACAAAAATGACACTAGGTATACATTTCCAGGGTCTAGCTCATGCAAGAAATCACGTGATTGATACCTGCATATTTCTTTAATGAGTTTGATTTAAAACTTTTACGTGGTACATTAGCTAAAGTTTGCTTTCAGAAATTTCAAGAAGTGAGATGTGTGAATTTTATCATATAAGAAATCAAGCTATTGATATGGTGCATATTCCTCAATAGCAACTGTGACACTAACTGTTCCTTCATCTCCCTTATGTCGATGGGTATCCACCTTGTGTATGACTTCAATATTTTTTTACTAAGATTTGATGTAAAGATCTCATCTACTCTAATGGTCTAGAGTAAACCTTATGAGAACCAAAGAAATGAGATGTTGTCGATGTGGGTTCAAATACTAATACATTATTAGAATATCTATTAATAATATAATTTTTATCGTAATTAGAAATGAGATATGAAGATATATAACTTATTTGAGGATTTGACTCATGATAGATTGGAATAGATAAACATAATTCATCTAGCCAGCCCCAACATAGTTGAGATAAGGCTTTGATGATGATGGTAATGATGATGATATTTTAAAATAAAATTTGGGCTCCACAGGCTTTGCTAAAGTCAAAATTGAGGAAGCATAACACATGACAACCATACATGACTGACTTAAATAAAGATCACTCAAGAACCAGATGAATACCACATAAGAGTCAATTTAAAAAATCATATAAGAAACCATATTAGAATCACATAAGAAATATAATCAAACAAACCAACGTACATCCTCAATTCAATCCACATATGTATAAATAAGAAAAATAAGAGGGTCAGGCGGTCCTTGTATTTTTCAAGGTAGGCTTCAAATTGGAGGGACTTGTAAAAATTTTGTCCCTTGGTATTAAAAAAAAATTCCTCATTTTGCGAGCCTTTTGAGGGTCAGACCAGGCTGGATACTATCATAGGAGGGCCTATTTGACAACCCTGCTTCTAGACTTAATACTTATTAAATACAAGAGAGCTTTTCTACACATTAAAAGAATATATAAAAAAGTTTATTACGGAGTTTTATATATTCGAAATGTACAATCAAAATAAAAACTTGTCCCTTTATTTTTTTTGTTGGCAGTCCATCCATTTCATGAAGTTTTTTATTGGACCGATAAAAATATCTAGTGGACGTGATTTACTTGCTGAGGCCACATACTTAAGCCTCTTGAATTTAGCAAGGAAAGTGGGGCCTAGAAAACTTTGTCACTTGTGTTATTTTATAAATCTATAGAGACAGTGGAGGACTCTGATCCCAAGGGCAACTTTGATCAAGGGCTTGTTTGTGTAGCCCATTTCCATGGAAATGGAAACAGTTTTCTGCAGAAAACTTACTTTTTGTATGTTTGGTGCAGCATTTTTCGTAGGAAAGACTTTATTGCCAACTCAGCATTTTCCTTCCTCACTATGGAAATGGACTTCCCATGGGGGGGGTATGGGAAGTCCATTTCCTCAGAAAACTCCCCCCCCCCACCCACCTTTATAAACTTCTTTTCCTACCCATTTCCCATCCAATGTTCAACTTTTTGCACCAAACATAATTTTTTGAGTTCCACGGAAACACTTTTCCAAAGTATTTGAAACCCATGGATTTTGCTGATGTGGCAATTTCCAATTTCCATGGAAATTACGTTTACACAAACATGCCCCAAAAGTAAAAGCCAGTACTCAGTGAAATCTCATCCTTAAACTGGTTATGATCAGACTCTAGCTTTAATCTAAAAATGTGCAATTTCCACTCTGATGGCCGAGATAGATTCTAAAAAGTTCAAACCTAACCCAAAGTCCAGAAGGGCCTACCAAAACCCATCCTAACCTGAATTGTTGCATCCTCAATTTATTTTATAATCACTAAAATATTCTAACTCAACCTAGGTATGAACTAAACCCAAAGCAGGTAGGAATGCAAATTGTGCATCGGTTTTCAGATCTGAAGTCAATGGAACTAGTCTAATACAATGTATAGTATATATATTAAATGGATATATTAAATGAAAGCTGTAATGTGATGTGAGGAATACCAAATGCATCTTTTAGAAAATGACACACGATGATGAAGTTTGTGGGGGTGAATTTTGGATCTAATTAGTTTCAAGGTTCTGATCGTAGTGCAATAAATGGACGGTCAAAATATAAATGAATTAATAGACATTTATACTTTAAACTTCGCCCTTTATCTAGTGGCCGTATAATTTCATGTCTTAGATCGGATGGCTGGAAATATCAAATAGTTGTTGTTCATTTTTTAATTTTTTTTTATTCTAATTAATAGATTTCAAAGGTATGATATCATGTTTTTCTTCTCCCATATTTTCAGCTTCTTTTCTGATTGAGTTATTAATTTCAAATTGATAGATATGGCTCAAAATGAAACTGTACCTTATTCCAACCTCGTCAAAAGGGAAGCAGAACAATTGTTAGAATGGTTAAAAAATCCCGACATTGCCAGCGTTTGTTATAATGGGTGGCATGGTGTAGGAAGGTGGAGAACTGTAGAATATGTGACGAAACTTGCAAATGAGATCAATCTCTTTGATAACTTTATATCGTCAAATCTACAAAGAAATGATCAATCGAGTCCTGGAAAGGTGCAGCTGAGAATTGCAGAGTCTCTTGGAATTCAATCTCCAACGTTGGATGATGATGAGGAAACAGACATAGATTTTTCCATATCCGTGCAAATCTATGAAAAGTTGAGAGATAAGAGATTCTTGCTGGTTTTGGGAGGTAATCGTGCAGATCCATATTCTCCTGGTAGGAACATAGATATGGCTGCAATAGGTGTGCCGAATTTAAGGAGACGGTTCACATCAGGCTCTATAGCGATTCCCAAGGTTATTTTGGTTGGCGAAAGTTATCTACTCCGCAATTCCATCAGTCCAAAGAATGTCAAACACTTTGGTGAAAATCACTTTGTATCTGATGTTACAGAATTGATTCGTGAGGAGGCTGCTTTGGCAGCTCATTCCGCAGGAACGAAAGGCTATTTTTCTCCTCACACAATCATGCACTTCATCTATTATTTCTCCTTGGCTATGCCTAATTATAGGCGTTATTATTATTATTATTCATTTGTACAAGACAAGGAATGGATGATACGTTACTTGATTGCAGAGGGATTAATTGCAGAGCGAATGGAAAAGGACAAGGAGGCTTTGATGGAGATAATGGATGCATTGCTGACAGAGCTCCATGATCGCTCCATTCTAGATTGGGATGGTGAGTCCGTGAAAATGAATCCTGAGGTACGTGAGTCTCTTATGAAGGATGAGACAGTGGGCAAAGCCAAATCTGACCTTATATCCTTCGTCTCCGAATATGGTCTTCCAGAAGAAGATGATGAGTCATGTAGATGGGAAGCCTACCAAAGGATGTCTGCAATCATTACTACAAAGGTATTCAATGTCAACATTTATCCCTCTCCCAAATGCCCTAACCTGTCTACTTTAATCCTTCGATTTGTTACCAGTCTAAGTAATCGCCGTTTTGAATTTCCAATCACCTTCTTTGATCACATGAAAAACCTAAGAGTCCTCGACCTATGTGAAGCACCTATTGAATCTCTGCCTTCCTCTTTGTCATCCCTCTGTAATCTCAAATTGCTAACATTACAAAGATGTGAGAAATTGGTGTCTCTCCCTACTTCCTTGCGAGACTTAGTAGGGCTCGAGTTCCTCAATCTTTCGGAGTGTCGCAATTTGCAAGTGATACCTGAGAAGTGTTTTGAGCTGATGGACAGGCTTCGGGTTTTATATCTCTCTGAAACACAAATTGATTCATTGCCATCGTCAGTTTTCAAGCTGTATAACCTCCAACAACTCTTGTTGCGTGGGTGTCGAGCATTGAAGTCTCTTCCATCATCTTTGTCCAACTGGGTCAACTTGCAAAAGCTCGATCTAAGTCATTGTGAATCATTAAAAACAGGAGTGTCGCCACAATCATTGCAAAATCTCACGTCACTTGAGGAGCTTGACTCAACCTACTGTGTGGAGCTCCAAGATATCAGAGATGCTTCTTTCCACAATACATTGCCGAAACTTCGAAGATTAAGCATTTCTCACACACCAACTCCTCATCGCCTCTCGTTTAGAGGTTGCGAGAGCCTAGAGACTCTTCACTTGAGTAATCTAAGCAATCTCGAGGTACTTCATGTACTCTACGGTACCAAATTCAAGACGTTACTTCTTGGTGTTAGATGTTCCTCCCTGAGGCGTTTGGACATCCTACCGACAAGATATTCTTACGTTCAATTTGAAGGGCTAAATTGGAGAGATGATGATGTTGGAGCTCGCATATGGGTAGGGGACCTTACCTCAATATTTAAATTTTCCTCAGAAGATATTTTTAAGGCACCATGTTTCTCCCGATTTTATATCCGCATTTCTCCTTTTGAAGAAGGATGCATGCCAATGACAATCGATAAATCTCAAAACATTCAATTGAAGAGGAAACCAGTTGTCTATGAAAGCATTTATCATTCTCACACCAAGACTTTCCTGTTCTCTCACTTTGCAAGTACTGCTTTTGATAGAACACTGGAAATCTGTAGAAGCAACGGTTCCCTGAAGGACGGTATTTATGGAAGGCTACTTGCTCGTACAGAGTCAATAACATTTTTGTTCAACACCTCTGATTTAGGCACACTATTCCTACGTTCAGAGCTAAGTGACCTAAAAGAATGTAGAATTGGCGGATGCCCAAAGATATCGTCTCTTTTTGCCAGTGCTGGTGGACATTTAGACATATTACCATTCCTTGAGGTAATATGGGTCTCAGATCTTCCACAACTAACTGCTATATGTAAAGTTGTTTCTGATAACAAAAGCTTTGCACTCTTGAAGCACATTTGTATTGAACACTGTCCAAAACTCGAGGCTCTCTTCACATCAACTATGTACTTACAGAGCCTGGAAACACTAGAAATCAAATTCTGCTGCAGGTTGCAAAAAGTGTTTGAAATAGAGGCGGTACGAGCAGAAGTCTCACTGCAGAATCTCCGCAGCTTACGTCTGTTGCATGTACCCAAGCTGAAGAGTGTTTGCAATGGTTTTCTACCCCAACTGGAGAAGGTCCAAGTCCAAAGATGCCCCATGCTCAGGAAGCTTCCCATTCAGGTCTGTTTGATCGATCACGATGTCAATGGTTCAGGTTATGCGGCATCCTCTTCTCTTCCTGTGGTTGAGATTAGAGGCGAGACGAAATGGTGGAAGAATCTCCAGTGGGACAATAAAGATGACACAAATAAGCGCCCTGCGCGTTTTCGACCATGGAGACGCACACCTTCAACACTGCTCTCGCATGGGATCGAATGGTGAGGTGACTCATCACTGTGCTTTGTTTTAAGTGTTTGTCTGTGTGTGTGTGTGTGTGTGTGAGTCTATTGTGCAAGGACTCTCTTCGCTCTCTTGCTCTCTGTGGTGTGTGTGGTGTGTGCAATTGTCATTTGTTTCTTTTGGGAGTTTATACTTCTTTTGTGTGCATGAGGTTTTGAGAGCAATAAGTTATGTAACATGGCAGTGTGAATGTTTGCATCTTTCAATGCTTTTGGATTGTACCTTTGGAATTGTTGTGTTTGAGAAGGCTTTCTGTAAAATTTGTTTTGTCTCTAATAAATTCAGAATGGTCTATTTATAAAATAGTTGAGGATGTTTGGATGATTGGCCCGCACCCATATCTGAGAAGTGTTAAACACCCCCCCTTCAAATTCTAAAAATTAATATATTTCTTGACATTTGCCCATTCCCTCAATATTTTTTTTACATAGATCCAAACACAAACCCCTCGTAAATTCTAAAAGCTAATTACTTTCTTTTTTACATTTGTCCATTCCCCTAATGTTTCTTTTGCACTCTCTACACATGAAGCAGAATTATGTATTTTGAAACTTTTACCAATCGAATGGTGGGTTATGTATGGATTGGATAAATCATAACCGATTATAAGTACAAGTGTTGATTGTCATTATAATCAATCTGGATTTAATAAAATGAGCCTTGCATTGATAAAAAAACGAATTTATGTTGGGTTGTTTTCTCCCACTAAATGCAATTCTTAATGTTAATGCTTTATAATAAAAAAATTGAGTATAAACTTTTGAAATTATTCATGTAAGGATAAAAGAAATTGACAAAAGTGTCATTTGGCACTAAAAACCTGCGGTGTTTGGAAGACTATTGATTTTGGGAACACTAAAGGTATTACAATAAAAATGCAGGGGTCTATTTGCAAATACTAAAACCTCAGGAGCCTATTGACAAATCTTATAAACCTTAGAGGGGTAAATATAAAAAGCTCTAATTTTTATTCATTGCTTTGTTCTAAGTTAAGAGTAGGGTCCATATATTAAGCAATGCAATCAGGAGCGTTAGATTTATTTTGTTAGTGTAGGAGTAGTTCTTTTTCTTTCCCTGTATTGAGGTTTTCTCATCAGATTTCTCTCTGTTTTTGGTTTTTTCCTCGCATTGAGGTTTTGGCATCAGGTTTCTTGAGTACCGGGGATGAAAACAACCAAAACAGCGAAAAAGACAAGAGAAAGTAAAAGCCATTGAATATCTTAAATGCTTTTGGAGTGTACCTATTGTTGTGCTTTAAAAGGCTTTCTGGACAATTTGTTTCTTCGTCTCTATTAAATTATGTTTTGTTCTATATAGTAGTTGTGGATGATTTGATCTTTCGACCTTTCGCTGAGCCTGTTTGGATAATTCACTTGACAAATATAGAAGATGGGTGACCGGCCAAATCAGGTCATGATTTACGTCAAACCTTGATGATGGACCTTGCAGATATGACAAATATACATTAGAATATTTTGTTATTAGATGAAAACCTGAACCCAATTGAGATGTAGGATTTGTTGTTTGCCATAAAACTTCTGAGGCTGCTAATACAACAGGTGGCAGGATTTGTACATAATTTGGAATTTTTTAAAGGGTGAGCCCGACACACGTGCTGCGTTGCAATTTTTCCCTAGTAATTCTGAATTCTGAAATAAAAATAACAGTTAATAATAAAAAAAAACTCCTTTCCACGTAAACATCGAGGAGATCAATCCCTGGTTGTAGAACTGGATAGTGATAGTAGAACTGGATAGTGATAGCCTTGGGTGATTGTGTGTTATTCACAAAGACAACTTATCATCCTGCATCACAGTCTCACATCAATCCCAACCGTCCAAATTCTGGGTCATTTTCTGTTTCTTTTTTCTTAACAGAAGTCAAAATCGATAGTCAAACCGAAAGTTTAGCTAACAAGAGGCTCGTGATCGATCAATGGCCAATGGCCTAAGCAACAGTGGTGCGTCCTAATGATTAGAATTATCTCATCTTCGATTGTGGTCTCACAGACGAACGGCTTTGATTTCTAGCATATCTGCCATGGGTACGGCGGATGAATTGCCGCAGGAATGTTTTTTACTTTGTGCAAGAATAACATTAATTAACGTAGCAGGCCCAAGCTCTTACTCTGCAACAAATCTCATGGAATTTCCCTTAGCTATATAGCTCGGTCTCAGAAGAGCATCTCACCGTCCATCTCTCATCAGATAATAAGTGAACGGCTGGATGCAGACGAGACGATGAGAAGGCTCTCGGAGCGATGCGACTGGTAAGTGAAGAATTCGGAAAGGGAAAGATTTATCTCATCTCTTCTCATCTCATCTCTACAGATTAGGAAAAGAATCCCAAAACCTGAATTGATCGACCATATCTTTGTGTGGGCAATTTCCTTGGAGAGAACTGTAAGAACAACAAATCCCTCTCTCTCTCTATACTGGTTGTTGAACGGTTGAGATTCCATTTGATGTGCCCTAATTTCAATTGATCTGAGTTATTTGAAGAATTGATACCTGTTGTTTGTCTACTGTGATTGAAACACCATGAGAAATTGGATATAGGTATAAATTCTGCAATAGATGATAATTATGTAAATGGATCTATTAGGATTGGATTTTTTTTTTCTTTTTAATTGCTTTTTTCTTTTTATAACAAAAATATATAAAAAAAAAGGTCTTTTGATTATTCAAGATTTGATTAGATGCATCCCCTTGAATGATTTACGATTCAGTTTCGGTTTTGAGAACAACGGTTATTGGTAATGCATAACATTTCCTTTAAAGTTATTTTTTTTAAAGAAATTTCTGTGAGTTAATAATACTGTCATAAAGTAGAACTGTATATAAAAAAAACACAATAGAAACCCACGTGGACGTTGGGGGAGTGGCTTAACGACTTAAAGCTCCCCACCTCTTGTGTTTAAAACCCGCCCTAAATTTGCACGGCACGTGTCTATGTGGGCTTCGCAGGTGCCACCCGAGGGATTAGTCTGGGTCAAAGATCTCAAGGATACCCACTTCTTCACAAAAACAAAAATAAAATAAAATAAAATAAAATGTAAAACAATAGTAATGTGATATATTCTAGTTAATAACCTGAGGATTCTCCAAAATTTTATAAAATTTCTTGTTGATGACGCTGCATTTTTTTTTTTTTTTTTTGGGTACCCTTTGACAATTGCAATTATTCAAAAAAAAAAAAAAAATTCTTTTTCTTTTTTGTTTGGATACACGCACAATATGGCTTCAAGCCAAGTAACTTGTAATTATTTTACCAAGAAATTAGCTGTCCCAAATCTCATGAGTCATGACCACTTTTACCGCATCAAACTGATAGGTCATACGATTAGTATCCCCACATCATGGAGATCGTTACCTTTACATCGCTTGTCTTAGGATAGGATTACAACAGAATTATGAATCAGAGGCCCAATATCCAGTCATATGAGCTCATTTGGTCCAGGCCCATGACCAATTCTTTCCCCAGACAGGACCACTATGGTTTTAGCAATATATTTGATTGACATAACTTAACAGTACATCTCAGCAGCACAATGTCAGATCAAAAAAAGTTTGGGAAAAAAACACTAACAATAACAGTACATGAACCTCAGCAGCAAATATATCAGACTATTACAAACTATGGGGGAAAAAACACCAATAAGAGGTGTCAATGAGTTGCCAACCTAAAATCAAAGTTCTAATCATAAGAAAAAAGAATGAATGAAACTTTTATTACTAAAACAAACAAGGAGTTGGGGCTGGTTTCCCACCAAATGCTTTTACACTCTGCTGTACACACTTTGGATCCTCCAATACACAAATACAATCTCTAAAAATAGTCTGCATAAGCAACCCCTTTCAATCCTTTTGGTGTAAAAACAATTGCTAAATAGAAAACAAAAAAACAAAAATGCAAGCTCACAACAAACCTGTGACTACAAAGAATGCCACCAAATGGCTAACAAAAGCAATGGATATCCAAACATGCAAAGGGAAAATGGGAAAACCTGATGGAAGTTGATGGCAATAACTCATTGGGAGCAGAAGCAGCTAAAAAGGCACTGACACTGACCCATTGCACCCCCCTAAAGCTTTAGTTCCTCTGCATCAGCTAAAACATTCAAAGTAAATTTTAAGGCAATAAAAAACGAGAAGTGTCAAGATTCAAGAAGTGCCTGCTCTAAAACCTGCTGAATTGACGCAAAACTTGCGTACTCAGCTTGAAGATTAAAACAAATAAAAATTGTTTCTTCTGGAATAATTTTTAGGCAATAGCATTTCTGTGCTTGTATAATTTTGAAATGCATAAGATTTTCCCCCCAGTTCTGTTATCATAACATGCCAAATACATTAAATGAAAAGTGTTGCCAAAGGAACAGAAAAATCATAGAGAAAATTTCTTTGGTCAGGCACTTCTAATTAAGTTCCATTTTCTTGAATTGGGAGTGTGCAAGCAAAATAAGGACGGACATTGGGGAATTGTGTTCTTGAAATCTTGTAACTGTGCCACTTCTCGCTAAGGAGCTTCGGAGGTCTTGGAGAAGACTAGTCTTTCAGAAACTTCTAACAACCAAGAAATATGGTCATGATGAGATGCATTGGTACTTGGGTTCCAGGTGGTGACTGGAACTGATGCAGATCAGGCCATCAAGGTCTACATTGAGTACATACGAAGGCCCAAGCCAAGATTTCTGCTGGTCCTAATTCCTCACCCCATTTAAGGCCCAAATCAGGGCCCAGAACAGCTAGAAAAGACTGAGATCCTCTCCGGTCTGCAATCTCATAAGCAAGACAGGTCCAACAATGATGTTGGCACAGCTATTTGAGCTCAATAAACAGTCAAGCAGGCACTTTTTTTCATTCAATATTCACCGCTTATGATAAGTAATCAGGACTGAGTGTTGGATTTATTTGAAAGTGCATTATATGAGATTGAAGTATCAGACACAACGTGACACGATGTGTTGCCTATTTTGAAGTATCTGGTTATCATAGCTGATCGTTACCCTGTTATGGAGTGCATTTTCCTTTCCCTATTGAGATTCATGTATGATGGTTTCCTTCTCTCTTCATCGACAGATCTTAGGCTGATGCAGGGTTTTGATTCAGCCCTCATCTGCTGCAGGCTGTCACAAACTGTACATGCAATTAGATCTACTGAGGACCTGAATGGACTGTGTAAATCTTCCCCACACTTCTAATCACTACATGTTAGAGATGCTTGAAGTGTTGTGCGGGAGTTAATTGGTGTCGTATTGACATGTTTTCCTATTCTTTAGGAAGTGTCTCTAGAACTAGGCCCTTCCAAATATTGCGGTGGTGCCAAATTGTACTTAGCCCTTCCCAAAAAAATGTTCCAAAGATTGTTGTGAAGGAACAGATTAAAAGAAAAAAAGATTGTTATGCACGATGGCTTGGCAACACCCTTAAGAAGTAATTTAGATGATGATGAGTTTCCACGGGCCATAGAAGTCCACGTTAATTCCTCAAAGGGGAGGTGTTAGGCCCCGACCTGGACTAATCATAATTAAAGCTAATTAATCCCAATTAGTGATACTTAAGCATGATTAATTGTACTAATTGTGATTAATGAACAAAATGAGTTGGGTTAATCTCAAATGATTGAATTAAGCCTAATCAAGTGAATTTGGATGGGATTGAATTGATTAAGATGAGTTTAAACACAAACAAGGTAAACTAAGGACCTTTTTGTGAATGCGAGTTTTCACGTATTTCGTCAAATACGGAAATTCCTGGTACCAACATGTGTATCTCGAAGAGTACATCAACTTTCATAATAGACTTGATCTCATTTGACCTAAAGTTGATCAAATGGACCTTCACTTGACCCAAAGTGTGAATAAGAATAATGGAAGAGGGCTTTAGTGCAAAAAGTGCATTATATAAGCTAAGAGATAGGTTCCTTTCCCATTTTTGCAAACCCTAGGCACCCCCCTTCTTCCTTCTTCCTTCTCGTCCATTTCTTCTCCATTAAGAGTGAGGATTTGGAGCTTGCAAGTAATTTTAGAGGGAGCTTGGTCATCTTCATCTTCTCCATTGGGTCATCCTCCATTGTTGGAAACTTGCGACTTCTTGGGAAAGAGTTGTGTCAAGCCAAGTCAAGGAGAAAAAGGGGCTTTTGTCCAAGACTTCAATAGAGGCAAGTATAAACCCTATTTGTGAATGTTGTTAGTATTGTAGTTGTTAAGGAAAATTTCATAGAGTGGGTTTGTATGCATTTTCCATTGAATGTTGAATGGATTTGTTGTTTATGGATTGATGGAATGGATTAGAAATGCCATTAATGTGTGTATTAATTGGTGAATGAGGAGTGGACAGGAGGTCCAAAGTTATTGTAGGTGGTTGTGGTAATGAGTGGAGAAAGGAGTGAAGAAGAGAGAGAGTTGTAGAAATCCAGATTGGGTTTTCTGAAGCGTTCGCTCGAGCAAACTTGAAGTTAGCTCGAGCGACCCACTCTCTGGATGAACGGAGTGAAGTGCTGAAGCATTCGCTCAAGCGAACTTTGTGTTCGTTCGAGCGAACCACTCTCTGGATGATGGCGCTCGAGCGGACAAGGGTCTGCTCGAGCGACCATTTCTCTGTTTGAGTTCGCTCGAGCGACCACTTCTCTGTTTGGGTCCGTTCGAGCGAACTTGAATCCGCTCGAGCGAACCTGATACTGGACAGGGCATTGATTGAGGCCGAAAATTTGGCCAATCGATCGGACCGTCGGGGGACTCCGTTAGAGTCCAGTTGGTTTTGGATTTCGTAGGAAACATGGACACTTTTTGGACATTTATGTGTCCTCTAAATTAGCTTCGTGGCTAATTAATGCAAAAATAGAGATTGATGGGGATTGGATAATGAAATAGAAACTTTAAGAATTGAACCCTTGGATTAGTGATGGGTTGAGTGTTAATTGATTATGGACTATACCTCCATAGGTGTTAATTAAGGAGACTCCAATGTACATATAATATACAAATGTGATGTCCATCGAGAATAACACGTACATTGGATAACCAACGGTTACACCCAAATGGTGGGTAGGAACTGGAATAGAAATGAGTAGAATCGGGTAGTCAGTGATTCTCTAATGCCTTTGTATTTTGTATCACTTGATTCCAATCTCACATGATTGATGCCATTGTTGTTTCCTTTTCATTGTTAAGAATGGAATTACTGTATAGAATTGAATCCATAAATGGATTGATAATGAAATGTATTGACCCTTGAGTCTGGCACTACCTAGCTATCGTATGAAATTCTAAATGAATTAATAAATGATTATGTATATGAGGCCAGGGTCATGAATGGTGCGTCCTTCCGCCCTGAGCCAAATGACTATTTCTACTGCAGTAAATGGATTTGGGGGCGTTCCGGAGCTCCGTGGTGATGCTAGTGTCCCTGGCCCGGACACTGGTAAGTCCTACAAATTCCGATCGTATCTACGGGTACTGATTGATGCCTTCAATTTGGAAGATGAATCCTTCCTTTGAGGGAAGATGGTATATGAAATGAAATGACATGAAAAGAAATAGAATGAAATGAATTGAAATGAAAGCTATGGTAGTTGCCATCTTGTACATGTTTATTGATTGACTTATTATGCTCCTCCATTGTCTAGAATTGGAATTGTTCACTAAGTATATTGAATGAATCTAGTAACGTACTACATTTGCTATTACAAGTTTTGTTTATACATTGTTGAACCGTCGTGTTCATTAGTGTTATTGATGGCATTACAGGCCCGATTGCCCGTGCCGGCCCAGCAGCGGCCCCGGCGGCAGCAGAGGAGACCGTTGCGGCTCCTCCGGGAGGATTAATTGAATGGGATGGTCGGAACACCCTTTGATATGGTTGTTCGAGTGCGCAAAGTGGACTACGGATATTTTGGAAAATTCTTTTGAGAATTCTTTGTGTAATAGTTGAAATACAATTTGGAAATGTAAGTATTTTGAGAACTTGACAGTTGTCAACTTGCATAGTGTTTAGATATGCTTAAGTTGATGAGAGAAAGCAAATGAGCGATACATGTATAAAGAACCTTATTTTGTATACATGTACATTTTGAATTAATTGTCAATGTGTATTTCCGCAAATTGTACAATTGACAGGTATGTATGGATTGAATGTTATCCGTTGTGAATTCTGTTTTAACTTCGGTTAATTCAGAGTTTACGAGAGTAAGTATGGTTCACGGCCCTGGATTATCGTAACTCAGGCCCGGGTCGTGACAAGAGGTGAAAAGTAAAGGATTTGAATTAGGAATCTTTGCAACTATTCTTTATTCGGCCATTCTAGTAATGTTTTATGCAGTTTTGCAGTTCCCTTAGTTTAGCTCACCCATCCGCGTTTGGTAACTTTACATGTAGAATGAAGTGAGGTGAAGTCTCAAATCAAGATAGAATAAAATATAAGGGGATTATGATGGTCTTTTGTCTTTAGTGGCTTGACAAGGAATCTTTTTTAGTTTTTGTGTAAAAAGGGGATTTTTTTTGTCATTTAGTGGATTGAAGATGTTTCTTTTTTACTTTTTTTTTTAAACGGGGGGGATTTGACTTTGCGTACTTTTGTTATGACCCCCCGGTCTTTTCATGTCTCTTAAAATGGAGATTTTACTTCACCTTCACTTTAATAGTAAATTACCAAACGGGTAGATGTGCACCAGAAAGGACATATGACTATGTATTTATTACTGATCATCTACAAAAATCTTCAGAAAGGACATATGACTACCTATTTGGATACCATCATCATTAATGTGCACTTATATCGCCCATTCATTGTACTAATTCATTTAAAAAGTGTTTCCATAACTGATTCCCGGTGTTTGGGGGTGGGGTGGGGCGGCGCACGCCAAGTTAACTCAGAAGATTCCCTGAGAGAGGGAAAAGGGGAGAGGAAGAATTATCCCACTTTGTAATTCCTAAAATCTCAGTTAAACTCCTTTAGACATTGAGTCTGGCAGTTTGATGATAAGAAATAAGTGGAAGTAAAGAAAGAAAAGAAAAGGATGCATACATGTAGCAGGCACACTTCTTCCACTGCCTTGCATGCTGGTTGAAGAGACCTGACAAAGGACTAGAACCATTTGGTAGACTCAGAACAACTGAAGTGCCATTTTATGCTTGTTCTGCTTCCATTTAGGTAGCTTATAGAACGCATCCTTTGTCATGCCAAATTTCTCTCGAAATTCTCCCGAAGACAGATAAGTCTGCCATTGACCAATGAATCTTAGATCTTTTACAAAAATAATAATAATAATAAAACCAATATAAAATGGAACGTTATATTTAATTACCTCTCGCTTGGTCACATCAATTCCTGTGACAAGGTCAGTGGATGTCACTTTGAGACGCTCATAGGGAAATATAGGAAGTCCTTCTTCATCTTCAGCCTCACCCTCTTTTGCATCTTCCTGTATTGTCAGTGCTTCAATTCTACTGCTCATAGTATTTGAGTTCTCCTTGGGAACTGCCTCAGGTTTGGATTTTGGGACCTCAGGGCTCACTTCACTCATTCAAAAAAAAAAAGGGTGGGGGTCAGCTTTCAATTTATAGGAAAATCTGTGTTCTCTCCATAAATTGTCTTCTTACAATGGCATGCATACCTTTTAAAGATCGTGGTATAATACTTTCTCGTGCTGGTTCAAAAGATGCGGTAAGGGCCGCAATTGCTGCTGATCTAGGTGCCAGTTTTTCTGAATCTGGTGTAACAGATTTCGGATAAAGCTTTCTAACAACTGGGGGTGGAGTTGAAAGATTCCTTGCATTTGGATTTTCAAAGGTAGCAGCTAGAGCATTAAAGGCTGGAGACCTCCCTCTTACACGAACTCGGTCTGGACTGAATGACATACTTCTGGAAGAGCGCTGAGATTTGTCTGGCACACTAGATCGCCCTGCATATGATGTTGGTGTTCGCCTCTTGGGCTTCTGATCATGCAACAAAACATAAAATTAGAAGATGAATTAAAAAAACCTGTCATTTGCAAAATGATAAAGCAAGAAAAGCGCAAACATAGCCGATTTATAATTCTTCTCCTAAGTACATGAGACTTGCCACAAATTAGAATGCCTCTACATCTACAATTTAACATCTGCACAACCCAGATATCGGAAATACCTATTGGTCAAAGAACCCTTCACTATTTTGGAGATGCCACTTACAAGTAACAATAATCACATGAAAACCTTTAGTAATTAATTTTTCGAAAGAAAATGCTTTGTTTAGAAGAAGGATTGTTCAGATGTCAGATCCCTGTCCATATAGAATGACTATATAACATATCAACAATTAGATCTGTACAAGAAATAAGGAATAGCATATTGTCTTAAAAACTTGGAAGCATGAATTGCAGAAACTAAATGTGCATATTGGGATACGAGAAGGGTTCCTATAGGGAAAGTAGTTGTTTTCATTTGACCTTATTATCCCAACTTAAATGAATTTACAATTCATCATATTTAGTTTCAGGATACAAGGATATACTTTCTTCCAATGAAAGGAAAAAAAGAAAAGGGCACTTGGAATATAAAAATACTGATCACTTTGCTTCAGGACTCTATAATGTGAACTAGAAGATACACAAAGGGAAGCATGAATACCATATCAAAGAAAATGAAGAAATCCTACACTCTGCTTTCCTAGCTAAGAAAAGGCAAGATGTTCTGCTGAGCAGGGAAAAATGAGCAACACTGGACCTTTATGAGATGTATACCAATTACCAAGTTTCAACAAAGTAAGAACATGAACAGGAAAAAAACATGCTGGATGGAAGAAGAGAAAGATAAAAGTATCCATGCGCATACTGAACTTATTCACAAGCTCCTTGAATCATGAATCACATTTTCTCTTACATCTAAAGTTGGAGTGACTCCATTTTTCAATATGGCAAGCTTCCTCTGGAACGAGTTCCCATGCATCTGCAACAAAAAAGAATTATCAGGAGACTTCAAGTTTTAAACATCTATCAATAAAAGCTAAGAGTGTTATAGGCATTGTAACCAGTGCCCAAACTAGAATATTCAGGAACAAAAGCACCAAAAAAAAAAGGAACAAGAAAAACACATGTCGAATCTACAGTTTTGCATATTTACAAATTAAAATGGTCTGACAATATTTGATGCAATCAATAATGCAGACGCAGAACTGTTGCAGAAAATTCAAAAAAAAAAAAAAAAAGAAAAAGAAAAAACAGAAAAAATTGCATAAAAACAACAAAAAATGTAAGTAAAATTATATGATATAAACTGCACATGAAGCATCCACTACATGATCCAATTGCTTACCGATGATTTTGCAGAGTCCCAGGTGAAGAAACGTGTGAAGAAGGGCGGTTCACTCCCTTCCATAACAATAAATATTGGAGTTTCTAGAGATAATCTCTCCAAAAGAAAATCATGCTCAAGAAATTTCTATTGAAAAAAAAATTGCATTAGGGGCTTGAATAAGAAATTAACATTTGCAAAAGATATATATTATACAATAGAAACAATCAAAGATGCTTCTAACCAAGGATGCAAGATCCCATACCTCCGCAATGTTCAAAGCTTGCATTCTGCTATTGGAGTCAACCTGCTGCCCTACCCAGACAAAGATCTCCGACTGACAATCCAGAATGAATATATCTTCGGTCATCAAATCATCTTGGGAGAAGTTGAATATTTCAGTCACCTGAAATAGCAACATAACTACGTTCGATACCCATGGTGCACAAACAATCAAAACACAGAAAATAAGAATAAAAGCAAACTGAGAGAATTTACTTTGACTAATTATGAGTTATAAAAATAATAATGAATCCACTCAATGCAGATAAATGTCAGATCTGACATCACAATGCTCACCTTTAAATTGCCTGCATGTCCGCCAACATAAGCCATGATTGTTTCAATGGAACACCACTTGTGTTAGAGTCATGTTAGAATTTATAATTGAAATAAAGACTCTGGGCAGAATTACTATAAGACCGGTGACTTATTGTTCTGCTTCCTACCTTTCGAGAAGGTACATGAGAATAGGTGCGGATCACTTTCTGCATCTTTTCCAATCTTCTGGCTTGGGTATTCAGATTTACCTCCAAGCAAATTCCATAACTGTTCACTTTCTGAACCTTCCCTTTGTGGTTTGGACTGCACATTTGGCTGTGAACAAAAGACAGGGATATAACACATACAGAAACCAAACAGAAAATGCAAGATCTAACCAAAGGAAATGGAAACAACAGCGCATACAAGCTAGCTATATATATATATATATATAGAGAGAGAGAGAGAGAATAAGGCTCTGTTGGCAATAAAAGCAGTAGTAATATTGTTACGTAGTTCAGATTCAGGAAAAATGAGCTGGAAATGATCGCACATATAAGCTTGAGAGAGAGAGAGAGAGAGAGAGAGAGAGAGAGAGAGAGAGAGAGAGAGAGAGAGAGAGAGAGAGAGAGAGAGAGAGAGAGAGAGAGAAGCAACAAGGCTCTGTTGGCAATCAAAGCAATACTGATATTATTACAAAGTTCAAATTCAGTAAATAATTGGAAGTGATGGCACATGCAAGCTTTTGAGGGAGAGAGGTATATAAAAGGGCTATGAAATAGAGAAACAATAAGATTCTGTTGACAATAAATCAAGTACTAAGAACTAACATTGTTACTAAGTCCAGATTCAGGAAAAAAATGAAGAGAAAATTTCACAATTAAGGAAAACATGTAAACATTTGACATTTCAGGAAAAGATCAGATCTTTTATGAAAGGAAACAAATAGAATTTTTCCTTCTGTTTTGGTAATTTCCTTTTCATATATTTAATATCCAACATAATCATGTCTCATGATCAATTAAGTTGAAAAGGCAGATAAAACATGGATTATATACCTTCCATGGAAGAAAATATCGGCCGCTACGCTACATCGGCCGTGGCGGCCAAGGCCGCCACGCTAATATATATTTATCGGCTATCGAACTGTGCGTAGCGGCCGATACATACCGCCACGTAGCGGCAGCTTTATAAAACCCCCCCAATTCGACCCATTTCACTTTCCCTTTCACATTTCACTTCTTCTTCTCACTGTGAAACCGCCCAAGTGCTGTTTTTTCAACTTTTTACCACAAGATCCACAACAAACATCAAAACAAGGAAATTAATCAAACACAAGTTACACAACTACAACTACAAGATCCAAGAGCTACCATTAAATCCATTCCATCTTCATTAAGATTCAAGATTTTAGGTATGTTTCTTCTTTTAGATTTTTTGTAGTTGACTTTTGAGATCACATTCAATTAATCTCTCTGTAACTAGTAAGTACTAGAAATACTTCCTTGTCTTGTAATATTGTTAGATCTATGTTTTCCTTTGATGATGCACACAATTTTTTTTTTTTTTTTTGCTATTTTTTATTTTCGGATTTATTTATTTTTTGAAAAAAAAAATTTGCATACTCATGAACAACCCATGAAACAACTTGGAAATTCATTCTAAATGATAGATCTATGTTTCCCATAGATCAATCCATCACATTTTAAATATTTATTGATTTTTCTCTATTTTTTATTTTCGGATTTATTTATTTTTTGAAAAAAAAAATTTGCATACTCATGAACAACCCATGAAACAACTTGGAAATTCATTCTAAATGATAGATCTATGTTTCCCATAGATCAATCCATCACATTTTAAATATTTACTGATTTTTCTCTATTTTTTATTTTCGGATTTATTTATTTTTTGAAAAAAAAAAAAATGTGAATACTCATGGACAACCAATGAGACAACTTGTAAATTGCATGTAAATGATAGATCTATGTTTCCCATAGATCAATCCATCAACATTTTGAATGTTTATAGATTTTTCTCTATTTTTTATTTTCGGATTTATTTATTTTTTGGAAAAAAAAATGTGAATACTCATGGATAACCAATGAAATAACTTGGACATTGCTTGTAAATGATAGATCTATGTTTCCCATAAACCAATCCATCACATTTTGAATGTTTAATTGTTTATTGATTTTTCTCTATTTTTTATTTTCGGATTTATTTATGTTTTGAAAAAAAAAAATGTGAATAATTATGGACAACCCATGAAACCACTTGGAAATGCATTCTAAATGATAGATCTATGTTTCCCATAGATCAATCCATCATTTTGAATGTTTATTGATTTTTCTCTATTTTTTATTTTCGGATTTATTTAATTTTTTTAAAAATAATTTTTAATATTTGAATACCAATCAAATGTCTTGAAAATGGTTCCTTGATTTGAGATTTATGTTTTCCATAGATCATTCCAACATATATTGCTTTTTTTTTTTACTTTTTAAATTTTTTAATTTCGGATTTTTGTTATTTTTTGGAAAAAAAAATATTTTTAATAATGGAATGCCAATCAAATGTATTGAAAAATGCTCCTAAATGTTATATCTATGTTTGGCATAGATCAATCCAACACATGTTTGTCATTTCCTAATTCTATTTTATTTTCTTATTTTCGGATTTTTAAAATTTTTGAAAAAAAATAATAATTTAAGCAATGAAATACCACTTAAATGTCAAGAGAATGATTCCTAAGCGTTAGATATATATTTCCTCTAACATATTTCTTTGTTTTTTTAATTTTTAACATACTACTTGTTCATATTTAATTATTTATAGCCAGGTATTCAGTCTTCTATTGATAACTTAAAATGCCTCGTGATATTGATCCCGCATGGAGCTTTGGTGAGGCAGTTGAGAATAGCAGGTTGAAAATCAAATGCAAGTTTTGTGGGAAAGTGACCAATGGGGGCATTACAAGATTCAAGCACCACTTGGGCCACATTTCTGGCAATGTTGCTGGTTGTACTGAAGTACCAAGGGAAGTCAGGGAACAAATGAAAGCTTTGGTTGGCAAAAACAAAGCTAGAAAAGTAGAGATAAAAGAAAAGAGGCGGCAAGATGTTGATGCTGCCCGTTATGAAGTATTTGGGGATGAATACTTTGATGAGGAAGATGCACAGATGGAGGCTGCACGCCGAGAGTCCATCATGAGTCAACAAGAAGAACAGGAACGACGTCGTGCATTTGCTGCAAGCAAATATTATGATGCAGGGGGCTCATCTACTATGCCAAGGCAGCCAAGCAAGGGCATTGCGGGGGCCATGCGTAGGGCATTTAGCACCCGGGAACGGGATATTGATGTAGAAATTATCTCTACTAGAAGAGCAATTCCTCCCCCTGTTGATCCTCTAGCACATAGAAAAGAGGGAGATAAACAACAAAAAATATCGAGTGTTATGAAAGGGGTAATGAAGGCTGCAAGAGATAGGTTAGCCAAAGCTACAGCAAAATGGCTAATTCATAAGAACATACCACCTACAGCAGTAGATTCTCCATATTTCCAGACTATTCTTGATGTCGCCGCCGAAGCTGGGCGGGGTATACAGGCGCCCTCCGTATATGATGTGGGCACTAAATACCTCGAAGAAGAATATAGAGAAATAAAAGCTTGGGTGGAACAGTTTAAGCCCATGTGGCAACAAATTGGTGTTACCATCATGTGTGACGGGTGGACCAACGGCACCCAAACACAATTAATAAACTTTTTGGCGTATTCAGTTGCTGGGACCGTCTTTGTGAAGTCCGTTGATGCAACTGAACATAGACGGACGGCCACATATATATACACTCTTATAGATAGAGTTGTAGAAAGTGTGGGAGAGGAGCACATTGTACAGATTGTTATAGACAATGGCGCCAATGTCAAGAAGGCAGGTCAGTTATTAATGGACAAGAGAACCCATTTATTCTGGACCCCATGTGCAGCACACTGCATAGATCTCATCTTGAAAGAAATTGGAAGGAAAACAAAAGTGGCTTCACTGATCAAGGCATGTAGAGGAATTACAAGATTTATATATGATCATTCATGGGTGTTAGGCTTGATGAAAAGATACACAAATAACCATGCCTTGGTGCGTCCAGGATTAACTAGGTTTGCAACCCATTTTCTGGCTATGGAAAGCCTTGTAAGGTTTAGAACAGAGCCGATTCAGATGTTTGCATCAGAAGAATGACTTCTTTCGAAATGGGGCAATGCAACTAGTGGTCCAGGGTTTGAAGTCCCAAACCTTATGAGAGACAATAAATTTTGGAAGAAAGTGAGAAAGGTATTTAAGGTTTTTGAGCCTTTAGTTAAAGTGTTGAGGCTTGTAGATGGTGATGACAAGCCGACAATGGGCTTTATATATGAGGCAATGGATCGGGCAAAGCAAGTCATTATGGAAAATGTTAAATATCATGATAAATCTATCAAAATTATTGATGCCCGTTGGAACGATCAGTTGCACCATCCATTGCATGCTGCAGGTAATTAATATATATCTTTAATACATTTTATTTTCCTAACTAATGTATTTATTATCTTGTTTGCTCACAGTACATTCTGTATATTTTTAATGTAGGTTATTTTTTAAATCCCGAATTCTATTACCGCAATGCCGAACTACATACCAAAGCAATAGATACGGACTTGCGCGTAGGATTACGGGAGGTATTAAAGAGATTGTTAAACCTAGATGATCAAATTGATGCCATACAAGAGGTGAGTGGGTGGTTACTTAAGAGAATTTAATTATGCTGCCAAGTGCCAATTGCCATACATGTAGTAGGGGTTTACTGATTTATTTTTAATTTTCACATCATAGATATCTATATATACACAAAGGAGAGGAACCTTTGCTGACCCTCTTGTGCAACGATCAATTGGAAGGATGCCACCTGGTATGACTATGAACAAAAGGACCCACCCAATAGTCTTGATCTTTATATCTTAATTGATTAGAAGGATTTGAGGGTTACGAATATCTAATTTTCTTTATTTATTTTTTGCATTTCAGCTGATTGGTGGATGAATTATGGAGAGAGTGCTCCACATCTAAGGAAAGCGGCTATTCGCATCCTTAGTCAGACTACAACATCTTCCAACTGTGAGAGAAATTGGAGCACTTTCTCCTTGATCCACACGAAGGCCAGAAATCGGCTTACCATGCACAAACTCAACAAGCATTACAATCTGAAGTTGAGAAACAGAACTAGGGAGAGAAGGGCAAGGGATGATCCTGCTTATTGTCCTATTAATTTGGATCACATATTCAGAGATGACGATCCCTTACTCCCATGGCTAGCCGAGATAGAGGATCCACTGCTAGATTCAGATCCGGCTTTTCAGGGAACGGTCCAAGAGTTGATAGATGAGGATATGGGTGAGGCACCTGCAGGAGGTCAGCCACCTCAAGGAGAAGGTACCAGTAGGACTAGAAGGAGTGGGAAAGAACCTGCTCATATTGGATCTCCTGAGAAAGCTAGTTCCACCACCGTCTCTTCGAGTAGCCATGGGGGAACTGGAGGAGGAGGAGACAGTGGGACAGGTGGTACTAGTGAATACTATCAACATGATGAAGACGATGACATTCCTGTAGAGGAAGTACATGAGTTACCTCCATCTGGCAGATTTGATCCAAGCCGTGGTTATCAACGGCGCCGAAGAGACTCAGTGCCTGGGGCTGGAGGTAGTAGTGAGCAAGGAAATATGGGTGGAGATGTTGGTGGACAACAAGTAGCATCATGGACTGATTCGTGGGACCCTAGGTACGGTGGACAAGGACTCTCACAATATTTTCCATATGGTCAAGCACAACAAGAAGAAGAAGAGTCTTCAACTTCAGGGTCCTACTCATATGGATATGGACCATATGGTGACTATGATGAAATGCAAAGAAATCCACCTCCACCTCCACCTCTTAAGTCTTATGCCTTTATTTTATGTTCTAATTTTTTTTTACAAGCTTTACATTACTTTCTAGGTGAGCATGACTAAGAAATATGAATACATGTGAAAAAACTAATCATTACTATTATTTTCTATTTATACAGCGATACAGGACCTCATATCTTGAGAGCACCGCTACGCCCACTTTTCTTACTTACTTTTGCAAAAGAACCACATTTTCTTTCATTTTACAATTTTCTGGATTTTCTGGGATTTTTTCATATTTTTTTGGCGATTTTTTCAAATCGCACCGCTACGCCGCTACGTATCGCCCGCTTCGTAGCGGTTTGGCAGTGGGCCGCTACGCCCGCCGCTACCGCTATTTTCATCCTTGATACCTTCCATTCAAAATAATAATATCTAGTGACTAGTTAACAGGCAAATATAATTCATTGTTAAGAAATATATGAGGCCAAATCAACAATTTAAAGATGGCTGAACACAGTTCAAAACAACAAACCTTTATCAGATCTAGTTGTCTTTCAGCAAGCTCCTGATCCTCCGAGGTAGTAAGGTTGCCAGACCATGTAAAAACGGTGGAGCCATTTTGTAGAATGTAACAATAAGAAGAATTCAGAGATGATGCCGCCTAATGAAACATAACATTGTTAAATTTTCCTAACTGAAAAATAATAATATTTATTGGGATGACAAAATTCTTCTTAAGTGTTATACATGAGTACACTTCTGCAGGAATGAATTGCAACTAGCAGAATATGATCATCCCCCCCAACCCACAAAATCCAAAAAGAACAAAAAAACAAACAAACAACAACAATCGGACTAACTTTCAAGGAAGAAGAAAGCATATGCAGTAACCCCAATGCCACTAAAAAAAAATTAAAAAAAAAATCAATTTGCATATTGTGTTTGTTTTTTTTTAATAGGTAAATTCATTGTAGTGAATTTGCATATCTAGCTTTAATCTTCAGTTTCTATAAGTTTCCATTAAAATCCAACAGAAGGGAATAATGCAATTGTTATTTTTTAAGCCAAACCAAGAGGGTGTATGCAATTGTTGATCTATAAGTGGAAGCAAGAGAGTGTCGTACATCACAAGAAAAGTTATTGGTTATGGATATTTTCGCTAATAGTAACATAGTCTTTCAGAGCTTAGTTTAAGGTAAGAGATCTTCATTAAGGAGAGCTGGGGTACAGTTTATACCTAGGCTTGTCATGCTTTTACTCCCTATAGGTAGTCCTTGTTGCCACTAGGCAGCAAAAAAGTAAGGTAGAAAGCTAATAAGGAATTATCCGAGAATAAAGTGGTGGAATTCAAAAAGGAAACATCAACAAAATTAAAAGAAAGAATATTGGCCTATTAGGGCAAGGCAATTGGAAATGAGCAATGAATTCTAACTGCTTTTTATTGTGAATATTAACTTGAAGGGTCCATTCAAAGTGGGAATGAATCGCTTATTTTCTGTAGAAACCGGTACATGTGACTGTAACAGTCCCCACCAACTTGCCATTTGACCGCCAATATCCAGTCTATTTATGAGTTTGGTTAGTTGCCAGGTTTTTTTCATCAATTGATTTGACGAATACTTTACATTGTTTTTATGCTGGATGCATTACATTGTCTGTTAAAAGTATTAAGTATATCCATATACACACACTTGCAGCATTACGATATTCTTAGATTGTCATCTTCCAATTAGTTTTGGGAGTCCAAAAGATTCTTAGTTCAATCCAGATTAATATGTGTTGTCCTGGATCAACTCTTTTATTTACATTATTAAGTTGCAGCAATATGTGAGATTGATGCAAGGTATCAACAAACATGACTGATCCAAAAGGTACAAAAAAAAAAAAGTAGTTATTTCAATTGCTGGTTAACAGATTTCAGTATGAACAAATAAATGATCCAAGACTTTAAAACACAACACTGAGTTTTTAAGTTCTGAGAGCAACAAAGTGTTGTGCATGTGATATGAAACAAGTGATAATCTACAGTTTTTTTGTGGGGAATGGTATATTTGAACTTATATTATAGAAGTTTTTAGGATTTAGATTGATGGGATATGGCTAAGATGATGACGATCCATCATTATAAAATTTTGTTAAAGCAGTAATTAAAGAATGAATATTCAAACAACTACAAAATGCTTAATAAAATAATAGACATTTGAACTTAATTAGATTTACTCAAACATTTTCCATTTTAAGTTTTGAACAGTTTTAAACTATTCCTAAAATGTCCAAGACAGAAAATAAGTTTAGGAAGAAAAACTGAGCTTATCCACAACGAATTGGGTTGACTGATCCTATACTTGAATCGCAATTCACGAGGGAAGAAGATAGGGATGCAAATAAGAATTCGAGCATCAAAGTGTTCAAAGTCTCCGGTTACAAATAAAAAGGGTATGGAAGCTATTTTTGGATCCTGGAGAAATTTGGATCCAGATTCATGGATTCTAGGATCCATAACATTCAAATACCGGAGCCTTGTATGTTCTGACCCAAGTATCCTGATCCAGGAAGATTAGATTCACATATAAAAATATATATTAGTTTCAAGGGCTTAGATAGTTTGAGTTATATTCAAATTTGAGAGTCTACTTAGCTTTAATCACAAACCATTTAATAGTAACACTCGTAAAAATTTTAAGAAAATTTGAATCAGTTTCTCGAATTAATCTAATGCACTCTACATTTTATTTTGAATCCGTATCTGGATCCAGATCCAGATCCGAAACAGTTTTTTTTAAAGTTGATGATCCAGATACAACACATAGTTATATAGAGTTACATGGTAAGTTCAACAAGATTTACCGGTTCAACTTGAATCGCTTGCATATTTTCTGGGCCATAACCTTGAACCCTAAACAGTGCAACCCCATCTTCTGTGTATGTATTGTCCACAATTTCCTTCTCGGTTATGTAATTCTTATATCCAGAGCTCACACCACCCTGCAAGGTTTACAGTAATGGCATTCATTAGAAAATGATGAAAGAAAACATTAGAAACTGAGATTGAAAATACTCATTTTTCACAGCTGCAATTTTAACATTTGAACAAACCTAACAATAAAATCGCTATAGGCATCCATCAGAAAATAATGAGAGAAAACTCTATAAATGGAGATGAATTATTTTTTACATGTACATACTTCAACCTACCTTAAATACGATGAAGCTTTGAAAGATTGAGAAGAACTGAATAGGTTCTTTTCCTTCGAAGAAGCGAGCCTGTTTGTGCATAATCAGAAATTTAGAGTAGAAAATAAACAAAGAATGTGAAATCAATTGGTTCCTCAATTTTAAAAACGCAATCCCTCAGTTAAATGGCATGTTTTACCTGGACAGCCTGTGATTTTAGAGATTCAACCATCTTGCTTGCCAATGAAATTGCTGAACTCCTCTCTTCCTGAATTCAAGTATACATTTCTTTTATACATAGATATCTATTGAGCATTGTCACCCATAATAAGAGTGGCATCCACTATCATTTTACAAAGCATTGTTTCAATAAGGTTAGCTCACGAAGAGAACCAAGTCAAATGAAACAAGACAACATACATTTATATATCCCTTTCTTGTAATTAAAATTGATCCATAAAATTTGAATGCCTTGAAAACTTCTACATCCAAACCAAATAAATTGCTCAAAAACAGAAATGTGTTGACCAAATTTTAGAGGATGTAGTTACCAAGGCCAACCTAGACTGATGGCATAAGGCTATGATGAAGATGAAATGCAAAGATTTAATGAACATACCAATCAAAAGTGGTTACCTATCAAGCACTAAGAGGTATAAACTTTTTTTATTTTTCTGAGGCATAAACATCATCTTGCCCTTTTGACCAAAAGTTACACTAAATTGACCCCAACTCAATCATGTGATGTTAAGCAAGTAAGAAGATCCCCACAGTGATTCTTAATCAAGATGTCATACTTCTCATTTCTAATTTTCTTTGTTTAATATGTTAACGAGCAGTGATATAGACTTGAGGTCTTAATCAAGATGTCATACTTCTCATTTCTAATTTTCTTTGTTTAATATGTTAACGAGCAGTGATATAGACTTGAGGTCTTAATGACCTCGCAGTTAATGAAAGTTTGGATTGCCCAAGAAACCAGTGAACATACATGCTACAAACACAACTAAGATTACAAAGTGCATAAGAAGTTCACTCACCTCAACACTCTGCTTTCCAAACCAAGTGCCGACAAGATATTCCTCTTTATCATCTCCAGGATATGAGTACTGAAAGATGTAGCAATCTCCGCTATAAAATTTTGACTGTTCAGAAGATGGAATAAGAATCTTTTCCCTGTCATTTACACGCCAAACCTGAACATCAAAGCTGGAAAGAATAGTTAGAGCATGTAATTTCTGTTAGCAATATAGGAGAAAAGTTAGGTTTGAGATATTGGGAATCACTTTAAATTTTAAATATAGTTAGATTGAAATTTGAAGTCTTTATCCTACAGTTTTTTGTGTAAAGTACAATTAATTTTTTACAAATGTAGTTCTTTTAAAATTTCTTCATTGCAAGGTGGTGATCATGCAATTAGGATGGCCATGGTCTTGTCTCCTTCACTTCCATAGTATTTTTCTTCAAATAAAGAGAAAAAATAAAAAACAGGCATACTCCCCTGTCCACATTTTTATCTAAGCTTCATGATCTCGTTATCTTCATCAAGCCGCATGATTAATGCTTATGTAAAAATCATGACAGATCTGATCTAGTAGGCCATCAGCACCAAGGGACTCAGAAAAAGGAGAAGGATACAACAGATACGGATTTCACAAGATAGACGGTGACTATCAACAAAAGATGATAATCGTACAAGATATCAAGTAATTTCAAGCATTTGTATCTTTTCATGTAAACAATTGCATGGTCCTTTGGGTGTATTTGATATAGGAGAGGTTTTACAAGAGAGATGTTAGGTTAGAGATATTAGAAATCAGTTTAAGTTTTAAATAGGGTGACTTCGAAATTTAAGTCTTTATCCTATTCACTTCTGTTGTGTATGCTTTGAGATTTCTTCTCACAATAAAGTACAATTGATTTTAAACAAATGTAGTTCCTTTGGAATTTCTTCAATATGCATGTTGGATTGCATCAATCACTTAAAAGACATAAGTTTTGGAATTGTAAACAAAAAAGTTCATCCAATAATGCATTTGAATGAACTGACTCAACAGCAGCTACAAAACAAAGTAAATCAATGAGGAAAAACAAAAAAGAAGCAGAACAGCACCTGCAGATTTCCAGTACAATCAATATAGGGTTGAGGTTCCTCTTTTGGCGGAGCAGCTTTCATGAGGCCCTTGACATTAAGTCCTTGTCGTTTTAAAAGTGCTGTCAAATCAAATAGGAATATACAGCTTAAAAAATTAGAAGTCCAAATACTTTGCAAAACCAGAAATAAACGAAGCAAATATAAAAACATGTTTTTGGCACCAAACCTGCAACTTTGCCTCTACCATCCTCAGATACGGTCACATCAGTAGTCTGTGGCCATACATTAAACTTTGAACGAAACATGACCGTCTCAAATCCCTCGATAACACGAATAATATGAGCTTTTGATCGGTCAGGACCACGAAGTAACTCCTGTGTTGTAAATGCAAAGTTGATAAACAATAAGCATGAAAGACTCTGCAGAGGAAGAAACAGAGAAAATTCAGATAATCAAGTCTTGAGTATTACTTCTGCAGCTGCGCTTGCACTTTTCCTCTCGTCAAGAGAGGTACTTCTACCCATCCACACAAATACTTCCAATCCACAATCAAGCAGATAGCATTTGTTTGTGTCTAGCAACTCTCTTTTCAAGGAATCAGACTCGACAGTCACTGCCTGTCCTTTCTCGACACTGAGAAGGCACAAACGATTTCTGTTAGAATAAAGATGTGATATAAACACCCATATCCCATCCGCTCCAAAGAAAATATCTCCTTGATAAAATGAAACATAGGGAAATTAGATGGGAAATTAGATGGGAAATAGGTGGGAAATCCAAATGTGCAGTTGCAAATGTAACTTATAAAAAAAAATTACCAGAGAAGCTTCCCAGGAGATGATTCAGTGGGCATATCATCATCAGCGGCTGCCTTTCTTGGAAGTGGAGCAAAGCCACCAAAGAAACTCCAAAATTCTCCAGTCTCAGCATCAGCCATCAACTTTCCATCCTCTTTAAAAAGAACAATTAAATGGAATCAAATCAAATCGTTTTTTATTTAAACGATTGTGACCATCAAAGTCCCTGAAAGAATTCATCAACTTACCAATGGAAGCCACCTCACATTTACCATCATGATAACTATCTTTGATGTACTGGACAACTTCTAAAGCCTTTGCCCTTTCTTGAATAGATGAGTTAGATCCATTGAACTGAAATATTTTAGACTTGGTATCCAGAACAAAAATGTCGTCGTGATTGAGTGATGAGCGAGCAAAAGGAACCTGATCAATACGCACATTTTATGGCATGCCCTCATCAGACAAAATGAATGGTGCAAATTAACCCTTGTCATTGTTTGACATGATCAGCTGGAAAACAAACTTGCCTCTTTTACATGGACAACATGCTTCCCCTTGCAGACATATAAACGAGTTTGATGCTCATTAACATTGGGGTGCTTGAACCCTGATGCTGCTCCACCTTCTACAGGTATAATACATGGTTTGAAATAAGACAGGAACTTCTCTGTTTCATGACCCTGCACTTCCCGGTACTGAACAGCACGCCCACCAAGAGCTGCATCTAGTTCCACAGTCTTGACAGCAGCAGTACCCGCTTCATCCTATTTACATTAACAATGACTGTCAAAATCTGGATATTGTTATGAATGCTTTGCAAGGAAAACAAAAGGATGCAGCAACTCACTTGACTTGTATCTTTACCAAGCCAATAATGGATATCATGACGAAAAGCACCACTTTTTAAGGCAGTTGTCTACACAAAAAACAAAGATACAGAAAACTTGAGAGTGCATAATTGTAAAAATCGAGGAAACGTAAAGCACCACCTCACTTAGAACAAACAAGAATCTGCCACTGATGCAGTGAATAGCAACAGAAGTTCCCATCAGTCAACCATTTCAAAGCCATATCTGGCTTCAGTAACATGGAACTGCTCCCTAAGGAGCAAACTTTTTTGAATGTATGAAAGAATAATGGATGGATAAGCATTATATAGCTAAAAAGCATAGATTAACATTTACTCCCTCAACGCAAATGCAATCTAAAGAGAGAAGCTACATAGCATACAATTTCAGAGTCCGACTCCTTAAAGTCAAACCATAAAAATACATGAAAGCAATCCCTCTTATCCGAGCAAATATAACATTCTTACTACACCACACATTCCACAAGGTATAGAGGAAACATATATGGACTAGACAAACACAGCCTGATGGTCAAGTCTTCAACCACCATTCCATCTGCCATGTGCCAAATACCACCTTCTTTCATCTCTAACTTGACCAGGCTTCCCTATTGTTATCTCATCAAATTACAAGTTATCTATTCCCGAAGGGAGGGAAATGGTAATACAACGAACTGGATTCATTACTTTATTGCAAAAATTCTTATTGATATTACATTCTCAGACTTCAGTTGCTCTCATTTGCAAAGCCCCTAGAGGGAAAAGTTATCTATTAATGGAGTCTGACAGTTTATTTAAATTAACGAGTAGAAATCTCTTAGTGTTAACATGCTCACCCCAGATAGATGAGAAAATGCTATGCTGATGATTAATCACTCGTGTCAATATGTATGGTCCATCACATGGATGTCAGGAACTATATAGATTATTTGATATTCCCCATATAGAAGAAAATGACTTGAATCCCAATATAGCATGCATGCAGAAGTCCCTGGTTACGCTGCCAGAGCAAGGGATTTTACAATGCAGTTTCCCATTTGCTGTCTCAAAATCTCAGGCATATTTATTATATAACCTCAGTCAACAGCCATCATAATAATGAGCTGCCTACGGTCTCCACCAAAACATAAAACATCAAAACCACAGAAACAGATGTAATAATACAAGATCAAACAAAATTAGGAAAGGACACCATGTAGACTTGTGCACTAAAGTATTAAACAGACTAATATTTTATATTTGATGGTAAGGACCACTTAGGAAAAGAAACCATCAGGAAGTGTTAGTTTACCAAAGAGAATCAACATGAGGCCATTGCATTAAATGAGTGCAACATTGACTTGAATCTAATATGTCCTAATGATATGCATTCCCATTTGCCATTTAGAAAAATCAGACTAACCTCCATGAGAGACTAAATAACAGGTTACAAAAATCATAAGAATGTTGAACCCACAAACATGAAATTAGTTGTCTCCAAATGCTAGTGCAGCCAGTAAGGAACATTAAAGTCATCCTGCAGGGAGGCAGGATTGCAGGATTGAAACTTGTTGAATGCAGGGATGTATCAGCCAGTGCACTGCAGAACTTTTTGTTCACCTTGATTGGTAACATGACATGAATCCACAACCTCAAGGTTGCAATAGTGAGTACCTTCCATTGTACCACGGGCCCTGCCCTCCTTAGAAAATATCATTATTTGGCACATTTGCAATTACATAAACTGTCGGGGTCCTCCATGTAAAATTAAAGAGTTAAATAATATTAAAGAATGTACGCCTAACCTAATAGGCTACGCACAACATTTTCTCCCTTAATAATAATAATAATTTTAATAATAAAGATAATTAACTAATGAAGCTCTAGGATAGGGATCTGAAGAACAAAGATACATGATCAAATCCTAAATGTTGAATAAAAACACATGAGGTTCAGAATTATCCACAGATTCCAAGAATTCAGCGAAGAGATTCTTAGATGAAGCTTGAATCTGATGGAAGGAACAAGTGGTTAGTTCTACTCATTAAACCCATGTAACAAATGAAGAATTAATATGCATAGCGCATCTAAGCTAAGTATTCACAATTATAACACAAAGATAAATCAAGTAAATGATAAATGAAAACCAATGCAATTAACTAAGAAACATGAAAACATACCTTCAAGATCATATACGAATCCCCAGTGTAAAATTTCCCATAAGAAGACTTTGGTACTGGTACAGGACGAAAATTCTCAATTCTCCATATCTCCATTCCTCTATATGTTGTCAAGGGTTACAAATTGGAAAATACACATTAACCAACCGAGCAATTGAAAATAATATAAATATGCTTAGCTGTAGAGAAAATAATCACACCAAAGTTTTTTGATGAATTCAAATGCAGAGAGCATTTTCCTGTCAGAATAGAACTCACAAATTAAACATGGATTTATAATCTTTTTATCATAACTGATGACCAGTTGTGAAGATAGACTACTGAAGTCCGCCGATTGTGTCCAATGACATTAATCCAAGTCCGCAGCACAAATGATTCAATTATTCATCCGCTAGAAACACTATCATCTTTCAAAAAATAGACATGAATTCTCTCAAGAATAGGTTTCCAAGTTGTAACCTATTGATCAAGGGAAATTACTTGTTCTTCAGTTCTTTGAAGTCCGAACTTCCATGCTATCCAAAATTTTAGGCCGTTAGAATTCATGTCACATTGTATTAGTGTAGATGCCAGGTTACTACCTGCTATAATTAGAAGGCAACAGCAAAAATTACTTAATATCAACTCACTTAATCATCCACCATAGTAGCATTACTGTTTGCATTTACCAGCACACTATTATCAGAAATCTTATCTGCAGAGAGAACAATGTTCTCATGGGATTGTGTTATAGACAATTGCTAACTTGCAATGAATGCTATTTGCTTGGAACAAAGAGATGGTTTTAAGGTAAAGTATTGGGAAGACAATTAATTGTATTTATAATAAATAAAGTTTCACAAATAAAGGATACGCCTTTTGTCCAGCTCCCTGAAAAGCAGGGTCCAAGTCTCTCATGGAAACAGCCATTTTTATCTATGCCGTTACAGAAGATTCTCTGTTAACTTTGGCAGGTAGATATAGCCGTCCTGCAATACAGTTTTAGTTTAAATGTAGTATAAGCACATAATTATCAGCAAAGTTCCACTGCCATGCAATACATATATTTAAAACAAAATGTACCACTTCAAACAACCTGAAAAAAAAAATATTATAAATATAATTGCAGATGAAAAGTTTCCACTTTGTTATTAAAAAAAACGAAAAGTTTCCATGCTAGGCACACCTGGAGCTCCAAGATGCCTCAATGGAAATGACATACAAAATATGAAAGGACTGCATGTATCCAGAGGCTTTCAGTGCACTATGATTATTGAAAAACATTCATTGATGATGCAGTAAAGAAGATCCTACATAGATGGGTTAGCCAAAAATAATGACGTTGGATGGATCCTTGAAAAGTCAAAGGGTAACATAAACTACACTAACATGTACGAGAGAGAGAGAGAGAGAGAGAGAGAGAGAGAGAGAGAGAGAGAGAGAGTTTACTTTCTTGTTCTTGTTATATGATTAGTTATTTTGGCCATAGCTTGTTTGGAGTTTTAAAGTAGAACTTTATTAGCGGACCCCAATATATAGGATAAGGCTTGTTTGATGATGATGATGATGAATAGCTGGAGAAGAAGAGGGCACCTAGACAATCACTTATTAGTGTGCTCATAAACTTGCAAGTGGCTCAATATAGAGCAACATCCATCTTGCAAGATGCAAATGTGAGAAATCATCTCAGTCAAAGGTTACTTCAAGACATTATACTGTTGCGACCTAGTCAAGAATATAGCTAAAACAATTGGCCCATAACATATATTTAATCTGGAAATTCCTATGTTCCTAATTGTTCCCAAGACTGATTTCTGGTAGTTGTTTTCTCATAGTCACATCAAAAGAGCCTACAGAAACATCTTCCATTTCAGTTTCTTCTTCCCTCCATTCTTACCTTAAGCAGCCACTGAAGATTTAAAGATGCAATAATGCCAACTACATAATCGTTAACTATAAGAGCATTAACATCATATCAGCATATAACACTGTTAATGGATTTGTGTAAGTGATTACTCTCAATAGTCAATAGTCACCAGTTGTATCTTGGAATATTTTTTCTAATCTTAACAATTTTCTCTACGTTCTATGGTAATGGATGTGTAAGTGACAATTCCGAATAGTTTTCATAAGAATCGCCAATTGCATCTCGGGATAGTTTTTCTAAATTATTTGCAATTTGTTACTGTTGAGCTATCTTTGATCACAATGAGTAGGTCTAGGAAAGAAATTACTAATCTATTCCCTCAGATGACACTAAATTAAAGTTCTATTAAGATGCATCAAAGTGAGACAAACACTGTTTCCATGGGCAATGCCAAGTCATATAATGTATAGGCTGGCTCGTGCCAACTGCCACAAAAATGGTCCCCAATGCAACATAAGCTTTAGCAGCTCATTGGCCTTAATAATATGAAAAGCTAATGTTTTCTATCCAATGTTAAATACAATGTATCAATTGACATGCAAGGAACTTGATCCACTGATGAGGTCATTTTTGCTCGAAGGGTTATCAAGAAAAACACTTAATATTGGGAAATAACAGAGCTTTTATTCAGTCTTGCAAGCATACCATTTAGAAACAAAATCAAATTTTCATTCAGATGTCAAAAGAAAAGCCATCAACAACTCAGATCTAATTGCTCAATTCCAATTCAAAGAGCAATTAAACAACAACAAAACTCCCGCAATGCAAGAACTAACAATACAATCTAAAGTCAAGGAACAGATATTCACAATTCCAAAGTACAACATACAAGGAGAAATCATCGAATCAAACAAAAGAAGCAACAAAACTATCACAGCTAATTCCAAAACGAATGAACATGATACAGAAAGAAGTTGCCCGTAGCACTATTAGCAATTGTCCTCTGCTGACGGAATCCCAAGTCGCAAAGATAAAACACCGAGATCTCTACTCCAAGATTCAAATCATCACATACGAAGAACAAGATCAAGAAGGGAAAAAAACTCCTTTACTCGAAAAAGTAAAAATTGAAGCCGCAGCAAACTAAAACATCTCAAAACCTCAACGCCTCAATTCCGTTTTCTACTACTAATTCCTCATCTTACTTCCAGTTTACTCCCAATCCCATCAAAACCAAAACAAACAAGAAAACACATCAAGCACTGAATCTCCTGCCGAAATCTAATCCAATCGTTCCTCAAAAAACCAAATCTCTTCACACAAATCCGATCCGATTCCAAAAAACACCGAATTTGCATCAATTAGGAGAACAAATCCGGTTCTTTTTCAAGAATCTAAACAGATAGATACATATTCAACAAGCTGAAGAAAGAAGAAAAGAGAGAGAGAAAAAAACGAAGAATCGCTCGTACCTGAATGAGTTGACGCGAAGAAAAACCCTAGAAATGAAGAGATCCAAAGCAAGAGAAGAAGAAGCCGAAAGGTATAGAGTGGCAAAAGATGAGAGAGAGAGAGAGAGAGAGAGAGAGAGAGAAGGTGGAGGAATGATGATGATGAGTGCCAGGCGTGCTTATCACTAAGAGGAGCAAGAAAGGCCCCAGCAAAAATGATCTGTAATGTAATGCTTATTAGAACAGAAAATAAAACAGGCTATTCTACTTTACTTTTACTTTATTTTTACCCTTCTATTCTATATGTCTATGGTAAAAGTAAAAATGGGATGAGAGAGGTGAAGTAAAAAGGAAGGATGGTTTCGGACATCATCTTTTTTTACTTTCTATCGCTTTCAGTGGGAGTGGAACAAGGGTCGGCCACCCAGGCCATCATGAGGAGAAAAAAAAGCAACGGAAAGTAAAGTAAAGTAGGGTGATGGAGAGCCGAGAGAAGTTTTCTGTGAGTTCAGATTTCAAAGTCGATGAACAAGAATAATCGCCGATTTTTTTCCGTTTCGTTGGTTTGTTTGTGACGAGGAGAATGAGACTCGGAGAGGAATTGGGCACGGGCGGAGTGTGCGGTCCCACAAATGTAGTAAGTGTAGATCTAATGCAGTGCTGTAATCTAGCTGTCACGTTTAGTTAATATTAGTACGGTAAGGCGAGCTTTTATTCTTGGGAGGTGGCCCACCTGATCAATTACTTGCCTTTTGTGCATATTTACCATCAATTACGAAACTTCCAACCTCACACATGTATCAACTAAAATTGACTATTGGGATCTTAGTTCCACGCGTGTGCACACGCTAACCAAAAATCACTATTGGATTTAATGAAAAAATAGCAATTTTTTAAACTACTAGATCTTGGGTCTGTTAAGTTTAGATAATATTCTTCTAAGTCAATTGGGCCTACCTTTGATCGATGCATCCCGTTGTCCTTCCTTCCATGATTTGGCATCGGAAACAATTTTACACTCATTAAAAAATCCAACTCCATTGGAGCGAATCTAAAAAGTAAAAATTGATTACAAAGTTAAGACATAATTAAGTTTTAAGGGTGTTAAATCATCGGCTAGGATAATCTAGTCCGTCTGGGTTTGTTTCTTTTCTTCTTTTTTTTACCCTTTGTCCATAATGAGAACTATTCATTTGCCCTCATCTTATTGAAAGACATTCAGTTAAATGGGCCTGAAGCGCTCGATTGAATATGAGCAATATGTTGTCTGCCCATAGGAGAACAGGCTCCCTTATAAATTGAGGGATAAGATTCTTTTATTAAATTGAAATGAGGCCCACAACCACATTCAAATTAGGTTTCAATCCTTTGGTTGTTGCACACTTAGGTGGACCCCAGACGATGTGAGCTCCACATAGATTACTTCTATTAGCCTACGTAGGGCATGGTTTTGCTTGATTAAATTGCTCAGTTGGTTAGGAAAACACGAGCCGAAGTGTGAGTTTGAGTCCCTTGTAAAGTAAAAATGAAAAATCATAGCAGCACATGCCCATTTGGAAATTTGCACTTATTTATTAGAAGTAATCCGAACCGTACATTTAAACTTGGTCTAATTTTTAATCTCATTTTTAGTACATTGATCGATCAAACGCCAGTTCAAGTGAAATCCTGGCCATTGGAAATGCAGGGAAGGGGTGTCCATCAGTTCAGGTCCAGTCAAGAGATTCAAGACCTTTAGTTGAGTTTTAACCCACTGTGGTGGTGTTGTGTGGCCCAACTCTGACCAGTGTACAATCACCCCAATTGTGGGAGCAGAGCTGCAAAACAACTTTTATGCTGCGGAAATAAATGCCTCACTCACCTACCACCCACCACCATTTACTTACCACGGCAGTAGGTGGGCTTGCATGGTTAGACCAATGAAAACACAATAATAGGCGTACACGTCAGTACATGTGGGGGCGGAATCCAGATCTTCTGGTGTCTAATTTAGAAAAATTCTGAGTGGCCACTCTATTGAGAATCTGAGCTGTTCAAAGTGAGCACATTATGTATAGGGTGTTCTAAAATTTTATTCTAATAAAAGTTGGCTCCAATTATTGACCGTAAGACGAATAGTCAGCTTTTATTGGAGTAAGATTTTAAGACGTCCCGTACACAGTAAAGACATTTATTTTGAATAATTTGGTTTTTCTAAATGCCCTACAGAGTAGAGACCTCAGCGGATTTGGACTCTTACATGGGACCTCCACTTTTGTAGCCGTTTAATCAATGGTGGCTGCATAAGCCCTTGCCAGCACTGCATCTTACATTGAAAATGTTTGATTTCCTGCTCTTGATTTTTTTAAACTTCTTTTTTTCCTTTTTAGCTATAGCTTACTTAAATGTAATATCATTAACAGATCCGGTTGGGAAGAAGCACATGGCCAGCCAAGAAAAGAGAGAGGTTGAGGGAAAAGTAGCTTTGTCTCTGTGACGTGGTGTGTTTGCCTTTTGATTTGTGTCGTGATCGACTGCTGGAGTTTGTGGAAACCACGAATGCTGTTTGGTTAAGTGGAAAAGCATTGAGGTGGTAGGTGTGTGGACCTCAGCCCATCAACCAATGGAGTGGGTTTGGGCTGAACTTTATGGTGGTGATGTTGACTCCTTCAGGACCCAATATTTGATTAGGCAAGGCCTAATTTAACTAGAAAGTATAACAATGCTATATTGATTGATGTAATATAAAATGATAGAGTTTGACTCAAAATTCAATCTCTCTCTCACATTCTATTCAATCAATCCAACAATATAGGCTTGTTTCTTTACTTAAATTCATAAAATTTCTATACAAAGAATTAAAATTCATAAATGCTCAACTATACTTGAGTATCCATAAATTCTTAAAAAAAAAAAAAAAAAAAAAAATCAAACGGGTTGGAATTCCTGAATTTCTATAGGTTATTTGAAACCTTTTGGACGACGTGAAAATTGGAAATGCTTGTGACTAAATATGGCATTCGCAAAGACTATGGACAAAATGTCACATCATGTCAAAAAGAATTCCAACTTGACAAATTCTTATCGAAAACTTTAATAGAGAAACCGGCCCTATATATCATTTGGCCAATCACTACTCATTAGTCATTAGAGGTTGTCAATATCATCATATGAGGAGTACCCCATTTATTTAAGTTCAGATGCACTTCTTCATTCAACTCAATGTGCATGCATGTTTCATTTTATTGCTTTCTTTCTACTCCATTTTAGAATTTTTAATGTTCTTCCTTTTCTAATTATTTGAAACTATAAACCTTTGATGGAGCAAAACAAGTACTTATTAACTGTTGTCAAATATTTATTAATAGTAAAAAAATTATAATATACCTTTGAGAGATTTTTATTAAAAATATGAGGCCAATGAAATATAAATAGTAGGAATGGCAATGGGGTTGGGTTGGATTTGAGCTTAGGCCAACCAAAATCAGACCGACATATATCATTTCCCAAAACTAACTTGACACTATCCAGGATAATTTAATTTTCATAATCTCAAATCCAACCTGTGAAAGGTACATGAGGTTTGATAATATCGGTATTTTAGTTTAAAAAATAAAAAAATAATATTCCGTACAATGTATTGTATTAAGAGAGGGTCATAAGCTCCTACTTTTTTCTTTTAAATATATTGTTCCCTCGTAATCAATCAAGTAGAATGCCTGATATTAATTCTGCTACGATAAAATTTTAATATATATATATATATATATATGAGTACAAAATATATAACCAAAAGAAGACAGGTCAAGCACACTCAAAACTCAAATTTACTTTCAATTCGGATCAAAGTCTAAAATATTGCATATGCCCCGCTCTAATTGGCTGGACTCATTATCAGACCTAAAGGTGCGGGGTCACCTTTTGTGTCAAAACAGCTCATTGCCATTCAATAAATCTATAGGGAATATTTTATCCCTTGGGTCTTGACCAATAGGGGTAAATTAGTCATTTGAGGCAGAGAACAGACCGTTACAAAATAAAGTCGAGGTCACATTTGCGTGAGGCAAAAGACAAAACGCGTCGTTGGATCGGAGCTACAGCTTGCTAACAAAATAGCGACTGTCCCTACGCCCGACCATGACCCGAGTCGATAGCGAAAACGCCACGGAATACGAGAATCTTAAATGCCGAAAATGCCCCCTTTTACCTGGCACGTGTCGCCCACGTAAATCAAGTGCGTAGGCGACCGTTGCAGGTTAAAACGAGGACAGCAGTTGGAATCAACATTCACAGACAATGTAGATTTAATTCTTAGGACAGGTAGGTGGACAGCACAAATAATGACCGAACCTTACCCATTGACCCAGTTCGTCCAAAAAATGAAATCTGGGTTTGACCTGATGAGGTCTGAATTAGACTTGGCAGTGAGGCACACAGGATTTTCTTTTAAGGGAGGCAAGATGTTCAATTGAAAATGTCAATTATTATTTTGCTAGTAGAGATGGTTCGAAGGTGGATTTGAAGTGTTTTTAAAAAAGATTTAAAAAATTATAAAACTTTTGCCTCAATTTTTTTGAAATACATAAAAAGTTGAGTATTTCAAAAAATGTATATAAAAAGGTTTCATTTTTCTTTTAATAAAGTGCCCTCTATAAAAAAAAGTTTGAAAAATGATTAAAAAAAAACCCTTATACCATTTTTCAAGATTTTTTTTAATAAGTTATATAAGAGAAATGATCAAGTCCAACTCAATTGACCTAGTGGGGCCCACTTCAGCTAGCTTTATGCATAGATGGTTAAAAAGAGGTTTTATATGGATCCCAAATGATTGCCATCCTAGTGGGGCCCACTTCAGCTAACTTTTGCTGTATGGGCAGTTTTATCAATTTTTAAATAACTTTTTTAAGGATAGGACTTGATTGAAAAAAAATGGAGAACTTTTATAAATTTTTAAAATGCTCAAATCCTGTGTCTTTTTTTTTTTAAAATGGGCAAAAAAATTATACATTTTAGAGGATTTTCCCTTTTTTAGGACTTAATTCTCACGGGAGCATGAGCCGATTAGCCCATAGCTTCTTTTAGCGTTTTTCTTGGTCCAACAGGAGCAACTGCTCCCAAAAGCTAACACATGGGTCTGCCTTGTAGACCGAGTTCTAAAATAGGCCAATTAAGATTAGGCTCTTACTATACTCTGATTTAAACCAAAATTAGTATTACCAAACCTGCAATCAATAAAATAGACACTACTATAGAAGTTATGGGCAAATGTTTTAGCGGTGGACCATGACAGCCGCTGATGAGAATTTTCTCCAGTTGCTAACTGCCTTAATAGGAAACTGCAGCAGGAATAGGTACCACAAATTAAAATGTCGAATGGTGGGCGCCTTCAATGAAAAATAATAATAATAATAACACACCCTTAGCAGTCTAAAAGGCTTAAACATTGTGATTACCCTTGCGTCTAAACATCATTAACACTTCACATTTTCAACCAATGCTTGGTGTATTGTCATTCACCAGCATGACTAATCCAAAAAGAAAAAGATGATAAAGGTTATCCATTAATCTTATGCTTTCGTCATGACCTAAAATTTCAACTATGTAGGGCCCATGACACATCATGGTACTCTGTTGGGGATTGAAATAATATGCCTAAAGTAGGATCATTTTTTTCTTGTAAAGTCGGTTATTGAAAGGCTAGAGGAATAAATTAAAGGCTAAAGGAATAAATTTCTTGAAACTTCTATAGGCCGTACTGTTACCGTTGTTGTCTTTCTAGAGAGATTTAATCCCATGAGTGAATTGCAATTTGCAAGTGAATTCCTTGCTATGGAGCTCACTTGGCCTACCTTTGATAATTTTTTCTTCACATTCAATAGTCCACCACTAGTGATTTCGCACCAGATCAATTGCATGTTCATCTGATCTTCACTCTCCGCTAAGTTGAATTAGAAAAAAAAAAAAAAAAAGAAGAACAAGAAAAAGAGAGACCATTCATTTTAACATAGTTAAGTCAGGGTTTTTTCTAGTTAAATCAGTTTTTTTTTTCTTTTGTGCGTGTGTCTCCAACCAAAGGGGCTAGAACCAAGAGATCAGGTAGACTTGCTGAGAGAAGGCCACACACGTGAATAAAGTGGCAAATCCATGGATCTATCCCTCGGCAGTCAGGTGGTAAGCAACCAACCCCTCATTCACTTATTCTCAAATCAAGGGTTGATATCATTATGAAGGAGTTGGTTTTCTCATCTCTCTTATGCATTCTTTAACTGTATCAGCTCACTTCCTTGCCTAAGGTTGGAAGCTCTTGACTTGATGCTGAGTAGGAAAATAATTTTGGCTGTGTGAAGTCAGCATGTAGGTTTTTCTATTTTCTTCCTTTTAATTTAATGATCTTAAAAGATGCATCAGCTATTTTGAGTGCTTTCCTTCTCTTTATGGAGTTGAGATAATTTAATTCATGCGTGAATTTTTAGGTTGAACCATGTCACCATGGAAGGGTATTTGTGTTGTTTGTTAAATGTATTTTCACTAGGAGTATCCCTAGAAAATCTTTGAAAAAAAAAAAAAAAAACAGAGTTAAATGTGGTTGTTATTATTACGGTTGTTTCCTGAATAAAAAAAATAAAAGGAAAAGATAATAGCATAAATTTCACTTTTATATATTTAATTAATGTTTTACACTGCACTTTCATGTTTTTTATTGGGCTAAAATGTGAGCGATTAAATTAAAATCCAATGAGTCCACATACAAACTAGATAAGCTACTGATAACTAAACATAGAACAAGGAAAAAGCAAATTAAACAGAATTGAACTCTAGCACCATACTAACTGTATGAGTCTCTATGAGGAAGGAGGGGGATTCCTGCCTCCTAGCCTATTTGTTTAGCTGAAGTAGTGTAGAAGGAAAGTAAAAGAGTGACTAGTGTAACAAAAGTTTGGATGACAGTACTATATAGAGAATAAAATAGATATGACATGAAACTTTACTTCATGGGTCTTTAGATGGAAAAATAGAAGGATAGAGTAAACTTTCAATGTGACATAATGTGGAGTTTTTACTCTACTTTTTTCCACTTCATTTTACTCTCCCCTGCACTTGGGGAGAAGTAGAACTTTGTCCACCCCACTTAGGGTGCGTAACATCTGCAGAAGAGAACTCTCCCGTAGAACTTGCGTTGCTACGACTCTAGGTAGGAATTCCGGATCCCATCTCTAGAGGAAACCACACGTTAAAAGTCCCTTCTTGTGTTGTTTCCACACTGCACCAAAGGTGCCCATTTTCATGGAACATGTTGCTGGACAAAGAGACACAGAGGGTCCTCTAAGGAATGATATTTCTTTCCCACACACCAGATATTCTTGGGAGCATAGATGCCATGTATAGTGTTGAAGACTCGAAGTTAGATATTGTTTCCAAGAATGTCATGGAAGAATACCTCTTTTCCCCTCAAAATTAAAGGATGCATTGTGTCCCCAACATGTGAGTGGCTTCACATGGAAACTTAGTTTCATCATTTCATGGAAAAGCTAAAAAAAATCACATAGAATGATTGTCTACAAACAATAGACAAATTTCTACTAGAAGGGGTCTTCTAAATAATATTCAATATGAACTGTCTGGCCCTTATCCATTTCCAATGCTAGCCTGGGATAATTCAACATGGCCGAGCAGGGATTGACCCTTGGATATGGCACCTTCCCTTACCCGAGAGCTCTCTTATCTCTCACAAGGGCTAGATGGGGTCCGAGCCCCCTTTCGCTGGGAAAATAAAAAACATGTATGCCACACAATCTTGAGTACAAATTTAGGGTGCTCCTGAGGCATATGTTACTAACCCCTTGTAAGGCCATTTTCAGAACCTCCGAAGACGCTGGAACATGTGTTGGGCCACCATTGTCTCGTCGGACTTGAAAGGTTAGCTAGCATGTGCTTGGACCATACTTAGATGGGGTGTCACGTGAGTTGGGCCCCTTCAGATCAGGTGATAGGTTCCACCAAAAGGAGTTATGTAACATGATTCATGCTCCCCGTATCACCTGAAATTGAGAGATTTCCAGCCTTAACCTAAATGACAGGTAGAATAAAGGACCCTAACATTGAGGTGTGGGCCATGGCCCATAGAACATCATTAAAAAAGAGGATTTATTAAGAAATATATTCCTCATTTGAACATTTAAGGAAAAATAACTCGATTAAGGGAAAAAAAATTAATTTATTTTTATAAATTTTAATTTAATTTAATTTAATTTATTTATCTGGTGAATAGTCACACACACTCACACACATGGTCACCCAAGTCTCTCACCGTCAGTGCTACATCTAGGAGATTGATTGCTGGTTGTTTTTATGAAAAAGAGGTGTCTTGTCATTGAGCTATTAGTGGATAAGCAATTAAGAGAACATTTGATTCATGTAATTCTATTTTTAGGAAATTTAAGACTACTCGTACTTCTAAATTAAGGGGGTTAAAAGTGAAGATTCAAAGGTGATGATCCGAAGATAGCCACCAAATAATCTCCTATTCAATGGAATCAAGGAAAGATAGAAAATAATACCCAACCATCTGAAATAATACCCAACCATCTCCCTCGTAAACCAGATCCTAGAAATCAAGGGACTCATCCATCATTCACTCCTCACCCTTTAATATTCTTTTGTTGAAGCCCATTTGACATTGAATTCCTAAGAATTCAGTTCCATAAATTAAACAAGCCCTAAAAGCTTGGTTTATATAGAATACATATGAGTTCATAGTCAAATAAGCTTCATCAAAGGATTATTAAATATAAGGTAGTGATATAAATGAAACCTTTACTTTCTTGGGATGTGAATTCATTTCTCATCTTCCCTTATTCAATCCCCATTATAGGGAAGGTTATATTTACGGGTGATTTTTTTGATAACCAATAATAAAAACAAAAAATCTTAAGATATCTAAAAACTCAATTACATGATAGATACGGGCTCTAAAACTGTCTCAAATCATTGCTTTTGACTGGATGACTGAAACATTCAAAAAGGTTGTCTTTTACATAGAACTAATCAACTCATCCACCTCCATATTTTGGCCCAGTAGTTTCCACCTAGATGCCAATTTCTCCTGTATTGAGGTGACCTTGTAAAGATGAAATTGCATCCCTATATATGCTTACATTTTCCACATTATATGCGAAACCGACTATTGGGTCAGAGAAAAGCCATTTCCATGGCACTGAAAGGACATCACACCGATTTACCTTTCCAGTTCCTCTATCTTCCCAGTTCCCACCAACCATTGCTTGTTTGATGGGTGCACTGTACAGGATACTGTCCATCATTTCTTTCCATATAAAGCAATTTCTGGCATACCAATACCTTTCAAGCTGGTTAACAGTGTATGTCAAAACATGTTGTCCGTTGCCCATTGCATACCTTAGCAGAGATGTTTTGCTGGGCCCAGGTGGCCCGCACTCGGCTTGAGAATCAGGCAGGTCTACCCGGACCAGGTGGACCACACCTGTTTGAGATAAATGGGCAGCTACAAGGAACCCTTCATTAGTCCACATTAAATGTATATGGACATGCCACCTGATGCTGGGCCAACCTGGTTTTGGACCATGCATTCTATGGAGGAGTCCAGCTTTTGCGTGAATTTAAAGGATGTGACATGTTATGGGCAGCTTAATGGTTTGCAAAGTAGATGGGTGAAGGGTGTAAGCTATGTAAGCATAGAACATGGAGTGTGTTGTGTTAGTTGGTACTGTTCTTGGAGGCATCAGAGGATGGGCCTTCACAACTCTACTTGGTGACATGAAGGACACACTTGGTGGCATGTGGGTCATGTGCCTATGCATGATGGGCACAAAATAGTCTTAAAGCCTCATTGAATTAGTTAATCGATTATTAGTTTGAAGCTTGTAAGGTAAAAGATGCACATTGGATATGAGCACCACCAGATGCTTGTATGGGTCGCATTGGTATATGGACATTAAAGAAAATTAAAGAGTGACTTAGCCAACTAAAAGAAAGAGCTGCTAAAAGAGGTGTTCTCATGAGCCAAGTTGGACAGGGGTAAGATTATAACCTACTCTCATTTAGTGATATGGGCCTTATAATCAGACCCCGTAGGAGCATGGCCTGAGAATGCACTTGTGGAACATATATATATATATATATATATATATATTTATATATCCATTTGTTCTAATTATGTAGGGTTGGGCCTCACCTTTAAAAAGGCAACCACTAAACACAACCCATTTAGGCATAAAACACTGCCCATGTCTAGTCAAATGCAGGCCAGGGTTTGTTGGGGCCCGAGCTAGGCTGGCCCACACCTTAGCAACATATTGAAAATTTTATAGAAACCCAACTATAGAGTCCTCAATCCTCATTTAAAATCATCAAATTACTGTTACTACTGAAATCTATCTTTATCTTGTGACTATTCAGTTCGTGGCTTTGGTTTGGATGTCTTAAAAAATGTCCAATTCATCCTTTCATGCTTCAAAATATAAAGGCCCTTCCTGCATATGGCCCAGCCAGCGAACCCCACAAGCCACATTCCAATTAAAAGAAAAGGAAGCTGAGATGATACGGCCTTTTTTCATAGAATCAAAATCCTCTTGGACTAGCACAATTATATCAAAGGGAAAGGATTTATGCATTGCTAATACTATTTTCTTTTCTAAAACCTCTAATGTTCGTGCGCGCGCGCGCACACGAGAAAAGGAAAGAAAAAAACACTCTACTTTTAGCACTCTCAATGCCCTTTTCTCATTACTTCACAAAGGGTTGCATTTAAAGGCTAAGGAAGCCAGAGTCTAGACAATGGATTGATAGCACATCCATATCCCTTCTTTTAAAGCTTTTAAGTTTTGTTGTGTTACTGTACCAATCCACATGCCATATTCACCTAACCTTCATCAATTACAATTAGCTTAGAAATCCTCAAAGCTATATACCAAGAACGTCAGACTTGTGTGACCAACCTTAAACAAGATAAAGAAAAGGGGATTAGGAGCTGAGTTCAAGGAACCTTCGAGCCATGGGATGGTTGGCTTGGGAGAGCTGGTTAGGTTTTAAGACCTCCACAATCTCACCATTAACCAAAAGGCAGACCATATCTGCGATCCTCTGTATCTGTTTGACACTATGGGACACCATAACTGTTGTTAGTCCTTGGTTCCTCTTCAGCTTCAAGATGGCTTCTTCTATGTTCTGGGTCGATATAGGGTCTAAAGCGCTTGTCGGCTCGTCCAATAACAACACCTACACCACCATACAAGGGGAAAAAAAACAGCCATCAACTCTAGTGCTCCCTTTCAAGAGACTGAGTAAATGGTTGGACGGACCCCACTGGTCTGAGGCATATTGTGGTCCGTCCCAACTTTAAAAACACAAGCCCATATCCGGCCCAAGCTCGACACGGATAAGTGCCTGCTCAAGCTTCACTACCTAGAACACACCAGTCTTGTACAATTGCTCTTAAATCTGATATTTGCCTAATAACAAGTAAAGTTTAAGTATTTTTGGCAGAGCTGTTTTTACAAAAATGGTTGTACAATAATGGTGTAATATAGCATGGCCTTAGGATATCGCACAGGGCGATACATGTGAGGTCGCATTGTCCTGGGATATCGCATGGTCTCATGTGTGCGATCTTACATGACCCTAAGATATCGGATGAACAGTTTTGTGGAAAATGCTAAAAATTTAACGGTTCATAGGTGAATGTCAAGTCTAAGAACCGTTGTACGTGAAATATCCCTTTAGTCAATAAAGCTGTATTGAGATGGGCTATCATCTCTTATTCCAGCTTTCCATCTCTTGTTTGGCAAACCATTCACTAAACTACAGGCAATACTTTATTCTGGCTGGACTTCAACCTTTCTCAACCTAGGCCCAAATGTTAAATGGACACAAAGTTTAGATTCACATCCGGCCCGAGAACAAAAGAGGGGATGAACCTGGTCCATAATGGAATAGGCCCAGCCCTTCAACACCCCTAGCCATAAGCCAAATAATAAGTAGGACAAGGACAAGAGGGGTCTATCATATCCAGACCAGACCAAACGGGCCCAACCTGATTGTTAGTGCCAGCAAAATTTGTTTACCTCGGGTTGGTTAGCCAAGGTCCTGGCCAGTGCGACTCGCTGGGCTTGGCCCACGGAAAGCTCATTTCCAGGTTTGGAGGATAAGGCTGAATCCAGATCCGCTAAGGATAACAGCTTCGTCACCTCTTCGTCAGTTAGCTGCTTCCCTTGAAGTTGAGGTCCATACCTTATGTTGTCAGCTACTGTGCCTGCACAAATAAACAACTGCACCTGAGTCGTGACTGTGGAAAAGAGTAAGTTGTGTGTTAGGCTGGGTTAAAACCAACCTGCATAAATTGGCCCAAGAAAAGTGTGAATTTTGGGTTGGGCTTCTCTGGGTTAGGGTTGGACTCAGGCCTGAGTTTCGGGCCCTGAATTGAATTCAGGTCCGACCCAGATTCGGACCCCCACTGTCCGAAATCAAGTACTTATCCAATAGATTTTTCATAGATGTTATGGGCTGAATGAGGAAGGATTCAAGTACCAATCGAAGTTGTAGTACTTGGTATTAAGGTGGTAAAGCTTGGCTTTTAAATTAATCAAATCAAGCTTGAACTAGCTCGATTATCTCATAAGCCAAGCCCGAGCTAGACCTTGTTTGGCTCACCTTTGCTTGTTTGACTTTTGTATTAAACATAGTTTATGATTAGACATCTTACCATAAATTATACACAAGTACATCTACTTTTGTATATATTATATCTCGAGTCAGATCGAACTAGCTCGAACAATACAGATGGTGTCACTCCCCTTTTCCTAGTCTTTTTCAATCCTCTACTGGTTCAACATTAAGCTGTTCTACCCAGATTTTAAAAAAAGTGGTAGAGTTTATAAGACTGTTAGATCTACCATTTGCAGAAGATCAGGTCCAATGCTGTATTATGTATAGCATTCAATGAACTTTGATTTTTATTTTTTGAGAGAAATCTCAAAGAAATAACTTCTTTATCACCCCAGCAACACCACCATTTGTCCAACTTAAAATGCTTTCCATTAAATTTAACGAACTGCAACCTATCTGAAGGTTTCGCTCAGGATAGATTGGAATCGAGAAGCAGAATTCCTTCTAATAGCCGATCCCACCATAATTGGTATAATGCTCTAATGATGATGATGATGATAAAGAAAAAGCTTTCCATTGTGACCTATACTCTCATGAGTCAATGGGGGACCCAGATCCTTCAAGTATAAGCATACACCAGTGCAAAACAGCCCACAGGAAAAAAGGCAGGCCGGCTGCAGCTGTGGTTTGCTCATGCTGCAAACTTAAGCATATGTCGCACATAACTGGAGTAACCGTTTGTTATAGTTTACCAACTGAAACCAAACACAAATGACTGACTTCTTTCTTATAATTGCTCACCCATTCCGACAAAGTCCCAATTTTCTATCTTGAATCTTGAAAGTCAACTTTTTAAAGAAAGAAGTCCTCCAACCAAGAAATATGATTTATGGTCCTCTCACCACAATTGGGTGAAAGTGAGTTTTTTTTTTTAAAACTGAGAGCCTCAGCTGACCCAAATGGAATATGGCACCAGAGAATGCTAAGATCACAAATTGGGCTTCATGTGTGGCCATGCTGCACCAATTCAAGCGTAACCAGAGATCTTTCAGGAAAAAATCCAGTCACACCAAAACTTGTTTGGGATCAGCTAGTTTGCTTTGTATTGAATTTCTTCGAATTCATGATAAAGTAAAGGGTACTCAAGAAATGAAAAAGAAGTGAAAATCTAAGAATATGAAGTGGATGTGCATTGTGGTGATCACTTTCCTCCCAAATGGCCAATGTGGCACTTCTTGAAACAAAAAATTTCCAACGTGAGAAAAAAAATAAAATTGCCAACACCCTCATCATTGAGTGATATTGGCACCGCTGTTTCACACACGTGCCGAGGGGATCTCCAAGTATCAACCCTACCTCCCTACCTCCGCCCATGCAAATGGGAGACTATTTGTTTGTAAATTTTGTCCCTCTCGTCGGGCACTATTGCAACCAGTGGCGCACGGTTCGCCAATGCCAAGGTATAAATCATCATTCATGGAGATGAGGCCTCCGCTAAAAGGCGGAATCTTATAGGAGTTTTGTACTGGAGCGGTATGGGATTTTCAATTCCCCCGATCATGTCAATAAAGCGGAGACACTTGAACTTAAGGCAGCAATGGAAACTCCCCAAGACAAAACTGATTCTAAGGAGAGCCAGGTACCTGAACTAAGCATCATCCCAAGACAAAGCCGGACTCGGTAATGGGGGACCTAGACCTGACTTGGTCCAGATTATTGGACCAACACTGTCCGCATCAAATTGAAGATCCGACCTAGACCTGAATTTCTTCAATAATGGGTCCTTGTGAGGACCAATTGAAGCACAATACTCATTTTATTCTATAATATAATTATTTATTTATAATACATTAGATAATAAATGTTTTAAGCTTTGAGTAGTCAAGACTCTCAGGTATGAAACCTACGGATCTAAATTCAAATCTAGATTTTTGGTACAAGTCCAACATTTGGAACCATTTAAATTTCGGATATACTAATAATTGTGTTAACTCAAATTAAAAACAGGTCCAGGTGTTGGAGCAATACCCCTGTTTGGATAGGCAAAAAATAGAGTAAAGTGAACTTAAATGGGTCTTAATAGTTTAAAATTTCAACTTTACCCTGTTTGGATGAATCTAGCCCAACATGAAGTATTATTTTCAGGCACATGTCACTTCAACAATAAATACTTCAATTTTCTTGAGTAAAAGTAGACTCTACTCCAAATTTTAACTTCATACTAAGCATCCAAATCGAGTGAAGTGGAGTACTCTAACTTAACTTCAACTCACTTCCCTTCCACTTCACTCCTCATGTAAATTTACATAACTTTACTCCACTCCTCATTGATCCAAACAAGCTTTATTTCTGGTCCTTCGGGCATTTGGGTATTGTGGCTCCAAAACACCCCCACCCGACCCCACCCTGCCCCATCTGACCCAATCCATTACCATCTGTGGCCAATAAAACCTGGCAAAACTAATAGAATCCCAACCATCCAATGACATGTTTGTTTAGCAAGTAGTAAAGTAAAGGTGAAGCTAAAGTCGAACCAATGTAGGGATGTAAACTGGTTGGTGGACCTGGAACCGAAACCATTAAGAAAAAGATGAAACCAGAACCGGAACCGTTTAATGAGAAGATGGAATTGGATCTGGATCCGGATCCATTAATAACAAGATGGAATCGGATCCGGAACAATTCCGTATATGGGACGGGCCGGTTGGGTCTAGGTATAGAATGATATGGAAAAAAAAAAACCTTAGTTTTTATGAAGGACACTTGAAAATGGAGGTACTATGTCGGATCCCGAATGTATTGGTCGGCACAAAGGTGGAACTAGAACCATAGCCGTTTAGGTCACAGGTTCAAAAAAGGACCCAAGCTCATTTGCTTACCAATGCCTAAACAAAGACTTAGACTTGATTTTTAACGGATTTGAACGTCCAAGTAATTCTCTGCGACCCATTTACATCCATAGCCCAAACGGTGTTACCTTTTCACCCTTTATCATATTTAGTTAAAAAACATTCAGTACCAAAGTAAACACCCAACCCGTCGCTCTTCTTATCTACCACAAACTTTACTCAAGTCACTTTTTTCTACCCAATAAAATTGAGATAAAGTGTAGTAAAATAAACCCAAGGTAAAAAGCAACTAATTTAAACTTGACTTAATCTCATGCAAAGTAAATACAAACATTACTTCAGCCTGCTTTATGTGACCTTTATCTTTGATCATTGATGTGATATTTTGCCATACAGCACATAAAAACAAATATGTCCGGACACCTAGAGGCTTTGATTCATAGAGAGATCCTCTTACAGAAGGGGAACACCACAATGGATCCTAGCTATTGAGAATCGGTCCCCACCAAAATCAGTCCCCCATTTTTCTCTCTCTCTCTCTCTCCAAATTCTAATCTAACAGGGGTGGATCCCACACTAAAATTGACCACTCATAAAAAAAAAAAAAGTCATAAATGAATATATCATAAGAATATTTTAATTAAAAAAATAAAATCTCATAGGGGAATGAATTCCTATTGAATTAAAATTTAGAATCATAACATTTAAGACGAAGGATTATTTTGATTGGACGATTCAGATTTTAAGTAGGTGGGCCCCACTATTGATTGCCAAACCTTGACCACAGGATTTCTCAAAGTGAAGGCCTCAGGACTCCACTCCAGTCTCCTGTAATATCGTACTACGGTACGTACCTTCGAAAAGAACAGGCAGCTGAAACAGCATCCCCACCCTCCGCCGCAGGCTCAACACCTCCAGATCACAAATATCCGTTCCGTCCAAAAAAATGGAACCGGTATCCGGTTCCCACATCCGATTCAGAGCCCTCAGTAGCGTCGATTTCCCGCTCCCACTCGGCCCGATTATCCCCACCACCTCTCCCCTCGGAATATCCACCGACAAACCGGACAGTATCGGGACACCCGTGTCGGTCACCCTCGAAAGATCCTTCACCCGAAATTTCCATTTCGGCAACGAACCCGAACCCGTTACACCGCTCTCAATATCCAACAGTAAATGCTGCGCACCTTCGTCTGTACCAGAAACAACATCAGGTCAGAACCCGTAACTCAGAATTCAGAAAACAAGATTTCCATGGAAAAGTGAGGGTTGCAACTTGCATGCAAAGTAAAATTCATGTTAAAAACTCAACAGGGTCAGAGAACCGATTTTCTGCTGCATGTACACAAAGTATCAGAAGGGAAATGGAAAAGGATAGAGGAAAGTATTTTACCTGAGACAGAACCCATTTTTCATGGAAAGTGGAATGATGGTGAAGAATTTGTGAGGTTTGAAGAGGAAATTTATAGAAGGGGGGAAAGGGGCAGAAAAGGAAATGAAGATGGAAGAGAAATCAGTGGAAAACGTCGGCTTGTAGATTCGTTCTGCACCAGGGAAGTGGTGGACTGGATCTCACCCGGGTTGGGAGAGAAAATTACAAAAAAGGGCTCGAAGTGGGCTTATATGATTATGATTTATGGGATGGGGTGTGGGTGAAAATAAGAATTAGATATTGACTAATGTGCATGTGGCCACGTGGAAGGGATTTGGACAATTTGCCAAGTGGGTCCAGTGGGGAGAGAGCAAGGTGGCGTGGAATGGAAGTGCAAGGAATATAATCATTTATTGACATGGGCAAATACAGATCCTATAAAATAATGGATTCGGTTGAATGGGAGAGGTAGTTATGAATTTTTTTTATAGCAGATCACTGAGTTTATTATAGGTATTGGCTTTTGGATCTTTTTCAGGGGTAATGAAACTTTTTCGGCTGAATGGGAGTGGTAGTCTGACAGATTAAATTTAATTAAATTTGAACAATTATCAAAATCGACTCATAGCCGGTCTCTAATTTTGCCCATTCTTTCCATGAATTTTATCATGTGAGTTTCCAATGTTGGGAGAAGTTCTAAGGAATTTTTAAGATGAAATCTTGAACAAACTAATAAATATTCTAAATTCACTATTTTATGCATTTTGAATTGCACAATTTAATAAAACCTACCTTCTTCATTGTTTTCTATTGAGATTCTTATTTATGAGGGGAGGGGTTAAAATGATGATTCCTTCTCCCTTGTATACAGAGCTAACATGCCTCATAAAAATTTGTGTTCACAAATATATGACTGAACAAACCTTTAACCTATGATGATGTGCAACCCATGACTTGATGATCTGTAATGAAAAAAATCATATGGTACAGTATGCATATGGATATCACCAAGATAGAGTTTGTTTACATGGCTAATTCCTTTATATATGAAAATGAAAAGTTCTATACTGGTAAAAAGTAAAATATGATGTGCAAAGAAGTATCACAAAAATAACTACACCAGCTAAACCTTCCACTTTCCAAAGCAAGTAGATTTCTATCCTTTCCTATTTCATCTTTTATCATCACCAACCATCCATTCCAAATAGAGAATGAGGGGTTGCCCAATTAGTTGGCAACCACGCCTCTCACCTGTATGACCAATGATTGATATTTGGTCTCCTCCAATCCCACTTGCATGTACAATTTCTCAATCCTCTCATCATGTGTGTACTCTCATGAGTCCTGGCCCTCTTAGCTTGGCTAAGAAAAATCTTTCTATTTGAAAGATAGCTGATAAGAACAAACAAGATTCAAGAGTCTCCTAAGAAAAATGGCATGTTGATTAAGGAAGTTGACCGTGAACATTTCAATTTGTACTCGTTTTCCATCGATTTCATTCCTATATATTAAGTTTTTTGGAATCTACTAAACCACCTTTATCTAAGTGAGGGGCAACAGGTTCATCCCCTCCCCCAGATGCCCTCAACATGGCCTGACCTTATCACCATTGGTCACATGGTATCAAATTGTCATAATAGCTGAAGGATTAGTTTAAGGGTTTAATCCACCTACCAAGAGAAAGAAGTTAAACAAATCATAAAACTTACAGGTGACTTATAAGTTATAAGGACTTGCAATCGTACGGTTCAAGAATGATACGTACTATGACCTCGAATAAAAGTACTCACAAGTAAAAACTAAAAAACAAATCAGATTCCTTCATTTGCAGCTTTTAAAAGGGCATGTGGAATAGCAAAGTCTTTACAGTGTTGAAAGCCTGTTGGATTTAGGTCACTTGGGTGGATGCCTCTTTGTGTTTTTTCACCAAAATGTGTGGGTTTTGAATTTTTGGTCCCTCCTTCTGCAGAAGCAAGATATTTTTTCTCTACAGTTGCTATACGTTCTCTCTAGCCGCTGCTTCTTTCCCGTGGCTGAGATCTCATGGGTTCCAACATCAAACAAAAAAAAAGAAAAAATGGTAGGAAACCTTTTCAATTTAGCCATTTAAAAATATCAAATATATGTTATGTTGTAAGTAAAGTTTCTTTTCTTGACAAGTCACTAACTGCTCTTAACTCAAATAGACAGCAAGGTCCAAGGAATCTGATTTTGGATGGATGGATATTTAAGAAGTTACTTTTTGTATGTGTGAGGACTTTTGAACACAATCTAGTTTTTTATTATTATTGAAGTTAGAATAAATCAATGGCACGGTGAATGCTTTTAATTCAAGGTGTCTAAAATTTTTGACAAGTCTCCCACCTTTTTGGCGGTTGGATTCGAACCACCACAAGGAAAAGTTTCAACCAGAGGCTATGTTTACAATAATCCTATGTACAGTGCCCTTTTCCATGTTTAAAATAATCCAAAGCAGAAACTAGGATATGATAACCAACAACAAATGCAACAAATTAATGCGGCTATGATTAAGATAATCCAATGTCCTAACTAGTACACGATAAACTACAATCTAATGACCCTGCACCTAAGATGTGCAAGACGAAAAAGAAAGAAAATTTTCAAAGAAGAGGACAGTTTTTTGCATTTTATTCAATTGACAGCTAATTGGGAACCAAGAAAGAGAATAATGCAAATTTCCACCATTGGTTTCCCTTTCATAGGGATCTTTCAATATAATTTAATTACTGTACTAGGTCTGCCCCCCTCACTGATGGGAGATGAGACCAATAACATTAGGGGTACAATGGTTTCCAAACTAGAACATCAATTCTTCGTTTAGCTGCATGTCTCTGTTTGGTACAATCTAAGCCGTCACGACAAATTAAAATTACTAAAAAAATGAAAATATATTTTTTAATTTTGCATAAAAATAATAGTCTAACCCCTTCCTATAGAAAACGGGTTAGAGGGCAAGAAATTAGTTTATAGTTTTAAAAAAGGTACTTAGTGCTTTGAAGGTTTATATGCTTGACTTTTTCTCCAAAACAAATATAGGTATGGTAAGTGCTTGCAAATAAAGAAAAAGAGAAAAGGAAGAAATAAATTACTAGATTGGGTTTGGGCCGGCATTGATGGGAAATAAGATCAACTTTTTTTTTTTTTTATTTTAAACGAAACATTATTTTTTCTTTTGGCTAAAATGTCTTTGTTTGGTGCAATCTATAAGTGAAACATTATTTTTCTTTTTTCTAAAATGTCTTTGGTTCGGTGCAATCTAAGTTGCCACGATAAATTACTGAAAGATAAGTATATATCAATTTTACATAAAAAATAAAAGTCCGACCCCTCCCTACCCATAGAAAACGCGTTAGAGGATAAGAAATTTGATTATATTCTTAGGAAAGGTTGGTAGTGATTTGGAGGGTTGTTTGGGTCATTTTCTCCCAAACACAATAGGTACGGTGAGTGCACATGAATAAAGAACAGAGAAGAGAAAGATGGCGTTGATTCCGTGATGATTAAGTACAAGGGGCGAGTACTGGCCAGTCGAGTATCAGCTTTCCCCACATGACACCTTCCCCAAAAAGTGGATACACGTACCCACTTGTGTCTTTTCCTCTGTCTGCTGTGCCTTGCCACCTACAATAATTGCTTTTTGTACGGGGCACGGACACCATCCCAATCTTGGAAAACACCCCCTCAAGTTACAGGAAATTTAATCTCTCTCTCTCTCTCTGTTTTTTTTTTTTTTTTTGCTTCCTCTTGGATTGTCTTGGAGTTTGTTTTATATAGTGGCCCTGAAAAGGCAAATGTTTTAGTTATGTTCATGGGCGGAAAATGATACACGCTTATTGAAAATATAAGCTACCCACCCAAAATTAATGCTCTGAGTGCTGTGTTTGGGATTCCCTCTGTGTTAAGATTCACAATATAAAAATATGTATTATGATTATTGTACGCACCTATTATTGAAAATTTAAGCCACTTAAAATCAATGCTCACTAGTGTTTAGGGTTTGCTCCATGGTAAGATTCACCGTATAAAAAAAAAGCTTTTATGTATTTATTCACCGACTCCCTTTTGGATAAATTTGAGAATTTATTGTCTGATGGAAGATCTTTTGTTTTAAACAACTTGGATTTTTAATTTCACTTCTTTAACTCAGAATTTATAACAGAAAAGGGGTTGTGCAATTGGTTGGCAACCTTGTATATGGCATTGGCTTTACAAAAATTAATCCATGTTTATGTCACTCTTCCCACATGTGTGAGGAACTCTTCCCACTTTGTGGGCTTCCTCTTTCCACTTGTATGGACTCTCTTAGGTTACAGCTCATTTAGTTGTACATAAAATAAAATAAAATAAAAAAACATGAAACCATAATTTCTCTAAGTTGGTGTCTTAGAAAATCTAGAATCAACATAATATACGGAAAAAAAATTTGGTTCTAATAAAAGGTTGTTTTCTAGAAGATTTAGATCCGACTTCTATACCATATATACCCATGCATGAAGAAATTTAGGTGAAACTCTTTGTATTTCACATGTTGGACAACGATTTTTCTCTACCTTACTTTTAATGAAGTTTTAACCTTCAAATACTTTTTACCCAAAACAAAAATCCTTCAAATATAGTTACCACGCTATGAATTGGCACTCACCCACTTTGATACTATGTCATATTAACACAAGTGTTGAACTTAAAAAAAAAGAAAAAGACTTATTTATTTATATTAGATGAATGAATGGTATACAACCCCCCACCTGCTCACGTCTGATCACCTGGCAGTTGCATGAGATGAGACACCCTTACTACAGGGATATCCTGTGTTTTTCAATGAATGACTTGATTTAATGGTTGAAACTTAGGACTTATAAATCAAGGGATACAATGATAATGGGATTGGGAGAATTTTAGTCTGCCCGAGTTAAAATGGAGGCCTACCCATTTATCTCTTCCACATGCTAGTTATGCATCCATGCGGGCTCCATTACAAAAAAGTAAAATAAAACATTATCTTAAAGACGAAAAGTTTGACACAGTAGTATATTATTCACACACACCCCACCCCACACATATAAAAGAGGAATGTAGAGCCTGAGTTTTTGCTTCCTAAAATTTACTGGGTCTATCTTAAAATTACATCTGTACTTTTCTTCAATTTTCTAATTACTTATTTGGTTTCTTTAATCCAGATTTACTCATTGGATCAAACACTTTGAATCACTATTTGGCCTAGTACATGCCTAACAGTTTTGTGAGATTGGATCCGGATAGCTTTTTGCCTGACCTTGCTTGTCCTGATGAATGCACTGGATTCCATTTCAGACAAAATTATGATTTCTAATGGTCTTGCTCATCGAAGGAAGGAAGGGTTGACCAACCGTCCAAGTCGGGAGAATGGTAGATCAACATTCCTTTCACCTTTCACCTTGATTTGAACTGTCCTTTAGTACGATACACCAGAATCAATTTTGAAGATGTATTTGAGCCAAGCATTCTATCACATGTTGGACTCATTATCCAGACATCTGATGAGACACTTTGAGATTGATTGGGACCGTGGAATTTCTACAATTTCTAAATCTTTGATTGGTCGATCAAATAAGACCTGACCCATATTATCAACAGTGTGGGTGTGCATACAGATTTAGTAACCGAAGTATTGCATGAGAAGGGCTTGTAACCAGTGTCATTTGTGACATTTTTTGAAAATCATTATCTCAGATAGATGTTGGAATACTTTCAAAATTTATTGGGTTTTTTTCTTCAAGAAAATATAATGGATGAGAAGTTAGATTTTGAATAATTAAAATTATAAATGAATATAATAAATGTATATAATACTGATAAAAGTGATTATTTTGAGATTGTTCATGCCCTCCCCATTTCTATTAAATTCTTCTCACAACTTTCTCAAAATATCTTCATTTTCTAGCTCTATTTTGAAAGTATCTAGATATTATGTGTAACTTCTTGTATTGTTGGCTGTGCGAGATTTTCAATCCCCATGTCTAATTTACTGGAGGATTTGCCTTTTTGAAAAAGACGGGAATTAAGAAACCATACACCGTCCATGTGGAGGACTACCCCAGGCGAAAAAGTGGTTTCCACATATATCATGATATTTTTAGAATTTCAGCTATATTTGTGACTGTTTTAATGAGGGGTGGCAATGGGCCGGACTCTTTTGCAGGCCTAAGCCCATTTAAATTATTATAATCCCTATTTCTCGCCTAAGATTTATGGGCTTTTTTACACCGAAGGCCTATTTAAGGCCTTTTCATAAATTGTAGCTGATACCAAATGGGGGATTTTTTTTTCAAAAAAGGAAAACCGTTTTGCTCATATGATGGCCTTTTTATAATTATTGGGTGGAGATCACCTTCACATTTTCCAAAATGAATCTTGTAGTTTTACACTTCTACTTGAGATTGAGATTGAGAATTCCCGGGGGGTCATTAGATCAAGACGTTTGTGCTATGTGTATATTTGAAGGGAAAGTCTTATTTTCTTATGATCCAATTTTTTATTTTTTTGTTGTTTAATGCTGTGGGACTTTCTGTGAAAGATTCCTATGTTTATAGGATTTTTTTTTTGCTGGGGTCCTATTTTTATAGAATATTTCTACAGAAAAGAGAAAACGTGTGTTTTGCCCTTCCACCTCTAAATTCCATTTCTATGGAAGAGGTAACATGGGTTTCCTCTTCAGCAGCTTTATACAAATTAACAAGCACTTAGGGCTATAATGTTTGAATGAAATTGAAATCCTAGGAATATATAAGATTGTATTTTTTAAGTGGTCAAAATTAAAAAACTAAAGCTGAATATCAGAAAAAAAAAAAAAAAAAAAAAGACTATCAAATAACTGTGTAGCATTGGGGCAATTGAATCAAGAGAAGATGAAAAATGAATACCCACTCATCATCCTAGTAATTCATTACAAAACTCAAGATCCCATCCTATATGTCTAAATCCTTTATCCCTTACCTATTTAGTATTCCTTGGATGGAGCTCATTTCACTTAGATTTCCTATGTATTTTGGGCAACAGAAAAGGCCCTAAGTGAGTTGGGATGAAGGATTATGGAAAAGGTGAAGGGTGATTACTAAGGATAAAAGGTAACAAGATAATAGGATTATGAATTTTCTCGGATTTGATTTGCTAGGGTGATGGGTACGAATTTAATTCCAGCAAACCGATGGGTTATTATTTATGAAGAAGATATAATAATAATAATAATATATATATATATATATATTTGTTTTGGTTAAAAGATGCATGTTGTTATTGTCCTCACTGTTGTTAGCATCAGGTTATCCAGGTCCATCATTATTCATTATTATACTGTTTACTGGTTCCTGGCCTTAGACGATTTAGAAGAAAATGGGTCGGGTCTATGCTGTAGCCAAACACAAATCTGAATCATCAATAGGATCCATAGCCAGATCCGTACCTGATTTTGGGTACAAGTTACATGACCCTTACCATACCTGGCTGCTTAAGTATGCAATCCATAGACCCACCTTGACCATTCCGTACCCTTAAACCATACAAGTTACAAGACCCTCACCATTCCTGGGTGTTTGGGTTCTCGTTTTCATCCTCTCTTGAAGCAGACTCGACTTTCACTAGACTCAATATCTTTTATATCAAGTGTAGGGTATTGGGCATAACCTGACCTAGCTTTTGGTCTGCCCAATGGCAGCAATGGGTTGGATGAATTGGGCTTGAGCACACTGGGTAACAGATATAACCCAAACTGATGAAACCCATTTACTAATTAGGGTGGAAAATATCTGCCCAAATCTAACACCAAGGTTGAAAGTGTGAACTTATTGCTTCTTCCTCTGTTCGTGTAATTTAATGAGAAGAGGCTGCAATGAATTTATAGAGCAATGTTGGTATTGGAGAACCGGAGAAGTCACTCCGTTTATGCAACGGCAGATTTCATGGAACCTGTATTGACCACACGTTCCCCTGTGCAGGCAGCCACCTTTTCAGCTTCCAGTGAGTGCATGGGGATCACTCTGCTATGAAAAATAGAATGTTATTTCCAAAATGGGCACCTCTAGCATCACTCATGGGCTGGGACAGCCCAAGGGCCAAGACCAGCTAGAATTGAGCTCAGCTTAGCCCTTTAAGAGGTAATTGGGCTTAGTTTTTTGTGGAAGTGTTAAGTGGGAAAGGTTTGGAGACACACACAAACATGTTAAACAGCCAGACCCAATCTGCACTTTTTTTTTTTTTTTTTAGTGATACTTTTAAACTTAAACGACTAGAGACCTATCTCCAGGCATGTATGTGATACCAAGGTGTCTACATTACTCGACCTGGCCCATCTGGCATATTTCACACAAAGGCTTTTATAGAATTTATAGTGGTCTTTTCCTGATTTTAGGCACATGGGATAGATTGCACTTCTTAAGATCTATGGTTTAGGGAATAATAATTATCAAAACCACATCCAAACAACAACTGGTTTCACTTGGCTAACTACCCTGCACGTCACCCAGCTGCTCATGGATCAATCCCTGGGTGCTGGCAGGTTCTTCGAAGTCGATGGATTTGATTTTCACCAACCTTTTGAAATTTGCAGTCAATCGTAGCAATAGATGTGCTGTTATTCTGGTATTTCCTATAACGTCCCACGTCGCTTATGAGGCTGCCCAGAGACTAGGCTATATGTGTGATGCCATCTATGCTTAGTATGACGCATTTTGGAGCTTAATAGGTTCCGAGATCAAAACCCTGAGGCCTGGGTTTGGATGGTGCGCCCCTTCGCCTTGAGCAAAAGAAGACAATATCATACTGGGTGATTTGGATCGTTACGTTTCCTTACGCTGAGCTTGCTAAGCTAGAACACTCGGAGTATGTCTCTCAAGAGTAAGTATATGTTTTACCAAAAAAAATAAAAAATGAGAGAAAGTATGTCATATTTAGAGGGGGCATTTGGAAACTCTAAAACATAAGATCTTAGTTATAAACTAAAGTTTATTTACACATTAGATTGTTGAGGAAATTAATGGGAAAATCATCTTTAGATGTTTGGTTCATCAAAAAGGCCGTCATAGTTTCAACATGACCCTTCAACCATTATTTAATTACTTTTATTTGAGCAACGCTATCGTTATTGATTTCAGTTCGGGAAGAGGAAGAGATGAACATAGATATCCTTGCTCCAAACAAAAATGAAAAATAAGATTGATAAACCTCTAAACTTTGAAATTTTTTTTTCTTCTAAAGAAAATAATGTAAGTCTTTTTTTAGTTAAAGTAGACGGAGGTAAATAACATAAAATTATACATGTTTTAGATAAAAATGGATTCATAAAAATTTTAAAATGTTGAATCACCTTATGAGCCTTAGGAAAGAACAGATATTTTTTTCTAACTTTACCGAACATTCTGTCTGTAAAATAGAACTTCAAAGTTAGTGCCTTTTATTTTAAACCTTAATCTAATTATCTCTGATTAGTTATGCTACAGTATATAATTATTTGTGTCTTTCTTTTTCAATCCTCATTTTATATAACATCTTCTATATGGAGTGAAAGATGGGTTATTCAAGTTCAATGGGGTTGCCACTTAGTGGGGGTCCGACGACCCTTTTGAACCGAACCGATATATTCTTTTCACTCCTGAAAACATTGTCGATGAATACTTGCAGGTGCCCGAATCTGAAGATACTGTTTTTTCCAAATTTAGAGGAAGATGAAGGTATGCAAGTACCTAAACTCTTCTGCAAGTGGATGAAGCTCGAAAGGTTATGTATGAGTACCCCTCGCTCTTCATTCAAAAGTATTCTAACAGAGATCAACAGACAGTACGACAACTTTATTGGGCTTGAGTTGATCTATAGGATCACAATGTTTCCTTTTGATGTTGCGAACATAGTCAATACAATGCCACTTCCATTTTTGAAACGCCTAGAAATGTACAATTTATATTTCAAAAAGGAGGCCTAGTCAACTTATTGGAGGGCTGTGAGGTGTTGGAGAATTTGTTCATGGAGGGTTGTATATTTTATGTGAATGAGGGGTCGACCTAAATTAATATTAGAGTCAGCCCAAAAGTGTAATATGCCTTTGTCAATGTATGCAGTATATGCCTTTGTGACGGCTAGCATAGAAGAGTTTTTTAATTTTTGGGTATGAGGCATAGAAGGGTTTGTTTTTTAAATTGATAGTATTAGAATGATTTGTACTGTACAAATAGGTTGAGTTTAAGGGAATTTTCCCAAATATGATAGATTAGACTTCGCTATCCCTATCCTCCTCATGAATGTGTAATGTGTGCAGTTTTCAATTTAAGCAGCAAAGGCATGACCATGCTCAGCCTGAGCCCATAAATAAAGCTATATTTAGTTTAAGGCTATATTTTGAGATACAAAATGAGAAAAAATATAAATATAAAACAAACAAACATATCATTTTTTTCATTTTTAAAATTATATAAATATAATTTTCATTTTTACAAGATGGGCACACATATGAAATATTCAACTAATTTTCTCTGGTTTTAATGGCCGAGCGTAGAAAATCTTAGCAGTCACGTATTAATATTCCTTTACAATTTATTTAATATTTTTATTTTAAACTTTAATTATTCTTATCATGGCCCGCATTAAGAAATTTTAAATTTATTTTTTATGAATAATATTATCTATATTGACGAACCTTTTTTTTTTTTTGCACTAGGGCCCATATCCCCATTTACCATATCCTAATGTCTAAAGCCACCTCATTGCTTAATAGGGCCCATACCCAATTACCATATCCTGAGATCTTGTCAGCATCGTGTCAATCCTCTTCCGCTCTCTAAAGTGCCAAAATCTTAATTTAAATCCAAATAAGCATCTCACCTTAATATTAGAGATAAGGGTGGGGGCCCTCACATTTAAGTTGTTGGACATAAAGACAATGAAGTGTACCTCATCCTATGTACTTGAAAAGGTACATTTCCTTATCTTTATGTGCAAAAAAGAGAGTGTCCCTCACCCTATGGTGAGTGAAAGATGCATATGAACATTCCTCTCTCTTTCTAAATATATATATATATATATAAAACATGGAATACTAACTCTTTTTACAAATAGCACATTCATGCAGTAGGTTAATTTTTGGTGGGAGTGGAACGCACATTTGGGCCCACTCCTTGTATCTCGTGGTTTCTGAGTTTGGATTTGGGACGAGATTATCCAAATCCAAGCCAAGGTAGGACAGTTTAACTTGGAAATAGTGAAGGATAGAGCTAAATTTTTAAAGGAGACAAAGGCAAAACTAACTATTTCCTTAGCTCTTGCATGGTACTCTATATTATTCATCTTGTTTTTTTTATTTTATTTTATATAATCTCGTATTATATATGTCATTAATTATGGATTTTGTTGGAGAAAACTATTCCATATAATATATATCATGGTCATTGATTATCCAAAAGAGCCGGACCATTCAAGAGCTAGATCATTGCCTAGTATCATGGTGAGTATAATAATAAAAATAAAAAAAATAATAATAATCATTATTATTATTGAGATTATTATTTTATACGATAGCTTCTGTTAGAGGGGCCCACCAAATCAACCCAAATCTTTATCTTTTCCTTACTTCTTCACTCATCTTGCTTCCTCTACAAATCTTTTTTTATTTATATTTTAATATTTTTTGTCTATATATTTTTTTATATGTATGGATATTGCTTTTATATGTATTGAGACGTATATTTTTTTTCATGTGTTTTAATATATTTTCATTTGATTTTTCAAATTTGATTGTTATTCCATATATATTTTAATATACATCACTTAAAAAAATCTCTCTAATTAAACATGCATTATATTATTTAGATAGTCCTTAAATATTATATAAAAAATAAACAGTGAAAACTTGATTTATATAATTTAAAAAAATGAAAAAAATGATATATATTTTTGTTTTATACTTTTTTTTTTCAAATTTTGTATCTCAAAGGATAGCCTTAAATCAAATATAGCTTTATTTTATTTGTGGCCCAGGCTAAGCACCGGCCTTTATTGCTAGTTTGTATAGTATCATAGTAACTTGGAGCCATTTGCGTTGCCCTCGCATGTTGTTTCTGCTAGTTTAATATAAACAAGGGCATTTTCCACCCCCCACCAATTTGAGGAGTTGATTAATAGTTATATGGGTAAATAAGAACACATAGTGGCATGAGTTATAGTATGAGCGCTCACTCAAACAAAATATAATTACTAGAAGCCTAAGCCTTGCCCAAGCATGAGTTGGGCCTGAAGTTGCTGGCTTAAGCGTAGCCCGCATTGAAACGATCAAGACCAAGACTGACCCATGATAGACTTATAGAATAATAAAAAAACAGAGAGTTTCTTACCCAGTCCTAGGTCAGCTCAATTGGTCTGGTCATATCATCTTCTGCTAGAGGGCATGGGTTTGAGTCCCCCCGTTTCTACTCCCTCCCTTACAATTATTTGTATTTCTGGCTCTCAACCACTTAATCCAAATAAATAGAATCTTAACACGGCCTATCTATTATAACCTAAACCACATGTCCAACCTAAAGCGGGGCGGGGCGGGCTAGATCCATGTGCAACCTTACCAAAAAAAATTTCCTTTTAAAAGAAAAATTGAAAAAAGGCTACTCTTTCACCTTTTGACTCCACCAACCTTTAATTATTTTTTTTATCTCTTTTATTAACCATTCACTTCACTTCATCGGTAAAGTAAATTTACCAAACAATCGATTTATTGTCTAAGTTTTGTGATTTGGTGCTATCGCATTTAAATGTTAATCATTCTTCCCCTTACAGCTGTATTCATCATCGGCATAACTGATAAAAATGTAAGTTTTCATCCTCTCAGAGCAGAGGAAAATTTGCAAATGCTACAAATCTTCCTGGACATGGAGTGATAATGCAGGTTGCAAGTTTTCCTCTTCTTAGAGTGGAGGAAAAATTACAAATGCTACAATTCTTCCTGAACACGGAGTGATGACGGTGCATGCAAGTTTTCCTCTAATCAAAGCAAAAGAAAAGTTGCAAATTCATCTTTTCCACCTATACAAGCTGACATTTCATTTTCCTTTAACATAAAACTAGCAACAAATGTCTCTGCTAAGCCTAAGCCTAAAAATAAAAATATATTAAAATTTAGATAAGTATTATTAGAAAGAAAATAAATCTCAAAGAAATACAAATTTATGCAAAAGAAACGAATCTTTTAGATTTTTTTTATTTAATCATCTCCACTTGTCTGGACCCAAGGAAAAGAAAACAAAATCCATTTTGTCCTTTTCTTAAACTACTTTCTCTCCACCTTAGTTTTTGTAAAATGAAAACATTAAACTTTTGTGATGGTATGAGTCATACCAACCAGTCCTCGTGATCCGTGCCAACACAAAACACTATTGGTTATCTGGGACTAATTCTGGATCCAATTGATCCCTGATGGAATTTTCTATTTCCATGCATTTTGTGAATTTCGTTTCTTTTTCAATTCTCTTTGTGGGTGCGGTCAACGGTCCATCTAAAACTTTAAAAATACAAACCAATGAACCCAAGTTTTGTCCAACCCGATGAATTAGCCAACACTCAATTCCTAACATGCTCTTATATCATGATTAGTGTGTGACAAATGATGAACATAGATGAATATCTATTGTTGAATTGTACAAGTGAATTATCAAGTTTATGGAAATTTTAACTTCACACGTGACATTCTATGGAAAAGCCCATTTGTAGAATTCAGTTGTTCATCGAGTTGGCTCGAATTTCAATGCGGGCGTATCTCGCTCTTCGAGATGAGTATAGTCTTGGGCTTGGGGCATGACAAAAACTGTCTACTTGAGGCTTTCCCTTGGCCCGTAATTTCTAACACAACGTTAGAGTTCTTTCTCATCCTTTGCCCTCCACCTGAGCTGCATAGGAAAGGCTCAAATCTAATCGCAGGGAACAGTAAAGCTTCATAGGGTCTTTCTGTGTAAGTGCATATAATTTGCATCTTTACAGACATGTCTACTTGACCGAGCCTCTCTGCGGGACAATGCCTGTGCAACATTAGAGAAAAAAGAAGAAGAGCAATACATGAATACAGAACAGACGTTAGTGTGAGGGTCGATGTCTTGTAAAGGGTCTGTTTATAAAACACTGAACAGATGAGAGGGAAAATGGTTCTTTCATTCCTGGTTTTGAAGATTTCCATGTCCAAGTCCAAAGCGTCAATAGCCTGCTAATAATGTAATATTGCTATTTTTGAGGTAGTTGCAAAACTATAACAAAAAATGTGTATTCAATTTTCTTTTTATAAAAAAAGTACAAAACCAAGTAAGGATGATGACCTTCACAATGTGGTCTTTCCAATCTGTATATTCACTTGTCTGAATACATCAAGGCGTGCCCCACATCTAAGTTTCCAGACCAAACCGCCAACCAGAAACAAAGTCTGAACGATCAGACCACTCAAAACTGGCCCCTTCATAGGAGTCCGGATCCTCTTGAGTATTTTCCCTCGGAGACCATGACTGGACCAAATCAAGGTCTGCCATGTCACCGTGAGGGAAATACTTAGATGATCCCGATTCAGTTTTGAAAGATAAACTAAGCTAACTGAAGGGCCTTCTCATTAAGCCCTCTAGGAATAAAACTGAACTCTCCTCTATGATATCCAAAATAACAGAATTAATGGACCATTCATCATAACCCTTGATGGCTATTAGTGAGTAAGATGATTTAATTGCTCTAAGGCTCACTTGAATGATTTTCAAGCTGTTTTATATCCTTGTTGTATAGAGTGATGTGTACGATGTTTGACAACTCCATCAAAGCTAAGCATTTAGGGCCTATAGCAAAAGGTTGTCACTTGTATTGTCCCTTGATGTTGAAGTGTCAACAAATGGAGAAGTGGACAAGTACTATAAATCAAACCACTTAGACCAATCTCAGCACATGGAAACGTTTAAACATCACTTGCGTTGTCCCTCAAAAGCCTTCGAATTGTTCCACCAATGACATGGAGACACTGTAAGCACATGGAAAGAGCATAATAAGCAGATGGGAATGTCCACAAAAAATGTCCAGACTCTCCTGATAGACCTACTGTTGGGCAATTTATAGAATTGCAACTGTGCAAATTACAGTCCTCAATGGGCTAGCCCAAGGTCATCCCGATGCATTCATTTCTATTATAGGTACTGAAATTAGGCCCAGCATGGAGCTGTGGGCTTTCATACTAGAACAAAGCCCATACCATTTGATAACAATAACAGCTGTTTTCAGACAGTGGAGATTCAAGTAGAGAGGAGTTTACATGTTAAAGGTAAAAGAACGAGACTAAGTTGTGGGCTTTCAAATAGAAGCCAAAGTCAGCCCATCAATGAAATGCGCATCATTTTAAGCCCAGTCCTGGTCAATAGGGCTAAAATCTGTTCTAGTCTGGGTTGAAGTGGATTGGGCCAAGAGGCCTGATGGCAATCTCAGCCATTGGCAGCCTTTGTGGTAACTCACCTCTAGCCCTTGTGGATTTGGATATATTCCAACTGAACATATTGGAATGAGACACTGTTTTAGGGACTGCGGTTTCTGGATTGGAAGCAAGTGGGCTAGCTTTGGCCCATGTATACTTAAAGGTCGATGAGCCAGGTTGGGCTGCCTTGTTAAACTAAGCACGACTGGGCGAATGTACTTGTGAGTAGTGTAGGCTAGTGTTGGACCTAGATTGTGGTTCTTATCACATGGGCTGGGACTCAAAGATCTTGGAAAAACACTGTGTTAAACTTCAATTAGACCGTTTGAGTTCATTCATGATTATCCAACTGGTGGGCCCTACGTATCATCCATATCAAATGGTTTGCAGATTTGTCAAAGCACAGGCCTTTTTAGCTTCAATTTTGTACAGATCGGGCTGGATTTTTTATACTGTGGGTGCAAAAATTATGTTGTCAGAAGCCTGAGGCCCAGCCCATTGACAGCTGTGTTCGGAGCATGTGTTATGTGGCATAATGGTTATCTGCTGTCGAGCCACATTGATGTCAAAAGATCAACCCGGCTCAACTTTGGGTAAGTCGCTTCAACTTGAAAGGAAAGGAGTGGAACATATCTAGCCGAGTTTGCCCAATTCTAGGTCAAATTGCTCTGGTTAGGGATGACTGGGTGGACGTGACATCCAATTACCCCCAAGTTGGATTTAGGTGAATACAAATTGGACTTACTTGGGGCCATGTTGGGATGTTTGGGATCCATTGACTGAATATCCTTTACACAAGTTAATAGGACCCATTAAATGAGTATCTTGCACTATTTATTTTTGTCTAAATGGGATCCACCGTAAGCGACCAACTTACCCAACCCATCGTTAATTTGTTTAATGTACATGAGATCCATCACCTCCAACCCATCCACACTTCTATAGAACCCACTATTCACATATTTCTCTAATGGGTCTCATACACGTATAGATTAATTAGAACTGATGGGCATTATTTGGGTCCACTATCATTTCACTATTTATCTGATCCCACAATGATTATGTTACTTAAGTGGGCCCACCTTAAGATTTTATTTGACTGTTAATGAAAGGACATTTTGGTAATTCAGGAGTTAATTTCTCAAACAAGCATATTTCAATGAAAATTTAATTATATATATATTTGAATGGTTAAATTAATTCATGATCTCATGACTAATTAGTTCTTATTTGAGGGCCCTCACCCTTACTATTAGGATTTTGTGTGTTGGCTAAATTCATGGGTTTGACAAAACTCTAGGGGTCCATTGAGTTGTTTTTAATATTTAGAAAATAACTCTGAAGATAGAAGACTAGATGAATTAAAAGAAGAAAGCTGGGAGATAACTTGGTGAAAGTTCGAATCATACAGAATGTGGTTTGCTCGAGTGACCAGTGCATTCGCTCGACTTACCTTTTGTGATCGCTCGAGTCATGATCTGATTCAAATACCGTGGCTTGTTCACTAGAGCGAACTCGCAGGTCGCTCGAGCGAACTTGGGCGCAAAATTAGAAACTTGCCCAGTTTTCTCTCCTGATTGTCTCAAGTTTGTGTTGCTAATTCATAATAATATTATAACACATGAGGCACGAATCCAATGCTATATAAAGGACTCAAGGGCTGTTCTAAACATACACATCACCGTTCAATTTCTGAATTAGAGATTTAATTGAGAGAATTCCTCTCTAGAGATTTATTAAGAAGTTGTGCTGCCAAGTTATCTAGAGCCAGTGTCTTTTGCATCCTTTATAGAAGATTATCTTCTTGCGAGAAGATCTGACGATTCAAGCGTTGGACTGAGTCTGTTGCAATCAGTAGTATGAAGTCGTTGAAGCGTGAAGCAACACAAGGTAACTTTAGTCCTTAGGTAGGGAATATCTGTGGAAAAAATTTGAATTTCTTGTAATTACGAGATTCATAGTGCTTGATTAGATCTAGTTTGGATTCGTGGTTTTTCACCCGGTTAGGGTTTTCCATGTAAAAATATGGTGTCTTTGTAGTATGTACCTGTTATTTTATTTCCGCTGCATATTTATTGTTTTTGCACACTTTTTGGGCTGATTTATTGAGTGGACCAATTTAGAGATCTCGCATATCCTAAACTTTCAATTGGTATCAGAGCAGGTTGTACTAAGTTATTGTGTTTGATCCAAAGAGAAAGGTATTGCTTTGAAAGCTATATCAGAATCAAGAAAGAAACCTGAAAAGAAAATTGAGCCTGATTCTGACTCTAAGGCTGAAGATGATATAGCTGAACTGTTTAATTGCTTTAAGAAGTACATGAAATCAAAATAAGCCAAGAGGAAGAATTTCAAATCTGAAAAGAAAGATTCTACAAAAGGAACCAAGTGTTTTGAGTGCCAAAGTTATGGTCACTATGCTAATGAGTGTGCCAACAAGAAGAAGGCTCTCAACACAACTTGGGATGAAGAATCTTCTGAAGAAGAACAAGAAACAAAAAATTGTACTGATGCTTATTCTTCAGAAAATGTGAATGGCAACTTTGTAACTTTCTTGGCTAAGTCTCTGTCTGACAATGATACTGATGAAGATAATGAAGATGAGATGTAAGATGAAGAGAAAGATTGAAAAGAGTTGTATCATACTACTTATGCTAATTGTGTCTGTCCGATGTAAATTTTGATCCCCCCCCCCGAGAGGGGAATCGCCATTCAACAGTGTGAGATAAAAAAAATACATCGAAAATGACGATTCCGACTACCCTCAAAATCGACGGATCACGATCGCCAGTTACGGATTCGGCCGTAACACCGTCCTTCGATGAAAGCCGAAAGAATGCGGGAGGAAAATGGGGTGGGTTCTTCTCTCGTCTAATGTGCCGCCTGCGACACACGACGGTTGTCTTGTCACTTAATTTGGGTCTTTCAATTCGGGTCGAACTTGGGTCAAGGGTCAAATTATGGGCTTCAAGATGGGACCATAATGAACTAGGCAGGGGAAATCAACATCCAGGGTTGAACAGACTAGTTAAAGTTAAATCCAAGTATTCTAGGGGATAAGCTAATTTAAATGAAAATAAACTAAGAAAATAAGGGGAAAGGTGTCAAATATTTAGGAGAGGATCAACCCCATTTCTGGGTACCCCCTTCAATGTCCTTTGATGACCTAGGGTTTAAAGGTTGATTCTTCAAATCGAAAGAATGATGCAGACGAAACTTCGATTTGTGATTTTTGTGGTTTGCGTGCGATACGCAGGTGAAAAGTGCATGGCTGATGATGGGCCAGAAGTAAAATAAAAATGGCCGATGTTGGGCCGGGATTGATTGAGGGTGGCCGATGATGGGCCGGTAGTAAATAAACCGATATTGGGGTATGTGAAATCACTCGTCTCATTTCGTCATTCTCATTAATTCAGATTCTCGGAATCAGCCTCTACTCCCTTTAATCATTAAGTTCAGATAAATATTTGGCACCAGAGGTGGAGGAAAAGAAAATCAAATACTTTTGGGATTGGTTTTGTTGGTTTTATAGTTTTTTTTTTATTTTAATAATTGAGGCTAGAAGGGCCTAACTAAAGGAGTTCCTACTTTGATTCAATCTAATTGTTCCATTTCCCTAATGGATCTCTACCCTATCCTAAGGTCCTAACGGCCCACATCCGCTCTCCTGATCCCTTAGCGGGGCCCGGAGAGAAAGTGGGACCTAATCAGTTGGGATTAATAAAACTAGGGTAGTCTAAGCTGGCTAGGGGAGACCCTCTAGGTTCGGGGTCTAACCTAATCAGTCTAGGCTACTGTCTAATTTCCAACTCCAATTTATTAATGTTTTGGTTTTTTTAATATCTTTTACTTTGTTTTTGGTATTTTGGATTTTTATTATTTTTTATTTGTTTTTATGTTTATTCATAGGGCCTAAAATCCTAAATTGATTTATCCTAATGAAATGGGAAGAAGAGGGGAATAAAGTTCTAATTTTTTATTTTATTTGATTATCCTGAATAATCTTGAATTTCCTAAATGGGGTTCCCTAATCCTAGTGAGAGGGGAGGAGAGAAAAGAATTCTATTTAGCCTAATTATTTTTAGTTGATAGGATAGTTAAAGTTCTGTTGTTTAATTAATTAATTAAAATTTTTTTTACCCTTTTATTATTCTTTATTTTTTTTTGTGCTTTATTATTATTATTATTATTATTTTGAATTATGCAATGTCAAATTTCATCTAAAAGTGGATGAAAAATAAAATGAAACGAAGAAAATTACAACTAAGTTGCATGATGAATATGCATGTTAATGCATGGGCATATTTTTTATGCATGAACATATTTCAAAAAGGAGAAATAATTTAAAGTAAATAAGGATTAAAAAAAAAGGATTAAATTAAGTGCAAGGGCATATTCAGTTGCATGTGCATATTTGGATGCATGCAGTATCATAAAAAAGAAACAATAAACAAATATGGATCTAAGTTCAATGCAAGAAAATGAAATAGGTATGCATGGGTTCGGTTTAGATGAGTGCGCTAGTCCGATGGGTGCAATAGGTGGGTTTAAGTGGAGAAAGGAAGAATGGGGATGGCTGTGATGGAATGGGAATGTGCAACGAAGGTGTGGTGCAGTGCAGCAGTGAAGTGGCATGATAAGGGAGGAGGAGAAGGAAAACAGAGAAAAAGAAGTTGGGGGCGTGTGTAGGCTGTTGGCGGGGGAGGTGGAGAAGAGGGAGGAAGAGAGTGCAGTGTGGTGCAATGAGGAGGAGTGGTAAGGTGAGGTGGGTGTGGTGCCAGCAGGGTGCAGTGGAAGTGGGGAGAGAGAGAGGGGGACGGTGTACAGTGGGTGCGTGTGGGTGCAAGGTAATGAAGAGAGGGGAAGAAGGGCGTACCTGTTGGGGAGTTCTCTGGCGGCGCTGAGTGCAAGGGAGGACGGAGAGGCACTGGGGCATACAAAGGTGGGTGTTGGCGTGGAGGTCCGGGCTTCCACAGTGTCTCTGCGCTCGTCCGGCGGTGCTGAGGAGGGAGATGAAGCAGAGGATGGTGTCTGGGGGGTGCTGCGTGCAGATGTATAAAGATGGAGGTGTGCGCAGGGGAGGAGAAGAAGAAGAGAAGGAAAGAAGAAAGAAAGAAAAGAAGATGGGTTCAGGGGGAGTGCAGGCGGAGAAAGGGGAAGATGGAGGAGAAAAGGAGAAAAGAAAACGAGGGGGCGGTGCGGCAGTGATGCAGGTGGAGCAGCAGGGAAAGAAGAAGAAGAGAAAGGAAGAAGGGAGGTAGAAGAAAGAGAAAGGAGATGGGGAGGCAGCGTTGCCGCCCGTGGGCGCAGGGCGGAAATAGAGGGGAGAGAGCGAGACGGAGAGAGTGGTAGAAGTAGAGAGAGACCGACCAGGGAGGGAGAGGGGTGAGAGTGAGAGCGCAGAAGAGAGAGAGTGGCAGAGAGAAAGAGTGCGTACAGAGAGAGAGAGAGAGGGAGCAGGAGAGAGAGGAGAGATAGAGAGAGGGACGGTGTGCAGTGGGGTAGAGGAGAGAAGAAAGAGCGTGAGAGAGGAGAGACAGAGAGAGTTAGCGAGAGATGGGGAGAGAGAGAGGGGGGGGGACGGTGTGCAGTGGGTGCAGGTGGTGGGGAGGAAGAGAAGAAGGCGTACCTGGTGCAGGGGGAGATGTCCGGCGGCGCGAGGAGGAGGAAGAAGGTGCTGCTGCGTGCGTCCAGCGGTTGCTGCGTGCGGATGTGTGGTGGTGCGTGCGAGGGAGACGAGGACGCCCACGGCCTGGGATGAGGAAGATGCGTTGGGTGAAGGAAAAGAGGACGATGATGGGGAGAGAGATGGAGATGGAGTGATGGGTTACAGGAGATGGGTTGGGTGGAGGATGAAGGGCGTAGATGGGTTGCGGGGGAGACGGGGTTGTGAGATGGAAGGGAGAGATGGGAGATGATGCGTAAGAGGACTGCACCTGGGTGATTGGGAAGATGAAGATGGGAGCTGGATCTGGGAGGCCTGGGATCAGCGCAGGGATGTGAACAAGATAGAGATGGTGGGCGGCTTCTGCGTGAGGAAAGGAAGATGATGAGAGGGAATGATGGGTGAGAGAGAGAGAGAGATTCAGGGGGTCTATGGTCTGCGCCTGAAGAGGATCGAGATGAGGGAGAGGGTTTAAGGGGGAGATAGAGACGAGGGGATCTGGGATTCTACTTCCCCAGATCCCTGGGCTCTTTCTCCCTTATCCGGGCGACGGGTCAAGCGGTTTGGGCTCAAGGGGTTTGGATCGGTTGGCCTGGTTTGGATATGGGTTTGGGTTAGAGCTTGGATCTAGGTTTGACTCAGGTTTGGGTCAGGTGCGGTCTAGACTTGGCCTAATGAGTTGGATCGGGTCAGGTTCAGCTTGGGCTGGAGTTCATTGGGTCAGGCCTGGTGGGTTTGGATTTAAAAGAAACTGGTTTGGGTCGAGAAGGTGGGGTCCAGTGGAGATTGGTCGGGTTATCACTAATGGGGCCCAGGTTTCGTAGATTTCAATCTGCTTGTCGGATTTTGACGTTCCACATATCGATGGAAAGCTCTCGGCGAGCAGATCCCGATGAACCAATTTTCAGGGCAATCGGAGGTCCAGAGATGATAGGTGATTTTTCACGCGAGCGTCCCGGGGGTGTGGGACCCGCTGTCATGATTTTTGATCCGCCTGTCAGATCTTGGAGTTCTATATATGGGCGGAAAGCTCTCGACGAGTAGATCATGATGTGCCAATTCCCTGGGTGATCAGAGGCCTAGAGACGATAGGTGATTTTTCACGCGGGCGCCCCGAGTTGTGGGATCCGCTGTCATGATTTTAGATCCGCCCGTCAGATCTTGGAGTTCTATATATGGGCAGAAAGCCCTCGACGAGTAAATCATGATGTGCCAACTCCCTGGGTGATTAGAGGCCTAGAGACGATTGGTGACTTCTGACTCGGGGCCTAATCAGGACATTATTAAATAGGGTGGACTGAATTGCCCCTCATAGGGTGCCAAAACGAGGTGTCTACAGTGTCAGGATGACCAAGTATGGTAACAAGATCACTATCAAGTTCAAGACTGCTCAAGAAGAAAATTCTATCCTAAAAATAGAATTAATGCAAGCGCTTAATCAGGTTCGTCTCTTGGTAAAGTCAGAAAAGCTGTTTGGTTAAAAATTTGACTACTGATGGTCAAAAACTTGAAAAGGCTGAAAAGAAATAGTGAATCTGAAAAAAGAGATAGTGATGATGAATGCTGAAAATCAAGACCTGAAAGGAAGACTGAAGATCACTCTGTCTGAGTTAGAAGTCAAAGAGGCCTCTCTAAACAAGATGAACACCAGTTCGAAAATTCTTACAAACATCTTGGGTAATCAGAAGTCTCATTTTGACAAAAGCGGTCTTAATTATTATTATGGTGCATCCACTTCAAATGCTAACGGTAAAATAAATTTTGTTTCAAGTGTTGCACATACTACTCCATATGTTGCACATGTTAATAATGTGATGAGTAGTACTAAGAAAAACATTGTGTCACCTGTTGCTCGCACATCCACTTGTCATCATTGTGGAAAGAAAAGACACATTCGTCCCCATTGCAAGAAGCTGAATAGTCTACCTAAGACCAAGTAATGGCGGAAGAATTTTTCTCCACCCAAGACGACTCCAATTTGGGTTAGAAAATCTGATTTGCCTAAGGAGTTTGCTCACTCTGTGCTGAGAGATCAAACTATACAAGTGTGTGTGGCTAATTATAATAAACCCTGATCAAGGAGGTCAAACTCCCAACCCCCAGTGCTGATATGAAGATTCATTCAGGGGGAGTTGAAATTGAGGGGGAGCTATTGCATCCAGATTGATAAAGTTGCATGATATTTGTTTGTCAATTATGGACAAAAAAGGGAGAAGGGTGACAAATCAAGGGGGAGAACAAGAAGTCAGAGACAATGCAGATCTACATGTGCTGATTGCCATTTTTTTTTTTAATTCCAATGTATTTTGGGTTTTATTTTGGGTAGATCAAATTGTATTATCGTAGGGAGTTTTGTCCATGAATTGTCAAAGGGGGAGATTGTTAGGATTTTGTGTATTGGCTAAATTCATGGGTTGGACAAAACTCTACGGTTCCATTGAGTTGTTTTTAATATTTAGAAAAGGACTGTGAAGATAGAAGACTAGATGAATTAGAAGAAGAAAGCTGGGAGATAACTTGGTGAAAGTTCAAATCATACAGAACGTAGTTCACTTGAGCGACCAGTGCATTCGCTCGAGCGAACCCCAAACAGAAGCTCTTTCGCTCGACCCACCTTTTATGATCGCTCGAGCCATGATCTGATTCAAATACAGTGGCTTGTCCGCTCGAGCAAACTCTCAGGTCGCTCGAGTGAACCTGGGTGTAAAATTAGAAACTTGCCCAGTTTTCTCTCCAGATTTGTCTCAAGTTTGTGTTGTTGATTTCTAATCATATTATAACACATGAGGCACGAATCCAATGCTATAGAAAGGACTCAAGGGCTGTTCTAAACATACACCTCACCTCTCAAGTTCTGAATTAGAGATTTAATCGAGAGAATTCCTCTATCGAGATTTATTAAGAAGTTGTGCTGCCAAGTTCTCTAGAGTCAGTATCTTCTACATCATTTGTAAAAGATTATCTTCTTGGGAGAAGATCTGAGGAGTCAAGCGCTGAATTGAGTCTGTTGCAATCAGCGGTGTGAAGTCGTTGAAGCGTGAAGCGACACAAGATAACTTCGATCCTTAGGTAGGGATATTTGGGGAAGAAATCTGAGTTTCTTGTAATTGCGAGATTCATAGTGCTTGATTAGATCCAATTTGGATCCGTGGTTTTTCACCCGTATAGGGTTTTCCACGTAAAAATCTGGTGTCTTTGTAGTGTGTGCTTGTGATTTTATTTCCACTGCATATTTATTATTTTTGCACACTTTTTGGGTTGATTTATTGAGTGGACCAATTTAGAGATCTCGCGTACCCTAAACTTTCACTTACTCTTATAGTACCGTGAGAGTAACTCTTATGAAAGCGTCTTCCATATACAAGTACTCCATGTTGAAAGAATCACAAATTAATTTTCCGTTATTTACTCAGATATTATTGGAGTGCCATATACGGATTTCTTTTTATTTAATTATGTTATGATATGAATTTATATTCTAAAGATTAGATAAATGGGTTTATCATCCAATCAGGTCATGTATATTTTTTATTGATTAATACTTAATTTGGATATGAATTCTAATTTATTATTCAAGTTGCATGAGACCTATCTGTTCGCTTTGCTAATACCTCTTATCTACTAGTAATTGTTTATTGCAATGAACAAAATAGCTATTAATTATAGGTAACTTAGGCTATTAGAATGAACAGACTCTCATTTATTTGTAAAACAATTTACTTGCACTCGATTTGCAAAGATCCAAACTTCAGCAACCCCCAATCCATACTTCACATCTCATCCACTCTCTTAAATTGGCATCAGCTAGATGGGCCCTATATTGCTGTAGATAAGGACTCCACCTTTGTCAAGTTTTATATATTGCTGCAAAATATTGGGCAGTGGATTAATTATCTAGCTAATTAAAGACACACATAAACAATAGACATATATATTTACTAATCTTATTAATGCTATGAACTTGGAAGCTAGTGGGATTAGACAGAATCCAACCTCCTTTTGGTTTGCATTTGATTTCATTGTTGAATCTAATTCTTGCAATAATTACACTCTTGACTCAAGAATAAAAAACAAAAACATCTTCTATAGTCTCTTGCTATTATTATTATTATTATTGTCGAGGAAAGAAGGTTTTATATTAATTGAAGAAGAGCAATATTACAACCATCAAAATCCCTATATTAACCTTACAATCCATATTCTTGTATTTCTGAAAAAGGTTGTATCTTTCTAGATGTCTCTTTTGTTTGGACTTATGTTTTCCGGCATTGGTTGCCTGTGCCAGATCTGTAATCTTCATTTGGCTTAATGAAATTCACTTCTTGCTTACCAAAAGAAAAAAAACTGTCTCTAGTTACTTGAATGCACTTGTCCAAGTTACTACTCCCAGTGGCTCGATAAATTTATTTATTTTTCACATGTATCAAGACCTCGGTATTCATTTCCAAAGAAAATGGATTATGATGTTTGGAGCATTATTTTATTTCTTTCTAAAAAAGATGACATTCTGTTGACCTAATCATGATGTATTCTTCTATAAAAAAAAATAGCGTCGATAGAATTAAAATCATTTCAGTCCAATTCTTCTAGGTGATCCATGAGGAACAAGGTCAAAATTGAGTTGGAAGATAAATCGCCGAATGAATCTCCATCTTGGACCCCACATACAGGTTAACTAGAGCAGATAGGATTTGATAAAAATAGAATCATTCTGTCCTGTTCACTTATGGAATTTTTCAAGGGTACTCCGCCAAGGGGGCTTGGACGCATTAGAGACCCATTTTCTCTTAACACACTTAACACCTAAGGTTATGTCCCTATAAATTAAGGTGAGAAGTAGGGTTCCAACCAACCAGCCAAACCCCTGTTCTCATGTTTGCTCATGGATGTACTTGTGAAGTTTTTAGCTTTGTAAGTAATATGTCACAGGGTAGGTTTGTAAAATAGAACATGTGGTAGTGTTTGTGCACCCACAAACCTTAGCGGATATAAAAGAAGTTTCGGGTTAATTTTCATTTCCCATCCCCTATCAACCAATTGCAATGCTCGTTGGCCTAGACTCTTTTATACAAACCTCCTTCTACATCTACTTGGGGTAGTGGGCTATCGAAATTTGTAGACATCATCTTTTTCCAAAAGCTATGGAGAGGCAGTAGAGAATCCATATCGTCAATGAAATCCTTAGCTGGCCCCTCGTGATTACATAGGCGTTTAAGGTTTATCTACTGAGGAAATAAAATAATGAGCCTACCAATGACAAATTCAAATACTCACATGCAACTCTCTCTCCATGTGTTTTACTCGCTCTAATTTGACACTTTCTAAAACACACCACTTGATTTAAATTATGAAAGATAAAGTACTAAGGGCCCGTAATTGAATATATAGTAGGATTGTGTTTGTATAAGCAACTAAAAATGAAAAACTAAAGATCATTATAAAAAAAAAAAATGAAACAAAACACCCAGCTATCACCAACGTAACTCAATACCTAGAAAGCTAAAATCCCATGGATCTCATATCTTTCATCCCTCACGTCGTATCCATCACTCCTCACCTCTTTAATAATAATTTGATAGAGCTCATTTCACTAAAATTCTCATGTATTCAACTCCTACGTATTTTATGCAAACAAACAAGCCTCAAGGGTTAGATCTAGTCCTTAATATTCGAGGCAAAATACTTCCAGGGCAACTTATTGTTCCATAGGCTATTGAAGCAGTAGCCCTATCTATTTCTCCTTAAACCCTTGAATGACATCCACCAAAAGTGGCCCCAGAAGACATATTCTTATTTGAAAATAAACACCACCAACCTCTTCAATATTCCCAAAATGTCAAAATGTTTTTCAATCCATGGAGCGGTCCCACCACTTTAGGATGTAGCGAAGAGAACCATTCCTGATTCTGTAAACTTTTTTCCTACATGGACTTAACGAAGCCACCAATTATTATAGAAAAAGTGCTTAACACATCATGAACAGTAATAAGGCACCTAATACACCAAAGATTGTGCCCAAAACATCACACACATGCATGTGTCACGTAGTGGTAGTTATTAGATTTGTACCAAGAATCCTTGAGATGGGTCACTCACGTGGACCTCCATTTATTTATTTAGCCAAAATATATACAACAACAATGAGGTTCCAAAAAGAACTTGATTCTAAATTAAAAAGATTGTGTCATCAGGGCAAAGGCCAAGGCAACCTCCAAATGTTCATATTTGGAATGATATTCCAACCCTACAACAACATGGTCTAGTTAATAAAACTAATGGATTAATTCTAATAAAGAAAGACTAGTCATTATTGTAATATTTCTGTGGGCCACTCTATAATTATTTAGGTTCGGATGAAGGCACAACATGAATATCACATCTATCAAAAAAATCCAACAGCTGATTGGTAGAATGCCTACAAGTGGATGTTGAAAACAAGATTAAGCAAATTGATGTAATATGACATCACAAAGGCATGAATCACCTGAAACAAGTTTCAAGAGCATGTGTTACAGGTAGTGGTCGAATTAGATTGAAGTGAAGCTTACACAAAGAAATAAAAGAAATAGTTATTTTGAGCATTTTTCCACTTTAGATATGGGTCCCATTGATGAAGTTACTGTTGTTGGCTTAAAATCTATTTGTTTGCATAATTACATGAGGCATTTTTTTTTTTTTTTGGGGTGAATTGAATACATGTAAATTCACGGTCAAATGTGATCCATAAAAGGATTATTAAAGAGGTGAGTGGTGAAAGATATAAGGCAGTGATGTAGATGAAGACTTGACTTTACTAAGGATTTGAATTAGTAGAAAGATGGGTGGGTATTCTTTTCTTATGTTCCTTTGGTTAACGTAATTTGATCACATTTTTTGACATTCACCTTTGATACTTTATTTTCTTCTCCTTATTGAATTGCGAAGTCTAAAACCATTATGTAAGTGCTTTGAGGCTTCAAACTCACTATAATTTTAACTATATAAGGGTGGGGTGTGGCGGGGGTTGACCAATAATATTTTATATTTGGGAAATAATCAAGTAAGAACTATAAGTGGGGCCCACCTAATCACCCAGTCCAAACCTTGCAATGGATAGGGACCCCCTTGATAGTTACACGCCCCAGGGTTTAGCACCAATGCGAATAAACTGGACCGTTGGATCGACTATATATCCATACGAATGAGCTGGGCTTGTCGGCTATGGATGAAGGGGTTAGAAGCATGGGATTGGGGCCAAACTTGATATTCAAGGTGGTCCCATATAGATTTTTCAATCCACATCGGTCCTATTCCAAAATGGGGCCCCCAGTGGGCCCCACAAAAAAGTTCTCACAGTAAGTCCGTGAGAACAATTGTCACTGGATCACACCCCTTTGTATTTATTAGTCTATAGTAATCACTTATTTGTTTATTTATTATTTCTTGCGATCGTTTAATGAAATCTGAAAAAAATAAAATTTACAATACCCCACCATTTTCAAAGACATAATTTCTCACCAAATCAAGACTTTGTAAGAGCAGTTTTTGAAACTAATGGCTCTCACTGTGAGGGTTCAACTAAACCACTCAAAATAATCATTTTATACTTGTTTTAGCGTGAAGGGGTATATCTCAATCTAATTGAAATAGGACGCATGCTAGATTGATCACATGTAAATTAACTAAGTTATCCATAATTATTTGATGGGCTATAATCCTCCAATAGGCATGGATGATTAAGACAAAAGGATTAATACTCATTCTCCAAGTCATAAAAATGTGAACAGTGAGGATTTTTTTTCCACATACAAAGAGACACGACTCACACTTGTAATGTAACAACAACTCACATATGCAAGGAGTAAGGAGTGAAGCCTGATCTCCGAATGAGAATTCTTTTGCCTTACCACAATAGTAGGGAGTTGTTCTCGTGAACAATGTAGATGAATACCTAATCTTTTGGGTCTCTTACTCGTGCTTGCAAGGGCTACAAAACTCCACTATGAAGTCCAGGGGCGGAACCAGGATCAAGGCAATGGAGGGGCCATTTTGAATTTGTTTTTCCTTGTGGGGGTGGGATGCCCCTGCCAGCCCTAGTCTAGTTCCGCACTTGATGAGGTCCAACTATTGAATATATGGAACTGCTCAAAACTGACGTACTCTCCTAAAGTGAGAAATTTCTTAATTTTAACACTCATGGCCCCTGCCAGCCCCCCTCTAGTTCTGCACTCGATGAGGTCCAACTATTGAATATATGAAACTGCTCAAAACAGATGTACTCTCCTAAAGTGAGAAATTTCTTAATTTTACCACTATTGAAGTTCATCTCAAAATAAAACTAAGCGTGTAATATTTTTAATCATTAGCTTGATTTTATGGTGGGACCAACTCACACATGTCATACTTACTAAAATTTGGAAATAGTCCAATGTGGGAGGGCCTTCATTTTTATTTGCTTATTGTTTTCATCACATGGGCCCCATTCTGGTGTCCCACTTCTATCATTGAAAAGTGGGTGAGAAGCCCAAAGTTTAGGTCCCCCACCTCCTATCTCGTTCCTCGATGCTCAATATATATTACACAACAGGGATTGGTACGAAAGGCACACCCCACATGTAAGCTGCTGTACCCACATCGTACGGCCGTTCGTGGACTGACTACTGCACAACTCTGCCATCCGGCCGTACAATTCCAAAGAGTTCTGCTTCCTGATAGATCTGGACCACCCATCACTGGGCCACTTTCTTGATGAGTTATGGCCTATGTGCACTGAGAAATATATCATTCTTGCTGCAATTCCCCGTAATCGGATCCTCATCCCGTTTTGGGGGATTCGAGGAAAAATAAAATAAAATTGCTACTACAGTTTACAGGGCATCTTATATAATTTTAGATTGGAAGGGAAGAAGAAATGGGCCCATCCATGGAGTGGCCCACCTGTCCCTGCCACTTGTCGGGTCCAACCCGACGAGATCATGGACAAATCTTATCAATGAATAATTGATACAGGTACCTGAAAAAAGAATGCAAAATCATTAAACAACTTGGAACATTTGGATGTACAGAAACTCTGAAGATCTTGGGCAAATATCTTTCCTGAAAACACTCATTTTCAGCAGGTTAATTACAGCGAATGGTACTTTGTTCCACCATGTCAGATGTTAAAATGTTGGAAATGACCTTCTTTCTTATATATAAATTATATTTTTTAGAAAAAAATATTAAAAAAATCACCTTAGATGTCAAGCATACAGTAAAAAAAAGCCATAATAATTTCTTAACAACAATAAAAGTCCTTTTGCCAATCTTTCCCTTCGTTTGAGTGACGATATCGTCACTTGTTTTAATTCAGTTATGAGATTGTCACTCATGTGTTCTACTTTCTCTCATTTTCCCCTCTTTTCCTTCCCTTTTTCCCATCTTCTTAGTGCTTTGCAAATGCATATTAAATTAATTAAAATTAACAAGCCATACTTACCTAGATTCCAAACACATTAATATATACAACTTTTTCTAATGAGGAACCCTAATTTAACTAAAAAAATGGAAAATCGAATGCTAAGTTTGACTAAAAATGGAACATTAACCCTTGGGACAATGAAACTTTGAGATGCAAATCAGGGCAAATGGACTTCGGTAGATTTGCCAAGTTAATCACCAAGAACTTCTCAACTATATCCACTAGAAGTTAGGGCACATATTGTTAAGCCCGTCGATTTAATTTCTTTTGATCCTAACACTTCATAAATTGTCTGTGCAAAAAATATATTTCCGGACAATCCATAAATTAGAAAATCATTTCATGTAGACCAATTCCAGAGGTAAAAACATATTTCACAGCGAAATTAAAATATTTCTCCACAGCAAGCAAATAAAAACTAGAATCTCAAAAAAAAAAAAAAAAAAAAAAAATGAAGAACAAAATGCTGTAAAATAAAACACAAGAGAAAAATATTGTACGAAAACATAAGAATCAAAACTTTAGATGGAAACAAAGACAGAGTGACCCACCTGATATTTTCATGGTGGGCCAAACACCTAGAAATCTACAATTTGAAAACGAGACTGACCATGAACATGAAGGTAGTTGTACAGTTAATGGATTTTAGGTAATAGACAAAAGGAACCAGAAGCTAGTTTTTCAACCATGTAGTATTTAGAGTGCTGGGAGTATCTTTGCTTACCTATCATACTGACATGATAGTGTTTAAAATGTCGTTTTCTAGTGGTACCTCAAGCTATTCTCATGTTATTTACTCTATATCTCGGCGACTGCCATCTTATAGACATATTAACTTCAATACACTAATTAAGTAAACTCTTGTATCTTGCCCTAGATGTGATTTTTATTTGGAGATGATTGGCCAAATTTTGTTCCCCTGTAGCTTTGCTCGAGTTGTTTGGTTTGTTGATAATATAGCTGAACGTATGATAAAATGTCTTGGGTTGAAGAGGGAAGATTCAGGAGGAATATTACTTATCCATGATAGCATACTCGTTTGGGTGGTGCTGACAATGGTCTAAGTTAAGGAGTTATATAATAAAATCGAGTTTTTAAATTATTATTTAAAAAAAGAATGGAATCTCATGGGTGCGGTCACACCCGCACCGTAACACCTAGGTCTACCCTGTGACCTATGGCTTTGGTTGAAGGATAGCATGGATAGAAGTGGGAGGATTTGATTTTGGGCATTTTGAAAATCGCAAAGGGTTTTGCTACCATGCCATCGATTTTTCCTACATTCCTAGCTCTAGGAGGCCTAATAGTGCTATGCACATCGTGGGGAACAACTTGGACCTATGCATGGATTTACGTGTGCATAGATTTCCTACAATCACATGAACACATGGATTTATATGGCCATAAACTTGCATACGTCCGCAGGAGTACGAGGATTTCACTATACATTAATTGGGCAACTCGTTACAAGGATTCAAAATCCTCTAATATTTAGCATACTCTCTCCACGTAGGCCTCAATCTTCCTCTCACATATGCCCCCATGTGGTTTGGAATCACAAAAGAGAGAGCTTTTACTTCTCTCACTCAAAATCTAGGATTAGCAATTACATCAATATATAATCTCCACCTTTTCGGCCTCCAAAAAAAGCCACGGTACAATAACTAAAATATCATTGACTCTGAACCCGATCATTGACTAACCCGATGAACCAATCCAATTAAACCGAAATACAACACATAAACTCAACACTCCTAAATAAAGTATCTCTTTATCAAAAGTAAATAAATAAAGACATTGTCCAATAACGAGTTCTTCCTTTGTTTTTTAAAGTGAATTGTAGAGCAGCTTCAGAGAATCCGAATGAATCTTGTTCGATCGATCTACATTAAATATGTTTATTGGGGTTGTTTCCATGCATGATTTGATTGAAAGATAAAATATATGATCATATATAACTGACATGGCAGAGTTGATAAATCGTTTTCTTATGAAGTTAAATAAATAGTTTAAAGTAAAACAAAACTTCCCTGTTGACAGTCGAGACTGCCTTTAGTTTTATAATGACCAAGGTAAAGACAAGCACATTACCATTCATCCGGGAAAGATCTAATCCAACTGTTTATATTCACAAATGATGGAGAGGGAACATGTTTTCTCTGTGCTCTTGTTTTCATGCTAAGGACATTTGATTTACAACGGTAAAAATGGAGGTTGGAACTCGCATGCTCTCGTGCCCACACACATGTACAGAGAGTAGTCTTCCCTTTTCTCTATTTTTTTCTGTTCTCCATAGATTCTTTTTTTTTTTCATAATTTGTTGCCGCCGCTTTTCTGAAAAGAATACCATATAAATGAACTAAATTTTATACAATTCCGCATTTGAGTGTTTCCTATAGAGAGTTGGTTGGGAATTTTTTTCTCTATAAAAAAGTGGAACTCCGCGTAACCTCCACGGACACAACACAAACATATTGAAAAGTAATAATCCAATTTGAAAATGATAATCAAAGGAGGCTAGGTGCCACTTACCTATTCTTATCAGAGATTTTAAGACCTAATACAATTAATATTGTTCTTAATGTAGACTTGTAATATGAATGTGGATTGATCCCTCAGTTCCTTAACTGATCAAAATGAAAAAGTGGTCATGGTTCAGTTTCTTGATTGATTCAAAATTCGAGCGGGGGGTGAACATTTATGTGTTGGGTCTTTGAATCCCTCAGAACCTGTTTGGTTCAGATAGGGTCTTAGGATTAAGACCCTAGTCATCACAACATTAGGGTCATAACATGAGCGTCTAAAGTTACCAATGGGCTCAAGAATTAGCAAATGTTTGAACTAATATTATAAAGATCCTAACATAATTACATTTTTAGAGTTTAATCTGAGTACTTTAAGAAAGAGAGAAAATTTCATTTCTGTCTGTCTTATAATATTCAATGAGATTCATCTTCATTGTTTTTCAATGCCAACTTCTTCATTTCTCTCTTCCCTTAATTTATTCCCTTTCATCTATACTATATTCTATATTCTGTATGCATTAATTTTAGTATCTAAGTGAATCCGACAGGTCAACTATAGTAGGTTATCTAATTCCATTTCAAGTGGCATTAGAACATATACAATTACTATGTCAAGGACTTGGTATCCTGTAAAACATTTTTCCCTAATACCTTGAAGAGATCATGACAGCTCTCTCTCTCTCTCTCTTTTGCTCGTACACTTTCTCCAATTGATGGGAATCCTAATGACTTTCAGAGAACATTCGTGTAGCACAATGTGGAAAACCGAATTAGCAGAAAACCATTTCTGACCCCTTCGCATTGGAAGTGGGTTTTTGCCGAATTGTGAAAAAGTAAATTCTTTTTCCACCTTTCTTATAGAAAAGCCGCTATACCAAAAGTGAATTCTACTATAGCACATTTAAAGAATTTCGCTTTTCATTATTTTTAAATGGAAAAGTGGCTTCACATACGTGCATTCATTCCTGTTCTTATCTTTGAATGTCCTCCAAATCAGTGACACACTTGAATAAGTGAAATATGTTTAGTATGTCATTTTGTGAAGCCACCACAGAAATCGGCAACAAATACTAGTGAGTGTGTAGGAAAGAATTTTTCAACAAGGGCCCAAAATGTTCAAAAAAGTTATTTGTGATGCAGCCCACCTTATCAGATGGTCAGCATATAAAGAGATTTCAGAACTTTTTGGGTGGTCATGATCCCCACATGTCCCCTTTGGCTGCACCCCTAAATAGGAGCCATGCTTCTTCAAATGGGCTCTACTTTCAGTAATTTTGATAGCCACAGGATTTAGGGTGGGATACCGAATCATTCTATCAATAGCCTTCATTTTGTTTGGTTTTGCGTTGTCTTGTACATTTTTTCCCCTCCAGCACAGTTCATGCGGTACTGGTTTAAATTCTTTCACCTGAAGTGAGCCAATTTTTATCTATCTAAAATGTACAATCAACCCATCACCTACCTCGGTTGAAATCTCAGAACTCCCAATTTGACATCCATCCAATTGTTAACTCCATTGAAATTTAGCACAAAATACTTAATTAGTTATTTATCTTTGATGAGCTTGATCATGGGCAAGATGAACATCCACTGCAACAAAATGATCATAGTGATAAATTTATAGAAACCAAAAGAGAAAAGAGAAAAGAGAAAGATCGTCCAATTTGAGGTTGGACAGCCTCCTAGATCATCCAATTTGAGGTTGGATAGCCTTCTTGTGCTAACACAATTTGTGATAATTTTCTCCTACCTTTCCATTCAATATTCTCTACTAAATAGCGATCTTACTTACAAGATAGAAACAAATCACTTAACCTTCACATTTTGGGCTAATATCTCACTAAACAAGAAGAGTCTGGATCCTGTGAGGGTTTCTCCCACAATAACTTAACTATGAGTGAAACATTCACGGTCTATTATGTCACCACGGGCAGCCTGCCTTGGATCTGGGCAGGGGTTGCCTGCGGTAACGTGTTAGACCGTGAATAGTCTACTGACTGTCACCATAGGAAAAACCCTCATTGGATCTGATTCAAAGAAAAAAGAAATACTCTTGATAGTTCGTAATCAATTATGGCACCAAATGGATAAGATCACGCTGATCTCTCTTGCGGTAAATGATTTCAAGCAATCTACTCCAAATCAAGCCTATCACAATAGCAAGCTCTTGTTAGACTCCTTACACGGCCTAGCCTATCTTAGGCTTATGGGGCCGCCTCCTATCATTTAAATTTTAAATATGAGCATAACTCAAGTTATTTAAACTCTTCAAACTTATAAACAATTTTCCATATGAATGCAAATTGTTCCTACATGTAAATCCTTATGTTGAAGCACACAAGGATGTAATTTTAGATATACTACTTCGAATCTACATACCTGCATCTGGATTCATATTCAAATTTCTTCCTACTGTAAAAATAGATTCCACACCCACTGTTATTAAAATTAGAAACTTCCATACTCAAATAATCTCATATCCGTTTGCATCCCTAGTTTCAGGCCCCAAAAGATCAATCATGACAAGCCAACACCAACCCACTCATGGTCAAGTGGTTGACATCCTACATACCCAGAGATCAATCCCTAAGTTGAATATATTACTAATCACAAAAAATAACCAAAGTCACTAAAAACCCAAGCAGTTGGTGAATGTCAAACAATATATATCAAAGGATGTTGATGAGAAAAAATAGTAAAACAAGATCCATCCATTGAAATTGAAATAAATCTGAAATGGGTCATCATCCAACACTCATCAATAAATCCCTACCCTGTACATTTTTTGTGAAAAATACAAAAAGCAGATTTCCCATTCCCATACAAAAAAGGCCAAAAAAAAATAAAATTCAAAATAAAAATATTATCTTTTCTCATTGAAAAGTCATGTCACCATAAATATAAGGCCCTTTGTATTTAATTGGAAAAACAAAAGAAACAAAAGCCCGCTCACTTTACTTTTCCAACCTGACACCCAAACAGACCCAGAATCCCTCCCTCCCTCCCCAGTCCCCCCACCCTTGACCCCACCCCACTCTGATTACAAATTGAAAGCGACCGTCCCAACTTCCACAGATCCTCTCCCTACACCACACGACAAAACGCATGCCACAACAACAACCCGACACGCCCCCACCCGAGACGTACCATCCCGTCACGTCACCCTTCCCATAGATAAACTGGCCCTGCCCCACAAATCCTCTTTCTTTCACCCCACTTATTAATGCAAACCCACCAATCCGGATCTAATCCCCCCCTCCATAGAGATCAGGGGTTAAATGGTTCGGTTAACCTGGTTTTTGGAAAATCGGTTAATTGAACTATATTTCACGGTTTCTGATTTTTAAAAATCGTAATTGTTACCGAATCGTGAAAAATCGTTAAAAACCGAACCACGGTTAATGGCGATTAACAATTCGATAACAGTTAATTATCACTTAAAAAAATTTGTAAAAATTTTTTCATTTACCAATCAAACTTACTGTAAAAAAAAAAAAAAAAACATAGTTAGAGAATGGCATAATATGTTACTATAAATTTTTTTTTCATTTAGACCCCTAGGTTTTTTTTTTATTAGCGTAATGGTTCGGTTAACTATGTGTTTTGGAAACACGATTAACCGAACCATAGTTAACTGTTAACCGAACTGCGGTTAACGGTTCGGTTCGATTAATAACTGTGAGTCGAGACAAAAATTGTAACCATAACAGAACCTTAAAACATAGTTATTAATCGCGGTTCGATTAGACGGTTTTTCGATTTTTTTTTACACTCCCAATAGAAATCCTTCATCAAGAAGTAAAACCCTATCTATACTTAGTAGGGTTGTAAACGGGTTGGTTTGGGTCTGGGTCCAAGGTGGACCTGGAACCAAAACCGTTAAGGAGAAGGTGGAACTAGACCTGGACTCGCTTCTTGACTCTGGAATCGAAATTAGAACCATATATAGGACGAGTGTAGATCTAGATCTAGATCTAGGTAGAAAAGATATTAAAAAAATATAAATTTTAGATGAAATATTCAAAAATTGAAGTAATATGTTGAGTCTCGGGTCTGAGCCAAAGTGGAACCAAACCCGGACCCATTTACTTATCGGGGCCTAAATAAAGACTCAGGCCTGATTTTTAAAGGGTCGGAATCTTCGGGTGATGGGAATATTGAAGACCCATTTACATCCCTAATACTTGATGGTTTGGGCCACTCCTATGTCATATGAATCCATTAAAACAAATGCATTCCATTTATATGGTGCGATCAAATTTTACATCAATACAAGCTTATTCTACCACAAAAACATAAAATTAAATTATTCTCATCTTACATTAAATCATCTTAAGCGACTGAACAAATTCTGATTAATGTAAAATTTAAAAGATATCTATTGTTATCACCCAATAGTCACTTCATATAAAATTGTAAGATACACATTCCATTTATCTAGAATCGGTGTGTTTTAGATATTTCCGATATCAATAAGTGGGCCCCATTATAGATTTTTCTCGTTTATTTGGATTGCGGTTCAAATCCTTTCTTCCGATGTGTGGCCGAACCGATACGACACCGAAACCGAGACGCTACCCGTCTATTTCTCCCGCTACAAACCCTTTCTTCCGATGTGAGGCACAACCGAAACCGATATGTTGCGAAACGCCGACCTCGGGAAATACAAAAATATTCTGCTGTTCGCCCAAAAGGGTAACAGGGGCGTTACGATTTCCGAGACCCGTTGTTGTCGCCGATCCGAATCGGTCACGTGACTCGGATTGAACCTTCTTTCCTTCCGTGGTCCTCACACGCTCTTTTACTTTTTCGTCGACATTGTCGTAATATCATCCAAACGCCAAGGGCATTACCGGGATCTCAAGATATCCCCTTTGTCTTTTCCTCCATCTACCGCCTCTCCATGCGATTGCCAGCAAATCCCAACCATCTATTCACAGCCTTCTCCCCTTCGTCCCTTCGGAACCTGCTCAGACCCGTGATTTCGGACACGCATCTCGATGTAATTACGCTTCTGCCACTGCTCCCATCAATGTCGTCTTCTGCCACCTGCAACCGAACGTCCTGTCTCTGCTGCAAATGCGGCGGCTGCTGCAGGGACGACAGAGAAAACCGACAGCTGTCGGTTATGATCATCTCTGACCGTAGAAATAAAAGATCCGACGGTCGAAAATCGCTCCAGCGTCTCGGTAGCGTTTCCGCATCCGAAACGATGATCCGGTGCTCGAACCGCTTCCGGTCGGGTTCAGGAACCGGGTCCGGGTCTCTTGAACCGGAGCGGTCGAGGCACCCTACCCGAACCGAATCCGACTGGTTTTTCCGTAGAGAAGAGCTTCCATCGACGGATCTTCTGATGGGCAGTTCTCGGGTTTCCGGGTCGGGGAGCCTGAGAAACCCGGTTGTTGAATCTTCTCCGGCTGAGGAATGCCGGCCTGATATTCTGTGGAAGACGAACTCGACCGGGCTGCCGAACCGGGTCCGGTTCTCGGATTTGGACTCCTTTTCTTCCTCTTCCACACCCGGTTTTGAGATGGGTTCCGAGTCATCGACCAGGAGAACGTCTTCCGGGTCGACTCGGTACCGGCAGAGCGGGCACGTGGAGTGGGCATCGAGCCAGGTATCGACGCACTCGACGTGGAACGCGTGCTTGCATTTGGGGAGCAACCGGAGGACTTCAGTTGGGTCGAACCGGGTCAAGCAGACAGCGCACTCAAGCCCGTCTTTCTGGCCCCGGAGAGACCCGAACCGGAAGACCGGGAGCGAATCGATTACAGCCCGATCGATTCCGGAGTTTCTGCGGCCGGATGGGGTGTAGGTGGAATTCGGGTTGAGGGCGGATCCGGTTGAAGTCCGCTTGCAGTGCTTGGCATAGAGAAGGAGAAGGAAGGTGATGGAGAACATGGTGGTGAGGACGCCTACTATAACTGCGATGCTGGGTCTGAAAGGGGCAAGATTTGGCTTTGGAGGAGGAGGAGGAGGTGGAGGACTAGATATGGAAGAGTTTGATGGGTTTTTGATGGGGTCATCTGCCATTGCCATGAAAGAGAAAGAGAGCAAAAAGGATGATGAAAGGAGAAGAAGGGAGGCAGTGTGGGAAAAGCCCATGTTTGCCGTTTGGGTACTGGGGATTGTGAAGGGGAATGGAGAGATTTGAAAAGGGAGGGGGCTTTGAGAAGGAGGAGGAAAGTGGAAGAATGGGGGATGGGGTGCTGTTTGGAGAAAGTACAAATGAGAGAGGACAAAGGCATCTAACTGACTTTTGGAGGTAGAAAAAGGATTCTGAAAGGTGTTTGGATCAGCAAGAGAAGTTGAGGAAAGATGGGTTATTGTCCAAAACTGCTTGGATTGGGTCTTTCGTCATCTTCTCCAGCTTTCTCACCTCACCCTCCTCCTCTACTGTTCTCACGGAGAGAGAGGAGGAGAGAGGAGAGAGGGAGAGCGGAGTCTTTGGCCTTTGCTGTGAGGGAGTTCACCCAAAAATCGTGAGGCGATGTGGTTTGGTCATATTTATCTTTCTGCTTTCTGCAGTGAAATTGGTTGAATGCTTTTAGTCAGTCGTCAGATCTATTTATGTTGCAAAATTGATAGAAGAAGAGAAAAGTTTAAATTGATTCTTAAACATTTTTTTCCCCTGAGTTAGAAAGAGGGCATCATAAGTTGCTTATTTCTAAGCAAGTCTAAGTTTTTCAATAGTTTTTTTTTTTAAATGGGTCTTTTTTATTCTAAATTTTTGAGGATTTTACCGGAAAAATCCCGGTATATGGACGATGCACGAAAAGGTTCCCCATAGTTGGGGCCATACGAAAAGGTTCCATCATCCCATTTTTGTTTTTTTTTTTCTTACTTTGACTAGAGCGACGTCATCGCTCATCTTTAACTGGGGTGACGCTAGTGTCGCTCCACCTTTCTTATGAGAGCAAACAAATCTTTCAGAAAGCGATCGAGGTATGGCTGATGCTTGAATGCAGATTCCGATTGTAATATGGAGAGATGCATATGGTGGAAGAGAATAGAGAGGGTGTAGCGTGTGCAGGGAGAGTGCAGCGGTGGAGGGAGGAAGACAAAGAGGAAGAGGAAGAAGAGAAAGAAAGAAAAGGAGAAGAGGGGATGAAGAAGGTGGGGCGGGCGGGCGGGGGGGGGGGGGGGTTGCTGGTGGTGTGCACAGGTGAGATAGGCAGTGACGCAGGGTGATGCGCAGGTGGGGAGGAAGAGAAGGAGGAGGAGGAGGAAAAGAAAAGAAAGAAAAAGAAAAGAGGAGAAGAAGAAAGTGGGGGGTGTGCAGGTGGTGAAGGCAAGGGCTGTGAGAGGGAGGAGAAGAAGAAAGAAAGAAAGAAAAAGAAAAGAAGGGAAGAAGAAGGTGGGGGGCGTGAGATGGGCAGTGATGTGTATGCGGGCGGTGGAAGGTGTGTGCAGGTGTTGTGGAGGGAGACAGGGAACGAAAAAGAAGGGAAAGAAAGAAAAAGAAAGAAGGAGAAGAAGGGGCTCAGATGTGCTGGTGTGTGTGTGTGTGATGGAGGTGAGCAAGGGTGGAGCGCAGCGACTGGGGGAAGAAGAAGAGGAGGAGGAAGAGAAAGGAAAGAATGGACAGGAGGAGTGACGCTAGCGTCGCTGCAGTCACAGACGAGTGCCGCTAGAGTCGGATGAAGGAACCCTTTCGTAAGGCCCCAACTATGGGGAACCTTTTCGTGCAACATCCACATACCGGGAATTTTCCGGTAAAATCCTCTAAATTTTTTTAATGACATGAATACTCTTAGTTAAAGTGAGAGCTACAATTATTTTTTTTCTCTATTTTCTTATTGTTTTCTACATTTGATCTTCCTTCCTTTTTTATACTCGAGCAATTTTTTCTTCTTTTTATTTATGGCCGGTGAAAGGGAAAACGTAGGAAATTGATGTTAGAGGAAACATTTGTATAGTGCAGAATCTTTGTTTTGCGGGAAGTTTCATGCATTTTGCAGAAAAACACTAAGTTCAATTGCCATAGGAATTAGTTTTTTGTGGAATCATAAAAAATTCAGCTCAGTTCTCAACTTTTTTTTTTTGGAAAAGGGGTGCACCAAAACATGAAATTTACTTAAGAACAGAAAGTGATTTCTGCATTTCATGCATTTTTCGTAGAAAAAGGTGTACATGAACATGCCCTAGGGTTAGAGCAAGGGCGGAACTAGGAATTTTTTGTCGAAAGGGCTAAAGTACCAAAATCTTTACTACACTATAGGCTCCATGGGACCATTTTCTAGACCGTCTTCAAATGTAGGACCATTCCCCTTAAATTTCGTGGGTCTTGCCATGACGAATCATAGTTTGCACCAAATTCTCTCAATAAAGCGTGCTCATTGATAAATATCAATGAAAAAACCTCATATTTAAAATTTAAATTGTTCATAAGCATGGCCCCACTAGTTTTTAGCATCTAAAAAGGCTTTGCTCCAATCATATTTATTCTAATATATGTATAATTATAACTAAAAGATAAGAAAATAACTAGTTCTTTTAACTTATAGTGGATATAACTCAATTTAGATTAGAAATTTATGTAATAAAAGAACACGAGGTGAAAATAATTTTGAGTGGTTTAGATTTTATATGTGAGCTTCAATGACTGAAAATATTAACACTGTACTGTGCACGATTATATTTACTAAGTGTAAATAACTAAAGTAAGAAAATTATAAGATGATGTTGTTTCTTCAACAAACATGTCACCACTGGGCCTCTAACTTTCAAGTTTCTGCGAAACCCAAGATGAGGGTATCCCATATCTTCTACTCGGAGACCGCGTGTAGGCAAGTCTTGGCTAATCTAATACAGTAGAAATCATTAGGGGAAATGAATTCCTATTTATGTAATAAATCACTCAATAGCATAAGTGGATTCTTTCTCCTTTAATTTCCTTCTCTTTCCTTTCTTTTCCTTCCCTCTATTTTTTTTTTCACACAAATCAACTAAGATTGTGCAACACTACTTTTAGAATCAATAATTCATACATTTAAATTTCACAACTGATGGGGGACCCATCCACCACAAAATAGAGGTCTCACGTAAACTTAACAAAAGGAAATTTAAGAAACTAGTGGGGGATGGCCCCTGCCAGCCCCCCTCTAGTTCCGCCCCAGGGTTAGTGGGAGGTGAAAAAAGGAAAATGAGGGGACGAGAGGAAAGAAGGGAAGAGTAACTCCAGGCACTATTTTAGATAAATGATTTTTCGCATGTTGGTCCCGTAGAAGATCCATTTGAAAGAAGTATGGAAAGTTTTACATTGCTTCCGAAAAACAACTTATCATACTTTTTTTTTTTAACTCAAAAGAAAAAAAAAGTTAAGGATTCATTGGAGATTTTCCCTTAAAAATTTGCCTGAGAACTCTGCAACTCAACATGGTCCTGTGACTATGGAACCGATGAGATGAATATGATCCTTTTGAGTATCAAATTTCACTGCTAGGGATCTCCACAAGTATCCCCACCAGCCACTATTGGGTGAGAAATGATAAGTCTGAGAATTGATTAATTCTTATATGTAAATCTGATGAGTTACAATTGGTATTTATATACAATTTTACAATGGTCGGTGTAGATAGGATCCAGTAAGATAAGGCATAGTGTTGTAGATAAGATCAAATAAGATAAAGCATATCAGATCCCATAGATTATGGAGTTGCAGTTTTGCAATTTTTACTTGACTTGGTATTTCCTAATACTTCCCCTCAAGTGGGCACGTGAACGTTGGGAACACCCAACTTGTGAATAAGGTAGTTAAAGTGAGACGCACCAAGAGGTTTAGTAAATACATCTGCAAGCTATTGGGAAGTTGAAACATGGGCTATACGAATCAAACCAGTTGCAATCTTTTCACGAACAAAATTGTAGTCGATTTCAATGTGCTTTGTTCTTTCATGGCGGCAATGTGAATGGCAGCCTTGTTATCATAAAATAGTAAAAAAGGTTGCGGATGTTTGACGCAGAGATCGTGCAGTAGATATAAAAGCCAAATAATTTCGCAACATGTAGTAGCCATGGCGCAATATTCTGCTTCCGCAGATGAGCGAGAAACAGTGGATTGCTTCTTGGATTTCCATGAAATGGGAGAGGCACCTAACATGGTGCAGTAGCGTGTAAATGACACTTGCAACAAGGTCTTTGGGCAAGGAATTTTAAATCCATGATAGGACCATATCATTGCAACGTACCCGTTGAGAATATTTTGGGTCGGTTGTTGCTGATGGTTTCAAGATGGATCCATCCATAAAACCTGTTTTGTTCTTCGTACTAAGAGCCATGGTCATGGCTCGATTCCGGGTGGAATAATTATCACTCGTCAATGGTTGAGAAACAAGCACTGTACCAGGATTGTCAGAGTGATGCAAATAATATGGAATAGAGGGATCGTCGGCCTTACCATTTCCAGCAGAAGAATTCTGCTTGCCAGTTGAAGCCCTATCACCTGAGGATGACAAGAGGATCAAAGAGTTGTCTTGAAGACAAGGACGATGGAGTGATCGTCTTTCACGCGTATGAAATTCGAGTTGGCTTGAATATACTAAACATATACTCTAATATGAAGAGTAGAGTTGTTCTATAATCAGGCCCACTTAGATGTGCTCTGATACCATGATAAGTGTTAATTTCTGAGTGTTGGCTACTTCATGTGGATGGATAAAACTTGGGAATTCATGTAATTTTATATTTTTAGTTGGAGATACATTAGTTGAAGAGACAGAAGAAGACGAAGAAGGCCGCCTCAGCATGGAAGAAATCCTAAGATTCATCGTAGATCGTGTGTCAACAGACCGATCGATTGGACCCTCAGACCGATTGATCGTCCATGGAATGCTCTCAGTTAAAAGACAGACCGATCGATCGGACCCTCAGAACGATTGATCGGGCCTGAAATGCTCTTAGTTAAAAAGACAGACCGATCGATCGGACAGCGGCGGGTTTCACCTATTTTTGAAAATCTCCTTTTTCTTCTCTAATTCCTATCCTATTCAAACCTAATATCTCTCACACGTTTCAAAAGCCTTATATAATGCTTTAGACTCTCAAAAGATCGCATCTCTCATAATCTTAAACCCTAAATCATTATCTGAGAGAATTCTTCCCCCCAGAGAGCCTTTCTCGTGAGTCTAATGTGCTGAAGATTTAAGCATCTAGAGATCCATCATTCAGGTTCGAAGTAAATTCACCTTGTTGAGGGCGTGGAGATCGAAATACTGAAGAAAGTGAACGACGTGTTCGTCGGCAAGGTTCATTACGGTCCATAGGTTGAGTTCAACTGTAAAGGGTAGTGAGTTTCTCTTGTAACATTCATTTGATTAGTGCTTGATCTTTTTCGACCGATGTGAGGTCTTGTGGTTTCTTTTCCCTATTCAGGTTTTTTCTACTTATAAAATCGTGTGTCCATTTGCGTGGTTGATCGTTTAAATAACTTAGATTATTGCTTTACCTGTTTCCATATTATAATCTGTGTTGGGACTATTTTATCCATAGAGTTTGTTCTTCATCGACCCTCTTGGATTATTAGTAAGTCTGAGAATTGATTAATTCTTATATGTAAACCTGATGGATTACAAATGGTATTTATATACAATTTTACAATGGCGGTTGTAGATAAGTTCGTAGATAGGATCCAATAAGATAAAGCATATAAGATCCCATAGATTATGGAGTTGCAGTTTTGCAGTTTTGACTTGACTTGGTATTGCCTAATAAGAAATCCAAGCAGTGGAGCCGACCACAGGCCACAGGTATGGCCATCAATACAGTTCTGCAGATAGTGGATGAAATGGGATTCAGTGTCCTTGGGTGGGCCTTCAACCCAATGATGATTGATTAGGTTTGGTCAGTCATGTGACTATTGTATTCTATTCCATCTACAGCAGGCACATGATGTGGATGTGGATGTGGATGTGGAGAGGATTGGTTAGTTCTAGGCCACATCTGGAGAAGATGAGCTGTGATTATGCGTCATAAGTTTTTGAGGTGTGACAACAGTGATTAAATTGTTGGTCCTACTGATTGCTGAGGCTTTTAAGGATATGTCACATTTGTAAAGTGATAGAATTGACTGTAAGTAATTGTCTTTTGTTTTTAAGTAATTAATGCTTTTTTTTTTCTTTCTGTTGGAAAGGTAAGTAATCACTTACACAGTACTTACAAAGTTACCCCCACCATAAGTACTACAACAACAGGTTGATCTCTAATAATTTGTGTGGAAGAGATCTGCCTCACCCACTGAGTTACCAGTGTTGAGTAATTAATGCTTAAGTTATGAAGTTAACAATTTAATAGGCTGATTGAAATGTAATTTAGGACTTATATTTGATCTTTTCATTTGATATTTAGACTTGAAATTGTTTACTATGTAAGACTGTTTTCTTCACTTTACCACCTCATTATAGTATTTTTCTTATATAATTATTTTATTAATTGAAATTAATTATTTTTAATACATATATAAATTTTTTGTAAGAATTTGATTATTTGATCTATTTTAAGTATTTTTTAAGTATTCATTCTCTGCAGTCATTGCATTGACGGTCTCTTAGTCAATTTTTTAGAGCTAGACAGGACGGTTTGAGTAATAAGTTTTCCAACCTTGCATAATGTGACTAACACGCTCTTTTGAGTCAAACCAAGGGTTGCTTTCAAGTCCGAGTCACAAGTTTTCCAATCTTGCCTAAAATTGACCATACTGCGAATAATGTGACCAACTCAATTAGAGGATCGGGACTCAGCATAACATGTCATGGTGCTGGGACATAGGGGGCCTATCAATTTGTCGTGGCCTGGCCCCTAAAAACTGTAGTTTTAGAACTAGTTATGGCTTGCCCGAGTCAGGGTGAGTTGACCCAACTCTGTAAACCACTGAGTGAGATATAAGCCAGATGGGCCTGATCATATCTGATCTAATTCATTCAGACTTACCCAGTTAGTAAGCTTAATGTCTGATGAGTTTCTAAACCGACTTTGAGTAATTAGCTGTCTTGAATTAGCTCTAAATAAAGGCCCAACTGCCCAGTTTGTATTTGTGACATCTCTACACTTACCAAAAAAAAAATAAAAAAATGCAAAAGAATAAAAAAACTTTGATGCTGTGGTCTCACACTTTCTAATGATTTTTACTGTTTCAATAAGGTGCAGTTTTGGTTTTCATGATTGATCAATTATTGAAATGCTATTATTTTTTGCAATCTGCCTAGTTGCATTCATGTTGAAAAGATGGGCTAGACCTGGGAAATTCTCAACTTTTTTAGTCCTAAACCAATTAGCTCAAACCTCATAGCAAACTGTTTCCAAAAAGTTTGTTTGGAATATGTAGATATAGCAAAGATATGGCACTAGGTAGCGTTTGGATGTCTCTTTTTTAATTAATATGGATGGTGACCCATTTTAAATTTCAAACATATATTTCTGCTGTCCTTTTATGCCCCATGCCATCTTTCATTGCAATTTTTAGTATTGAGTTGGGAGTACAGTGGGAATAATATCTTTATTCCATCTGACGTTTTTGATGTGATCTCCATCTATTGTTTCACCCCCAAAGCACAATGGGAATGAATTGATGATATATGGGTTCAGGCATCAGTATCTGACCCTGTGAAAAAACATTGGGTCTGAATTTCATTTACAGTGGGGAGGGTCTAGTCCACATGACCACAAGCCTCTTTCATGGGCTCCACCTAAACGATCATATGTCTTGAAGGAGTCACTTACCACTGGATTTGATTTTAGAAAATTTGAGATGCCTATGTATATTGGGTTTCAGGGTAATTCACTTCACTTTGTAGAATTTGCTTGAAATCCCATCAATAAAATGGGTAGAAATAGAAATGGACCAGGTGAAAATCATGCAAAAATAACAATCTTGTGTTGTATAGATCAAGAGATTAAAGAGATTAAGCGATGGAAACAGACGTTCCTGTATGTTATGTGTTTGTGTTATTCGGTTGTGTTTAGTTTCACATTAAATCTGATACATACTTCAAGGAAAATAGGATTAATAAAGAAGAGTGCTGGAGAAAAAGATAAACAGAGAAATGGAATCACACAAGAATAACTGTTCATGTTGTGCACATCAGAGGGGCCCTTGAATTGACGGCATGGATCAAATTGTTAAATTTCCTCCCCCATCCAATCCAATTAAAGCCTCAAGGCATTAGCAGAGGCAATGTAAATATATTTCAGCGTGAGTTGTTCCTCTTGAGATTTGAACTCGAGATCAATTATCTCTTAAACCATGTTAATTTTCCTCCGTCAACTAAGGCATTAGTAAATACCGTGGAAGCACTTTTTCAATAAAATGTTTCTCCATGTTTTAATAAAAATCTCTCTTTTTTTATTAGCCAGGAAATATATGGCTTGTTTTGCATTTAAATACATGGAGTTTATGCCATTATACTATATATATTAAGCTGAAGAGCCTTTTATGTGATTTTGACCATAATTTAAGATTTTGATTGGGAGTTAATAACTCTCCAATTCTAATATATAACCACTCATTTCCTCCACTTCATGTAACCACCTCTTCTTCCCACTTTTCACTTTTATGCAAGTACTTGATTACTATCCATACTATAATCACCAAATCATAGTCATAAGTATTTGAGGACTGATTTTGTGTAATCTTAGTTTTTCTTAATAAATCAGTAAATATATTTTTCAGTTATTGGTGAATATGCCCCTGCACACGGGTTTATGTGCTAGTAAGTACTTAAAAAAGAAGACCATAGCTCAGTTTTAAAAAATGATCATTAAATAACCTTTTCTTTTATGAAAATAAAAAAGTAAAGAAAGATAAGAAATGAATAACTAACCATCACCTTAGTTATTCATTTCCGATCCTCTTTTGATTCTACTTTCATAAAATGAAGTATTCTTTGATGGTCATTTCTAAAAATCACCATTGGTCTTCTTTGTAAACCACTTTTCACATAAATCCTATGTATTAAATTTCTATATATTTTAATGCAAACAAACAGACCCATAGTATACAAGCTTTGTGAAGCATAGAGTGGAAAAGATGAGTTGGTTAAAATTGAAATAATTCTGTGCCACAGTGATGCAGGCCATAGGCCACCGGCCTATTGTTGGGTAGAAAGTGGTGATTTACATATGGTTTCCTATTAGAGCAATATCTTTAGCTTTGTTTATCATTGATTACTTATCTTCGTTTTCTTCAGTCCTTCAATTTGCTTCGTTTTTTGTCTTTTCAATTTCTGCACTATTTTCCTAACTCCAATGTCACCCAAAATGAAAATTCTAAACTTTTGCTTTGATAACCCTTGATTTCAGGCCCCAATTCAATCCTAAACCAGCCCTCCATTGCCCCCATCTGAACTCCCAAATCTCCCAATTTTATAACTTTACATTAGCTCCAACAATGCTTCAAAATCTTTCATTTTCTGCCCTAAGTTTTACTAATCAAAACGACAATCGAAGCCCTATACTTCTCCAATCATAACCCTCCAAGTTGAACCCCATTCAGCCCAAAACTTAGCCCTAAGACCCCTTTTGAAAAATCTTTCATTTCTCCCAAAATTAAGATAAAATCAGGCTCCCAAAACAGCATCTAATCTGTCTTTGCAAGCTACACAGATGTTCCAGCCCAAATACCTTAAATTAACCCCTAAATTAGATGTGTTACTAGTTCCAAATTAGACATATAACAGACCACTGTCTCATAGATGAACATATACAATTTCCTGACAAAATCTGGCCTTATTTCCCGTCCCTACATTGTGCAATGTGCTAGATTTTTGTATCTACTAGCAACCATAGAAGAGAGAGGGGAAAAAAAAAGGAGTAGAAGAATAGAGGTGTATGTTGGTAATTGCAAATAGGATCAACATGGGGTGAAAAAACCGAAGAAAAGCTAATGGGTTTTGTGTGTCCAGTATTCTTGTTGTGCGATCAATATTAGCTTAGTTAAATATTGCTAAGATGGATTTGAAATGTTACAATAAATGACAACTATGAATGAACAATTGAGTAAACTAGAAGAAATATGCGTGTGGCACCAATAGAACAGAGAGAATCAAAGAATGCAATTTGAGATGGTGTAGAAACGTACAAACAAGATTAAGGACAGCCCCATATTAGGTATTGATGTAAATTCTTATGGTTAATTGGTATTGTTTAATTTAGGCATCTTAGGGATATACTCTAGCTTGTTTAGGATTTTGTTTTACTTATTCTAAGTGGCATTTTAGGGTAACTATATCATTTGTGTAAGTTATTTGTTGTTTTAGAGATTTAATGATCGTAACGGTCTGGGGGTGGCAACTTTGTTATATCATTAGCTTAATTAAGTTAATTATTAAAGGGTTATTTTTACATGGGGTTGGCAATGGTGGGGGCAAGTAAACACCTTGCTATTCCTCAGTAATGGTAGATGACCAACATGTTCTTGCTAATCGTGTGAGTTTGATCAGAAGGAAGCCAATGGGCTAGAATGAAAACACTCTTTGGAAAAAAAAACTATTGTGTCTAAATAAATGTTTCTAATTGTGGCAAGAATTGACAAAATTCTTCTTCTGTAATTCATTGAAGATGCAACTGCTTGTTTGAAAACTTGTACTGCTTCTCTTCCTAAATGCGTTTTATCGTTTTACAGAGAAGGGTCTTGTGTACATAGATCAGGTTTGCATGATGCCTCTTGTGTCCCCTGTCACATCCGAGTCCTTTTTTTTTTTTTTTTTTTGCTACTGGGGAGCGGCCTTAATTGTTTTAACTCAGATATTTTTTGTTAGTGACTTGATTGTTGCTTGTTTTATTTTTAATTTGTGGTTTCATTTGTCAGGTTGTCACCTTTCTTTTCAATTTTTCCTTCTCTGTTTTTATATTGTTGTTGAGTTGTGAATTGTGATTCCTTGGGATATAACTCTTGATACTTTACTGTGCTTGCAAATGCTGTTAATGAAGTTGTACACTAAAGATCAACGTGGATGGATTTTGGGTTTCTGTGGGACTTCGTTGATATCAATAGACTGGATTTCCAAATCATCGTTCATGCCTTATATTGTTCACTGTAATTTCTCTCTTCAGCTATTCGATGCATAGTTTCTTGTGTTTATTTGTGTTGACACTGGTCAGGTCGAATTCATCATCATATTAGAATTTGGAACCAAAACAACTGGCAGTTGTGAGACATCAATAGGAAATATGTTTCCATGTTGGTCTTACCAGCTCTCTCTCTCTCTCTCAAAATTAAGTTGAGCAGTAACAATAATCATTTTACAGCCTGAAACTTTGCATATGATAGATGATTTAAGGCTTCAATTATGACAAATCATTCCTCACAACTGACAACAAAGCTGAAGTAGTCCATTCAAGTGAATGGGGTTTTCTGGTGCTCAAGCAGCGTGAAAACCTAAAGTAAACTTCACTTCTATCATAATGCATAGTTTGTTTGCTGACCCAAGATGGATAGGATAAAGCCCAGATGATGGTTATGATGGACAATATAGAATTTTTTTAAGCTGAAGATAAATTTGTGAATTTCTACTATGCAGTTGTGAACGTAATTGTGTCATGCATTTTTATAAGAGTAAGCTAGTCTTTTCATACACTTTGTATGTAGTTGGACATTTACTTGGTTGTCTGTTACTCAAAGGTTTTCTGTTCTTCACTCAAGGGCCGAACCACACTTGGAAGTAATAATATCATTTTTGAGATCTTCATTTTATGAGTTTCAGTTCCTCGCAATTCCTTTAACTTGACAATGCTTACATTCAAGAAGAAATAAGAAAAGTTCCAGAGTCCAGAGTAGATGACTTTTGAGTGGTTCGCTTTTGGGATCTTTTCATGACAAACATTTATAAAACTGAAATTTCAATAGCTTTCACGCTTTCCATAACTCGTTGGCTGTAACAAGTTTTGATATATCATATTTTGTAAATTGAATGTGTTATCTTTCAAAAGGATCGTAACTTTTTAGTTTGTTTGTTTTTTTTTTTTTTTTTTTGGGTAGCAAGATTGTAACTTTTTAGTTGTATTTATCAATATCAGAAATGGATGTCATGCATATGCCTTGTAATTGATATGTAATTGATCATCATCATCATTGTCATTGTTGTCATCTTCATTATCTCATATTCCTTTTGATTTCGGGTCAACTTTGTGAGTTCTACACTCACTCATCCTATGAACTTATGAACTTATAGGAAATGGGTTAAAGTGAATAATATTGAAGAATAAAGAATGAGATCTATGAATATATAAATAAATAAATAGCAGATATATTCCACCCTCTGATAGGAATGGACTACACACCTTCACCCTATGAAAATGAATCCCAGGAGTTTGATGTTCCCTTGTATATCTCCACCCTTGACCTTTCAAGTCTCCACCCATTTGATATAATAAGCTCCTCCCCCGGGACTTGGGAGTTGGTCTAAGGCTATGTTCTATCACTGCACAGTTGAAGATGTATTTCTGATTTCATTCCAAATCGATGCTGGTCTTCAATTGTTTCAATGCTTAGATTTCCAATGCTTCAATTCTTTACACAGAGTTGTTTTACAGTCTTCTATATACAGACCAAAATCATCTGAAATGACATTCCTTAATATTGGCTTTGCACATGTATGAAGATATACACTCTGTAGTGTTCCCTATGTTAATATTTGAGCTGCTAATTATCTACATCGATTTATGGGAATTTTTTATTTAACCACCTGCTCTTTTGACTTTACAAATATGGTTCTCGCCGGTTGATGAGAACCTGCTTATTTTCTTTCAAAAGGATGAAATTACCTTGGGTCTAACCTGGCTCTGATTAAACATAGGGCGATCACCTTAATCAACTTGGGTTTCTATTCTTTTCATTTTTGGCTTCAATCATCATCCAAAAGCTTTAGAAAGAAATTATGATGTTCAGTTTTGGTGCCTCAGTTATTTTTAATTTTTTGAGCTAAACATTATATCATGCGTTTCTGTTTATGTTCAAGGATGGCAGTTTGCTCTCTAGTCAAGTTCCTGTATCCTTTTAAATATACAACTTCTGAGTTATTGGATAATATACCCAGATATATGCATATGCAACACATTTGTGTTGGACAAGAAAACTGAAATTGGTACTTTTGGATGTATTTTTGGTAAGTCTTATTGTGTTAGGGATATTTGAAGTCACATTAGATCTGTTAGAGCTGTTAAATTTGACTTTAAATTTTAGATGGGTTTGAGTTTGAATTTTAAGTAAGGTTCCTTATTCTCTTTGTATAAAATTAGGATGATTTTTCTTAATGAAAACTAAGGTAAAATTTCTATCAAAATGTAGCTTCTTGAGTTTCATCAGTTACATGTAAGTCATAAGAAATATATTGACGGAATGGCATGAAACAATCTTGCTGTAGAAAACTTCATAAAATGGTCTGGTTAGCAGTTACATTTCACAACCATAAGAGACTTCTCATTTGTGAAATGTAAAATAGTGATGACATTGTAAAACATTTGAACATCATAAAACTACATCTAAAATAATGATTAACTTGTATCTTATGATGCCCTCATATGGATTTGTATACAGATGTGGATACGAGGCAGGACGATATGATTCTTCATTTTCTGAAATCTGGAGCAAGGCTACGGACATTGGAGCCCGATCCATAACATGAAATTTCATATATTTATATCATAAATTTTATATATGAAGTGTTAGTATTCATCTTTATATGAAACTACTACTCTTTATATACACTGACACTTGTTAGGTTGGGAAGAATGGATACTGGTAGAAATTTATAAAATGATGGACTTAGTGCAGTAGGATATGCTATAATTGAACCCTGCAGGTATAAATGCAGTATACTGTCATTACTAGTTTGGAATCCTTTAATTTTTGGTATGGTAAGGATATACAAGTGCTTGGGTATCAAAGCCTTTCATCTGCATCCACATCCTCAATTTTAGGATTTGGGGTGTTGTATCTCTGTATGCCAACTTGTAGTTGTTCACTGTTAAACATGCTTGATTAATCTGGATAGCTGCTCATAACTACTGCAATTGTCTTCTACTTTTGAATGTGGATTTGTGGACTGGTGGGTGTTGACTCTTTTTGTTTGCAAACATCCTTTCGATGCTCTCCAACCATGTATGGGGCCCCACTGGATTGATGGCTCTGACCATCCGACTCTGCATCCAACTGTAGCTGTATATTTTGTCCCTCATTATTTCTAAACCAAAAGTTCCATGAACTTATGGATTAATGGGATGTTCCTTTGCAATGCAGGTGGACTCTTTTCCTCCCAATCTTCTCTGTTCCCTTGTGGTAGCAGCTAAAGGATATACAACTTCCAGTTGAATGGAACCTAGATGGTCCATGCAGGCAAAATATACACCTTTCTCTATGATGAATGGTGGATGCCCCTTCTCAGGGGTTAGAGTGAGATTCTTTCCCTCCCAATTCTCATATGAATAGGACATTATAATGGGGTTCTGTTCTTTTGCACCGACAGTATGAGTACCATATTTGTTAGGCAGCTGGTCCCGGGATTGAATTGATTAGAACTTTGTACTGGTTTGGGCCTAGCTTGCCTGAATGGTTTATCTATGGCTCAGAGAAAAAAAAATTGCCTCAGATGGTAACTAACTGTGGTACTAACAGCACGGCTCATGATGCTGATGCAATATCAGAAGATTCTGATGGTGGTTTTTTTTAACAGAAAGCCCATACGCTCTTGATGCCTCAGTTTGCTCCGCAGATTTCTGTTTCCATACGAAAATCAAAGCCCAGAGAGAAGGATCCTACATTCCTATGCCTCCCATAGGAAAATCAAAATCCTCTCTGTTGAGGAGAACATGTTTATTTTTTATTTCCATTTTTGCAAGGAAATTGTGTTGCACCGAGCAACGAAAATATTTACCGCATGGAAAATTAGAACAATTTTATTCTCTATTACAGAATTATCTAGTCACACAAACTTCACACATTGGCAGATGGATGATACATTGGAATAGCTCTTTGTTTTTTCCCCTAATGTATGATAATTTAGTGCATCTCTGAACTGTATCGGATGAGATTGGCATAAAACTTGTTACATAAAGAAAGTTTCTTGAATATTGTTGTATTTACTGTTTGTAACTATTTTGTTTTGTGAATATTAAGGAGAGAACCCTATGACTGTGTTTCTGTTCTTGCACTTTTTTATGGATTGCTCTTGAATTTATTCAGTGTGGGGGATGATGAGGGAAGTCTTACAAAAAAGTATTCTTCTGTTTTGGTCCTTCAATTTGCATCTACCTCAGTTAGGAATAACCAAACCGCCACGTGGGCCTGGCCATTGGAGGGTTTAGGCTTGGACGAATGCGGCCCATTGAGGATTTGCCCAGGTTAGACCGGAATGGAGATACAGAATTCATTTAACTCACACAATATAGTTAGGACAAGACTTTTGATTGAAGAATGATGGTGGTGATGATGATCTCTTGAGAATTACAGTTTTATTAGAGCCTTTTAATTTGCTTCTATAGCCAGTTTGGGATGATGATTTTGTCTGAACACTTGGTAGGCCTTACCATGGATGATGGCTCACCGCAAATCGTGCTCTGCTTCCATTGCCCTTTTGCACAAAGCCTTAATTGGTTTCATGGCATTGCATTCTGGGGTAGATTGGAAATTACAAGATTTGCACAGTAAATTGATTGGGATCCAATTTTTTTGCAGGAAATAATTTGAATGATGAAACGGATTCCAACAGATGCAAATTTCCAACCAATAATAGTTGGGACCACTTATGGAATTGATTGTAAGGCCTTGAAGGCTGTCCAGTCAGTAATTGAAACCAGAGAAATGGAAGAAAAGCATTGGTCACAGTGAAATGGAAAGGACATGTTATTTTGTTGCTGCTCTGTGCACCATATAGATTCCTTCAAAAGATCCATTTTTCAAACCATGATGGTGATGGGCCCAATGGGTCCACACCTTCCCTCAAAACTGAGGCCATTGGGCACAGAGCCATGGTGAGATGCAACCACTCATTCCCTACCTGCCATTCCTTTAATGAGAGAGACAGGTAAAAAAATGAGAAAAAGAAAGCTCTCTGTTGATCAAAGGACCTAAAAAACCATGCCCCCCTCCACATTAATCACATTTTCCATGGGCTTGTCAGGCATTTGGATCACCTACTTTTGCAAAAAACTAGAAAGATTCCATCAAGTTGCACAACAACAGTAACATGAAAAGGAGCCATACTTAAAAAGGATTCTCTTCACCTGAACCATAGCAATAACATACATGCAGGCCATCTCTACATCCTTTTATTGTTCACATCAATGATCTGATGCATTTCTGATCAAATCCCAGCCAAACACTCTGGTGGTGGGACCGGGTTGCGGGCCTTATCAGTGCAGTAGTCATAGATCATGTGGTTTAATCGAACCCATCGGTACTTTCGAGCTTGAATCGAATCGAGCTGTTGGTACATGGGCAAGTCCCACCAGTTGTTGGCCTTGCTGGTGCAGGCAGCTGGGGCGGGCATGGTGCAGGCCTCTATGTCGAAATCCTTGTAGTAAGCGTAAAAGGGCGCCTTGCTCCAGTCAGTCTTCTCTAATCCTCCCCGTGTGGCCCAATTATCGGCATCCCAGAGGGTTGAGTAGATACCCATGGGCTGCCAGTTGGGATAGGGTACCCCCTTCGCTTCGTTGTTCTTGTACACCCTTATTGGGACTGCGTCCACGTAAAACCTGTTTGATAGAGACATTTATCTTGACCGAACATGACTTTAAATAGAGTTGAGCGAAAAGATAAACCCGTAAATCAGAATCTAACTTAATAAAAAAAATCAACAATGATGATGATTTTGATTCAATGTCTATTCAAATTCAACATCCAGTAAAAAATAGGAATGGTAACTTTGGTAATGATGTTCACCTTTCATATTTGCCTAACATTTCTATGTTGTTGGGTCATGGATCGGGTAGATGGGCTGTTTTCATTTTCTAGTTCATGGAACTCAATTCTGTGCAATCTTTGGAAGCTATACATGTAAATAGATGGTAGAGTAAATGGGTACGCTTGGAACTGTGACCCAACCTAAATAAAGCCGCGATATGTACGTCAGGCCCAGGTCCAGGATTTCAATCTGAGAAAGACTGTATTTATCCAACATTGGATTTCATTTTTACCGCTAGACATATTTCCCATCGAATATACGGGCTGAACGTTACATGGTAGTATGATGCAGCACCTAAGTTAAAATCATGGGTGGGGGCCACTTTTGGAAAATCCAAACTGCTTCATTGTCCAAAGGCCCATTGTGTATTCTGCATCTGAAAATTCAAATATATTTCAGTGGGCCAACCAGATTTTACACAAAGATGCTCCTTCGATTTTTGCCCTTTAAAAAGAGGAAAGTAAAGAAAGTTAATCACATATTCTAAGTTTCGTTGATCCAACGGTGGCCATCTCATTGATTTGAATAATAATTTAATATTTAATTACTATAATGGTATTAGGACTAACGAGAGGTTTGGATTTTCCAAATGTGGCCCCGCCTCTAATTTTAACCTAGGTGCTGCATCGTACTCGCTGCATGGTAGTTCTGGCCTGAACAATAAATGTGGGTGGGGGCATTTATTTCAAAGCAGAGAACAGTTAAAACCAAGGATAGAAGAGAGCGTTTGCATGTGAGTACTTTGATGGCTAAACAAGACAAACGGGAATAGATCTTAGCCATTCATCAACTGGGGCCATCTCCATAAATGCACTGACCCAAAAGATCAGTTGGCTCCACAGGTAATTGAGCAAGTGTACGAGAATGATGACTCTGGGCATGACATACAATATCCAATGATCTGCAAGAGCACGACTGCAAATGCTCCCGTATTCAGCTTGGTCAAAATTCACAAGAACATTTCAAATCACATGCAAAGTTGCTGTATGCCACTTGTTCTCCAGGAAATTTCAAATCACATGGGAATCTTCCCATACTGTAGTTCCACAATTAGGGAGTAATCAAACACTAAATATCTAGATTCCAAGGGCCTGTGTTCTTGATTGGTCCCTGTCCTTTTGACTGCCCACAAAAAGTTAATTAAAGGTGATCTCTCATCTCCCACCTTTACCACCTCCCAGATGAAAAGGTACCCGAGAAAAAGGACTAGGCCTCTCAAGGTCTTGTTTAGTTAAATCTATCAAGATATTTTTCCTATCCTCCTGTCAGGGATAGAACCTTGACGCAATTCAAATCAACGAATGAGAGAGAGAGAGAGAGAGAGAGGGGCATTTGAGACCACTTGATATAATGAGAGGAAAAATTGGCAACATTCATCAGTTTGATACTTCAGAACCTTTCCATTCACGGAAATAGAGTGGAGTTGGTAGCTCAAAACAAGAATTAATGATTCTTATGAAGTAGATATGATGTAGTCATTGTAATCACCTATTTAAAGACTCCGAAGTTCAATTGTTAGATATGATGGTTAAACTTTGAGATTCTTTAATTTACTGCGGGGGAGCTGGTGGCTTAAAACATGAATTAAAGATACTTATAATATGATGTAATCATTATATTTATTTATTTAAAGACTCCAAAGTTCAATGGTTAAACTAATGGTTAAACTTTTGGGAGGAGAGGGAGGATTACTTGGGGAGGCCATATAAAAAGAAAGAATAAATTTCTCATACCTTATGGGGGTATTTCAAAATTTCTACAGGGGCCATGGCCCTAATTGCTAGATACTTATATTTGGCTCACTCTTAACAGTTTTAAAGACAAATAAATCTCAGCTAACTCCGTGATAGACACGCATCAAAATAGGCCCTGTGGAAGGACTCACGGATTTCTAATCTATGAGAGAAAATGACACAAGAACAGTCAATTTTGCTTTTCAAGTTAATTATTATTGATGTATGTGTATACTCACATGTCTAATTAATAGAAGAGATTATGACAGGCTTTTGACTTACACAATGTGATGCCGATTCCACAAGATAGAATATGAGTGGAATTGAGCAGATGGGTCGAACCAAAGGTTCACCCTCTGCTCTCTATCTCCCTTTCCATGTGCATAAACATTTGTCTGGACTGTGTAGGGCTGCCCTGTCCTGTTCCCTAAGAACTCAAAGTCCAATTCATCTCTAATCTCATTCTTATCTGACATCAACTGCAAAATCAACAAAAGCCCACAAAAAAATTATTCTTATAAGCTAAGGAATTAAAAAACTACTATATAAATTATATGTTCATCAAGATCTTGCTAAAAAAAAGATCTAGCTTAAAAAAAAAAAAACATACATAGAATGCTGTGACTGTCCCAGCTGAGTCCCCTGGAATGAGCTTAATTTTCATGCTTATATGGCCATACATGAACTTATTCTTCGACGCGAACCCGCAACCTTAGAAAAATTGAAGTTAAAAATGAAACCCAACAAGAAGGGGAATTTTTATTTTTAGTAGAACAACAAGAGAGAGTGTGATGTTTCATTGATACCTGATGATTGATCAAGCAAAAGCTGAATTGCAGTTCCATTTTCCATTTGCTTGATGTGGTTCTCAGACCATGTGATTTTGAAGTCATCCAGAAATGTGGCAGGTTTTGCATTGGATAGGCAGAGAGATGTAAGCACTAGAAAGAGAGGAAAGATGAGAGGGAGGGAGGAGATGCTTGCCATTTTCAGTTTTGCCAGAAGAAAAGTTGTACACTTGCTCTGTTAAATAGACTCCAAATGGGGGGCTCTCCTTTTTTGTGGGGCCAACAATATAGTACCTTTTAAATCACCACCACAGAATTTAAATCCTGCTGTCTTCAATGTCCCACCACACAAGTGGGATTGGAGGCCCCCCTATTGATCCCATGCCTATCCAATTGAAGCCTGGCCCTTGGTGGGCCATTTCTGAAAATCCCAACCCTTTAACTTGTTTTTTCATAAAGTGGATTTATAAGTGGCATATTCAGGGATTGATCGTTGGATAGCTAGGTGAAAAGACGTTTCACAATCGTTGCACGTTGTGAAGACTAATCTTCACCTACAGATAGCATATAAATGTGCTTTGGCCTCCTATTAGAGTAAAACAATCTTGATTATTGAGGTCTATTGAATACTTCTGAGATTATATAGATTTTACCTTAATCACTTAATTATTTGAAACCCTAGAGTAAAACAATCTTCCCATGCTCATGTGAGGCTGGTTAAACTGCTACCGACCATTGATTGGAAGATTGGAAGAGTATTTATTTGGTTGGGCCTGTGGGACCCTTCAAGTGGGCCACTGAAAAAAAAAGGGATCTGAGGTAAAAGAAGGTCTATAGATATGGAAACAAATGCCATCTCTGGCATTGAGAAGGAATAATGCCATTGATAGCAGAGTCCTGACCTTGAGTAAGGCCAAGCCATTCCACGAGGACCTCACCTTTCCATGCTGCACCTACTTCCATCACACGCGCCCAGATGTCACATCCTATTTCCAAGTTGCTCATTTAGGATTAAACAACAGTTATGTGGGCCACGTGTCTATTTGAATGCAGGTCGTTGGATTCTTTAGGCTCAGAAACTGTTGACATTGATTTTAGCAAATCTGGTAAGCAGAGCATTTTTAATTAGAAGTCCCCCATCTGTCAAAAAAATAAAATAAAATAATAAATAAAAAACAAACCCTAGATACAGCTAGGCTAGTAAATCATACGTATCCTGAAGTTAGAGTGTGTAAGTTCGAATATCAAATTAGAAAAATGTAAAATTAGAATATCATTAAATTTTGATTGATGTTATTAAATTGAAAGATGTTCTCCTACAAGCATACTGCATGCATAGCCTATGAGCAAACCAAGTATTGTTTATACAAAGTTCAGCTTATGGAGACCATGCAGATGCGCGCATGTCTATCGTTGAGACGAGAGCAGATGGAAAAATCTCTTAATGGATAAGAGTCATCTAAAAAATCAGCCTCATGATTTAAGTTGACAAACTTAAAATTTAATATATATATATAGCATTTTAATCATAGACGTTTTTTGAGATTTATGCTTATGCTGAGTGATGGTTCAAGCCCGGCACACCAGAGAAGAAAGCCCGGCACACCCAGGAAGGAAGACCACCAAGGTGGGAAGGAAGCCCGCATATACACATGTTAGAATATATAAGAAAGAGGTGGGGGTTGAACCCCAGACCTCCCCGATAAGAACTCAACTCCTTACCAGTGGGGTAAGGAGCGGTTCTTGATGGTTCAATGAGTTTAAGATTGAGTACTCTCCTACTTGATCCCGGAAGAAAAGAGTGAGAATGGTTGCATTGATAAAAAGTGGGCCCAAAGGGCTGGATTGCACATCAAATCTATTCACAGGAGAACTTTTTTTTTCTCTCTAATAAATCAAGGATTCAGATAACCTAATGTGGCTGATATATTAATCATTCGTACCTTTCCATCCCTAATTCCTTTGATAGGCATGCATCTAGCTCGCCAAGTAAGATAGAAAGCTTCTTCCATCATACAATCTGCTCATAGGTGAAAATCTTTTTTTTTTTTATATTTTAATTGGATCCTCTATTTATAAATTGCCTCTCCTTCTCTTTAAAAATAAAAGGCATATTTTAAATTTTAGAAGCCCACACTACAATTATTAGAGCCGATGAGTTTGAGGTCTATCTATCGGGGAGGGAGAGGGGGAGGGAGAGAAGGTTGATGCGCACTGGCTATCTACTATTCTAACTAAGACTATAATATAGATGGTCAAAATATACATGTTGCTGTTATCTATAAGCCGTCATTTCATAACTTTATATTGGATGATTATCACTGTCCATTGAATCTAACCTATTGGATAACTCAATGTCAATTTGGTCTCGCTAAAACATAATGTGATTAACGATGTTTTATTAGCAGAAGAAAAAAATAATTGGCCTCTACCACCCATAGAAAAATTACATACAAATAGAAATTTAGTAAATGTCTCGCAGAAACTAGGGGAGTTCTGGGAAGGATCAAGCTGGATTGAGTCTTATCTAAGCTCAGCCTAACTATCCACTCCTCTATCCAGCCTACCAGACTTGATAGTCAGGCCCAGCCCATTAGTAAAATCTACATCATCCTTCTGTGCTAATAATGTTGGGCTAAGCCAAGCCTTCAATCATGCATAGGACATGGCCGGGACTAGCCTGTTTATTTGTCGGGCCAAAAAAATTCAAGTACCTAGCTACCATTAAACCCCTTTTTGTGTACATGCAGCGGAAAACTAGTTTCCCAAAAAATTGTCTCTTCCGTAGATGCAAAAAAGCGATTTTTACCCGAAAAAACACTTTAGGCAGGCACTAGACCGAACGTGAAACATTAGGCAAACATTTATATAAGGAATCTGTACAGAATAACCTACTTTTTTTACCAAATTTTTTTGTGGTCGCTATGACCTTCATTTTCTGTGTTAAGCATCAACGGCGACCCTCTCTATAACTAGTGAGGGTCGCCATCGACTCTGAGCGACCCTGAACAGATATAAACTCCTCACCTCTTTTCCTTCTTCTCCTCTTTCTTGTGGGTGCTTTTGTTAGTGACTCCTACTCATCTTCCGGCTCATCTTAGTCTTAGTGACTCCTATTGGGTCAAACCCCACGGTATAGGCATTTTAAGCTAGGTGGTAATCCACTGCCTACGTTCTACCAAGTGATAGTTGCTGCAGTGAGAAAATGGAGGGTGGAGATGTCCATGGCATCCAAATAAAATTTTGGGTCCGCCGTTGATTGTAATAACCTGTTTTAGATTAGGGATTGCGTTTGGATAAGAGAAGAAGAAAGAAGAATGTGAGGAGTTGCCTGTTCAGGGTTGATTGCGACCCTCACTAGTTACAACGAGAGTCGCCATCGACCCTCAAAACAGAAAATGAAGGTCGATAGCGACTACATAAAAAAAAAAGGTTAAAAAAGAGGTTTTTTGTGTATGGATTTTTTGTTAGGTGCACATTTGCTTAATGTTTCCTGTTCGGGCTAGTACTCACCTACAATGGTTTTTCCTAATAAAAGCCCCTCTTAAAAAAACTCTAATCCCCCTTAAAAACTTATTTTTTGAGTAATCGCAGAAAATGTAGCCCGCCCACTTTTACGCTGTTTCGAAAGGAAAAAGGCTGCACTGAAATATGATTTCAAGGTAACATGAAAAATCTTTTATGCAATCCTCACTTTTTGGGTCCAAAACCCGCTACACAATCGCGCCCATGTGAGAACAATTCAAGACTTTTCTGCGATACCATTTTCGCGAGAATTTCAAAATATCATAGATATTTTAGACTCCATTCTACTATAGACGCTGAACAGTTTGTTAGATTAGCTTAATTTATTGGACTTACACGACCGTTGATCATCCAGCGGGCCCCACATCTCGGACAGCAGCGATTGTCCAACGAAGGCGGATAGTGATATGGCATTGGCAAAGGCAAAAGCGAAGCTGTCGGTTCGTCGTCTGGATCCCTTGTATTTCAATTTTCATCGTGTCGTTCGCGCATGAAAAAACAACACGACGAAAGCTCCAGCGCAGGGTGGGCCCCACATTCAGTCGAGGATGTTCTGGAGGGTCTTCTTCACGTTCCATCCACGTGAACGGCAGGGACTTTAAAGATGCCCCATCTCATCGCTTGACACGTGGAAGATATAATTATGATCATTATGCGAGTATTCTCCAATAGAAGGCTGCCACGTGCCATGCGGTGGTCCCACGTTGCCTGGATCTTGTGAGGGGCATTAAAAACATGCGTGGTTAGACCGTGTAGATAACATTTATAACGTTATACGTAGTGGCTCCGGTCGAGTGATCAATGATGCAATCGTGGCCGTCTATTCTGTGGGCCACACCATAAAAGGCTGGTCTGTTTATAATTGGAAAGGATAGTATTTGCCTGGGAATAAGGTAGCATGTGATGTGAACATTCTTCTTTATCAATTGAATGAAAAATGACAAAGTGTGGGGGGTGCAGACATGGTGCTCAAGGCACCTAAAACTTTATTAATCTCTAGTGGGGCCCACTTTTTAGTTGCAAAAAACTTGCTGGTGTGATGGGTGACACGAACCCACTTGGGCCTACTTAGAGCTAACACCATTAGATGATCTTAGTCGCTTGATTTATAGCCCTCAAGTTTGACGGTTTTAAGAAATAACCGTTTTTCTCTACATTTCAATCCGACAACAAGATGGGTGTCAAATTTTAATTTATGTCAATTCATACGAGATAGTGTGTGTCTGAACGCGGCATTGGACTGAATTTTACAAAGTAAAAGTGGTTAAATCGCTTGGGTTATAAATCAAACAAAAGTGGGTCGAGTCTCTATGCTGGGTGAATGTAGATAATTAGGTGCCATCATTCATAATTAGCGAGAAGATTAAGTTCAACCTGTTTACCTACAGCTGTGGTTTTTCCCACTTTGTGAGGTCTATTGCAACTAATTGTATGCATGGTAGATGATTTGATAAAGATGGGGTCTGTATATAATGTGGATGGATCAAAAGTTACTATCATTCAATGGTCATGACCAATATTGGATGAGGGACTCAAAACAGTTTAATAGTTCACTTGCATGGTAGTGATTCAGTGGTTATGATGATGGGATCAAATTGAAATTTGAGTCATTTGTAATTATTATTGGGGATTAGATTACCAACCATCTAATGTGCATATGGGTGGCTGCAGTGGGCCTGGCAAGTTAATCTCCCAGCCCATTGGACTTCATTGTCAGAACCCAGGAAATATGGGCCTTGCAAACGGATTTGGTTTGGGCTGGCATGGGCCTTTACCTGTTATCATTTCAAAAATCACTTGTAGTGCCACTCGTTTTGGCAGCTACGATCATGAACTAAGTCTTAACACAAATGTAGAGAATAGCTACTTGGGCCTAAAATTTCTAGTTTAAACTGGAGTTGGGGGTTTAACCGCACCCGAATGAACCAGGTCTGACCGCTTGATTAAATGGGCTTCTTTTTCAGGCTAAGTCATGTCACACCTCAAAATCTGTTCAACACTAGCGCTTACCATCCACAGACCTAAGGTATTATTCACCACCACTCACCACCAATATCTTCAGAACAGATGATCATGCCTAGGCCAATACATTATGCTTTATGTTTGATAAGACCGGCTAGGGTCAACCTGGGCTCTCACAGGGTCCATTACAGGGAGGGGAAGGATTTGCTGTGGATTAGGGAGGTATAAATATCACTTTGACTGGATGATTCGACCCTTTGATTTTAAGGTTAAAAATCATACCTTAGGGACTGTTTGTTTGCATAAAATACATGGGAACTCAATATATAGGAACTCATGCTATAAATGGTTGAAAAAGAAGACTATGAATAGGGGTTGTTTGTTTGCAAAAAATACACGGGGATTCAAAATGAATGCACTTCTCTTGTTACGAAATGTGTCAAATTTTAATTGAATAAGAGTTGACCCCTCTGTAAGATTGAACATATCATGGGTAATGTATAAAACACATACAACTTTTTGATATTTTAGTTACGCTTTTTTATATTGTTAGAGGTACAGAGGATTTGTTCACACAAGGGAACCAACTATACTTTTTCACTAGGCACTACTTTGCTGTTGTCTCCTTGTTTCAACCGGGGCTCGAATCTAGCCATTTTTCGGTTTTCTATAGCAGACATTGATGCCCTTAATTGCCAGTTACAAGCTAAGCTAGCCGTCTAAGTTAAAATGCATTTATTTTGAGGAGTCCATATTGGCTGTAGAGGAACCCCTTAAACCCGAATAAACTTTTCGTTGATGGATGTAATGGGGACCGCTGTTAGCTATTGCAAATGTTCCAATTTCTTTGCTGGTGTCTTCACTAATCTTGCTCAATTCAATTCCTCTACACACACCGAGCTATCTTCAATAGGCCAGTCTTAGTTTGACATTGAGCTAAACAATAATCATCATTTTCTTATCACAAAGTAACTTTGCTCGAATCCACAGTGCCAGGGATTGACCCTTGGCACTAGCCGAGCACAAGACACTACGGGGGAGCATCCTTGGGCAGAGCGCGATATGTGGATCCTATAGCAGAGTACACATGTAGTGCCCTGGGCTCATGACTTAGGATAGTTTACTGCTCCTTCTCATGCAACAGGGAAAAACAAAAAAACACACCTTTGTGTGATGTATGTAACCATTAAGCTTTAAGGACCTAAAATACAGGGATAGTAGGCACTACCAAATCTATACATCACCTTGCCTCTCTTGATTTTATATACCCAAGTGGGTGTTTTTAAGGGAAGCACCATCCAACCCACTCTTTATCCCTAAAAGGAAAAACTTGTTTGTGGCTCCCCTATGACCTTAGTCATAAAGAATAGCCTATGAGAATTCTGATTTATTAGCTAAGAGGTGAAACTTGTAGATCATCATTCCATTCCAGCTCGACCAAGCAAGAGATAAGAACTGACATCTTTTTTACTATAGTTTTAGTTTATTAAGGCAATATTTATTAATGGTAATTTTAAGGGCCTGTTTGGCTACCCTTTTCTTTTCGAAATCAAATAGATTAAAATATATATGTTTGAATTATAGATTTATTACAATTAGATTTTTTTTTCGGTAAATAGGTTGTTAGATATGTCGGATTCAATTAGGAAAGACAACCTTATCATATTGAAGATTATATATAGACAAAACTGTTATATAATAAAAGTAGTATAGAAAACTCTGTCATAAAGTAAAAAGAACACATTCAGACTTTTTATATTATAAAAGTCATATAAGTAAACTCGTAATTATGAAAAACAAAAAAGTTTATAATTGTTCTATAACTTCATATTTGTTTAAAATGATTAGTTCTGTTCCTTTCTGGAAAAGATGCAAAAGGTTTAAAAACCGTATGATTTAGATGTCCATATGAACTCTGTGAAGCATTTCAAAGCATTCAAATATTTATTTGAATCATTTTATGATGATCATATTGACTATATGTTCGAAAAATAAAATTTATTATGAGCCAGCTATATTATAAAATCTCTATTTTCAAACATAAAATGCCAACTTTAAGTTGGTTGGGCACAACCCACCTTGGCCCAAAGTTTTCTTTTGAGACCGACACATGACTGGCAACGGACAGCTGGGTTGCAAGTAGTAAGGTCAAGTAGTCTGGGGAGTGGTTAGGACCGGACAAAGTCATTTAATGCTTCTGAATAATCAACCGGGACCAGTCCTGGTTATGGACTTATGGTTCAACTGCTCAACAATGAGGAATATTAGCCCATGGGTTCATGGTTAGGTTGAAGAACAGAATTGAGGTCGGTCACAACTTTGACTTGGGTTTTCCCACCTGATGATACGAGGTGGGCCACACCAAACCAATGTTTCAGACCTACCAGAAATCAATTAGAAGGTAGCAAAGAAACACAAAATCGACATCAACACAGTTTAAGGGTCTTAATAAGTGCCAGACAAATACCCGATTAGGGTCCTGCAATTCTTTTTGGTCTAGGACCTGAACTCATTTGAGTCCAGCCCAAGCTCAGCCCATATATAGCACCAATCTGGCTGGATGAAGCTTTTCCAACTCGAGCCTGCTTATTTATCAATTAGTTTATTTAAGATTGGACCCATTCTATGAGTTTTAGAGTCTGGCCCATCCCTCTTGTAAATCAGGCCTGTTCGTCTTGGATATGTTGTTTGGCGTGATAACTAAATGGGTCGAACCTCATGACCTAAGTAGGGGGTGTTCATGCCTGGAAATAGGCCTAAAGTAGGCATAGTCATGGGCCGTCCAGTTGATGCTCGAGCATAAAGTGGCCCACATTCCTATGGATTGAGCTCAGTTTTAAGCCCGTGGGCTTCATATGGGCCTAATATCTGGCCCAATTATTAATGACCTTGGCCTGAGGGCCTGTGCCTATAAATCCTTAAGAGCCTGGCCCGGTTCCACAAATTTAACACAAGGATATCTTTCCTTTGTGGATGGGATGGGCCGTGCTTGATACCCATGGGCTTGTTACAGGTCTCAACATTAGGCCCGATTACTATTGGTCTGGGCTGCGAGAAGCTGAACCCGGCCCAATCCAACCACTAACATCATTGGGTCTAAACTGTCCTTTAGGTTTCAACTTATTGCCCAACTCCAATGCAGATCAGGCGCATACTGGGCTTAATTGGCCGGCTCGTATCTTCGTAACCCAACTATTCCTCTGCCCAAAGAAATCTACAGTTCTGTCAATGTTTATTCTCACCCTTCCACATTTTTCAGGATCTTGATCTTGATGAAAGGTTATGATGATCCAAATAAAGGTAACAAAGGGGGCTATGTTATCCTCCTCAGTTCACTTTCCAGTACAAATACCAGCTATCGATGACTCTCATGCGTCTCCATGGGCTGGGCCCAGAACTAGAAAACAGGAATTTAGGGCATTGGGCCCAGAAAACTACCAGCCCTACTTTTAACAAGATCAACCAATTTAAATGGGAAGTAAGGGTGACCAGAAATTCAACCTGCTCAAATTACACTTAACCCCGCTTTATCCAAAACAACTATGATCCCATCCAACATTATCCTCCAAAGTAACAAGTGCTATTAGGTTGGGGTGCAACGACGGCCTTGTGCACACACAACTACGACGCACATTCAACCCAGATCAGGCAATTTGGCATGGTCTACGTTTACGGGAAAGAAGTCTCGACTATATTATTTTCCTTTTATATTATGGGGAGGAGTAAATGTGAGGCGAATGACAAATCATGGAAAAGATATCGGTAAGGTAGGTTTAAAATAAGATGTAGAGGAATGCTAAAAACCTTATTTGATTAGTAGGAGGTAAAATAAGCGAGAGAGTGTATGCTAAAAAGCACATTCTATGATAAATTTTACAACACTACACTTTATCACAATTTTTTTTGTGGTAAAAAGGAGGCTCACTGAGGAGTAAGAGGTAAGTTGTGTCACATCATAAGTTTATTTCTTCATTCTATATATTCACCTAAATATGATGAGTAGGAAACGTCACATTGCATGCCTGCTCTAACTTCAACCTTACTATTTTTTTTCAGAACAAAAACCTCATCTCCCGTGTTAATCAATATTATCAAAACCTTGAAGCATTAATAAAGGCAATGGACCTTGGTGAAACCCGAATGGTGCACACTTCAGCGCCGAGTCAACTTGCAACCAATTAGCTGGCTTTGATATGCTAAAAAACCTCCTTGCTCACCAATCCTACCGGAACCTTGATGTGGTACTTAGAGATGACTGTAAATATTTTTCAAGAAAAGTTACATGCGTGAATCTAACATATTAGTACAAAAACCAAAAATAACTTCAAACCCTAAAACCTAGATCCTACTGAATCTAATGAACCGTTGTGATTAACCCAAAGCACAATACAACCCAATATAACGAGAAACAAATAGGAAAGTGTGAAAACATAAAGTTACTCGTTAACAACAAGTGACGTATGTATCTTTTGTTTTGTTCATATTTTCTCCAGTTTGGTTTCATGTCACTCTCATTCACCCATCAATAACAGAGGCCACTGCAATTATTAGATTCTAAGCATATTATGTTGTTGATAAACATTAATGTGGCCCATTGCCCACTTTCGGCTTTTCCATGCTTTCAGTGGTCCACTCAAGTCTCTAGCTTCTGGTGAGCACCTCAAACATCATAACCATTGTATATAAAGATTCCACATTGTGGTTTAGGAGCTGGTGTGCACCACCGTTTTATTTTAAACGTTAGAAATCAAAGGGCCCCCTACTAAATACTGGCCAAAAAAATTATACTTTGATACTAGCACCTGCATATTCCTAATGATTAGTGTGGCAGCATGTTGCATTTTATTCTCTTCTAGGGATTTGGGGTTTGTTGGGGGAGCTTATCAGGGTCACTTCACCTCTAGTTTGCTAGTATATATATTTCCATAAAGCAATAATTTTAAGAGTGTGATATGATTAGGTTAGGCTTAAGGAATGCCTAAGACCTATCTTATAATGCTATAACATGATCCAATTAAGAGTCTCAAATCAATGTATCAGCTGTTAGAGGCAATTCATTAATAAAGTCGGGGGTAGATTATTATTGCCTTTCATATCTTGTCTGTATCTTGTCCCTGGGTCTCTTGATCACCAGCAATTTTCTCTGAGCAAAGCCTAGGTGTAGTATATTGTTTGTTCGGCTAACCCTTACAACTCTGATCGGTGGTGGGTGTTATACCTTATAAACAACTGATTCGAACATATATAGTAAAACTGACCCTTGAGTCCATTTGGAGAGTGGTCTTTTACTCACTAAAAAGTGGCATGTCTTTTAGGGTTCAATGGCTTTTTATCTCTGACAGCCAAATTGCTTTTATTCATTGCTCCACTTTGTGTCTATTCTAAACCGAATTCTACTCCAACAAAAGGATGTCACCATGAGGGCATCTAGAACAAGTGGTTTCAATAGGAAGAAAAAAGACTGGAACCCAAATCAACTTCTTCACACATGATCAATCCAAAGGTGACCCAATTCTAGCTGCAGTTAGAATTGGTCGAGAGACAAAAGGTGGGATAATGTCTTTGTGCAATTTGAGATTTTTCCTAGCCCGCCCTAAAGAACCCAATTTCCTATTGGCTTCATCAGATACTTGAAATCCTTATTTCTGTTGTGGGGAACCGAAAACCTGCCATCAACGCACAATCTTAATGCACATGAATCCAATCAAACAGTCACACATGAGAAAACACAGCAAAATTTTACTGGTTCGGCCATGTGCCGACCTCCATGGCCAAGGGAAAACTCTAGCCTATTCTTCTTTTCTTCCCCTTTCCTTTGGGTTAGGATTATAAGCTAGATCAATATACATAATTTAGGGAAATGTTCTACGACCAGACTGCCTATAACTTTTATGTAGTATGGCTTGTGGGGCCACTTAGATGCAAGTTTACTAATAGAAGGGAGGAGGATTGAAAAGTTTCCTCATGGACAACGGGTATTTAAAAATTCAGTCATACTAGATTGTCCTAGCCTTTGATTCAACAACCTTAAAATTTAATGACATCTTAGCTATAGATTTTTTTGAGATTCAGTCCAACAAGAGTGAAGTTTTAGGGGGGTGTAAAATTGGGTCTGATACCATAACATGGGATGAAAAGATTATCAAATGGGCTCCATTGATGAAAGGTAGGCCCGAGTGGGCTTCATATTGCTGGATTGCACTTGCAATTGCTTGTCGCAGAACATTTCCCTCATAATGTAATCTTTCTTTGGCTGTAAAAAAGCGCTCTTATAGAAAGATCTAAATACCCTTCAACTGTAAACCTGGGTCCTGACTAACCCGTATGAACCAATTTGGTTAACTTGAAATACAAGATTTAGTGCTACAATTATACCTATATATATAGGTACGTAGATACAATTGACAATTAATGCGGTCTTATCTAAAGCCATGATGCATAGTCAAGACAAACTCCCCCTCTCATAATTTATTTTATGGCTTTACTAGGATGGGGCAGGGGCTCAATTGTTTGGCGTGTACCATGAAAAGTGGTTGGTAGATGTCATGGCCCAATTCACTCTCCATTTAGTGTTCTATGAGGAGAACCGAGAGGTTTCAACAGTGCCAAAACTATTGCCTTGCACGCCACACCAATGAAGGCAGAACATGCAGTGGGAGCATGCATGAAAAGACCAGGATTTTCTTGACCTTTGGCTACCAAGGACGATGAAAATATCGTGGAGGCTGTTTGGTGGAGATTTGATAATGTCATGTGCATGCCACTTCAGTTATTCATGCAAACAATATTGAAATCTAAAAGGGAATTTATCATCTAATTAACACCAACTATATGGACTCACCTAACAAGAAAAGTAAGCTGTCATCTGACCATGGGCTAGAGGATAGATAAAAAGGGTAAAGGAATGAGAATTGTGTTATCCCAGGCCGGAGGGCACGAACCAATGATTTGATGGCCATACCGTGGATTGATTATAACATCCTAGAAATTAAGGGTTTGTTAGCAAAGAATACAGTACATGGGATTTTGCTGTCCAATGAGCTCCAACCAATGATTATTAAAAAGATGAATGGTGAAAGATATATACGAGGTGAGAAGTGAAGGGTATAAGGTGGAGGTGGAGGTGGAGATGGATATGCAACCCTTATTTTCATAGGAGTTGAATTACTAGGGCGATGGGGTCAATATTCATGTCCGTCTTCCCTTGATTCCATTTCCGTCAACGGAGATGTTATTTGATGATCATTTTCAAACATTTGTCTTAATTTGATCCTTCTTTTTTTACTACTCTGACCAGAAATACTAAGTCAGGATCCTACACTTCCTAGAAATTCAATTACGTCCTTAGTTTTTGAACTCATAGCTACTGTTTGTAGCATCATCTTTTATCCCTTCCACTTAAAGATGGAAACGTTCAATAACCAAGTTTTTTCAGCTGAATAGACTATAAAGTCCTCTGGTACACAGTAGGACGAGTTAGCCCCGTAACTCTTCTAGACATCCTTATCCTTATTTCAAGAAGCAGACTCGGTGAATTTTGTGACTGCATATGAGGCCTAGTAACTTAATGATCCAACCCAACCCTACGGCTCTAACCGACAAATTTTGTAAGGGCCCTGCTCCTTCACATATAATACCGCATTACCTTGCAAGGTAGCTGGATGGGGCCTATCTAGGGCCCTATTGATTGGAAGACCCTCTCATGATAGGGCCCTGTATCAAATTTAGGGTCGATCCAATGATCCTCGCTCCTTGATCTATGGCCTACAACTTTAATGGGTTAATAAAAAAGAATTTTTTTTTTTTTTTTTAAACCCTCGCTCTAGCAGTCCAGTCCAATCGCTGGGATCAGTGGCCCTGTTTGGTGGTCAGTTGGGATTGCAGATAGGTGGGGCCATCATGCTACCTTGCATGGCAATACCATAGGAGATATCTGTACAAGAGCAATGAAAATAACTAAGTGGGTATGCTCCCGTGAAGATGGTCAACTTTTTCAACGTTCGACTGGAACAGGCTGCATTTTTTTTTTTTTTTTATGTCAACTCAGCCAGCTAGTAAATGTTAAACCAGGAACACCCACCTATTTGACCCTTGTCAATATATACTTTTGGCGGCCTACCAAACGAAACGGTCCCATTCAAAAGCCCACCCTCACGGAACCGAGTTCCAGCTAGCACAAACAATACAATACCCTGCCCAAGCTGCCACTTTTATCTATTCTACAACCACCGCCTCACTTCATCACTCCTTTCATTGATCTTTCCTTGTTCTTTCTCCCAAACATTGCTATATATAGGCCTCAACCCACATTCCTATCTCTCATAACCATCCAGTTCCAAACATCTCATCACCATCATTCCAAGTCCTCATCCTCTCTATCTTTCTCTTCCATTGAGAAAAAAAATGCCTTCATTCTCTTCTTCTCTTAGTACTATGGCAATGCCTTTGTTGTTGCTATTAGCTAGCTCTCTAATGGCTGCTTATGCTGGGAATTTCTATCAAGACTTCGACATCACATGGGGCGATGGTCGAGGAAAGATAATCAACAGCCAGCTACTTGCTTTGTCTCTTAACAAGGCTTCTGGCTCTGGCTTCCAATCCAAGAGAGACTATCTCTTTGCAAAGATTGATATGCAGCTTAAGCTCGTCCCTGGCAACTCTGCTGGTACCGTGACTACATATTATGTAAGTGCCCAATGCTGACTTTCCAAATTCTAACAGATGGTTTAGTTTAGTTCTTGAAATTTTATGGGTGTGTGTATATGTTACTAATATTGAGTTTTTGTGTTGCAGCTTAAATCTCAAGGAACGACATGGGATGAGATTGATTTTGAATTCCTTGGTAACCTTAGTGGGGATCCGTATATTGTCCACACCAATGTGTACACACAAGGAAAGGGTAACAGGGAGCAGCAGTTCTATTTGTGGTTCGACCCTACCAAGAACTTCCACACCTATTCCATCCTGTGGAATCCTCAGCGCATCATGTAAAGCCTCATAGCTCATTAAAACCATTAGACCCATTACTCCAAGGGATTAAAAAAAAAGAGTTTCATACCCGAATGACCCAAATTGATAAAAGAAAAAAAAAAATGTAATGGTCTGGTTGTGGGTCCCATATGCCAATATCTTGTAATATTGACACAGCAAACAATATATTCTGGGTGGTGATAAGTTTCATCTACTGTAATTTTTTTCTTACATTTGTTTGTTTTCTATCCTTTCAGCTTCTCTGTGGATGGTATTCCCATTAGAGTATTCAAGAATTCTGAGTCTATGGGAGTTCCTTTCCCTAACAAGCAGCCCATGAAGATCTACTCCAGCCTCTGGAATGCAGATGACTGGGCAACAAGAGGTGGGCTCGTCAAAACCGACTGGACAAACGCACCCTTCAAAGCCTTCTACAGAAACTTCAATGCCAATGCATGTGTATGGTCTTCCCAAGCCTCTTCTTGTGCCTCTAAAACTCCTTCTTCAGCAGCTGATGCCTGGCTTTCTCATGACCTGGACTCCACAAGCCAAAGGAAGCTGAGGTGGGTGCAGAAGAATTACATGATCTATAACTACTGCACCGATTGGAAGCGATTTCCTCAAGGTGTCCCAGCTGAATGCAAGCGTTCTTCTTAGATGACATGAGAGTCGTTTATATATTTTTTTCCTAGCAGTGTTCATGTGTGTATCTAGAGTTGACTGTGCATTCCACTTGCATTTCTATTGTTTCATTTGCTTCATGTTTATGAAATGTATTTTTAGTTTCTGTTGAATTATTTCGATATGTCCCACGTTCCAACAAGATTTGTAGCTTACTGGTGATCGATGTCTCTTATCTCATATATATGGTTAGTGGTGTGAACATTTGGCGTGGGGTCACGTGAATGTATAGTGTGCCATTCTGTCTAGAGCCATAGGTTTGAAATTAAGGATGTAAATCAGGTGGGTCCATGGTGGATGGGTCCAGACAAAAAGGTCAGGATGGGCCCATGGTGGACTTGAACTTGGGTTCTATACCATTGGGTCCATAAATGTGGGCCTGGTTCGACCCACTCGTCAGCTGTGGAAAAAATTAAGAAGAAAAAAAAGAAAAAAGAGAGCATACCCATTTTTGCTGGCAGGAGCTAGGGTCAAGTGGATCTTTGAATTAGTGGGACCCCATTGCCATCCTTAGTTTTTGTCCTTTTGTTTGGGAAGGCTGGAACCATGCTCAATTACAAAAATGACATATTTTCTTTTAGCTTTTGGGTGAAAGGATTGTGAAAATGGCTACACTTGAACACAAACTGTCATTTGGGTCCAAAATCAGTGCCATTTGCTTAATTCTTTGTGTTGAGTCCTTCGTATAACCGGGCAAACAGGTATCTATTGCCATCGATTGGCAATTGGATACACCTATAAAATGCATTAAGAAGCCCAACGGTCCAAATTTTCTACAACAATTACGAATGCTACGACTGCTATTACTCTCAATTTTGCAAATTAGGTCAATTATGATGGTTTAGAACAAATGAATGGTTCTGATAATCAAGATTAGGCTGAGAACGACTTCTTATCGATCTGAGTGATAAAGATTGGCATTGCTTATGATTTAAGCAAAACAGATAAATAAATGGTTATGATAATCAATATTAGGTTGAGAACAACTCGTCTCCCCGCGTGTGCGACTACCTTTCTACTTATGTGGGTACTTTCTTTTTGTATGTGCGGGCCCTCTCTTGGGCCCAGCCCCCTTAGTGGGGTAAAAGAAAAATTTTTAGGTCTTTGGCACCAAGATTCCAATCGGTTACAAATCTTCGTGTTCCACTGGACTACCAAAAGAATCGACTTAATTATATTTTGGTTTTTAGACTAAATTCTAATCTACTTATTCCCGTCAAAATAATGAGTAGTAATCCTCAAGCCTGACCCCTCGATGAGAGACAAGTGCAACTCCTGTGCCTAGCCTGGTTTTGGGAAACACAACTACTTGCACGTGAGGTCCACTGATTCACGTGCACCCCTTGACTCCCATCATCTATACTTCATCTAATCATCTCCCTAGACACAAGGAGGTTTCCTCACATTACAAAAACCAAGCAACTGAGGATGAAAGAAAATTTATTTTAAACTAATATACACATTTGAATTGATAATATATTAAAACAATATTTTTGTTACTTAATTAGAGATTTATCAAATTGTGCTGACTTTTTCTGGTGAAATGAAATTTGGTCCTTCGCTATGGGAGGTTTTATTGTGATTGGGTTGATTTAGGTGGATTTGGGCCCTTAACTAGGATGTTGAACCTAATTTGAAATGGAAGGTTGCCTAATTTTGTAGAAAGGACCAAAGGTGTTGGCCTTTGGTGTCGTAAAAGCTTTGATTGATGATGATTCAGCTGCTACAAACATAAAAGATAAACCACATATTGAGTAGAACTAAGAAATCCATGCAGAAATCGGAGATCTAGAGCTTATTCCCTACTAGGCTCACTTCTAACGATCAGAGGGTTAAGATGGACACTGTGATTGTAGATCTAAAAGATGGATGATTTAGATCAGCTCGAGCAAGTAGAACTTAAGTTTTCAAATCTCTCTCTCTCTCTCTCTCATCAAAGGCAAGATGGAATGGTCGTAATATCTACACAAAGGGAAGTGTGATCCATATCACATGGATCGATGTGAGATGTGTTCCTTTACTTCTACAGTAAGGAAGATTTGATTTTGATTTATTTTCAAAGCCAACTTTCTATTTTTAAGAGAGAAGATAGGCTTTAGTACCAACTTGGAAATCTTATCAACTTGGAAACTAATTTTCATTGAGGGTTATATAGTCTGGGACTGGGACCCACCCACTTGTCATCACACGTGGGGCCCACTTTCATATGCAAACAAAAGATAGCTGGTTACACCTGGTTACCAGTTTCTCATTTTTCTAAATATATTGGAATGTGGTTCTCAATTTTCATGGTGGCAAATAGTTGGGACTCAACTGTGTCTTTCTCTGGGTTTCTGTATGTTTCATGGGAGTAGGGTTGTTAGGGTCATATTCTTTATTGTGTACTAATCACATAAACGTGAGTTTAGCCCTTGACATAATGACTGGTGAGTCCCATCATGAAAAGTATAGATTAAAAAGCAGCCATTTGTTAGTGGGACATCCCTCAATTGTGTATATATATAACATAAAGCATTATACAGTAGGTGCATACAAATATTAAAGTTGGAAGTGTTGATGGCTACAACTTGGCTTTTATCGATTCTTCATAATTTGTCAGCTTAGAGTGTGATGCACATGAAAAACAAGGCATATAGAGGATAAAAGTAGTGTGGGGTGGCAGCAACTTTAAAAAAGCAAACTCTCATTTGTAACCCCACCCTTAACTATAGTTAGAAACCTCAGCAAGTGGCTTAGGATAAGCTTGATTAGTTCATCTCCCTGTTGATTTGTAAGGATGTAATCCACACATTCTTATCTCCCTCCCTTGAAAAAGACAAATGGCGTACACCGCCTTAGTTTTATCCTTTAGAAGTGCCTTCAAAGTTCAAAGTGCCCATGATGACAAACCAGTTTTGTATTTAGAGCATTCCTATCCTCGTATAAAAAAATCAAAATTTTCTCTATGGAAGGAAATCAGTTCATGTTTTTGCTTTTCTAAAAGGAAAATTTATCACACCAAATGATCGAAAACAAGTAGAACATAAAATTAAAGTAATTTTTCTCTCCATCATGAATTCCTTTATTCACACAAATATATCCTTCGGGTGATAGGATATGGAACCGGCTACAATTGAGCCCGTCCTGGATTGTCTTTTTGGGTCCCAGATCAGTGGCCCATGCTGAATTCTTTAAGTTTAGTCCTTCACATAAACAGGGAAACTTGTATCTAATGCCATCGATTAGCAATTCGAAACATTCATAAACTGCATTAGGAAGCCCAACAGTCCAGATTCTGTATAACAATTACGAATGCTAGGATTTAACTCTTGAGTTTGAAATGAAGCCAATTATGATGGTTTGAAACAGACGAAGGGTCCTGATCATCAAGATTATGTCTTTTATATGGCATGGCCAATAGCTTACAGATCCTTTGTGTTCCGCTGCACTACCAAAAGAAACCACCTAATTATATTGTGTTTTACAAACTAAATTCTATTGTACCTGTCAAAATAAATCAAGAGTAACCCTCAAGCTAGACCCCTGCACACAAGACATCAGACAACTCCTGCAGTACCCTAACTTGCACGTGAGGTCCACTGATTCACGTGCACCCCTTGACTCCCTTCATCTTAACTTCACCCCTGGAAGTCAAACAAGGAGATTTCCTCACATTACAAAAACCCAGGAGCCGTGGATACAAGAAATTCTATTTTAAACTTTGTAATATTGAAATGAGCTGGCGGACAATCCTCAACGTCACCTTCTATCGGGGGATCGATTTCTGGGAATGTCATTCTCTCTGTTGAGATCAATGTCCACCTTCGCTCATGAGTGGTTATAATTATGGTCACACTCGCTCTCATCATAAAACTACTGTTGTGCCGTTTCTTATCACCAATTGATTTTGGGATAAGTGGTAGCTCAATGAGGTGTAAGATCCTACACTATTGTTGTGCAATTTCCTATTACCAATTAATTTTGAGATAAAGTGGTAGTTTAATAGGGTGTAAGATCCTACACTTTCCACTTGCTTTGGCTTTCTTTTCACAGTGTGTGCTTCCTCATCCAACCTGTGTGGGGCTCTCTTGGTTCTTAGCCCCCTAAAATAGGGTGCCCATGCATGTAATCGAAAAGTGCATAATGTAACTATTTGGAGATCTACACAATGGGACGTGTGGTCCCTTTTAGTGTAGATATAAATGTCTTCCTTTTCTTGTACAATAAGGAAAGATCTGATTTTGATTTATTTTCATAACCAGCTTTCTAGTTTTAAGAGATAACTTACACTATAATACCATCTAGGAAATCTAATTTACTTGGAAACTAATTTTCTTTAAAGTGAGGTATGTATACTATGTAACTGGGAGCCACCCCCATGTCATCACACGTGGGCCCCACTTCCAGATTCTAGTAAAAGGTATATGGCAAAACCTTTTTTGGTATCTGGTTAACCCTGGTAACAAGTCTTTCATTTTTTTTCTACATATTGGAATGTGGTTCTCAATTTTCATGATGGCAAACAGTTGGATTCAACTGATGACTCTCTCTGCCTCTCTGTATGTTTTAATGGGAATATGGTTGTTAGGGTAATATTCTTTATTGTGTGAACTCATATACATAAAAGTGAGTCTAAGTTTAGCCCTTTCCAGGTGAGTCCCAAAGATACTTACAAATTATAGATTAAAAAAGAGCCATTTGTTTTACAACTTGGCATAATCGATGCTTCTTAATTTGTCGGCGTGGAGATTGATACTCATGAATAAGGAGGAAAGTAAGCGATAAAAGTAGTGTGGGGTGGCAGCAACTTAAAAGCAGGAAACTCTTTGAGAAGTGTTCCACTTGAAACTCTCATTAGTAACCACACTCTTTTAACGATAGTTCCAAACCTCATTAAGTGGATTTGGAGGAAGTTTGATGCTTCATCTCTTTGTTGTGTTTTTTAAGGTGTAACCCACACATTCATATCTCCTTCCCTTCAAAAAGAAAAATGGAAACAGCTCATGAGTTTCATCTGTGAAAGTGCCCATGATGACAGACCAGTACTTCATCATTGACCAATTCACTGTGTCCAGCTGGGTCGGCTTGACTCGTACAAGTCTTAATCAACTTAGCTGGCTGCCAAATTGAAAATTGATTGGGTCCTGATAGTGGTGCGTGTACAGAACGTCCAATAAATAAGCTGTAGACCTGGGCCAAGAAGGGCTTTAGTCCATCTAATGCCAACTTCTTGACAGCCTTACCATTATCTGGGCCTCAGCTATTTGGTCCAACAAAAATGTTTGCTTATGGAAGCCTGATCGCCTCCATAAATCCACATGCTTCATGCCCCATTGGGTCCATTGTAACTCTGTTTCTATGCAATTTTAAATCTAATTACCTGTAACTAGGGTAGGCAAAGGTTTGGGTCAATTTGAGCACTGTGGGTAATATGGTAGGCTCACCTAAGCTCAACCATCTATTAGTCCAGCTGTAAATGCCTACACGAATCCAATTAGGAAGTGGAAAATGAAACCCATACTTTTGTATTTTGTTAGAAATCTGGACTTAATGAATAAGTGGGATTCTCCCGTGTGTGCGCAGGTGGTCTTCTCCTTTGCATGTGTTGGGTTTACTACTGCGTCAGTCGGGTTTTCCAAAGGTCTAGACACCTTGGCTGGTACCCAAAATTAAAAAACAAAGTTTAGATTCAGGTTGGCTTGGCGAGTAGTTGACAACTAGTAAGGTTGGGTCAGGTTAGGGTTTGGTAATTGGGTTGGAGGGTTGAGTGGGAAGATTGTAATCAACATGAACCCAAGCCTACTTCATTTTTTTTTTCTGCCTATGTTGGATCGTTGGCAGACGCCTCTCGGCAATTTACTACACGGCATCTGTTCAACCTAAACCATTTATTAATGTGTTAGAAATGTCAATCTGAAGTCGGACTCAAACCCAATTGGAAAACAACAGTCAACCTGAAACAGGTCAGGTTGACTGAATTTGGGTTGGGTAGGCAAGTCAGGTTATTCAAGGTTGCTAATTGCTAACTTAAGCGCAGAGCAAGTGGGTTTCTAGGCTTCAAAAGCACCCGTAGGGCTTGTTTGGATAATTAAAGCGAGTTGCAGTGAGGGCAAGTTTGTGGACGTGGCATTTAAACATAAAACCCAGTCACCACCATTAATGAAATGTCTTTGGTCAGATCTTTCCAACTAACTCATCTTCACAGCAAACCAGTTGCCTCAACCATTGACCAATTGTTTAGGAACCCATCATCAGATTCATGACTTATTAAGACAAACTCCACTTCAGAGACGGTGTCAGGTGATTGGCTCCACACGTAGGCAGCATGGCCTGTGGTGGTGACTGTAACCAGATCATCCATTCTGCATTGACCCTTGTTTTTCATAATTGTTCTCTCCGCGTTTAAATTAGTACGTGGCACTAAGCTATTTTTCAACTGAGCGAAGGGATGGATGTGATGTAGTTGGTGCTCTTTCTTTCAGTGGATTAGTGCAATCCTTTGACCTTGTTTAGATTAGATAAATGTGTCATTTTCAATGTTTAAGGGCCTGTTTGATAGATGGCCATTAATTTGTTTTAAGAGTTTTAGATAATGACATTCTAACTAAGGGGTTATAATGGAGTAAGGTGAAGATTCATATCCGGCCAAAAAAATAGTTACTGTCTTCCATATAAAAGTGGAGAAAGAGAGACAACGCTAGTGGTCATGGGTGTCTCATCTAATCTACAGTGCCCAAGATAGAACCCTGGCACTAACAGAGCACGGATAAAGACCATACTTGGCATAGCACTAATGGATAATATATGGGCAGAAGGAGGGACAAAAAATTGTGACCGAGTATGAGCAGAGCATAATCAGCCTATGACCCGTCGATAGTTTAAAATAAAAAATATATTGTGTCGTATTGTATCTAATATTTTACTTTTTATATATAGAATCCATGTCCTTCGTATCCACGACGTGTCTTTGTCGTAATTATACTGCATTGAGCATTATAACAATTAGGCACATGGAGCACCCTAGAGACGACCCATGGTCTGATAGATTAGGATAGTTTACCATTTCCTCTCATGTATTAACGGCAGGAAAAAAAGAATAAAACCTAGATAAAGTGCGTGCCTGATCTATATATCTATCTTATACGCTTTACTCCTCATTGTAAACAAAGTTATTAATTATGAATTACATACTAGGCAAACCGTTCCAAGAGTAATCGCAATGAAACTGCAATCATTTCCTTGCAAAAGTATATATTAGTCAAAATAGAACACTAAGCAAACTTTGTAAGACCTTGCCTATCAAAACAAACTAACCCTTTTCAAAAGAGTTAGATTCATTAGATCGTATCATCTATCTTATAAGAAATCACTAAATAGATAGCTAAAATAGAAACTTTGTTATTAGTCCAAATTATTAAAAATAAACAGAAATTCTGTTTATAGTCCAATTTAATGATTTTAAATTGGGCAACTAGCAATTTATTATGTAGGTTTTTTTATTTCCCGCTATGTTCTAAAGCTCTTTTGCATTTGATAGGCTAATACGTACAACATATCTTATCGTAATATGTAGTAATTTGAACAAGAAAACTACAACAGTTTTCTCAGTGTGTTTGAATGTTAAATACACCTGCTTATAAGTTATATACTATTATAAGGAGTAGGTAAGAAACCTTATCCACCATCTTCAAAGTGTCAAAAGACGGTGGGGTTGGTGGACAATGTAAATACTAGGCTGTGAAAGAGAGCTCTCTTGAAACTTCCTTCTTCATCAAACCACTATCCACAGGACCAAAGGACCCATCAAGCATTAGCCATTTTGAATTTTATTATATTCCTTTCCATGACTTCGTGATGTTTTAAAAGGGCTATGATTCTCATTACTTCTATTACCCTTTAATTAGTTTTCTTTAAGCATCTTCACTTATGGGACATGAGGCATATATTTGGCATTCCACATTCTCTATAATATTCATTTAGAACACAATTTTTATAGGTGGCACATATCATCATGTCCATGGCCTGCCACAATCCATTGCACTTGTCTGATGAATGTCTTTTTTTTTTTTTTTTTTTTCCGCTAAACTTAAGTACACTGTATTCGTGATGGGCCGCACCTTGTATATAAAAATCCTACTCCTTCAATTACCTATTAGTGGATAGACATTCCAAAATTTATCCAAGTCAATGGTTTAGATCATCAATGAAATCTGTTGTGACTTGCATAAAGCGAAAACCCAAGCAAACCGTAAATTTCTGAGTTTAGCATTAGAAGGATCTTCCAAGGCCATAACTATAAATTCATCAAAGGCAATGGGATGAGGAAATATTTCTTTTTTCTTTTGGAAAGAAATTCTTGGGAGGCCATGTTTAAAAAAAAAAAAAAAAAACATAAAATTCACCCTAACATAGTGGGGGTTTTAAAAATTTCTGGGGGCCCCCATGCCCCCCACTAGTTCTGCCCCTGATAAAGGAATAGGACTCTGAAATGTAAATTAATTCAATATGACTGTCCACCTTGCTATTCACTATAGATTCTATTTTTCTCTTTAGTATGGGTTGAGTAAAGAGCATACACATAGATTAATCAAATGTAAAATACATGCATAAAATACAAAATGAGGGGAAAAGATTGAAATCACAATGACTTCCTCGTGTAATTGATTTAGGGGCGAGCCAGAGAGGACTTGATTTTGAGGAATTTGAATTTCAGAAGTAGGCCGATTTGTAGTTCAAATGGATGTCCTAACAAGATTTATGGTACTTTGTTCTCTCTTCAAGGGTCAACAAGGGAAGAAGATTGAGTGGAAGGCAAAACTTCCCCAGCAAAGTAATACCCAGTTCATTACGACATAAAACTTCCAAAGTCATGAATTGCCATCACTAAAATCTAAAAGCTTCTAGAACCGTGTGTGGGACTAAAGAACCATGATCCAGCTCACACATGTTTTTTTAATTCTACCACTCTATTCCCATTGGCCTGAACCTTCCAAACCATTTCCTCATTGCTACCACCCAATCACCCACCTCTATATAAACCCCCCATACAATCTTAAATCCCCACAGGTTCCAATTCCCAACATCAATTTCCATTTACTTCAAAGACCCTTGTTCAGTTGTTGTAGTGCTGCTGTCATGGCCTTCTCTTTTTCTTCTTCTTCTTCAAATGGTATCACAACCTTTGTTTTTCTGCTAATTTCAAGCTCTCTGATGGTTACCTTTGCTAGTAATTTCTACCAAGATTTTGACATCACATGGGGTGATGGTCGCGGTAAAATACTCAACAACGGAGAGCTACTGTCCTTGTCTCTTGACAAGGCCTCTGGCTCTGGCTTCCAATCTAAAAACGAGTATATCTTTGGGAAGTTTGATATGCAATTGAAGCTTGTCCCTGGCAACTCTGCTGGGACTGTTACTGCCTATTATGTGAGTATTTTGATCCTTGTAGAGCTTGCTTTTGGACCTATATTTATACGCATAATTCATTGATGAACGGGCCGTCGGGTCCAGGTTGGCTTTTAGCTTCTACAAGTTTCTTTCTATAGGGCGCAGCCTAGGGGTGGAAAGGCTACAAGATGGTCAAGATCGATGACACTCAAAATATGTTTACACTCCATCTAATTCACTCAATTTTATAATATGTGATACTAAACCTGTCAAATAATAAGTACTTATCAATGATTATCTCGTACTTGTTCCTATTTGAAGGATACTTTTTGAAACACTTACTTCTTAACATTTTATAATTAATTTTTACTAATAATTATGAATAAGTCATAAAGAGGTGAAGTTAGCTAAAACTAAAATCCATCCTAATCCAACTTAACTCAAAGTCTGTATTCTGTAACCCATACCACCCCATCCCTCTCTAATTCACTACCAAACCGAAACCCACCCTAACAATGGGTCCCCATTTAACACGATCCATTGCCACCACTTGGTTAAGCCCAGTAAAAATTTAGGCCCATTAAAAAATGGGCCTTCAACTGCTCAACTAAATCCACTCCCATCCCTGTTTTTCCTACATGTGGAGTTGGATTTATCTCAAACCTCTGTTCCAATTATTGTAACTGATGATGTTGTGTGGTTGATTCTGTTGCAGCTTAAATCTCAAGGATCGTCGTGGGATGAAATAGACTTCGAATTTCTTGGCAACCTCAGTGGAGATCCATACATAGTCCACACCAATGTGTTCACCCAAGGCAAAGGCAACAGGGAGCAGCAATTCTATCTATGGTTCGACCCAACCAAGGACTTTCACACCTACTCCTTCCTCTGGAATCCCAAACAGATAGCGTAAGCCCACAAACACTTTTTTCTTCCTCTAACTAGTTTGGGATAGCGTAAGCCCACAAACACTTTTTTCTTCCTCTAACTAGTTTGGGATAGCGTATGCCCACAAACACTTTTTTCTTCCTCTAACTACTGTTTACTGCAGTATGTTGTTTAAGAAACTTTGTGGCATCAAGCAAACAGCTCTTTATTCTAGAAAGTTTCTTCAAAAAAGTCGCTATAAAATTACTTTAAACAAAGCACTTTTGACTCGCATGAAGCTCAACTAGACACACTCTTAATCTCTTGCCTTTTGATGTCCTCCTTTCAGCTTTTATGTTGATGGGACTCCCATCAGACAGTTCAAGAATGCCGAGTCAAGTGGCATTCCATTCCCAAAGAGTCAGCCCATGAGAATGTACTCGAGCCTTTGGAACGCCGATGACTGGGCCACAAGAGGTGGGCTCGTAAAAACTGACTGGACCCAAGCACCGTTTACCGCTTCCTACAGGAACTTCAAGGGTGATGCATGTATTTGGTCATCCGGCGTCTCCTCCTGCGCCTCGAAATCGCCATCTTCTTCATCCAACCACACTTGGTTTGAACAAGAGCTGGATTCTACAAGCCAACAGAGGCTTAAATGGGTGCAGAAGAATTACATGGTGTACAATTACTGCACTGATGTGAAGCGTTTTCCTCAGGGTCTTCCACCTGAGTGTTCCATCAACTCTTAAGACCCACATGCATGTAATGGATTTTGTTTTCTGCGTAGCTTCTTGTATAGGCATTATTTTATCTAGTTTGAGGTTGAGATATTATAGTGTGTGTAAGTATTGAAGAAATAAAGGAGAGCTTTGTACATGTGTTAAACAAATAATGAAAAGTGTGAAGATTCTTCCAATTGGGTTATGCATTACAATCATTACGCTAGTTGTGATGATAAGATGTTTAACGCGTTTCAACCTAGCTGGCCAATCCAAACGGGCGCATGCTTTGATGACCCAATTGGCCCGGCAAAAAAACATATTTGCTTTTTGCCTTTTCCCTTTCGTAGAAACGATGTAACACAAATGTACTCTTAAAAGACTTCGTGAGAGGTTGGGTCCATGCCTAGCTTTAATCGCTAAGGTATGGGTCAAAGCCTAAATATTTGGACCTGTAATTTAATTATTCACAAGATAAACTTGGGCCCGATCCAGTTGTGAACTTTATTCCCTAGTTAAGATCTGGAGAGTCCTGTGTTTCAGTAATAGTAAGAATTGCTGCATCTTACTATTCCATACATCTAAGGCCCAATGCTCGTTCATGCTAAACATTGGTGTGGTGGGGTTTGAAAATCCCCCACCTAGGAAGATCCGATGCACCCAATTTTGTAGCCGCCTCTTTTTTTTAACACCAGCTGAATTTATTCTCAGCTTCTATTTGTAATCTGTGCTAGAAGAGTTTTAATTCTTCCACTTTGAGTAGAATAGAGTGGTCCATATTGATCAATAAGCTGTCTACTTGTTAGAATGCAACTTGTTTCATCATTAACTACACCGTAATTTTGATGCCATATTATTGCTTCTGTAAAGTCAATCATGTCAGGCTGTTAGGATATAAAAATAAAAACGAGATAGAATGTAGTCTCGCAACGAGACTCTTTCTCACTATAGCAAGAATGGCGCAGGTTGCCCGGTTGGTTCAGGACTCTACTTTAGAGTTTGCAAAAGGACTCTATTCTGAGTGGATTATGATTAGAAGTCTTAAGCACGGATTCAGGGATATATATTGGGTGTTTCTCACAACCTAAAGAGACACAGATCATCTCTCAAGTTCTAAATTAATGATCTAATTGAGAGAAATTTTCTCTAGAGATTTTTAAAGAGTTGTGCTGCCAAGGACTCTAGAGAGTTAAGTTCTTGTGCATCCTTTGTATAAGATTATCTTCTTGCGAGAAGATTTGAGGAGTCAAGCGCTGGATTGAGTCCGTTGCAATCGACAGTGTGAAGTCGTTGAAGTGTGAAGCGACACAAGGTAACTTCAGTCCTTAGGTAGAGTATATATGGGAAAGAAATCTAAGTTTCTTGTAATTGCGAGATTCATAGTGCTTGATTAGATTTAGTTTGGATCCGTTGTTTTTCACCCGGTAAGGGTTTTACACGCAAAAATCTGGTGTCCTTGTGGTGTGTGATTGTTATTTTATTTCCGCTGCATATTTATTATTTTTGCGCACTTTTTAGATTGATTTATTGAGTCGACTAATCTAGAGATCTTGCGAACCCTAAACTCTCAGCTTCTCTATTTATTTTGGACATTTGACATTTTCCATTCATCATGCTATCTCATAAAACAGTATTCACCTGGTGCATGTGCTCATCATCTATATCTTATGCAAAATGATGCTTAGAACTAATGAACTTTAAATCAATTGTGCAGTCATGCAAACGATGCTTAAAGTTCAGGAAAAAATTGCAATTTTGAAATGATCATATCTTCACTATAAACTACAATCTGATCACAACTGTCTTGAGGAACTTGAGGTTGATTTTAATTAACAAAGATACAAGAGTCTAAGTCAAAAATAATTTATGCAAATACTGATGGATTATAAATAACTAATGGTAAATACAAATTTTTTTTTTTTTTTGGGTAACCAAATTATATATAGCAATAACAATAATAACTTCTTATTATCATAGCGAATAAAGAGGTAATGGTCTTTCTTGGTAACTAGATTATGATACAAATCTGAATTTGGGCACATTGGCAATCAAATCACCAAATCTGTAATTGGACCATCATGTATTCAGTTTAGAGTATCAACTGCAACTCCAATCATCCCTAACCAACAATTTCAAGGTGTATAGTCAAATTAAAATGGAGGCCAAAATCTTCTAAAGTTCGGTCATTATGAAGCTCTTTGCAGTAGTGCCAGAGCTTTTGTGCTTCATAAGGTATGCCCTTCATTTTCCATATCACATCCTTCACATGGCTAATGGTCGCATTTCTCCTTTTACCTTAACTGTAAATGTTGCGCTGCCCCTCCACTCCACCAACACCCTGTTTCTAATACTGAACACCACCCTCTTTCCAAAAAGTAAGGCCATAACAAGGTGGAGAGTAGATTCCTTCTGAATGTTGTAGTCTGCCAGTGTCCGGTCATCTGCAAGTCGTTTTCCAGCGAAAACAAGGCTGTTATACTTAGTTCGAATGCCCTCTTTTGCTGAATCCTGGCCATGACTGCACTTACATAATCAGACCTATCCAATTCAATTGTTCTGGTTTTCCCACCCCACGTCTTAACAAATATCTGCATTGGAGAATATACCACTTCAAAGGTGCATTCCATTTCAACAGTGTAGTTTGCCAAGATCTCGTGTCACGTCCCCAAAAGTGAAACCGGGGTTATGTGTGAGATTAGGGTCAATTAAAAATTTTTCAACATTAATCAAATACAACTTGGCCCCAATCATGTCCCAATTGGATCGAAGATCGCCATGAGGTATAAACATTTCTTTAGACAAATAGCGGAAGCTTCAATAATCAATTGGTATAGCAAGATGTATAGTTTAAAGCACAAACTGAATTATCATAACTAAAGTTCAAGTTAGAGACAGTTAACAAAATATTAATTACAATTAGAAGACCACACTAAAACTGAGCCTAATCAGAAGATAAAAGAAACCAAAAGATGAAGCTAATCCAGAAGTCGTGAAGGCTCTCGATAAGGGGATAATACGACTATACAATGTCGTCTGTACTATAATATAAGGAATCATCAGGCTGATCTGCCTGAACTTCCTCCGTCGTCTCCTCCTCGAGGTAGAAGGGCTCGGTACCTATGCACTAAGAGTAACATCATCAGATACAACGGTCGGCAATCAATATGTATAAACATCAAGATATGTAATACGAATAAGAGTAAATGAGTAGACAAAATCACTGAAAATACATAGCATTTGGATCAATAATCAACTATCATAAACATATATCAAAGTAGGCAGGCCACATAGGCTAATCACTGAGAGATAGTTCCACATGTCCATCTCGGCTCAACTTGAGAGCTGTGGTAGAGTAAGCAACAGACATGGGATAAAAAGCCAGTAAGCAATTAATCAAAATGGATACCTATCAAAACAAACTTCAATCTTTTTTTCAATAGTGTATCCAACGGTGTACATCCATCAAAATATAAAAAGTCTTACTGCGCAGACGTTCATTCAAAAGTCATCACACAGGTGGTGCCCCAACCGTGTTGAACGTTAACAACTGAGTGGTGCCTGACACAAGAGTCCTGAACAGATAATAGTGAGGGAGTATACTTTCTTGTGTGAACAAGATCAATCAAACAATAGTGAAGCTACCTTTCCATCATCAAATCTCGAACTTCTTCAAAACAATATCAATACCAGTAGTTCTCAACAGGCTTTATAATCAAAGCCGTCTAGCCTCAACACTTCCATCAAAATTCAAAACAAATGGAACATCAAAAGGGATCATAAGTCCATCATCTAAGTTCTCAATGTGATCCCAATACAAAGCAGGGTAAACGGAGCTAAAGAATATACACATTACATGTAAATAATACCAGACGGTACGATTCAGAATTAGAAGAGATAAACAATCCAAACCTAAGTCTAGTGTTAGACCCGAAGCATTATATAACCTACTCAGTCAATGAAAGGGATTAGGGTTCACGATACCCAGACAAACAATCTTCATGCATAGATATAGGGAAGGGTATCTCGTTGTCCCATGCTGTTCAAGATTGAGTGAAGTTAATTCCCGATACAACCGGATTAACCGTGAAGAATGTCTGGTCAAAACATCATCACACAAAGTCAAATGAGTAAAAAAAGGGTAGCTGAAGCCTCATCTAAGTCCATCTAAAATAGGGTCAAAAGAACCCATACACAGCGGGCCCAGTCGACCTGAAGGGATTAGGTCGACATCTCCCCTGTGTGCCCGGTCGACCGAGCCCTTGGCCGGTCGACCAGCATTTGTAAATTAAAATGGGAAACAGTGCTTTGGTCAGGTTCCGGAGAACCAAACTCTGTGTGGCCGGTCGATCGCGCCCCATGGTCGGTCGACATCCTTCATGCCCGGTCAACCTGGTCAAGGCCCAAGTCTATCGGCAGTTGTAAATGAAAATAGGTGAATAGCGTTTCTGTCAGGTTCTAGGGAACCTAACTCAGTGTCGTCGATCGACCGGGCCTCGTGGTCGGTCAACCGCGTACACTGCGGAAACGGAGCCCAGGTTCTGTTTCTACTGTGAAATAAGTCCAAATCCCTTCCTCTCTTCCCTGAACTTGATAAGCAAGCAAAGTCAAGTATATAAGCAGTCTAACCTCATCCCACAAATCTATCTAATCAAGTCATCAACAACCCAATCCGTTTCATTAACCTAACAAGCCTAATTATCATGTTTTCAATCCTCTAAAGCATCAAATGAGCAATTAGCATCTAAATCATCATTTTTCCATACAAATCAAAGAAGACAAACATATCAAGTATGAATATAGATATCTACTTGCCTTGATGAAGAGCTTAACAAACCTAAAAAGAAAATTGGGGAAAAATCCTCTTTGAGCTCAAATTGGTAAAAATAGCTTCCAAACCCAAAACCTCTCTACAAAAAGAATGCAAAGGGAGGGGATGAGCTTCTCTAATCCATTTTTAAGCCAAAGGAAGAAGAATAGCTCGATCTAGTAGCTTGGGGAGCTTACCTTTGAATGGGTTGTTGAAGAAAAGCTTAGAAAAGTAGATGGGTGGACTCTTGGTGGCTTGGGGAAGATGAAGTGGTTGCCGTCGCCGGAACTCCGGTGGTCGGAAACGAAAGGGAGGTAGTGAAGGGGCTGAGTTTGGAGAAAAGAATCAGTGAAATGAGAGAAGAGATAATAAGAGATGGGTGAATGGCATATATTAGGTTAGGTTATGGAATAATTTGAGTTCGGTCATTGGTTTTACTAAGGATGGATTTTGGGTCTCTTTGACGCGTCAAATTGAAACGCAACAAAAGACTAAAGTTCATGAAGTGTCGAGACCTACCTGATGCACCCAAACTCACAAAAGCTCATAATCTCATAAAAACCCCTGAAAACTTTTCAAAATTGCAAACAACCCCCTACTGTACCCAAACGAGCTCGGACTCGCGCGAGACTTTGCACGCGTGATCCACACCTCCAACCCGACTCTCTAAGACTCTAAACGCACTTACTAACTAATCAAGCAATTAATTATAATTAATAAGGGGTTAAGGGACGGGGCGTTACATCTCGTAACCCTCATGCTGTTTTCTAGCATAAAAGAGAATGATCCGATCAGGTTGTGCACCCACCATGTTTGCGATCGTGGTTTTGATGCCTTGCAAGTATTCCATATTTGTACTCTGAGAGAAATGCTCTCACCAGTCGGTGTTTTCACTAGAATTTTAATTTCTGGTGCTGGACCACATACCATGTGGAGGATGGGATTCTTTGGGAGGTTATAAGCTGATAATGTGTGGCTATTTGCAAGCAGTCTTTCTGCATAGAACAGCCTTTGTTGATATTGTGGAATTCCTTCTGTCTTGAATTTTTGCTTTGATATGTTGGATGGTATCCCAAACTGTCACTTATTGAGAGAAGTTCTTTCTCGATGGCAAGGATAGAATGACGATTTACATCATTGCTTTTGAATGCACCATTTGGAGTGTGGATTCTTTTTGGACGGCCTCCTCCTGAAGCATTGATTTTCCTTTCCGGTCTTTGTTTCTGTATGCGTTGGGGACAATTTTTTCTCTGCCTTGGCCTAAATTGAATGGAGAAAAGAATGAAGACTCACAAATCAGTCATGAAAAACACTGTAGAGATGCCATTTATACAGATGAGGTGACTAAACATAGACATTAGATTATTAGAAATAACATGGGATAATATGATCCAGTCTTGCATTGTAGTTTCCTGGTTATAGGGGAGGGTTATGATGCCCCTTTGGTCGATATAATGGAAAAGTACCCCTATATAAATAGGAAGATCAATGTTTCAAAACCAATTAACCATCTTGTAAGGTTTCAATATAATTAGTCCAAAAGTAGGTATTCAACAGCCGAATTTAATTGTAATTGGACTCATATAGGCATAAACTTTTGGAAAGGCCTAGTTGCCAATTAAGTAGAAGAGTTCAGGTATAAAATGTAATTAGATGTTTACCATATCATAATGAAATCACCATTTTGAAATTGTGTAGCCCTTGCCATTTGATATTTAGAGTACAATAATTATTACCCTGAAACTTCTGTTGTGTAGGATGCATGTGTTGTGATGTTGTTGACGAAACTTGTTATTTGTTTGGCTCAATTGAATAAGTTATAAATAAACCGGGCCCCTGTATTGCCCATGTTCTACTGAGATTAGAAGTAAGTCTATTATCATAGGTCTACTGTGATTAGAAGTAGTGTTTGGGTGTAACTGGGTATTGGGCTGATATTATAAATAGAGACTTAGGGTCTCTATGATGTACAACTTCTTCTGATTGCATAGTGAATTCTCCCGTCTTCCCCGTGGACGTAGGCCAAAAGCCGAACCACGTAAATCTCCGTGTTCTTGTGTGTGCTTGATCTCTTCTCATAGGCCCTAGATCGCAACAAACTGGTATCAGAGCTATTTTGCGTGATCGGAAGAAATCCGCTGGATCGGATTTGAGAGGGTTGATCGGAGAAGAGAATTGGTGGGCCACACAAATCGTAGAACAAAGGAGGATTGTTAATCGCCGGAATCGTCGCCGTCCGGATCCTGCACGTGCGCCGGAACCCTAGTGGAAGAAGACAACAGAAGGGGGCGGTTTGGGTTCTGGTGCGGTGAGCATGGAAATTGTCGGAGTTCCTTCAAATTGTCGGAGATCCTTCAGTCTGTCGCCGTTGACGTGCAGGTAGCGATTTGATTTGGGCGATTTTTTTGGGTTTAACAGATCCCCACATCGCCGTGAAAGTCGCCGGAAGCCCCACCTCGCTGTGTTGAAACACTGCCGGAGTCTTCGTCGCCGTCGTCGCTGCATGAGCCGGAGAAGCAAGAAGAAGCGCCGCCTGCGCTGCTGCTTGAAACAGTCCAGTTGCAAAACGAAGGAGGAAGACAACCCAGATTTGTGGGCCTGGTTCCAGGTTGGGTTCGGGTTGGGTCCAGTCTGACCAGCTTCAAAAGCCCATTCGCCAGTCCAGGTCAGGTCAAGTCCAGGTTGACCTGACCCGTGCAGAAGAGGCCCAGAACCAGTTGTAAAAGGCGCTGACGTCTGCAGATCGTACGGTCAAAGCCAGTTTGACCAAATCAAAGGCTGAAATTTGTTTTCGCAATATCTTGACGATCCGGAGTCCGATCTGAGATCCGTTTGAACTTACAGACTCGTTGCGAGCAGATCTACGCTGTTGTGGAAAAACATTGGCTGTTCAATGGTCAACAAAGAAGATTGACTGATCAGAGCGTAGAAACTTATTTCTGCGATATCTTAGCCGTCCAGAGTCGGATTTCAGATCCGTTTTTTCCAGTGTGCTCGTGGTGACCAGATCTATACAGTTCCAGTGAAAGATTTGCGGAATGGTTGCTAAATTCGATATTGAAAAATTCGACGGTAATAATGACTTCGGTCTTTGGCGTCTGAAGATGCATGCTTTATTGGTCCAGAACGGGTTGCATAAAGCTTTGAGGGGAAAGAATGCTCTATCTGAAAAATTGTCAGATGAAGAGAAGGATGAGTTGCTGGAAAAGGCGTATGGTCAGATTCTGCTGTTCTTGAGTGATGGTGTACTGCGAAAGGTTGTTTAGGAAAAAACTGTTACTGGCATATGGCAAAAGTTGGAGAACTTGTACATCACAAAATCTCTCACGAATCGCTTGTATCTGAAAAAGCGATTGTTCACATTACAAATGCAGGAAGGTATGTCTGTCTCAACTCACATTGATTCTTTTACAAAAGCTATTTTAGATCTGGAAAATATAGATGTCAAAATTGATGATGAGGACCAAGCTATCATGTTGCTATGCTCTTTACCACCCTCGTATGAGAACTTTGTTGATACCATGATGTATGGTAGAGAAACTCTTTCTAAGGAAGATGTTGAGTCAGCCTTGAACTCTAAGGAGTTAAAGAAAAAGGTTGCAATTGAAAACCATGACAGTTCTGGTGAGGGTTTGGTAGCACGTGGCAGAACAGAGAAGAAAGAGCAGAATAGAAGAGGCCGATCTAGGTCAAAATAAAAAACTAGAAAATTAAAGTGCTTCAAATGTCACAAGGAAGGGCATTTTAGAAAAGATTGTCCAGAGCGTAAAGGGAAAGAGAAATCTAATTCTGGAGAAATTGCCGGAGTTGCAACCGATGTTGCAGAGACTAATTCTGATGGTGTAGAAGTTTTTTCGGTTACTGTTGGTAGCTCAGCCACTGAGTGGATTCTTGATTCAGGCTGTTCCTATCATATGTGTCCTTACAGAGATTGGTTTACCAATTATCAATCCATTGATGGTGGTAAAGTGCTTATGGGAAATAATGCAGTTTGTAAGGTTGTTGGGATAGGTGCAATCAAAATTAAGATGCATGATGGTATTGTGAGAACATTGTCAGATGTTAGGCATATTCCAGAGTTGAAGAAAAACTTGATTTCCTTGGGTACGCTTGACTCCAATGGTTGTACCTACAAAGCTGGAGGTGGAGTTATGAGAATCTCGAAGGGTGCTCTTGTAGTGATGAAGGGACTGAAGCAGAATGGTCTTTACTTTCTTCAAGGTAGTACAATTACAGGTGCTGCAGTTGTGTCGTCCTCAGATTCAGATTCAGAAATTACCAAGTTATGGCATATGTGACTTGGGCATATGAGTGAGAGGGGTATGGATGAGTTGACTAAACAGGGTTTACTGTGTGGTCAGAAGACAGGAAAGCTGGACTTCTGTGAGCATTGTATCTTCGGAAAGCAATGTAGAGTTGAGTTCAGGACTGTTGTTCATCGGACAAAGGGTACTTTGGATTATATCCACTCTGATCTTTGGGGTCCCTCTCGTGTTCCATCTCTTGGTGGTGGTTTATACATGTTGACCTTTATTGATGACTATTCTCGGAAGGTCTGGGTGTATATCTTAAAGCACAAACATGAAGCTTTTGCACAGTTCAAGCAATGGAAGGCTATGGTTGAGAAGCAGACAGGTAAACAGCTCAAACGCTTGAGAACTGACAATGGCTTGGAATTCTATAATAGTGCTTTTAATGAGTTCTGCAAGAATGAAGGTATTGTGAGACATCGCACAGTCAGAAATACACCGCAACAGAACGGAGTTGCAGAACGGATGAACATGACTATTCTAGAGAAGACCCGGTGCATTCTCTCTAATGCAGGGTTACGTAGAAAGTTTTGGGCGGAAGCTGTTAACACAGCTTGTTATCTGATAAACCGGTCTCTATCAACAGCTATAGAATGCAAAACTCCTGTAGAGGTATGGTCTGGAGCTCTTGCGGATTACACCAACTTGCGAATATTTGGTTGTGCTGCCTATGCTCATGTAAATGATGGAAAGCTTGAACCAAGGGCAAGAAAGTGCATATTTCTAGGGTATGCAGATGGTGTTAAAGGATATAGGCTGTGGTGCCTAGATGGGAAATCTCCCAAATGCATTGTAAGCAGAGATGTGACCTTTGATGAGTCTGCTATGTTGAAACCAAAGGAGTGTCAAGATGCTGGAAAGGTGGAGGATCAAAACGGTGTCAGTAAACAGGTGGAGCTTGAGAAGGAAGCTCCAGAAAAATTGCAGGATAAAGTGCAAACAGATGTCCCAGTTCAACAAGATGTAGAGGAGATGCAAAGCTCAAACAAGGAAAGTGCAGTTCCGGATGATTACATGCTTACTCGGGACAGAGAAAGGAGGCAGATTAAGAAACCTCAGAGATACGGGTATGAAGATATTGTTGCCTACGCTCTTAATACAGCTGAGAGTATTGAGTCTGAGCCGGTTACATATCGGGATGCCATCACTAGCAAAGAATCAGTAAAATGGGCCGTAGCCATGGGTGAGGAGATTGAATCTCTTCACAAGAATCAGACTTGGGAGTTGGTAAAACCTCCGAAAGGCCAGAAGATTGTTGGATGCAAATGGGTCTTCAAGAAAAAGGAAGGAACTCCAGGGGTGGAAGACACTAGGTTCAAAGCACGACTGGTTGCAAAAGGCTATACTCAGAGGGAGGGTGTTGACTTCAATGAAGTGTTCTCTCCTGTGGTGAAGCATAGTTCTATCAGGTTGCTACTTGCTATGGTTGCTAAATTCAATTTAGAGTTGGAGCAGCTTGATGTCAAGACTGCGTTTTTACATGGCGAGCTAGATGAACAGATTTATATGCATCAGCCAGAGGGGTTTGAAATTCATGGAAAGGAAGACCACGTTTGTTTGCTAAAAAAGTCGTTGTATGGTCTGAAGCAGTCTCATAGGCAGTGGTACAAGCGTTTCGACACCTTTATGGTTGGAAACGGTTATTGCAGGAGTGCATACGACAATTGTGTATACCACAAGAAGCACTCCAATGGCTCGTATGTTTATTTGCTGCTATATGTTGATGACATGTTGATTGCTGCAAAGGACATGTCTGAGATCAACAGGTTGAAAACTCAGTTGAGTGGTGAATTTGAGATGAAAGACTTAAGTGCTGCGAAGAAAATTCTTGGAATGGAGATTCAAAGGGACCGGAAAGCGGGCAAATTGTCTTTGTCACAAAAGGGGTACCTTGAGAAGGTTATGGATTGCTTTGGTATGCAAAGTTCGAAACCTGTGAATACTCCATTGGCAGCCCATTTCAAACTTTCCACTGCTTTGTCACCACAAACTGAGGAAGAGGTGGAGCACATGTCTCGTGTTCCTTATGTTAGTGCAGTTGGGAGTATCATGTATGCCATGGTTTGCACGAGGCCAGATATTTCACATGCGGTTAGTGTAGTTAGCAGATACATGGATAACCCCGGAAAGGCCCATTGGCAGGCAATGAAATGGATACTCCGTTACTTGAGAGGTACTACTGATGTTGGGATAATTTATGACAGAAGTAATAACACTTCTGGAAGTGTTATTGGATATGTTGATTCAGATTTTGCTGGAGATTTAGACAGAAGAAAGTCCCTGACAGGTTATGTCTTCACTTTTGCTAGCGGTGCCATTAGTTGGAAGGCAGCATTGCAATCCAAAGCTGTCTTGTCTACCACTGAAGCAGAATATATGGCAGCTACAGAGGCAGTGAATGAAGCTATTCGGCTGACAGGCTTGGTTGAAGATCTGGGATTGGAACGGAAGCTAGTTACTGTTTTCTGTGACAGTCAGAGTGCGATCGATCTGACACATAATCCAAAGTATCATGAAAAGACCAAGCACATAGATGTAAGGGCTCATTTCATTCGAGATGTCATCGCCGAGGGTGTTATTGCAATAATTAAAATTGCTACGGCGGAGAATCCAGCAGACATGATGACCAAGACTATTCCAACAGTCAAGTTCAAGCATTGCTTGGACTTGATTAATGTGATCAGTACTTGAGTGCCCTAAGGGGCAGGTGGAGACGGTGAGACGTGTTTAGTGCATGAGGATCAGCATCAATGTTCGCCAATGTGGAGATTTGTTATTTGTTTGGCTCAATTGAATAAATTATAAATAAACCGGGCCCCTGTATTGCCCATGTTCTACTGAAATTAGAAGTAGGTCTATTATCATAGGTCTACTGTGATTAGAAGTAATGTTTGGGTGTAACTGGGTATTGGGCTGATATTATAAATAGAGACTTAGGGTCTCTATGATGTACAACTTCTTCTGATTGCATAGTGAATTCTCTCGTCTTCCCTGTGGACGTAGGCCAAAAGCCGAACCACTTAAATCTCCGTGTTCTTGTGTGTGCTTGATTTCTTCTCATAGGCTCTAGATCGCAACAAAACTAAAGGATTTTTTAGTTTAACAGTCATCACAAAATTTCCATAAATTGATAAACCAAATTAATTCGCTCTACATGTGGGTGCATGTGATATATGCTTTAGACCATCATGATCATATAAGATTGTGTTTCTGTATTTTTTACTTTTTCTAAAAGCATCATTTACAGTGCATATATAGGAGGTTTGGGTTCATGTTTGTCTCAATCACCATTAATAATGACCGTTGATCATGATGGTTTACCATTTACTAAATCAGAATGTTAACATTGATTGTGATATTTGAGTGTCTATCCAAATGTCCCGTTCTATTAAAAAAATGGCTATGATATTTTATTATGTATCCAAATTCACCATGAATTATATTAATGAAGGAGTCTTCAACTCACCAAGTCGTTCAGCGGCTCTGTTTCCAGTCCATCTTCCCTAGTACTCAGTTTCGAAACTTCCTTCTCCAAGATAGAATTTATTTCTTCTACTTTCTCAACCGCCATTTGTTTGCCTCTCTCATATGATACAAAAGAGAGAATGGAAATTCCCTGTAAATAGATTCCTCAACTTACCTCTGCCTAAAAATTACTGGTCTCACCAGGTCTTTCACTAACATGGACTCTACTCTACTGACATTCATCCAGCAACACTGCTTTGCGTGAATCTGTTTCTTTTACAAGTTACTCCAACTGAAGTTTCATGATCCTCCGTGCACCATAAAAGAGAATATGTAATTTATTTACTCAATACATTCATTAACAAATCATTGAGAATTATTTAAAGCTGCCATTAGTAAATGATACCTTTGCACTAGTATCTAACGATGAAGATGACACCCCTTCTTTGCATCCGTTTGGTATGCTTTCCTCCCATGATCACCCCACTTTCAGAACACTGAAAGAAGCTAATGATGGAATAATTGGACAGAATCACTTTCTTCAAACCTTTCCAACAGGACCCTTGTATTAAAAAAAATTCAGTTACGTAAGTTGAAGGAGTTGGTGACATCTTATAATCAAATAAGATGTTCAACACAGGCAGTATAAATATTTTGGGCCAATTGATAGTCAATTGTGCAAAAACTGTCAATAATAGTAGTTAGGATGTTGTTTTCTTCCTCTCTGCTGCATATCATTTTCCCCCTCCATGAAGAAGGCTATGCATTGCCATTCTGCCAGGTGTGGCCACCAAAGGTTATAATTTGCAGGCCACCTCAATCGCAAAGAGAGAAGATAGCTGTTGGGACAACGTTTATTTCAGCTTGTCAAAACAACCAACATCAAATTTGAAACAGCCAATCAAAACTTGTGTTGCCAAGCAGTCCATGTATCTTGAATTCCTCAATTAACACTTCAAGCCTTGAAAGAAATGATACAATTTTCATCAAACACATAAAACTAATTGCCATTAAAAGCTCAACCACAAGTTCAACCACAGCAATAAAATAAGGCACCAATTAAACTATACCTACGAAAATAATTTGACCTGTTTAGAAAAGAAGAGAGGCCTATGAAAATTTAGGCAAAAATGATGTTCCAAGTTCCAATTATGTACACCTTTGTTCAAGTACTATTGAAAATGAATTGAATGGTAAACAGTAAAAAGATTGGTATATAGAATCTAGCCACTTAAATAGTTCTTGAGTACAGGAATTTAAAAACGTACCCATTCTAAGGGATGTGTACAACTAAGCGATGTAAATGATCAGAAGACAATAAGTAAGTGATGAAATATTTTGATTACACTGATCACAATTGAAGTTTCTGAACATGAAAAGCTCTTCATTTATGGATTCCTTGCCAAACAAGGCTTGGGGAAGCTAGTTATTGTCAACGGAAGCTACAAAGAATGTTCTTAAATCGTTACGAACCAAACATAAAAAAGACAAAAAATAAGGGATTTTTGACCATTCATGAGACAGCCCTTAAACTATGATTACACGGCAGAGTGCTTACTAAAAGTTTTTAACCAGCTTGATGATGGTACCAGTAGGCAGAATCTTTGAGGATAAAACAACCTTTTTATGTGATATTGCAAAAACTTTATGTGATAGCTTATAGTACGATATTAAACAAGAAGGACTGCCAGTGGTGACATGGTGGACTTTGAGTGGTTCACTCATGGTCACCTTTCTTAAATCCACTCAGAAGATCCCAATTCCCAAGTTGGTTGAAAATTTTGAGTCAACGCCCTAATCGGGCTCCTGTATGGTCAAAATCCCTAAATAAACAAGGCTACTTTCAAAGGCATATGTGTCTTGTAGCTTCTCTAAGTTAATCGGAAATGCAAGACAATACCACTAGGACAACGCTGAAGTGGTATATATGGAAAACGAGAAATGGTTATGTGTTTTGCAGTCACCCCCTTAACCCAAAATTTGTCATATCTAAAATGTTAAATTTTATACACGAGTGGAATATCGCTAAAAAACACAAGGGTGCTCAGTTGAAGTCAATATCCACCTTCGCTCCTGAGCAGTCATAATTGTGGTGGAGCCCTCGTTCTCACCATAAAACCATTGTTGTATCGTTTTCCATCACCAATTGGTTTTGGGATAAGTGGTAGCTCAATAAGGTGTAAGATCCTACAAGTGGTAATAGAGCCTAGTAGGTTACCAATTGGTTTTTGGATAAGTGGGAGCTCAATGGGGTGTAAGATCCTATATGCTTGTTCTCACAAATACAAGTCAGGCAGTAGGCAAATCGGGCCTAATCTTTCCTTTTTAGAGGGCACTTGGGCTTTTGCTTTGTTTTGCTAGTTGCATTGCAATCTTTGGCCAAAAAAAAAAAAAAAAATCTTTGATTTGAATATGATGTTGCTATACTTCCCAATCATCTAGCTCCTACTTTATTGATTGATTCTAATTTCACATAAATTCCTTTATATGTTCTATCCTGAGATCCTCTTAGGTTGTGGTTTTATAAAGAAATTAAGAGTTTTTTTATTTAGAAAGAAGATAAGAGTTGAAGAGTAGAACTCCATGGTGGCACCGACCTATTGAAAACCAAGCAGCTAAAAATTAACACCTTCCCAATGTACGAACCATCCACGAATTTTACTCTAATAGAAATTAATTCCATCATAAGATTATATTAATCACTTATTTTAATTAAACCGTCAATCTTAGGGCGGACCGTAGTGCTCAAAATGAGGTGTGCTCGTAGACCGTAGTTGCCAAAGCCGACGGTATGCAGCGAACCGCGAGAATAAATATAGGAGCCACATGTTTCACCAGTCAAACACTAACACCTATTTATATAAATAAATAGACCAAAACCATGTACCCACTGCAGACTACTCAACCTCTCTAAAATGAAAATAGTGATAGGCAGTAGGCCACCACCTTTTGTAATGAAAAGTAAATAAGGAAAGATGAAAAATGAATACTTGAATCAATATCTTTGTAATTTAAATCTTATGAAAAATTATAGTTCCATCTACATTGCTAACTTATATCTTTAATTTATTTCTCATATCACATCATTCACAGTACTCTACGTCTTTAATTAATAATCCTTTGGTGAAGTTTATTTGAACATGAATTCCTATGTAATAAGAAATAGGTCCTCTAAGGCTAGTAACAAGATTACTGACTCACATCACAATGTTACTTTTATAAAAAGACTATAACATTAACCATGAGCTATAAACTCTTAGCATATCTTATGATCTGTAAAGCTGATATCTTCTCAAATATATTGTAAGTTTTCGTAGCTTCTTTCATATGGAGGAATTGTATATGTTGGGAATTCCAACAAACAAAATAATTAGCTGCTGCCCTCAATATTAGAAATTCTCTATTTGATTAGTGAGATTCCAAATGCCTTATAGATTGTCACTTATTAATGAACCCTTGAAATTCTTGTTATAAAATGCAGCTGAGGACTTGAACATATAAAAATCTTGATGGGGTATCACGGAGGAATTCAGATATCTCCCAACATAAGTTCTAAGATATCTTGCAAACAATCGTGTAGGGGAGGCAAAATCCGAATAGGCCCACTAATCTGACCCAAATCAAACCCACATTTGAAATGCAATATGTACAGGTCCATCATGAATTAGGAAAACCTGATCAGTAGGTTCAACTCGCTCAACCTGCATAACCTACTCATTTGAACGGCAGGTTTACCCATATTTTGTTATGGGTTAAAAATTAATTGAACCGTATTAAATATTGGATCAAGTATGGATTAAGCTTTATTAACTTGTAAATATCTCTTGTCAATCCAACCAATTTTGACTTTTCAAACCTGTTGGCCACCCCTACAATGGAGCTCTTAATTATTACTCTCAAAAGCGTCACCCAACCAATTCTGACCGTCCAAACCTGTTGGCCACCCTTACATACAATGGAGCTCTAAATTATTACTCTAAGAAGGGTCCGGATCAAGCTCTAGAGAATCCAGCTGTACGTTTCTCTCACCGTCCCTCTCCTACCACCCTCTGGAACGAGCCACTCCCTTTCTTTAATCTAATCCGCCAACTCTATATCCAGCTTGCAATGTGCTGTCGTCCAACGCGCTCCTCACACTTTCCTTAATCCTTCATCACAAACATATATAAATACCTTCCTACCCATCTTACTCTCTTACACATCCAAACAGCCATCTCATTCTCAGTACCATTTCACTTCACTAAAAACTTGTAGCATTTGTTTGGTATGGCTCCTTCTAGTAAGATTATGATCAGTTTGCTTGTATTGGCAGCCTCAGCAATGGTTGCCTTTGCTGGTAATTTCAACCAAGATGTTGATATCACCTGGGGTGATGGTCGTGGTAAAATACTCAACAATGGTGAATTGCTTAGTCTTTCTCTTGACAAGACATCTGGGTCTGGCCTCCAATCCAAGCAAGAGTATCTGTTTGGGAAGCTTGACATGCAACTCAAGCTCATCCCCGGAAACTCTGCAGGCACAGTGACTACATATTATGTGAGTGCTTTCTTATCCAATCTTCGGATTTGTTACTTGGTTATTGTGTATTGATTGTTGTGGTGGATTCCTAACCTGTTTGTGTTTGTGGGGTTGCAGCTTAAATCTCCCGGAACGACGTGGGATGAGATTGATTTTGAGTTTCTGGGCAACCTTAGCGGCGACCCTTACACCGTTCACACCAATGTGTTCACTCAAGGGAAAGGGAATAGAGAGCAGCAGTTCCATCTCTGGTTCGACCCCACCAATGATTTCCACACCTACTCCATCCTGTGGAATCCCCAACACATCCTGTAAGCTCTCTTCTCCTACCTTTTTCCAATCAGAAAAATAAAAACTCACCCTTTTTTTTGGGACTACTACTATGGTTCATAGGTGACAAGAAAGTGGACTCTTCTCCCATTAAAGAGGGGAGCTTTTAGCATGTTATTTAACTTTGCTTCTTGTGTCTTTCAGATTCTCAATTGATGGTACTCCCATAAGAGAATTCAGGAACCAAGAGTCGAAGGGTGTGCTCTTTCCTAAAAACCAGCCCATGAGGATGTACTCAACCTTGTGGAACGCTGACGACTGGGCCACCAGAGGTGGGCTCGTGAAAACCGACTGGTCCCAAGCCCCTTTCACAGCCTCCTACAAAAGCTACAGCGCTGAGGCCTGCGTCTGGTCGTCTGGAGCATCCTCCTGCTCCTCTTCTCAGACGTCAAATGGTGGATGGCTAACCCAAGAGATGGACTCGGCAAGCCAAGAAAGGATGAAATGGGTGCAAAAGAACTACATGATATATAACTATTGCACTGATTTCAAGCGGTTCCCACAAGGCGTCCCTGCCGAATGCTCCACCACTGCTTGATTACGGAGACCCCTCTTGAGATATTACTTTACGAAACAGTTTTTTCATTATTTTCTTGTAGATTTTGAGTGATGGAAATAAGAAATTTGTACTTTCTTTATACTCTTGAATCGTGATTGTAATGAATGATTCATCTTATAATATTATGTGTAAACTTCAATATTAGTCTTCCTTTTCGGTTTCATGAATGAGTTATCTTACCTTCTCTCCCACGTTTCGGGCATGAACTATTTTTGAGTTTTTTGTTCCCATTTACCTGATATCACTTTACAACTCAAGAAACGGGGCACATCATACTCATTCTGCTACATCACTTTATTGCCTTACTGCCTGCACCTGTCCCTACTGCATGTCTGTATCAAATATTTGCGTGAGTTATCTTCCACCATTTGATACCATGTTATTATTTATGTACACAACATTCAATAGTTATCCATTGCCCACCTAATGGCTGACACTAGCAACTTCTCAGCAGTTGGCTTTTGCACACATTGCATCATAGAAGTGAGGAAGAAATACAGGTTAGAGGCCACGAGAAAGGGGTGGGTTGCGAAGTGTGAATTGTTCCTAGTTCTTACATGGTATCTGGTCAACCGAGAATATCATACGAGACACTTGTAGGACCAGTCAAGAGCACTCAATAATTAAAATAAATGGAAAGACGAAAACCATGTCTAGACGTCCCAAACATCTCAATAAAGAAAATAGCCTTTGGGAAAAGGTGGTTGGCTTGTTCAACAGCATCCTGTTAAAAGGTCTGGAGTTTCCATTACTTAGGATACGAAACTCTCTACGTGCGTGGAATAGGCTTGTGTGGGTCGGACTTGCATGAACAGAGTCTGGACAGACTCTCCACAGTAAGGCTCGCTTATTAAAATCTAAACGGTTTAAAACAAAATCCTTCAAGGTAGATTTGGTGTCCTCAATTTTTATGTCAATCGGAATCCTTCTCCATTCGATTTATCTTGTGATGAGAAAAGTGATGATGAATAAGCATAAGATTGCGTTCATCAAATTCTTTTTAATCAAACAATGAGTTCAAAGGTGAACAAAACTCCGATAGATTTAAACTTTGAGAAACCGTTTGAATTTCAGAAGACGGGCCCATTGTAGAGTTTCACTTCTTTTAACTCATGATTTCGGCTTTCCATCTGAAAGTGCAACTCTATAGTGGAGCCAATGTATTAAAATCTAAACCATTAAAAATAAATGCCATCTAGGTAGATATAGTATTTTCAAATTTCATATCAATTGCACTTTGTTCCACCGTTGGATTGATATAAAAGCTGATGATACAACATACGCTTGGAGAGTGTTTTATGATTTTTTTTATTTTTGAACGGTTTGGATTCCAATATGTGAGCCCCATTGTGGAGTTGCACTCCTTTAATTCAGGATTTCTCCAGGTTTTAGCCTAGTAGGATACAGATTCCTTGTCATCAAGTAAAGAAATGAAATAAAATAAAGAACCTCAAATTTTAGATATCAAACTCCCAAAGATGCCACGCATTCTATTTCTTGAAGGGTCTGATCCCCTAGGTGTCTCCCTCACATTCTCTAGAACCCACCCAAAACAATCCAAGCTACTGAAGGTAAAATGCTTTTTAGTATATGCGTATCTCCAAATTTGGCTCCAACATGAGTTAAGTCTCATTATAAGATTTTCATCTTATTAAAAATCTAACACAATCTTATTTCTCTTTTCAATAATCACATTTTTATCTAACAATGAAACATACGGTAGAACGAACTCATACTTGGGTAAAATTTAAGGATATCTCCATACATACACCAGGGGGCAATCATCTTTGAGTTTATTGAATTTTTAAAGGGCGTGCTCCACTATGAAATCCCGTTGCATCAACATAAGATTTCTCTATGTCAAAGCTCAAAAGGTTCCTGACTCCGTTTTTAGATGTCTAAATCTTAAAACTATACTACACATATACTATTTTCAAAAGTAATCCAACTCTTATTTATATCCTAAAATAAGACTCCTGAGTTCAGGGAAATCAGTAGTCTTAGGGCCAATTTTAAAGAAGAGCATTTTTTTACATGAATTCCTCTTTTGTTGGGAATCCTGGTGACGTTATAGTACAGTATCACTGAGAATCCTAAATTCCCTCTTTGATTGGGTTTTTAAGGTGAGAAATTGCTGATTTTGACAAGTGAAAAGTTGCATTTGGCCAGCAAATTTCTTTAAATTCTAGAATTAAAAATGCTATCCTGCTATTGTCATTTTGGAATTCTACTACCTAGGAGTCAAGATTCGGAATTCTCCAAATAATCTAGATAAGATATTCCCAAATAATTGCAACCAAACAGTCCTTACTTATAGATTTAGCTGAGAAAATAATTCGAACTCTTTGTATCTATTCTTTTGAAACCCAGCACACAGCGGTGTTTGTGGAGCTCATTGCATGCTTTCATAATATTTTGGATTAAAACCATGACATAGTTTACCTACATTTATGTCCCATCTTCAAATATCTAATGGACCAAATTAATTCGATGCTTCTTGTTGTTGGGGACAAGGCCCCATAACCAGACCACGCGCGCATCAGGACGCTGCTCTAAAAACTTGTGTCATCAGCTATTTAGACTCCGCTCCAGACTTCTTTGCCAACGTTACCCACTTTAAAGTACAGCTGACATCTTCAATTCTATAAAAATGACATTTGTAGAGCATCTAACCCCATTCCTTTCATTACTTACAACCAAAAGCTCCATGATATCCAGCTGTTTCTCTCCTACCATCACTTTCCTATCACCCTCTGAAACGCGTCATGCTCTCCCTGTAATCTTATCCTCAAACTCTCCAGCTTGCACTTTGCTGTCCTCTACTCACACTCTCCTTTCTCATTTCTCTCACACACAAACTGTGTGGGTAAAACACCGTAATGACAAGATTAAGGGAGGATCACGGTAGGAGCACTAACTGTTCACCTCGGTCTCGGTAATCACATCCCAGCAGTTCGGCGGCTCGGTAAGAAGCGCCGGCTCAAGAGACCTCCACCCTGTAGCTCGATAGCTCGGTTAGGAGTGCCAGCACAACGGGTCAGCTCGGCAGCTCGGCGAGAGTGCCAGCTCAGCACAATGCCAGCACGGTCGGACTATTCTTGGTCCCGGTATAAGCGCTGAAGGCAGAGTGGGCCATCACGCTCATTTATGATAATAAGATTGCTCATTTATTGCGATAAGAAATTGGTTTTATCATCCATTAACATCAACTGACCAAAAGCATGGAAGGTTCTAATAGGATGTGCCCTTTTTACCTACAGCCGAATGTCAGGTTAAGGCCCAATGGGACCTTGCCCCACCTATCCCCACTCACAGAGAGAAAGAACGAGGAATATCTACATATACACATGGGATCAGCCCCATGCAGATACGCAACACACAATACACAGCATACTCTCTCTCATTCTCTTCTTCCTCCTCCTGCTTAGTTTTTTCTCAGAACTAACTCAGGCATCGGAGTGCCTTCGGCTCACGGCAGCCAGGGGCTCTGACCCAAGTCATTTTCCTTCCCTTTCAGGTTCTTGGTGTTCGGTATTCCCTGATCTACAAAGTTCATCTCAAGCTAAGTGGGTGTCCTGTTTTCACCGCCTACACAAACATTTATAAGTACCCACATACCCATCTCACTTTCACACACACACACACAAACACCCATCTCTTCTCTCAATCCCTTTCAATTCACTAAAATCTTAGCATATGCTTGCTATGGCTTCTTCTACTAAGATTAGGATCGTTTTACTTGTATTGGCAGCATCAACAATGGTTGCCTTTGCTGGTAAATTCTACCAAGATGTTAATATCACCTGGGGTGATGGTCGTGGTAAAATACTCAACAATGGTGAATCTCTAACACTTTCTCTTGATAAGACATCTGGGTCTGGCCTCCAATCCAAGCGAGAGTATCTGTTTGGGAAGCTTGACATGCAACTCAAGCTCATCCCTGGAAACTCTGTAGGCACAGTGACTACTGTGTGGGTAAAGCACCGTAATGACGAAATTGGGCAAGGATTACAGTAGGACTCGCTGATCACCTCGGCCTCTGTAGTCATAGCTCGGCAGCTCGGTCAAGAGTACCAGCACGGTAGCACGGTTAGGCAGCTCGGCTTGAATGCCAGCCCAGTACAAAAGCATACCACGGCCAAGCCATTCTTGGTCTTTGACCAAAATGCTTAGGGCAGAGTGGGCCGCCACCTTTCTCCTGGAAATACGGCGCGACCTAACAGATATGAGCATTCATTTATGACGATAGGATCGCTCATTTATGGCAATAAGAAGTAAGCTTTATCAGCCCTATACATCAACTGACTGAAGGCATGGAAAGTGAGGAGGGGATGTTACCCATTTTACCTCTTGCTGCCTGTCAGGGTAAGGATCGATGGGACCTCACCCCACCTACCCCCACTCACAGAGAGAATGAACGAGGAACGCTTACATATATACACATGGGATCAGCTCCATAAAGGTACGTGATACACAACTCACAATACTACACATCGTCTCATTCCCTTCTTCCTCCTCCTATTTAGTTTTCTCAGAACTAACTCAGGCATCGGAGTGCCTTCGGCTCACGGCAGCCAGGGGCTCTGACTCTAGCCTTTTTCCTTCCTTTTCAGGTTCTTGGCGTTCAGCATTCCCCGTCCTAAGAAGTTTACCTCGATCTCATCTCAATCTAAGTAGGTGTCGTTTTTACCGCCTACAGTTTGGCGCCGTCTGTGGGAAACTGAAAAAAAAGCTTGTAAACACCATGCCTCTAAAAACCAGAAATGGCGAAGGACCCTCCAAAGGCAAGGCTTTGTCCATATAGCCTACACTGGCGCAGAATCTTCCACCTCCACCCCCTCAACAAAGGAGGTCAGGGGGGAGGTCTCCCACGGTCCAGACACAGTCATGGTCTAGGGGAGTGACCATGCTTTCCCCTCGCGACGTCCCACCTCCGGAACAGCCCCGCCATAGCCATGAGCGGGCCAGGCAAGGCGACAAATCGGTCACCAAGCCACGCGAGAAGTCAGCACGGGTTGGATCGCAGTCACACCATCAAGCCAGCCTCGATCAAAATGAAGACCCCCGCCTGGATGACATCAAGGCTCAGAACCGCCTCATTCAGGAGCAGCATGAGCTTATCCGGCAGCTCAAGCAACAGCTCGACGACAAAAAGGGTCAGAGTCCGCCGCCCAGGCGCCTGGACTACGGGGGAGACCTGAGGCACGACCTCAATAATAAGAGGCGCGACCGAGACCACGGAGAAGAAGGCTCCAGCAGCAGTCACGTGCATGAAGGGCCAAAGAAGCAACGCCAGGTTTTGGAAGATGAAGAGCTAAAGCAGTGGATCGACCGGCGGGTGAAGCAGACGATCCGCCAGAATATGGAGACTGCTGGTATCGTCCGAGACCAGTATAGTGCCTTCGAAGTTGAGGACATTGGCGCGTCTCCTTTCTCTAGGGAGATAAGAAAATACTCACTCCCCGAGAAGTTCAGCATCCCGAGGTTCACCCTGTATGACGGAACCTCGGACCCAATTGCTCATCTCCGACATTACGTCCAGAGGATGTCGGTCTGGGGGGATGACGACTCCCTAAACTGTCGAGTTTTCTCCTCCAGTTTGGCGGATCTCCCCTTGCGATGGTTTTGCTCGCTTCCTGAAGACTCCATCTCCAGTTGGCGGCAGCTCCGGACCTCCTTCCTGGGAAAATTCTAGGCTCATCGCATCGTCCCGAAGACCGATGCTGACCTAATGGCCCTCCGGATGCAGGAAGACGAGAGCGTCACCCAGTTCGCTCGTCATTTCTGGACTGTCTACAGCCAGATCGAGTGCGCTTTTGAAGAGTTAGCAGTAAAATCCTTCCAGCTGGCTCTGCGGCCAGGCATCCAGCTTCGGGCACAGTTGGTCATGTACCCCGTGACCACCATGAAAGAGCTGATGACCCGAGCGAATCGGTTCATACTGGCAGAAGAAGACGAGGTGCGAGGTCGCGAAAACTTCGGCCTCACCAAGAAGAACCAACCAGCCAAAGGAGATAGCAGGTCCTCCAGGAGGGAGGATCGTCGCAGAGATCCGTCCCCGGATCGGCGCAAGGCCCAGTCCTCGGAGCAGCGCCGAACCCCCTTTACTTCTGCAGCGGCATCGGGGAACGGCAGAAGGTCAGGCCACAAGGTGGCCTCTCACGTGGTAGTAAATACCATCTTTAAGGAGCCAATCTATAGGCTCCTCAAAAAAATAAAAGCGCAGCCTTTCTTCAAGTGGCCGCGGCCGATGACAACTGACCCCTCCTCTCGAGACCAGAGTAAGTTCTGCGCATACTACAAGCAAAATGGGGACAGAACCGACGAATTCAGGAGCTACAAATTCCACCTGGAGAACCTCGTGAAGGAGGGGCACCTCAGGGATTACATCAAGGAGGAGGGCCGAGGTGATGATCGACCTCCGCTGGGAGACGCTGACAACCAGGACAGCGAGCCAGAAGGCATCATCAACGTCATTCACCTCGCCGCCCCACCCAAGAAGAGCTCTCAGGCTCGCGCCGAGGCCAGGCGCACCTCCCATCAGAAGCAGGTGCTGACCGCGGCACCAGAGCCGGCCGCGAAGAAAGCCAAAACGGAGGGGGTCAGAATATGGTTTTCTGATAAGGACTTGGAAGACGTCGAGCTCCCACATAATGACGCTCTAGTGCTCACCTTGAAGCTGCAGAACTTCTTGGTTCAGAGAGCCCTTGTCGACCCTGGCAGTTCGTCCGAAGTCCTATACTACGATTGCTTCAAGAAGTTGAAACTTAAGGACGAGGACCTCTAGGCTGCCCGTACCCCTTTGGTCGGTTTCAGCTCCAAGCCTGTTTATCCCAAGGGTAAGATCTCCCTCAGAGTCCAAGTGGGTGGCGCCTGTAGGCAAGTTGACTTCCTAGTAGTCGATGTCCCCTCCCCATACAATGTTATAATGGGGAGGACGTGGCTACATAGCATGGAGGCGGTGCCCTCCACCCGCCATCAGAAGCTCAAATTCCCTTTGGAGAACCAGTCGGGCCGAACAGATGTGGTCACCATCAGAGGCGACCAGCACATGGCCAGGCAATGCTTGCTTGCTGGCCGTGCTGCCTGGCGAAGCCGAGCTATCCCAAGTCAATGTGGCCGAACTGGACAGAGAGGTCGAGCTCGGGGACGTTGGTAGGGCTCCAGCGCAGAAAAGCATCGAGGACCTCACCAAGGTCAACATTGATCCCGCCGACCCAGACAGATTCTTCCTCATTGGAAGCCAGTTCCCCGAGTCTGAGAAGACAGAGCTGCTTGACTTCCTTGTGGAGAATAAAGCGGTCTTTGCCTGGACACCCTATGAGATGTCCAGCATTGACCCGACAGTCATCTGCCATAAACTAAAGGTGGATCCCAGCCATAAGCCCGTGCTTAAAAAACCGCGTCGGACCGGGGTCCCGTAGACTGAGGCCGTGATTGAGGAAGTTCATAAACTCCTCGAGGCAGGCACAATAAAGGAGGTCCATTATCCGCAGTGGGTAGCCAACACCGTGGTTGTCAAAAAGAAGACGGGAAAATGGAGGGTCTGCGTGGACTTCACCGACCTCAATAAGGCCTGTCCCAAAGACAACTTCCCTCTTCCTAAGATAGACCAGCTCATCGACGCCACTGCCGGACACGATAGGATGAGTTTCCTGGATGCCTACCGGGGGTACCATTAGATCCCCCTGTATGCGGCAGACCAGGACAAGACAGCTTTCATCACTCCCAGGGGCACCTATTGTTACAAGGTGATGCCCTTTGGGTTAAAGAATGTGGGAGCAACGTACCAGCGGTTGGTGACGAAGATGTTCTAGGCCCAGCTCGGCAAGACGGTGGAGGTCTACATCGATGATATGGTGGTCAAATCCAAAAGGTCGCATGACCACTTGACCGACCTCCGCCAGATTTTTGACATCCTTCGCCAGTTCCAATTGAAGCTGAATGCATCCAAGTGCGCCTTTGGTGTCGGTTCCGGCAAGTTCTTAGGGAGCCTGGTCACAAGAAGGGGGATCGAAGCGAACCCTAACCAGATCACCGCGATCCAGGAGCTCCAGTGTCCGACCTCGGCAAAACAAGTTCAGCGGCTGACCGGAATGGCTGCCGCCCTGAACCGATTTATGAGCCGAGCTTCGGACAAGTGCAAACCTTTCTTCTAACTCTTGCGAAAGGGCTCCAAGTTCCAATGGACGTCGGATTGTTCTCAGGCGCTGCAACAGCTTAAACACTACCTTTCTTCTCCACCGCTGCTGTCAACCCCGACTATTGGAGAGGCACTGTTCTTGTACCTGTCGGTCTCGGACCATGCAGTGAGCTCGGTGCTCATCAGAGAAGACAACGGCCAACAAAAGCCTATCTATTACACTAGCAAAACCCTGCTGGACGCCGAGACCCGGTACTTGCAGCTCGAAAAGCTCGCCTTGGCGCTCGTTAGCGCCTCTCGAAAGCTCTCCCACTACTTCCAAACCTTCACAATAGTGGTCGTAACAGAATACCCACTGAAGGCTCTCCTCCGGAAGGCAGATTTCTCCGGACGAATCTCCAAATGGACTGTCGAACTAGGGCATTATGACATTAGCTATCAGCCTAGAACGACCATCAAAGCTCAAGTCCTAGCGGACTTCATCGTGGAATTTACTCCTCAGAGTTCGGCACCGACCTCGCTTGACACTGAACTAGGGGGCAATAGGGGTGCAGAGGTTGTCACCGAGACCGAGCAAGAACAGTCCTTGAGAGAGCTCCTAGACTCGTCCTGGAAAGTCTTTGTCAACGGATCCTCAACATCCAAAAGAGCTGGCACTGGCATAGTCCTCCAGTCCCTAGAAGGCCTCGTCATCGAACAAGCTCTGACACTCGGTTTCAAGGCATCTAATAACGAGGCCGAGTATGAAGCGCTCATTGCCGGACTTAACAGTGCCAAAATCTTGGAAGCTCGATCCATAGTGGTTTTCAGCGATTCTCAGCTGGTGGCAAGCCAGCTCAACGGAGACTACCAAGCTCGGGACGACAGGATGGCGGCCTACCTTGCCCACGCCAAGGGACTTCTCTCCCAGTTCGAAAGGGCCGAGGTCCGGCAGATCAGCAGAGAATCCAACTCCCATGCAGACGCCCTCGCTAGCCTCGCCTCGGCTGTCGAAGCCGGTAATAAAAGAACTATTGAAGTAGAAACGATGCGGGAGCCTAGCATCGACCTCCAGCAACCTCGGCAGCTCATGTGCCTTGATCTCGGCCCGAACTGGATGGACTTCATCATTGCATACCTGAAGGACGACCAGCTACCCGAGGACAGGACTGGAGCTCGTAAGGTCGGGTTGAAGGCGACCCGGTTCTGGCTTTCCCCAGACGGCAAGCTCTACAGGAAGTCATTCACAGGGCCCTACCTCCAGTGCGTTCACCCCAGCAAAGTCGACGATTTCCTCTACGAGATTCACGAAGGAATCTGCGGCAGTCATATAGGAGGTCGGTCTCTTGCGTACCGAACTATCAGCCAAGGTTACTGGTGGCCGTACATGCAGAAGGACGTCCAGCTCTATGCCAGAAAATGCGAAAAGTGCTAGAAGTTCTCTCACTCTCTCCATCAACCAGCCCAGGACCTGAGCCCCCTCTTCAGTCCGTGGCCTTTCGCCCAGTGGGGCCTGGACATCGTCAGACCACTCCACCGAACTCCAGGGAACAAAAGATGGTTGATAGTGGCCACGGACTACTTCACAAAATGGGTTGAAGCTGAACCCTTGTCCTCCATCACCGAATTAGACACGAAGAACTTTGTGTGGAAGAACATCATCACGAGATTTGGAATTCCCCGTACTCTCGTTTCCGACAACGGAACGCAGTTCGATTCCAACTTCTTCAAAAGCTTCTGCCAAGAGTACGACATTCGAAATGTCTACTCTACCCCGGCGTATCCTCAAAGCAACGGTCAGGCCGAGATCTCAAACAAAGTGCTCCACGACAGAATTAAAAAGAGACTCGACCGAGCCAAAGGTCGATGGGCAGAGGAGCTGCCAAGTGTTTTATGGGCCTACCGAACTACTCTAAGGCGTTCCACCTCGGCTACCCCGTTCTCCCTTGCCTACGGCATGGAAGCAGTTATTCCCCTTGAGGTCGGCCTCCCGACCTTGAGGTCGGAACTCTGTGACCAGGGCCTCAATGATCTGAACGTAGTGCGAGAGCTGGACTTGGCTGAAGAACGAAGAGAGGCGGCAGTTATCCGCCTGGCCGCCTATCAACAACAGTTGGCCAGGGGATACAACCCGAAGGTCAAGGAAAACACTTCCTGGCGACCGAGATCCAAAAGAAGGCAAGCTAGCGCCCAACTGGCAGAGACCGTTCAGAATAACTTCGACAGCTGGGAGATCTGCCTACCGACTTGAAGACATGGAGGGGAAGGCGCTCCCGCGACCTTGGAATGCGATGCATCTCAAAAAGTTCTACTTCTGAAAAATGTATTAAAGAATTCAAATATCAATAAAAGGCGATTTTTCTGGAATGAGTCTTTACATTGCTTCGAGATCCCCCGCGGCTCGACGCCTCTGTTCGGAGTGTCAACTGTCAGCTCGGTGCCATCACCAGCTTCGACAAAACCATACACATCAGGGTCCGGTAGCAGTACCACCCTCGTGGCTCGGCGACTCTGTTCAGAGAGCCAACCGCCCTCAGCTCGGTGCCTGCACCAGCTTGGGCGGCACAGCCATATACACATTAGGGTCTGGTAGCAGTACTACCCTAGCGGGTCGGCGCCTCTGTTCAGAGAGCCAACCGCCCTCAGCTCGGTGCCTGCACCAGCTTGGGCGGCACAGCCATATGCACATCAGGGTCCGGTAGCAGTACCACCCTCACAGCTCGGCGCCTCTGTTCAGAGAGCCAACCGCCCTCAGCTCGGTGCCTGCACCAGCTTGGGCGGCACAGCCATATGCACATCGGGGTCCGGTAGCAGCACCACCTTCGCGGCTCGGCGCCTCTGTTCAGAGAGCCAACCGCCCTCAGCTCGGTGCCTGCACCAGCTTGGGCGGCACAGCCATATGCACATCAGGGATCGGTAGCAGTACCACCCTAGCGGCTCGGCGCCTCTGTTCAGAGAGCCAACCGCCCTCAGCTCGGTGCCTGCACCAGCTTGGGCGGCACAGCCATATGCACATCTGCAGGGTTCGGTAACAGTACCACCCTCGCGGCTCGGCGCCTCTTTTCAGAGAGCCAACTGCCCTCAGCTCGGTGCCTGCACCAGCTTGGGCAGCACAGCCATAAGCACCTCGGGGTTCGGTAGCCCGTGGCACGACGCCTTGGTCAAGAATTAACCGTCAGCTCGGTGCCAGGACCGACTTCGACGACATAGCCACCGGCGTTAGGGTCCGGTGACAGCACCACCCCCCTAGCTCGTCAGCACGGTCAGGGCCACGGTTTGAAAGGCCAGATCAACGTCCGATTTTAGTGCCTATTAAACTACTTGGCAAACTACCTGTGTCGACATCCATTCCACCACAAACAAGACACAAATCATACACAGGAGACCATGTGGAAAGAATGTTATTTTATTACATAAGAACCTGCCGGAATACAATGTGAAAAGAAAAAGAAGTACAAAATTCAAGGAGCTGCAGCTTCTCTATTACAATCAGTTCCAGTGGCGCTCTCGCTGGGAATGGCCGAGGCAGTCTCGGGAACCTCCAGGGGAGCGGGGGCGACTTTCGAGGCGAAGGGAGTTGGGGCGAATTCAGAGACGGCCCGTAGCTCCGAGTCCGAGCGAGGGAACGGGGGCGGATTCCTGAAAATGGGGCTGTCCACAGAAACCCCAATCCTTTTCAAGGTCGCCTTCCACCCAAGTGTCCATGCCCGAACTCGGATTCCTGGCAACTGCGCCTTATAGTCAGCTGCCAGTTTGCCGACCTCTTCGTTCATCACGGCGTCGTGCTCGGCTTGGTACTCTTCCTTGAGTTTGGCTTCCTGCCCTCTCAGAGCTAACTCAAGCTCGGCCGCCTTCCCCTCTAGGGCTATCTCCAGTTTTCTTTCGGCTAGCCTTCTCTCGGAGGTAAGCCTCTTGTTCGTCCCCCGCAGCATCTGCATGTCTTCCTCCTGCCGCGACAGCGCAAGCCGGACCTCGTCTAGCTCAAAGGACAGGTGGGCGTTCTGGTCCGCCTCTTCCTTTGCTTTTTCCTTGAGGTGCTCGGCCAAGGCCCGTGTTGCACCGAGCTCGGCAAAAAGGTCAGCATTCCTATTCACCTCCTCCGCCAGCGTCGCATCCTTTGCCGCCAGGGACTTCAGCAGCTCCTCCTTCTTCGCCGCCCAAACAGCTCCCCTGGCCTCGGCTGCATCCAGCCTCCCCATGCCGGTCTGGCATTTTTGCAAAAGCTGCGGAAAGAAACAGTGTCAGCCAAAAGAACACAGCAGAAAGAAAAGCTGAGAGAAGAATATTGCACTTACCGACACCAATGACCACATTGAGGAGAGCAGCAGCGACTCGTTATCCATCCACGCCCACCTCGCCATGTCCTGGGGAAGGGCGCAAGCTCGTCCCAGTGCGGCAACCACTTCAGGGTTGACCGCTCGGTCCGATTCAGCTAATTGCCTCCCCAGCACGCCCTCAATGTCCGGCCTCCAAGGGACAAACTCAGAGGGAGTGGCGGTTTCCTCGACCGACACAGGCGATTCAGGAACAGGTGGAAGTTCGACCCTCGCCCTTTTTTCTGGCCTGCACGCCTCGACGACCTCAGCGGGACCCTCTCTGCCTACTGAGTCGGAGGGCGATTCGTCGACGACTATGGCCGGAAGTTCAGTGCCGACCTCGACCGCAGTGGGAGGTACGGCCTCGGCCTCGTCAACGGCTGCAGGTCCCACCTCGGCCACGGAAGCAAGAACCTCTGCAGCAGCCGCGGACGTCATAGTCGGCGGGACGCTGGCGGCCCGAAGAGGGTCCGGGGTCTTGCCCCCAATTTCCCCAAAGGCTGCGGTGGACAGGTCCTCGGCCATGAAGCGCTGACCGCGACTGCGCAACATCTCAACTTCGGATTCTTCCGAGCTGGTTGAGCTCCGAGACGCGCTGGAAACGACGAATTTCTGCCTCTGCTGCTTGTGCCCGGTCTTGGCTCTCGCGGTCCCAGCAGGTTCACGGCCTGGAGACTGGTCGCCCGATTCTGCCGGAAGCCCGCTGGGAATCGCGATAGTCACCGACTCCGAGATGGGGACCTCGGTCTGTACGGACCCCTAGCCAAAGCTTTCCCCGTGCAGCACGGAGTCAATCCCGGTCACCCGCCTTGAGGTGGTGAAAGATTTGTAATGAGGAGTGTACCCCAGAAGCGAGAACGCAGCTCGGCAGTGGTGGCCGCGGTATTTTCGCACCTTCTCATGCCAGTCTCTGTTCACCTTCCACAGGTTTCTTCTGGCCAACTCCCTTCTCTGTCGAAAACCTGCACAAACAGAACAATGTTGACAGAAGGAAAGAAACAAATAGGGTTAAACTACAAACCAAAGGGACCTCGGCCTTTACTTGGGGGGACTCCTATTCTTCGTGGGATCCGGGCTGTGGTGCTAGACTCCGCCTCACCGAACTCCCATGCCCCTCTAACAAAGACACGGTCCTCTCCCGCATATTTATTGGAATCTTCCAGCGCGGTCACGAAGGCAGTTCGGTGGACCCTTAGCCGGAGGTAATAGGTATGCCCTTCTGCGGATTTGCAGAGGTCATACGCCTCCTCGATGTCCGGGACACCGAGGTTGATTGATAGAATCTCATTCAGCCGCACTACTCCCATGATGATTTTATACCCATTGGGAAATAGCTGGCAGGGGCTTAACTCCCACTCCCGGAGACAATCCCTAAGGAGTGGGTGAAGGGGGAACCGGATTCCTCCCTCCACGACGGATACTAGCCAAAATGGCATCCAGCCGTCGCTGTATGAGACGCCATCATTAGGGCCGTCTGGCCTAGCTTCTACGTTTGCAGGGATCTTGTATGTCTCCCTGAACAAGCCTATGGACATTGGGTCCCCCAGCCAGTGCCTGTAAATGCCCATTCTCTACCCTAAACGATGAACTGCCTACCAGAAAGGGAGAAGATGGAAGGAAGAAATCCTACGATGGAAGGCCGTGCAAACAGAAACGCTCGCAGGAAGTACTATTCTCCAGCAGAATACAACAGAGGCTCTGAAAGATCGAAAAGAATGGGGGCGGAGAAGGTGCCCTAATTTATAAGGGTTGGGGGCGCCGTTCCGGATTTCGAGAGAAGCCCTTAATGAGGCCTTACCTCGATCAGCCCTAACGCAGTCTCGGGCAGCCCAGGCGTCCTACGGATATGATTGCGTGCCCTTCGGAGAAGCGACACGTGGCACCAGCAGCGCATTTCCTGAGGACTATTAAATGCCTCGACAGACGAAAGGGTGAATGCCTCGACTGACAAAAGGATAAATGCCTCGATAGGCGAAAAGACACCTCGATGAGCCGCCCCACGTCAGCAAAAGATAATGAGGGACCCTCCCTGAACCGAGACTCCACCATCTCAGCAATGCTTCACACTCCGGGTACTCTTAAGATCAGTGGCAGTGCCGGCCTCACAAAGCTACTCAGCTTTCGACCTACTCGAATGAGCTCACAGGTCAAAAGCTAGGGGGAGATTGTGTGGGTGCACGGCCAACCGAGACCACGGTTCATACACCAAGTCTCGGTCATGGGCGGATGTCCAATTTTGAGAATGACAAGGAGTTCGGTTATCCGGACCAACAACTTAAACAGAGAAAGCATTGCGACATAAAGTCGACCACACCCATTTCATCAGAGACAAGGAGAAAGGAAGCCAGAATGCGAAGTTTTCATTAATCGAAGATCCTGATTACAAGATAAACGGAGACACAATAAAAGAAAAATTACAAAAAGCCTCAGAGGGCTGCAGCTTCCACATTGCAGTCAATCTCTAGAGGGACCTCAGGAGGGACCTAAGCCACGACCGCGCTGGCCTCGGGAGAGGTCGGGGTAGCTTCAAAAACGACCGTGCTCGCTTCAGGAACACTAGCCTCGGGAGCGACGGCTTCAGGAGGGGCCTCGACGACCGCGGGCGCTTGGGAGCCCTCGGGATCGGCGCCGTGAGGGGCCCCGGGGGCGGCGCTCGCCTCCGGACAGGCTTTGCGGAGGAAGGCAAGAGAAAGCCCGAGACACGGCTACGAGTTCCGGGTCCGAGCAGGAGAATTTTGGGGAATTTAGGAAGAGAGGGCTATCTTTGGGGACCCCAGCCTTGTTCAAGGCCGCTTTCCACCCAAGCTCCCAGGCTCGGTCTCGGATCCCTGGCAGCTGAGCCTTGTAGTCAGCGGACAACCTGCCGACCTCCTCCCCCATGATGGAGTTATGCTCAGCGAGGAACTCCTCCTTGAGCCTGTCCTCTTGTTTTGCCAGAGCGGACTCAAGCTCGGCTGCCTTCCCCCTCAGCGCCATCTCCAGGGAACCTTGCGCCTGGTTCCGCTGAGAGAGGAGCCTCCTGTTTGTCCCCTTCGCACTCTGCAGGTCGTCTTCCAGTCGCTTTGCCGCAATCCGGAGATCGTCAAGCTCAGAGGCAAGATGGAGGTTCTGGGTCCTCTCGTCCGCCAGCTCGTCCTTGAGGCGCTCGACCTCAACCTTGGACTCCTCGGAATCGAGGACGAGGCCGGCATTTTTGGCCACCTCTTCTGCCGGCATCGCGTCCTTAGATGCCAAGGACGCCCGCAGCTCGTCCCTCTCGACCACCCATTCGGCCTCCCGCGCATCGGCTGCATCGAGCATCTCAATGCCCATTTGGCATCTCTGCAACAGCTGCAAGATGAGAACCCGAAGTCAATAAAATGACACCGGACTAAAAGCTGAAGGAAGAATATTGCACTTACCGACACCAGAGATCGCATCGAGGAGAGCAGGAGTGACTCGTTCTCCATCCCAGCCCACCTCGCCATATCTTGAGGAAGGGCGCAGGCTCGTCCCAGCGCTGCGACCACTTGGGGATCGGTTGCGCGGTCTGTCTCAGCTAACTGCCTCCCCAGAACCTCCTCGATGGCCGGCCTCCACGGAGCCAGAGGAGGAGGCAAGATCGTCCCACCAGCAGGCGGAGGTGAGGAGGGGCCAGGCGAGGCCTCAACCCTTGCTCTCTTCTCGGGTCGCCCGCCTTCAGCGACCTCGGCAGAGCGAGCTCGACCTCCAACCCCCACAGCATGTTCAGGGGGTGAGTCATCCACGACGACGGCCGGAGGCAGAGCTGAGGCGACCTCTGCCGCGTCAGGCCGAGCAGCCCCAGTCGCGGCGATACAGACCGTCTTAGTGTCTGGGGCAGGAGTGCCACTCGCAAATGCAGGAGGCGTCGCAGCCACTGCCTAAGGGGGATCCCGGACCTCGCCTCCGATGTCCCTGAAGGCCGCCGCAGACAGGTCTTCTGCAGCGTAGCGTCGCCTGCGCTGGCGTAGCATCTCCTCTTCCTCTTCCTCTTCCTCCGAGCTGGAAGCTACTAACCTCCTTCGGGAAGGCCGGGGCTCGGCTCCCGAGGTCCCGACAGGCTCCGCAACGGAGATTGCTGGAGCATGGTCTCCCGACTCAATCAGAAGTCCGGTAGGAATCGCGACAGTCACCGCCGCCGAGCCGGGCACTGCGGTCGTCGTTGGTCCTTGACTGACGCCTTCTCCGCTCAGCACGGAGTCTATTCCCAACACCTTTCTGGAGGTGTTGAAGGACCTGTAGTGGGGCACGTACCCCAAGGGAGACCATGCAGCACGACAGTTGTGGCCGCGGTAGTTTCTCACCTTCTCGTGCCACACGCTGTTCACCCTCCAGCGGTTCCTCCTCGCAAGGTCCCTCTTTTCGCGGAAATCTGCATAGACAAAACCGTGTCAGGAGCCAGACATAGAAAGAAAGGAGAGAACTGCAAACCGAAAGGACTTCAAATTAATGACCCCTTCAAAAAAAAAAAAAAAGCAGAATTGAACCCGAATCAAAAGTAGCTGAAACAATCCATCTCGTTTGTTCCAATGATGTCACTAATCATGTATCTTTAATTAGCACTTCCAAGCAGACTGCATATACATAGCTTGTGGGGCCCATTTGGATACATTCCTAAGATTGGGGTATGATAGATAGAAACGTCAATTTATGAAAAAGGGTCATACAAAAAAATCAGCCCTATCAAATTATCCTAGCCATTGATTTTATTATGTCCAACCCATTACAGGCGTGTCAATTCTCAACATCTGTACTTCCCAGGGCAGCATTACTATGTGCACAACAATGACTCCTCAAGAAAAAAAAAAAAAAAAACACAACATAGAGGCCACATCCACCGTAGCTGTCAGACCCACTTGATGATCAGACCAACCTAATTTTTCTTGCTCAGCAAGTATGGTGAGTCAAATACGATGAACAATCAATATCTACCAGCCACACCACAAAAAAGAGTAAGTCCTAAGGCACGTTTGTATAGCATCACGGATATGTGAATAGCATCTTTTAAATAGCTTTGTTTGGGGCAACCTAAGTTGCCGGTCTAAGTCACGAATAAATAGTCGTCATTAAACCCGCTTTCCTCAGATCTCCCAATACCCCATAGACGGGCAACATGATTCAAATCTGTGAAGTCTCTCAAACACAACATGATCAACAAAGCTAAAGCGAGACGATCTGCCCTGGGAGTTGGCACAAGGGACGGATAGCAAACTCCAAAGTTAAAAAGGCTCCCATCGATTCCATGCAGGAATTCCCTAGGAAAAAATTATCCTTCAATATACAAGCTGATAAGACTTAAACATACCAGATCTAGATCTTTACATGCAGGCATTCCACATGCACTAGTCCCAGGACAGTCACCGCCGCCGAGCCAGGCACTGCGGTCGTCGCTGGTCCTTGACTGACTCCTTCTCCACTCAGCACGGAGTCTATTCCCAACACCTTTCTGGAGGTGTTGAAGGACTTGTAGTGGGGCACGTACCCCAAGAGAGACCATGCAGCACGACAGTTGTGGCCGCGGTAGTTTCTCACCTTCTCGTGCCACACGCTGTTCACCCTCCAGCGGTTCCTCCTCGCAAGGTCCCTCTTTTCGCGGAAATCTGCATAGACAAAACCGTGTCAGGAGCCAGACATAGAAAGAAAGGAGAGAATTGCAAACCGAAAGAACTTCGGTCTTTACTTGGAGGAGTTCCTATTTTTTGAGGAACCCGGACCGTGGTGGCAGGCTCCGCTTCACCAAACTCCCATCCTCCTCTGACGAGTACTCGGTCTTCGCCCGCGTACTTATTGGAGTCCTCCAGCGCGGTCACAAACCCAGTCCGGTGGACCCTCAGCCGGAGGTAATAAGTGTCCCCTTCTGCGGATTTACAGAGGTCATACGTGTCCTCGATATCCGGGACACAGAGGCCGATTTTCAGAATCTGGTTGAGCCGCACTACTCCCATTATGATTTTGTATCAATTGGGAAGTAGTTGGCATAGACACAACCTCCACTCTCGGAGGCAGTCCCGGACCAGTGGGTGCAGGGGGAAGCGGATCCCTCCTTCCACTACAGAGACCAGCCAGAACGGTCTGACCTCCACATTGGCGGGGACCTTGTATACATCCCTAAAATGATCTATGGAACCTGGGTCTCCTAACAGATGTCTATAGACCCTCATTCTCAACTCAGACGAGGGTCTACCTAAAAGAAAAGACGAGGAAAACGGAAAGGAGTCCTACGAAAGGGGACTGCACAAGCAGGATCGTCAGAAGTTTGCAGGCGTCGGAGAAGTTCTCTTGCAGAGCGTAGTAGAAATTTGAAGAAAGCAGAGGAAAGCGAAGACGAAGGAGGCGCCTCGATTTATAAGGCCTAGGGGCGTCGTTTCGACTTTCGAGAAGAGCCTTTAAGAGGCGTCCCATCTCGCAGCCCTAACGTCTCCTCGAAATAATTGCGAGACAGCCAAAAGAGGCGACACGTGCCACCATTGGCGCGATGTCAGAGGGCTATTTAATATCCTGGACAGGCGAAGGGACATCTCGAAGGTGACCGTACGTTAGCGATGACCACCAGGCCTAGGGGAGACCCTCCTGATCGGAAGCTCCCCCCGTCCCGGTATCTCCCTCACATGACGGTAACCCTCACTCGAGCTCGGTAGCGGAGCCACCTGTACAGTCATCAAGCTTCTGACCTCCTCGAGCTGGAAGGCTCTTAGAAGTCAAAAGTTATGGGGCAATTGTGTGGGTAAAACACCGTAATGACGAATTGAGCAAGGATTACAGTAGGACTCGCTGATCACCTCGGCCTCTGTAGTCATAGCCCGGCAGCTCGGTCAAGAGTACCAGCACGGCAGCACGGTTAGGCAGCTCGGCGTGAATGCCAGCCCAGTACAAAAGCATACCACGGCCAAGCCATTCTTGGTCTCTGACCAAAATGCTGAGGGCAGAGTGGGCCACCACCTTCCTCCTGGAAATACGGCGCGCCCTGACAGATTTGAGCATTCATTTATGACGATAGGATCGCTCATTTATGGCGATAAGAAGTAAGCTTTATCAGCCCTGTACATCAACTGACTGAAGGCATGGAAAGTGAGGAGGGGATGTTGCCCATTTTACCTCCTGCTGCCTGTCAGGATAAGGATCGATGGGACCTCACCCCACCTACCCCCACTCACAGAGAGAGTGAACGAGGAACGCTCACATATATACACATGGGATCAGCCCCAAAAAGGTACGCGATACACAACTCACAATACTACACATCGTCTCATTCCCTTCTTCCTCCTCCTGTTTAGTTTTCTCAGAACTAACTTAGGCATCGGAGTGCCTTCGGCTCACGGCAGCCAGGGGCTCTGACTCTAGCCTTTTTCCTTCCTTTTCAGGTTCTTGGCGTTCAGCATTCCCCGTCCTAAGAAGTTTACCTCGATTTCATCTCAATCTAAGTAGGTGTCGTTTTTACCGCCTACAACTACATATTATGTGAGTGCTTTCTTATCCAATCTATAGATTTGTTACTTGGTCAATTATTAGGTATCGATTGTAGTGGTTGATTTCTGACCTGTTCGTATTTGTGGGCTTGCAGCTTAAATCTGCAGGAACGACGTGGGATGAGATTGATTTTGAGTTTCTGGGCAACCTTAGCGGCGAACCTTACACCGTTCACACCAATGTGTTCACTCAAGGGAAAGGGAATAGAGAGCAGCAGTTCCATCTCTGGTTCAACCCCACCAATGATTTCCACACCTACTCCATCCTTTGGAATCCCCAATACATCCTGTAAGCCCTCTTCTCCTCCCTTTTTCATTCATCAAAAACACCGATTTCTGGAGATCATTATTACTATATATACTACAGGGGTAGTAAGTGTAGCCCACTTGATTTTTTCGGACCAAGTGACTATATGTGGTCCCTTCTCCCATGAGACGGGAGCTTTTAGTATGTTATTAACTTAATTTGCTTCGTGTCTTTTCTTCAGATTCTCTATCGATGGCAGTCCCATAAAAGAATTCATGAACCAGGAGTCGAAAGGTGTGCTATTTCCCAAGAACCAGCCCATGAGAATGTACTCGACCCTGTGGAATGCTGATGATTGGGCCACCAGGGGTGGGCTTGTGAAAACCGACTGGTCCCAAGCCCCTTTCTCTGCCTCCTACAAAAGCTACAATGCAGAGGCCTGTGTTTGGTCGTCTGGAGCAGCTTCTTGCTCTCCTTCTCAGTCATCAAATGGTGGATGGCTAACCCAAGAGATGGACTCGGCGAGCCAAGAGAGGCTGAGATGGGTGCACAAGAACTACATGATCTACAACTATTGCACTGATTTTAAGAGGTTCCCACAAGGCGTCCCTGCCGAATGCTCCACCACTGCTTGATTACACAGACCCCTCTTGAGAAATCACTATAGGAAACTTTTTTTTTCTTTTATATATTGAGTGATAGATAGATATGAGAAATTGGTAAGAGTTTTTTTGTACTCTTGGATCGTTACTGTAGTCTGTAATTAGGAGAAATGGTTTTAAATTTGTAAATTCTTTTGATACTATGTACAAATATCAGTTTTAATGAGTCTTCCTTCTTGCATTCATGGGTGAGTAATGAGTTTTCTTATCTGATCCTCTCTCCCATTATTTGGGCCTGAACATTTTGGTGGTCCTGAGCCTGCCCATTCAGCTCAAATCCTTTTCTTTCACAGCTACAGAAACGATGAATACCATGATTGTGCTTGTTTTTATTCTTTTGATTTTTCTCTGTCTCTTGTAAATACTTGTGGAGGGACAAGGCAGGAACCAGGGCCTAATGGGAAAAAAAAATTATTTTTTATACTGTCATGAGGTATCGTGTATAAATCTAATTACCTGAACCCTTTCCACAAGCAACGTGGCAGTAGCTGAAAAACTCATTGATTCTGGGTGACGGGTATTCATTCGTTTCTGGATAGGTAGGCAATCATTTACTATCCAAGAGATGGCTATGTGATGGTATTGATAAATCTCATCTTTTTAAACCAATCAATTTTAAGGCTTCGGTAGCTAGAATGCACTGTACTGAATTCTTATAAGTTAAATACTAAATAAATAAAAGAGTTATATGGAAAAGGAAAACGATTTTCTTGTAACTTTTTTCTATAATATGCCATTGGGATTTTATAGCACTTTGTTTTTCAAACTAGGTCTCATGCAAAACCAATTACTTGAAAAAAAAAAAAAAAGGATCCCTTGATAAACACAAGAATCATATTCAAATTAATAAACCCTCAAATATAGTCAATATATACATATATTTTTTTTTAATAGTAAATAAATCTGCATATACATTTATAAGATGTTAATAATTGCATTGCAAAAAAAAAAAAAAAAAAATCATGTAAGAATCATCTATGACTTATTGACATAAAATTTACATAAGAATCATTTTAGAAAATTAATATAAGTTCACATAAAAATTCATATAAGCATCGCATAATGACCCACATAAGAATCAGGCTCAGATAAACACACACATGCTCAAAGCCATGCCTAATATTGTTCAAGCCCCCTATATGAATTTTGTCCATCCCTGCCCTCAGTAGTTTCAACAAAAACAAAAGTCCTCAATGTTTTGCTCTTTTGAGGATGGAGCTTCGTATATAGGTTGCCCTCATAGGACGGCCCGATTGATAACTTTAACTTACATACATATTTACATACACTACACAAATCCCTGGTTCCCCTCCTAGGACGGCTCGATTGATAACTTTAACTCACATACATATTTACATACACTACACAAATCCCTGACTAGTTGAGTTGGCCCGGAATTGACCCTTGGTCATCCCTTATCGAATCACCGGTGGATTTGATAAAAGAAAAATAGACATTTAAAGGAACTTGTCATGAAAGTAAACAAAATTAACAGTCCAAGCAATTTAAGATGCAATAGAATTAGCAATAAAAGGAAGCAGATCTTTTATTTGTGTTTTCACTCCTTTTTTTTTACATGTTGTTCTGTTTTTTGTACATTGGTGAAGCTTTCTTTAATCCTTGAATGTCCACATGACAGGCCCACCAACTATTATGAATTTCAACGGCTTGTTTCAAACAAGTGAGGAAAGAGCTATGGAGTGTGCATTATGATAAGCAGCCAACTTCCTTCTTACCAAAAACAATGATAAGCAGCCAACCGCGACAATGATCGATTCGAGTCACATGTTCGACTAGTCAAACACTCCAAGTTAGGTTTGTCTGCCCTCCAACACTTGCATAAACGGTTTTGAATCTCAGTCAACATCTTTTAAAAATAAAAAAAATCTCACCAAAAGTTAAGGGAGCTGGAAGTCTGGAACCCATGAGAGAGGACCTAGCCCGGCCCCTTTCTAATAAGACACAAGGAGAGGAGTGATATTAAGAAATTGAGAAAAAAAAAAGAAAGAGAAGACAATCAATGAACTAATTTTATTTTATTGACAGATAAACTTCATTTTTTGAATGGCTAAATCTTAAAACTATGCGAATAGGACACTTGGTTGAGTTTATTGGAGGCTTTGTCATTTGTAAAAGATGAGGTTCATGCGTCATTTAAAACTATGATATAATGCTGACAATTTTTATGCCCTTTTAATTTCTAATGGGCCTCTAATTCTACATCAACAGTTAGGTAGTCGGGGGATGGACCCAAGTGTTGCGTTTTGAGGGTAGTCGCCCCCATCAGGCTCGGAAACCCCAACCCAGCTACCAAAAAACAATGAATCATATTATGGTCATCATTTGGCTCCCTTAAATGAAAATCCTAGACCCGCCATCGATAGTTTGTATCCTCTTAGATGCTTATTTTGAGTGGATGAATGACACAACGATATGTAACCTAACTTCTAATGAGTATCTTGCACGATTCAAACTCCTTTGGCTCCAGTACTGTTATTGCCTTGACAAGAGTTTTTCTTGGGATGGTGATTACCCTGTTTGGGGGAAGGGGTTATTGGTCCTCTTCTTCGCCCCCTTTTTGTTGGTTGTTCAGTTTTTCTGTTTAATGAATCTTCTTTTACAAAAATTTAAAAAAAAAAAAAAAAAATCCTCCTCAAGCCCAACATGAGTTTTCAGACTTATGAAAAGAAAAATAGGGCTGATTTGTAATTTTGAAAACGATCACCTCTTCTGAATATAGGCCCATTCTTAGGACCCTATCTCCGTGTCCATCTGAAATAAATATTACAAAAATTATGACTTATCCATTGCATGACCCCCCCTACTTAAAATCTAGAGGAATTTATAGGAAAATCTACGTAGGACCTCATACGTCCTACTAGGACCCCATATCATGTTGGACACCAGAGGGGTCTTCATGTGGCCCTTTTAATTTCTTTTTGTCGTTTTGCGATATGGTTGATATCCACAATTCTGTCAGTCAGACTTTTTTTACCTAGTAATTGTCTTATTTACTGAACACAGTAGAATGGTCGATATCAACCGTCTCTGATGGTCAATATCAACCATTTTGTCAGTCAAATTTTCTTCAACATGTGAATGTTTTATTTGTTGAACACAACAAAATGATTAATGTCGACCATATCACCAAAAAAAAAAAAAAAAGATACCTGCAGATCCTTCGCCCTTGCCTCCTCTCACTCTCCTTGGGTCTACAGATCCTTGGACCCCATCCCCTCCCCCACTACCTCTACATTGAACCCTCTTCCTCATCTCCGCCTATAAGCTCACCTCCGTCTCCCATCCCCTCTTCTCCGTCCTCCTCTCCCTCCATGGCGATATTCCTTCCTCCGACTTAGACGACCCCATGCTCGCCGCCCTCCATTCCTTTGTATCTTCCCTCTCCCTACCTCCTCTTGCCCCATCCACAGCATTCACAGCTCTGGAGCAGCACCAGCAACTAAGAGAGAAAGACCTAATTTTTACTTGGGTTCTGCAAATTGAGAGCAACCACCACAGAATCGTTGATATCGACCATATCGCTAAATGACAAAAAAGGACAAAAACGTACTAAGAAGACCCCTCCCGTCTATAGAGTGCTACTGGGACCTTATCAGTAGTATGGGGTCCTATGGGCTTTTACCCCTAAAATCCTCTAAAATCTAAATTACTAATAAAAGAATGCCTTACTCTTGCAGTCTTCCATAAGATATGAGAAAAATCGATCTAATATATTTTGACGTGACATTAAGATTTAACAAATATAATCCACTTAAAGAAGCTATACTAGGGAAAGATTCACATGCCCCAAATATTGAATGGGCCCTCACCAAATTTTCCTCTAATTGGAGATGGGCCTACTGTTAGATTTATCATGTATGAAAGACATGAACTTCTTATGATATTTTATTCAAGTGTATTATACTGGAATAAATATCACATGAACTCAAAATATATTAGATTAAAACTAAAGATTTTTTTTTTCCCGATGGTTCTGGATATTTAGAAAGGTTGGCCATACTATGGATAGAACATGAATTTTGTTCACTATAGTTGATAAAGCTTATTGTGGACCCAAAATATATTAGAGTGAGATTATTTTAGAGTCTCATACACTGAAAAAAAATATGTATTTTTTGACTAAAACCTGCACTTGCAAGGTAAGAGGAGCTCGCACATGCAAGGGAAGACATCTTGCGAGGTAACACGAACTCACACATGCAAGTACGACTAACTAGCACTTGCAAGGTAATTGAAACTCACACATGCAAGGAAGGAGGGAGGCCAGGTTCGATACATGGTCATGCTGGTGGGAACTGCAGCATCGTACCATTCGGGTAAGACGCCTTTCTCGGCCTACAGGTTAGTTTGTGTTAATGTGGCTTCTATAGGTTGGGTCAGGTCAGATTGACCTGCATTTTAGTTTGAGTTAAAGTTAATGAAAAATTTAAAAAAATTATAGGTCAGATAAGGTTAGACTTCAACCAGTTGATACCCTTACCAAATCAACCTATTTTGAGCCATTGGACCACTTTGCCAGCTTTACAATCAGGCTCTTTATTATTACAACCAATAGCTTGGGACACTCCAGCTGTATGTTTCTCACCATCCTTGCTTCTAATCCCCAAATGCCTCATACTTTCCCCCCCAACCCCTCCAACCATCCAGCTTGCACTGTCTGTTGTCATCTCACGCGCTCCACGCACTCTTCACTCACCCAAACGCGCCCCACACTTCACTCAGTCCTCACTCACAAACGTATATAAATACCCACATACCCATCTCTCTCACACACATCTAAACACTCATTTCACAACTCAACCCAGATACCCTTCATTTCACTAAAATCTTCTAGCATTTATTTGCTATGGCTTCTTTTACTAAGATTAGGATCAGTTTGCTTGTATTGGCAGCCTCTGTACTGGTTGCCTTTGCTGGTAATTTCTACCAAGAAGTTGATATCACGTGGGGTGATGGTCGGGGTAAAATACTCAACAATGGTGAGTCGCTTAGTCTTTCTCTCGACAAGACCTCTGGGTCTGGCCTCCAATCCAAGAAGGAGTATCTGTTTGGGAAGTTTGACATGCAACTCAAGCTCGTCCCAGGAAACTCTGCTGGGACTGTCACTACATATTATGTGAGTTTCTTTTTATGATCTTTTGGATTGGCTACTTGATTATTGGGCATTGGTTTTAATTGTGGCTGATTTCTAACTTGTAAGTGTTTATGGTGCTGCAGGTTAAATCTCCAGGAACGACGTGGGATGAGATTGATTTTGAGTTTCTTGGCAACCTTAGTGGTGACCCTTACACAGTGCACACCAATGTGTTCACTCATGGGGAAGGGAAGAGAGAGCAGCAGTTTCATCTCTGGTTCGACCCTACTAAGGATTTCCACACCTACTCCATCCTATGGAATCCCCGACACATCTTGTAAGCCCTCTTTCCCCCACTTTCTCCATCATCAAAAACACCCTTTTTGGGGATTATAATTATTACTATGGTCCATGAGTGATAACTGGACTCCAGTTGATTTTTGGACTATGTAACAAGATAATTACGCCTTTCTCCTACCAAGCTATTAAGTTTTCTCAAGCCAACCATTCCTCCCAAAACCTCGAGTCTCAGTGCTCCTCTTTAAAGAGCACCATTAGCGTAGATTTTGCAACATGTACAATTATTTTTTTTAACAATATCGAGACGTGCCTTTTGACATTTAAACTCAAGACTGATTGGCTTTAATACTATACTTAATTTTCTTTAGCGAACTATTCCTACTTAAATCTCAAAAAATTAATAGAGGAGCAAAAACACTTTTCAATAGCATCTTGTGTTTTTATATCTTCAGATTCTCTATCGATCGTATTCCCATAAGAGAATTCAGGAACCAGGAGTCGAAGGGTGTGCTATTTCCAAAGAACCAGCCTATGAGGATGTACTCGACCTTGTGGAACGCTGATGAATGGGCCACCAGAGGTGGGCTAGTCAAAACCGACTGGTCCCAAGCCCCCTTCACTGCCTCCTACAAAAGCTACAACACTGAGGCCTGCATTTGGTCGTCTGGAGCCTCTTCTTGCTCCTCTTCTCAGTCATCTAATGGTGCCTGGCTAACCCAAGAGATGGACTTAGCAAGCCAAGAGAGGCTTAGATGGGTGCAGAAGAACTACATGATTTACAACTATTGCACTGATTTTAAGCGCTTCCCACAAGGCGTCCCAGCGGAATGCACCACAGCTTGATTAAAAAAAAAAAAAAAAAATCCTTTGAGAAAATTACTATGGTAAATAATGTTTTCATTATTTTCTTTTAGATATAAGAATTCGTATTTTTTTTATACTCTTTATCGTTATTGTAATGAATTATGTGTAAATATTATTATTAGTCGTCCTTTCTGGATTCATGAGTGAGTTGTTTTATCCTCTATCCCATGTCTTGTGCATGAACCTTTTGGGCTCCTTGTACGCCCATTCAGCTCAAATCCTTGGGAGACATCGCAATTTTCCAATAATATTTCCAATTGGATTTCCAAATATTCAATTGCTCACCACCATCTTACAAGTAAGAATTTGGGGTGTCCATTAGGAGACAAAGCTATAGGACTCTAGAAAGCTCACTAATCCAATAGAGGATTTCTAACATCAGGGACAGCAATTAATTTTACAATTAGAAGTTGACAGGGTATATATATTAACTTTGAAAAACAGATGAAGAAAATTTCTTGAGAAGATGTCATTTGTACAGTGGGTAAGTCTGGCAAAGAGTTGAGGGCGAATGGCCAAGTGATTGGGATCTTGTCCTATTAAAAATGGGGCAATTATTTTGGACAATTCAGAGTTCCAGCCTCCTGTGAGTCTAGAATCAGATCCTCTTAGTCACCCACAGCTACTTTTCCCATAGGAGACATAGTCTAATTACTTTTCATGTAAGTCTGACTGTCTCTAGTGATTCCAATGCCTCTAGCTCCAGCATGATTTTTCCAACATTTAGAAAGGAAAAATAAGGCTGCTTTGTGAATTTTAAAGACCAAATCACCTAGCTCGTGCAGCCCACTTAAATGTAAGTTTTTCAATGGGAGTAGGGCAGATTGAAAAGTCTCCACATAGACAATGGGGATCTAAAGAATCCGCTCTACCGGAGCAGATGAAAGATCTACGCATAGACACCCCACCAAATTATTCTAGCCATTGATTTAACGGCCATAAATTTTAATGACATCTTAATTATAGATTTTTTTTAGATTCAATTTGGTGTTGAGTCAGAATGTTCAATTAGTGTAAAATTGGGCCTAACGCCAGAGCAAGGGATAAAAAAGGCTATCAAATGGGTTGTGATAATGAAATGTGACACCAAGTGGAACCCATAGTGCTGAATTGCATGAACTTGCAGTTGCTCATAGGAAAATATTTTTCCTAGAAATATTGAGAAACATATACTTCAAAACCCATGCTTCACCCTATAACTGAGGGACTACATGACAAAGGACAGAAAGTAAAAGAAAAACCACACTAATTTATAATGAGAATGCATACAAATAAGCAATATACAGTGTAGTTACAGAAATTACAACAACAGGATAAAAGCAGTTGATGCAACATTTTCTTTTTGGTTTTTAAAATTAAGAAAATCTTAGAACAAAAAGATATCTAAAAGGTCAAAGGTCAATCAACAAAATTAGATTCATTACAAAGGTATAAGAGCAACACTTTTCATATAGATCCTATACTTCATGTTCAAAATAATAAAAGAATTACAAAGCTTTGCAAAATGGAACCCCAGGAAAATAACTCAAAAGGGGCATTTTGGTGCATATTTAACTATATAAACATATATAATATAAAATAAAGAAAAATTGAAGGTCCAGGCCAGGCTGGGCCTAGTACTACTCTCAAAAATAAAATATTTCTAAGTGCAGCCCTCATGTTTTTTCTAAAAAACAAAAGCCCTCATTTTAAAGGCTTTTTAGGACCGTGCCTCCTCATATGAGAGCCAAACCAAGCGCACTTGCCTACTTATCTTACCCGCAAAATCAAGGCTCAAGGTTGAGCTTTTTTTCTTTCATTTTTATTTATGCATTCAAATGGCCCCATTTTTCACTTAATGGAGTTGGAACCTATATACTTGAACGTGCCTGTTTATTAAATGGGCACTTTCCCCTGTTTATTTAAGTTCAAACTTAATAACTTATATAAATAATTAACTATCCCCTTTCGAGCACATCTCCTTAGCATCATCATTAAGCAACTCCTTGTGGGGGCTCATCTGGGGCCATGCCAACCACGGGAGAGGTGTGACATTCAAAGAATTGAATGAGACCTATAGATATCCAAAATCTAAACCCCCTTAGATCATTCTAATACTTTGATCTATGGCTCTCAAGTTTAATGGTTTTTAAAATGCATCATATTTTTGGATTTTAATCATAAGTAGTTTTTGGATAAGTGTCAAATTTGTGCTTATGAAAAAAATAATCACTCACATGATGATTCTCATTTGAGGATTTATATTTAATTAAATATGGAAGTACTTTTAGTTGGAAGAATCTAAAATTAATTTAGATATATTTACTCACATATTGTTGAAGCGCTAACTATGGATTTATTTTTAATTAATTATTTCATAAAATGAATTTGGATACCATATGGGTCCACTAGTTTAAAAGGAGCTACTATTATTACACTAGTTACGTGATCCCACAATGATTATGGTATTTGGGAGGACCCACCTTAAGATTTGATTCGATTGTGAATGAAAGGACATTTTGGAAATTCATAAATCATTTTCTCGTAAGAGCATACTGGGTGTAGTATGTAAGTGAACATTTAATCAAGGAGAAGCCTCCGCCGAGCATTGGCACTCAATATTAAACACCTAATGGGGCCCACCTTATGATTTATCCGAATGGACACTTTGATAGTCACCAATTCCAGGTTTGATACCCATCTAAACTGACTAGACTATAAAATCAATTGGCACTTGTTTTGGATGATGAAACTTATTACCCATTAATTAATTAAGTAGAATGATGATTTGAGCCTCTATCACCATACGTAGATAGGTTGGGGGAGATCTTTTGATTCCTTGGGGAGGGTTCCTTTAACTTAATATAGTTGGGTCTAAAGAAATCCACATATATCATAGGATTTGCAACAAGATAGACCCAATTTGCTTTTATTGCACTATCAAACTTTTTTTTTTCTTCACAGCAGATTGAAACTCACGCAACCATGCAAATCATAACAAGAGGATCATTCAAGAAAATCCACTGAAGAGTAATCTTGGTAATTACACGAGATATAAAAAGAATAATAAATTTAAATTAAACCCGCTTTACATCAATACAATCGTGATTCAAGAGTATAAAATAATGAGATTTCTTATATCCTTCACTCAATATCATCTAGAATAAAATAATGAAAAAATTGTTTCGCAGAGTAATTTCTCAAAGCGTGCAATCAAACAGTGGAGCACTCAGCAGGGAGGCCTTGGGGAAACCTCTGAAAATCAGTGCAATAGTTGTAGATCATGTAATTCTTCTGCACCCAACTCAGCCTCTCTTGGCTCGCCGAGTCCATCTCTTGGGTTAGCCATCCACCACTTGATGACTGAGAAGAGCAAGAAGATGCTCCAGACGACCAAACACAGGCCTCTGCATTATAGCTTTTGTAGGAAGCAGTGAAAGGGGCTTGGGACCAGTCGGTTTTCACAAGCCCACCTCTGGTGGCCCAGTCATCCGCGTTCCATAGTGTGGAGTACATCCTCATGGACTGGCTCTTGGGGAAGAGAACACCCTTCGACTCCTGGTTCTTGAATTCTCTTATGGGAATACCATCAATAGAGAATCTGAAGGAAAAAGACCCAAGAAGGAAAGTTAATACCATACTAAAAGCTTCCTTCTTTGATGGGTATAATCCCCAGAAAATGGGTGTCTTCGATGAATGGAAAAACAAAAAAAAAAAAAAAAGGGAAGGAGAGGAGGGCTTACAGGATGTGTTGGGGATTCCAAAGGATGGAGTAGGTGTGGAAATCATTGGTGGGGTCGAACCAGAGATGGAACTGCTGCTCTCTGTTCCCTTTCCCTTGTGTGAACACATTGGTGTGAACTGTGTAAGGGTCGCCACTAAGGTTGCCAAGAAACTCAAAATCAATTTCATCCCACGTCGTTCCTGGAGCTTTAAGCTGCAATCATACAGCCAAAAACAGGTCAGAAATGAACCCCAACAATCAATACCCAATAACCAAGAACCAATCCAAAGATCTGATTAAAAACACTCACATAATATGTAGTCACAGTGCCTGCAGAGTTACCAGGGATGAGCTTGAGTTGCATCTCAAACTTCCCAAACAGATACTCATTCTTGGATTGGAGGCCAGACCCAGAGTACTTGTCTAGAGAGAGAGTGAGCAAGTCACCATTGTTGAGTATTTTTCCTCGACCATCACCCCATGTAATATCAACCTCTTGGTAGAAATTACCAGCAAAGGCAGCCATTGCAGAGGCTGCCAATACAAGCAAAATGATCCTAATTGGAGAAGAAGCCATAGCAAGCAAATGCTAGAAGACTTTTGGGAAACGAGGGGTATTGAGAGGGAGATGTGAGATGGGTGTTTGTATGTGTGAGGGGGAGATGGGTGTATTGGTATTTATATACATTTGTGGATGAGGAGTGAACAGGGTTATTTGGGAGGGGAACGTGTGAGAGCTGGAGCGCGTGAGTGAAGGCCAGCAGAGTGCAAGCTGGATGGTTGGAATGGAAGCTAAAAGGGAAAGTTACTGACGCGTTTGGGATTTGGAGAAGGAAAGTGAGAGATACATAGCTGGAATTGGATGCTCCCAAGCTTTTTGGTTGCAAACTTGCAAAAATTAAGGGCCCAAAGTCTCATCCGGTCAAAATTTGTTGGGTTGATCAACTCATATCAGATTCATTTTTAAAACGAGTATATGTTAAATAATAATAATAATACTTAATCTTTACCTGAACCAGTATATGGGTCAACCCGATTGAACCCGTGTAACCCACATTAAGTGCAGGTCAACCTGTTGAACAAGATCTAAACTGTAGACCCTTGGCCCAAACTAATTCAATTTTAATTTCATGGCTATATTTTTGTTAAGGGGGAGAGAGAGACCCAACTAAAGCTGGACATATTCAAAGTACCATAGATATTAAGAAATCTAATTGTTTAAATATTGAGTTTAGAGACGCAAATCAATCCTAAACCACCTATTGAAATGGGTTAGGTAGGTTATTAGGGTTGACCCTAACCGACCTATTTTAATATGGGTCGGGTTTTCTTTTCCCGTACCCAACTCATATCTGTTGTGGGGTTGGGTTATGTTAATTGAATGTAGGTTGGTTTCGGATCGGAATAGTGAGTTGGGTCACATTTTGCCAGCCCTACACAATTGTTTGCAAGATACCTAAAAGTATTTGTGTTCAGACATCTGAATTCTCCGATGATGTACACTAGATGGAGTCTCAAATGTTTCGGTGCTCACCAACATTTAGTAGGCAAAAATTTGGAGAGCTCAATATGAGAGATCCTTGGAAACTCACAAAACAAATAGGAAATTTTAAATATTGGGGACAACAATTGATTTTATTGTTAGAAATTCACAACATATATAAAATCCTTATCGTGGTTTGACTAATCTGTGACCTGTTCCATTGAATAGACTGTTGTTACATCAAATAAAGGAGGCTAAACATAAGATTTATACTTTTGAGCTCACTCCAGTGTAAAAAAAATTAAAAACTAATTAATTTTCTCCTCTTTAGGCCCTGTTCCTGGATCCAGCTTGAGCTCTGCTCTAGGCAGGGGCTTGGGAAAGGGTCTGCCATCAGCACTTGGACAAGGCTAGCTAGCCAGCTACCGCAAGTGATCCATTTATTATTTAGCTGTCAAAAGGATTTGAGCTAGCCACAAGGATCTCAAAAACGTTCATGCCCAAAAAAATGGGATAAGATGAGAAAACTCACACATGAATACTAAAAAGGAAGATTAAACACTGATATTTACGCATAATACCAAAAGAATAAGATATTAAAACCTATTTCAACTCTTTACAATCACTATTCAAGACTAGAGTATTAAAAAAAAAAACCTGAATTTCTTTTATGTATACTAAAATAATGAAAATTTTGCTTCCTATAGTAATTTTCTCAACAGGGTCTGTTTGATCAAGCAGTGGAGCATTCAGTAGGGAGTCCTTGTGGGAACCTTTTAAAATCAGTGCAATAGTTGTAGATCATGTAATTCTTCTGCACCCATCTCAGCCTCCCCTGGCTCGCCGAGTCCATCTCTTGCGTTAGCCATGCACCATCTGATGATGACGGAGAAGAAGAGCAGGACGAGGCTCCAGAAGACCACACGCAGGCTTCAGCGTTGTGGCTTTTGTAAGAGGCAGTGAAAGGGGATTGGGACCGGTCGGTTTTGACTAACCCACCTCTGGTGGCCCAGTCGTCAGCATTCCACAAGGTCGAGTGCATCCTCATGGGCTGGTTCTAGGGAAAGAGCACACCCTTAGACTCCTGGTTCCTGAATTCTCTTATGGGAATGCCATCAACTGAGAATCTGAAGAAAAAACTCACGAAGGGGGGAAAAAGTTAATAATGCACTCAAAATTATAGAAATAGTCCCCTAAAAACTGGGTTCTTTTGATTGATTGGAAAAGGGAATTGAAGGAGAGGAGGGCTTACAGGATGTGTTGGGGATTCCAAAGGATGGAGTAGGTGTGGAAATCATCGGTGGGTTCAAACCAGAGATGGAATTGCCGCTCTCTTTTCCCCACTTTCTCCGATCATAAAAAAAACACCCATTTTTGGGGGATTATTATTATTACTATGGTCCATGAGAGTGATAACTGGACCCACTTGATTTTTGGACTATATAACAAGATAAGTAAGCCTTTCTTTTACAAAATAAAAAAATAAAAAAAAAAGGAAACATGTAGGCCTTTCTCCTACCAAACTATTAAGTCTGTTTTAGCTATCCATTCATCCCAAAACCTCCTACTACCTTGAATGGACATCTCTCAAACATTCCAATGTTAAATGGATCAAATTTTACTGATTGGAAAGAAGAACTTTTATTAACCTTGGGTTGCCTAAACTTGGACACAGTATTGATGGAACCTAAACCTACTGATCTTACTGATGATAGCTGTCCAACTCAGAGAGCATATAATTAAAAGTGGACCAAGGCAAACCGTTTGAGTCTTATGATGATCAAAGGGTCCACTGCGAAAAATATCCGTTGTTCTATCCCGAATAATGAAAATGTAAAAAAGCCTGTCTCGCATAAGTGGAATAGAAATTTCAAGCATCATACAAGGCTTTGGCAGCTACCTTGATTTCCAAATTATCTTCTATGAGATATTACGGAACTAGTGAGATCAGGGAACAAATCATGCAAATGAGGGATATAGCGGCCCAACTCAATTCTTAGAAATTGTAAGTCTCACTATTCCCCTTCAGAGATCCCCAAAAGCGTACATGATTTCGCAACATACACAATTATTTTTTCAACAACATCAAGACGTTCCTTCTTGAAATTTGAACTCAGGATTTATTAGCTCTAATAATATACTTAAGTTTCTTTAGCGAACTATTCATACTTAAACCTAAACAAACTAAGGTAGCGTTTAGTTCACTGTAATGAAAGTCGGAATGGAATGGTTATTCCAACGGAATAATCATTATCGCGTTTGGTTCTCAAAAAAGTGGCGGAATGACCATTACCTCCGGACCAGTCCTTTATGTAAAGGAATGGTCATTCCTCCACAGAGGTAGATGAATGGCCATTCCGTTCCTTTGTAAGATTTCCACAAGACCAAGATGCCCCTTCCTCCCATTCAGTACCTCACCATCAACATGGAAGAAGAACAACTCATCACCATCCCCACCACCATAGCCCACCTCTGACACGTCTCTCCACCTCCTCCGCCCCCACCCACCCGTCCTTCCCCTTCTCCACAACCAAGGCCAACCCCATCTCCACCACCACCAACCGGTTCAGCAGCAGGGCGCCCCAAGTTCGATCGGGTCTCATCGTCGGAGGGTGGACTGTACATTACCTAATGAATGGGTTTGTTTGAATTTGCATCGTGTGATTCCTATTGATCATTGATTCATGAAAAATCCGTCATTTGTTAACACGGATTTGCAAGAAATCATGATTTGAGACGTTTTGGATGATGTTGGTTTTTTTGTAATTAGTACTTTGAATGTGAAATCATCCTTCTTTCTGTCTCTCATGTTTATGTTTCAAATGGGTTGTGCAAACATTGGAGATTCTTACGTATGATTGTTCTTTCTGTGGCGAAACTGGTTCTGATTCATGGGTTTTATGGCATGGAGAGTCAAAAGACCATTGACATTGGGATTGTTGTGATGGGGAAGAACTTCCTCAATTACATTTTCATTTTAGGGCTCGTTTGTGTAACATGGATTCCGGTTGTGCCACCTCAGCTTTTGCCATAGAAGGCAAAGTCCTCGTTCCGACCATCCCCTTTGAATATGAGAATTCTATTCAATGGTGGAAAAGTAAAGCATCATGTCAGCTAAGATTTGCTTGATTTTTCAGTTCCTTATAACACTTAAAACAACAGACACTAGAAAATTTTATTCCAAGACTAGGAGGGGGGAGGAGGAGGAGGGTATTTTGGTCAATTTTATATAAATTTTATTCCATTCCGGGCATTATTCTAGCGTACCAAACGCTAGAACAGAAATGGTCATTCCATTACTTGATTGATTTTTCAGTAAAACTAAACGTTGGAATGGGAATAATCATTCATGTCTTATTCCATTCTAGACTCATTCCATTCTCCATTTCATTCATGTCTAAAACAATTTCAGCGAACCAAAACTACCTAATAGATGAGCAAAAATATGTTTCAATATGGTAGAACTTTTAGTATAGCATTAACTTAGCTTCTTTTTTTTTTTACATCTTCAGATTCTCTATCGATCGTATTCCCATAAGAGAATTCAGGATCCGGGAGTCGAAGGTTGTGCTCTTTCTGAAGAAACAGCCTATGAAGATGTACTTGACCTTGTGGAACGCTGATGACTGGGCCACCAGAGGTGGGCTAGTCAAAACCGACTGGTCCTAAGCCCCCACTACACCAAAAACGGAAATTTGGAACGCTTTTGGAACGGTTTAACGGATTAGGAACGGACGGATTAGGAACGGTAATGCGTTCCAATTTCCTGTTTTCCGTTCCTAATCCGTTAATCCGTTCCAAAAATAGGAAATTGGAACGGTTTTGGAACGGTTTAACAGATTAGGAACGGGCGAATCAGGAACGGAAATCCGTTCCAATTTCCCGTTTTTGGTGTAGTGCCCCTTCACTGCCACCTACAAAAGCTACTACACTGAGGCCTGCACTTGGTCATCTTGCTCCTCTTCTCAGTCATCTAATGGTGCATGGCTGACCCAAGAGATGGACTGAGCAAGCCAAGAGAGGCTTAGATGGGTGCAGAAGAACTACATGATCTACAACTATTGCACTGATTTTAAGCGCTTCCCACCAGGCGTCCCAGCCGAATGCTCCACTGCTTGATTCCAAAAAAAAAAGAAAATGCCTTTGAGAAAATTACTATGGTAAATAATGTTTTCATTATTTTCTTTTACATATAAGAATTAGTTTTTTTGTTTTTTTCTATATACTCTATCGATATTGTAATGAATTATGTGTAAATATTAGTATTAGTTTCCCTTTCTGGATGCATGAGTGAGTTGTTTTATCCTCTATTCCATGTCTTGGGCATGAACCTTTTGGTCCCCTTGTGCTCCCAATCAGCTCAAATCCTTGGGAGATATCACAACTTCTCGATAATATCCCAACTGGATTTCCTAATGTTCAATTGCCCACCATCACCTTGTTGATATAGCTACAGAACAGGAGATGCTGTCAAACGAAATTTAAATAGAACAATGGTACCCGATTGTAGAAGATTGTAACAGGATTTGTCAGCGAAAGGTGAAGAGCAGTAACGGCAGCAGATCTGTGGCCGAGGCACGTCTGATGACGCTTTCTTTAGGACGAGTTCCGCCCCTTGGGATAAAATCCAAATGCGAAGGTTCTCAGCAGAACTGCCCCTAGGATACAACGGCCTTCCTTGGTCAGGTCGGTCGCACGGTAGGCCCGAACAGAGACTCCTTCACAGAATGCTCAGACAGAGGGAGGGAGAAAAACAGAGAGTTCTTTTTCTTGTTATTTTTCCGATGACACAGATGGCCCTTATTTATATAGAAATTAGTATCTGTTGGGCCAACGTTAAAGCCATTAAATCAATACGATTTATTCAACGTTTAAAAACATTTTTTTTTTAAATTCCCTGTAGGCCAGCCGGCCCGGATTTGCACCCCCCTGCGAGCGATATACACGCAGGATGCGCATCGCGGACGCACGCCCGGTTAAACATTTTCCGGACCAGCCACCCCGGGTCAAGCCCGACTCGCGTGCGCGCATATGGCTCATGGCAAAAGTCTTTAAAAGTTCTTAGGAAGTATAGAAATGAAAACACTTATAAAGCCTCTTCAAAAGTTAAACTTTAGCAATGTGGGATGGCTTGTTTCCAATAGCCTACACTACCCATAAAGCAAAAGGAACAAAAGGACAAAACACTTTTACAAAAAAACACCTTTTGAAAATTTTTAAACACCCATAAAAAACCCAACACACCTTACAAGTAAGAATTTGGGATTTTCATTAGGAGACAAGCTACACGTCTCTAGAAAGCTCACTAATCAAATAGAGAATTTCTAACATCAAGGACAGCAATTAATCTTACAATTAGAAGTTGACAGGATATATTAACTTTGAAAAGGAGATGAAAATTTCTTGAGAAGATGTCATTTGTACAGTGGTTACGTATGCCGGGCAAAGAGTTGAGGGCGAATGGCCAAGTAATTGGGATCTTGTCCTATTAAAAATGGGGCAATTATTTTGGACACTTCAGAGTTCCGGCCTCCTGTGAGTCCAGAATCAGATCCTCCAAGTCACCCACAGATACTTTTTCCTATAGGAGACATAGTCTAATTACTTTTCATGTAAGTCCGACTATCTCTGGAAAGACATAGTCTAATTACTTTTCATGTAAGTCCGACTGTCTCTAGTGATTCCAATGCCTCTAGCTCCAGCATGATCCTCTAAGATCATTTCCTCTTACCACATGCGGCCCACTTAAGTTTACCAATGGGAACGTGACAGATTGAAAGGTCTCTACAAAGACAAAGGGGATCCAAAGAATCAGCCACACCAAATTATTCTAGCCATTGATTTTTTATTTTTTTTATTTTGCTGTAAAGGAAATTTATATTAAAAAGAAGGGGGGGGTGGGGGGGGGGGGGGGGGGGGGTAATTGACCCCCAAAAGAAATGGAAAACAGAAAAGTAAAAGAGGGAGGGGAGAAAGAAATGGTGGAAGAAAACCAGAGAAGGAGAGGCACACGATCACAGGGATGAAGGCACCTCGAGAACAAGATGAGAGCCAGAGATGAATGAGCACGAGCACTTACAAAGGTGGACAGGCTTAAGCGATGATGGCAATTCTCATGGAGGCAAAGAGAGCACTGAGATGTTTGCTGACAAAAGGCTTCGAAATCTGCTTTAGGGAGAAGGAGATGGCTTCTGTGAGGTGAGCTTGAATGGAATGAAGAGAGAGCCTGGATCTTCCAAAATTGCTTCATTTTGAGCCTTCCATAAGTGGTAGAGAACTGTGATGAAGATGGCAGCCATGTATTTGAAGCCACTGGCGTCATTTTCTTTGGAAAGGGTCATCCAAATTGCGTCATTTTCTTTGGAAAGGGTCATCCAAATTGCAGAGGCAGAGAAACTAAGAGGAGGAGGAACCCCAGCTGCATGTAGAAACCAAGACCATATGGCTTTTGCTTGGTCACAAGAGAAGAATAAGTGGCCCACTGAATCTTCTGCAGCAAAGCAGAAAATGCATCTGGAGGCAAGAGAAAAACCCAGATGCTTCAGCCTAATTTCTATGGGGGTAATTTTATTGTGTATCAGGCGCCTGCCGAAGCAATTGATTTTGTGGTTGGAGATGTTGTTCCAGATCAGCTTGGGCCATGGTAGAATATGAGCTCTGTGTCTGACTCTCTGCCACGCAGATCGCAAGGAGAGCTTACCATCATGTGTGTCTCTCCAGCTAACGGTATCACTGACGGCAAGGTTGGGGGAGAAATTTGTGAGAAGAGGAAGAAGGTGCTGTTGAACATTTGGGGGCAAAAATAAGGAGTGACCCAGGTCCAGATTAGAAGAGGGATGAGAGCCGTTGGTCCCTGGGAAATTGTTGGCGAGGGAAGCAAGCAATGATTGGATCACCTGCAGTCCACGAGTCATGCCAAGCGTTGATGCTTTGACCGTTTCCGAATATCCAGGAGTTGCCTTGGTGAATGAGAGGAACCAAGCGACGGATTTTAATTGTAGATTTTTTTTAAGCAACTCCATTGATTTAACAGCCTTAAAAGTTAATGACATCATAATTGTAGGTTTTTTTTTTTCAGATTTAATTTGATGGTGAGTCAGAATGTCCGGTTAGTGTAAAATTAGGCATAATGCCAGATTAGGGGATGAAAAAGGCTATCAAATGGGTTGCGATAATGAAATGTGGGACCAAGTGGACCCCATTGTGCTGAATTGCACTTACAGTTGCTCATAGGAAAACATTTTTCCTAGAAATATTCGCAAAACATATACTTCAAAACCCATGCTTAACACTATAACTGAGGGACTACGTGACAAAGGATTGAAAATAAAAGAAAAACCACTCTAGTTTATAATGAGCATGCATACAAATAAGCAATATTTATTACAAAAATTACAACAACAGGATATAAGCAGTTGATGCGACATTTTCTTTTTAATTTTTAAATATAAGAAATCTTAGAACAAAAGGATATCTAAAAGGTCAAAGGTCAATCAACAAAATTGGATTCATTACAAAGGTATAAGAGCAACACTACATTTCATATAGATCCGATATTTCATGTTCTAAATAATAAAAGAATCACAAAGCTTGGCAAAATAGAGCCCAGGAAAATAACACAAAAGGGGCATTTTGGTGTATATTTAACTATATAAACATATATAATATAAAATAAAGAAAAATTGAAGGTCCAGGCCGGGTTGGGCCTAGTACTGCTCTCAAAAATAAAATATTTCCAAGTGTAGCCCTCACGTTTTCTCTAAAAAACAAAAGCCCTCATTTTAAAGGCTTTTTAGGGTCGCGCCTCCCCATATGAGAGCCAAACCAAGTGGCCTACTTATCTTACCCTCAAAGTCTAGGGCTCAAGGCCGAGCTTTTTTTCTTTACTTTATATTTATGGATTCAAATGGGCCCTTTTTTTAACTTAATGGAGTTGGAACCTACATAAATAATTAACTAAGGGTATCTCCTTTTGAGCACATCTCCTTAGCATCATCGTTAAGCAACTCCTTGTCGGGCTTACCTAGGGCCACGCCAACTACTGGAGGGGTAGGGGATTCAAACAGTTGAATGGGACCTATGATCACTCTAATACTTTGATCTATGGCTCTCAAGTTTAATGTTTTTTTAAATGCATCAAATTTTTGGATTTTAATCATAAGTAGTTTCTGGATGAGTGTCAAATTTGTGCTTGTGAAAAAAATAATCACTCACATGATGATTCCCATTTGAGGATTTATATTTAATTAAATATGCAAGTACTTTTAGTTGGAAGAATCTAAAATTAATTTAGATATATTTACTCACATATTGTTGAAGCGCTAACTATGGATTTATTTCTAATTAATTATTTCATAAAATGAATTTGGATACTATATGGGTCCACTATTGTTTAAAAAGGAGCTACTATCATTACACTAGTTACGTGATCCCACAATGATTATGGTATTTGGGAGGACCCACCTTAAGATTTGATTCGATTGTGAATGAAAGGACATTTTGGTAATTCATAAATCATTTTCTCATAAGAGCATACTGGGTGTAGTATGTAAGCGAACATTTAATCAAGGAGAAGCCTCCACCGAGCATTGGCACTCAATATTAAATACCTAATGGGGCCCACCTTATGATTTATCCGAATGGACACTTTGATAGTCACCGATTCCAAGTTTGATACCGATCCAAACTGACTAGACTATAAAATGAATGGCACTTGTTTTGGATGATGAAACTTATTACCCATTTATTAGGTAGAATCATTATTCGAGCCTCCATCACCATACAGAGATAAGTTGGGGGGTATCTTTTGATCCCTTGGGGAGGGTTCCTTTAACTTAATATAGCTGGGTCTAAAGAAATGCACATATATCATAGGATAAGGCACAAGATAGACCCAATTTGCTTTTATTGCACTATCAAATTTTATTTTTTCTTCACAGCAGATTGAAACTTACGCAACCATGCAAATCATAACAAGAGGATCATTCAAGAAAATCCACTGAAGAATAATCTTGGTAATTACACGAGATATAAAAAGAATAATAAATTTAAATTAAACCCCCTTTACATCAATACAATCGTGATTCAAGAGTATAAAATAATGAGATTTCTTATATCCTCCACTCAATATCATCTAGAATAAAATAATGAAAAAATTGTTTCGCAGAGTAATTTCTCAAAGCGTGCAATCAAACAGTGGAGCACTCAGCAGGGAGGCCTTGGGGAAACCTCTGAAAATCAGTGCAATAGTTGTAGATCATGTAATTCTTCTGCACCCAACTCAGCCTCTCTTGGCTCGCCGAGTCCATCTCTTGGGTTAGCCATCCACCACTTGATGACTGAGAAGAGCAAGAAGATGCTCCAGACGACCAAACACAGGCCTCTGCATTATAGCTTTTGTAGGAAGCAGTGAAAGGGGCTTGGGACCAGTCGGTTTTCACAAGCCCACCTCTGGTGGCCCAGTCATCCGCGTTCCATAGTGTGGAGTACATCCTCATGGACTGGCTCTTGGGGAAGAGAACACCCTTCGACTCCTGGTTCTTGAATTCTCTTATGGGAATACCATCAATAGAGAATCTGAAGGAAAAAGACCCAAGAAGGAAAGTTAATACCATACTAAAAGCTTCCTTCTTTGATGGGTATAATCCCCAGAAAATGGGTGTCTTCGATGAATGGAAAAACAAAAAAAAAAATAAGGGAAGGAGAGGAGGGCTTACAGGATGTGTTGGGGATTCCAAAGGATGGAGTAGGTGTGGAAATCATTGGTGGGGTCGAACCAGAGATGGAACTGCTGCTCTCTGTTCCCTTTCCCTTGTGTGAACACATTGGTGTGAACTGTGTAAGGGTCGCCACTAAGGTTGCCAAGAAACTCAAAATCAATTTCATCCCACGTCGTTCCTGGAGCTTTAAGCTGCAATCATACAGCCAAAAACAGGTCAGAAATGAACCCCAACAATCAATACCCAATAACCAAGAAACCAATCCAAAGATCTGATTAAAAACACTCACATAATATGTAGTCACGGTGCCTGCAGAGTTTCCAGGGATGAGCTTGAGTTGCATCTCAAACTTCCCAAACAGATACTCATTCTTGGATTGGAGGCCAGACCCAGAGTACTTGTCTAGAGAGAGAGTGAGCAAGTCACCATTGTTGAGTATTTTTCCTCGACCATCACCCCATGTAATATCAACCTCTTGGTAGAAATTACCAGCAAAGGCAGCCATTGCAGAGGCTGCCAATACAAGCAAAATGATCCTAATTGGAGAAGAAGCCATAGCAAGCAAATGCTAGAAGACTTTTGGGAAACGAGAGGTATTGAGAAGGAGATGTGAGATGGGTGTTTGTATGTGTGAGAGGGGGAGATGGGTGTACTGGTATTTATATACATTTGTGGATGAGGAGTGAACAGGGTTATTTGGGAGGGGAACGTGTGAGAGCTGGAGCGCGTGAGCGAAGGCCAGCAGAGTGCAAGCTGGATGGTTGGAATTGAAGCTAAAAGGGAAAGTTACTGACGCGTTTGGGATTTGGAGAAGGAAAGTGAGAGATATATAGCTGGAATTGGATGCTCCCAAGCTTTTTGGTTGCAAACTTGCAATAATTAAGGGCCCAAAGTCTCATCCGGTCAAAATTTGTTGGGTTGATCAACTCATATCAGATTCATTTTTAAAACGAGTATATGTTAAATAATAATAATAATACTTAATCTTTACCTGAGCTAGCATATGGGTCAACCCGATTGAACCCGTGTAACCCACATTAAGTGCAGGTCAACCTGTTGAACAAGATCTAACCTGTAGACCCTTGGCCCAAACTAATTCAATTTTAATTTCATGGCTATATTTTTGTTGAGGGGGAGAGAGAGACCCAACTAAAGCTGGACATATTCAAAGTACCATAGATATTAAGAAATCTAATTGTTTAAATATTGAGTTTAGAGACACAAATCAATCCTAAACCACCTATTGAAATGGGTTAGGTAGGTTATTAGGGTTGACCCTAACCGACCTATGTTAATATTGGTCGGGTTTTCTTTTCCCATACCCAACTCATATATGTTGTGGGGTTGGGTTACGCAAATTGAATGTAGGTTGGTTTCGGATCGGAATAGTGAGTTGGGTCACATTTTGCCCGCCCTACACAATTGTTTGCAAGATAACCTAAAAGTATTTGTGTTCAGACATCTGAATTCTCCAATGATGTTCGGGTGCTCACAAATATTTAGTAGGCAAAAATTTGGAGGCTCAATCTATGAAATCCTTGAAAACTCACAAATCAAATAGAAAATTTTAAATATTAGGGACAACAATTGATTTTGTTGTTAGAAATTCACAACATATATATAATCCTTATCGTGGTTGACTAATCGAACACGAAGCATGATGGCATCATTGTCGTGGTTGGCTGGTGAGCACAATGCCCACCCCTGACCCCACGGCCCTTTCCTCACCGAGGATCAATGATGGACCTGCTGACTTTGTATAAAACAAGCCTTTGAAACCCATGACAACATGCCCTTGCCCAGTTGGTCTGCATCCAGGATGTCACCTGGGTAATGTTTTTTTTTTTTATGCAACTCTTTCCACGTGCATGGGCTACTTTTCACTTGCCATCTTGAGTTCCGGCCGAAAAAATAATTAAAAAACAAACAAGCAAGCACGAGAAGTGGCTGGGCTTGTGGCGATAATAGAAGCAAAGAAAGCCTCACCCACTTTGGGTAAAAACACAACAAAACTAAATGTGAAAAAAAAATAATAATAATAAAAACCTACTTTTATTGCCTATTGCATCTTAAATTGCTTTCATTTGATTGTATATTCATGTAGACCAAATCATGTAAATTATTTTTTTTTCAAAAAATTTTAACAAGAGTATGGAATTAATGTAAAACAAGTCGCAAGCGAATTTCTAGAACAAGAAAATTGCAAGAAGTCAAGCCCAAATATTAAATCAATAGTGTCGATTTCAAACGGCCTTAACTTGTGATCCGGGTATCATCATGAGGCCCATAACCATGCATTTAGAAGCTATCAACGAGCTCTATGCCTTGGATAACAACCAAAGATGGTTGGATACTTTGGATGCCAAGTTAGTCCATTTCAATGGTCTAAACTCAATTTTTCGTGCAAAACTTATTGCTTATAGTCAATTATCGTTTTGCTTATTTTCGGGGGCATTTTATTCCGTTTGAGTTTGGGTATCTGTGGAAGGTCTTAGAAAGTTATTTAAGAATGGTCTAAGGGCTTTGATGTAATTTTTGGTTTTTTACTATTTTTAGTGATTTTGCTATTTCGGGTAATTTAGGACTTGGGGATGTTATAAAAGTGATGTGTTATTTGTTTGGCTCAATTGAATAAATTATAAATAAACCGGGCCCATGTATTGCCCATGTTCTACTGAGATTAGAAGTAGGTCTATTATCATAGGTCTACTGTGATTAGAAGTAGTGTTTGGGTGTAACTGGATATTGGGCTGATATTATAAATAGAGACTTAGGGTCTCTATGATGTACACCTTCTTCTGATTATAAAGTGAGTTCTCCCGTCTTCTCCGTGGACGTAGGCCAAAAGCCGAACCACGTAAATCTCCGTGTTCTTGTGTGTGATTGATCTCTTTCCATAGGCCCTAGATCACAACAAACTGGTATCAGAGAGAATTAGCGTGATCGAAAGATATCCGACGGATTGGATTTCAAAGGGTTCATTCAGAAGCGGAAAGTAGAGGATCTGGTTTGGTGGCCGTTTGCTGCATAGAATAAGCAGCAACGTGAAAACCGACGGAGAGCCCTACATCGTTGGCGCTGATCAGAGGAGCGTTTTTTTTATCGATTTGGGTGGTTCTTTTTCGTCTGGAACAGCACATCGCCAAGGACAGCACACCGCCGACGAATCATCGCCGTCGTGGTTTGCATAAGAGAAGATCGGAGGAGCCATCGCCGTCATCGCCGTCTTCCGGTTCCCGTGCTGTCTTTGCTGCTTCACCGGAGTTTTCGCCGCTGCCGCCGCCGCCATTGCCGGAGAAGAAGCGCTACCTGCGCTGCGTGACGCCTGCGCCGCTGACGTGGAAGAAGACCGGAAGAGGGAAATTGTCCTCTGTGCCCAGTTGAAGAAGAAGAAGAAGGTGGGCTTGGGTTCTGCAGTAGTTCCGGGTCGGGTGCAGGTCAGGTCCAGCCTGACTCGTTTTAAAAGGCCCATTCGCTAGTCCAGGTCAGGTCAAGTCCAGGTTGACCTGACCCGTGGAGAAGAAGCCCAGGAGCAAAGCCCGCAGGGAATCGCTGACGTCAGCAGATCGTACGGTCAAAGCCAGTTTGACCAAATCAAAGGCTGAAAATTGTTTTCGCGATATCTTGACGATCCGCAGTCCGATCTAAGATCCGTTTGAACCTACGGACTCGTTGCGAGCAGATCTACGCTGTTGTGGAAGAAGATTGGCTGTTCAATAGTCAACAAAGAAGATTGACTGATCGGAGCGCAGAAACTTATTTCTGCGATATCTTAGCCGTCCAAAGTCGGATTTCAGATCCGTTTCTTCCAGCGTGCTCGTGGTGACCAGATCTACACAGTTCTAGTGAAAGATTTGCGAAATGGCTGCTAAATTCTATATTGAAAAATTCGACGGTAATAATGACTTCGGTCTTTGGCGTCTGAAGATGCATGCTTTGTTGGTACAGAATGGGTTGCATAAAGCTTTGAGGGGAAAGAATGCTCTATCTGAAAAATTGTCAGATGAAGAGAAGGATGAGTTGCTGGAAAAGGCGTATGGTCAGATTCTGCTGTTCTTGAGTGATGGTGTACTACGAAAGGTTGTTCAGGAAAAAACTGTTGCTGGCATATGGCAAAAGTTGGAGAACTTGTACATCACGAAATCTCTCACGAATCGCTTGTATCTAAAGAAGCGGTTGTTCACATTACAAATGCAGGAAGGTACGTCTGTTTCAACTCACCTTGATTCTTTTACAAAAGCTATTATGGATCTGGAAAATATCAATGTTGAAATTGATGATGAGGACCAAGCTATTATGTTGATGTGCTCGTTACCACCCTCATATGAGCATTTTGTTGATATCATGATGTATGGTAGAGATACTCTCTCCAAAGAGGATGTAGAGGCAGCCTTGAACTCGAAAGAGTCGAAGAAAAAGGTTGCAGCTGATAATGATGGTTCGGGTGAGGGTTTGGTAGTACAAGGAAGAACAAAAGACTCCAGTAATAAGAACAAGCATAGATCCAACAGGAAAAACATTGAATGTTATTATTGCCATAAGAAAGGGCACATCAGAAAAAACTGTCCCGAAAGGCAGAGGAAAGGGAAAGAAATAGAAGATTCATCATCTGATGATAATTCAGTCAGTATTGCAGATGGAAGATCAGATTATGATTCCGACAATGCACTTTCTGTGATTGAAAATAGTATTCGTCCTAAGGATGAATGGATTCTTGATTCTGGTTGTTCTTACCATATGTGTCCCAATAGGGACTGGTTTACCACTTATAGAGAAATCAATGGTGGTAGTGTCTTGATGGGCAACAATGCTGCATGTAAGACGGTTGGAATTGGAACAGTTAAAATCAAAATGTATGATGGAATCGTCAGAACGTTGGCAGAAGTTCGGCATGTTCCTGATCTGAAAAAGAATCTTGTTTCTCTTGGTGCCTTGGACTCCGATGGTTGTAAGTTCTCAGCTGAAGGTGGAGTCATGAAGGTTGTGAAGGGTGCTCTGGTTCTTATGAGAGGCAATAGAGTTGGAAACTTATATGTTTTGTCTGGAAATACAGTTACAGGTGGAGCTGCAGTGTCTTCCTCAGATGACCATGAATCTGTCTCAACACGCTTATGGCACTTGCGCCTGGGTCACATGAGTGAGAAGGGATTGACAATACTGAGCAATCGGAATTTGCTATGTGGCACAAAGACAAGCAAGTTGGATTTCTGTGAGAGATGCGTCTTCGGGAAGCATCGAAAGGTCAGTTTCAAGACAAGTCTTCATCGCACGAAAGGTATCCTTGATTATGTTCATTCAGATGTATGGGGGCCTTCTAAGGTTTACTCCAAGGGCGGGTCCCGGTTTATGCTGACTTTTATTGATGATTATTCAAGGAAAGTTTGGGTTTATACTCTGAAGACGAAGGATCAGACCTTTGTTACATTCAAACGATGGAAAGAAATGGTTGAGAAACAGACTGGCAGAAAGGTGAAGAAGTTGAAGACAGGTAATGGCAAGGAGTACAGATCGACAGAGTTTGAGAACTATTGCACGGATCATAGCATAGTTCGGCATTACACCACTACAGAAAATCTGCAGCAGAATGGAGTTGCAAAGAGGATGAACAGAACAATCTTGGAAAGAGCTCGTTGTATGTTGTTTACTGCAGGATTGTCCAAGGACTTTTGGGCTGAGGCAGTAAATGCTGCAGGCTACTTGATAAATAGGTCTCCACACACAAAGATTGGTTGCAAAACACCGGAAGAAATGTGGTCAGGTAATCCAGCTGATTATTCTAACTTGAGGATCTTCGGTTGTCCGGCTTATGCTCGCGTGAAAACCGATAAGTTAGAACCAAGGGCTGTCAAGTGCATCTTGGTGGGATATGCTTCTGGGGTGAAAGGATACAGGTTGTGGTGTATTGATCAAGATTCACCCAGATTTATCATCAGCAGGGATGTTACATTTCATGAGGATGATTTACTCGAATCAAGAAAGCAGGTGGAGAGGACAGAAGTAGGTAGCAGTAGTGACACCGTTCAGGTGGAGTCCGACATCCTAGTGAGGAAGGAGAGTGCATCCGACTCCTCCCGAGATACAAGGGATCGTCAGACTGTGCAGCAGATGCAGCAGATAGAGCCGCAGATGCTGCAGACGGGTAGACCGCAGAGAGAAAGGAAACCGCCAGTTAGATACGGTTTCGAGGATATGACGACGTACGCGTCGACATCGAACAGTGGTCGTGATGATGTGGTTGCATACGCATTGACGACTGAGTCTCTTGAATTAATGGAAGGGCTGGAAAGTAGTCAACAGGCAGCAACTATAACTGAAGAGATGGACTCTCTTGATGAAGAAAATCAGGCCATCGGATGCAAGCGGTTCTACGAGGAAGATGAAGGAGCTTCCAGTGCAGGTAGAGTGCAGTTTAAGGTTCCTGATCATGTATGCAGTTTAAAGAAATCATTGTACGGGTCGAAGCAAGCTTCTGGACAATGGTACAAGCGATTTGGTGCACTCATTAAGGAATGGTTTAAATTCAAGTTCAAGCATTGCTTGGACTTGATTGGTGTGCTTAGTACCTAAGTGCTCTAAGGGGCAGGTGGAAACGGTGAGACGTGTTAAGTGCATGAAGATCAGCTTCAATGTTCGCCAAGGTGGAGATTTGTTATTTGTTTGGCTCAATTGAATAAATTATAAATAAACCGGGCCCCTGTATTGCCCATGTTCTACTGAGATTAGAAGTAGGTCTATTATCATAGGTCTACTGTGATTAGAAGTAGTGTTTGGGTGTAACTGGGTATTGGGCTGATATTATAAATAGAGACTTAGGGTCTCTATGATGTACACCTTCTTCTGATTATAAAGTGAGTTCTCCCGTCTTCTCCGTGGACGTAGGCCAAAAGCCGAACCACGTAAATCTCCGTGTTCTTGTGTGTGATTGATCTCTTTCCATAGGCCCTAGATCACAACATGATGTAATGCTTATTTTTTAAGACATAATGTGAATCGCAATTTCGTTTAAGGTTTTCCCCTCTCTTTCGGTGTTGATATCAGATTGAAGATGGTGGTAATCATGTTCTTACTTGGTCTATTCTTTTTCGTGCTTCCGCTACGCCAGGAACTCACACATTCAAACACACGACATATCTTATTGTTCTTATTTTGTTTGCCTATTATTTATTGATCAGTTACTTTCATGATATTCCTTCGTATGAGTCTTTTTGCCAATCTACTGATGAAAAGATAGCACATCTATGTCCCTAGGGATGACCAAGGATGAATTCCCAGCCAGTCCAATTAAGTAGAGACCTGTGTAGTTAGGGATTTATTGGAACATATATGTGGGTTCTCTTATTTTTGTTATTTATATTTTGTACATTTATTATAACATATATGTGGGTTTATTAGAGTATGACTGTTATGTGATTCATTTGTAGGTTTTATATGATTCTTATCTCTTTTTCTTTTTCTTTTATCAGATTGTTATAAGATTCTAATGTGGTTTTTATGGATATAACCAATGCATGGTTTTTATTTTTACAATGACTTATTGACACATAGTTACCGTATAGATGGATTTATTTAGAGAAAAAAAAAAAAAAAAAAACCTATACTAAATTAGATAGTAGAAAGTGAATTTTCATCCACCACATTGTGACATGTTGCATTGAATAGACTGTTGTTACCTCAAATAAAGGAGGTTTAACATAAGATTTATACTTTTGAGCTCACTACAGTGTAAAGAAAATAAATAAAAACTAATTAATTTTCTCCCCTTTAGGCCCTGTTCCTCGATCCAGCCTGAGCCCTGCTCTAGGCAGGGGCTTGGGAAAGGGTCTGCCATCAGCACTCGGACAAGGCTAGCTAGCCAGCTAGCGCAAGTGATCCATTTATTATTTAGCTGTCAAAAGGATTTGAGCTGAATAGCCACAACGATCTCAAAAGCGTTCATGCCCAAAAAACTGGGATAAGATGAGAAAACTCACACATGAATACTAAAAAGGAAGATTAAACACTAATATTTACACATAATATCAAAAGAATAACAAATTAAAACCTATTTCAACTCTTTACAATCACTATTCAAGACTAGAGTATTAAAAAAAAAAAAACCTGAATTTCTTATATGTATACAAAAATAATGAAAATTTTGCTTCCTATGGTAATTTTCTCAACAGGGTCTGTTTGATCAAGCAGTGGAGCATTCAGTAGGGAGTCCTTGTGGGAACCGCTTAAAATCAGTGCAATAGTTGTAGATCATGTAATTCTTCTGCACCCATCTCAGCCTCCCCTGGCTCGCCGAGTCCATCTCTTGCGTTAGCCATGCACCATCTGATGATGACGGAGAAGAAGAGCAGGACGAGGCTCCAGAAGACCACACGCAGGCTTCAGCGTTGTAGCTTTTGTAAGAGGCAGTGAAAGGGGATTGGGACCAGTCAGTTTTGACTAACCCACCTCTGGTGGCCCAGTCGTCAGCATTCCACAAGGTCGAGTACATCCTCATGGGCTGGTTATTGGGAAAGAGCACACCCTTAGACTCCTGGTTCCTGAATTCTCTTATGGGAATGCCATCAATTGAGAATCTGAAGAAAAAACACACGAAGGGGGGAAAAAAGTTAATAATGCACTCAAAATTATAGAAATAGTCCCCTAAAAACTGGGTTCTTTTGATTGATTGGAAAAGGGAATTGAAGGAGAGGAGGGCTTACAGGATGTGTTGGGAGGCCAGACCCAGAGGACTTGTCCAGGGAGAGAGTGAGCAATTCACCGTTGTTGAGCATTTTGCCACGACCATCACCCCATGTAATGTCAACCTCTTGGTAGAAATTACCAGCAAAGGCAACCATTGCAGAGGCTGCCAATACAAGCAAACTGATCCTAATAGAAGAAGCCATACCAAACAAATGCTAGAATATTTTAGTAGAGTGAAGGGTATATAGAGAGATGTAATTTTTTTTAAGGGTTTGAGATGTGAGATGGGCGTTTGGATGTGTGAGATAGAGAGGTGGCTGTGTTGGTATTTATATATGGTTGTGAGGGAGGTGTGAGGGAGGAGTGGACAGCAAATTGCAAGGTGGAGAGCTGAGGAGTAGATTAAAGGAAAGAGCGTGACGCGTTTCAGAGAGTGGTCGGAAAGTGATGGTGCGAGAGAAACAACTGGCTTTCATGGAGCTTTGGGTTATAATAACTTGTAAGTAATAAATGGAAGGGGGTTAATCTCGAGAGACGCTTAAAATTTGAATTGTTTTTTTTTTTTTTTTAAATAAAGGCTTACATGGGAAAAAAAAGATATATAAAAATTTGGCATCTCACTTGGATAACTCAAAAAGAGATGTTAAATTATTATTTTATTATTTTCTTCTTTCAAATTTAACATCTACTTTTACCAACTTCAAATGCATTTACTCTCATCACAATTTTTTTTATTTAAAAATAAGAAAAGACATCTCACTTGATGATATACCAATTTTGGCATACTAATACAACCTTCAAATGCCATCTGGGATTTGACTATTCTCTTAGAGCTAAAGCCATATGCCAATTACAGTTATTGGGGACTGAGTTGGACAAATAAAGCCTCTGTTGGAGATGCTCTTAGAAACTCCCAAGTGTTATTTTCATTTTTTACCAAAAAAAGTGTTATTTTCATTGTTAGTGAATGGAAGATGTTAGCTGCACGTAGTGGGTTCGTTTGGTAAAGCAGCCGGAAGGGGAGTCCAAATAGCTCATATGACTTGTCCAGAGGTTGTCCTTATCTTACCTTCAAAATATATATAAGGCCGGGTCCACGCAAGCCAAAGCCTTCGGCGTGCTCTACATTGGCCCTTATCTTACCATTGAAGGCCAAGCCCGGCTGATGGCTTGAACATGAGAAAACCGAATTTTAATTCTATTAGAATTTGAGATCAATAATGCTTGCGATAAGAAATATGGCTGGGAGCTTTTTTTTTTTGTTTTTATCTGTTGTTTTTATCTAGGATAAGTCTTCAAAGTTTTGTTTGCCAGGTCCCCTTATCAGAGGGCCAAATTGACAGGTATAGTCATGGCAGACGTTTTTCCATAAGAGTGGCGTCTTGGTGCACATGGTCAAGTTATGGGGCATTGAATTTGGTCCATTGATAGAAGAGAGCTGCTAATGCCACATCCAAATCTTCTCCTTCCACATTCCTATTTCCCATGACCGTAATAGCCCTGTAGGAAATCTCCAACTACCTTCTCCCTCTCCTTCCTTCCTTCTCTCTCCCTTTCCCTGCTCGCCGCCCACCTCCATCCACCTCCTGACCCCACCCACCTCCGCCCAATCATCTCTCCCAACACCCAGCCCCTCTGCCCAACACCCGGCCCACACCTTTGGCCCAACCCTCCCTCTTTCTCCCTTCTTCCCCCTTCTCTCCCTCCCTCCCTCCCTCCCTCGATCCCTCCGTCGTTCGGCCACTTAGAGCAGTGTGGAGGGTGGCAAGCGAAAGCACAGAGAGAGGGAGAGAGAGAGAAGTGTATTTTGGGGATAATGGGGGTGTGCCGAGAGAAATCTTGGAAAGAGAATGGATATAGAAGGAGAAGCACGGTATGTGGCATTAGCAGCTCTCACATTAGAAACTCATAGTTCATGTCACATAAAATTAAGTCAACCAACTCATGGTTTTAATTCAAAATATATGAAAGCATAAAATGTGCTCCAGAAACTTACTCTTGTGTTGAGTTTCAAAAGATGAGTTACAAAGCGTTCGCATTTTTTTTCTGCTAGCTAAATTTATTAATACTTGTGATCTCCCCAAGCTCAAGAGTCCTATTTTATAAGATAAAGAAGAGTTGGACCACGTTTGAAAGCAGTCTGTGTGGCATAGTTTTTAGATTTAGCCATCTAAAAATGGAGAATGGAAAAGCTTTTGACGTAGAGGAATATGTAAGTTGATGGAATGGAATTTCATATCGAAGCCCAGCTTTTAAAAATCCAAGCAACTCAAGGACGCTATTCTCCCAGTGTATGGATATTCCCAAAATTTACCCAAATGTGAGTTGGTTCTACTATATGATTGATTGTTTGACGAAAATGTTATATTGAAAAAAGATATATATTCAAGTGAGAACTAGTTTTCACCTATTATGTGAGAATTTTTTTACGGGGCCCAACTAGCAAACCATCAAAATCTAGCAACTAATAAGAAACCCCCTGATAGTCACTAATCTAAAAAATTGGCATACATTCGAATGGACTGAACCGTTGGATCGAGGGTTGAATAATTTTTTTTGAATATGAAGCCATTAAACTTGTAAGCCACGGATGAAGGGTTAGGGGTATGAATTTGGAATCAAACTTGATACTTGGAGTGGTCTCACATAGATCTTTCTATCCCCCCGGTCCCATTTCCAAATGAGAACCAATAAAAAGGTTCTCATATAATATGTGAGAACTAGTTCTCACCTGAATATTACCGTTGAAAAAAATATAAGATTGTATTACATTTTTATTAAGATGGTCAATCTTACAATGAGACTAACTCATATTGGAGTAAAATTCATAAACTAAAACAAGCATCTTACTTCCGATGACTTGGATTTTCATATGTGGGTGTGGGACCTAGCGAGTGTGGGGGAGGCATCTAGGGGATTCAGACCCTTTAGAATACAGAATATGCGGCGTATTTAGGATTTTTCCATCTAAAATTAATTTGTGGTTTTACTTCTTTTCTTTATTTAATTTTCTTATTCGATGACAAGGAATATGGCACTAGACTAAAAACAGCAATCTGGATAAGGATCCTGCATTTCTGAGGCAGCGAATACAAGAGAAATGAGTACCCTAATCTTAGTGGAAGAAGCCATAGCAAGCAAATGCTAGAAGATTTTAGTGACTTGAAAGGGATTGAGAATGAGATGAGAGATGGTGTTTGTGTGTATTTGAGAAAGTGAGATGGGGGTATGTGGGGTATTTATAAACGTTTGTGTGAGAGAATGAGGAAGGAGAGTGTCAGTAGAGGACAGCAAAGTGCAAGCCGGAGAGTTTGAGGATTAGATTATAGCTTGATATTATGGACCTTTTGGTTGTAAGTAATAAAAGGAATGGGGTTAGATGCTAAGATTGTTATTTTTGTTGAATTGAAGATATCAGCTGTATATACAGTGGGTAACGTTTCCAGAAGAGCAGCGTCCTGATGCGCGTGGTCGGGTCATGGGGCCCTGTCCCCCAACTAGGTGCACTGGAATTGGAAATCAAAATATATGAAAGTGTGCAGTGAGTTCCACAAACTTAGTCTTGTGTAAGGTTTTGAAAGATGAAATACAATGAATTCATGCTATTTTCCTTATAGCTGAATCTAAAAAGACCAATGATCTTAGTAAACTTAAAAAAATGAGTCCTATTTTAAAAGATAAATAGAGTTCATTACTTTCGAAATTGGCATATGTGTCATAGTTTTAGGATTTATCCATCTGAAAATGGGGTCACAATCCTCGGAGTCTTTTGACTCGGTCCTTATATTTCTATAATTAGTTAAAAATGAGAAATAAAGGATGAATATTAAAAAGTCCCATCAAATAACTTTCTCTTTAATCTTAATTGGATCAAACTACGATGGGAAATGAATACCGAGCTATCATCATAGTGATTCAATAAACCTAAAAGGTCTATCTCATTTATACCTACACCTTGTATTATTCACCCGTCAATTTTTTAATAATTTTTGGATTAAGCTCATTTCATCACCAATTTCAATGTATTTTATGTAAGCAAACAGGCTTAAGGAATCCTGAGTTGAAAGAGAGCAATTCAAGTGTAGTTTTAACCTTTTGAAAACTCAAGCGCTCAATAGGACCTCCTCCAAGTGCATGGGGTGTCCCCAAATATTACGCCAATATAAGAGTTCGTCCCATGCATAATTAACAGTTTAGCACAAAAAAAAAAAACTGCAATTAATGAATATACATGTGATTGTCTGTTGATCATATTTTTAATCAAATGTTCAATCTCACAATGGAACTAACTCCTATTAAGAAAAATTTGGAGTTGTCCCATATACTAAAAAAGTATGTTACTTTGAGCAACTCCGATTTTCATGGATTGATCTACGAGGGAGACACTCTGAGGATCCAAAAGCTTAAAAAATAACTAGGTTACATGAAATTTTTTTCATTCATTCTTTCTTCCTTTTCTCAATGACAAAATATCAAAACCCTCCTGCTTGGAAGTCCGACACTTACAGCATATAAAACACGTAGAGACTTTCATATGCCAACAAAAGTTGGTGGAGGCTCCAGACCTTTAATAAAATGTGATTGAACAAGCTACCAACCTTTTCCCAAAGGCCCTTTCTTTATTTGTGAGATGTTTGGGGCGTCTGGACATGGTTTTCGTCTCGTCATTTATTAAAAGGATTGACAGCTTTTGACTACCATACAAATGTCTTGTATGATTGTCTTGGTTGACCAGATACCATCTAAGAACAATTCACACTCCACCGCCCCTTTCTTGTGGCCCTTAACTTGTTTTCCTTCCTCACTTTCATGATACAAACGCGGAAAAAACAAAGGCGGTGGCTAGAGAAGTTAAATGGTCGTGAGTTGGTCGTGCCATGCCGTGCCGTGCGATCTACATCTCTGGTTGCAGTTTGCAGTTCCAGTTGGCCGGGCACGGTGTCCACCCTAATGTGGGCAATGGGTAACCATTTAGTCAAAAATTAGGCTGGCGTTAAAAATAGAATTCGAGTACTTCATATTGGAATCAACTTTTGAGTGATTTAAACCGATGATAATTAGGTTACTAGCATAATAACCCGCACTCCACAAAGCTATGGCCAATATTGCAAATTGAATATTCATATATTAAAAAAAATCCATAAGTTTTAGAAAGAAAGCAAAAGAAGAAAAGGTTACGAGAGTACTTATTTATGTAATGTAAAAGTTAAAGACATAGAAAGGAGAGGAGATAATTTAAGCAAAAAAGGAATGGTAGAATTTGGATAGAAAGAGAACTCTCGTAGAGAAGGAAATGTAGAACCTTGAAAATTGGGGAAGTGGTTTCCATAAAGAGATAAAGTAGGTGGTTTGCATCATATAAGTGGGGATAGAGCCGAGAACATTTGAAAAAAAGAATAGCTTACTTTCCAAATTATAACCGCTAGTCAAAATTAAAGCAAAACCCCTTGAATTTAATATATTATTATTGAAGTCTTTCAAACATGCAGACTTTCGAAGAAATTACGCTACTACACTAAGCCACAGGGGATTTACCCGGCTCCCTCTGGGCTCATAGGAATTAGTCCGGCCCAAAGGGTTCGGACACCTTCTGTTATAAAAATAAATAAATAAATTATAGACTTGAGCAGGATGTAAAAATTCAAACTATACATGCAAGCGAAATATTCACCTATGGGAATGTGTGGTCAAGCAGGGGTGTAAAAAAGTGTAATTCCCTAAATTTTAAGGCATTGACAGTGATAAAGGAGCATATATTAAGTGAGATTGAAGATGGGCTTTGGGGTAAATGTCACTAAAATTGCTTTTAGCGGGGGCCAGTGGCCGCCAGTATAACCTTTAGTGTCAGTCATGATGATCGCCACCTGCTAACGGTATAGGTCCCAACGGTACTTATTTTAGTGGCGGCCGGAGATCACCTCTAATGAGTATTTTTTGCGGCAGCCACATGTGAGATTTGGAAAACTCAAGAAGAGAGATTAGGTTTACTCAAGAAAAAGAAGAGAGAGACTAGTGGATATGAAAAACATGGCTGGAGAAATGGGTTAAGAGTTTAGGGTATTGATGGGTGTGGATGGGTTAAGAATTTAGGGTATTGATCTGTCACGGTTATCTAGAAATTTGTAAAAACGTCACATTCTTATAATTTGTTCTTATGATTTGCAAAACAATGTGACGTTTTTGCAAATTTCTAGATAACCGTAATAGATTAACGGTTTAAATTTGGTACTATATTAGTTCTTACACTCATACAGCTATCCAACAATTTGAATGGTGGTTTGGTGGTCCCACAGTCAAGGAAAAAAATAAAAAAAACTAATTGTTCATATTTTCTCGCTTTTCATTGTAGGATATCCTACTTCCCTAGGATATCGCAGCTTGCGATATCCTATGGATCGGACTGTTATGCGATAAATACATTTTTTCCAGCCGTTCTGGGTAATTGTTAGTTTTAAGGCAGCCCGTACCGTAATTGTCCCTACAATTTATTAACTCACATGGCCATTAAAGGAGCAAAGGCGGCCCACCAACATTTAAAATAATAATAATAATAATAACACAGATTTGTGAATTTAATTGTAAAAGCTTAAGTATAAGGAAACCAACTTCATTTTTGATTAACTATGTTGCATTTTAAAATGCTTTTTTTTTGCACTGCAATCACATCGATACAAATTATGCAAATCCTTCTCCTTTTCTTTTTTTTTTTCTTTCTTGTTTATTTAGGACCTGGGTGGCAAGATTTATCTATTTGAAATAAAATTGACTGAAATAATATAATTTTAATAAGATTCTCTTACAAATAGCTTATTTATGTCTAGTCCAAATAGAGAAAAAAAAAAAAAAACTTGTTATATTTCAAAAGTTGGAGGAGTGATCCACTGTGCGAGTCATGCACCAGATCACTGTGACACCTCATTGTGGGGTCCATATGGAGCCCCACCTTTTTTTGGGTAGGATTAACTTGGGTCCACACGGGGCCCCACTTGGGGACAAGAATTGGGGGGGTTGGAAGATTTGAGTGGGCCTCCTCCCCTACCAAATTTGGGGCCCACCAGATCATACTTGCCCCTTGATCAATGGCCCACAAGTTACATCAGCTTATTTAAATAAGTACAATCAAACCTATCCATTTGAATGGGTACAAAACCTTTGGATCCAGTGCAATTTAGGGAATTTCTATTTGTGGTCCATTTGAATTGTTAACCTCAATGGACCCCACAGCCAGATACACACCAATTGCACGATGCACCTGATCCACCTTTGAAAAAGTTATATGTAGAAGTTGCATATAGGGAAATATATCATAAAAGAAAGGTTGTAAATTGTAATGGTGAAATTGTTATTTTATACACTTTACTAGTGAAGTGGGGTGATGAGTCATTTCAAAGTTTTCAACCTGGGAGGAAGCAATCTCACCCAAAAGATGGATAGGACGGTAGGGAACAAGTGCAAGGCAGTAATTTTTAGAACAAAATGATAAAAGCTAATAAAATGAGGCAGTAGCATCACTCATAAATCCAGAAAGTGACTAACATTGATACTTACATATGATATCAAAAGAATTAACAAATTTAAATCCACTTCACGTCATTATAATCAAAGTTCAAGAGTATACAAAAACAAGAAAAAAGGTACCAACTTTTTTTTTATCTATCACTCAATGTCTAGAACAAAATAATGAAAGAATTTGTTTCCTCTAATAATTTCTCAAAGCTTTTGTGTAATCAGACAGTGGTGGAGCATTCGGCAGGAACACCTTGTGGGAACCGCTTAAAATCAGTGCAATAGTTGTAGATCATGTAGTTCTTCTGCACCCATTTCATCCTCTCTTGGCTAGCTGAGTCCATCTCTTGGGTTAGCCATGCACCATTTGATGACTGAGAAGAGGAGCAGGAAGAGGCTCCAGACGACCAAACGCAGGCATCAGCATTGTAGCTTTTGTAGGAGGCAGAGAAAGGGGCTTTGGACCAGTCGGTTTTTATGAGCCCACCCCTGGTGGCCCAGTCGTCCGCATTCCACAGGGTCGAGTACATCCTCATGGACTGGTTCTTCGGAAATAGCACACCCTTGGATTCCTGGTTCCTGAATTCTCTTATGGGAATGCCATCGATTGAGAATCTGAAGCAAAAAGACACAAGAAGAGAAAAAAATCAATACCCATGCTAAAAGCTCCCCTGTCCGATGATAACATGGCCCACTTGACATGTGAAATGCACTAAAAAAAACATGTAGGGTCCAGTAATCACCAATGGACTATAGAAATAGTCCCCAAAAATGAGTTCTTTTGATTGATTGAAAAAGAAGGAGAGGAGGGCTTACAGGATGTGTTGGGGATTCCAGAGGATGGAGTAGGTGTGGAAATCATTGGTGGGGTCGAACCAGAGATGGAACTGCTGCTCTCTGTTCCCTTTCCCTTGTGTGAACACATTGGTGTGAACTGTGTAAGGGTCGCCACTAAGGTTGCCAAGAAACTCAAAATCAATCTCATCCCACGTCGTTCCTGGAGCTTTAAGCTGCAACCCCACAACCAAAAACAGGTCAGAAACGAACCCCAACAATCAATACCCAATAAACAAGAAACCAATCCAAAGATCTGATAAAAAAAACTCACATAATATGTAGTCACAGTCCCTGCAGAGTTTCCAGGGATGAGCTTGAGTTGCATGTCAAACTTTCCAAACAGATACTCATTCTTGGACTGGAGGCCAGACCCAGAGGTCTTGTCAAGAGATAGGGTAAGCAATTCACCATTGTTGAGTATTTTACCTCGACCATCACCCCATGTAATATCAACCTCTTGGTTGAAATTACCAGCAAAAGCACCCATTGCGGAGGCTGCCAACACAAACAATATGATCCTAACCATAGTAGAAGAAGACATAGCAACCAAATGCCAGAAGATTTTAGTGAAGTGAAAGGAATTGAAACTGAGATTGAGATGCGAGATTGGTGTTTGGAGATGTGTGAAAGAGTGAGATGGGAATGTGAGTATTTATATAGGTTTGTGACTTGGGAGAGAGGAATGAGGAAGGAGAGCGTGAGTAGAGGACAGCAGGGTGCAAGCTGGAGAGTTGGAGGGTTAGATTACAGGGGAAAGCATGACGCGTTGCTGGTGGGCGGTAGGGGAGAACAGCTGGCTAGATATTATGGAGCTTTTTGTTGTTAAGTAATAAAAGGAAGAGTGTTAGAAGCTACGAATGTTATATTTATTGAATAGTAGAAGATGACACCTGCATGTACATGAGTGGGTACGTTTTGTAAATGAAGTCGGGAGGGTTGTCTAATTAGCTGATGACAGGTTACTTTCCAGATGAACCGCGTCCTGATGCGCGTGGTCGAGTAACGTGGGGCCTTTTCCCAAACTTGGCTTATCGAATTCGGTCCCTTGATTCCAAGTTCATGGGACATATATACTTACCAAAAGCAAAAAAAGAAATTCATGGGACACGAAAGCTGCTGGTCCATTTCATGGATTTAAATCATATATATACTGGGCAAAAGAGGGGAATATATGAAAGCCTGCAATGAGCTCCACCAGCTCAATCATGTGTTCTGTTTCAAAAGAGAAGATACAAGGAATTCAACTCAATTTCAAGGTAAAGAACAATGCCCTGTTGGTTTCAGAACCCACGTCTCATCCGGATGAAAAAGGATCGATCCCTAGGTATTATATTTGAAGTATTTTCACAACCAATGGTGAGACTGAGTATCTCATCTGAAAAGGTTGTGGAACCATAATCAATATTAAATAATGTTGTTTGTCTCAGCCATTAGAGTGTAAGACGCTAAATTGTTGTGCGAGTACATTAAATGTATTGAAGGACAATGAGTAACACTTGCTGTGCTATTGCATTGGATGTACTGAAGGATCACAAGTAGCACATTATGCAAAAGTTGTTTCTGATTAACTATGAGTCCGAAGTTCACATGTGATGTGGGGTCCAAGTGTTTCAGTTAAAGCCAAATTTTAAGGAGTCCCTAGTAGTCCCTATGCTAGCCCCAAGGAGAAAAAATTATATTCCAATTGAAACTCTTAAGAAAATGAGGAATATGACACAAAATAAAAATAGAAGTAAGACTTCTAATTGTAGTTAGAGAAGAGGTGTGTCATAAACCATAAATAAGAGGAGAGGGCTGGAGATACATAGAAAATTTCACACGCCGAAAGTGGACGCCGGGTCTCTCTCTCTCTCTCTCCCCTTCTCCTTTTCTTTCAATTTCCTTTTTGAAATCGTAGGGTTTTTTTCTCTATTGAGATCCCACCATTCTCTTTTAGAAAGTTCTCAGCAATAGGGTATAATGCGGAACAAGACAAGGCTAAGGATATCTAATCTGCGAAAGCATTTTGTAGAATAAAAAAAACAAAGTTCTCAATTTGGGCACAACTAAGCTCCTCAGGTACAGATCTACAACCAGTCATTCTAGTAGATCCTTTTGTTTGTATTTGCTTTTCTTGATTTATCATCTTTTAATAGATCTTCGATCTTAATGCATGTGATAATGCTTTTAGATCTTTGGGATTGGGTACTTGGCTTTTTGGGTGTTTGATCCTTACTTCAAGTGGGTCAAGAGTTTTGAAAATCCATCTAGAAGGCTCACATACTTCCAATATTAGAGGTATCCCCAAACCGAAGAGTCATAATTTTATAAGAGTCGGACTTATCGATGCAAATGGGCTGAATCCAGGACAGAAACACCGTGAATGCAGACTCGCGCCCATTTTTCTAATTCGAATTTGATTCTGGTTCCAACATGAAACCTGTTTTTCAATGTTCGATTGCGGCTTCAACCTAAAATAATGGATCCAATTATGGATTCAAAAACAAATGTGTATTAATTACATTAGTATAATTGGATAATAGAGATTAAAAATACATTTCTTAGATATAAAAGTAGGGCTATTGAATCATATATGATTAAAGTTTAGTAAACTCTCAAATAGTTACTTATATAACTTAAATTATGTAGGCCCTTATATAATATAAAAAAAGGGGAATTCCCAGAATTTTAAGGCATTGACCGTGATAAAGGGACATATATAAAGAGAGATTGAAGATGCGCTTTGGGGTGAATATGTGAGGTTTGGACAGCTCAAGCGGAGAGATTGGGGTTACTCAAGAAAAAGATAAAAGAGATTAGTGGATATGAAAAACATGGCTAGAGAAATGAGTTTAGAGTTCAGGGTTTTGATGGGTGTGGTGTGGAATTTTGGGCTGAGGCTCTTTCAAAACACATGGAAGAAAGAATAAAGATTTAAGTTTGGGGTTTTCATATGTCCTGATGGGTGAGATGCGAAAATGATGGAGATTTCAAGAGGAGAGAGAGAGATATGGCGATCTGGAAGAAAAAAAATATATATATATATAACTAAAATGGGACTTATTCAAGTCAAACTCGATCCGACTCAGTTACGGCCGATTCCGACTCAATCTGCAAAATTGATTTAGACTCAATTGAGTTTTTTAATCCTACAACCAGCTGAGCGATCGAGAGCTATAAAGACTAAATTTGCTCAACTTTATTAAGATCATAATTAAAAGAGTACAGAAAAAATAAATGGGACAAATCTTACCTCATTTCTATATTTCCTCCATACTAATTCTCTTGCGAAGGTAACTACCAAATTATTAATTAAAATACAACACATGATACAATTTATTAAGCCACATGGATATTAAAGAAGCAAAGGCAGCGCACCAACATAAAAATAAAAATAATAAAAATAATAAAATAAAATAAAATAACAGATTTGTGAATTTAATTGTGAAAACATAAATACAAGGAAACCTATTTCATTTTTTGTTGACTCTGTTGCATTCTAAGCTGCTTTTATTGCACTGCTGTCACATTGACACAAATCATGCAAATCTTTTTCCCTTTCTTCTTTTTTTTTTTTTTCTTTTTGATATTTTATTTAGGACCTGGTTGGCAAGATTTAAGTATTTGAAATCAAATTGACTGAAAAATATTATTTTAATTAGATCCTTTTACGAATAGAATGTTTTATATGTCCAGTTCAAATAGAGAAAAAAAATTATCGAGGAGTGATCCAATGTGTGCGCGATTCGTGCGCTAGAGCACCATGAGCACCTCATTGTAGGGTCCACATAGGGCCCTAATAGGGGATGAGAATTGGGGGATTGGAAGAATTGAGTGAGCCTCCTTTCATACCAAATTTGAGGCCCACCAGATCATACTTACTCCTTGATCAATGGCCCACAAATCTCATCAGCTTATTAAAAAACGTACAATCAAACATGGGATCTAGTCCATTCGAATGGATACAAAACCCATAGATCCAGTGCAATTTAGGGGGTTTCGATTTTCGGTCCATTTAGATGGACTAACAAAGGGGCTCAATGGACCCCACAGATACACACCAATCGCCCAATGCACCTAATCATGAAAAAGTTATATGGTTGCATATAGGGAAACATATTATAAAAGAAACGCTCTGATGGTGAAAATGTTATTTTATACACTTTATTAATCAATGAGCTGAAGAGTCATTTCAAAACATAATAAAAGAACATGGACCTGCCTCTATTTCTTTATCCAACCCCACATTTGCGGCGTCACATTGATCACAGTAGGGTCAATTGACTATTCTGAGATCTAAAAAGATATTTAAAATTTTTTTTATGTCATAAATCGAATTTATGGAAAGCTTTTGACCCCACTCAATTTAAGAGTTTCACCCCACATTAGCTAGCTTAACACATTTTCTTGTTTTTGTGGTAATGAATAAAAGTCACAATAAAATACCCACCACCTAAGTTAATGGGCCAACTGTCTACCAAAATAAATAAAAAATTGATTGGCCCACAGTACTAATATGCGCTCTAGTAATGAGGTTTTAGAACTCGAAAGAATTGGCGACATTACTAGAAGATTAGTGACAACAAAGAAGGATATAGTATGCCAATTGGTTTATTTGCTTCTAAAATTGGCGTTAATTTTACAAGCATTACTACAACGGTAGAAAGAGCTTTTTCAGCAATGAAGTATGTAAATACCAAGTTGCGTAACCGAATGGGAGATCAATGGATGAATGATTGTTTGGTCACATAAATTGAAAATAATGTGGTTACTAGTGTTGATAATGAAGTTATTATGCAACGATTTCAACGAATGAAAACATGTTGAAGGCGGTTGTAGGAGTTCACGTATTTGAATTTTTTCTTTGGATTAAGAATTATTAGTAACAATGTATTAAAATTTCTATTATTTTTTAGAATTCAAGATTATCTTTGTCGATTTATCGAAATAGATTATTTGATAATTTTATATTATATTTGTCGAATTATCGAAAGTAAATGACAGATGTTAATAGAGGGGAAAACAGATTTATTCGATTTGCAGAAGATATGTCTTTTATTGACCCCACTAACTCGAATTCCTAGAGCCGCCCGCACCCCGCACCCCACCCCATAGTAAGTTTTAGAACAACACGACAAAAGCCAATAAAATGAGGTGGTGGCATCACTCATGAATCCAGAGAGGATGACTAACATTGATACTTACACGTAATATCAAAAGAATTATCAAATTTAAATCATTACAATCAAAATTTAAGAGTATACAAAAACAAGAAAAAAAAGGTACCAACTTTTTTTTTATCTATCACTCTCATATCTATCAGTAAATGTCTAGAACAAAATAATGAAAGAATTTGTTTCTTATTGTAATTCCTCAAAGCTTTTGTGTAATCAAGCAGTGGTGGAGCATTCGGCAGGAACACCTTGTGGGAACCGCTTAAAATCAGTGCAATAGTTGTAGATCATGTAGTTCTTCTGCACCCATCTCAGCCTCTCTTGGCTAGCGGAGTCCATCTCCTGTGTTAGCCATGCACCATTTGATGACTGAGAAGAGGAGCAGGAAGAGGCTCCAGACGACCAAACGCAGGCATCAGCATTGTAGCTTTTGTAGGAGGCAGAAAAGGGGGCTTTGGACCAGTCGGTTTTTATGAGCCCACCCCTGGTAGCCCAGTCGTCCGCATTCCACAGGGTCGAGTACATCCTCATGGGCTGGTTCTTCGGAAATAGCACACCCTTGGATTCCTGGTTCCTGAATTCTCTTATGGGAATGCCATCGATTGAGAATCTGAAGCAAAAAGGACAAAAGAAGGGAAACAAATCAATACCCATGCTAAAAGCTTCCCTGTCCGATGATAAAATGGCCCACTTGACATGTGAAATGCACTAAAAAAAAAAAACATGTAGGGTCCAATAATGACCAATGGACTATAGAAATAGTCCCCAAAAATGAGTTCTCTTGATTGATTGGAAAAGGAGGAGAGGAGGGCTTACAGGATGTGTTGGGGATTCCAAAGGATGGAGTAGGTGTGGAAATCATTGGTAGGGTCGAACCAGAGATGGAACTGCTGCTCTCTATTCCCTTTCCCTTGTGTGAACACATTGGTGTGAACTGTGTAAGGGTCGCCACTAAGGTTGCCAAGAAACTCAAAATCAATCTCATCCCACGTCGTTCCTGGAGCTTTAAGCTGCAACCCCGCAATAAAAAAAAAAAGGTCAGAAATCAACCACAACAATCAATACCCAATAACAAAGTAATCAACCCAAAAGACCTGACTAGAGGAGGAAGGAATAAAAAACACTCACATAATATGTAGTCACAGTCCCTGCAGAGTTTCCAGGGATGAGCTTGAGTTGCATGTCAAACTTTCCAAACAGATACTCATTCTTGGACTCGAGGCCAGACCCAGAGGTCTTGTCAAGAGATAGGGTAAGCAATTCACCATTGTTGAGTATTTTACCTCGACCATCACCCCATGTAATATCAACCTCTTGGTTGAAATTACCAGCAAAAGCACCCATTGCGGAGGCTGCCAACACAAAAAATATGATCCTAACCATAGTAGAAGAAGACATAGCAACCAAATGCCAGAAGATTTTAGTGAAGTGAAAGGAATTGAAACTGAGATTGGAGATGTGAGATTGGTGTTTGGAGATGTGTGAGAGTAAGATGGGAATGTGAGTATTTATATAGCTTTGTGACTTGGGAGAGAAGAGTGAGGAAGGAGAGCATGAGTAGAGGACAGCAGGGTGCAAGCTGGAGAGTTGGAGGGTTAGACTACAGGGGAAAGCATGACGCGTTGCTGGTGGGCGGTGGGGGAGAACAACTGGCTAGATATTATGGAGCTTTTTGTTGTTAAGTAATAAAAGGAAGGGTGTTAGAAGCTACAAATGTTATTTTTATTGAATAGTAGAAGATGACACCTGGATGTACATGGGTGGGTACGTTTTGTAAAAGAAGTCAGGAGGGCAGATTGGCAGATTTCTTTCCAAAAGAAACGCATCCTGATGCGCGTGGTCGAGTTACGGGGGCCTTATCCCGAACTTGGCGCATCGAGTTCAGTCCTTTTAGTGATCTCAAGTTCATGGGACATACGTATATACCAAGAAAAAAAATATTCATGGGACACAAAAGTAGCTGGAACATTTCATGGTTTTAAATCAAATAAATGGTATACTGGGCAAAAAGGGGAATATATGATATCCAACAATGAGCTCCAGATGCTGAATCATGTGCTCTGTTTGAAAAGAGAAGATACAAGGAATTCAACTCATTTTCCAAGTAGAGACGGACAGGCTGCCTAGTTTGTTTTGGAACCCCACCTCTTATTTGGATGAGAAGGGATTGATCCCTAGGTCTTTGATGCACCTAAGCATGTGCAAGTGATTTCATTGGTCCCAACCACCCTAGCCTGGGTTACCTAAAAAATGGGGGAAAATTATTGTCCAAATAGCAAATTTTGTAAGACTAGAGGTATCCCCAAACCCAAGAGTCCTAATTTTATAAGAGAAGAAAGAGTTGGACTTAGCGATGCAAATGGGCCTAATCCAGGATAGAAACATGGTGAATGTAGAGCCGCGCCTAATTTTCTTAATTCGGATTTGATTCTGGTTTCAACATGAAACCTATTTTTCTATATTTGATTCCATCTTCAACCTAATATAACGGATCCAATTCTGGATTCGAAAACAAATGTGTATTAATTACATTAGTATAATTGGATAAGAGAGCTTAAAATAGATTTCTTTGATATAAAAGTAGGACTATTGAATCATATATACTAAAATTAAGCTTAGCAAACGCTCAAATACTTATATAACTTAAATGATGTAGGCCCTTATGTAATATGAAAAAAGCAGAATTTCCTGAGTTTTAAGGCATTGACTGTGATAAAAGGGCATATATAAAGTGAGATTGAAGAAGTGCTTTGGGGTATATGTGAGGTTTGGGCGACTCAAGAAGAGAGATTGTGGTTACTCAAGGAGGAGGAGGAGGAGATTAGTAGATATGAAACACATGGCTAGAGAAATGAGTTTAGAGTTCAGAGTTTAGAGATTTGTTGGGTGTGGTGTGGATATGTGGATAGAGGCTCTTTCAAAAGACATGGAAGAAAGAAAAAAGATTTGAGTTTGGGGTTTTCATGTATTTTGATGAGTGAGATGTAAAAATGATGGAGATTTCAAAAAGAGATGGACAAAGTGGGCAAGATTTGTAAGAAGAAGAAAACAATAAAACTAAAGTGGTACTTAGTCAAGTCAAACTTAATCTGATTCAGTTACCGCCAATTCCAAGTCAAGTCGGCTGAGTCGACTTAGACTCAATTGAGCTTTTTAACCCTACAACCAGCTGAGCTACGATTTAGGAGCATTAGAGATTAAATTTTCTCTACTTTATTAAGATCTTTTTTAAAAGAGCACAGAAAGAAAAAATTGGGACAAGTCTTCTCTTGCGAAGGTGACTACCAAATTATCAAATAAAATATAACGCATGATACAATTTATTAAGCCACATGGACATTAACGGAGAAAAGGCGGCGCACCAACATAAAAAAATAAAAGAAAAGCACAACAACACAGATTTGCAAGTTTTATTGTAAAAACATAAATACTAGGAAACCTACTTCATTTTTTGTTAACTCTATTGCATTTTAAGTTGCTTTTTTCGCACTGCAGTCACATTGACACAAATCATGCAAATCGATTTCCTTTCCGTTTTCTCCTTATTGATTTTGGACATGGTTAGCAAAAGATTTATCTATTTAAAATAAAATTGATAGGAATAAAATTATTTTAATTAAATTCTTTTTACATATAGAATTCTTGAGGATTTTACGAAAAAATTCCTACTGGATAGCCATTGCACAAAAATGTATCCCGTAGTTGGGGTCTTACGAAAGGGTTCCTTCATCTCATTTTCGGTTTTTTTTTCTTGCTTTGACTGAGGCGACGCTAGCGTCACTCTTCTCTAACTAGGGCAGCGCTAGCATCAGTACTCCTCCTTTCTTATGAGAGGTTTTAGGACCAATGTGGACCTCATTTCTTATTCTTTTGTGATGGGATTCTGGTAGTAATATTGATACTTATATGGGTGAAAAATCCCTCTATTGAAATATATTACTAAGATGAGAACAAACAGATGATAAATAGAATTTTACAGAAATCCCAACACCTTAAACTTATCTCGAACTACCAGCCTTGTGGGACCCACTGATCCACCTGATCATAGATAAGGACCAGCCATCTGGCTGGACCTAGATGAGCGACTAGGGTGGCCCTTGTCACTTCCCCAAAAATACAAGCAGGGGATAACGTGAAAAAATAAAAATAAACAATTAATTTCTTGTGTTTAATACAATACAAGCTCCCAAATATGGACCCACAAAATTTCGAAACATGGTGAGTCATAATAAAATATTTGCGGAAGCATTAAATCAATTGGTATCAATATTCAAAATCAAACAAACACATAACTAGATGAATATTTAAGGTTAAAGTTTCTAAATAAACTAATCAACAACTAAATATCTTATGGAATTAAATAAACTAAAAGAGTCTAAGATGCCGATATCTCATGCGCAAATTCAAACGGCTCTGTATCCATCTCCAGCTTTCCACTCGGGTTCATCAACTGGCTCAAACGCTTAAAACGTTTAACCCTCCTCCATCTCCCCGACAGGGTAAGGGTTAGTACCTACGCACCAATAAACAAGGTAAACAGCAAGTACGAAAACATGATTTATAAATGAAACACAAGATCAATAAGAGTAATGACAGGTAATGATCATAAGAGAATAGCAATGTGACAATGATGAAAAGAACATATAACCTAAATCCAACCTACACAATAGAGCAATACAATAATCACACAGCAACAATGTCACTGCTTTGGGTGGTCAGCCCTAACTATCTCAATCACGTCGGCAGTCACAAACCGATCAATAATTCGGAATACCGGTCAACAATCAATTCGGATATTACAGTGTCCGCACACATCGGTGATCAGCCGTCCAATTACAACTGCAGTCATTCAATTATAACATAATCAATGTACATATATATACATATTATAATAGAATAAACCTAGTGACTTGTAATGCTCTGATATAGAAACCTAAGTCAAAGTTAAGGGCAGGTTGCACAATAATCCACAATCTATCCCGATAAATCATTCAAATAATTCTCTATAATATCTCAATCAATTGCCAAGCCACATCACGATCCATATCCAATCAACATAAGATATGCAGCTAATAGACCAATATCAATCTCAATCATGTATGCAAATTCGAAGATCAAGGAATAATCACAAGCCGATCCTATGGTCAAACATACGGTCTCGTACCCAACAACCACATGAATCTCTAAATAGATAAAAGATCAACACATCCCTTCTCAATCAATGGTGCATAGACCCAATTAAGGGTTTTCAATAAAGATGGGTTGAGCTTGAATCCACTAGGATTTCCTCGAGGTCATACGAAGCACTAAACCCCATGCTAGTAAAATACCGTGTGCCCAGACGGTATTTACTCAAGTCCAATGATTCAATTAATAAAGTACAAATATATAATTTTAACGCATTAAAAATCAAAGATACCGTTCCAAATTAATTCAAAAATAATAATGATAAATAAAAATCTTAGTTTATTATTTTAGAAAAACTAAGGACCCCATCCAAAATATTTTTCACATTTAAAATAAGCCAAAGGGTCTAATTTGGATTTCATTAAAGCTAACAGGACTTCTTTCTAATTTCTAGAAACTAATGAGGGCCATGGTCAGAACTCAATGTTGTATCATAATAAGACTCCCTTACCCAAAACGTGCCCAGGTCAACTCTAACTCCCATTCTACCATTGAATATTTCTTCCACTGTCTTCTTTTATTTCCAATTTTATAAACATAGGGGACAAGTTGCTATATATATAATATTATAACCTATGACCTGCAAGTTTTAGTTCTGTCACAGCAGAACTTTCCTCCCTAATATACGCCCAGGTCACAACCCACACACAGGACCTCGTTTCTAGACGAGGCTCTTAACATCAACAGCAACGGAGTGGGCTGGCTAGTGGGCTCCACTGGGCCCCGCCCCTAGATCAACACACCTACAGTATCGCCAAAACAAGTTCGGCCATGAGAATGGACCTGGTCTCTGATCAAATCATACAATGGGTCCCATCTCAAATAATAACAAAAAAGGATACTCACGCCCCCAATATTCGAGCCATCATATGGTGGCCATATTGTCTCATCACAAAAATAGAGAAAACCAAACCTTAGAGCATAAATTGGGTTTCTACATGCATGAACACGCAAATCAATAAAAAATACAAGTATTAAATCTACAAATTATGGTTAGGTACTTGCTTGATATTTGCGGTTGAAGGAGACGGTATAGAATCCTATAGCCAAAGCCCAAGTGATATCCCAGAGAAAAGTTGGAAGAGAGAATTGTGTGTGAAAATAGAAGAGTGTGGTGTTGTATAAATAAAGAATAGGAATAGGAGTTGTAATCTAACTTAAATTTCTAAAAAGAATAGAGTTTGGAATTAGATAAGAGTTCAGGTTGGAAGAGATAGAGAGTTTTAGTCAGAGAAGAACTTCACGTACTAAACTGGGCCTGGGTTAACTATGGGTTAAGCCACCTGCCCAACAAGTCTAACTCACCAAACCTAAGCCTAACGTGTCCCCACTTAGACTAATTGCGCATTTAACTAAAATACAATCAATTACATATTAATAGTAAAATAAATAATTTATATAATTAAAATAATCAAAACGTCACAACCCTGGTCCAGGTGGATCGGTCTGCTAGGGGCCCACCATCCATTGCCCAAAATGACAGGGGCATGAGACGACCCCTTTTCTGAAAATGATGAACAGTGCCCTGCGATGTTTGGTTTCTTTTCATTTGTGAAAAGTTCTGATCTATCTTTACAATAAGAGCCCTGGGTAAATCCATTATTTCCCATAACACCTAATATGGTTTATTGTACAAAGAATTCAAAGTAGTAGACCAGATATGCAAACTGTTTAGCTAGAGATGGCAGTGTATGGCACTTTATGGATTCGATCAGGCAAACTGTTTGGGCAGAGGTTGACCATTTGGGCTAGGGTTTCGTGAGTGATCTTGCTGGCGACGCCAATGGCGAGGCCGGAGTCGAGTCGAGGAGATGATGGTGGCTGCAGTGGGAGGTTGGAAGGGGAGATGGTGGCACAAGCATGGATGCGGTGGAGGATGCGGTCGCTGCTATTAGAGGAAGAGGAGAGGTAGGCGTGGAAGAGGGTTATTTTGGAAGGGAGGGAGTAGATGATGGGAGGATCCCCAATTTAACCAATAGAAAACCTAATTCGTTGTGCCTCTTCAGTCATGAAATGAGGAGTAACGCTAGCGTTGCCCCCTGTGAGCAAAACTAGTGTGAGCAAAACTACTGTCGCTACCCTCAAAGTAAAAAAAAAAAAAAAAAATGAAAAATGGGATGACGGACTCGGTTTGTAAGGTCCTAACTATGGGGTACCTATTCATGCAACAACCATCCTTCGAGAATTTTTCCGTAAAATCCTCTAGATTCTTTGAGATTTCCAGTTCAAATAGAGAAAAAAAATACTTGTCATATTTCAAAACTTGGAGGAGTGATCCAGTGTGCGAGTTGTCACTAGATCACTGTGAGCACCTCATTGTGGGGTCACATGGGGGCCCACATCGGGATGAGAATTGAGGGGATTGGAAGATTTGATTGTGCCTCCTTCCCTACAATCAAACGTGGGGTCAAGTCCTTTTGAATAGGTACAAAACCCATTGATCCTGTGCAACTTAGAGGGCTTCTATTGTTGGCGCATTTGGATGGACTAACAATGAGCCTCAATGGACCACACACTCAGATATACACCAATAGCCCGATGCACTTCATCAGCCACTACACCAAAAACGGGAAATTGGAACGGATTTCCGTTCCTGATTCGCCCGTTCCTAATCTGTTAAACCATTCTCAAACCGTTCCAATTTCCTATTTTTGGAACGGATTAACTGATTAGGAACGAAAAACAGGAAATTGGAACGCATTACCGTTCCTAATCCATCCGTTCCTAATTCGTTAAACCGTTCCCAAACCGTTCCAAATTCCCGTTTTTGGTGTAGTGAGCTTTTGAAAAACTTATATGTAAAAGTTGCATATAGGGAAATATATCATAAAAAGAAACGTTGTAATGGTGAAATTGTTATTTTATATACTTTATTAGTAAGGTGAGGTGAAGAGTCATTTCAAAACATAATAAAAGAACAGGGGTCAAACAAAAAGTGCTATATTTCAAAAAACACCTATACATTTAATAATAAAATAAAAAAAATAAAATAAAAACCTCAAAAGTTACTTTTTTATGCCACTAAATAAGAAAAGGCCATCACTTTTTTATTTGAATCATTTTTTATTTTTTTTTACCATTCACCTCTCCTCACTCTATAAGTAAAGACCTCTAAGCCCCTATTTGGCATCACAATTCTTGCCTTTATTTTTTAAAATCTCTAAACCGGGTAGAGATTTTAAGAATATAGGGTTTGGCCGCATTTGACAACCTCTTTTTATTTATAGAGAAGTATAGGCAAGGCCTCTATTTCCCACAACCCTCCATTGATAGCATGCAGAAAGTAGAGGAAAACAAGAAAAAACAGACGAGTGAACATCGTTTTTGCCCATTCACGCCCCAGTTCGATTTTTTTTTTTATTCTTGCTCAGAATCTAAGAGTATAAATCCATACCCAAACCATTGGAAATGATCACAAGATCAAATATGGCTATGACACCAAATTTCAGCCGTTAGATCATCACCAATCTTAAGATATATGCAAAAACCGTGCCAAAGGTTGTGATTTTTTGAAATCAATGGGCCCCAAACACAAAATCCACACCTTTAGGTCTATTTGGAAGGCTGAAAAGGCTATGTGGTCAATTTTCAAGGCTTGATACCTTGTGGATTTCGAGATATTTACAAAACAATATTAGGAATTAACGTATAATGCTTAATATTGTATTTCTCCCTAAGCAGTCATGTTTTTTCTATTTTTTATTATTTATGAGAGTGTAAATCAAGACCCAAACCGTTAAAAACGTTAAAAAGAAAAAACACGACCATGACACCAAATTTCAGTCGTTTGATTATTACCAGTCTCGAGATATGTGCAAAAACTGTAAGATGATGGTCACAATTTTTTGGATTATGTGGGCCTTAAACACAAGATCTAAACCGTTAAATATCTTTGAAATGTTGAATATGGCCATATGGTCAATTCTCAAGGCTTGATACCCTTGTGAATCTCGAGAAATTTATAAAAAAAACTTTCAACCATTGATATATAAAAGTCTATTTTACATAGATCTTTGCATTACCAAACACTTCGTTTGAATCTAGCCTCTTTTTTTGTAACTTTTTTTTTTAATGGCGCTATTTTAATGTGTCTATCCAAAAAAAAGTAGAGACACCAAACAAGGCTTAATTATAAAAGGAAGTGGGCCTCCCACTAATTTTTCTTTTTTATTAGTCATGCTTTTATTCGACGTTACCGTTGGAGGAAGCAATCACACCCCAAGAATAAAAAGTATAGGACGGTAGGAACAAGTGCAAGCAAGACTATCATTGATACTTACACATAATATCAAAATAATTAACAAATTTAAATCCACTTCACGTGATTACAATCAAATTCAAGAATTCACAAAAAACAAAAACAAAAAAAAAAAAAGGAAAAAAAGGTACCACTTTTTTTTTATCTATCGATCACTCAATATCAAGAACAAAATAATGAAAGAATTTGTTTCCTATAGTATTTTCTCAAAGCTTTTGTGTAATCAAGCAGTGGTGGAGCGTTCGGCAGGAACACCTTGTGGGAACCGCTTGAAATCAGTGCAATAGTTGTAGATCATGTAGTTCTTCTGCACCCATCTCAGCCTCTCTTGGCTAGCGGAGTCCATCTCCTGTGTTAGCCATGCACCATTTGATGACTGAGAAGAGGAGCAGGAAGAGGCTCCAGACGACCAAACGCAGGCATTAGCATTGTAGCTTTTGTAGGAGGCAGAAAAGGGGGCTTTGGACCAGTCGGTTTTTATGAGCCCACCCCTGGTAGCCCAGTCGTCCGCATTCCACAGGGTCGAGTACATCCTCATGGGCTGGTTCTTCGGAAATAGCACACCCTTGGATTCCTGGTTCCTGAATTCTCTTATGGGAATGCCATCGATTGAGAATCTGAAGCAAAAAGGACACAAGAAGGGAAACAAATCAATACCCATGCTAAAAGCTTCCCTGTCCGATGATAAAATGGCCCACTTGACATGTGAAATGCACTAAAAAAAAAAACATGTAGGGTCCAATAATGACCAATGGACTATAGAAATAGTCCCCAAAAATGAGTTCTCTTGATTGATTGGAAAAGGAGAAGGAGAGGAGGGCTTACAGGATGTGTTGGGGATTCCAAAGGATGGAGTAGGTGTGGAAATCATTGGTGGGGTCGAACCAGAGATGGAACTGCTGCTCTCTATTCCCTTTCCCTTGTGTGAACACATTGGTGTGAACTGTGTAAGGGTCGCCACTAAGGTTGCCAAGAAACTCAAAATCAATCTCATCCCACGTCGTTCCTGGAGCTTTAAGCTGCAACCCCGCAATAAAAAATAAAAAAAAGGTCAGAAATCAACCACAACAATCAATACCCAATAACAAAGTAATCAACCCAAAAGACCTGACTAGAGGAGGAAGGAATAAAAAACACTCACATAATATGTAGTCACAGTCCCTGCAGAGTTTCCAGGGATGAGCTTGAGTTGCATGTCAAACTTTCCAAACAGATACTCATTCTTGGACTGGAGGCCAGACCCAGAGGTCTTGTCAAGAGATAGGGTAAGCAATTCACCATTGTTGAGCATTTTACCTCGACCATCACCCCATGTAATATCAACCTCTTGGTCCCATTGCAGAGGCTGCCAACACAAACAATACGATCCTAACCATAGTAGAAGAAGACATAGCAACCAAATGCCAGAAGATTTTAGTGAAGTGAAAGGAATTGAAACTGAGATTGAGATGCGAGATTGGTGTTTGGAGATGTGTGAAAGAGTGAGATGGGAATGTGAGTATTTATATAGGTTTGTGACTTGGGAGAGAGGAGTGAGGCGGGAGAGAATGAGTAGAGGACAGCAGGGTGCAAGCTGGAGAGTTTGGGGATTAGATTACAGGGTAGAGCATGACATTGACGCGTTGCTGGGGGTGGTAGGATAGTGGTGGACCTGGAGGGCGGTGGGGGGGAACAGCTGGATATTATGGAGCCTTTGGTTGTTAAGTAAAAAAGGAAGGGGATCAGAAGCTACGAACGTCAATTTTATTGAATATATAGAAGATGTCACATGTACTTGAGTGGGTATGTTTTGTAAAAAAGTACTCTGGGAGCGCAGTCTAAATCTAATAGCTGATGACAGATTTCTTTCCAGAAGAACCGCGTCCTGATGCGAGTGGTCGAGTTATGGGGGCCTTATCCCCAACTTGGATCTTGATTCAAAGTTCATGAGACACAAAAGGTGATTCTGCCTTCAACTTAAAAAAAAATAGATGCAATTCTGCACTCGGAATAAAATATATATTAACTATATTAGTTTAATTGGATGATAGAGCTTAAAAATAATAGTTTTAGAGATAGAAGTAGGACTAGTAAATGATATATGATTAGAGTTGAGTAAACTCTCAAATATGAATAAAACTCAAGTTGTATGTAGGGCTTTAAAACCTGTGCGCGCGCCTGTGGACGTAATCTTTATGTATTGACAACCTAAGGTCCGAATATAGTAGGATGCAAATCTAGATCTGATTTTCTCCCCAAATTAAAAATAGGTTTCATACCCGCCTTATTTGGACCTCGAGACTTCGGATACTAGATAATTAGTTTAGTTTGACTTGCTTCGATAATGGTATATATGGTATAGTTTTAGGATTTCTCCATCTAAAAAAAAAAGATTTACTAAAAAGACACTTAAAATTGATCTCTGCACAGTACTACTATCTACACTACTCACCATGATTACTCTCTACACACCCTATTCATCACAAAATACCCTACTCTCTCAACTTCTCTCTACACTCCCTCTTCTCTCCCTCCTTGCCTTTGCCGTTTCAACTCCCGTCAACGAAGTTCCGTCTTCCGCCCCTGCACAGGGATCGATCCCAGACCGTTTCCTTTCCTAGCCACGGGCCAACTCAGCAAACGAAAAGGAAAAAAAATAGCCTCTACCCCCAATCAAAGTTATCTAGGCAGAGTCCAGCTGCATAGTGTTTTTTTATTGGACTCAATTTGCCATGCTGTTGCTGGCTCTCATACCTTTTTTTTCTTTTTCGGTGAAGGCGGGCTCACATACTTGGTTGGATTTTCAGGTCAGATTTTGGCCCATGCAATGGTTTAGTTCCATCTTCCTTCCTGGTACCTAAACCATGGGACCTGAGCCAACGTCTCCTAGGGCTCCTCGAGATGATCCAACCCGGCAATAAATATTTAACAAAAAAACTGTCCATCTATAGGAAATGGGCCTGGCCTGGCCAAGAATTTTGGGTTAGCAAGTTGAATTTGGGCTTTAACACTTTTTTTGCCTGGGCCACATATCGTATCATTCCTTTTAATATGTTGGTTCCACATTTATTGTCTAAATGATTTTCATCATCTTGTAGTTATATGATATAGATGGGTATCTTTTACCTTATTACCCAAACAACTTAAGTAGTACCCAATACATAAAAATTGGAATGTGCCTTATTTTAGGCCTAATTGACTAGGTCTGGGTCTAGGTCTACATGTCTTTGGTTGAACTCGGGTCTCAGAACCTAGGTTTTCATTTCTCACCTTTCTATAGAGGAACATTGTTGACCCTTTTTATTTTCCGGCATTGGTCTTAGTTGACACTTGACAATCTCATTAACACATCAATAAATGGAAAAATGGGCCTGGTTGAGAACTAGGGGTTGCCCAGTTTTGATTGAGTATTCCGCTTCTCACCTAACTATCTAGGGTTATATCCCTTGGTCCCTCTTCCTACGAGAGGAAACTTCTTTCCCTATATAACAGGGGTTTCTCTTCCTCGAGAGTAGGCTTCTTTCCCATAGTCGGGACTCATGGGCTTTGGGCCCCTTGGCTGGGGTACCTAAAAGAATTTTCGTGTCATGTTGGTGAAACATGCATGCATTCACAACCTTGCACCTAGACCAAACATTTTTTTTATTAGGGTCTTTATTGACCCTTTAATCTCCATTGGGACCAAGTTCACATATTCAATTAGATCAATAAATGGATCGGGTTGGACAACACACTCATGGTTGAGTGGTGTTGGCATCTAAGTTTTACATACATGCCCAGGATCGAACCCTAGGTACTCAAGTTGAAGTATAGTACTCTTGGATCACTCCCAACTGGCAAAAAAAAAAAAAAGGTTCGGGTTGATGAAGCATATACATATACCTGAACAACCCAACCCATTGCCACATGTAGGAGTATTCATGGGCTAGGCCAGCCGGCCCAACCTATGCAGAGCACACATTGGGCTGGATTTTGGCTGTGGTTTAGACTTGTGAAATCGAGCCGGGCCTATGTTATAGCTGATAGTTCTATGGAATTATGAGGGCTCAAACCCTTCTTTAAAAGTATAACCCATGCATGTGATGGGACCAACATATTTTGAGTTTTATCTAATTCACCAGATATTTTAACTTTAACCTCGTACTCCTGAATGGAGTGTTTTGTACTTATTCTTATTTTCTATGGTTAGTCATTTTTACTATGTAATCCTGTGAATGGTGGACCGGAATTTTCATTTGGGTAATGCAGGCAATGTTGAAGTTAAACGGTTAAATAGTAAAATAAAACAAACTTATAGTGTTATTTAAAAAAAATTCTCCAACCTTGCGGGTTCGGTTGCACCCGCATGGTTACATGTAGGTCCGCCCCTTTCTCTTCGCACTACAAGAAAGGATGAATGTCAATCACAGAGATAACAAAAATAAAATGGTTATGGTGTGTATCGAGATTTCTCTATATATTACTTTGATCGGATCATCCTTACTCTGTATTTAGGCCTCAAAATGTAATAGTTTTATAAAGATAACTCGTTTTTTAACTCAATCAAATAGTAGATGAATATCGAACAACGATTAGTGTCAATGGAATCAATAGGTCATTGATGGGGCTTGTTATATGGTATTTGTTGTTTTTTCGTATTATGCAAGGTGCCTTGTACTCTTTGATTAGATAGAGGCAGCAGTAGTATTTTATCATGTTTTGGGAGCGTTTGTGGATATTTGATGTAATCTTTATATACCATCAAAATTCTTGTCTTGGACGTTGTTTGGATGGATGGTGAAGTGAAATAAAGTGAGGTAGAGCCTCTATTATCCAGATAAAAAAAGACTACCTATCATATTAAAAGGTACACAAATTTAAAATTTCCTTCATTTTTTTTCAAAAAAAAAAAACTCATTTCTCCATTGAATGATGAAGAAATATCTTCTTTTTAGACAAAAATTCAAAAAGACCCCCATTAAGCTACTAAAAATAAAAAACCATCATAATCCTTCATATTTTATTCTCTAATAATTTGATGCTTCACCTGATCACCTCACTTTACTTCAATTCACCATCCATCCATCAGGGTAGTTATTGTCGAAATTAGAGATTCTGTTGGAAGTGAGAGCAAAATCCCAAGAGAGCTTTATAATCCCTTTTTTTTTTGAGCTCGATCTCATCTGTGGATGTGGGCACATAAAGAAAAACAATTAGATCTTATGTTCCTTGGTTGTTTTGCTTTTATGCTTTTCTTCATTTGCATAAGACCCTAGATCATTTTCACAACATTTAGTTTATGCATGAATTATTCCTTCTTCTCATAAGATTTACTGCTAATGGATTTTAAAGGGTTGACCAATGACCATAGGCATCACCTACATAATTAGCAAATATGGCCAAGTTCATGCAAAGGAGCTAGAGTTGGGCCCATCAGTTTTGTGGTCTATTGACACCCCTTCCTCAACGTGAGGGAAGTCTGTACTTGCTACAACTCTACAAAGAGGGAAATAATCCTGCACTTGGACAAGCCTGGAACTAATCAGCTGTACTTGGCCCATTTTGGCAGTAAGTACTCTCTGAGTCTCTGGAAAGATGGGCCTCTCTCTAGTTTTATCCACTGGCTCACAACTTTTGCTTGATAGACCCATAAGTAGGCCGCGTGTTTACTTCTAATCTTGATCATTGGCCACTTCCATTCAACAGTCCTTTATTACATACATGAGGGATTAAAAATCAGGCACCACCCTTTGGTAAAACTCTTGTAGGAGACTCCGACACCTCATTAAGGGTTTTTATCTCGAATATCAAGATTAGAAAATCCCCAGTTGAGAACAGCTCGTTACCTGAGTGCTAAGGAATGGCAATTCTCACCTAACTGCCTAAACTTCGAATTCTGGGCACATCACTCTTCCCTTGTTTGCGAGCTTCCTTTCCCAATTGTATGGGCTTTTTTTCTGCGTGTGTGGGCTCCTTTCCACTTGAGTGAGTTGTCTTTCCGTGTGTATATGGACTCTTGCTCGGGTCCCGCCCCCTTTACTGGGTTAGGAAAAACTAAAAATAAAAAATCCCCTTGCTAATTACTGGCCTCGTGTTGCTGGTTACTACCCTTGTGTGGGAATTCCCATGGGAGAGCATGGGCTTGTTATTAATGTGTAAACCTTGTGTCACATCCCAATCCTTAATCACCCTGGCATAGGTAATTCCCGAGGTGCGACACGCGTACTTCCGTAATATTACACCTGTATAGAACCAAGTACAACATTACAAAGGATGAGATTTCTTCTTTTCCACTTGTGAGCCTAGCTCACTAACTTGTCAATCACATTTAATAGTGGAAGCATCTCAACAACACCCATTAGATATTATTTCATTGAACAGTCCTATTTACAAATAAAGTGTCAAGTTTATACAAAATGTATTTACACATTAGAACCAAAGTAGGGATTACAAAAAAATCACCCTGAATGCTATCCAAAATATTATCCACATCTAATTCATGAATCCAACTAGTGTGACATACACAAAAAGAAGTCAGTCACACTCCAAGTAAAGCTCTCAAAAGAATTAACGTCGCTCCCGATGGACCGGACTACATAGGCCCATTGCTTGGCCATTCTTCTAATCCTGGAGGAACCTCTTCGGTTTCCTCCTCTCCCTACTGGACCTCCTCAAGATCGGGAGCTGCACCTGCGTCTGTAATATAAGAGTAGTATGTCAAATACGACGAATTGGAAAGCATAGGCATTAATAAGGAAATACATAATGTATCAAATCGAATTAAAAACAATTGATTAAAAGATGTCAATATAAAGTAATAACTAGACAATTGTGCCAAAATTGAATAATTCATGCTTTATAGATCATATGAAGAATAAATACACTAATGTGGCTACTACGTTGTGCTTATCCTCTCAAAAGAAAGCCAATCTAGTTGCGATGTCACCAGTGGCCTAGCCAAAGGCTAGTTGGCTACCCAGGTCTAGAGTTTCGATGCTCTAGATGACTTCTTGCAATAGTCTCAAAATATTAAACCAAGTTTATCCCCATCGGGTATCACAAGATCGAAGCTAAATAATGCCGACTCGATCGAATTGAATAATAATCGAATTTGAGTAATGTTACATATTTGTTTACAATTGAATTGAATAGTAACTCCATATACTGAATGCTTACTCAATTCAAATTTCCATCAAATACCGAATAGTCGTAAAACAGTTGTAATAACCAATTGGAAAAATGGATAATTGAATCGTAATGCAACTAATGGATAAATCTGAATTGATATCAACAAAGACTCCCAATTCCAATATGAAATGCAATAGATTTAGAGAATTCAAATATATTGCTAGCCAACTCTAATCTATGATCCATAGTCTCTCACAGTCCAATACAAGGTAGTTTCGGAAGGTCAACTATTACCATCTTGTTTAGTGCCACTTACTATTCGAAAGATACATTGAGCTTCCAACCCAACCCTCGTGGCATAGTGTTAAACTTATGATTTCCCATTAGACAAGGAAAGAGGTTAAAGGTTCCATTCTAAAGACATAAGGGTCTTTTGTGGTCTTAATTCCTTAGTGGCTAAGGTGTGCCTTATAATTATCAATTAAAGAGGATCATAGAGGGTTATTATAGGGTTAGGAGTGATCATTTACTCCTTTGAGGGGTCAAAAGAACCCCCAGTTCCAGCTTCAGGTCAATGCGAGCGAGGTTATGTCCACTCAAGCGGAGGTTCCAAAGAGGGGGTGCGCTCGAGTAGTGTCATGTTCGCTCGAGTGGACTCTTCCAGAGAGTTGTGCGCTCGAGCGGGGTCATGTTTGCTTGAGCGGATGCTCCCAAATTCTGATTTTGGGACTTTCTTGTTTCTTCCTTCCATCTTCTTCTCACACTTCTTCAACTTCTTCTTACAAAAAACCTGTGAGAATGAGCCTCATTGCTCCCTATATCACAACACATTCATGGCTAATCACATTCCCAACAATTAACTCACTAAATTAACTTAATATACATTGCATTAAGAAATAGATTTTTGTGAATCAATCAATGAATATACCATATGCAATTCCAAATCAAGCTTATACTAGCCTCTTAATTACCTTTCCAAGTCCTTTCACTAATCCTTGCTCAAAAGAACTAAAAACCCTCCAATAACAAACCGTAATCACAAAATCAAATGAAAATGCTAATGATTATGTATGTACGAGTACATAAGAGTTCATTGACTCCATTTCAACTCAAAAACACAACAAGAAGAGGTTTGCTTCATACCTTGGCAAGAAATTCAAAATTTGGGGAAGACGAGATCTTGTCAACAAAGTAAATGAAGGTGATGAAGAAGGTGAGGAAGATGAAGGATTTCCACTCTTGCCTCCAATGCATTAGCCACCACTCTCAATAGATGATTGGAAGAGGAAGAAAGAGAATGAGGAAAGAGCAAAGGAAATGGAAGGAGAAAAAGTGGGATGGTTGATTGCAATGGATGGTGTTTTAACGGATAAGAATGTCCATTTTTGCACGAAAGTCCACTAAGTTTTGGTAGTTCCAATTTGAGTCAAATGAAGGTCCACTTCTTCAACCCTTGGCCAAATGAAGTAAAACTTAATACGAAAATCAACATGCTCAACGAGATACACGCTATGAAACCAAAATAACGTGTATATGATGCAAAATGGAAATTTTGATAATTACGAAAAAGTCCTTGACTCAACCCAACCGAGTCAAATCAATTTCCACTCCCCTTCCTATGACTCATAATCCAACTCAAAGTCTAAATAAGACTAATTTATATCAAAAGTAGCTTATTTAGTATCTAAACATAATTATAGTAACTAAATTATACTTAATTAGTGTTAAACATGTTTAACTTGGGTTGGCGTGTTACACCTTGAAAAGATTGACCGGTTTTCAAGTTAAAAAATCTGCACAGTAGGACCCACACAGTGAACTTGGGGGCCTCAAAATGTAGATAGTTTGAACATCATCCTGGATGCTAGCTCACTTGGCTATGGAAATTAAAATCCCCAGTGTCATCAATATGAAAAGATTAGAAAGTAGGATTTAAGCCTATGGATATCATGGACGTTGGTCACCATAATCAACGCCAGAGTCTTTTTGATGGGCCTGACACCTTTTTGACTGCCCTGCAGGTGAAAATTTCACCATAGGATACAATAGAATGGAAGATTAGGATTAAAGGGGAGTTAAAAAAAAAAAGTGAAGTGTTCACACATGAACTCTTGCAATGAAACAATCTCCTCTAGACAACCATAAACACTAGTGTCCAAGTGATGAGGCCTTTAAAAAGTTAGAAAACTTTTTTCTCATTTTTTTGCTACAAAAAGTTAAAAGCCTTATTATTCAGAGTAGACTTTTCTTTTCGTCAATGAGACAATCATGCCATTGTTGAGAAATTGATAGATTTCGGCACCCCATATCCCAATAACAAATGGAGAATGGGGCCCACCAAGGTTCTCCATATGTTCCACCATTGCCTGCAAACATAAGTTTTGGTTGGTCCATGGAACTCTATATCCAAATTTCAAGATACCCATTATCTTAAGACTTGTTTTATAAGAGACAATAACAAGGACATCAACAACAAAATCAGGAACACAGAACAAAAGGGTTCTTGCAAAACATGATTTAAGTTGACTGAAAACAGACTTTAGTCTTTCAATCGATGAATGATTAAGCGACATAAGAATCAATCATTCAAATAAAAATCGTAATCAGGGGAAGATGTAAAAACACAACTGTCAATCATTCACATCTTGTGTTTCACCTTTGTCTGGAAGTTTGATTTACAGATTGTGCCTCATCCACATACAGGACATCTCATATGTTAAATGGATAAGGGAGATATTTCTCTGAAACGTGGTGTTTTTCTTTTCTCTGGGTGGAGGTGAGCAACAGAATTAGTAGGACATTGCTAAATATTAGAAATGATTGGTATATTTTCTTAGAAAATGGTTTTCCACCAATTAATCTTACCATATATATAATAAGTGAGAGTTTTGCGTATAAGAACTACGCGGTCTATGAAGCTACTTGGGACATTTTTTTTTTTTTTTTTATCAACTCAACTCCCATATATACACGCTTCTCATTTGAATTACCTACTGTCAAGAAATTTGACTGTCATCTGGTTGGTACTTGCCACTGTATTTATAGCCTTTCAAGGAATCACTTCTTTCACATTATTTTACCATATGATTCAACGATATAAAAGATTACATTTATAAAAAAATACTAACTAATCAGATCCAAAAGATAAGGATAACCTACTAATATCTCTAAAATCCTAACAAACTGATAATCTTTAACATTATCCCTCAATCACATGATACGTTCAAAGAAAGTATATGTGATTGTAAACATAAAAAATAAGAACCCTTTAATCTCTAAAGAATAGATAATAAAAAATTTTAATAGAAACAATCTTCATGTCTTTGGTGATTACTGTTTATATGTGGATCCATTACTATCGCAACCCGTTCCTTTCTGAGTCTGTCGGTGCAGGTGTCACACTGGATTAGATCGCTTTGATCATACAATTTTAACGAAGATGATGAGATCGTAGGGCCTTAGATCGATGGATAGGAGAAGATGCTTATTATTATTATTATTATTATTATTATTATTATTATTGAAAAAGAAAAAAAATGAAGGTGTTGATTGCAGAAGCAAGATCGTACCTGGCTTAATCGCAAGATCATCGCCGAGCCCAAGCTCTGATACCATATAAACTTTCAAAGAATAATTTCTTTCCTATAATTTCACCGTAAGATTCATTAACAAAAAAGACTAAATTTCTAAGAAAATACTAACCAACCATATCCAAAGGATAAGGATAACCTACTAATATCCCTAAAATCCTAATAAACTGATAATCTTCAACATTATATGTTATCCGCGTATGTGCAAAAGATCTAATACTTACGATCGACAAACAAGCAACACACAAGAAGAGAGAAAAGCACATGAGAAATTTACGTGGTTTCGTAAAGTGCCTACGCCCGCGGCCAAAGAGAACCCACTCTCTCTAGTATTCCACTCTACTTTCCTGCAACCCTACGTGGTTCGGAAGACTCTGATACCCAAGAGAGAGAGAGAGTTCCCACATCTCTCTCTCACATCTCTATCTCTCTCATACAATCTAGGGTTGTAGATTACATCAATATATAATCTTCGCTTTTTTTACCAAGAAAAAAAAAGCCCGGTACGATTACCAAAATACCCATGACCCTGAACATGAACATTGGCTAACCCGATGAATCAATCCGGTCAAATTAGAATACAAGACATAAAGCCAACAGTATTAAAACTCCAAAAAGAAAGAAATTGCATTCGAAAGTCATTAAATTAAGGGCCATAGATCAAAGGATTAAGATGATTCGTTCGAGTTGATATTTCGGTAGAACCAAATGTCAAATTCGGATCCTTCTATTTCCCTCTCCTTACACCATTTGTATAGCCCCAAGTCGGCTACATGCTAGATCACACCTTCATGAGTTAAAGGTTCTGAACTTTATAAAGCTCAAAGCATATGTCTCTCTCTCTCTATATATATATATACAGGGGAGTATTCTTATGCATACATCCCTCACCATAGGGTGAGGGACACTTCCCTTTTTGGGGATTTTCAAGTACATAAGGGAATTTTCAAGTACATAGGATAAGGCACACTTGTACTTGAAAATTTTCAAAAAGGGAAATGTCCCTCACCCTATAATAAGGGAGTTATGCATAAGAATACCCCCATATATATATGCATGAATTTTGTTTTTGAACTTTTTAAATGAAATTTTACTGTTGGAGAATATATCTAATTATGTGAAGCTTTTTGGCTGAAATCCAACTATGCCCAAGTCCCAATTATGTATTGAATGTATACTATTTTATCGGGGTATAACTATGTTATGAAATAATTGTGGGTTTGAATGCTTTAGTTTCTTTGAAGAGTACGCATGCATGGTCGAAATGATTGTGAGTGAAATGGAATGAGAAGAAGTTGGAGCTGATGCCTTTTGCTTTGTCCGCCCTTGTTTTCCTGCCGGACCCTACCCTCATATCATGCCTTCCTTGAATTCTCTATCTTCAGTCGTCACATCCTTAAAAAAACTCCAGCACCAACTACACCTTAACCTTGACCCCTTCAATCCTTCAATGGACGTTTAGATTTGCTTGGCCGGCTCTGATTTTGGTGGGCCATGTAAAAAATGTATTTAGCTAGAGAGTAGAGATGTAAACAAGCCAAGTGGACTTAACTGAGATAGAGCTCAAGCTCAAGTTTATCCCGTCTCCAAATCTGTAGCCAAGCTAGTAAGAGACATGAGTGTGTAAGTAAGATCTATTGCTTGAGTTGAGTCCCCAATGTAGCTAGCCAAAAAACTCAATTTTGATGACCAAGTCGAGCCATGTTAAAAGATAAAGTTAAGACGTGATCACCTGGAGCAATGAGTACTTGGACTGGACCTGATCCAGTACCAAGACCTGACCAGAAGTCTCACTGGAATGGACTAATTGACCCGATCCACTCTCTATCTTTACGAGTTACGACGAAGGAACCTTTATCCTGTGAGGAAACAATACGAACCACAGATGGAATATTACTTAACGAAAGTGAATCCTGTGAGGACACAATACGAACCACAGAAGGAATATTACTTAATGACAGTGATAATGTATTATCATACCTTGGATGAGAATTCGGCAAGTCCCAATACCAAATGGGAGCATTTATTTTGAGGGATTGAGACTTTACTAAATCGACTTCACCAAGTACCTACATTAAATTCAAGAGATTCATAAGGCTTATTTTTTTTATTAAAATTTCTGATAAAAATTTATCATGTTGGGGTTTGTTGGACATGATATGATATTTTGTCTCCTAACATTTATAAATGCTATGTTTCTTTACAAGTATTTTCAAATTTAGCCACTTGAAAGGTCTCAAATGACCTTTTGAGAATTCAAGAGTTTCAGCTCCTTTACTCCATTCTAATTTTCCATTGAACTCCCTCCTAACATCTATAAATGTTACGTTTCTTTACAAGTATTTTCAAATTTAGCCACTTGAAAGGTCTCAAATGACCTTTTGAGAATTCAAGAGTTTCAGCTCCTTTACTCCATTCTAATTTCCCATGGAACTCCTTTTTCAGTCGTTTAAACGCATTTTCTTGACATAAAATGAGAAAAATAAGCTAATAATCCTCAGTAGAGAGGACTTTAATTTTCTATGTGAAAGGTTTAAATGTGAGGTTATTCCCCTCTCTCTCTCTCTCAATGTGCTCTTTCTAATTCTTAATTTTATCACACATTCGTCGCTTTTGGTTTCCTGCATGCGTAAACTAAAAGAATTGATAATGGACTCAAAAGCATCTAATTTTATCTTCCGCGCCTTACTACACACATTAAAAAGGAAATGCCCTGGTGGGTGCATTTGCATTGTGTTCATATCATCCATGATACGTACCATATGCTTCCAAGATGCCAATAAAAACTAAAACGTCCATGTATACATTGTACATTCCAAATCCCACCTACATGTACAAATTTCTACTTATACGGTGGAAGGGCCCCTACCTGTCTGTATCATGCCGGCAAGATGCCCACCTCTGGTTCTTGTCTCTCCCATCAATCATCATACACCAAAAGCACCCAAACAACACACTCCCAATCAACCAACACCCCCACCTATTTCCCCTGCCTGCATTCACCTCTCCTCTATACTTATTTCAAGGCTCGCCCTTAGATGTTGATGACCCGGCCTAACACGTGTTAAAGACCCAAAGGTCTCTCTCTCTCTCTCTCTCTCTCTCGGTACAAAGGAAGGAAATAACCTTGAGACCTTAGTTTACATATGATTATGTGTGGAATATGGAATGTGTTGGTTTAGATGCTTTTAATATCAAAGGCATTCAAAAGCCTTCAATGCTGTTTGGTGGAGGCCTGACCGTAGACGTAGATGTATCATTGTACACTGTAAATCTCTCTCTAGTACCTTCCTCTCCCACTGACTAGTTTACCACTCTCTTTTCTTTTCTTTTTTTAAAGCAGGTGGCTCTCCTTGTCGTTCTCTTCTCATCTTCTTCTCTTTCTTCTCTTTGGATTCAATAGGCTGAGCAGAACGGGATGAAGTTGGCGGGGCTTGTTTTCCTGCTGATAGGTATGTTGGTATTGGCGAGTATTGGGTCTCTTGTTGCTGGAAGAGAAGCATTTTTTAGTACTTTTTCTGAGAGGAGAGAAGTAGAGAAGATCAAATCAGAAGGGTCGACTGTTTCAATTGCTCCCAGTAAGTGCAAGTCCAAGAAGGCTGGTTTCTGTCAAGATCTCTCTCCAATGGAAAAGAATTCTACTTTGGAGGATAAAAGAGTAGTTCCCACAGGCCCAAATCCATTGCATAACAGGTAAAGCTTGTACTTTGAAGAAACCATACCACAAGAAGAAGAAGATAGCCTATATGAAGTTTGTCTTGTTCCAAGGCTTTGTTACAGGTATTTAGAAAAGAAGGTTAGCTTGGAATCACACCCATTATTTCTGTTTTTGATGAATAGAACCCGTTCTTTTTAATTTTGGTATGGGACTGGTGTGAGATAATACATTTTTTTTTCAAGACCATTCCAATACCAAAAGTAAAAAGAAATGGATATATCAGATATGGATGTGTATAGATATAAAATGATTGGAGAGTATTGCATTGTAAATTGATTGAGAAAGTTTTGAGTCATGCTTTCTTATATGTATATTTTTTTAGCGTTTTATTGTTTAGTCTTGATTGGGACTGAAGTGGGATTATTGCAAGATATTGTGTTTTTGTATAGGATATGTATTTTGAAAATTGGAAGATGTTGTAAAAAAAATTGGAAGAAGATAAGTAGAAGAATCCTCTTAGTTGTTTAGTTGCATATGTGACACTGAGTGTGGGCTTGGCTAGCTAACATGAATGAGATTTTCCTCCAAATGCTGAGAGCAAAATCCCTACGGGGGGGATCGAACGTTGAACTCGAACTAATCAAAATTATTTCCCCACCTTGTTTTGTCTTTGAGCTGAATTACAGTGGAATTTGGTTTCACCACAATTAAACCATACCATTTGATCCTCTATTTTTCTATTTTAATCACCAGTTTTAGATGCAGACAGTATGATATTGGCATTACTCCAATTGGATTGAGTTTTGGTAAAAAGCTAATAGGAGGGACAGTAATTTTGAGCTAATTGGATTTTGTAGGTGTCCCCAGTGATGTACTTGTAAGGTTCGACCCAGAAAAGACTGAGGATTTGAATTCATCTGGGTTTTGGCTGAATCTATCTGGGTCAAGTCCAAGTCCGATAAAAACTCAACCATTCAAATCTAGCCAGGGCTATGAGGATTTAGACTGTTTGATGGGCCCAATGGGTCAATTGACTGCTCTCTAATTCTCACAGCTCTAATTTTCATCCCTTGATACGCCCGTATTCATTAATTAATTTACAGGTTGAGAATTAGTCCTTTGACTTAAGTCAATGTTATTGATCAAGACTTCTTAGAGTAATATAGGTCGTTATTTGTAAATATAAAAAAGAGAAGTGAATGTTTGTAATTGTCAGATAATTCAGATTATACGTAAGTTTTCCTCTAAGAAAAATTATAAAACCATAATAGACAGCCTTAGAACATTAAAAAAAGGAAGAGCTCTATGATTATACATCTGATGACAATCATGAAATGGCGCCTTGATGGTGTGGGCAAGTTCTAGATAGATCATAGGACGTTTGGCAAATGGGAAAGAATTCATTGGGCCAATATAGCTTGTCCATGAAGATAGAAGACTCTTGCTCAAAGGTTTTTCAAAGCCCCATTTCTACAAATTTATCAACGGTGCCCATCTTTGAATTTCAAACTGTTCTAAATGATTCTATTATGTTGTTTTATGATAAAAAATAATTAAAGGTTTTACTCCAATCAGCTCCCCATTAGATGTGTAATCACATTTAAACCTATTGATTTGACTTTTTTATATTTCAATGGAATATTTTGTTACGTTGATGTTTTGTATTTCGAACTAATCATATTCGTCCATTGGATTAGCAAGGAACCAGGTTAGTATTTGCATTGAACTTTTTTTAGCACTTAAGAAAGAAAATTATATATTCATATGTAACATCTAAAATCGAACAACGATTACACTCCCAGCCAAATTGACAAAGAATATAAATCAAGTGGATGAGCAATTTGACTGTTAAGTCATGTATGGATCAAGTTTTAGACTTCCGCACAAATTAAGGGTATCTGATAAATTTGACAATGAATATAAATTATGCTCAAGTGACATTTTAAATCACAGTGGAACAAGGTGAGACTATGGGCACGTTTGTGTTGCTTTTGAATACAAGGTGGTGAGCTATGGCTGTTGACAAGAAGACTTGATCTCCCACTCACCCTCAATTTTTGTCATTCTCTGGCCGGTTGGGGACCAGGGCGTAGCAACAAAACCAAGAAAGATGTGGTGCAGTTGGTACTCAACTGTTTGGGGATTCCCTTTATTCCGTTGATTTTGACTCGGTTATATTTGGAAGTTGAGCGAAACGAGGAATTGATCGGAATCAAGTCTACAGACAGTAAGAAGTAAAATCATTTTCCCTGCCTAGTGTTGGGATGGGGAAAAAGAGGCTGCATTGGGACAGGGACGGGAGGAGATTTAAATGGCATTGAATGGAGCGCCCAGCTTCATTGCCCGTGCAATATCTGTAATGTTTGATGCTACGCCTGCGACACTGTTGCTGTTCGTACTGACTTTACCATTTCGCTTCAGAATTCAGGGACGTTTTTGCCACCTTCCACAGAAACTTTTCAACAAGTTCCTTGACTGTCTTTCTTTCCTTCCCCCTCCCTCCCCTTCCCTTCAGAGGGTGGGTCAGGGTGCCATCAGCTAGGTAGGGGTGTAAATTGGGCCGTGGAACCATGACCCGGTTGCTGGTCAACATGTCGTGGTGGCCCAGGTGTCTTAGGCCGAGGCATGACGCGGCACGGCCCATTGCATTACCTTGGTCCAGCACGGCCAGGCCGCTACGCAACACAGTCAAAAACTTTTCACCCTGACACGACAAGGCACGGCCCATCGCAAAACCCTGGCTCAACACGGCCTGGCACAGGCACAACAGTCAAGAACTCAACCCCCACACCCCACAACTGTCCACAAACAACTAGTGGGGCATGACAATTGTAACCTCTCCCCCAATAGTCAAATGAAGGGCATTCTATATCATTTCAGCGGTTAGTAGATTTATAAATACCCCACTTATCCTCATTTATCGACACTTACCTATACTTTTACGAAGCCTCTCTCTCTCTCTCTCTCTCTCTCTCTCTCTCTCTCTCTCTCGCTCTCTGTATATATATATATATATATAGATTAATTTTCAAGATATCTTCGTACTTGTAATCTTTAATTTTTATTTTTAACTTTTGGAATTATCATAAAAGTTGTAATTTTTATTTGAATTCGAAAATTGTAATCAAAGTTGTTGTAAACTTTATTTTAAGAAATATAAATTAATTAAAGTTTTATTTTTCATTTGTAAGTTAGCATCAATATTTATGCATTTATTTTAATAATTTCAACTTTATTTCAAGTTGAAAATCCTAAAACTTCATAAAGTCCCTTTCATCTGTTATAAAAGAATTTAAAAAATTAAAAAAGAAAGTAGGAGGGGGCATGTTGGCTGGCTCGTGGGCTAGGACGGCCAAATTGAGCATAGTCCAGCACGAGATGACACATGTCATGCCATGGGCCATGTTGGGCCAACCCCTTGATGGCCTAGGCATAGCAAGGCACACCCCGTGAATTTTTGCAGGCTGGCGTGGTTTGACCGGGCCAGCCAACTAGCGGGCCATGCCGTTTTAAACCCCTAGTGCTTTGTGAATTGACAACGGCTTTAGTTTGACATTAATTGGATCTTTACCTGCCTTTGGGTTTTCATACTATAAATTTGAATTTTTTTCAAAATCATTAAGGTGACATTTGGTGAGCCTATTTTTATATCTATTTGATTTAAAGTTGATTCAAATAACAAACTGATTGAATTAGCTTTAAGAAGTTTTGCCTCTTTTTTAAATAGCTAGGAAAGTATAAGTACAATTTGTGCATTTCCTTTGGGGCAAGTTGAACTAGGTAACTTTTATAATATAAGTTTGCCTTTGTTATTTTTAGTTTATGACAAAATCTATCTATACTACTTTAATTAAGGGGCAACTTTGCCCGCATAACTTTTACCTTATAACAAGTTTACTTTCTCCTAATTGAATGGCACACACCAAATAGTCTATTTGCAAAATGGTCTTATTAAAAAGGCTTTATTTATAACAGATCTATTTGAATCGACAATTGGGCTATGCAGATTGATGGCTCACCAAGAGAAAGGAGTAGGCCAAAGAGTATATGGATGGAGGTAATAAAAATAGATTTAAATAAATGCAATTTATCTAAAGATTTGACTCGGGATATATCAGAATGAAGAAACAGAGTTCATTTAGTCGACCTCAACATAATTGGGGCAAGGCTTTGATAATGATGATGGTGATGATATTTGAATCGGTTGTATCAATAAGATAAAGCTTGCCAAAAATGCCCTTAAACTTTTGATACCTTAAAATAACTATTAGAACCATTAAATTGAATTGATATTTGGACCACCCATAATCCATATTTAAATTTATTTACTATCTTACTTTCCTTATAATTGTCAGGTATTTAGGTAGGCATCAAATGAAGGGAAGGGAGCATATATTTCTTATAGCGTTTGTAGTCATAATCTTTGAAGAGCTCTTTGGAAAAACTACTGATGGTTAATACAAATGGTTGATTATCAACCGATCTAGACCCGTATGTAAATCCAATAATTTCATATTCACTTATCATTACCTTTATGTGCAAAAATAATATGTTCACACCAATATCACCCATCAGCAGTTAAAAGTACTGTGGCGGTACAAATGTGACTGCCAATATAATTTAACAGTCATAGAAAGTTTCATTGCAGTTTTTCTTGAACATATGTTGAAAAAGATAGGGGATTAACAGTGATTGCTCAAAAGGCACACAATTTTTTTCTCAAAACTGGGCAAAAAGATGGGGGGATACATACAAAATGTCTATTGCTTAACAATGGAACTTCCCTGGCCGATTCCATTTATTTTCATGATAGAAGTATATGTATTAATTGATGTAGTGATAAACAAATGACAACTTCAGAAACTTAAAGTGCCAGTCAAAGGTACAAATGATGTCTCCCTCCCTGTTATTTATTTAAGATAAAAGAACATTTCAACAAAATATTCTCTCTCAACAAAAGTGACTTCTAAAACCTCTTACAGCAATATCCATGCATAAAATTATAAGCACAAAACCATATATACATATACTCTCTAGAAACTAGAGAAAAAGAATCATCTATCTGTTAGGCTTGTGTTTATGCATTAAAATACATGCAAATTGAATGCATAGAATTTACACCATAAGCAGTTAAAAGCGAAGTCCATAGGCCATTTTTAAAAAAATGAGCATCAAATAATATTTTCCTTTATAGAAATAGAATCAAAGGTAAATGGGAAATGAGAAGTAAATAACCAATCAACACCCTTAGTTATTCATTTCCCATTCTATTTGCATGAAAATGAAAGGTTATTCGATGCTCAATTTTTTACCTTTGGTCTTTATTTTTAACCAATAATGGCATACATCGTAAGATTTCCTATGTATTGCAATACAAACAAACAGGGCCTTGAAATGAAATTCCGGGCTAATGACTCCTCCAAAACAATGCAATATGTTTAGCGAAGAGTTTCCCCATACTAACGGCAAAGTCACTCCCTTGAAATAAAAAATGTTGTCTCACCTTAGAACACTGAGTGTAGTGTAATATTTGATCTTTCATAGATCTATAGTCTTGAATTCAGAAGCCAGGATCCACATTACTCAAGTTTATTGCTACGATGGTGATGGTGGTGGTGGTGTTAAAGGCTGATAAGGTCGTCGGAAGGAAGAGGAATTGCTTGACAGAGAAGAAAAACTTCTTGATCTAGGCTCCCAAGATCGATTTTTCACTAGTCGGCGCCTTCGCTCTAGATACGTTGGTTTCACAGGGATCACTGCCATTTCTCCCTTGCATGTCAGTATGGCTACAATTTCTGACATTGGGGGTCTTAAGCTTGGACATTGCTGCGTGCACAACAAGGCCACATGAATTGCTTGCAGGACATCTCTTTCCACAAAACCATCTTCTCGCAATTTAGGATCCACTAGATCAGTGACCCTTGATCTTTCATAAAGCTTCCATGCCTGCAAGCAAATAATAAGGAACAAATGATACATAACAATTAGCTTCTTTCATTCCTATATTGTCATTCTTGGGGTGATAGGATAAGTGAGAAGGAATGAAGTAGAGAAAGGACTCGGATAATACATATTCTGGAAGATATTGCATTTCGGATGGTAAAGAAAGATCTGTATTTTTCCTGCAACTAATGATCTCAAGCACCAGCACTCCAAAGCTGTAAATGTCGGCCTTCTCCGATAGCTCTCCTCTAATGGCATATTCAGGAGATGTGTAACCTCTGAAAGGAACATTGCAAAATAAGGTATCAATACAAGCTGTGATGACGATTTTTCAACTAATTGAAAAGAGTCACTAGTGAATGAAGGAGAGAAACAGAGGAATAATGTATTCATTGATCCAAGAACATATAATTGTCCTCGAGCGTTAAAGTTTATACATGTTAGGCCACGGTATAATGATCCTTGCCCCAAAGATAATCAAGATTGAAAGAAAATTTTATATCCAACATTTTCCTATTCTTTGTTCAACAGGAGCCATTCAATGGTCTATATCAATGAGCCTAAAGCCACACAAGATCATATGCACACCCAATATTACCATGCATATGCATGGACTCAACCATGAGTATTTTTTTTTTTTTTTTAATTATTGATAAACAATTTTAAACACATATAGTATAAAAGTGGTTAATGGTCCAAGTTAAGAATGATCAACATATTTGGTATATGAAAGTTAAAAGAATTCAGTGACAACGTACAGAGTTCCTGCAAATGTGGTGCTAAGGTAAGCTTGATCTTCAGGGAAGAACCTCGCCAACCCAAAATCACCAATCTTTGGTTGGAATTTGTCATCCAGCAGTATGTTGCTGGCCTTAATATCTCTATGAATGATCCTTAGGGGTGAATCCTCATGAAGATACTGTAATCCACGAGCAATGCCAAGAATGATTTTGGACCGGGTCTTCCAATTCAAGAACTGATCACTTTTTCCTGTCCAATCAAATTATTAGAGAAGATTATCAAATTAATTCACAAAGCAAATGCATGTTTTTGCACGTTTAGACACCTACGTCCCTAACTAGCTGAGCTACAACCGGGGACAAAATATGTTACAGCAATGTAAAGAAACAAAAAGAGCTAATTCTCAACCATTGCCAGCAAATAAAAATAAAATAAAAATAAAAATAAAAATAAAAATAAGGACGATTTATTATCCCTCTAGCTAGATTGATGAGCATTTCCTGGGATATTCACATGAAGATTTGATAAGGATTTGTACTGTCCATGCCGCTGCAAGATTCTATTTATTCATTAGGTGGGGGGACATTATGAACATGCCCATGCTGAAACTCAGGCTGGTCCATTACACCGACCAGTAGTCCACATGTATATAATAATATGAACCTTAAGCAGACTGTTTTTATCATCTATGATGACCAAGTAGATGATGGCCAAGTCTAAGATCCCAATGTAAAAAAATTACCTTTAGGTCCATTACTTGGACCACAAGTCCTTTCCTTTCCCGAATTGTAGTCATTATAGGAATTCTGTTTTCAATAGGATATATGCTATTACTTACTCAAAACGGTTTCTTAATGAGATGTATTCCATAATATTCTCTACCTTGATGGACGGTTGAGATTAAATCCAAGGAAACCCTAATTGGAAATTCGGTCCTCTCTTCACCTATAAAATAGAGTATTTCGTCCATCACAAATACTCTCTCACGAAACTCAACACATTAGGATTTATAAGCAAGAAGAGAAAAACCGAAACCATTCACCTAGTCTCTTCCTCGACGGATCACGGCATCAATCAATAACAGCACCAGACTGTAGGATCGGAAAGCTCTCTGCTTCAGGATGTCTGGAGGTATTCTTTAATTTATTTAAGATCCTATACGTGATTATCATGTTGTTCACGATCTTAGGGTTCATGTTAATAACAATATAATATGTGGTATCAGAACCACGTTTTAGAACACATGATCGTCCATTAATTAGGATAACTTTGCATCGCCATAATCAGCAAATATAGATCCGTTCTGACTCTGTTTTGCAGCAATGTATCGATCCAACTATTATGGCTTGCATGAATGGTTTATATTTATGTTATTCCGCAATTTTAATTTAGGCACGACTGTTTGATCGTAATTCATTTAAGTTTTTTTTTTTGAATTTTCAATTATGTATAAACTCCTGCGTGAGTACAAATTCAATGTAATAGTTAAATAGATCTGTAACTAGAACGTCGTATCTGGAGTGATGGCTGTTTCGAGACTGAAGATGGCGTTTTGAAGCAGTCGAAGATAAAGACAGATGATCGAAAAGAAGGACAGAAAATAGGCCATATAGTTGGATCATATTTTCATAATCATTCCATATTATGCTGATTATCATTAGTATGTTTCTTCATAATCGATGATATAATGCCTCAAAAAAAAAAAAAAAAAAGGGCCAGTATAATGCCCTATATGATATAATGCCATATAGTTGGATCATATTATAATGCCATATAATGCCCTTAAGGGCCAGCCCACGTCGGACAGTCCTCCGGCATGGGGCTTTCAGCCCCAATGAGCCGGAGGACTGCCCTCCAGGGCTCGGCCTTCTTTATCAGTACTTTTCATATAACGAATGATCTATCATAAATGCATGCGATATATAATGTTTATATTCATATTAAGCTAATTTTGATCACAAAAGTTGTATGCTTAGGGTTAGGTCTCACCACAGTGACCCTAACAATTTAACACTGAATTTTGGCCCTAAATCGTACCATCATGATGTTTTACATTACATATTGTTCAAGCGCATGAAGCTTTTAGTCACCCACAGGCGGATTCTATTCATGCGATTGAGCAATAATTACGGAGTGTTTGTTGATATGTAGACAAAAGATATCCACAGATATCTTACCTGTCCTAATTAAAAGTAACATCACTCATTTACACCACCTTGAATATGACGACCTTCAATGGTATAATGTATAGAAATTATGGTGACTACCCACAGGAGCACCTCAATTTTATGTCATATATATTCATATATTATGCATGTGTTGTCTTAATTTAATTGAAATCTTATTGTTATATCTTTATTGCAGTTATTGCACTCACTAATCTGACTTCGCATGCTACCTCGGTCACTAAGCTCAATGGAACCAACTTCTCAGAATAGAAAGAGCAAGTTGAGTTCTCCTTGGGGGTACTTGAACTGGATATGGCTCTTCTTAAAAATAAGCCAGCTTCACTCACTGAAACAAGTACCCCTGAGGAAAAGACCCTCTTTAATACTTGGGAGAGGTCTGACAGACTAAGCACTATGTTTTTTGTGAATGACTATTGCCGCCAACATCAAAACATCCCTTCCTACACCTGAGAATGCTAAGGACTATATGAAGGCCATTACAGATAGGTTTAAGACTGTAGACAAATCCCTTGCTAGGAAACTAATGGCAGATCTTACAACCATGAAGTTTGACGGCACTCGCTCAATGCATGAGCATGTCATTGAGATGACCAACCTTGCAGCTAAGCTAAAGAATTTGGGACTATCAGTGGATGGGGCATTTCTCTTCCAATTTATCCTAAATAGTTTACCTCCTCAATACGGGCCTTTCCAAATTCATTACAACACCATTACGGACAAGTGGACAGTAAATGAATTGGCTAACAAACTAGTTCAAGAGGAGGCCAGGCTGAATCAACAAGATATTAAAGTAGCTCATCTCGTTCAAGAAGCTGGGAGAAAGCAAAATTCAGGCCAGAAAAGGGCACCACCCAAATCTAATGAGGCTAGTCAAAACCCCAAGAAGAAAAAGAAGGAAAACGTATGCAAATTTTGCAAGAAACCTGGACATTTTCAGGCAGACTGCATTAAACGTAAAGAATGGTTCGAAAAGAAAGGTAACCCTATGGGTTTCGTAAGTTATTTTGAATCAAATCTTACTTATGTTTCTTCTAACACTTGGTGGATTGACACTGGTGCTAATGTTCATGTTTCCAATTCAATGCAGGGATTCCTTACGATCCAAACCATAAACCCAAGTGAGAACTTCCTTTTCATGGGAAACAAAGACAAAGCTCCAGTTGAAGCTATTGGCACTTTTCGTCTTGTTTTAGATAGCGGTTATCAATTAGACTTCTGTCAAACTCTTTATGTTTCGTCTATTTCCCGTAATTTGGTTTCTGTAAGCGCACTTGATAAAGTTGGTTACTCGTTTGAATTAGGAAATGGTAAATTCAGTTTATTTAAAAATTCTAGTCGTATTGGTTTTGGAATTTTAATTGATGGGCTATACAAGTTTCATCTTGATAGTCAACTTGCTGAAACCCATCTTGCCCTGCATTCTAAGGAAACAAAACGACTGTCATCTAAAAACGACTCTTGTTTCTTGTGGCATAAAAGACTGGGTCACATATCCAGTGAAAGAATCAAAAGATTAGTAAAAGATGGTGTCCTTCCGGATTTAGATTTTACCAATATTAACGAATGTGTGGATTGTATTAAAGGCAAAACAACAAAACACACAAAGAAAGGAGCCACAAGAAGTTCCCAGCTTCTTGAAATAATTCATACAGACATTTGCGGACCCTTTGATGTTCCAACCTTTGGAGGAGAAAAGTATTTCATTACCTTTATTGATGATTACTCACGTTATTGTTATTTATATATGTTGCATGACAAATCTCAGTCTGTGGATGCTGTACAAGTGTTCATTACTGAAGTCGAAAGACAACTAGATAGAAAAGTGAAAATCATAAGGTCAGATAGAGGTGGTGAATTTTATGGAAGGTATGACGAAACAGGACAACACCCTGGACCTTTTGCAAAACTTCTCCAAAAGCTTGGAATTGTTGCCCAATACACAACGCCTGGTTCTCCATGGCAGAATGGTGTAGCTGAAAGGCGAAATCGTACCTATATGGAAATGGTTAAATCGATGATGAGTCATGCTAACTTACCTATATCCTTGTGGATGGATGCTCTACGCACAGCTGTTTATATCTTGAACAGAGTTCCCAGTAAGGTAGTTCCAAAGACACCTTTTGAACTATGGAAAGGATGGAAACCTAGTTTACGACATCTCCAAATCTGGGGTTGCCCAGCTGAGGCTAGAGTCTACAATCCACATGAAAAGAAACTGGATCTTAAAACGATCAGTGGTTACTTTATAGGTTACCCAGAAAAGTCCAAAGGATTTAGGTTTTACTGCCCTAACCATAGTACGAGAATTGTTGAAACCGGTAATGCTAGATTCTTTGAGAAAGGTGAAATCAATGGGAGTAATACACCTCAAGATGTGATCATTCAGGAAATCAGGGTACCTGTCCCTTTACCCTCTATTCCGAAAGATGTTGGAAATCCTCCTGTTGTTGAACCATTTAACAATGAGGAAAACCCAATAAATGATCAACAACTCCATAATGAGATTATCGCCAATGAACACATGGATAATGCACCAAAGGAACCAGCATTAAGAAGGTCTCAAAGACAAAGGAGATCCGCTATTTCCGATAATTACATGCTTTACCAAATAGAATCTGAAGAATGGACAATTAAAGACCCGGTTTCTTATTCACAAGCCATTAAGGATGTTAATTCTAGCAAATGGATTGATGCCATGAAGGATGAATTGAAATCTATGGATGAAACTCAAGTATGGGAAGTTGTTCAATTGCCACCAGGACACAAATCAGTTGGCTATAAATGGGTCTTCAAGACTAAACGCGACTGCAAAGGCAATATTGAACGACATAAAGCCCAACTTGTTGCCAAAGGTTTTAATAAAAAAGAAGGCATTGATTATACTGAGACTTTTTCCCCTGTATCTAGCAAGGATTCTCTTAGAATTATCATGGCATTAGTAGTTCACTATGACCTCGAGTTATATCAAATGGATGTGAAAACTGCCTTTCTTAATAGAGACTTGGAAGAGGAAGTCTACATGAGTCAACCTGAAGGCTTCATAATTGAAGGTCAAGCAGACATGGTCTGCAAACTTAAGAAATCAATATATGGACTGAAACAAGCTTCGATGGCAATGGTACCTAAAGTTTCATGAAATCATTACTAACTTCGATTTAAAAAAAAACATAGTTGACCCTTGCATATACCTCAAGATCAGTGGGAGTAAGTTCATATTTTTTGTTCTGTATGTTGATGACATATTACTGGCTAGTAGTAACCTTGGTTTATTACATGCAACAAAGGATTATCTCTTTAAGAACTTTGAAATGACAGATATGGGTGAGGCTTCCTATGTGATAGGAATAGAAATATTCCGTGACCGGTCACTTGGTGTTTTGGGATTGTCTCAGAAAGCATATATTGACAAAGTTCTAGAGAGATTTGGCATGATGACATGTTCCTCTAGTCCTGTTCCACTGCATAAAGGAGATAAGCTTGATCTTACGCAGTGTCCACAGAACGAATTGGAACATAACGAAATGGAAAAATATTCTTATGCTTCTCTCGTTGGGAGTTTGATGTATGCACAGGTTTGTACGAGACTTGACATTAGTCATGCTGTTGGCATGCTGGGTAGATTTCAAAGTAACCCAGGAATCGCTCATTGGAAAGCTGCAAAGAAAGTACTGAGATATCTCAAGGGAACAAGGAATTATATGCTCACATACAGAAAATTAAGTCACCTACAGGTGACTGGTTATTCAGATTCAGATTTTGCTGGCTATCTTGACACCAGACTTTGCACTCTTGGCTATTTGTATCACTTATGTGGAGGTGTCATATCATGGAAAAGCCAGAAATCCCAGTTGATTTACGATTCCACCATGATGGCTGAATATATGGCATGTTATGAGGCTGCAATTCAGGGCACATGGTTGCGTAATTTTATCTCTCAGTTTAGAGCTTTGAGTTTCATCTCTAAGCCATTAACTATTTACTGTGACAATGACGCTGCAACCTTCTTCTCCAAGCATGACAGGATATCTAAGGGAGCCAAACACATGGACCTTAAATATCTATTACTAAAGCAAGATGTTAGATTAAATAAATTTGTCATTGAGTCTATACGTACAGATTTCATGGTCGCAGACATATTCACGAAAGGACTACCTCCAAAGACCTTTCAAGGACACACTGAAAGCATGGGTTTTGCCGATAGTTCTTAATTATCATTTTATGCCTTTTATTTCTGTACTTGTATTTGACATTTATTGAGCTCTTAATGCAACTCTACATTTGCTATTTCTATTCTTTTCCATTGTGAACATATTTATGTTTGAATGCATGATAAACAGAAACAGTCTTTAAACAACGACATTATGAGACCATTACGTAAATCTCCTCTTACGGTTTAGTTATGAAGGCTGTCAATGACGTAGTACATGGAAGTAAGCATGTTGCAAAATAATGTGTGCACGCCATGACTCCTCTTGACCACCGAAATAGCCAAGACACTTATGATAACCGACTAAATAAGTGTTTAGCATATAATGCGCGTCTTATGATTCCTAACATACAAAAACACTAAAGGATCTTCCTATCGACCAAGTGGGAGATTGTAAGAAAATTACCTTTAGGTCAATTACTTGGACCACAAGTCCTTCCCTTTCCCGAATTGTAGTCATTATAGGAATTCTGTTTTCAATAGGATATATGCTATTACTTACTCAAAACGGTTTCTTAATGAGATGTATTCCATAATATTTTCTACCTTGATGGACGATTGAGATTAAATCCAATGAAACCCTAATTGGAAATTCGGTTCTCTCTTCACCTATAAAATAGAGTATTTCGTCCATCACAAATACTCTCTCACGAAACTCAACACATTAGGGTTTATAGGCAAGAAGAGAGAAACTGAAACCATTCACCTAGTCTCTTCCTTGACGAATTACGGCATCAATCAGTAACAGCACCAAACTGCAGGATCGGAAAGCTTTCTGCTTCAAGATGTCTGGAGGTATTCTTTAATTTATTTAAGATTAAATCCTACACGTGATTATCATGTTGTTCACGATCTTAGGGTTCATGTTAATAACAATGTAACACCCAAACATGTAGCATATGCCTCCTTCAACCCTGTGTCAATGATCCTTCACATTTTCTAAGCAGATAACACATATTAACCATATACTATAATTGATACTAACCATATACTTTAACATCCAAACTTCCATTCTTCATGTATTCATAGACAAGAAGTCTCTGCGACCCGTCTGAGCAACACCCAAGAAGGCGAACCAAGTTCTTGTGCTGTATGCTAGTTATCATCCTCACCTCTGCAAGGAATTCAGATTCACCTTGCTGGGATTTCTCTAGGGCCAGCTTCTTTACTGCAATCATCCTCCCATCTTCTAATACACCCTGAAATGTAACAACTTCATATTACATTTCCATTAAGGAAAAAGATAATATTAAACATAAAGAAAGCAAAGAGAGAAAACAGAATGTTTTCACTGTCTTTGAACCTTATAAACCGGGCCGAATCCTCCTCTTCCAAGCTGGTTCCCAGGATCAAAATTCCTGGTTGCCTTTTTCAGAGTCCGATAATCAAAGTGGCTTACTGTTCGAAGGTTCCCGCTAAAGAAATCTGGTGCTGCTAATAAAAGTGTCAAGCATTAAGACCTATCAAGCGCTTAAATTTTGGAATATTCATTCATTAACTTGTGTAGGATATATGTTGTGTCACCTTTTAACTTTTTGCTTGGAACCAGGATTTTCTTCAGCCTTGTGGGTTTGATATATTTCCAGAAAGTAATGAGTAAGATTAAGGAGACCACAAGCAATACAACTCCACCAATTAAAAAATATAAGGCTGAGGTCCTGTTCTTTGGCGACGATAAGCTTTGTAGTTGAAGTACAGATGATGGTGAGGAAACTGCACAGTTCAAGTGAAAAAACTGTAATTCAAAAGGAAAACAAGGACAAGTATGTTGACATTCTGTCTTTGCTGCAGGTTTGTAACTGTTTGTTAAAATGTTAAGATGGCATCCGAACTAAACCATGCCCTGTACTCTTGTAACTGTCAAAAATTCAAACTGTAACCCAAAATGCAGTGACGACAGAAACCTATATGTATGAGGACTAAATATTTAAAACCCCATCCAGGAAACTATACATTTTCTTTGTGAGAGAGTGCAAGTTCTAGTCCTATGTGTGAAAAAATCAAAAAGAAAACGAATATGTTTGTGACAATACTCTCTTTGGGTAACGCCAATCCGCTACCCAATTTAAACAGAAGATACATGGTACCCCTGTAATTGTACATGCCTGGACAAATGAATGTGATGTGACATTTGTTTCAGTATTAGGATACTTCTGTAGTACAAGTTTAGTATACTATACTTAACAAGTTCATTATTTCATATAGCTCTTTTAAGCATCTTACTTTATAATTTTATCATCATCGCCACCATCACCATCAAAGTTTGGTCCAAACATATTGGGTTCGGCTACATGAATTTTGTCTCTCCACTATAGCATATCGAAAGTCAAATCTTTATTAGGTTGCACGTCTTCAAGTCTTACTTTTTAACTTAAGAAATAGTTAATTCAAAAATATTTTAAAGAGTGAATTGGGAAAACCATATCAACATCTCTAATTATTTTCAAAAGTGCAGAGTCGTATCTTCAACTACTATATCTTTGTTTGTTAGTGTCCTATTCCGAACATCAAGGAGAGGAGATAGAGTGTACTTAAGGTGTCTCTACAAGAAATCTCCATAAGGGGCCCACTTTGCCCAATCCAAGCTTTCAATTAAACTCTGCATCTGCGATTGGGAACGTGGTCGAGTCTCTCACCCATCAGAGTAATATTCACTGTTGGATCAAGCCAAGAATGGCATGGAATCAATAAAACCACTAAAATCACACCCGCGGCTATTCCCAACAGCTACTTTTGTGGAAACCCTGCCAATCGATTTATGAAGAGAGGCAAGAGACGATACCTGGTTCATTTGGGCCATGATTATCACTCACAATTCTCTTATTTCAGCCCTCTAAATCCATCAGTGGACCCCACTTTTGAGATCCAATCCCTCGTAATCACCTTTTTGGGAGTATTAGCACAGGCCAAATCATCTCTTTCTAGAACTGGGCCAATTGCCAGATTGTGTTTACAAATCAATCCAACAATGGCCCAAATCGAATATGGTTGAAATTAAGAGGAGCATAAAGAGACTGATTGGAGAGCATCAAAATCGATCAAAAAAATACAAACATCGCATTTGTGTAGCGCAATGGAAAACCAATACCATGGAAAAAAAATTCCGTTTTTCACATAAAACCAAGTGGACCCATAAAAAAAATGCGTTATGCAAAATTAGAAAAACTTATGTTATTTTTCTGTGGGCCTCTAGAACTTTGAGCATAGCAAAAAATCACTTCCACTGTCCACGCTTTTTTTTTTTTTTAAAGTCAGCCACCCTAATATGGCTCGAAAAGTGCCATTGATTTAAGAAGAATTGAGATGGAAATTTCGTGAGGAAACATACCTTGGGATGCCAAACGCCCCATCCCTCCTTCCCCTTGACACCCAAATCTCAGCCGCCTGTTGTGTTTAGTCAAAGATCAAATAGAAGATGATTTAGAGAGACAGAAAAAGTTGGAAAGTTGCCGGACACTGAAATGGTCCAGCAAGTACCCAGAGCAGAGAGGAGAACAGAAGAGAAAGGAGACCAAGTTATGCTCTCTTTTCTTTTAATCTCTCCTCTTCTTTCTGATTTGTGGAGTCTCTATTATCGAGGGGGGAGATGGTACGGCAGAAAGATGATTTGAGGAGATGAGAATGTCCGTCCCAAAGGAGAGAGAAGAGACAGATGGAATGGATGATTGCTTTGCAGGCGGCGAATTGATCCAAGTGCTGTTAATATTATTTTAGTTACTGACAGTTAATCTTTGATTAAGAAAAGGATTATCTGGGACGGCCTCTCGGGACTTGCTCTCCTCTCTTTACTGGCAACTGGAGAAGAAATGGTAAGAACCATGCCACCAGCAAAGTCCTGCGCGCACACACACACAAACACAAAAGAGAGACCGAGTCCCCATCCCCTAGTTTGCTCAGCCCACCTCTGTAAATCTCCAGTAGAGGCCTGATCAAAACTACAATCTCAACTTATTTTTATCATCTAGGAAAATTTTGCTCCAATCAGGGTCATATTGCTATTAATTTAGTCAATGCCTAAAACACATGACAAATCAGATGTTTCACAATAACACATTATTTTGTAGTAGTGTGAATTAACTCGTTGGAAGAAGAAATTAACCTTTAAAACAAGGTGAGACAATGATCTTGGTCACTTTGAATTTCATAGGCAGTTGTATCTACGAGCCTAATTTTAAGTTCCATACTTGCAGGCTCAAACATTGCATGGATTGGAACCATGGAAAGGTATGGCTTGAGCTTGTGGGTGACAGTCTGGTCCAGCCCAGTTTCAGCTCGAAATAAGCAGGGGGAAAAAGGCAATTTTGATAGGATCATTGGCATATGAACGGCAGAAAGGGTCAGTCAGTGCACAACTTGAGTTCAATGGATTAACAAAATGTAGCCATGTGATGGGAAATAATTATAGTGAACTGTATACTATTTCCATATTTAATATCCCCTCCATTTCCTATTGAATTCACTTAACACCTTGCAATGTCTAGTGAACCTAATTTTATACAAGTAGCTAATTCACACTTTGTGAGCATTTCTCTTGCAAGCAGAGCATATATAGTCCAACTATGTGAGGCGCACTTTGGCCAACCTTTGATTAGTACAGATCCTTTCAAACTCTTATCCCAGCACCCTCTGATTTAACACTATGCCCAATTTTATATTCATTGAACCTTTACTCGCTAGCTTGATTGAATCTCATAAAAAATCTATGGTTAAATTTAAAGGCTATTATAACGAGGGCTAGGATGATTTGATTGTGCTAGTTTTTCGAATCATTCTTATTCCCATTAAAAAAAAACCCATTTCTATCTTTTCTATCTTCTTACCCCCAATGAAATATGCATCCAAATAAGCCCCACAAGCTAGACTACATAAGCACAGTATCCAGTATCTGTTCGTAGGTGTAGGCGACGATTTTTCCCCCCTTGCACTGTGTTATAGTCCTAACATTAGGGCATTTTGGATATATTCAAAATAAAAATATATACAAATAATACTTTGCTCAAATAAAATAGTATTGAATAAAAGAGGGAAAGAAAAGGACCACATGATGCATTGAGAGCCTTCTCTAGTGCTTAATGGACCTTAATTTATAAGCCCAAGTTCAGCCTCCTTACCAAATGGGCGCTTATTGCGCTAACAAACCCACAATATTCGAGCCGGTCCTGAGTGGTTTGGACATATCTAGAGATGCAAACGGGTTGGTTCCAATTTAGATCCATGGTGGACCTTCAACTGGAAAAAAACTGGTTTCTAATTTCAGAATTGAAACCGTTAATGAAAATATAAAACTTGTATCGGAACCAGTTTTATATGTAAGATAGGTTCGGATTCAAACCTAGTAGATAATGATATGTAAAAAAAGATCTAGCTTTTATAATATATTTTTGAAAATTATGGTAATATGTTGTGTCCTGAGTGTGCAAATAAGAACCAAGGTAGAATTGGACCAAACCCGTTTACTTGTAAGGGCCTAAATAAGGTCAGTTTTAAGAGTCCAAATCTTACATCCCTATATCAAGGCCCAAGCCCAACGTGCAGATCTCTCACACGTGCTTAACTTTAGCACGTGCAAGAGGAGGACACCATCTTCTTGAATTTCCATCCAACAGAGAATGTCTGCTCAAACCAGAAAACCCTCTCCATCTCATGGCATTTTCTCCATCTTCCAAAGCCCGCTTCTCCTTCATCACCTTCTTCTCTCTCTCCTTCCTCTGCTTTCTCTTCTTCTTAAGCAAAAAACTCCTCCAACCCTCTCTCTCCCTCTACACAGATCTCCTCTCCCACAACAAACCACCACATCCATCCATCTCCTTCACACCTCCTCTGCAGGATCAGATATCTCCCACCCCAAATGAAATCACCCCAGATCTCGATCCGACCGTTAAAAACACCAGTTCAGATGTAAACCTCGTGACCCAAAAAAATCTAGCTTCAGAAAAGGAGAATTTGGAGAAAAGTTGCAATCTTTATTCTGGGAAATGGGTGAAAGACGATGAGTATCCGTTGTACGGACCTGGGTCTTGTCCATTTATCGACGAGGCCTACAGCTGTAGGGAGAATGGAAGAAAGGACACGGAATATATGAAGTGGCGTTGGAAGCCTTTGGATTGTGAGCTTCCCAGGTAGGCGTTTGGTTGTGTTAGTATTGAATTGGGTTGATTTGAAATAGTAAGTTCATGAATTGGGAATGATTGGTTTTATTGTAATTGTTCATGAATTGGGAATGATTGGTTTTATTGTAATTGTCTTCAATATTATCATCTAACCCTGGTTCTAATTATTTGGGTTGATTTGAAATAGTCAGTTCATGAACTAGAAATGATTGGTTTTTTGCACTTGTCTTTAATTTTATCACCAAATCCTGGTTCCACTTATCTGGGTTGATTTGAAATAGTTAGTTCATGAATTATAAATGATTGTTTTCTTTTTCTAACTCTATTGTTTCTCGAGAACTCCACACAACCCATCTTAATTCGGTATCTAACCTATATATAGGATTCCTGTTGTTTCTCCTTTGCCCAACATTCAAATGATTATAATTTTGTTAAGTATGGATAGTAAATGAGGGAATGTTTTGAATGCTTCTCTGTTTGAGTGTAAATCTGTCATGATCAATGTCGATTTATCGCAGTAAAGGGAGAAATGTGCTAGCCCACCAAGTGCAGATCCTGCTTTCTGCACTCCCCAAATGCACAACTCTTGTAGTACCAATCTGTTCTATTGAACCATCACAGAACATTGATTGAGCAATGCTTTTAAAAACCAGACCAGAGGGTGAATTGGTGGACAGACGGTTCTTTTTAGTCTGGTTTGAGCATCAGATTTAACCGGCGCAACTATGATGTAAAAAATAATGATGATTTTTATTAAATTAGTTTAAAATAACTAATGGCGGGTCCAACCGATTCAACTGCCAGATTTTACTATCTTTTTACCAGTGCCCTGGATTTGGTCTAACCAGACCTGTGAAGATACGATTTCTGATCGAACCTGGTTCAACCAGCAGTCTGGTCAAGTTTTTAAAATATAGATTTTGGGTAGTTTATGTTTTGGTCATGTACACTTAATTGAACTAACTGTTACAATTCAATTCAGTAATGCATCAAGTCACTAAATCTTTGCTTTCAGCTGCTGCTATTGCGGATGTTGGATAAGATTTTCTCTATGTGCAGTGTGCATATATGTCATAATCTAATACATGCTACAGGCTACAGCTGATGGTGGTGGATAATGTGTGGTTTTAAACCTTTATCTTAAATGTGAATAGATAAACATGCATCTTGACTCGCACAGTTCACCAATTTCTAGGCAATCATCATGTGGGTTGAAGTTATTAGACTCTGCAAAGAAATAAAATACTTGCCATGCAAAACTATTGTATTTTCAACTGCCTCACAACCCATCAGGGTCCAGTACACCTTTTAGCTTCATTATGATTTCAGATACACAGAGTTCCTCTGCCCTTTTTCAGAAATTGGAGATAACATGGGAATCAATAAAAATACCTTTCTCGGAAGCACATCAAAATCAATGCACCACGACAATACTTTTCTATTGATGTTTCTTATTCCACATTGTTAAAAGGTGAACCTGAAAGCACTTTAACAGGTTTGGAACACCAGAGCCCAGAGACTGGTGATCTCTGACTAGTTTGATTTGTAGAGACTGTTCCTTTTTTATTTTTCAGTGTCTAAAATCTAAATCTCATGACTTGAGGCTACATATGAGGTGTTTTTAGCAATGTGTAACCATTGGATAGTCATAACTTCTCTGGTGAAATGGCTCTTCAATGTTGCTAATAATTAGGGAAAATCTCAGGCTTCATGCATTATTTTTAATGATAAATTCCACCAGAACCATTGGGCTCTCTTTGGTCACATGTGATGGGCTCGCATAGGCCAACATGTCCACAGAAACCATGTATATGTACATTTGGTAGAGTTCTTTTGTTTAGTCTGAAGCATACAGAAACCCGTGTATCGATGCATGAGGTTGAGTTCTTTTCTTCAGTCTGAACAAGATATTACTTGACAGATGCTTTTCCAGAAATTTGTCGAAAAAAAATTGACTGAAGATTACACTGAGGAGAATTCCTCAATAGTCACAAAAGAATCACAATAAGCCTTTTTGCATCATTCTGATAGATGGGAGGGCACTTGCAGAGTCAATTTTTGTTTGATGACATATCTGAGTCTGTATCAACGTGGAAGCAAAAGAAATGGAGAAAATAAAGTCTGTAAAAGGAAAATTGAAAATTGCCAACACACTAATAGGTCAGTGGTGTTGGCACCTCCCATTTCACATGGACACCCACATGCAGAGATCGATCCTTGGGTCGTTAGGAACTAGTCTTACAGCCCTTCACTCGCTCAATGTAGCAAAAAAAAAAAAAAGGAAAATGGAAAGTGATCAAATCAGATAAAAGAGGATGGTAGACCATAAGAGAGTGACTTGATCTCTAGAAGTGGGTTCAAAATTCAAATACCTTGTAAACTTTGACAAGTGATTAGTTAAAAGCATAACATATTGTAATGTTGCTGCAAAGCAACTGAATTTTTAAGCATTGCTGCGAAGTATCCTGTATATTATAGATAGATAATCATCATCATTCGTTAGCATTAGCATTTGAGCCTTAAGTAACCCATCAATATGGCGAAGATTTCTACTAATAAAAGACTATACTGCCATCCTGAGTCCGCACAGTCAACTAAAGTCAGAATGAGAGCAGGTCTCTTTTAAAAAAAAAAAAAAAAAAAAAAACTACTATGACTTTTAAAAAAAACTACTTCTGGAGTACAAACTAGTGCTGAATTTCCTTTTTACTTTTGTTACTGTCTCATTAGCTTCTTTCCTGCCAATCCAATTCGTTTGTGACCTGATTTATCTGAAGTGTGTACTTTTGTTTCACTCCTTCATACTGAATTTGTAGGTTTAATGCAACAGACTTTTTGGAGAGATTGAGAGGTAAAAGGTTAATGCTAGTTGGAGACTCCATGAACCGAAACCAGTTTGAATCAATGCTCTGCCTTCTACATGAAGCCTTGCCTGATAAAAGCAGAATGTTCGAGATTCATGGATATAAAATAACCAAAGGACGAGGCTACTTCATCTTCAAATTCATGGTAACCATGATTTTTTTTCTTAATGTTTCTAATACCCAAAACTAGGAACATAACTAAATGAGGAGAGCACAAATGTTACTGCACGGAATCTGATTTGATCCCACGGATAGTATTCTTCTTATTCCATTAAAAAAATAAGCTTTTACTTCTGGAGTCTTTGATGTTTTGCCAGCCAAAAATAGAAGAAAGAAAACAATGCTCTCCCAGAATAATAAACTAACAGTGACTTGCCTACTAGCAGTATCTTAAATGTTTTCATTCTGGTGCTTTTCAAGTTTAGGAAAAAAACCCGTCACAACTAGCGAGGTCCATTGTATCAATTACCTGGACCATTAAACCATAGATGGAAGACACCAGTTGTCTACACTAGGGCATGAGGATACTTCATGACTTGATGCATCAAGAGTCAAGACACTGTAATTGCTCTAAACATTGTTAGCAGAAATGTTTGCCAATTGCCAAAATGCTCTTCTGAATCTAACCACAACTAAACTGAGCAGGATTATAACTGCACTGTTGAGTTCCGTCGATCGCATTTTCTTGTAAAGGAAGGGACCCGTCTCAACCGAGAGGGGAAAACAAGGCCTACGCTTCTGATAGATCAGATAGATAAATCTGCTTCCCGGTGGGTGCATGCAGACATACTAGTCTTCAATACCGGCCATTGGTGGACTCATGGGAAGACTGCTAGGGGGTATGAGATCTTCTCATATGATAGTCGTTTGTTTCAGTTCTTCCATTTTGGTGGTAGTCTTGAAATAGGATGTGTTTCTCTCTGATGCCATTTTTGAACAAGCCAGGACTGAGCAAATGATGCCATTGGTCAAGCAGGAAGGATTATTTTCAGGAAGGTGGTGTTATCTATCCACAGTTCGATGCTGTTGAAGCCTTTAAGAGAGCAATGAGAACTTGGGGAAGGTGGATAGATGAAAACATGAATCATGAGAAATTGGTCTTCTACCGCGGATACTCTACCGCTCATTTCAGGTGAAAAAATTTATAGTCCCAATAACACAATGATAATGTTACTGCAAGTTATTTTATGTTGAGATTTCTTTAAGCAGCTAGTGAAATATTATGCATCTATGGCATTTTCTTTGATCAGTGGTGGAGATTGGGACTCTGGCGGGACTTGTAATGGAGAGACTGAACCAATCACAAGTGGATCTTTCCTTGATAGTTATCCTAATAAAATGAGGATTGTGGAAGATGTTATCAGAGAGATGCAATTCCCCGTAATCCTCTTGAATGTGACAAGGCTGACCAACTTCCGCAAGGATGCGCACCCTTCAATTTATGGCAGTGTCCCAAAAGAAGGAAAATCAAGAAAACAGGATTGCAGCCACTGGTGTCTCCCTGGAGTGCCAGATGCTTGGAATGAACTGATATATGCAAGCCTGGTTATGGACATGCTCCACTGATTTGGAAGAGGTTTTTTTTTTTTTTTTTCATACAGTCCTGAGCCTCAGCAAGTATATAGTTTGCTGAACCACTTTTTGGCATGTGGGCGCTAACTGGGGTCTCTTCAGAAGTAGTTAGGATTGGATTGGAAGATAGTAGCCATCTGTTCTTTTGTCCATTCCTATGTTAGATGTATATTATTGGCCACTGATCTTACTGTTGTAACCTTCCACTCTAGGCATTTTTGGGCATTCCATAATTGGTACGTGTCCTGAATTGGTGAGAGAACTATAGCTCCTTGAATTTAAAGGTTTCAGTTTACTTGAGCGTTTTCTTGTTGGGATGGTTCAAAGTTTTGTAGTATGTTTAATTTTGGGGGTTTTGACATATTAGTCCCCATTACTTTGAGATGTTTCAATTTTATGACAAAACTTCAGGTAATGTCACCAGAGTCGTTTGACTCTGGTCAACTTTCTTTTTTGAACTTTTTTGCGCTGGGTCCCATGATATCATGGCTTTTATGTAACATCTTAGAGAGATTTTCTTACAAATGATAAAGCCTGAGAAATGGTGATCAAATGTGTATTTAGTTTTCACAAAATATCAAATTTTGTATATTATAAAAAAATGAATTTGTTCACTAGTTGCAAAATATATATATATATATATTACAGAAATTGATAAATCCCATGATATATATGATGTTGTACATGATGTATATGATATATCAAACTACTCTAGTGACATTATGTAAATTTGAGTCATAAAATTGGGAAAACAAAATCTGAGGTGAACCAATATGTTAAAACCCCATAAATTTTTTTTTTAATGTATATGATGCTGTATTTCCTATGGGTAGCATGTGAAAACAGTACCTTAAGTCCTTAACTAGACAAAGTTAAAATCTTTCACGAATTCCTTCAGACACAGCAGTCTCTAATAAGAAACAAGCTAAGCTTACACTGAACCAATGGATGTGATTAAAGGAGGAACTTGATTGGTGTTGTACCAAATGGGGCCCACAAAAAGAAAGACACCTTGTTAAGGTGGAGCCTGCACATTTCCTACCAGGCCTCCACTTTATTAAGTAATGTACTCAACAATGTAAGTCCAAGCTTTAGGGTTATGTATTATTTAGGAAAAATAGATTGTGTATTATTATGCATAAAACTAAACAGGCAACTGCTGGCTTAATAGTAAGATTGGTCGACTTCTTCCTTGACATCTTGGGTTCCAAAACCCATCCTTATTGGTTGATATTTTTCAGCCATAAAGATCTTGATACAAATGAATCTGATTCTGATCATAAATCAATAAATTTGAATTTATTGCGATAATTTCGCAATAAAAGACTTTCCAGAAAGTATAGCAATAATATTGTGATAAAAAAAGATCTGGCATTTAAATTGAATTTATTGCAGTAATATCATGTTAAGAAATTTTCAAAAAAGAGATGTCCACAATAGTATCACAATAAATTCAAAACATCACGGATGTCTGCAACATTGATTCTTAGTGTGAATGATTATATACAGCTCACTGCATTACCACTTGTGAAATACAGGTAGGGCTACTCATGGTCTGGGCCAGCCCTAGCCTAGCTGAGTCTGACCTGCATTGGGCTAGAGTTGGGCAATGGTTTTGTCCCATGGCCTGTACGTGGGCTTTTTTCTGGCCCACATGTCAAACAGCTGGGCATGGACATATACATACTAAAAGTGCCAACCGAGCACAACATGATTACACGAAGGAGTGCATGTATTTTGCAATTGGGCTGCCCTTGACCCCTTTCAGGCCCATGGGCTGAATTACTCATCCATATTAGGCCCAATTACAACCAGTTGATGTAACTACTAGTCCAAGTCTTGATAAAGGAGTTGTTTAAAATGAGTTGACAGCTGCCACAAGCCCAACTTGAATTTTGAGAAATTATTTTTACATAAATAGAATTAATGTAGCCGATCTTAATATAATACACACAAGGCGTTAGTGATGATGATATTAGGCCCGATAACAAAATGTTATGAACACCCTAGCTATGGGGAACTGATTAAAAATGATTTCCCACTCCCATAATAATTTCATATGCTATCTTATATTAGGAATTATCAACATAATAGGCACCAGCAGTCTCTGATTATTCATATTTCTATGGAAATATGTTTTATCTTCAAATGGTACAGAAGGTAAAGATGTTTAGATGCCTTTATATCAATGTTCATACACTTTCTATCTCCTTGTCTTCTTCTTTCTTTCTTTTTTTTATTTTTTTTTTCTTTGGTATGTGATACATCTTTACTCTAGAAAGAGAAATGTATTTATTAATCCACATGTAATTTCTTTTCTCTATTTTCATGTCAAACAGTACAATTTAATGAAAATACAGGTGGCCAAAACCTAGAGTCTATTTACATTGAAGAAGAGTGAGCTTCACAATGCAACCCCTGTCAACTACATGACAAATTAATTCTGATAACAATTATCACTCATCTATTCCGTACTTAAAATAAAGGAAAAGGAAAAGGAAAAGGAAAAGGTAAATAATACAGTACAACAAGTGGGCCCACTTCCAATTATAGGAAAAATGAACCCAGTTAAATGATTGCAATTTTGGCCAATTCAACCTTGATGAATGGTTGCAATTTTGAATAAAATAAACATTTTTTTAAACATGGGCATCAGTCCATTTCACAAAAGAGGGCACAAGGTTTTAATGATTCTCCTTTCCAGGCAGTGAAAATTGTATCTAATCATCAAATCCTCCCAGGCATTAACAGAATTTGCCAAAATGCAACTACAAAGCTTTTCATTTGACTATATGACCCTCCAAAAACATTCTCCTGCCTAGGTACTTGGTTATAACATTATAACTGCTTGGTTTTCTACATGAAGTTGCGGATAGAATAACCCCGAAAGGGATGGGTACGTTGAATCAGTACAGCTTTTCAACTGCAAAGAGAGAGAGATGATTCTTATAATTCTATTAACACCAGGAGTTAAGGAGCAATTTACAATAATTATGTAGTAACCTTCCAATTAGTCATGGAAGAATTCTCCATGGCACCAAAGATTTCCGTCTTTGCAATCTTCCCATCGTTCATTGCCACCCTCTCGCAGGATGGACACACACTGATTTTGGTCGCCGCAGCCTTATGGAGCTGAATGTAAAATGGCGAAGTGAGCTTAATCGACTTCAATTCCTGCAATTCCTTCTTCAATCTCCTGTTCTCTTCGCTCAAACTCTCGCAGCATCTCTTCAAGAACTCGCAGTCGACCTCCATTTGCTTCAACTTAGTCCTGCAGTGCACCATATTTAGCATCTCAACTGAAATGAGAAAAGCCCAACAAATTTTTTTTCTTGAGATTTATTATAGGACCCAAAAAATAAAAGCCGTCTTGAGATTACAATTACAGGGGTGTTTTTGAGGGATCAGAGGATTTTTTTGATAGAGAAGATTTCGGTTTCATTGTTTGGTGTGAGCATTTTTCTCCCGTAAAAGGAAAAAAATAAATTAATTTTCTTTGATAGATAGGATTTCAATTTTTTATGTGAGAGATAGGAATGCATGATTCCTCTCTTTTAAATAAAAGTATAATATTAGAAATCGTAATCAGAATCCTCTCGTTACACAGACAAGTCTTATTTTTTTCATACCTGGCTCTTCTATTCTGAAACCAGACTTCTACTTGTCGGGGCTTCAGATTCAACTTCTCAGCCAATTCCTGCTTCTCCATCTGCATATATGTATCCATCCTTTAGCATGTTAATTCAACACAAATTAACCAGATACATGCATAACAATTTATGCATGTGTTTTTGTATATAACCTCGGATAATCACAAGCAAATTCATGTATTAATTAATATACATGGGGCAGGTGAGTATGAGGAGATTGGAATTACTATATGTGGGACCCACAAAAAAAACAGTCGTGATCAATCTCAGTGGACCATTACTGCCATGTGTCTCTACGTACATACGTATCCATACGTACATATATTGCCATGTGTCTCTACGTACATAGATATCACACACAGAGAGAGAGAGAGGGAAAGATCATATACCGGAGTCAGGGTGTTATGCTCTTTGAAGCTGTCTTCAAGCAAGCTCGATTGCTCTTTGGAAAGCCTTAGTTTCTTCCTTGTATGGTTCCTTTCATGATCATTACCAACCCTGCTACCATAATCTTCTCCTTCATCAGTCACCTTCGAACTCGATCCATCCACTTCTTGTTCTTCATCCACAGAAGGGAACAAGAGATGAAACCGAACAGGAGGCTTTTGTTGTAGATGGCACTTCTTCTTTGAAACCCCACAACCAATAGGCCCAATCCCAAGAACAAGACCTGTATTGCATATCTCCTCTTCTTCCATATCCTCCTCTCTCTCTCTCTCTCTCTCTCTCTCTCTCTCTCTCTCTCTCCAAAGAAAAGAAGAATAAAAAGATTTTTGGAGATGGTTTTTTTTTTTTTGTGGTGTATGGGCTTTTGTGAGGGGTTTTATAAGGAGTGGTAAGGTGGGGTGGGGGAGATAAGCGTTGGGATTAGAAGCTTTTAATGAGGGAAGGATTTCATTGATGATAAATGAATGGGGAATTGGTTTTGGGTCCTTTCAATGTGAAGGAGAGGAGAGTAAGGTCTTGCGTTGGAATTGGACACTTGAAAGGGAACAAGAGCAGAAAGAAAGAAAAGAAAAAACTCCTATTCCTGCTACAACAGAGACAGCTCTCATTTTCACATGAAGTTTTTCCTTGGCAGTTTTCAATATGGAAACGGTCATTTACTTGCCTGTGTTATTTTTGTCAATGTAAATAAGCTTTTAAACAGTGGTTTCTTAGAATTTCACTCTGTTGATTAATGGGTGTTTAAGATGATTGAAGTTTGGTATGACCCAATTGACCTCTTATTTTGACTGACTTGATTTTTTTTTTCTTTTCATTTTTTTTTTTTTTTTTACTTATGGCAAGATATATGTTGATATTGATGTTCAATGGGCCAACTTAGCACTGTGGACCATCTAGTGGGTCGGACCCCATCACAGATTGACTATGCCCCAGGAAAAATCAAGTGTAGTGGTTGTTCCTAGAAGTCTGATTAATATTCTGCCGTTGATGAGGAAGAAAATCATACCTGGGCCATGCAACAGGATAATCTGGCCGGTGATATGTTTGGGCTATGGCCCATTAATACTTGAATAAATTTGAGCTGGATTGATGAGCAAACCCATTGATTTGATGGCAGAGGCAGCACTCACCTCCGAAGATCAAATCCTCATAAATATACTCGGCTGAGTCAACTCAAGACACCTAACTTCGCCCAGATGTCAAAGTCAAAAGTCAAGACTGGGGACCAACACAAGTTTTCTAGGAAAATAATACAATGGGAAGGACAATTTTATATCTATATAGTTGTGAATGAGTCTTAATTTTGACCAAGTCATCACTGAGTCTGGCCAAAACTCACTGAGGACCGAGTTCTTCACCGAATGCTGTCCCATCGCTGATCCGAGCTGACTCTGACCGGATTTCCTAACCATACGAAACAAAGTCTGGATCCTCCGAGGGCCACTTATTGAAAACTCAAATTGCTCAAAATAAACACAATCTTATCATAATGTCACGTAACCCCAAATCTTACCCCAATAAAACCCGATCCCACCTTAAGATTAATCGCTTCAGAAAGTACATGATTAATGAATTTTTACATACGACGACTGTGTTAGTCAGTAGTCACAGTTTTATTCAAATGGTAATCTTGCTGTGGGACCAACACTTATTAAGAGTAAGGTTTGGGATTCGCATGATTGAAAAAGACATTTACCTTGAACGACTCAGATGCCATTGAACACAGAATTTCTCTGCCCCGACTCACATGAAGTCAAACACTTGACCCAGTGATCTTGACTCGGCTAAAACTCCATGCCTTATTGGGCAAGTTTTCATCACCCACAACATCATAAATCATTACATGTTTGTTTAATTTCATTCTTCTGAAGTGGAAGAAAGCGTACGTGTAATTAGAGAGATGAATTGGAGGATTTATTGACTGTTGTCTTAGTCAGTAAGTCCTGTTCGGCAACAACAAAGAAATAGTAAGATTGTTTGTCCAAGACGCGTTTGCATGATTTTCACAATGACATGGGTTTAACCTCAGCCGTTGACAATGGTGATCATGTGGTCCACCTCTCTTTGAATGTAGCCGCGTAGTATCAAAATCTCTGGGGTCAATACACGTGCTCTCTCTTCTCTTGTAATCCGTTTACACTTGAAAATTTTCCATTGACTGCTTTCTGGGAAACCTCCTAAAGTGTAGACTTTCTTTGATGATTTGTGTGCCTATGGGTGCAGTCCAGTAGTGTACTGAATCTATGTGGCAAAGAACAGGATAGGATTTAGTGCCAGGGCCTTGTGGGGCCCACCAGGGGATGAGTAAAATCAACGTTCAGCTTAAGATTTCCTAACGAGTCAGTGTTCAAATGGCTACAAATATTAAATGGGGTTTGAAATTTTTGTCATTCTACGCATCCAATCTTTATCATGAAGAACCCCTTCACATTCCCATGATTCTGGTGTTGGGTTTGATGGGGCCATGATGGATCCCAATTGGACCCGCAACCAAGCTGTTTTTATCAATATAGCTCCTATCCAGGGCCGGACCTAGGTTGGAGGTACCTAGGCCGGTCGCCCCAGGTCCGAAATTAAATCCCCATGAAGTTTTTTTCTTTTTTTTCTTTATTTCAGTTGAACCATGGAGTTTTAATGGGGCCTTGGAATAAGGGTGGACCTACGTTAGAGCGATTGCCCAAGTCAAAATCGAAATCCCCATAGAGTTGAATGGGCCTTGGAGAATACCCCACATGTCTAAACTTGTCCTCCACATATATTTAAAGATAGTCCCACGTATGTAAAGCTTTGTTGGTAAAAAAAAAAAAAAAAAAAAAACCAAAGAAAAGAAAACAGTACGGCAACACATCACTCCCTCTTCTTCAACATCTTCTTTCGAAATCCCTTCGTGCCGATTGTCGATCGAGCTGCTCATCACCAATCCCTATGTATGGTGTAGACTACGTCATCTTCATCTGCCAAACATATCTGGTATAATCCTTCTTAATCACTCTAAACCTAAATCTAAACGCTTAATTTCTATATCCTAATTCCAAAGCCTGAACCCCAAATCCTAATCCAAACCCTAAACCCTATAATCATTGTTTCATTTTAGCCCCACCCAAATGAAAATCCAGGGCCCGCCACTGCTCCTAATCACACTTTCATCTCTTCATGATCTTGCATCGTTCTCATCTTTATGCACATTAGGACCTTATACTCACCATTGAATTGGCTCATAAAAAACTCTAACGTTGAAAGACCATTAAACTTAAAGGCCGTCACATTAGAAGTTAGGATTATCTGATGGGACTGACTTTTTATATGACCCATATTTGCAAAGCAAACTTTCCATCCATCCTACGCCATTAATAGAATGTTTGAATCCATGATATATTGGCTCCTTTTGTAAGACTTTGAACGGGAGGTTTGAAGATTTTTTTTTCTCAATTAGGACTTGATCAGAAGCCGTGGAAGTGATACTGGTCCTTGCAGAGCTATTCATCTGACCCACCAACATTAGAACCAAAGATAGTTCATGTGTTTTCTACCAGTGGGATCCACAAACAATTGCCTTAGTAATCACCATTAATTATCAAAAATATGGTTCTAGGAAAAATATTGGATATTTTCATATTAGGTTTTTTTTTTTTTTCTCGCTGGCATTATCGGGAATATGATGTAGAAAATAAATTAATCTTTGAATAATTAAGAATAATAAACAAACACAAAAATATTGTATCAAATGTTCTAATTTTCTTCATTTTTATTCTTTTTTTAAAATTTCTTTTAATATATTTTTTTTATTTTCAGTGACATTTTGGAATTATTGCACTATTATTGCTACATTTACCCAAACAGTATTTTCTTGATTATGCCCTGATCTTTTCGATCGCTGATAATTTCTTGTAACAGTGTTGGCAACAAGCCGAAGAATAGAAAGGAGGTTTATTTTTTACAATTGAAAAAATAAAGGATAAAGACCAACAAGTAAAAACTAACTAGTCAAAGTTGACTAAAGTTTCAAATGTAACTTAGTCAAAGAGCATATGGAAACTTGTTTCTGAAGAAAAGCAAGTTCTGATGAAACTATATGTTCCTTGTTTACACTAATAATAGTTGGGTCTTCAGGAGATTTTTTTTTTACACTGCGTAGGTTGCCAGTAATCATACTTGCAGTTGCTTGTACTTATTCCTAATTTGGGTTCTAGTTAGAGTCATATTCACACCATTGGATGGATCACCCTTAATTTAAAAATTAAACTTTGGGTCCATGAAATATAGAGTGATTGTCAGTTATTGAAGACCAATATATATATATATATATGTGTGTGTGTGTGTCTTTTTTTGGTAGACATATATAAATATCTTAGTTAAACCTTGTCCATGATTAGACCTTTTTTATCATATGAGAGGCTGATGATCCCGAATGGACCAATGCAATGGTGAATATAGCTTTTATTACATCTGTATTAAGACATACAGATTCAGCCGGGTGATACTTCACTATGGGCCTGTTTATATCATATAATTAAATACATAGAAATTGTATTTAAATAGTTAAAAGTTAAAAAGAAAAATATATGATTTTTCAAAAATGACCATCAAATTATGCCTCTTGTGATGGAAAATGAATAAGGGGAGGTTAGAAATGAATATGCAGCTGCCACCCTAATAATTCAAATCCTACGAATATGAGGGTTGTATTTATATCACTACTTCAATATCCTTCACATTCACACCTCAACTCACGGCAATCTTCATTTGATCATGAATTCCTATGTATTTTATTTAAACAAACGCACCAGATTTGAAAATAGGTTTAGAATTGATAATAATTTATAAAGTGCTGATTTTCTTTCACAGATTTGAAGTGTTGACATCTGTAAGAAAGGGTGAAACTTCATCTTTCCAAAAAGTTCCTACCTAGATTGATGAATTCCACTTGATAAACCACAAAAGATTTTCAGCCATGTAAATGGTGCAGACAGGCATTTTGGTAGTATTATAATATGTGAATATTTTGCCACAACCATTTGTGCACATCAAATGATGGGAAGTAAATCTTCGCCCACCCCATCCACAAAGTCTCTTACACATCAAACTCCCACCCTCCTGCTGTGGGCCATCAAGTTTCCCACCTTACATTGGCAGTAGTAAAATTATGTGCCAAAAACAGTTGTATAGCATCAACACTCATTTCCTAGTCTATCCAATAGCCTTTATATAGGAGGAAGGCATGAGGTGGACACTCCATCCTAATTGAAAGTATAAAAAGGGAAGAGAATGACCCTAGCTAATGCCTGAATTATTGAGAAGAAAATTCGATTAGAAAAAGGTGTGGTCTAGGATCTGCCTGCCCATTGATTGAAGACACATGAACTGGTAGTTCATCCCTGCCCTTAGATTATGGTGAGCGATTCATCAAATTCAGTCTTTAGTAGACAACCCCAATATCTGTATGATAATGATTAGTATATCAATCCTGATAAACCCAAAAGGTGTCTATTGCTTTGACCTAATTATCAACCCTTGGGCCAAGTGCCAATTCACAAGAGAGAATGATGGTGGAACGGATTGGATTTGGGAAAAGTGGGCCCCCCATTGTGATTTTGTAGGAGTCGATCATTTGATGTCATTGCCAGCAGCCTATGATCTTTCCTGTTTGTGTATGCATAAAAAATTAGTTAGTTGATAGTTAGAACCCTCTAAAATTAGTTAGTTAGTTAGTTGATAATTAGGGTTCAGTTGCAAAAGTGTTCAATTTATTTTATAGATTAGTTTTAGTTTGTTGGCCATTGCCTTTGACTCAAGATAAGGTTGTTATAACCTAAGCAAATCTTTAACACTTCATCCTCAATCATTTCATGGGCAGCTCTCCTTTGAAACTTTAGGTGCTCACTTTTGAAAATTAAACCGTAAAATAGAAAAGTGAGAAATTTCGGGTCTGACATTGGCAGCAACTGTGGCCCATGTGCAGTCATCTCAGACATCATCTTCCCAAGGATGCGCCACACTTTCCAGCAAGACTAATGACAAACAAAAATGATGAGGTATGCCCAGCAGAATAATGAATCAGGGAGACTAGAACTTTACAATGCAAATTAGCAGTCTGGGCTGTGGTGATTCCACTATGCTATGTATCTGAGGGGCATTCACTGTTCTCTCATGTGAATTGACACTCACCCTTGTCATCTCATATGCTTTTAACTTGCCATTGGATTAAATTTTTGCGAGAAAGACAGACCACAGCTCTTGGGTCCATTAGATAGGAGGTTTTCTTTGGTAGAATAGATGGGAGGTTAAGATGAAGATATGACACTAATTTTTGTACACGAGTCCATTTTGTAGGTGTGCAACAATAGGCATACAAATTTAATCAAGTATCATTGCTTGCTGCCACGTGATTTTTGTATGGCAAAGACTCTGGATTGTATACATGCTTTGTTCTCATGTTCTTACGTGCACCATATATGGAGGGTTTGCTTTCCGGGCATTGAATATAGCCAGCTTTATACAACATAGATTTGACCTATTTGTTTGGGATCTAATTGAAAGATATCCATAACTAAATTTGGAGCTCTTCTTCATGATGGCATGGGGACTTTGGTACAGAAGAAATGCTTTTATTCATAATGGTAATATCTTAGATTCGTGGTTAGCTGTTGATGGGGCAATGACATTGATTCAGAATTTTTAAAGCACTTGTATTCATAAGAAGAATTTCAGAAAGGAGAAGATCTTTCGTTGGGTACCTCCGCCTGCAGGTATGTTAAAGCTTAACGTGGATGGTGCAGTTTTTAATGAGGCTTGAAAGGCAGGAATAGGTGTAGTTCTCATAGATGACTTGGGTAATGTGATTACGGCCATGAGCAAACTAAAAAATGAAGTAGACTGCGTGGATGGTTGAGGTGTTGAATTCTTCCATTCCAAATTTGTCAAATTTGTCTAAACAGGGTCCTCTGTTTGAGGAGATCAATTGTTTGGTGAAACATTTTATTCGATTTGAAGTTCATCATGTGGGTAAAGTAGGGATGCCCAGCTAACATTGGCATCTCAATAATATATTTCTACAAAGAAAACACAATCAAGTATCCAATCACAAAGAATAAAGCAAGATTTACGTGATTGGAGAGCGCGTCTCTGTCCAAAGGAAAAGAACTCTTGTACATTCCTCTTTTATTCCTACCGAAGGTTAGGGTTATAAGTTACATTAATATTTATAATACTTTCTTAAAGCCCTGTAAAGATCTTGATTTCAATGACCAAAACCCAATAAGCCCCGGATTCGGATATGGCTGACCGAGGTAGACCAATTCAAGATGAACTTGGAAGATGACCCAAAAACCTTTCACCAATAGCAGCTTGCATGTACCGGGAATAAAATTATAAGTTCCTCGTATAGATGAGCAAAATCTTCTTTTGCAAAGGTTACCCTTTCAAGGCAGACACCATGACTTCAGAATTAAGAAAAAAAATAAAAATCAGACCCCATGGCTGCCCAATTGCAGTTGGACAAAAATACACGCTACCAGCCTATTACTTGCATTCTCCAGTGCACTGAAGTAGCTTCATCACCCTATATTAAAATCATCACACAATATGTACATCTATTGTGGAGATACTGCTTAGTATGGTCATTAAAGGGGGGATTTTTCATGGTGGGCATTTATCCATTGTTCCAAATCTTGATCAATAATTCCTTTTTCCTGAGATATTATGGCTAGATTTTTCAAAGCTTTTTGGCTTTTCCTGATAGATATATTCAAGAGAACGTCATCGTCATCATCATTGTCATCGTCATCATAGTCTTACTCCTACTTCCAAGAGTTTAAATATATAATTGTAGAATCTCATCATCGTCATCATCATCAAAGCATTGTCTCAACTATGTAAGGGTTGGCTACATGAATTTTATTTCTCCATTTTGATCTATCTTGAACCAAATCCTCGTTACACTTCTCCAAATCTATTTTTACTACCTCCATTCATGTCTACTTCACATTAGCCCTTCCTCTTGATGAGCCATCAATCTGTATAGTCAAACTTTTCCTTATCAACGCCATTGCCGACTTGCGTTGGACGTAGAGATTTCAAGAAACTATAAATAAGAAGAATTCTATAGCTTATAGATGTAGAGATTTCAAATAAAATAGTGTATAATCCTTTCTCTCTTTTTTTACTGGATTGAAAAAAAAAAAAAGTTAGCCACTGTCCATCTCCGCAGAACAAGACTTTGATAACAACGGCATAAAGCTTTTGTCAGTGTCTCAATGTATATACTCAAACTGAAAAAAAAAAAAAAAAAAGTAAAGTAGTTGAGCCCAATCTACCTGAGACGAGACTTTGATAACAATGATGCGAACGGAGGTGCAGGAAAATAGCGGTCACTTTTTCACAAGCATAACTTTCTCATCATAATCATATGAAGAGAAGATTGGAATATAACATGAGTAGTCCTATGTGATAATGATTCATGTAAATCACCAGGAGACGTGCCAATCAATAATACACACTTTCGGCAGATACAAATGAATCCAACCGACCTCTATTTGCCCTAGATTTACTCCCTATGAAAAGTTCTCTTGTACGGTCTTATCTTGTATGATTTTGCATGCATAAACCCCAACAATCTTCACATCATATTGTTGTCATAGGATCCGCTTCTTTTGTCCTCTTTCACTTTGGCCAAGATTTTCATCTTGCCAAACGGGATATGTAGTTTGCAATATCTCTCATTGCCACCTCTCTTTTTTTTTTGAAGCATCGGCTGTCAAATAACACCTAAAGTTTCTTAGCATATTCTTAGAGTCAGTGATGGATTGATAATGCAGATAGCAAAGGTTTCTTGCAATTACATAAAAAAAAACCTAATTTCATTCTTGTCGAAGGACTGCCTTAAACAAGGGCTCGGGTTCGGGTCAACTTCCCAACCCAACTTGAACGGATCGGCTTAATAGTTCAGGGTCTGGGTTGAATGCTTTTTACTTACAAGTTAGGTTAGGATTCACATTTCTAGCCATTTAATAAAAGGATCACATTTAAGTTCAGGCATGTGATTAAAATGAGCGTACTTGAAAGTTTTTAGGGATAGCATCAATATATGATATATTAAGAAAAACTTATTAATTTGAGATGATTTAAACATGTTCAATGCATGGAGTCTCAACGAGAAGATGTCTTTCTATAGAGATTGAAGGCCCCGTAAGGAAAAGGGGTAGTGCAAAGAGGACATAGATGGAAGTAAGAAGATCAATTTCAGGAAGTGCTGCTTTTTTGGTAGATTTCAAGAAATGCTACTTATATAGGGGTTAGGTCTAGAGATGGTAGAAGAGTGAAACAGCATTCATGTAGTTGATCCAGCGTAATTGAGACAAGGCTTTAATTATGTTAATGATGATTTAAGTTTCAGTATGTGATGTATATGGTTGCTATTTGTCTTGCACGCCCAACCCGAACCTGGATTGGTCAACCTACCCGCCAAATCGTTTTCACTTTATGGTTGGATTAGGATAGACATTTCAACTCAATTAATAAAATGGTCACATATAAGTTGGGGTATGTGATATGTGTACTTGCTATTCGCCCTACTCACCCAACTTGAACCCAAATTGGTCTACATACGAACCAAATCCCTTTTCCTTGTGGGTCAGGGTTGATCCTTTTGAGGTCATGAACCGGTTAACATTTTCAACTCGATTAGTATACGGGTCGGGGTAGGATTAGCCCATATTATGTTAACCCATAATGATCATTCTCACCTCCCCTAGCTTCAGCCCGACGACTTAAGCTACAGGAACACCCTTACAATGGACTTGCGTCAAACCATACTATACTATAATAATCAGCATCATCAGAACCTTATCCCAACTATATTAAGATCATCTATATGAATTTTTTTCTACATTCCAATCTATTCTAGGCCAATTTCTTAGATGGATTACACTTCTTCGGCATAATACTCCAATAATAAAGGATAATATGACGTTGTATCAAGAATTGAAAATGACAAATATATTAATCAACTATTCACAGGATCCAATCAGATTGGGGCAGATAATAGAAGAACTGGTAATAAGTTGGACAGTTGTACGCTTGCAGCGGAACCCTAAACCCAACCAAAGATGGTCGAGCCGATTTGTGGGTCAAGCTGGACCGCACACATTTCACTACAAACCTATCATTCATTCATTTCGCAAGCTCTTAATATTTGGCTACTATTTTGTGATTGTGCAAATGAAGTAGCCTTGTGCTTGTGCATCATAGGCATGGTTTGCATAAACATGCACCCTGTTGTAAGGGTTGAAAATGGACTGGTGCCTGAATTTGAGCCTGGTCCAGTCCCTTTTTTGAGCTTGATACTATAGGCAAATTTGGGCCTGCCAACTGCTCCAGAGCATTCTGTTTTGGCCCAAATACATATCTTGTGATCGTGGTCCTACATACATACTATCAAATATGGGCTTCTTAGTTTGTATATGGGCCAACAGCTTGATACAGCTGAGGCCACTGCCATTTGGGGCCAAAAAACAAAAAATCAAACAGCTGATATGGGTTTACACCGGGAAATTCTGGAGCCCGATTTGGGCCCAAAATAAAATCACACTGATGCAGCCAATACTTCGATATTTTTAGATGTTTTTATTTGCTTATAAAGGTTTTTATTAGATTAGAGTCTCATAACCTTTTAATCATGCCCAGTAGTGATTTTTTACCTTTAAAATGGCAAAATAAGTTATTAAGTTTGTTGCATGTTTATTTGGCCAACTATTGAGAATTCAAAATAACCACAAATGAATCAAGTATATGTGTCAAAAAAATTGAACCTCTTATGCAAAGGTTGTTCAGATAGGGCTTAAAAGAGTGTCTAAATTTGAAATGTCCATCATTTTTCCTAGAACGATATTGGTAACAAAGATGATCAAATCCTGACTGATAAAATCTTCAATTCTCCCGTTCTTTTACCTTAAAAAAAAAAAACCTCTTGTTCAAAGCCAAGTCCATATCTCATGATTTCCATCCATGAATTCAAGAGAATTGGTTTCAATCAGGTCTATGCCCTGTACCTGATTGGACCCTGGATAATGCTATCAGGCTTTGGCCATAAGACAAGAAGGCATGAAAGTAGGGGTAGTAGCAGCATATGAGGGAAGATATTCAGCTACCTGCAGGCGAATAGGTGATTATGCAACCGAAATCATGGGGTCCACTTGAACGCATTCCTATCAACAGGGAGAAAGACTAGATGGAAAGGTCTCCCAATGGATAAGGGCCATGCAAAAAGTAAGCCCCTGTCAGATCACAGTCTATGACACCTCAGCCATTCTGTTCATCATATCAACATTCAGGATCACCAAATAGTGCGTGGGCCCTAATTTGCACAAAATCCTTCAATGAGGCATATATCCATATTCCATCGTCATCCATTCATCAAGCCACAGTCCCTATAGCCTCTGTCTTACTAAAAACATCTCAAACAAACCTCTAACGGGGTCTAGTAAAGGCATGAGACATTGTAACCATACTGAAAAACCTCACCTTCCATTAGGGAGGCAAACGGATCGGTTCCGGAGACGGAACCATACTAGATCTAGACCCAGATCTGTTTCTAAATAACGTTCCAAAACTGGTTTGTACTCAGAACCTGTTTTATTGGTTCCAAACCTAATTCCTATAAGAGGACCTAAATCCGGATGCCAAACCCCAAACTGGGTCTGACTAGAGGATTGGGATCTAATTCCAAAACTGATTTTTTAACTTTTTTTATTTTTATTTTTCTTAAAATAAAGATATGATTCAACTTATAACAATCCATCAAATCTACTATCTCTAAGATTAAATATAACAATGTCCAAACAAAGTTGATTTTGGGCTACAATTTACAATATTAAAGGCTCTTATGCCGGGTCCCAAGTCCACAGGTTGGAACCTGTATGGACCCAAAACTGGACCCAATTTATCAATCGGAACCTAAATTGAGTTCCAGGCCTGGACCCACTTATGATTTAAAACCTAAAACATGTTCCAAACCCAATTTTTCACGGGTCGGAACCTCTGGATAATCGAATCGGATACCTATTTACAACCCTACCTTCTATCTAATTGTCCTAAAAAAGGAAAAGAGACGGAAAAATATTTAGTGGGCTCCCAAATAGCATAATGTCTTTTCATATGAGGAAAAAAAAACAGAATAAATACATATCTATGAAATATGAAATCAGACATCAGAAAATTTTGATGGTATGGTAAAACACAAGAATCCGCCTATTTCCCACTAATAATTACAACGTAGAGAGAGCATCCCATTCATATATTGCTTTCTGGTCCTCCTGTACTTCTTGAGCAGTGTGTCAAAGACATTACATACATCCTCAAATATTACACCTTCACAGAACTGGGATTTAATATGTGCAAAAGCCGCATGTGCTTCCTCAGTGCGACCGTTATATAACAGAACAAGGTTCTCAAACACCTTCCATGGGTTATTGTAGTCTATTGATTCATCAGCAGCCCCTTCCCGTGGAAGGTGCCGAAGCCATCTCATCCACTGTAAGGAATCATCATTCCTTCCATGAACAGCGGCTTCTACGATCTCGAAAGCTTCCAAGAAGCAAGACCCAGCATTTATTTTATCAATGATGTAACTGAAAGTAGCCCTCTGGTCCATATCAAGAGGGTGCAAACTCTGTTTGGCCTGGCAATTACTATCAAAGGGCAAGGAAAATGCAGCAACCATGCAAGCCCTCCTGAAGGTAGGATCATTGTCTCCAACAACCCTGATTGCAACATGCAACAGATTTATGAATGTAACATTTGCTAACTGCAAGGTTGATTCAATAGGATCATGAGTCGTTTCTTTCCTGTTCTCATTCCAGCAATGAAGAGCTATATGAGCAAAACCTTCCCACCTGTTGACAAGCTACCTAATGAGAACACTAGAAGAAGAAAAAAAAAAGCCACAACAAAGAGGGTTTAGAAAAGTGGAGAATGCGTGATGTGAGAATTTTGTATGTCGGCAACAAAAGAAAGGATTTCTTACAAGCTTCTTAAAACAAAATCAATTTCATGATATTCCAACAAGCAGTAGGCAATAACACGGATTCTGTGAACCGATAAAAACAATACACATGGGTTCTTTGAAAGGAGCAACATCATATACAGGCACATACTAAGACTTGTGTGCATGTTTGTGTGTCAGATTCATCCCAACATGAGAAACTATGGATCACTGAATCATGGGCCCCAGTTGCAGCCAAAGGATATACTAGAGAATCTAGTGTGGCTAATGGTGGATGTGGATAAAGTAGAGGGGGAAAAACCTTAAGCTGCTGTCTTAAAGATAGTGATTTCCTGACTATCACAGGCATGTTGAAAAGCATGGCCCCAAGACAAAATGCGCACAAGATACCTCAGCGACGGTGATGAGCAAACAAAGTGACCATGAACTTGTATGCCCAGAAACATAGAGAAAACGGGAGTGTAGAGGAATAGATCTTTTGAGTATATTATATCTAGAACCACCCCAGAATTCACCACCACTCTCAAATTAACCCAACAGCAACATCTCTGTTCTGGCACAGGGCAAAATCACAGAGAAAATCGAAGTTTTCTGCAGAATATATGCTCATCTGATGTTTGGTGCAGAAATTTCCCAGGGAAAAGTTCCAGGAAAAAAAACCATGGCATGATTTTGAGGATTTTCAGGTCTGACTTTGGATGGGAGGGGAAGGGCCTGTGACTTTCTCCACGAAAAATATGAGCTCTCACCAGGGGCAGACCCAGGAATTCTTCCTTGGGGGACCATTGTATAGAAAAAAATTCCTTAGAGTCCCACAAATGAGAAATGCATGTAGTCTTCAAAATCTATAGTAGCTTTTTTTAAAATTTTGGGGGGTTCATATGTAAAAAACTAAAAAACCTTTTAAAGAAAAAATGGGCTTTCAGAAAATTTGGAGGAAATATTAAAAAAAAAATTGGAGGGGCCATATCTAAAAATTCATAAATTTTTCCAAAGAATAAAGGGCTTTTCAAAAGTTTTGAAGGGGCCATACGTAAAAGTTCATAAAACTTCAAGGCCTCCCCTTGGTTCCGCCAGTGGCTCTCACCCTCCTCATCATCAATGAACCCAAAAAAATTGCAGATTTCACACCTGAAGATGCCCACAAGAAAAGTACAACATGGATTTGGATGTTACCAAACGTGCCCTCAATGAGGGTGGCTGTTGTGTTTGAACCAACAGATATTGAATTTTGACAGCTGTTATAACCTTCCTTTCTTTTCTTCTTTATTTCTATCAATTTATATATATGTGTGTTATACATTTTTAATATTTTAAATTTCCCACCTTGTTCCAGGCATGGAAGCTCCAAGCCTCAACTCATGGAAGATTTGAAGGACAAGGAGTAAAGGGGTCGCTGTTGTGACAATGAGTACCTTCCATCTGTGCTACAGACTTTTGCAATCTATCCTCACACCATGTCTTCCACTTAATTCCAATGTCAGACGCAGGAGTTTCCACATATGCAACAATTTCAATTTTTTGTTAACGTGAAAAACCAACAATGGGATATTTTCTCTTTTTATCATTGATCATATAATTTCTTGGATCTACAGATACTATCAACTCTCACAGAGTTGAAATTAATAAACAATATAACAATTTGATTGTAAATGGAGTTGAAACAAAAACCACTATCAAAGAATCAATAGAAAATGAATTGCCAGCTAAATAAACTATGATCTCCAATTCTAGATCACACACCTTATTTTAGAGAATAGATTGACCAGAAAGATTGATCGGAATCTGACAGAAGCAAATGTGATGAAGCACTTACTCAAATGGAGGTTCAATTTCAATCCCAAGGGTCAGATGCAAAGAAAACCCAGTTGCTTCCTCGACATGAGATTCACCCTCATTAATGACCGTGTCCGCCTCATGGGGGCATCCCCTAGGAATATATAGAATATCTCCTTCTCTAAGCAAAAATTGCTTTTTTTCACATGCATCATTGGTACCCTCAGAACCAACACCAAGAGGATCATACAATCGAGGTAACTGGACTCCTGAATGAGGGAAAACTGACCATTTCTTACTTCCAAGAAGTTGACATACAAACACACAGTGATCATCATAGTGCCGAGTCAAGCCCTGTGATCTAGGAGGTGTCAGGTATAAATTGGCTCCTACAGATGGCTGACCAAATAGCATCTCTAACCCATCCGCAATGGCAGCAATCTTCCTAGAGCGGAACTCCATCCCACGCAAGGCAATAGTATAGCCATTTTGATATGCCCCTTTACATTTCTGAACATGGTCTTTACCGATGCTATAACCCATATAATCAGTCCAAAAATGCACCTCTTCCTTTAAAATCCCCACTGTTTTAACTACCCGTATATCTTGCCCATATACTATTGGACAAGCCAACCCACCTTTAACCTCTTTCAGGAAAGTAAGGATGTCTAGTTCATCAGAGGCAATAGGTGGGCAAGAAAACAACCCTCCCAAGATAGAATCAAGGATAGAATCAATTGTTCTAGATTTGAAATGTTGAACTAAGGAACTAAAAATACTATCATTGTCGTCTGGACTTCTTGATTTTGTCTTAAAAAGAATGGGCGAATCCTCCCAATTGCTCAACATAAAATGTTCAAAGTCAGATTCCATGCTACCAAATATACTTCTTTTAACTGCATCAGAAGTGCAAGTTGAATGGCAACCATAATTCATAGAAAGCCTAAAGATTGTCTCGGCCAGATCTGATGTCGTCATGTTGTTGTACAAATATCTCTTTTCCTGATTGTTAATTTGAAACACCGAATCCTGTAATTTGGCCCATAAATCTTTCAAATAACACAAAAAGGTTCCAGAAAGTTTCTCTAAGAACTCTGCACTGCAGGTATTGATGAGAGTTGACACTGCTTCAAGAACTAAAAACTGAAGGTTATCTTCCACAAATCCAATTCTAGAATAGTTGCTAGTGCCCTCTTCCCTACCACAATGAGAAACCGGTTTCATAGGAAATGCGGCAATCTGACAAAACACGGACCTGTCATAAGTCAGGTCAGAAGAATACACGAAGCCACATAAAGACAAAAATATGAGACAGATAAAAATCAAAGCATACACGCTTTTATGATAATGTTCCTACAAAAGAAAGAAAGAAAAAGAAAAACACAACCGAATCTAACATCACCTGTATGAAGCCCTCAGTTTTGCACGTATCTGGTCCTAAATTTATCCCTTTCTTCGTCTTTTCTAAGATATCTTCTCTTCTATTTCTTAAATAAAGTTGTTCATTTCTTAACTTACTACTGATTTTTTATATACTTCCCCAGCGTTCACTGTATTTAACAGATACTTAAAATTGTAAAATACATTTTTCATCTAAATTTATCTCTTCTTTCACTGATACTCTTTACATTATCCGTCACTCAACCAAATGTATAAAATTTTGTAAGCCTTAAACTTGGCCTCATCGCTTTCTAAGTGTGTTGTTTTGTTAAGTTGTACCTCTCAATGTCTTCCATACTTCTTGTTTCTTATCATTCTTGAAAAAAAAAATGAAGAAATAAAATTCTTTTCATCAATAACATAGGTTGGTTGTCCCTTTTGCTTCAATGTGGATTAAAATATAGACCCGTATTTATAATCATGATTATGTGGAAGGTGAGGACATTAAAAGTCTCCAACCACTGTGATTTTTTGCCAGTGGTTCATCCAGGGAGAGCTACAAGATCAACGTCTGGATCATGAGATTGTGAGGCATAAGTTAAGGGTAAGCATTACTTACCACCATTCCCATTGATGGCCATTTGGTACTCCACAAAATCTTACATGACTAGTTAAGCTTGCAATCAACAACATCAACGAGATGGTTCCACCAAAAATTAAAAAAGCTTGCATTCAACAACAGAACATGCTCATAAAAACATTCCACGCACAGAACATGGTCAAAACACCAAAAACACATAAAACCCAAACACCAAAAAAAACTCACAATAGCTTCTCTACGGCAGAAAACTCTCGCAGCCGTTCCCTTCCTATCAAAGTGGTCGACAAATCCAGCATAGCATTACAAGCACCCATCACCACTCGCTTCTTCCCACTCGCAACAGCATTCACCAAAGCACACATAATCTCTTCATCAAAAGCAATTCTCGCATTCAATTCAAAAGAGCACAGAGCAAGAGCCCCAACAATTTCCGCACTGCAAGCAGCTATCTTGGGGTACCTGAAATTCAAAACCACCCCATTAATTTAACTAGGAAGATAGATAGAAAGATGGAAAGAAAGAGGGAGCAATAAGAACTCACTTGGGTTGGAGAAGGCATGGAAGAAGAGAGAGTAGAGAGTCTTGGAGGGTGGATTTTGGGAAGAATTGAGGGTTTTTTTGTTGAGGAGATGGGGTATTTTGGATATTAGAGAGATGGGTTTTGAGTAATTTGGGGAGGAGAGATTGGGAGAAGGGGGTGTGAATGTTGGAAGAGGCAGCAAGCAATTGAGCAAACAGGTGGTGGGGTTGATGAGGCAGAGTTGTTTTCCTCTTGCCCCTCCCCTTCCTAGGGGAGGAAGAATCCATGGGGAGAGGGTGGGTGTGTATGATGAGGGAGGTTGGCTGTATATTGTTTACATGAAGGGCCCACTTTCTATAAATGAGATTATCAACTTTCTATAAATGAGATTATATTAGCCCTTGATTAAGTAACTTTAAATTTTTTATTTTTGTGAAATTTAATCAAACGGTTAGTAAAGTTTCAATGAGTGTGGAAAATTAAGCCGGACAGCAGATCATGAGATGATAAGATTATGAAAGGGGGTGATCTGCTCATCAAGGGTGGGGTCAAGTGGGCCCCATAGAGCTAGAATGCAGGTGCTAGTGTGCTTCTTCATGGCATAGGTTGTGGGATTAAATACTTTCAACTACTTTTTTTTTTTTTTTGCACTTTTATCAGCTCCAAATTGGTCATCCCAGCTCTTTGGTAAGTCTAATAAACTCTGAAATATTTTATTTATATTTTGACTCTTTTCAGATTTTGTGAGATTTAGGAAAAAAGCCAAAAAAATCTCAATTTATAAGTCTGATTTTCTATGCTTTCACGGGCCCTCAATTTATGATCCAAACCATTTGATATTCTCTAAATAATGATAAGCATAAAGATTTTACGATTTCGTAGTATAAATCTTTGTAGATTATGAGAAACATGTGAAAAATTGAAACACGTCTAAAAATGTTGGACGTACTCATTTACTCTTACAAAAATAGTGATTTTGACAAACATGAAAATGTATTTGGATTCTCATGCACATTTGACAATGACCAGACCAGGCCAGGCCAGGCCCATTGTTCGGATCCCTACAGCTTGGTTGGCTACAATCATTTTAGCTGTAAATCTAATTACCTTTAATTTCATTTCCTATAAATTTAATTACTTCCGGCTGTTTACCTATAATTATATTGGCAAAGAATAAATCAAGTTTTAGGCAACTCATTTTGTCCAAACTTATGAAACCCAATTTACACATAAACAAATAAACGCAGTTTGAGAACGGTGCCTTACTATTAGTTCTCACTGCAAGGTCCAGGTTTCGACCCTGGCCTCCCCCTCTCCTTGCATATGTGATTTTCTCTCTCCCCGTGCCCCCTCTCCTTGCATATGTGATTTTCTCTCTCCCCGTGTTTGTGGGTTCTTCTCGTATGTGCGAGTCTCTAGGGGACCCAGAACCCCTTAGCTGAGATAACAAAAGAAAAAAATATATACAAAGTAAACTCAGTTTAAGATGATCCACCCAGGTCCCAAGAAAAAACAGGGCACACAGTATGAGGGGTTGTCCAAGATCAGATGATGGAGAAACTTCACTGCTCCAATCCTCCCAAAGCAGATATTGCTCGTCTCTTACCTGTTCATATTTTTATAAACAGATGCCTGCCCGTTTGGCTCTTCAGTACTTCTCCATCAACTAAACATAAAGGCAAAGTCCTGCAACTACATCATTTATCGCAATGAGGGCTTAATCTTATCAACAGATTTTCACATCTGATGCCAAAGCTCTGCTTTAGGACAATATACGTAGTCGCTGACGATCTACCAAGGATGAGTCTAGACTCCAGTCTTTCCAAGTACAGTATTAGAAACCCAAGAGTACCCTATATGACTTAATTGAATAAGGCAAAGATTGATGTTCGGCTAATTGTGGAGCCTAAAGTTTGCAATATAAAGAGATCCTTCTGTCTCTTGTTGGGGCGAGGAGTAAACATGCCAAATGTAGCTGGAGACAAATAAACATAATAAATGTAGCTGGAGATGAGACCTTAACATCTTCTTTACTCTTTTAAGCAAACAATATCCATAGTTTAACCATAAACGGAAAACAAAGGATGTAAAACTGTCACTATAATCATGGTTTCTCAGAACTGATTTCTACCAAATTTGTCCTATGCTTGAAAATAAAAACTCCAAATTATAATGCATCACACTCCAGCCAGTTGCAACTACACTAGAAGCCAGGAATCAGCTGCATGTTCTTAGATCACAGATCTTTCGAACTAGCACCCAGAAGCTTAGCCAATATGCCCCTCTGATGTGCTTGGACAGTATCTGAAACCAAAAGTACAAATTATTTCCTGTTAAATTTCTTACAAGCTAGTTCTCCACTAAAGAATAAAATTCTAAGTGCAAGTCGGTTACCATCTGAGCCCCCAATGTGTTTTCCCTTTATAAAGACTTGAGGTACAGTGCGCCTGCCAACAATATTTCTCAGGGCATCTTGGATATCTCCCCCGTCATCTGCAAAACTCATCAAGCAAACCAATCAATAGAAACAGAACATGCAGATTCAAATATCCATTGTTACAGAATCCAGAATTCTTAGTAGTTTTGAATTCTCCACCAACGGGGTTTAAGAAATTTTTAACATAAACAGAATTACTTTTTAATAAAGTTAAAGGAGACCAGAAAATTTACTCCAGAAAATATGTGATATGCACAGCTCTGATGAGATCATGAAATGACTAGTCTTGATAACTTGAAAAAATATAACAGGGTCGGGATGGCATCTTCAGCCGACCAAGTTAATAACCAAGTCACCCCATCATGTGATCAACCTTCCCAAGAATAAAGGTTCAATGACCAGAATCTAAAAGAAAAAAAAAGTTACGAGGAGCCATGTTCTTAGCCTTCTATAAATTGTTAATTCATCCAAGCAAATGTATGATATTTGTAAGATGACAGAAAATCTATCACTGAGCAATGAAGAGAGGGAAAAACTGTGCATCAGAGACGAATTTAGATAGCTGCTTGATAAGTCTGTACACTAATCAAAGTAAAAGCAGTATCACTTAGGATTTTACAGGAGACTGCAAATCGCAGTAGCTGAAATAGGTTCGGTTTGCATGCTGCAGGGTGATTTCTAGAAAGACTAACAACAAATCAAAGAAGGTATGAGTTTTTTAATTTGAACTTTCATCATTTTGTATTTTTTGCATCATGTCATTGCACCAATTAAATGAAGCGCTAAAAGGGAGACAAATGAATAATTCATCCCAAAGACAGCAAGCAAATTTTCGCAACAATACCATTAAGGTTTTTTTTTTTTTTTTGAATGGTAGCTATAGCTTAAGCTTTATCAGTAAACAAACCTCTCAGGTCTAGCTCAACAACATAAGGTGTCTGCTTCAGCTCTTCAAAAACATTTTTTGCCCTTTTACAGTATCTGTCAATTACCATGAACAGAATGTAAAAATAAATAAATAAAAGTGCAGCCTCAAAAAATACATAAATGTAAAGAAAAATTCTAAGTAATATTTGCACAAGTTGATGCCTTAATTAAATACATATGAGAAAAATGGAAGTGCCAGATGAATGAAGCAGCAAGAACTCTTTACAGTTATTTAGACATTAACAATAGTAGCAAAATGCATTTTACTAGATTCCAGGAATAAATCCTCAAAACAAGTTATGCACAAAAAGTAACATTGAAGGAATTCCTTTCTTCTTCCCCTCGTCCCTGGGTTGTTGCAATAAGGTCCATATTGATAAATTATCCAAAGGGAGCGACAATCTAGGTTAGTATTTCCTACCATAATTCAATGGGTTGATCAGGTACTTGTACCAATATGGTGGAGATGGCTATTATGGCCTGTGAAGGATGAAAGTTGGGTACCCAATCCATGACTGCCAAATGTAGGCCAGTGACCTTCCATGGTGATCCAATCTGTACATGTGATAGATCTGCCTCAAGCTAAGTTGATAAAACTCATGTGAAATTTGGATTTCCAACTTACCACACAAACACCAAAGTGATGAAGGTGTTGTGTAAGTGTCGGAAATCTCACCGACTCTCCCCAAAAGTTCCTAAGCAGGGATAGTTTCAACTGCTTACATGCTACTTATACTTCTATCTTTGACAGTTTATCTGGGTATCAGTGTTGGCAATGGGGCCATACTTTAGTAGCAAATTCTTGTTCAAGAAATGTAGGAAAGTGAAGTTGTGGGACAGTTGTTGGGGTTGGAGGATATCTTAAAACGATTTGCAGGATACTTCCCTTCCACTCCAATCACTTGGATGTTGTTGAGACGGGGGAAGTCCGTAAAAAGGGCCTAGCTTTTGGGGGCAAGGTTGGAGGCAACTCCGCCATCCTTGAGTTAACTCGGATGAGTCACATCCTAGAGCCCAAGAAGCCTTACAATTTTGTAAAAATGATTTAAAACATTAAAATAGAAAATAGTATCCTATGAATATAAAATTTTAAGACACATGTTGTAACCGTTGAGAATGAATTTAAATAGTACTAGGTAGCCTGTTTTTTAACTAAGGTGAATGAATAGCACACCTCCGACCTTTGAATGCTTAAATCTTCCATAAAATGTGGTTCTAATTTTCCAAAACCAGTTCAAAAGAAGTCAAAAGGCCTCCCTAATTAGTTCTGACAACATGAAACTGGAAACATATATGTATATATCAACTTTTGTCTTTTCACATAGAATCAGTCAGGGCCCAGGGGTCAGCCATAGATATGACTGTACATGTTAGGCATCGAGTCCGAGGCTCTGAGTTGACTCAAACTCAACTGATTTTAAAACCATGCTTTCATATGTGTCGTTCACTGCCGCTTTTGACATTATCTAAGCAATCCTCTTTTTCACTTTGCAGGATTCTGTTGGTTTCAAAACTAACACCATCATTGAAAAATATCTACAGCCAACCCTGTCAGTGCCATATAATAGGCAATATCTACAACCAACCTTATAAAAAATTTACCAACTTTTGGACCATTAGAAATATAGAAAACAATAAACCAAAAATCAACCATTCAGGATTTGAACAAACAATTCTTTGAAAATGACAAGATCAAACTAAAATAAAAGTTGGATGATTCTTGTATTGTAGCTTCCAGCAATGCTTTAGTGGTAACAATTTCTGATAGTCAGGCTCACAGTTTGGGCACGGGCACATTTGTCAAGGTTTATATGAGCTATTAATATTAATTTCAATCCCACCAACCATCAACTTGAATTCCATAAAATGCAGTAGTAATGTAAACCTTACAAGCACATCCATAATGAGTTTGCAGATAGTAGTCAGGTTAGAAAACATTATAAATGGAAGTTTAGCCGTTGGGTTTGTGTGTATTTCAAAACAAAGGAAATGGTTCGTTAAAGACTAGTGGGTCCCAAAAATCGTTTTTCATCAAGAATACTTGTGAGTCCCAAAAATCCGAAACGCCTCTAACCCCATTGTCGCCGAAAACCCCTTCGTGGTCAAAGGTCTCTCCCTCCCCTCTCCAAGAAACTCTCAACCACCTCCCTCTCTGGCCTCTGCAACTTCAAAATGAAGCATCACCACACCCTTTTTTCCTTTCCTTCAAGCTGGCAACCTCTCACTCTCTCTCTCTCTCCAGACACCTCATCCTGTATGTCTCCCCCACCCAGCAAGTGCTGGCATGTAAACCCCCACCCACCCACTCTCAACCCTCTCTGTTTCAATCCCTCTAGTTCATTGCATGTAACATCTAAAAGATGTCTTCCTTTAGATACAATGAGCTCATATTTTTCATTGAAAATTGTGATGCAAAATTACAGTTACAAAGCTGAAAATGAGGATACAACAATGCATTTTATGAATTCAAGGACATGGATACCAATATCCTTTCCATTACATGACATTTCATGTGGAGACTCCTTATAGCCATCTAGGGTCTATTTGGATTATGGAACTTTTGACAGAGGAACTCCTCAGTTGCAGGGAACTCTGGGGATCTTGAACACATGATGGTCTTCCAAACATAGTAACATTATTAAACATGATTTCACTGATTGAATGTCTTGTAACCAATTGTAAAGAATATTGCCAAACAAGTTTATCCCAACTCCTTGGAATTAGAACTTCTCAGCACAACCTATTATCAGAATAAATTAATTCTCAGCATAAGAATGATGCCAAACAGGCTCTAAACAACTCGGTCGAAGACAAGCATGCAAGGGCACAAGGAAAAGCTATGTTAATAGTAGATTGTATTTGTAACCCTCAAGATCCCCTTGGCAAAACCCAAAAACAATCCAAAAAATATGATTTGATATAGTTAAGGCAAGTTCATTAAAAGGCTATAAATCAGTCCCTGCAGGACAAATTGAAGGGTCAGATAGATCAATGTTAAAGAAAATAGAAATCAATCGTAAACACAAATGGAAAGCCCATTATGCCAACGAAGGTTCCGAGAAAACCAGCCATAAAAAAAGATATTTTAACATATTAGTCCTCCTTAAACCCGGTTGTTGAACGAAAGTAAGGTAAAGTCACTAGAGTCACTTGACTCTATAGTCAGAAAATTTTTGAACTTTTTTTAGCCATATCCGATGTTATCATGGGATTTATTGGTCTCAGTTTTTGTATCATACACTTTCTTCAACCAGCAAGCATATTCGTTTTTTATAGAACATGAAAATGACATTTTGTAAAAAATAAATATACATTTGATCATTTCTTCTCAAATTCTATTATTCGGAAAATAATTTTCTAACATCCTGCATAAAAGCTGTGACATCAGATGGGATTTAAGGATGACTGGAATGACTATCATGAAATTGGGAAAACCACACCCTCCCATTTAATTACCAAAAATACCCCTAATTGTTATGGACATAACCAGTACGCGAAAGGCCCTGATGCGTCAAATTAAATGTTATAACTATTTAGGACCCAAACAAACCACCACGCTTCCACAGCCGACGTCGCCCATATGGGGCGGAACAAACCAATGGGGGGGTGTTTTAAACGGCGAGAAACCCTAAATTCAGACAAAATGCCATAAAAATGAACACAAACATAATTAGAAAAAAAATGGAAATTCTAATCAGATTTTCGCTAATCTGCCTCTAATCTCATATGAAAACAAGAGAGAGAGAGAGAGAGAGAGAGAGAGAGAGAGAGGGGGGGGGGGGGGGGGGCGCGGGGGGTGCTTACGGGCAGTATGATTTGGAGAAGATGACGATATCATGTGAAGAAACGGTTTTCCTCACGAAAGCCTCCTCAGGAGACGAACCGCTCCCCGAGGACGAAAAGCTGCAGCGGACGCTAACGGCTAGAAGCACAGCCGTCATAACGCCGTTAAGATTCGCCATGGGAAGCCGATCCCTCCCGCCCCACATCTCCACCGCGCGGAAAGGAGATAGAGCGCTTGTCGGACGGTTCTTTTCGCCCGAGCCGGACCGATATATCGGAGATCCGAAACCGTTACGCTCCGCGCTCGCAGATATAACGGTTTGGGGAAGAAGAGAGGGCAGTCTGGTTCTTGAGAGATCGATGGAGAAACGGTCGTCGGATTTGGAGCGAGGAAACTGGGGGAGAGATACGGATCCGGGTCCGGATCTGGATCTGGATCCGTCTGGATAGAGAAACGGGTGCTTTGAGAGTGATGTTGGTTTGGCGATGGATTGCATTTTGGATCCGATTTGCAGCGGGTTCTTCTTCTTCGGGGCGAGATCGGATCGGTTTTTGTTGCTGGGGCGATTTCGGTTTTGTTTTTCTTTTCAGAGGTAGTAGCGGAACGGACGGTGTTGTTGTACTACGGAGTATTTTAAGTGGGAAGGATTGGAATCATGTGTGGGGGGTGGGGCCCATACATTTTATGCTTTCTTTAAAGATTAGATTTCTTTTAATTTTAACTCACATGCTGAAAAGCTCAATATCTTGATCCCCCTCCCTTCAAAAGCAACCATCAGGATTTGTTTTGGTGAGGAAGTTGTGTAGAGTGTGAATAAAGATGGCAATTAGTAGGATTTAAATGTAGACCTGCCCCAACCCGCTATTATATGGGTTATTGAAAGTTTGCTCGACTTAGGATTGGGGCGAGTTTGAGTTTTGTATTACTCAGTAAATCTTAGATTTAGGGTAAGTTTGGGTTTTGTATTACTCCGTAAATTTTTTTTTATATAGAACTACAACAATATAGGTGGTACGAGTATACAATGTTTTTAGGTCATTTGTTTAAATCTCAAAAATAAAAAAAATAAAAAATAAATAAAATAAACTTTTTAATGAATAAAAAACCATCTATTGTCCTATGTGTACAATATGAAGTAAGTTTGGCATCACAAACTATAGACCCTTTTTGGGGCAGGTTAGGTATGGGATAGGTGGAGACTCATTTTGGAACTCGACAGCTGACATCCGTTTTATGAATGAGTGCCGGTGTGAGCACCCCCTAAATTGCGAAAGACCTGTTTGGATAAATTAGAATTTCAAGTCATTTTTAGCAATGGCCTGTCCCAAGAAAATTTTTCACAATGCCCCACAATGCCTATATCTTGGTTCCGCCCCTGGGTGCGAGTGAGATGCTGATGTTTCTCATCTTGATTTGAAGACCCTACCCATGCACTGAATACATCCTGGAAAAAGTACTCAGAGCATAGTTCCAAATATGTCCTAAATGAGGTGATTATATGCTAATGCACAAAGATGAATCTCATCGCAAGTGCATGAGATTAGGACTTCATCAGCTGTTCATACTCTTGAAAATGCTACAATGATCATCTATTTAACAGCATGAGGAGGAAGCCCACTATCCACTAAATGATGGCCCAATATGCCTAAAGCCCAAGACCTACTAAGACACACTGCCTATGAAACACGGCACACAATCTAAACTGTCTCTAAATTCCGACTCAACCGAGAAAAACTTGTGAAACCAAATTACAATCTAGCACTGACTTTGGAGAGTATAAGTGCGCGCTCATGGACTCAATAGATAGTAGCCTAATGAACCAAGTCATAATGGAGAGTGAAAGGAGTAGAACTCCACAGTGAGGTCCATATATTGAAAATCCGAGACCCCTCATAATGAACTCCTTCCTGCGTGCTGATTATCATCAAATTTTATCCCAATATGACTTGGTAATTAATTATGTTCTTAAACCATATGCTCAATCTTATGGTGGAACCAACTCATAATAAGATAGAAATTGAGGATATCTAGTACAAGGGGAGGGCATTGATTTTGAGTTGCTCGGCGGGCACCACTAGGGAGTTGCACACCTTTTGGGTTCGCAAAGCGCACGCTCATGGGATTAGGACTCCACATCAGGGTGTGTCAAGTACTACTTTTAAATTATGACATGGGTTCATTACATTTTCACATACCAGCAATAATCTCTTCTTGCAAAAAGTTTATGTTATTTATTTATTTATTTATTGCGAGTTGAGATGGATCCCTAATTGGTACCTTAAAACTGAGGTGCCTTTGGCACTGACCCATCAGTGGTTCAGCAATTTATTCTTGCACTGGGTTGTTGCAACCCTGATTTTGGAATTGGTCAAGCTAGACCTCTTGGGCCAGATCTAGTTGCAATAAAAATTCCCATTTAGCTCTGGCATAGCAATGGCTAGCTGTATCAGACCCCACCAATGATAAATCTCTATAGATTTTTGTTCTTTTTCCTTTTCAAAGGTTCAGTTCTATGTACATACAGCTGAGCCCACATCCTCCACTAGTAGAGTGTCAACTACTTCCATTTCTTGATACCCAAGGAATCAAAGTACTAAGATATATATATTCTATACTTCTTGGAACACAAGAATTTAAGAATTCTTGGTGACCGCGTTATACATTTGACAAAAGAAAATTTCTATAAGTAGTCCTCTTATGTTTTGCTGATTTGGGAAGCCAAAGATGGACATGAGGTGAAGGATTAAGGTGATCTCTCTCTTGTATGTGTGTGTGTGTGATATTAGGGAGGACTATGAAGAGCAATCATCATAGGTTTGCTCGTCGTTCTTAATGGCAAATAATTTGCCTTGATGAATACCATTCTCTGAGTCCTGAGAGGTTTCTTTTTAGTTGTGTTTTACTTACCTAGCTTGCTCTGCATCTCTAATTGGTTAAATAAGGCTTCCACTGTCGAAATTTGGGTTCATATACTATGAATATGAGGATGCTGATAATTTACTTTCCTGATTTTAATCATTTCAGCTTGTACAAGTGCATAAAGCATACCCTTAGGCATTTTTTTATTCTTTTCCTTGATCACAACTTCAAACATTTGATTTGACCAAGAAATTATGTAAAGTCTCACATTGCTCATGTGGGTGTACAGAGACTAGGCTATGTGCGTGGACTCGTCCTTATCTAGTATAACACATTTTTTGGGTATGCCAATGGGGGCTTAGAAACAAAGTCGTGCGGGTACGCCTATGGAAGCCCAAAGTGGACAATATTATACTGGATAAGCTGGGTCGTGACAAATTCATTGAGTCAAGTTGTCCAACTACTCAATTAACTCGACTAAGTATTAGATAAGTTTTATAAATAGACATTTGGGGCCTGTTTGTTTGCATTAAATATATAAAAGCTCATGGTGAAATGAGCTAAATTGAAAGATTATTGAAGGGGTGACTAGCAAAGGATAAAATTATAAGTAGCAATGTACATGCAACTCCATACTGGGGCCACAGGAAAATTTTACCATGGTTTCTCTCCTGAGCCCGTAGGGATTATTCTGACCCAAAGGGCTACAAACCCGTTATCCAAAAAAAAAAAAGCAATGTACATGCAACCCTCACATTCCTAGGTTTTGAACTGACAGTATGGTGGTTGGATATTCATTTCCCACCACCCCTTCATTTATTTTCCATTAAATGGGAGATAATTTGATAGCCTTTTTGAATATTCACATTCATTTCTTCAATTGTAGTTTTTTTTTTTTTTTTTCAAATAAAGTCTAACAATTCTTATCTATATAATCTTGACCTCTTTGGCATGATACTACTATGTTTTAAAAAAGTCCTCTGTTCTGGGTAATCATATTTTTGCATATTTGAGGCTGATCTTTTTTGTTTTTTGGTAAAATAATCGAGGCTAATCTGATCCATCTCAGTGACAGGAGATCCCAATTCTAATTTTGCAACATTATTGTGTTTGATTTGGTTACCTGGTACTAGTTGAAGGATTTTGTTATTCGGAACTCCTGGTTCAAAATTTCAAATACATGATGTACTTGGATTCATATAGCATTTTGAAAAGCAGGTTTCTTCTCCAGATCCAGATGGAACATAATCCAATTTATTGAAGGTGAATTATGAATGTATATTTGCAGTAGGAATGTAATCAGGTCTGAAACTAGTTACCCAGGTTGTAACCTGTATGGGTGCGTATACTTGTGTTTTTGTCAAATGTCCATAAATTCTGTAAAGTCTTAGTTGGCTAATTATTTAGGTTTTGAACAAAACTCTAGTGCATATTGAGTTGTAATTTTCTATTTTTAGATATGGACTTGGACTTCATGTTGAAGACTGAAGGAAGCAACACTGTAGACAACTGAAATATTTGGTGCACAGAGCATCCCCTGAGCCAAAGGAATGCTCGCTGGAGAGAGAAGCACCATCGCTCAAGCGAGCACTGCAAGCAGGAAGTCTCCGCAAGGCAGAGAGGGACCTCACTCGAGCAAGTTCCATGGTCGCTCGAGCAATCCTTGGGAAAGTGTCCCGCATGAACAAAAAGACCTCTTTCTAATTTTTCACCGGTTTCTTTTCTTGTTCTACTCAAACTTGGAGATCTTTGCACGAACTCGCAGCCTATAAAAACACCTTCTTGCAACCCGAAACATAACTCTTTCCCAAGTGAGTTTTTTTCTTGAGAGATCGTTTGGCTTTTGTTTGGGCAAGAAAGTGTTGTGTTGATCTAGAAGACTTTTCAACTCTCTGAAGAACCTTAAAGGAGCATTCATGGGAGTGATTTCAAGCACGGCGAAGGTAAACGGCGAGTCGTCGTCTTGTCCACCACAGTCCTTAAGTTGAATTCCAATTGGGTAAAAGTTGTGTGACTGCCTTTGTAATCTTCTTAATTATAGTACTTGGTTTGTCTATGGTCTAGACGGAAAGATCTGTGGTTTTTCCCTAGTAGGGTTTTCCACGTAGAAAATCGTGTGCCTCTTGTCTCAATTGTGGTTATTTGTTTTACTTTGCAATTAGATTAATCATCTAGATTAATTCATTGGATTGAAATTCATAAAGGAATTTGACGTGGGACCTTAGCCTACGTTAAGATTTAAACGCAACTCCTTGATTCTTCAAATTCAATTAAAATCGAGTACCTCTACATGCGGAAACTTTGTGGGCTCAGTCCATCTATTTGTGCTTGTAACTTAGGCCTAGATCTGACCTGTTATAACTTTTAGACCTTGGACGTGTACTAGGGTCTGGACGTTGGAATGATAATGCACACGAGCATGTCTAAGTTTTCCCAAAATACACATGCATCCAGGCTAGACTTGACCTTTTGCATCCAGTCTGCAAATTTCTACCTATGCTTTTATATATATATATATATATATATATATATGAGATTTAAATCATTTCCGCTCAGCTGGGCAGTCACATAAGTGCACGAGTACATGAGTTCAAATTTCCTAAAAGGGTGCATCAAACAAAGGTGCTGGAGAAGCCAGCTCCATTTCTATCTTATTCTGCCGCAAAGGTGCTTTGCACAAACGGACTTGAGTTTCCTCATACATGGCAACTGCTTTCTAAACGAGGGAGGTGGAAAACCATATCCTTTTTCGTGAAAGAAGTAACAAGACAACAATGCGACGGAAAAACCAGAGGAGAGAAGTCGTCATTTTGCACCAAACAAAGGTGACGGACATTCATTTCAATTTTCTAACGCACCATGATGAATTTCCAACCGAAGTTAAAAAGGTGAAAACCTACAGCGACGCCTACCTATTGAAAATCCGAACATTCAAAATAACCTCTCTTTCGATTTATAGGTATCTACAAATTTAATCCAATAGTAATTGATGCCACTGACCATTTAATAGGAAAACATGATAATGAATTAAGATAAGATTGTCTTAATCAGATTAAAAAATAAATAAATAAACTGGCACTCCTCAGCAGATGCCACCAAAGGCCCTTATCGGATCCCAACATTTGATCGGGTATAGACCAACATCCACCTACCCCAAAACCAATCCACTTTACACACTGATGTGAATCACAAGTTGGGTGGGTTTCCCATGTAAATACTAACAAGAATAGGTTCCTTTTACCAATGAATGCATCCATAAATACAACTCAAATCAGTCCCCAAACCCTAATATCCCTAGTAGGGTTTCTTGAGTGAAACTTGAAAGCCCTTCTCTCTCTTCTATCATTTTATGTTTTATTTCTTCTTCTTCTTGTTGTGTTTTATGTAAACAAGTCTCCATGTTCCTATGAGGATGATGAAGAATTAAAAAAGGTTCGCTCGTCGTAATGGCTATTGGCCTTGACGCTCCTTTTAAGCCTATACAGAGTCCTCTTCACATTTTTTTCAGTTTTGGGTTTTTATTTGTTTCTCTTGGGATTCTGTTTTTTGAAGTTTTCTTAGGGATTTGAAAGTTTTGTTGGGATGGTGGGCCATATGGATGGATGGTGTTGCAGTGATGAGAACGAATGGTTATTATTAGATTGAAAGCATTCAGCTTCATGAGATCTATTTCCTGAGCGGTTACCTGAGCAACATCCATCCTTTGATTTTTTATTTTATTTTTTCTATTTGTGTGTGTGATGTGTGTATCAATCTTTTTGATCACTGGCTCTATCTCCATCAAATTTTGGTCTGTCCCAAAAAGTTGATGGGATGAAAGATGAATTAGTCGTCCATGTTTAGCGTCCCACATACTTGTGAGGTGACCAACTCATTTGAAAAAAAATTGTGGGGTCCTCTCCAGCTGCTGTCTATGGTCAGTGATTATGTGTTTTGATGATGATGATGATGGCTTAGGACTTTGCCCTTGGGTTCTACCCAAGACAGCAGTTGCGAACAGGAGGCGAGGTATAAATCCAAAACTTTCAATGGTTGAGGGTAAATGAAATGGGAAGGACCGAATGGTCTACCCCATTCAATCGCTGTGATGCGTTGGAGTATTAGTGCTGAATTGTTGATATCTTGTGAGTTTTGGCTGGTTTTCCTACAACATTTTTAAGACAAATCTCATTTTAATCATATGCGATCACATGCTACCCGGATTTGATTTTCATTTTGGTAGTGTGATGCATCTTCAAATGAAGATGTTAAATGATAGGAAAATTTTCAAATGAAGGTTAAGTTTTGCCCAGATTTCAAATTAGGAGAAATAAAAATTCACATTTTAAAACAGGGCTTAAGTTTTTACATTTTAAAACAGGGTTTAAGTTTTCATCGTCCTGTTTTGAAATGTGAGTTTTATTTGTCTTGAGATTTGAAATCTGGGTGAAACTTTGGCCCTGTTTTTTTAATTTTTCCTAAATAATAAAATTTTAAATTTTAAAATATCATGTTACGCTTTTTTTTTTTTTTTTTTTTTTTCAATCCCCCCTTGATGAGGGTGTTTATCTTGAATGACTCAGATCTTTTAGGGGGTTGCTGCTGCTCTGAGTTTGATTTTTTCTTTCTATTTTAAGGAGACCTTTTCACTTGTATCTTCAATAATCTCTAGAAATGTCTAATGGGACCTGATTCTTCTTAAATTCAAAACTTATAGATAAACTACTTGGTGTTAAGGCCTTACATATATATATATATATATGAGGAATGGCTAATTCTTTGGACAAAAAAGGGGTTGATAGGCTTGTTCTTTTTTAGAAGAATTTAAACCTTTGTCAACTTTTGTCACCTTATTTCCTTCGTATGGTGGAATGGTGGCCGTTAATGTTCTCCTATGAGGAGGCTATATGTCCATTTCAGCCTCAAATTGTTTTATTTTAATGAGACCTTTTCATTTGTATCTTCGATAATATCTAGAAATGTTTAATGGGATCTGATTCTTCTTAAATTCAAAACTTATAGATAAACTACTTGGTGTTAAGGCCACACACACACATATATATATATATATATATATGAGGAATGGCTAATTCTTTGGACAAAGAAGGGGTTGATAGGCTTGTTCTGTGTTCAAGGAATTTAAACCTTTGTCAACCTTTATCACCTTATTCCCTTCGGATGGTGGAATGGTGGCTGTTAATGTTCTCCTATGAGGAGGCTACATGTCCATTTCAGCCTCAAAATGTTCATGCCTTAAAACCCAAGATCACCAAAACCTTTGGATCACAATAAATCATGTAACAGAATCAATCAGTAAATATCATGATGGCAATTAGAGTCAGTATAGTTTTATTAATTCATCAATTACGTGGAACTTTTAGTAAAACAGTAAACAAGTAATAAAGTATGCAGTCCAACTAAAACCCATTTAGCTGCCTCTTAATAAGTTCGGGTGGAGTGCATGAAAAGGTCTCCATATGAATAAAGGGCCATATCGGATGATCCTATCCTTTGATTTAATAATCATAAAGCTTGGGGGTCTTTTTGTCATTTCTTAGAGATGAGTGAATCAATCCAACAGCGGATAAAGATTTGATGCGAGAGAAATTGTGCTTAGATCATGGGGGATGAGAGTGAAAAGGGCTGCATTGATTAAAGCTGGGCCCAAGTGACATAAAAGGTTTCCCTGGAGAATGTTTCTCCAACGGTCGGTTAGGGACCATCTGATAAGGACTACTGGTAAATTAGCTGAAAAACCACAGAACAACTTATTTCTCAATCATCCAATGGTTGCATATCTTGGTAGTAAAAAAATAGGAAAAATGAAATGACCACAATAAGAAGAGATTGAAGAAATGGAACATTTGGATTGAAACTCATGCTGCTCAGAGGAAAAGAACATGCAAGCATTTTTATTGCATTTAGAAACAAAAATCTACAAAGTTTTCCAGCGTTTGGACAATGGTTTATTTTTTACATTATTTTGCCTTGGATAGAGGAATGGACCCAAACCTAAACAGAAGAAGCTTCAGAACACTAAGTAAATGTTGCCTTTCTTTTGGGCATGCTTGGACCTTCAGAACTCAATTTGCGCAAATGGCATTCATTTGTTTGGATAGCCTTGAGTTTACCCATCAGACTCGTCTTGTTATTTGCCAAAATCAATTGCAAATTAATAAAGGTACAGGTGATTAGCTGAATGGGTAAACTTCATTGCAGGGAAAATGTGTTCAGAGGATCCAAACAGGGCCGATGATTTTACTTACCATCGCTCTGTTGGCCCTCCAAGAAACGAACTACAACACAGGTTATGTTGTCTGCACTGCCCCTTTGAGAAGCCTCCTGCATGAGCTTCTTTGCTGCTTGTTCTGGGTTATCAATGGATTTAACCAGGGAAACAGACTCCTTCAGGATTTTGAAAATAATGAAACAAAAGATCAGAATCTAAAATGAGGATAAAAAAAAGGCCAAAAAATGTATATCAGAAGTTGCTGGCAGAAAGAGAGGTTTGAATTTAAGCTAGTAAAAACCTCATTTGTAACGACGTCCCAGAGTCCATCACTTGCAAGGATAAGAAATTCTAGAGAGCTGTCAACCACCTCTTCCTACAATTTTATAGGCAGTGGAAATTAGGCAAGCATAATTAAGTATAAAGAATTTGAGAATAAGTAGAAGAATGGAATACTATCAGTCCTTTTCATTGTTCTTATGAATATGCAAAAATAATCATTACAGCCATATGAGATTCCGAAAATCCATGGAAACATTTCTGTTAAAGCTTCAAATACCATAAATTTGTAGGTTTTAACTTCCTAAATAACAGTATATCAGTTATGCATTTGACATTTCACAATTAAAGGCTTATAAAGAAAATGTCTTAGTTTAATAGGCCCCCCAAGTTAGCAAGTCTGATATGAATGAAATAGAGCTGATTCAATTAGATATATTTGAATTAAATAGACCCTGTTACAAATACACTATTTGGTACACCTCTCTTTCAATTAGAAAGAGGATACTTTTACAGAGATTCAATTAGATATATCTGAAATGGAGCTGTTTTAAATAGAGCCTGTTACAAATACATTATTTGTTAGACATCTCTTTCAATGAGAAAAAGGAAACTTGCCATTCTGTAAAAATTATATGGGCAAAGTTATTACATAGTAAAAGTAGTGAAGACAAACTTGTTAGAAAGTAAAACTAGTATAGGGAAACTTGCCAAAAAAAGTCCCATAAAACATGTCTAATTGCTTCAGGCCTTTATGTCCATTTGAAAAGGTTGCATTTTGAAAACAGAGGCAAAAGATCTTAAAATTGATTGAATTGAACATCCACAATATAAAAAAAAAGAAAAAAAAAAAACAACTTTGCCAAATAGTCTAAAGCACTCAAACATCTATTCAAATCAAGCTGTAAGCCAAATAGACTCATAAATTTGCTAAATGACACATAAATCCGCAAAACTAATACATTCAATCGTAGTGGAACTAAAAGTAAAACTAAAACAAACACACAAAAAAAAAAAAAAAAAAAAAATCTTTCACGTAAAGGGATTTGCTGATTAACAACGTTGAATTTCTCCTTGAAACTAGGAACTGAGCATTCCTCTAGCATAAAAGCTAGGCTTACTGTCTCTTTGAACACATTCGATAAAATTGGAAAAGCTAGGCTTACTATGGAAAGAGAATCTAGATAATCCATTCACACAAACAAGTGGTATAATCTCATTTTGTGATTCGATATAATTTACCATTACAGATTTTTAAAAACTAGTATAATGAAGAAAAGATCAGAATTTTCACTATTTTAGTGCAGTAACCTGGCAAAGATGTTAAAACCTACATATTACAAAATTAAAGCAGATGAAGAAAGGTTAGTCAGATAACATCAGTGTCAAGATCAAGACCTTAATTTCTGGATCTGCAACAACATACTGCTTCAGGGGCTTATCACCAAATGCACGAGATACAGCAAGAACACCACCAACTCGCCAAGTTCCTGCATTGGCATACCAGTTGGTCGTTATCACCTTAAATAAAACAAGACAATAGAACATGTAGTAATCAGCACAAGTTATCCCCTACATTTAGATGTCTGCCAAGTACATAAGAGCATATACCACATCAAAACAAATAGGCTAATCAATTCTTGTGTTTGGGTGGCTACATAACGCGTGATCATCCATGATTTCCACCCAAAATCTTGAGAGTTATAAAAAGGGTCCTTGTTCTACTAGAGATGGGTGGAAATGGAAACAAAATGACCCTCTGATGCTTCCCCAGACATCTAAATGTAGATCATGGGTAAATATAGATGTTGATGTGACAGATTGTCCTTTACCAGCCCACATCACAAAACCTCCAGCATCTTCAATCCGTTGCCGCTCATCAGTTTGGTCTGGCTTGTGATCTCGCGAAACAGCTATAGCTGTAGGAAGTTGCAAGATAGTTACTTTAATTAGAAGGGAACAAATAAAAGTTAAGTGGACATCAACCAACTAATGCTCAAAGGAATTTCCAATCAAACAAGAAAAAATATATATTCCACTACAAAGACCAAGTCCACTCAACCATTATGTGGTCATCCATTATCTGTTAATCATTCTAAGATGCACAACATCTAGCTTAGAAGTTACATCTTTTATATGAAAAGGGTGGTGCTTTTGTATTAATGATTTTAGTCTTTAATATTGGCCACTATATGTTCACTAGTTTCCCTTTCCTTTACTTCATATATTCACCAATTTTATTTTTTTCCATTAATTTTTTATTCTCCCACCACCATTCATTGAGTGGTGATCCATTTTCCTGTTTGTTAGAATGAAGTTCTGGTTGTCTTCTTTTTCTTCCTCCCTCCCTTTCTTACTCTCATTCCTTTTCTCTTTTTTTCCCCCCTTTTTGGAAGTAACAACAAAACTTGATTATGGAAAATTGAATAAAAACATACCTACAGTCTGTGCCTGAACAATAATATTTACATCCATATGCATGACTTCTGAGATTTGATGCCAAGATACAGCATGGAGAAGAGAGAAACATGCCATGGATACAGGGACATTGATTTTCCACGTAAGAAAAAAGTGATGGATATGGCATGGTATGAATGTGTTAATAGTTTGAAGCATTCAGATAACATAGCTTCTAAGTGATAGTATCCAGAAATCAGAACCTAAGATTTTGTCATATGTTGCCACTAAACACATAACAGTGCATGTCATGACCTGTTTTTATAATGACTTGAGCATAAATGAAAGCCATATATGTTAATTTAGTGTTCATTGAAATGGTGGACGTGTGAATCCAAATGCAACAGTTTCTGTTCATTTTTCCCCTTTTTCTGGTCGACCGCCCCATACAGCTGCTAGAGGATTCTTAAGGGCATGTTTGTGTATAGTTTGCAGACTTCCGCTTTTCAATGGAACACTCTCTTTCTTAAGCCTTCCTCCCAAATAGAAACACTTTTTCGTGGATTCGTTGAAAATTGAACTTCTTTTGACGTTTATCCTTGAGGAAATTCAACTGCACTTAGTAGGAAAACAAAGTCAGCAACAAAACAGACCATTTTTCCTTTCGGCATCCAAGGAAAACACGTTACAGAAACGTGCCCTAAGGTAATCAAGGGAGTGGAAAAAAGCATGAATCCTGTACCTTTTCTATTGAGGATATGCCTAACCAATGCACCTAGGAATTGTTGTGTAGTTTCTAGAGTCGCAAGCATTATTGTGGAAACACATATTAGAGCAGAAGATAAACTTGTGGGGACAGCTAAGTATGCCATATCCATACAAGTATCGGCATTTCCAAATGCGTGGATGTGTCAAGATGATGCTATCTACACTGTCAGGTCTAAAAAGACCCCAAAATAGGCCCCTACAGTTAGAAGTTAAACAAAGGAGTTATCATCATCATCACCATCATCAAAGCCTTGTCCCAATTATGTTGGGGGTCAGCTACATGAATTCTTTTTTTTTTTCATTCTAGTCTATCCTGGGCCAAATCCTCAAATAGGTTGGCCTTTTTTTTAGATCTATCCTTATTTCTTAAGCAAAAATATGCAATCTTCAAAAGGAATATATTAAAATAGTACCCCTTCAGCCCTTCATCCTTTCACTATCTAACAACGCATAAGTGCTGCTTACCTTTTCCGTTCCGGCAGATAACAGCCCTAGAGTCTCCAACATTTGCAACGAGCAATCGGTCGCCTACAAGAATAGCGGTGGAAGCTGTTGAGCCAGCATCTCTATTCTGATTATTCTCTGAATTGAGAAATTCTGAGTCTGTGTGGTTGTATGCATCAACTGTAGAAGACGCGAATGTCAGCCCATATATTAAACAAATGTAACCAGAACACTGAACAGGTAGTCTATACACAGATGAGAAGAATGGCACCTATAGCAGATTTAGTATCGGTAATGAATTTTGCATCCTTGATCAAATTACTGAAGAGATTTTGTTTCACATATTCTGCAGCTTGAGCACCCCCATGACCTGAAAGCACAATGAATAGAACTACCTTAAGAAAGATGGACATAAATCAATTATCTATTATCAATGGTCCAGCTATGCATGTGCACCCCACCAAGGTAGAATGTTCATCTGGTAAGCCCCAAAGTGGATGGGCCATGCCCAAATTTACCCACCATCATCTTGCTATGCATTTTGCGACTGCAAATAGACATGTACACTACGGGTAATGGTCCACAGTTAATGAGGGAAAGATGGATTTAGGAGTATAAATGGCATGTTACTGGAGTAACTACTACTCATAATAGATATGAGTAGCCTGGCTTACAAAAAGTGGATTTCAGATGCACGGGTTTGTAACTATTATACCCAGATCCTTCAAAATAGGCAACCTACCATGTCGTATCGCATCTGATACTTCACTTTTTATATGTAAAATCTGTGTTTCTTCCATATCCATAGCGTCCCTTCAATATCCATGCCATATATGGCCATCATAGGTTAGTAGGGGCTGAGAAATTTGCACACATGACCATATTATATTTTCTCAATATCTAGAGACAACAGAATCATGCCAAGACCACACCCTGTTTTATGGGCCAAAGGTCGTGATATTCTACAGCATATAGACATGATCCTGAACTTATGACTTACTCATACTCACCATCAAACACTCCAAATAGGCCAACTATTTCTCCATCTACACCAGCAACTGTGGTTTCATAGAAATCTTCCATTGAGTTCCTTTTCCCTTGTGAGCTCGCATATCCATAACTAAACTTCCCATTCTGACTATAGAAAAAAGATGATCCAGTAATTAGAAGCATAAACAAATTAAACTTTCTAACTACAAACCATACAAAATCCAACAAGCTTTTAGCAACTCTATAGCCTAATCTGTGTCATCAATTTTTCTAAGATCAACAATCATCAAAGACAAGTCCATTCTCGGAGTTAATGTTGCATTCTAACATATGTAAATCAAGCTCAACGCAATTTGTTGTTGGAAATTTCAGCATAAAATAAAATCAAAGGGCCTTTGGGAGATAATATAACGATGTCTTCCATTAGCACAGTATATAAAGATGATAAAAGCTCACAACTGCAGAATTTTTTATTTTTTATTTTTTAAAGGAATTGTCCAGCTCCTTAGCAGTTTTGAACAATTCGATGCATCAAGATTCGATGCCCCCTCCTCTTGATGCTTCATTTCAATGACTGTGTGGCGAACAAATCAAACAGGTGCCAATCCATTGGTAGCTCAATGGTGAGGCACCTCCCTTCCACACACAACCAGGGATCCCTGGCTTCATTGCTGATGGTGAGGGACTTTTGTGTGTGCGCGCACACAACCACTCCTCTCGATGCTTCATTTCAATGACTCTGAGGCGAACAAATAAAACAGTTGCCAATCCACTGGTAGCTCAATGGTGGGGCACCTCCCTTCCACATACACAACCAGGGATCCCTGGCTGCATTGCTGATGGTGAGGGACTTGTGTGTGTGTGTGTGTGCGCGCGCGCACGTGCACATAATAAGGTTGACTACAATCTAAAACCTATCAAAAATTTGACTATACCTATGACTAACTAATGATGGATTAAGCAAAGAGGAATGAAGTGTTTTCTTGGTATCAGATTCAAAGCCATAGGTTCTAATTATAAAAAAAAGGCATTTTTCCGATTATTAATAATTAATGCCATGAGAAAACATGGAAGGTAACAACATTAAAAATCAATAAAAATCCTCTACTTGTCATGAATTCAATGTTGATCAAGTAGATAAGCAACTCATTTCTCAAAATTACTTAACTTCCCCCCACCCCACACCCACCAAAAAAAAAAAAAAAAAAATTTCATTTCTCAAAAGACACAGAAACATAATGGAACAATAAAGAAAATTCTCAGCAGATGATCTTTTAGATTCAAAAGAATTCAAATGAATGATCAAACATGTCAACTAGAATTGGGTCCTGAGTCTCCTGACTCCTTATATAGTATGAGATATTTAAACGAAGGCCAATGCACCATGCTTCAAAATAAGCTAAGAATAAATCCCATAAATATTAAACTAATAATCCAAGAACACATATAATCCATTGAGACATGTTATATCACAATTGGAATAACCAGTGGCCGATCAATTGACAGAGAGATCTGGCCATAGACTAGAACAGTAAACACAACCTAGTAGAGAAAACTTCCCTCACATCAATGACTTTCATATGAATAAACTGGCTTCCTTTTCTAGAACTCAACATTGCATAAACATATATTAATAATGGGGGGGTCTTCTTATGCATCCATCCCTCACCATTTGGTGAGGGACACTTCCATAAATGGGGGGTTTCCAGTACATAAGTGCACATCCCATGTACTTGAAAAGTGACTTTTGTACTTGAAACTCCCCATTTATGGAAGTGTCCCTCACCAAAATGGTGAGGGATGGATGCATAAGAAGACCCCCCATTAATAATATATGCATGCGGGTATGTATTTAAGTATGTATGCATATGTGTTAGTATCCATGTAGCTTTGGTACAATGGTAAAAGTCTTAGGTGCTATGCGTGAGAACGCACGTCCGAGACCTACTAGCATCCAAAAAACCAAAGGTTAGGTCTGTCTCCAGTCTGGACCCTCCCAAGACACTGCTTCGGCGGCACCCGCACTACATAATGACCTTTTTTTTATCCACGCATGAATGTATGTGAGATAACAACTATAGAGATCCAAGTTGTTAGTAACTAGAAAACGCCAAAAGCTCGAGCTATTTGTAAAAGACAATACAATGTATATCAAAGGGTTTTGATAGCACCCCTCACATGTGGGGCTCCGCATGTGGACAGAAACATGCCAAATGACCCTAAGTGGATAGAAACACGTCCCCAGGGATTCAAACACACAACCCCCAACTTTGATAACTTAGCTTGTTTGAATTTATCAATGAGGTCAAACTCATGTAACCACCAATAATTTTTTACACCCATCCCAATTCTCTCACGCCATGTTGTCCCATTTTTTATTGGGTTAGGACGCATGGAGACCTTTAAAATTCAAACCCCTTAGCTCCTAACAAGATAACGGTTACAGGTGGGCCCCACATGGTGGATCCTTCCTTAAAATACTCATTTAGCCATTCCTTGTATGACTTAACCCACAACCTCAAGGTTGCAATAGTGAGCACCTTCCACTATGCTACGGGCTATATCACTCCTAGTTTTATATTAATATTAATAGTGCTTTATAATATTAATATTAATAATGCTCTGATAAGAGGTACCCCTCATGCAATCCATGAAGGGAAACTTTTTCCCCACCACATGGATCCCCTACAACAAATTCATAAAATATGACATTAATCTGAATTATTCTCACCATTGGATTAAATTTCATAAAATATATAATTTAAGAAACCGTTAAAACTTTTAAGGCCCCTAAAATCAATGGGATAGAGACAAAAATCATATCCACAATGAGACAATTCCATCAGACTACCCTCCTGTGATTAGGATGCATCCCCTCACGAATAGCATGATTAGGATGCATCTCTTAAGGCTTGTTTTTTTGCATTAAAATCTACATAGGAATTCATGTTGAAATGAAATCTGCCAAAAGATCATTAAAGAGGTAACACACTTAAGGAGTGAAGGATATGAGGTGAGGGGTGAAAATGAACCTTCACTCTCCTGCGTATTGAATTACTAGGGTGAGGGGTGCAAACGAACCTTCATTTGATTCTATTTCTTTAAAAAATATGGTTATATGATGCTTATTTTTTTTAGATCCACCCTTCATCTTCAATTTTAAACACTTCTAATACAATCACTTCTATATTCAATTCCTGCATATTCTAATGCAAACAAACAGACCCATAGCAGTTTTAAAGAACATTATTCATATATTAATAAATAAATCACCTTACTGCATTTTGAAAGCAAAACCCAAATCATCAATTGATTCGCTTATTAAAAACAAACACAAGATTGCAGACGTCAGCAATAGAAAAAAAAAAAAAAAAAAAAAAGGAAAGAAGGGGGGGATGAAGACTAGGTTACCTGACACCTCCACCGCTCACGGGTCCATCCGAAGCTGGCTTTTCGCTCGTTGATCCAACAGATTTTGTGTCACCCATGACCACAATTCTTTGCAAAAAACAAAAACGAAATGGAAACAAGGTACTTCTCCCCTTCTTTTCTTTCAAATCTCGTCCTCTTCTTCTTCTTCTTCTTGGAACAAGAAGATATCAAAATTCAAAAACCATCACCAACATTCCCCTCAACTTTTCAACAACTCCCCTTAACTTTTCAACAACCCCAAACATCACAAATGTCTAAAATAACAGAAGTGGGGATGGAAGAAGTATGCATTGGGATGGCAAGAGTGTAAATTTACCACGAATCAAACTGGAAAGAAACAATGTGGTGTCAAGGAAGGCAGGACAGGGAGAGGAGAGAGGGTTTAAAGGGTCTTTGTCTTCCTGCTAAAGATGGGTGGCAGATACGTGTCATCAGTATGTGAAACTCAGAAAGGCGAAGACTCGGTCAAGCAGAGGAAAAACCAATGGATGAGAGGTGGGTATGTACGCTTGTTCCGTAGAATATATGAGGCCTTGACTATGAGGAGCCTCATGGGCCTGAATTTTTAGAGGTGGCAAACATGGTGGGTCAGGTTGACAAGGAATATCCAAGGGTTGGGGGGCCAACTTGTATTGAACCCATTTTAAAATGGGTCAAGTAACTTCAACCCACGCCCGTTGCGGATCCATTCACTCGAACGGCCAACTTATTTAACTTAATTTGACTTGAGAACGGCATCTTACCTTAGTGGTAAGATGCATCGGTTCTTATCTGTCAGTGATTGATCTCCAGGCATGCCATATTTTCTCACCCGAGAGCTCTCTCGCCACACCCAAAGGCTAAATAGGGTTACAACCCTATTAGCTGGGGTGCCCAAAATAAAAGGAAACTTACTAGACTTGTCGAAGCATGGCACAAACTCTATTTATTTCAAATATTAAGATTATATTTGAGTTAAATTGCAAGAGGAGAGAAAAAAATAAAAAAGCTCAACACAAGCTCAACCCGTTTCATATAAGATAATGTATGTTGACTATCAATTAAAATATCAAATTGTTTAAATGGGTATATACATGTGCGTCGGCTTCAAATCAACCCATTTAAATGGGTTATCAAGGTTGATTCTAACTGGACCCTTTTTTAAAAATCTAAAGTTTACCAAACTGATCGCTACTACTATATCAAAGTGATTAACTAATTTTAATGTGAAAGGTAGGGATGTAAACAGGTCAGATCCGAGGAACCACAGTGAATCCATATCGGCATCATCTTTATAGATTCGGACGCGAATATTGATCCAACTTGGAGCCTATGTGTTGTATTGGCATCCGGCATCAACTAAAAAACACGAAATAAGATATGAAATACAATAGTAGAATTAGATAATTAAAAGGGTTTCAAAATAACTTTTTAAATATACAAATCAAGCTATTAAATGTCTACTTATTAAAGCTAAGTAGATCCTTAAATATCATTGCTCAAGTTGTATGGGCCCTTAAACTTAATTGTTCTAGATCTAAATCCTCAAATTACGAATAAACAAAGATCTAGACCCGACAACTGGGATAATCATATTCCCATTTGCAATCTTCAAACCTTGTGTTTAGATCTCACTCCGATAATTACTTGATTATTATTTGGATGAAAAAAGTAAAGTAGAAAATAAACCAGTGATTGACCATTTTACTTCATTCCTATTTGGATGGAAATAGTGCGAAATAAAATTCAAATATAACACCTCTAGCCCCTTCACTCCTTGGCCTCTTCTTTTTACTATAATCAATCATGATAAGTATAACCCCCTTTATTTTTACTTCCTTAATAATTTGACCCCATTTTACTTTTACTCCTCCACACAATAAACATTAGGAAGAGATCTCAATTGAAGTACTTATTGTAGTAAACAGAATCTTCCGATTCGCGCGCAAATCCCTGGTCTTTTCTTGACTTTCATCCTCTTTCTCTTTGTGACTGGCAATGCACCAGCAACAAACATGGATGATTCCCAATACAATTTCACTTCTACTTGTCTTTTGTTGTTGCTTTTCACGTTCTCGCCATTGTATGAATATCTCTCTCTCTCTCTCTCTCTCTCTCTCTCTCTCTCTCTCTCATAGGAGCTACCTACACACCGCAAAAGGCTCACCACACACTGTATTTAAAAAAAAATAAAAAATAAAAAATCCCTAAACAACCCCTCTCCCTGATTCGTTCGGCCACACGGGACCGAACAAATAAAAAATGTTCGGCCCTGTGTGGCAGAACAAACTCGATTTATTCAGCCCTGTGTCGCCGAACAAACTCGATTTGTTTGGTCGCTTATGGCCAAACATGTTAGTGGCTGAAAGCCCTGCGAGAGCTAATGAGCAAAATCGTAGAAACACACTAAAAATGGTGAAAATTGACGGTCTAGTATTTGATTAACCTTTTGTACAAAAGAATGAGTAAGGGGGAGAAAGGAAGAGAGAGGGAGAGAAAGGAGGAAATGGGAAGAGGGATGAGGTTGCTTTGATGTTAAATACCTGCAGGAGCACCAAGGATACATAATAAGCATCTGGGACTCTGTGATCACTGTCTTAGGTGAAGTGGGGCCCTAGACCTGAGTGGAGGGGCGGCGATCATCCATGGATTTGTGACATATGGTACGTATATTGATGAAACGGACACTAAGGCTGGCTGGTAGGTCCGAACCTTGGATGTTGGCCTTGAGAGATACTATAATCAGGGCATTGCACTCAGGCTCTGATCCATGATCACAGTCCGTATCGGACGAGATGTTAGGACATGGCACTTGAAGTCCTGACCTGTAATATTGGGAACTTAATGGTAGATATTGATGGACGGACTGTATAATGAGATAATGTTAATTAAGCGTATAGAGAAGCGGAGTTTACAAGGGTATGCATTATTAACTGTTGAGAATCATAAGGATAGGATACCCATACCTGAACTCCGTGCCTCATGCCCTTGACTAACATCCTCTCATATTAATTATGATAAGGTTATCCAGTTCGGAGTAACCCCACCTAGTGGTCTGTAGGATTTGTGGATGTACGATCAGTCTGCCGAGGGTTATAATGCCAGCATGGACATTGAGATGTACGATTGGTCTGCCGAGGGTTATGATGCCGGCATGGACATTGAGATGTACGATTGGTCTGCCGAGGGTTACGATGCCGGCATGGACATTGATATGGAGATATTGTTGGTCGACACAGTAGGTACCGGTGGGGGAGGGGTACTGAGACCGCCGGCGCTCGGACCGGGTGTGGATATTGTTGGTTGACACAGTAGGTACCGGTGGGGGAGGGGTACTGAGACCGCCGGCGTTCGGACCGGGTGTGGATGGACGGTGATATTGATCTAGCACGTAAGACCAATGGCTGGGACTTGGCTGTGGCTATGGGTATTACTGGTTGATCTAGCACGTAAGACCAATGGCTGAGACTTGGCTGTAGCTATGGGTATTGATGGACTCTTGTATGCTCCTATTCTATGAGACAACAGCGATGGGTGGCTATGACCCCCATGGTTGACGTCCGTAGACAGTTGTCGGGACGACGACGATGGGTTGGCTCTGACCTCCCACGTCCCTTGTACTTCAACTGTGGACGTACCTTGTGTGTTCTCATGGATGTATATTGGATGTATTATCATTACGTATTCAGGATGTCGTTGCTTAGTATCTTTGACTGTCGACGTTGATACGGTTGGATCCAGATACGAGGATTGTGGATATGGCAGGTTTACTTCCTCTGGTTACATCTGTTATATTATTATCTCGATTACGTTCATGCACTACACTCCACACTGTTTATGTTACACTCTGATATCCTATATCATTATTGAGGTACTAATCACGCAGGTTCCGCTGGGATCAGGTATGGTCTTCGTCCCTATCTGTTAATATATTGTGTTGCCATCTAAACATGCCCATTTGCCTGGCTCATCGAGCCGGACCCAATCCTTGGTGTTTTCAGGTATATTCTCTTCCGCTTTCTTTGATTGGTAGAACTGCTTGGCGGCTGATCCGTTGCCGCAGGGTTCAGAGAGTGGTGCAGTTGGTGCACCGAGAGGCGTCTATCAGATAGATCTCTATTCTTTCCTTTTATTGTAGTTGGCCGTGTCGGCATAGGATTGAATAGTTAGCTTAATTATAGAAAGTACCTTGTAATCCTTTAAAGTGAAATAAAATTTTAGGACTCTGTCCATCTATATGCTCATATGAGATCTAAACTTGATTATATTACTGGATTTTCCGCATCTCTTAGGTACTTTCTCGTAGCACCCCGAGATTCGAGGCGCCCGGATCTTGGGGCGTTACAACACACTGTATTTAAAAAAAATAAAAATAAAAAAAATCCCTAAACAACCCCTCTCCCTGATTCCTTTGGCCACACGGGACTGAACAAATAAAAAATGTTCGGCCCTGTGTGGCAGAACAAACTCGATTTATTCAGCCCTGTGTCGCCGAACAAACTCGATTTGTTTGGTCGCTTATGGCCAAACATGTTAGTGGCTGAAAGCCCTGCGAGAGCTAATGAGCAAAATCATAGAAACACACTAAAAATGGTGAAAATTGACGGTCTAGTATTTGATTAACCTTTTGTACAAAAGAATGAGTAAGGGGGAGAGAGGAAGAGAGAGGGAGAGAAAGGAGGAAATGGGAAGAGGGATGAGGTTGCCGGAAAGGAGGAGATGGGGAAAGGGAGAAGGAGAGGGTGGGGAGATGGGTTGGTGTAGGGCGGAGGTGGCGGGGTCGGCGGCTGGCAGGGGAGAGAGATAGGGAGAGGAAAAGAGCGAGATGGAGCGGAGCAGGGAGCAGGGAAAGGGAGAGAGACGGGAGGAGAGGGAGAGGGGTAGTTTAGGAATTTTTTTTTATTTTTTAAAATGTAGTATGTGGAGAGCCTTTTGCAGTGTGCAGATAGCTGCTCTCTATACATATTTATATTGAATAGATCTTTGACCGAGTCATCCTTTCTACCCCCTCAGGTTTACTGGATTTACAAGTTAGCCACTCAAAAGCAGACCCAGAAAATAGTGAGTTTTCTTCTTGTCTCTATCTCCCTACATAATTCTCCGAAACTCTGTCACTGATCTGGTATTTCCATTATCATAGGAAAAATGGGGGGCTGCTATGGACGGCCAGGATTGCATGGGTAGGAAGAACACAAAGTGGAAGTATTTCTCTTTGATTTATCAAATCACCTTTTTTTTTGGCTAAGTGGAAGATTGGGGTATTTGGGGTATTTGTGCATTTGGGGGTGTTGATGAGAAATTGAAGGGATAAGGAAAGAATCGCGATTTCCTTTTGTGGGTCCATTCGTTTGGAGGTATTTTTTATGGGAATTCTCTCCCCAGAATTCTAAATTCGCTATTTCATAGCACATGTGCTTCATGTAATTGAATAGATGAGAATGGTAAGACTTTCATTTTTAAAAATGATTAAACTTGACGAAACAAAAGTGAATTTTAAAAAATGACCATCAAATTATCTCCCCCCGTTGGAAAATGAATCAAGGGGAGGTTGGAAACCTAGTAATTCAAATTACAAGAAAGTGAAGATTGCATTACCTGGCATCCTTCTCCCCACACCTCTTTGATAACATGCATGGAACTCCTTTGGCCATGAAGTCTGTTTTTTTATGCAAACAAATAGGCCCAAACAGTAAGAATTCATAAAGCCAGCCTTAAGTGTCACTTTTGGCCTGGAGAATTCTTCTAGTTTCCAAAATGCTACATTGCACTTGAGTATTTGGGAAACCATGTGGAGGACAACATTTGGGAAATTTACAAAAACCCCCAATAAGAATTTCAGAGTTCTTGCAAACAAAAGGGCCCTGTGGTGTTTGGGTGCCAAAAGAGATTTGATGGCATGAGGAAGGTGTCATCTGTCTAAGCTCCATATGGGTGTACTCTATTACTTTCCAAAGAACATGCTAACAGGTTTATTTGCATTCGGCATTAGCTCGCATTCGCTTCTGAAATAAATGATGTGATATTTATGGTTTGGTAGTGATGAAAATTCTTAGGCCCTGTTTAGATACTAGAAACTTGGTTGCCCCACACCTAGATTTCTGTTTGGGTAAGGAGAAAAAGTGAGGAAAAGCTGTCCACAGTTCAAAATTCTACTTTGGGCAGTTTTCTTGACATCCGAACAAGTCCTTAGTTTACCACAGCTCAAAATTCTACTTTGGGCAGTTTTCTTGACATCCGAACAAATCTTTAGTTTACCTGTAATCATTTACAGGTAACTCAGGCTATCCAAGTGCATGAGCCCTCAGCTATGCAAAAACTGAGTGACCTGCTCCCAGTTTACCAAGATCCAAGGTCTATGGGGATGCAAGTAAAATTAGTGGAGAAAACTGTCTGCATATAAAACTGAACTGTGGAGATTTTCTTCACCTTTCCTCTGCATCTAACAGAGGTTTGGTAGATGTTTGATATGTTCCTATTGTTTATTTGGGATAGTGGCATTGATCTAAGGGTACCTGTGATGGATATATACAAGGTAAGTAGGTGACCATGAAATTTCTCCCTTCAATAGGAAATAGTCCTCCATCTACCACTTTATGTAAGTAAATCCTGCTACATGTGGGAAAAAATATGATGTTTTTCACCGTTGAGCCTGCTGCACCTTTAGCCTTCATCTTCTACCTTTCACCCTTTTCTAGACCATCCAGTTTCCTCTGTTGAGTCATAAGAAAATGACATGTCCCACTTTAGGACTATTTGGATCTTAATAATGAATGGTTAATGGATATGGATAACCTGATTTGCATAGGTGCAGTTCTGCGTTATGGTCAAAACCAATTACAGGCAACTTGAAAGTGAAGAACTTAGCTCCAATGATATATATATAAATATATATATATAGAGAAATGTTCATATGCATCTTTCTCTCATCATAGGGTGAGGAACACTTCCCTTTTTGCACATGAAGACAAGGAAGTGTACCTCACCCTGTACTTGAAAATGTTCAAAAAGGGGAGTGTCCCTCGCCCTATGGTGAGGGAAAGGTGCATGTGAACATTCCCCATATATATATATATATATTTGTTTTTTGGTACAATAGTTCCAACTTTCAAGGATTTTAAGTGTTCATTAGGGTTGTTTACTGTTGGTAATAGCTGGTACAGAATCTCACTGAAATTGTAGAGAGCAGATTTGCTTGGTCAACAGTAGTGGTCTTACAGGTTTCTTTTGAATTTAGCCTAATTTTTCATAGATTGGCTTCATTCAGTAGTTATCTGCTCTCACATTGTAGTTAGGTTCTTAACATTACTTGGGAGGAAGGAACTGATTGATCCTTGTTCTTTTTGCTGAAGGGAGGATGCAATTTGTTTAGTAAACAGTAAACACATACATGCGTGAGGTGAAATGGTCTCATTAACCAGTCACTTTCATCTACTACTAGGGCATTTCAAGTGGAGCCCACTTCCACTAGGAAGATGTTGAATATATTCCTTTCCAGGTTTCTTTTTTTTTTAATATATTATTATTATTATTTTCTTCTTGTAGAACTTTATACAATGGTTTAAATGAGGATGGTATGTAGAAAGTTTGGCTTCTTTGATGACCATGCCCCAGGAAATACAAGTTTTTTAAACCAATTCTGACGAGGACAAAAATGGTCCATTAGTAAGCTGTGCCATAGGAATATTAGGAATTCAGTAGGATTTAGGCAAACAGTTCTTTGGTTTTTTTAATGCATTTATGTGAGTAAGATTGTTACCAGTGCATCAAAGCAAGGAATTTGAACACTTGCTGTTAGTTTCAGAATCCTTTTCCACTGAATTTTGATGGCTTTTCTTACTAGAAAGCAAGTTTCCTCCCCATATGAATTTAAAAGTACACAGGCTTCGAATATTTGGCAAGCAAAGGTTGTCCTTTCAAAGAAGAAGATAAATTTAGGTTGTAAGGATGCTTTTTTACAAGCAAATAGCTTAACTAGCTACTTTGTAGGGTGGCTTTTCTCTGAATCAGGGGTTTCTCAAATCTCTGTCAGTTTGTATTGGTTTGTGTCTGGTGAAAAAAATATATATATGGTTTTTTAAGGAACTGAATGGTCTTTGTAAGAGTTGAGTGTTGCTGGAAAGAGGAGGACGATTGGGTATGTTTATGTGATGATTTTGTTGCTTTGGATGGAACGATCACTTGCGATATTGGTAAACGAGAAAACATTTATGATGATTTCTTTGTTCTGGATGGCAATGGTTGCTGAGGTGGAGGAGAAAACATGATTGAGTTGGTGATAACTACTTCTGCAGTGTTTTAACTGGCATGTCCTCATACTTTCCTTTCATTATCCAATCCTCCAATTCCGTGCCCCTGCCTTCATTGTTGTAGGATTCAAAAGTTTGTGATTTGCACTCACAGTAACAAAGATTTCCCTCCTTCTCTGTTAATGAATGTCTCTTTTTTTTGGCAAAAAAAATAAAATAATAAATGATAGTGTATAAGTTTCAACCTTCCTATGCTTCCCTCTATATAGTTTGATTTTGAAGAGAAAAACTACATATTCAAATAAATGAAACCCATACAAGAGACGAGACAAGACACCAACGTGGTGAACTTTGAAAGAATACATCCGTGGGCAAGTAGGGTTACTGGTTGTTTCATTATATCCAGAGAGAAGAAAACACAAGGCAGAAGAGAGAGAACAAGAGCCTATAATCATGTGACTTGTACATGCTTAAAAAGAAAAGCTCCAAAACAAAATATCCCACACAAAGGGCCCGTTGCTTTACATACAATACGTGTGAATGAGATACGTAGAAATTCATTGTCAAATGAGCTCCACCAAAAGATTGTAAAAGAGGTGAGAGATAAAGAATATAAGGTGATGTATGTAGATGAGAGCTTGACTTTCCTAGCATTTGTACTAGAGTGATAGCTGGTTGGTCATTTCCTTTGATTCAATTTCCATTAAAACGGAGGCATTTGATAATCATTTTGGATGCTCTCCTTTGATTCCTCGTCTTTTAACCACTCACAAAAATACAGTCTTAAAATACCTAAGAATTCAATTACATCAAACAAACAGGCCCAAAGGACCAACTGGACATGTTGTACAAATGCATATGGAACATTTGTGATCTGCAAACTACCCTATTTTTAGGGCCTCGGTATATAAACATGGATTACCTATGATGAACTGGTCAGATCCTTGCACGGATGAGTTGGTTGTGTTTGCAAAAGCTGAGGTTTGTCTACACATTCGTAATCTGTGAGTTGGTTGTGTTTGCAAAAACATGGATTACCTATGATGAACTGGTCAGATCCTTTCAATTTTTTATTTTTTATTATTATTATTTTATTTTTTTTGTTTTCATATAGATGGATTACCTTGGGCCTTTCTCTACATTGTTCATTGTCAAGTTAATTTTGGCGATAAAGGATTAATCTGATGGTGGGCATAAAGGAAACTATGAGGAAACTATGTCATTCATAGTTTTGGACTGTGGTTAGAGTCCAAATGAGTCCACATTCGTAATCTGGACCGCCAAAAACAACCCTGCATTGTGCATTTCATTAGAAGTGATCACCCCTATAACAGTGTTCTCTCTCTCTCTCTCTCTCTCGTGCTCACTTTTTGGTGACCAGAACATTTCATTCAATCAATAAAGACAGATCGCAAACATTTATTTTGAGCCACCCATTTTATCTATTACTCCTGGCCTTCCAAGATTATTTTTCTTCTTTTTCCATAAGGTAAAACTTTTTGAAAGGTAATTTTATAATGGTTTTTTAAAATTGACTTGCCCGAAGGGTAGAGCAGTTGGCTAGGACAGCCATGGCCAATTACCAAAGGTTGTGGTTTCAAACTCACGCTCTCCCCCTGGGCCCACTTGTCTAGCAAAAGCCTAGCATAAGTACCCAATGTGTGGAGGAGACAAAGACTTCACGTGTCTGGGGAAATAGTCGGTTATCAAAGAGGCCGGACACCCTTATCATTATACATAAAATTAATAAAAAAAAAAAAAATGCTTGCTGTATATATCTCACTAGTTTATGTTGACAGATGTTTCAACATCATCTCTCTAAAAATATTTCACCAAAAGTAAAGGAAAAAAAAAACAGAAGTTTATGATATTGACAGATACTTGTAAGTAATATCTCACCCACCATTTAACTTGTCCATTTTGCCGACAATGAATCACGTCAACTCATGATGCCATACCACATTCCAATTGTTAAGGACCAAGCTCTAGTAACAGGAGAAACATGTGACCGACCATCTCCTCAAGTAAGCAAATACTTGAAAATTGTCTATATTTTACGTATAGCAAATGGATCTCCATTTGTATGCAGGAACCTTTTTGGATTTGATTTTACAGTCACATTTTACTTTAAAGATTGTATGACGCATGCATTTGACTATAAAGGCGTCCACAGAATCCATTTTAATGCCATTTCCATCCTCATTATAATAGAATGACTGAAAAGTATTAGGTACCTGAGTTAATAATGCTTTTAATCAGATTAATAAGAACCGATTGTCAATTGTGGATTCGCCACCCATAAAAATTCAACTCTATTATGCATCTTTGCATCCGAGCATTATTTTATGAGTACCTTTTCTTTATCTTCACATGCAAATCCTCTATTTTTCAAAAATAGACTACAGCCTACTCAATATGCTGACAATCTATTGTTACACACTTTGACTGGTCCTCAAGACAATACCACAGGCATAATAGAGAAAGCTGACCAAGTCAATGTTCCGGTTTGCCAAACAATGGAAGATTTTTTAATAGATTTCATGTGGGGCTAATAAAAAAACAAATCTCTGTAATGATTGTGAATTTGTGATAATCTCAAGATAGGGCTCCAAAATAAATAACCAGAACAATTAGGTTTAACTGGTAATTTTGCATTCCCTTTAATCGGAGGTTAAATATCATAATTAAATTCGAACATAGCAAGGCACATTATACCACTTACGGACATCCCAAAGACACAGATTGATACTTAAATTTTTTTTTTAATATTAACACCCTGTACATTAATTGTACACATGTACAAATAATACATCAATTAGACAACTCTTTTTTCAGAAAGCCTGACATTTAAAAAAAAAAAATACACATGCCCTCACACATAAGCAGAAGCCACAAGGGTGATCTAATGACAAAAAATTATTTGCCAATGTGATGATTAGAACACTCATATAGAAGATGGAAATGCCCCTGCTCAACATACGGAAGTGCTTTTGAATAGGGCTGTCTGGAAGAGAAGAACTTACAGAGGTGACCTTTCACTAGATGGAATTAAAGTTGCTTCAATATGTAATTTATGATTATCTAGCTCATTAACTCTTTGATGTGGCCATAGTTTTCCTTTTCGTTTCTCTTCTCAATCTCTTTTTATTCCATGTAAAACTAATTGGGCCTATTTGCTTGCATAAAATACATACAAATTGAACAGGAGGGAATTCGTGGTCAAATGAGCTCCACTTAGGGATTATTAAAGAAGATGAGGGGTAAAAGATTGAATGAAGGCAGCGATCGGGTCCTTGACTATCCTAGAAATCAAATTATTAGGTTGATGGCTGGGGTATTCATTCCCATCTTCCTTTGATTCCAATTTCAATCAAAGGGGCGGTTATTTGATTGTTATTTTTTATATTTACTTTCAATTCTTCATATTTAACCACTTATGGAAACATAAAGTCTTAAAAAGTCGTAGAATTCCTAGGAATTCAATTACATGAAACAACAAGCCCTTCTAAATTGGCTTCAATTTTAAATTTTTATTCCATGTAGGGAAAAAAATTCAAGCTTCCCAATAAGTGGGCAGCATTTTATTTCTCAAGGGCCCATTTGTTTGCATTAAAAAACATAATAATTAAATATATAGAAATCATGATGAAATGAACTAACTAAAGGATTATTAAGAGGTGAAGATTGAAGGAGATAAGGTGGAGATGTAAATACTCCATCAGTTTTTACTGCCCTTCCCTAGCCCGGGTAAAAGAAGAGGATTGCATTAGGTTGGTTGACACCAAGCATAAAATTTTTGCTACAACCCAAACATGTAAATAGAACCTTTAGTTTCCCATGCATTAGATTAGATATTCAATTCTCTGTCTTCTTTTTATTCAGTTTCCTTAAAAGCAAATGCTCATTTTTGGAAACTTACCCTAATGAAATCTATGTAATAACCATCACACTAGTATGGTTGAGATGTGTGGTCACCTCAGTGAAACACATATGCCCAGGGATCAATCCCTAGCTCTTCGGGTTGAAAATACCACTCATTGCCAATCTAGCAACAACCAAAAAAATGTAATAAATTCCTATGCATTTCCAATGCAGGCCCTTAAGAAAAAAGAAAAATCTTTCAACAGCCTCACCATCTTAGTGAATCATACACGTGCATCATAAAGATGTTTATTCAAATTCCAAACCATCCAAATGGTAGACCCCATCACTAACAAGTTACATTCTAAAAGATCACATGGATCAGATAATGCAAAATATCCGAATTTTTCTCCTGTCTTTGTGTTTAAACTCTACATTTTCTTCCAAATACATACATTCAAATTTTACCCACATCCCTTGTAAAATCAAACATTCATTTTCTGTAAAGGGGGATACATATCTATTCAATTCAAGATTGTGTTATCTACAAGACTACAACTACATAATATTAGAAAAGGGACATAACAGTAATAAAGACAAAAAATAGGGGGCATTACAGGAAAAAAGAGTTAATTCACGGACCTTCCGTTTCGCTCCCCGTGCCCGAAACCGTTACGCCTCCGTTGTGATGATTCACCTTCGCAAACCCTCGATGAAACCCTAAACCTTTCCGGCCCTCCGCCACCGAAACCGATTCCGTCTCCGTTATATCCACAAACGTAGCCGACTCCATCATCATTTGCGCAACCCTAACAGCTCCCATAAGCCTCTCCGGCAGCTCCTCCTCCGTAACGGCCTCCACCACAAACCCCATATCGATCGTAACGGACGCCACGCGCGCCATCGCCACATGCAAAATGGCCTTCGCGAGGGCCGAGCTCCCGATATCGACATCTATCTCGAGATAGTTCTCGCCGCGATGGTAGCTGCAGGTGAGCGCCTTTCCGAGCAGGCAGGCGGCGTGGTTCCCGACGGCGGCGCGGACGATCCACGGCCCCTTGACGATCCGGTTCACGATCTTGAATCGCGAGTTGCGGAACGAGTCGTCCGAGTGGATGAACCGGTAGAGGAGCGAGTCGGGAGGGATCGGATCGTCCGTCGCAAAGTAGAACACGGCGCTGTGGTGGTCGCGGCCGGGGACCTGGAGGTTCACGGCGAGGATGAAGGTTTTCAGGGATCGGCCGGCGGATTGGGCTTGGCGGAGGGCGGTGACGATGCGGTTGTCGGATCGGGAGAGGAGGTGGTCGAGCTTGCCGGAGGAGCGGAGCCAGTCGACGCCGGCAGGGCGGAGTAGGTAGTCTCCCGCTGGGGATCGCTCCTTCCGGGAGAGGTAGTTCTTGCCGCGGAGGTGGAAGAGGTCGCCGGGCGGAGAGGCCCAGCCGTTGGATCCTGTGTGGAGGTCGACGTGTGGAAGGGATCCACCGCTCATCACTTCTTTCCGCCAGTCCTCTACGGCGGAGGAGGCCGGATCTTGGCCGGGTTCCGAGCGGATTTCGTCGTTGGCGAGGGTCCGCATTGCCGGATTTTTCTAGTCCCTTTAGAAATAAACGAGAGAGCGAGAGAGAAGTAGGAGTGAGCGCGAGGTGACTCTCATCTGTGACTACTCCTTTCTTTATAGGATTGCGTTTTTTGCATATACCCCCCTGATGTTGTTTTGTATATGCATCTGAAGGCCAGTTTTCTAAATCCGAGAAAACTAGGGGGATACATGCAAATATATATTTGAAAAGTGGGGACCAATTGAAGTTTTTTTTTTTTGTCTTTTAAATGGGATTGAAGAGTGGGAGCTTTCTTGTGCACAAAACAAAGATGACTGGCATTAGCTGGTGAGAGTGAAAGTAGGAATGTCAAATATCTCTCTTACCCAACTGTTTTCATCTTGAAAGATAAGTCCTCTCTTGAGGTCAGTTATTTGAATTCGAGCACAGGTTTGGGTCCATGGTGGACTAATAAATACTCTCTGTCAACCCGTTGTGAAAGATAAGCGCACTGCAATATTGCATGATGTTGGAATATCGCAGGAACAGTTCTACAAGAAAAACTCGAACTTGGACAATTATGGGCCAATATCAGGAATCCCTTGTATTTTCACCCCAGTTATTGGAGCCATGACATAGGGCTCCATCCATTTATTCACTCACTCGACTTAATTGATTCGACCCCTTTTTCAATCGAAGAATCAAAAACTAAGCTTTTGTAAGGAGGGGTGACCAACCTGACTTTTTGCTCCAATTTCTTGATTGGGAAGTCTTAGGTCAATAGATGCTTGAAGGCCCATCCTGGCCCGAAGTATATGTAAGACAATGTGAACTAACTTTAGGCCCAGGCTGACTGATTTTATATTTTATCCATTCCAACTTGAGCTCTTAATAAAGTTAAAAAGAAGGGATGCTTTCAAGTTGCAGTGAGTGAGCGAGCAGCGCGCTTCCAAAGGCAAATATGCTATAATACTCGGTTGGTGAGGGATCAAATCTAATCTTCCACTTCCAGCAAAGGAAATGGCCTCCGTTCACGTGTTTTTGCACCCGAGGCGCACGTTAGAAACCTCCCTTTCATATTTTTTTTGTTCCTCCTATGGTACAACTCTTATCCAAGACCCTGACCCACCTCACCTGGGAGTCGGTGGCACCGCAGAAGGCATTGGTCAAGCCCCACGTTTGATGTGCATTTGTGTGGTTTCGAGGGCTCTATGCGAAGGATTAATCCTGTTGGGTAACAAAGATCCCAGGGATGCCCACACCATCAAAATAAATTAGTATCTTAAGACATTGACCGTTAGCATGTAGCTAGGGATTGAACCTGGTCGTTTTTGTGAAGACGGAATTGCTTTACTATGGATTTGCTACTCTGCTTCAAATATCTTCTTCGCTCACTTATATGCAAAGGAATACGGAGGAACTCATGTCTTTTTAAGTCATTAAAGACAAATGGAGATCAAATGTGAATATTAACGAATGAGGATCCAATAATTTATCTTTTAACGAAAGACAAGAAATAAATACCCAGCCATAACCAGTAATTCACCTATGAATTCAATGTGAACAAACAGAGGCCTCGTGTTGTCGCTTTTCCTCCTGCTCTCTCATTTGGTTGGTGGCAAGAGGCAGAGAGGAGAAAAGGAGTTTTAGAGAAAAGCATCTATAGTCATTCAAACTAGGACGAAATCAGATGTGACAGCTGTATACTTTGTAAGGAGGCTCAATTCAAGCTTGGAAAATATTTTCCTCTGTGCAATCCATCTCTATGGTGCTCAACTGGGGGTGACCTTTCCATCCCATGTTCTGGCATGAGGCCAAATTTTACCACCAACATCAATTAGATTCAATATCAGATTAAAATATATGATTTATATGTCTATAAAAATTTAAGACCGTCAAATCAAGAATTAGGATAATCTAAAGGGACGATACTTCATCTGCTCATGGGAGAGTATTTTCCTCCAAACCGACAGGTTTCATGACCCTTGTGAACCCTCTTACCCTTTATTGTATAGGTTTTTTTTTTTTTTTTTATAATATTATTGAACCAAACTCTTTTCACTTCATTGTCATCTGCAAGGTGAAGATCATTTCCAATTAAAGTAACGATTTGTGGATTGACAAAATAAGACGCCACACGTTTATTGATCCAAACTCTTTTCACATCATTGTCATATGCAAGGTCAAGGTAATTTCCTATTAAAGTAACACTTTGTGGATTGAGAAAATCGGACGCTACACGGATTACACGATCCATTTATGAATAGACGACGTACCACTTACCAATACCTTCTCAAAAAAAAAAAAAACACATAAAACAATCAGGGGATTGACAATAATACAGAGGGAATCGTGGCAGAAAGAAGAGAGATCCACCGCCTTCCTCAGTGTCATTTGGTGTAACCCGAAAACAGAAGAGATGCACCTTCTTCTTTTTTTTTTTCCTACTATCTTCGGTTTCCGCGTTAGAGAGGATCCGGAAGCATAAGGAAATTCCACGGCACACAAGCGTTGTCCCCTAACAGGGAAGAGGAAGAGGAAGAGGAAGAAGAAGAGGAAAAGGGAAGAGTCCTTGGAATCAAACTGGCCCTAAAGAAGAAAGTTCCCAACTTTCAAAACATTAGAAAACCAGCTGGCTAAGGCTCATTCATATGGTCGTCAGACAGGTGGTGGATTTTGAAGAAAGGGAGGCTTAGATGTGAGTGCCTGTGGACGTCAATCTACTATCCACCATCCAATTGGAGGGCGGTTTTAGAAGTACTAAAAACATAGCACAAGTCCTATAATTAAGTGGTTGACTTGGTGCTAAAGACAAGCCGCTCACCAAAGCCCATTGTAGTGTTTGTCTTTCCATGCTAATAATAACCCTGAGAAGCATAAAGCAATCCACATGAAGCTGTAGCATGAGACAAACTGTCACATAGACGGCCACCTAATGGAGACTCCATAGGCCACAATAAGGAATGGTCCCTCCATTTTGTGCCCTTACATTGGCACATCCCCTTTTTCAGAAATCAGAGTCTGTAAAGTTCCGAGCTCGTAAATTTTTATGGGACTTAAGAGAATTTCTAGTAATTGGTTTTATGCTTGTAGTACATGAAATTGATACTAGGAAAACGAGGAAATAGGATTAGCCAAATCACATGCCTTAGCTGGAATCTGAAATTCTAAAAGAACAAGAATTTTATGGGCACATAGGATTTTCTCATAATACTTTTAATGCTACTAAAGGTTTCCATTGGAGGAGAGAGAGAGAGAGAGGGGGGGAGAGAGAGCATATGCATGTGGGTCGAACCCGCATCCATACACACTAAATCAGACGCACAGGAAAAGATTTAAAGTAGGTTTCAAAGTACTTTAACAGAACACTCACCATTCAACTTGAAAGGAAGTATGAAAATTTTGAAGGACAGAACACAAATCCAAATCAAATATTGGAATTCATGTGGTGGTGAACCAACAAAGTACAGCAAACTGCCAAGGAAAGCAGGATTCATGTGTCAAAAATTCCAGCAAACAAGAAAAGGCCAAAAATTTCATTGTAATATCAGAAAAAAGTTGCACCAAAATAGAAGAAAATTTGTTGCTGGGAAAACTGGCAAAGATGACATTTTCCAGCTGTTATGGTGGGAAAGGGGGAACAACTAGACTAGGTATGCATCATTCTCTGAGGCTTTCTAACAAGCTGGAAGAAAGGCAAGCAAAGAAAAGTACCAAGGAGACTCACATATTGGACAAACTGTAAGACCCCGCTCCTAGAGTTTCCGATTAGTGTTAATTAAGACGTGCTTTAGCTATAAGTGAGATTAGTGGAAATGGGTTAAATCTAGATTAGAATAGCTTATTATAGCTTTGAATTATTTTGGGAACTCTTTTGATTTTGTGGGGCCCTTTGGGAGGTTCCTTTATTGTGTTTTGACTAGTTTTGGGATTTATTTAATAATTCTGGAAATCTGTAATTTGCTTCGTTTAATGTATTTTATGATTCTCGACAACTTTCGTATTTGTTCCGTTTTCATTCGAGACCTCTAAACCCTGCTTTGCTAACGATAGGGGTAAAACAATCTTTTTACACAAAATCTGGACACTATTTTAAATGTCTCCGAAACTCGTAAAATATACACTTTTTGGAAACTATAAATTTCGGCGAATAATCCTTCCTTCTTCGCCGAATCCATCCGAGGCCCGAAAGTCGATGTTTTTAATCCCACAAGATTCTTTAGTAGTGGGACCCATCACCACTTTCTATAAGAGGAGTCGTCTTCTTCTCTTCTCCCTTTTTCTTACAACTTTCTTGAGATAGAGGTGAGTTCCAGCCACCTAGGGTTTACTCCCTTTTCTTCTTGCTTCTCCATCTCCAAATCCATACCAACCTATTGCTAAGAGAGAAATGGAGACCATCTTCTTCTTCCTCTCCATGAAGGCTTCACATTAGTACCATTTGTAGAAAAACCACCCACTCCAAAACCCTTGTTGAGCAAGCTTGGTGTTTTTGAAGACTTTCCATGTAAGCTCTTCCTCCTATCTCTTAGATTTGTATTCTTCTAGCCATGGAGGTGCTTCACTTTGATTATTTGAAGCTATCTCCTTCTATTTCTTGATTTTTACATTCTAGGGTTTGTGATGGATGTCATTTTGGGGGATTTTGTGTAGATTGTGGATTTTGAGATAAAAAGTGTGCTTAGAACTTGATTAACATATTTGGAGACCAAGGCAAGTGAATAAATGGGTTTGATTTGAATGAGTTCTTGTTTTATTGAAAATGTGAATTTTACTATTCATCTTCCTCTAGTTTCCTATGTTTCATAATGCCTTTGGAAATGTAATTATTGATAAGATTTCCTTTCAATTAATTTTATGAGAATATATGCATTCATTCATTAAAGCTTATTTTTGCCATTATGGACTTCTTAAATGATATTTGTACTTGCATTGAATGGGGTTTGTATTGGAAGGAAAAAAATTAATGCCTTGATGGAATGGTGGTTGGAGGAAAGGATTAGATGTGGAATGGAAGGGAATAGACCCATTTCATGTCAGGAAATGGATGGAGTCGAAGTGGAATGGTTTGGGAAAGAAAGAGCATAAATCTGCACCTGATGTGTAGTTCCCGCAGCTGGGCGGTCAGCAAGCGGTCACCTTGGCGGCTAGCCGACCCAGATTCGGTCAGAAATACAGAATACTATATTTTAGCAGGGTGAACCGCGGTCAGACAGCGGCTAACTGCCATCTAAACGCCCTGTGACAGTCATGTAGCCGAAATGCGCGGTCAGAAACACAGAATGCTATATTTTAGCAGGGTGAACCGCGGTCAGCCACCAGCTAACCGCCGAACACCTCGGTGGCTAACCGCCAGCTAACCGACAAGTGACCGAATTTCACCCAGAATTCCTGAGTCTTTTCTATCATTTTCAGATATGGTATTTAAAGGTTTGGATGGGTTGTTCTGATGCCCTACCACCTTGGAAAGACCTAGGGGATGACATAAGGAGATCGACTTAGAAAGAAACTCCATTTCAGAAATGTATTGGAAATTTTTGGATTCATCAACTGGTATAAGGAAACTTGGTATGTCCTCTATCATTCGAGTACCATACTAAGGGCAATAATAAACATATAAGATCTTTATACATGTTGTCTGAATATGGAAGCCCCAATATATAGTCTGTAACTGTATAAGGATTCATTTCATTGTTTTACTCAGATTATATGTATCCTTACCCGATATCATTGGTTTTATCTCAAACTCTGATTTATGCACTTGACATGTCCTGCCAGCCCCGTTTATGCATGAAAAGATAATGATATGAAATGTGGGCCTACGAGCACCATGCCCCGCCTGCTCGAGTGTTTTACACCGATATAGTTTTGTACATGTTTTGATTTCTTATGTAACCTATGAGTCGGCACCACTAAGCTTGGACGTCCTTGTCAGTCTGATCAACTGACTTAGGCCTCCCCCTTGTACTCCCGCCAATTGCAACTTGGATCCTGTCCTGCCCCGTTACCCGGTTCCGGGGCCGTGGTCTTGCATAGCTATATGTATATATATATAATGTTGGTTCTCGTTACTTCGTGTGCTTTAGCCCAACGCACTGAATGTGCTCTCATCACATTAGTGATAGAGAGGATTTAGCTTTAGTGTGGTTGCCATCTAGTTAGTTCCTGTACTTTGAATATCCTACATGATTTATATTGCATCTGTACTTTAAATGAACCATGCATCCTGTTTCATGACAGTTATTGTTTTAATAAGATTTCGTTATGTTTAAGATGTGCTTTGATTTCTTTCTTGGTATTATCTATTCACCCACCTGCTAAACTGTCGTATCTGACCCATTTTTGTGGTACTCAGGTCCAGCCCCCGTTATTGCCTTCGAGGAGGTGCCAGATGAGGCGGTCGGCAAACCACAACGATTAGTAGAGTGGCAAGCTGACAATGTCATTTAGACATTTGGTTTAGCTTTGAGCTGCGTAACACTTTGGGGAGATTATAGAATGATACATGATTTACACTTTTTGTGGTACTGGCCTCTGTTGGCCATTATTTTTGGGGAATGTTAATTTAACTCATCTTTTGTTAAACTTATAACCTTTCATTTTGGAAAATGCCATGGATATCATTGTTCACTCTGACATCTTGTCACACATATGTACTTATCAGTCTTATATAATAAGAATAAGAATGGATTAGAGTTTGATTTGCTACACGCTTCCACACCAAAGTAAATGTTTGTGAGTGTGTGAAATTCTCACTGCGGAAACCTGTGGGAAATTAAATGTGTATATTCATATAATTATCATTATCATTCATCCACCTCGTCGCGGGCCCGGATCCCGGTCCGGGGTCGCGACACAAACTTTGGTGCTAAATGTATGCCTCTTGCAAAGCAGTTCCAAGTTTACTTAGTGTGCATCCAGGGAAGATGCTTCAGTTGCAGATTGCTTGGAGCAAATGGGGAATCAAGTGGTGCCCAGCTTTTCATAGGAATTTAACTGAGATGGCCCTACACCAAAATCCCAGTGCATTCTCATTACAGACCACTGTGTTTTCCACGAAAGAAAAGATTCTGATAGAAGGCCTTGGGTTGGAAGTGTAGGGGTTAGGTTTTCCATACCCACTCTTTAAAGGCGTGTTATCTTCCCACTCAAGACTCCACAATTTACCACCAATTAGGCTATACATTCCGTTCTTGGCACCAAATTCCCCTACTAAATGGAGCCTAACAATATTGCTTTCTAATTCATCTTCCAACCATATAGGCACTAAAAAATATAAAGGAAATTTAAATTAGAATGGAAATCTACACTTTAGATAATAAACACAAGAACAGGAAGGTTTTTCAATCCAACCAGGACCCAAACAAAACATCAGCAGTGAAGCCTTATCCCATCTATCTGGGGCCAGCTTGTGAGTTCTATCTGTTTATTTCACCCCGATGACAACCATTTTTCAGTAACTCCACAAGCCATCATGTAAAATTCCCACTTCATTCATTCTCTGTACAAGTCTTCACCATTTTGCTATTTTTGAACTTGCAACCCTTCAATACACCCCCAGGTGTTACCAGATCTGTGTATGTGCCCAAATAATTTCAAACTACATTCCACAGCTTTATTTCTTATGGAGGTACCCCTATTCTCTTATGTGTTAATTCTCCTAGTTATATCATTTCTTACAGCTCCACACGTCCAACATCTCAACAATAAGTATTTTCGGGTCTCATTTCTTCTTTGCCAAGCATTCAGCTCCATTGTTTCCCCTTGATCAGTAAACAAGTGAATATTAAAGAGAGATTATAAGAGACAGACTGAAACATAGTGCTATAAAAAATTATACCAAACAAAACAAAAACAAAAAACTATCATAAAATGAAAGCAATCAAGAAAAAGTATTTTCCACTTTATCTCACCTTCTCTAACGTTATATACGGAAATCTTCCTTCAAGGACAATCTTTTAGAGAAATCCTCCTCAGAAAGCTGCCTCAATGCTTCTTTACCACCCAAACTACGAATATAAGAGAACAGCCTTTATCTTCCCCATGACCCCAAATTGATTATTAGCCCATTCTTTAATTTTCAGTTTTAGCTTTCTGAGTTTCATTGCCAACTTGAAACGCTCCCAACCCTCTATCTTCAACTCACTCAACCATCAAGAATATAGGGAAGAAAGTGTTTTTCTTCGAACCACATCAACTCAAACCAAAAAGGAGTGGGACCCCATCTCTCATGTCTAGTATCAATGCCAGTCATGGGATACCAAAAATCTGTCTAAGGTTTTCATGATTGGACGATGTTCAATCCCGCACAACATTTACAAGTCGACAAGAGTGTAAATTTATCCAATCAGAGAAGATTCTCATCTCTGCTGCCCCCTCCAATTTTTTTGCTCGGAAATTCGATCACATTCCTGTCACCACCTATACACCAAGCCCCATTCCATCCCCTCCATGTAGTATTCCCCCACAAAAATCACTCCTCTGATGGTTGTTCACAAGACCATAGAATGAGGAAATCATCCATCTTCGCTTAGGATTCACATCCTCCACCACTGCTGAAACTGAGAACATCACAATCCAACTTTCGACAACTAAAACAGAACCCTCATCCCCCACAAGCAAAAATCCACCCATAGACCCTGTTGTATCCATACCCAACCACTTGATAGAACTGAGGCCCCATAGCTCTTTCGCCACCCTGTCAGACATGGAGATCAAATTTGTCTCCTGAATAGAAGTTCAGCATGGAGATCAACTTTGTCTCCTGAATAAAAGCCAGCCGAACTTTATCACTCCAAAGGACCTCCTACAGCACCACTCAACAACTAACACCCCCAAGCCCCACATTCCAGGGCAACAGGTTCATTAACCAACATGAATATCCCCCTCAGCTCCACATGTAGCCGTCCCTGTCTCTGTCATAATTGATGGAACAAGCCAGACCATGCAACTCCCTTGTTCCTTTCTTCCTGGTTTTAATATCTTCAAAGTCTTCCCTGTTATTCGCAAACTCCACCAATCCTCCCCAACCTCCCTTGCATTTACCCACCAACGTACCTACAGCTTGGCCACAATGAATAGTTTTTTTTGGGGGGGTGTGTGTGGCGGCCATAGAGAAACCAAATCCTTTGGATGGATAGAAGACTCCCCTCGCTGATTAAAAAGGCCTACCTCTTTGAATTGAAACTTCTTCTGGCTGGCACGAGAACTTTTCTTCCTCCAAACAACTAGGGAGGAAGCTCCTTCTGTCAGGGTGGGTAAAGAAACTCTGTCCCTGATCACAGGAGAGCTGGCAACTCCCCTAGAAAACAGATGGGGAGTCTTACACTAGAAAATCCTAACAAGACATCTTAAATCTAACAAGATAATTGATTTACGGCTAGGATGCCCAAATATGGCATGGACACGCCATGGATGTGGCAGGGACACAGAGTATACACATAAAAAGTGAGTGAAGTATCGGATACAATACGACACGATACATTAGCTATTTTGAAGTATCTAGGTAACATATTTGGAAGGTGGTCTAATTCAACATAATCGTTTGGGTTTCTCCTTTGCCTGATTTCATGATTTCTCTATACAATCTATTGTTTGCGATTGGAAACAGATCACCTTTTCATCGTCTCCTTTGTCCCTTTCCCCATCTTAAATTCTAGTGTATTACCTCAAACCAATACACTCATTATGTATTACCTCAAACCAATACACTCATTAGCTATCCAAAATTAGTTCTGCCATCCAACATTTGTACACCTTGTAGAAATGCACATTGAAATGAGTAATAATACTAGCCATCTATGATACCTGGATACGGCATTTCACTTAACCTACCTACCGACACGGGATGAAATGGATTTGGGTATGGGATACGACAAGATATGGTTGGAATACAATGTGGATATGGCTTTTTCATATTTTATGGAAAAAAAAAAAAAAAAACAATATCGGACAAATTCATCCAAAATTGGAGAAACGACGATTTTCATCTGAAATCTTCTAATCGATTCATGTGATTTTGTTTTAACCCTTTTCCCCCTTTTGCACGGCCAAGAGAAAGAAAAGGAGGAGGCTACCCTGCTGCTGCTCGACCAAGGCTGCTGCTCGATTGCTATTACTGTTGTTAGATGCGCTCAACTGTTGTTGCTGCCAGGTACTCCTTGTTCCTCAACTTCTTCTCTATGTTTTTTTTTTCTTCCTTTCTTTCTTCTTTCCTTTTTTCTTATTCTCTCCATCGACGTTGTTTGTCGAGTTTTGTTGTTGATAATGAAAGGGGCAAATGTCCCTTTTAAAAGGACATTTCTTTTCTTTTTTTTAACATTGAGCCCCCCCTTTTTTTTTAAATACCGCATAACTGAAAACCACTCCACTTTAGACAATTGACATTTGACAACACTTAAAAGAGTATTTCCATTTTTATATTTTGCCTCCTTTTTCTTATTTTAAGACCTCAAACCCTCCTTATAAATTATAAATGGGCCTATCTAACTTGAGATTTGTGGATCCACAATGAGCCCACCTATTAAAATTTTAACCTGTATAAAATAAATGCCCTGCTAATTAATGGCCCCTGGCCAAATTTAATGCTAATATAAATTTCCAAAATGTATCTGAAGTGATGTTGCACCCGTATCCATGTCCTAGATTTTTAAATCCGGCATGTCAAATCCCCATTCCCCATGTCCATACTCATGTCCGTATCTAGGCATCATAGCTAGCAATCACTTTCTTTACTATATTAACCAGCACTTTTTTTTATCTGTAACAATAATGATTGATTTTTTTTTAATAAAAGGAAGAGCACATTCTAAGAACATAAGAAAACCAAGCAAAAGAGGTCCCAGGTACCAGAACATTATACTTGACCATCAAAAAAATACAAAATAGAAGCAAACAAAGGAAAGACAATGTAACTCCTGGCTTGGCTAAAGAATCCACCATACCAATAGCTGATCGGCCTGAATGTCTAGAGCTAATCTGAAGTGATGACAACAAACATATGATCTCAGTGAGAGGTAACAATGGGATTTACAAGGATTTTCATCAGGAGAACTAACCCATGAAAGAGAATTAGATGAATCACTATCCACAATTAAGCTTCCAAAAATGATGATAAGAAAAATTCTAAAAGCCTCCAAAACAGTCAAACCTCCACTTCATTTGACATTTGATGTTCATATGCTTGAAAACATAAACAAAATTTCTCCTTTGTTGTTTCAGGAAATGCCTCCTTCACCTACTAAACCTGGCTTATCCTTTTAGCCGGTCCATCGACAGTAGACTCCAGAATTTCATTTGACAAAGGTGACCAACATTCTGACCTCTTCACTTGCAAGGGACAATATAACATACAATCTTGGGGATGTTAATTAATACTCAAATTCAAATGCTTGACCTCTTTCCTAACTACACAACAACACCCCAGTTCAAAATCCTCCTCACAACTAGAGATGTGTATGTTCCATTGAAAATCATATCATTTCTGTCCCTCCACACAAACCAAAAAAGAGAAAAAGGAATGATTCTCCAAAGTAAAAGATCACATTTGTTTAAGTTAAACGGTGTTTCCTTCCAAGCCTTTATCATTCCTCATAAGGACCCCCATAATAAACCAATGTAGGCCACAACTCTTTTAAGGACTTCAAAGATAGAAGACCATGTCACAATGTAGAACTGGGCAGCCTATTGTTTCTGTTCTTCCCATATAAAAAACGCAAGAGATGCTTTCAGTCAAAATGCCTATCCGACATAGATTATTTGCCATTAACACCTTTCTTGCAAAGATGCCTTTATAAAGACTTCCAGAAGGCTAAGAAGTTGTGACTCCATACCTCCATATCATCCTCCACTTTTGAGATTTAGGGAATGAGGGGGGAATATATATACCATAGTCAGGCCATCCTCCATTGAAGACTTCAGGAAAGACTTCCAAGATGTCCAGCTTGATGAGCAACTGCTGAAAACTAAAGCTTCATTCAACAATGTGAAAGCATTCCCACGAATAGAAGAGGGACGCCTTGTAACACAGAAGTTACAGTAGGTGCAAAGAGCCAAAGACCAATCCACAAGGAATCAGCTGGTAGGAAAATCACACAACAGACATACATGCTATGATTGGCGACCACAAAGCACAAGTTAGATATATTGTTGTCGACAAGAAGGCCAAACACTTAGGCCTGTGCACATATTCAAGCCTCAAAAGATTAATAAATACAGCTTAATGCTGTTTGGGCTGGTCAAGGACACGAGCACTTCACAGTTCACACACCCAAGAAGATATTGAAGCTCCATGATACTTGGTGAATGAACGAACAGACGTACCTTGATAATGAATCCAATCCCCAAATCACCTCATTTCCAAAGAACTTGGCAGTAAACAAAGGTTGATGACACATGGTTTGAGTCCTTGTGCACACAATACAAATCAGCTCTAGTCCAGCAGTGACCAGACCCATCTACATCTCTGCTAGTTGCCATCTCAAAAATAAATAAATAAAAAAGTGGTTGATTGAACCTAGAAACAATCCATCCTTGTAACAAAATCTCAATCCACCATATGTCAATGTGAGTATTTGGCAGGGTTGTTCCTTACATTTAGCCCAAGTATTCTCAAATTGGAAGGAAAAATAAAATAAAATTCTAAAAAAAGAGGATCCCCTTGTAACTCTTCCTGAATCCAAAAAACAAATCTATGATCTGGAGTTGTCAACATTGATTATCCAAGTAGTATAGGAAAGCTCAGTCCCAGTAATCTGAATACACTAATTCCAAAAGTACAAGTAGTTAAGTCAGTGTTGCTTGAAAGTACATGAATCCATAACGTTAACGGTAAAACATTTATGGCCTTCACTCTTCAAATTTCCTATTTATCACACATTTTCATCGTTTTTTTTATTTTTTGAATGCTAACTTGTATTAGTCAAAAGCTTTACAATACAAAAGGATTATACATGAACCCTTTTTATTCTTGATGCCCTACTTCCTGTTAGTTAGGTTTTTTTTTTTTTTTTTTAAACTTCAATACAGGAATTGTGCAATTTGGTTTGGGCTATTCAACTCAATGTTGGTGAAATCTCAGTACCATCGCAACATTAATATTTTATACTCTTTGGATCCAAGAACAAGTTCCAATACGCTTAAGCCGAAAAGCCCATTTCTTTTTCAATTTCCACATAGTTTACATGCTTAGGCAGAAGATATTAAATGGCGTGTCCATTTGAAAGAACTATCTTTGTTAATTGAAAAAAATAAAAATAAAAATAACTCCTTCACATTAGAAGACCACTTCCTCATGCAGACAGGGCAATGTCACTATAGACATCGTACATGTTACCAATGGAAATTGGCACTGTATGCAGACTATTTCAGTAACTTCCTTTTGTTTTTCCTTTTTCACCTTTTCAATTTGTGGAATGTCTCACATACCGCCATAGTTCGTATCTTGTCTTCGTTACCAATCCCCCTCAAAACAACACTTAGAAAGATAGCTGGAAAGATAAACTCAAGCAAGGAATGTGCTAACATATAAGTCTACTTTGTTGTGGAGTAGGGATACAAGAAGTAGCAGCAAAAGAGCTCCTTATCTCTGACAGAACAATAAAAAATCAACCATATTCACAAAATGTCACTATTGCAAATACAGTACAGAAATATATGTTCTACTGTGCTTCAGAAAGAACGCACAAATCAGAGCCCACAGCAAATGCAAACGTCTTATGTTTACTCCTTTCCAAACAATTAGTAAAATCAGTCACAGATTTTAATATGGAGGAGAAAAGTTAATAACAGCTACCTATCTGATACAATATCATATTTCCATGCATCCCCACATGCACATCAAATCAGCTAACCATCAAATCATAAATAAATAAATAAAAACACACACACCACAAATCTAAATGTCAAATAATTATATGCAACCTCATCTTGATTTCCAAATTATGAGCACCCACCTTCTCACAGATCCATGCAAAATTCACAGAAGCTGCAACAACTCATATAAAGTCTTCCAATTAACAAATTTATATCTCCAATCCACACAATTCACAAGTAATTCTACTCAACCGCCAAAACTACCCCTATTTCCCCAACAAACTATATTCTTAACACATAGGAGAAACCCAAGTCTTCATGTATAGATATCTAAACGTATAAAAGAGCCTATGCAAACACATTATTAAAAGGACAAGAAGCAGAAGAAGATCTGTACAATGATTTTAGCGATACATCCACCGAAATCGCATCCGAAACAAAAGCCCTAAACGGGTGGTATGTTTGAGAAAGAGAACCCCTTGTAGCCCTTGTAAGCGTAATACGCAATCCGCGTGTAATAGAACCCTGGAATGAAGAGCACCGATCCCAATATCGCGAAGAACAGCCCTGTTTGAAATCCAACAAACAGAAACATTTAAAAAAAAAAAAAAAGGAGATCTTGAACAAGAATCGAAACCCTAGCTAGGGTTTTTTATGGTACCGTGAGCTCTGTCGCCTCCAATTCTGTTGTATGCCATGAAGATGCCGAAGACGATGCCTAGGGTTCCGAAGACGAGGAGAGAGATTGCGAGGGCGATCTCTTTGATTGGAGGTCGGTTGTGGACGATGTATGAAGGCTCCATCATTATATCTTCATCTGTGATTGAGAAGGCGTGATCTACGTACGCCATTGCAGAGATAGCTAGGGTTTTAGATCTTCTTCTTCTTGCTCTTGTTGTTCTTGAAAGTTTGGAGCTTCGATCGAATCAAATCGATTTGGATTTCGATTTCGATTTGGATGGAGGAAGAGAAGATGCTTTGGGTTTTCTTGGCGGTGACGTTTTACGATGAACGAATGATAGCGGCGGCTTTGAACTTGGAATCGATATTTTTCTGGTGGAGAAGGAAACAAGACCGTGTTTGTACGCTATTTATTTTGACTTATTTTATTGTGAGATAGGTGTGAGAACATTTAGCTATATCAATTAGTGGGCCCCACCTAAATTGTATCTAAGCCGTTCAAAGTTATTGCTTCCTAATATGTTTGTTGTTGGGTTGCCAGTTTGATCATGGTCCACTTTTGATTAGAGGGGATTTTGGCATGAGGTGTCTAGAGGGGTAGTGGATGTGTGGGTCCTACTATGAGATTTAGAAGATTGAGCTACAGAAAGAATTTCTTGAGGGTCTTTTGTTTGTTTGGAATTGAATGCATGGGATTTTAGGGTGAATGAGCACTTTGATTTATTAGATAATGGATGGGTATTTACTTAACTAATTTTCTTCATTCATTTTTAATTAAAAGGGTAATTATTTTACATCCTCTTCATTTATTTTTAAATTGTCAAATACTTCAAAAGTATATTGAATTTTTTTAAAAATTGTCAAATAGCATAGTGACACAATATAATAATATGATACTATTTTATTCTATAATAATAAAACCTTATAATATTTAAATTTATTAATATTATATTATGTAGTTATCCAAACACTCCCTTAATCGTCATCATTAGCCCGTTTGTGCGTCATTCTTTTTGTGGAAAGTATAAATGCTTTTTTGCTATGAAAAAACTTTCATATTTGGGGCTTCCATTTTTCAATAAGGAAAAGTAAAGAAATAAACTAATTTTTTTGGATCTATGGAAAAGCATTCATTTTCTTTGGAAAGGATCTTAATGAGTTTTATGTGAAAACAACGTAAAGACAAATTTAAAAATGACTTTATGTGAAACTAAATTTCTATACTGCCTCTTGAAAATTCTAAAGAGTCCAATTACACGAAACAAATGAGCATGGGCCTATTTTTTTTATTAGAACTTATACTAATAATTTGGAAAGTTAGAATTTTTTTACACATAATGTTATGACTTGTTTTTATTATTTGAAACACCGCTGCCCTTGTAAGTATGGAAACCGTTTGCTGCTCATATATTCATCAATGAAGAATGATTATGATGGCAACAGTTGGCCATTAAAGAACCGCTCATTACCCCACTGGTAAGAAGTGGGGTTCTTATTTCAGAGGTTAGGGGTTCAACTCTCACATCCGCTTTATATATTTCTGTATGTATATATACAAGCTTTCTTCCTATTTCAATGGGCTTCCTTTTCGGGTGTACCGGGTTCTATATAATTAAAAGGAAAAAAAAAAATCACAGCCACTAAAGCTGGAATAAAAAATAATAATAATACAATTGGCCATTAAAGACACGGGGATTGGGAAAGGGGAGGCTGCTTAGAGGTGAAAAAACGGGTCATATGGTAGGGCAATTCAATGTTCAAACCATTGACCCGATGGGTCTTATTTTTAATCTTGGGCAGACAGTTCCCGTGGACTCACGTGGTTTGGAAGATATTGGACATCCAGTGTTTGACCTTTTTTTATCAAATGTTTGTCCTTTGAAGAACGGGAACTGTCTGCTACATTATATTCTTAAATGGTTATACACCACAAAACAGATGAATCATTATATAGACCGTTTCCGTGCGAGGAAAACTAAAAATCTATTTTGGTGTAATCTGCATCTAAAATAATTTTTCTGATAAAATCCTCAAAGAATTATTAATTAATTTAATTCTTTCGTGCTTAGTTAATCAGAATTTGTACATTACCCACTAAAGATAAATTTTGTAGTCTCATTTCTTCTATGGAGGGCATTTTACGTGAAAATGTACAAGTAGGGGTGCTCATGGGCTGGGTCGGGCCATGCTGAATCACTTCCAAGCCCAGCCTGACTTAAAAGTTACCGTCCGGTGCTTAGTCTAAACCCAATATAACCCGAGAATATCTTGCCCCAAGCCCACCCATTTATTCAACTGGCCAAACCAAGCCGGGCTTTTATAAGTTGTATGGATTTTCTAGCCCTTACTTGGACATATTATCAAGCACTCCTTATTTGGGCTTCCTATCACTTAATTCAAACCCCACACACATATTAAATGGACCCAATATATATATATCCAAGCCTGGCCCAATGCAAGATCGGCCAATAACTCCCTGTGGAATCTGATGATGACCACATCAATGAATTGTCAATAGGAAAATTTTCAAAAAAAGCCTTAACTTTTTGCCTTATTTTAAAAAAAGACACAAATTGCAAAACTTTTCAAATTAGTCTCTAAGTTTTTCAATGATTTCTCAATTAAGGACATCTGGTAATTTAAAAGTATTTTCTAACGACTTTTTTCCTCAATATTTCGAAAATACCAAAATCACCATTCATTTAAAGCCTTGACATGGCTTTGACAACCACTACTTGCGGCCTATCGTTGTGAGAACACTGATTGTCCTTGATTATTATCAAGACGGCGACGAAGAAAATGAGGAAAATATAGCAGAATGAAATGAGATTTTTATTTTAATAAAGGGTAATTTAGATATTTAAAATTTTTTTAAAAATGTGCAGGGAAATAAGGGATGGATGTCTTTAATTGAGAACTTCTTGATAAACTAAGGGAGTACTATCAAACTTTTGTCCTTTTTTGAAATAAGGTAGGAACTTAAGGTTGTTTTTTACAATTTTCCCTCGTCAGTATCTTCGTTCGAGGGCCTCTTTCTATTCGCTCCCGCAGAGCCTTCGTAACAAACTCGCGGGAAAATCGAATCCTCAGGGAAAAACGGGCTACAGCATGTAGATGAGAGCGGGAGTCATAAGATCGACGGCTGAGATGATCTCCAACAACCCACAAAAGCCCAAGCTTCTCTGTAAGTCTGCAACACACAGCACTTTCTCTTCGATCATCGATACTGTTTATTTGTAATTACTGCTCCCCTCTCTCTCTCTCTCTCTCTTGATATCATATCTTCGTAGTTTCTGGAGAATTGTATTGATCTATGTACGTTTTTGGAGACTAATGGTTCGATTGATTGTACTGCAAAATGCATGCGAGGTTTTGTTAGATAGGAATTGGGAATTGGAGATGGCATTAGATGGGAATTGGGAATCGGAGATGGCATAGCGCGAACTTTTGTTAGATAGGATTTGATCATCTTAATCTCTTCCATTATGATTTTTTCATCTCATGGATCTGGGGTAGGCTAAATGCATTCTGCTTGAGCAAAGAGAAAGGAAATGTATTTGATGGGTAGCTTCTACAACATCTGGGTTACTTTGGTAGCTTCTACAACATCTGGGTTACTTTTTTTTTTTTTTTTGTTTAATAAATACATCTGGTCATTATTGGGGCTGATCACTTAATGGGGTCTCATTGTTTATAATCTGTTTTATGAAATACAATCAAAACTGATTGTTGGGTGGGATCATCTGTTGGGTTGTGGGTTTTTGGGTGCATGGAGGAATACTGATTTTCTTTCTATCATGTCCTAAATCACCATCTGTGCTGATCTCCACATTGAATTAGAGTAGAGAACACACACCCACAACAAAAATAAATCATTATATTTGAAGCCTTGCCCAATATGCAGGGTTTGTTTGATCAGTGAGTTTTCCACATACACACACAGTTCAATACTCTTCTAGATGCACAGAAGATGGGATGATGGGCAGCCATTATCTTATTCTTTTTCCCCCTTCTTCTTCTGTTAATACAATTAAGACGCACTTTTGCACCAAGTGTCAAAGTGCAATGACATAGTGCCTTTTTAATAGTACTTATGCAATTTGGGATTGTATCAGTTGTGATTGCACCATTTGAATATCATTAAGTTAGTGATGCACGTGAATGAATTCAGTCCTTCTGTGTTGGCCTCCAATCACAATATTGTCCCTTTTTTAGATGCTTTTCAATTGCCCAACCCATTTATATGGCTACCATAAGGATTGTCCCTTTTTAATGCCCCCTCACCAATTTCCCTATTTTGAGAGGTGTTAAAGACAGCCCTGCTTCAGTGACCTGATTTGATTTTCCCTCTGCGATGTGCATTCTCTGGCACGTGCTACTCCCAACCTCGGATAAGGAAGGTTGCATCAGACTGATAGTTGGTGATAGGAACATGCAGAATCATATTTGATTTACTTTTTGAGATAAGTAGCATTCATCCTTACCCTGCTCAACGGGGTAAGCCTATGATGGTATGATGCTCTATAATAACCAGACCATATGTGATTTGTGTTGATGTAGTTGCCCAATTGATTGTAATTGTGTTTTTCCTTTTTTCACTTAGATTTTGAAATGGGATTCAGCAAGACTGAAGTGAACTTAAGGAGGTTGCTGGCTGCTGCTCCTCAGCAACAAAATAAGGCAAAGCTCATCCATGTAAGCACACAGACTAAGCCACTGTGTACAAGCCAACAAACTCTTGTCTATAAATTGAAGCATTTGGGGCTAAATTCTATATGTTCCTTTGTAGCTTGTGCATTTTTTATACCCTCTTATTATTAGAAAATCTTTTTAGGAAGAGGGCTGTTCTTAAACATCTTATAATCTTCTTTAACTATTACTTATAAATTGTACTTGGCATAAATAAATATGCTTGCATAATGCCATGGTGGGATTAGATGGATGCAGCTGGTGGGGAAGCACCTAAACCAAATTGGTGTTGCATCTGGGCCAGCTAACGCTCAGCATTTTTCTACCAGAAACTGGTAGCCCAATTTGCATTGTCATGCCATCGGCCTTTTGTTGTCTTGCACTCATTTTCCAATTCAGCATCCTTAAATTTTTGTTACCTTCTAGCATTCTTTTTGGTTCCAGAAATTGGGTCTTTTAAGTTCCTTATTGATGGATTTGATGGTACTTTCAGAAGAATAAATATGTATAGTATTGCTAGTTTACTGATATTTTTTTTTTCTTTTTTTGTATTGTTGAATCTAAATTTACCATTCAACCATTCAGTATGTTGCTACTTTACGAGATCAGCTAGAACAATTGGCAGGAGAGACGACACCAGGATTTCCACAGAGGTTTGTCTTTAATTTGTTTTATTGTCCTTTCTTTCAATTCATTACCCCTGAAGATCTATGCATGCACGTTATTTTACTTTCTCTTGTGGTTATTTAAAAATCAAATAATACATCTTATCTGGGACGTGATATGTTCTCATCGTAGCCCATATTTGAGTAAACGTCTGCTATTTTTCTGGAATTTTATTCACCCATATGTGATATTGTATGCCCTACAGCTAATTGAATGATGGATCCCTTTGGACTGCATTGTAGGAGCACTGAGGACTTCTTGTATACATATGTTATGATTTTGGGCATGTGAAAGAAGTGGTTCAATTACTTGGTGATGTATGAAATGACCCTCAACTGTGACTTTAGCTTTAGTTTGAATTAAATTCCATCAGGACTAGGTGGCAGTATCCCTGGTGCACTGGAGGGATTTAAATGCTATCAGTTTCTCATATGATAGAAATGGTGGCAGCTGAATCATGACAAATATGGGGGCTTTATATAAGTTTGTTCGAATGCATTATCTTATTAATCTTTTTTTATATGGAACCTCCTGCACTGGACCTTATGGTCAAGATGATTCGATGAGGTCCAGATCAATAACTTTATTGTCTCTTATTAGTTGGTTCCTTTTTTGAAACTACGCAAGGCGTTATACTTCAATTGGCTTCTGATAGCCATCCAATTCTATTGGACACAAATATGATGTCTTATATTTCAATTTGAACCAATATGGCTAAAAGAAAATATTTCAGTGACGTCATTTAGTGCTCATGGATAGACTTCTTGTTAATTTCTGTATGGGATTCTGGCTTCCTCAGAAGCTTGAAATCTTAAAATAGGAGCTGAAGGAATGCCAAACAGTGAGTTTAAAAACATTAGATAAAAGAGCAGTGGGTGGAAGGAGGGATGACCTCATATCTAACTACTATTCCACTATTGAATATTCTGAGGATGAGAGGCAATTTCTTGAGGAGCAATACGTAACTATGGTTTGTTACCGTAAAGACGAGTTTGTCAAGAAAATCCTTTTTCAGGAAGAAATGAAATAGAGGAAACATTCTAGACAGAAATAGGTCAGAAAAGGAGAATAAAGATACGAGATAATTGTTAGTGCAGGACTAATAGAGAACACTCTTTAGAGGTTGGCAGTGCTTGACTGGAGGGCTGGGATGATATTGCTAATGAAATTGTGCATATCCACAAGAATTTCTTCTCGAAGGAAGATTGTACTGGACGTAAACTGGATGAGGTTCGTTTTCGCTTTCATCGATTCAGAGTATGATGTTTCCTTGGAAGAACACTTCTTCATGAAAGAAAGTAAAGTGGCACCTTTTACCTGGACAGTGATTAACTCCAGGTCTTGATGGATTCATGTCGCCTTTTTAAAGAATTCTGAGAGGCAGTCAAAGGTGACTTGCTGAATTGCATTCACAAATTGCATTCAAGACAAATTTTTGAAGTACTTGGACCTTCCATTGTCTTTTTACCTAAGAGGATTGGCACTGCTTCTTTTTGCATGAATCTTGGGACCAAATAATCTAATAGAAAGTGTTTATACAATACCAGTCAAAGTTCTGTCAGTTTGGCTAAAATGTTCTTTGATCAACCATATCACACACTAACGGGGCTTTTGTCGGTGACTAATTAATTATGGATAGTGTGCCAAGATTCTTATTTATCTATCTTTATGCATATGTTACATTTCATACATGAGGAGTCAACTACTGCTTTTTTTATGAACATCAAAAACTTTGTATCAAGCTAGTTGAAAGTGTTGAATTGTGCATCAATAGCCTGTATTGCTTGAATTTTGATTGCCAATTTCCTTAGAAGTTTTAATTCTCAAAACTTGCATGTGAATATCGGTTTTGGCAACTAGCAAGACCAAATTCAAAAATGCGTGCAAAGATAGCAAATGCTGAGCTTTAAGAGAGCTATATTGGTTTATAATGAAAATTTATTAGGTAATATAGTAGATACATCAATGTTTTAAATATTAACACACACACACACACACACACACATATATATACACACACACACACACAATATATATATATATATATGATACTTCAACTTGTAAAGGGAAATTATCCTATTCCCTAAAGGAAGTAGCCACGAACAACCTTATTATTAGTACTAGTTAAATATTTTTGGCTTTCAAGACTTTCAAGCAACTGCAAGAAATGCTGAGTTAATGAGTTTTTCACGAAGGGTCTTCTTGGTTTGGTTTCTATAGAATTTCAAAAGCAAAGGTCAATGACTTCTCAGAGAAAATTGAAGCCCTTGCTGCAAGAATAGCTGATCCACCAGTGAGTGTACTCATTTCTTCCTTTTAAGGTTTTGTGCAATGTATCTAGAAAGAACATGATCTGAAAACTTGTCTATACTTTCAATTTTTCTATTAAAAAAACCTCATTGTTTGATCTTTTCTTCTTTTTTTTTTCCTGTTGCATATGTTTGTGTGTGGTAATAGTTATATATTATCAATTGAATAAAGCCTTTCTACTATAAATGAAAAACCAGTCTCATCTGTAAGCTCTGTAATTAGAATTCTCGATATTTCTTCTTCTTCGTGGCATTTTGTTGAAATATCACTGACAATGCATTGTAGGCATGTAGCTTATTTTCTTTACTGATTTTTTAATTGGCTTACAGAAAAATTCATGAAGTTATAGAAAGGTTTATCGTTGTGGTTGTTGCCACTTAGAAGTTGTTATGCACAAGTCAAAGTGGACTAGATTCATGCCTTGCATAAAACTGCACTAATTCTTCTCTCTCAGCCCAAACCCTCCAAAACCCCCTGCTAAATTCTTCCACACAGCGACCAACTTCAGTACACTGGTGACTGATGGCGGCAAGGGTCAAATGAATTCGAGACAGGAATCAAGACTCATAGAGTGATGCAGGCCAGACCCATAACCCATGACCCTGTAGGTCAACTATACACATTGGGCAGCTCCCAACCCGTATGCCCATCGGAACCAACCACTTAATTAGGAGTTTTTATATAATTAGAAGTATTTAAATTTTGAATTTAGTTTGATTATTTCAGCAAATTTCTAGGAGATGTAGTTTCTTTTTTTCATTATTAAAGAAGATTCAGGAATTAAAGTCCTACTAGGAAAGTAATTAACCGCTCCCATTGGAAGAGGCAGCTTTCGTTCTTCAATAAAGAATTGCTACGGTTTCTCTATGGTTGTGAGTGCTTCTCTATGATTTGGCCAACCACCGTCGCGGAGTTGGTCTATTTCGTTTGAATTCAAGGGCACGTTTGGTAAACGGATAGAGGATTCCTTCATTCCCTTGGAACCATGCTATCCTCTCTGAGGATTCCTAATGGGAGGAATCCACAAAAGGGCCCACCAAAAGGACCAGTTTAGATTTACTGATGACATGTTGACATGGACTGTGAGATCGCTTCAAGTCATTACTGGTTCATCACATATTGAACTGCAAAGCTTATTTGCCTTTAATGACATAGGTTCCGTCAGGTTAATAATTTTCTGCTGTTACTTCTAAAATGTGGCTACCTTGGATAAAGTGGCCAAATTCGTTCATTATTTCTGACTTCCGTCTCAGGAACTGTATTGTGTGTGTCTTTTTGAAAGCAAAACATTTAGCCAACTTATTCACTTTCAGTTTTAAATGTGTCAGTTTGAGTAAGGTCCAGGTTGTTTCCTAACCAATTCTTTTGGGTTCAGGTCCATTGCCATCTTATAGGGTGTAAACTGTAAACATGTGGGGTTATAGTTGGGTCCATAATGGTCCATACCCAATTCTTTCTTGTCAGATCCTTTTAATCGATGGACCTATTTATGTCTCTATTGCACCAATTGTCACCAGTATTACAATAATGCGTTTAAAATCTAATGAAAATTGATCAGATTTTCAGTAAAAAATTTTTTTTAATGTTTATGGGTAAAATCCTTTTTTTTTTTCCCTCCTCCTTTTGCATTTACTTTGGCCCCCCAAGAGAAAAAATCCCTCCATTCATTCTCATGGGATTGTGCTATTCTATAGAACATTGGTGTAATCCTTTAGTTCTAGTTCATATTGCCATGAAACTGTGTGGGAGTTTCATTCAAATTCCTGATCAGCCTTTTTGTCAGCCTTTTTTGTTGGGATCTGTGAAGACTAGCTGTGGAACTTGTGATGATGGGAGTCCTAGAACAATGGAAGTTACTTGTCATTCACCGACTTCTCCAGGATTGCGAAGGAGATTTGCGTAAGTGAAGCAATTGTTTCCTGCTTTAATTATATGGTTTTTGGTAGATTATATGATTGCAACAAAATATATACTGCTTGGTCCATGGTATTAAAAAATTCATTCTTGTCAGCACTCACAGGTGGGTCCCCCATTCAATTAAGGATGCAAACAAGATGAGCTGGTCCACTAGCTCCTTGAGCTTGGCTCAAATGGAGTCAAGTTCAAGCTTGGTTTCATTACTTTATGAGACAAACTCAAGCTCAGATTGACTCAAACTTAACTTGTTAAGAGGCTCAGCTTCAGCTTGGCCTTGCTCATTATATATGTGTATTACATAATAGATATATAATATACTTCCAATTTCTATATATTTATACTCTTAAGAAATACTAGATGGTAGTGTAACAAAATAAGCTTAATACACAATACATTAAACTTAAATTTATTTGAGAAACTCAGGACATCCTAGTGGTAAGGGCGTCCCATCTCACACGACTACCCAAAGATTAATACCTGGGCAGGTAGAGAGTCTCACAAAGTTTGTACCACTCACCCAAAAAAATTTAAATTTATTTACAAATAAAAAAAATTATGTCGATGTGGTACATTTACATGGAAAATGAACATTTTTCTTACGACAAAATCTCTGCAAAGTGACATTGCTGTCCACCAGATTCGACATATGTAGGCCCACGTTTCTAAATCAAATCATCCATTCCATACACTTTGTCATTGCACAGGCATTCCTTGTTCATTGCAGAGGCCTTCCCATCCAGGCCTTTACCTTAATTTTCCGCAATTATTGGGGAAAGCCTTTCCTATGGTGCACGGGAGGGAGAGTTCAGAATTTTTTTCCTGTTTTCCACAGATGTACACAAATGTGCCTTAATTGATGGTGGCCCAAAGTGGTTCTTACATGATATTTTTCGAGTGATAGGCATCCTTAAGACATGCATAATATATGTATGTGTGTATCCAACACAGTTGGGACAAGGCTTTGATGATGATGATGATGATGTATGTGTGTGTGATTATGTATACATATAACAAGTGTGCCATGAAATTGATGATCTTGAGTTGAGCTTAAAGCTTATAATGCATTGTCAAGCCAAGCTCAAGCCTGCCTTAGCTCAGCTCGATCTCTAATCATGCTTGAGCTCAAGCATGGCGTGTGCTTGATTAAGCCTGTTAAGCTTGGTTCCGCTTGCTAAGTGTTCATGCTAAGCAAGCTGGGCAAAGCTTGGCTGGCTTACATCCCTTGGTTGTATTATCATGGACAAAGGATGCGGCATATAATACTCATGAGTTCTGCCTAGCAAATTTCTTTATTTTGTTTACCTTGCAAAGTAAACTGAGGCAAACCCAGGACCATGTGGCTGCAACAGTGATCATCTTCCAATTGTGCTATGGGCTCCAGCAAGGAAGAAACATCAGCTTTTTTTGTAATTGGCTTGAAAATGGATAGCTGAAAATAAAATATTCACAATGTTGCATGTGTAACTGCAGCAAGGCAGCTCATTAAATAACTGGAATTGTCTCATGGATGATTTTTCTGTTCTTGCTATCTGGAGACAAGGAAATTATACCCATCTGTTCTGGGGGTGGATGCTAGGGTTGAGTGGAAGGGGATTCTGTCGCGACCCCGAACCGGGGCCCGGGACCGCGACGGGGTGTGGTGTTGGGTAATGAACTACACTTAATAATGATTATACATTTCCTTAATTTCCCACAGGTTTCCGCGGTGAGGATTCCACATACACTCATAGAACATTTATATTGGTGCGGAAGCGTGTAGCAAATCAAACTCTTAATCCATTCTCATCAAATAGGACTGATGATACACAAGTATGACATGATGTCAGAGTGAGCAATGATTTCATTAGCATTTCCAAAATATGAAGTTAAAGTTTAAACAAAAGATCAAGTTAAATTAACATTCCCCAAAAATAATGGCCAACAAAGGCCAGTACAACCAAAAGTATAAATCATAAATCAGTCTACAATCTCCCAAAATGTTCGCAGCTCAAAGCTAGACCGAATGTCTACATGACATCGTCAGCTTGCCACTCTACTAATCGTTGCGGTTCATCAACCGCCCCCTCTGGCTCCTCCTCAAAGGCAATAACGGGAGCTGGACCTGAGTACCACAAAAATGGGTCAGACACGACGGTCTGGCAGGTGGGTGAATAGATAATATCAATAAAGAAATCAAAGCATATCATAGACATAACGAAAACTGTCATAAAACAGGATGCATGGTTCATTTAAAGTACAGATGCAATATAAATCATGTGGGGTATTCAAGGTACAGGAACTGACTAGATGGCAACCACACTAGAGCTAAATCCTCTCCATCACTAAGGTGATGAGAGCACATTCAGTGCGTTGGGCTCGAGCACACGAAGTGACGAGAACCAACATTACATACATATACATATACATATAGCTAGGCAAGACCACGGCCGCGGAACCGGGTAACGGGACAGAACGGGATCCAAGTTGCAACTGGCGGGAGCACAAGGGGGAGGCCCAAGTCAGTTGATCAGACTGACAAGGACGTCCAAGCTTAGTGGTGCCGACTCATAGGTTACATGAGAAATCAAAGCGTATACAAAACATATCAATATAAAACATTCGGGTAAGCGGGGCATGGTGCTCGTAGGCACACATTTCATGTCATTATCATCTGTTCGTGCATAAACGGGGTTGGCAGGACATATCAGGCGTATAAATCAGGATTCGAGATAAAACCAGTAGGATCGGGTAATTATACATAAAACCTGAGTAAAACAATGCAATGAAACCTTATATCATTAGGGGCTATATATTGGGGCATCCATATTCAAACGACATGTATAAGGATCTTGTATGTCTATATTACCCTTAGTATGGTACTCGAATGATAGAGGACATACTAAGTTTCCTTATGCACGTTGATGAATCTAAAAGTCCCAATACCTTTCCGAAATGGTGTTTCTTCCTATGTCAATCTCCTTATGTCATCCCCTGGGTCTTTTCAAGGTGGTAGGGCATCAGAACCACCCATCCAAACCTTTAAATACCATATCTGAAACCAATAGAAAAGACTCAGGAATTCTGGGTAAAACTCGGTCACCTGTCGGTCAGGTGGCGGTTAGCCGCCGATGTGATCGGCGGTTAGCCGCTGACTGACCGCGGGGCTGACCGCGGTTCACCCTGCTAAAATGTAGCATTCTGTGTTTCTAACCGCGCATCTCGGCTACCTTGCGGTCACAGGGTTTTTGACTGGCGGTTAGCCGCGAGCTGACCGCGGTTCGCCTGTCAAAACACAGCATTCTGTGTTTCTAACCGCATCTGGGTCAGCTAGCCGCCGGTCACCTGTCGGCCAGCTGCCAAGGTGACCGCCCGCTGACCGCCCAGCTGCGGGAACTACACATCAGGTGTAGATTTCAGTCCTTTCTTTCCCAAACCATTTCACCTCAACTCCAATCATTTCCTAACATGAAATGGGTCTATTCCTTCCATTTAACATTTAATTCTTTCCACCAACCACCATTCCATCAATGTATTTAATTCTCCTACCAATACCAATTTCATTTAATGCAAGTACAAATATCATTTAAGAAGTTTGAAATGATCAAAATAAACTTGATGATGAATGCATTTATTCTCATAAAACTAAGGGAGAAACCATGTCAATAAATACATTTCTAAAAGCATTATGAAACATAATGAACCAATGAGATAGGAATAGTAAAAATCCACATTTTCAACAAAATAAGAACTTATTCAAATCTAATCCATTCATCCACTTGCCTTGGTCTCCAAGTATGCTAGTCAAGCTCTAATCCTTCTATCAAGCTCAAAATCTACAATCTACACAAAAATCCCCAAAATACAACATTACAACCCTAGAATGTCAAAATCAAGAAATAGATGGAGTTAGCTTCCAATAATCATGGTGAAGCACCTCCATGGCTAGAAGAATACACAACCAAGAGATGAGAAGAGGAACTTACATGAAGAGTCCTCTAATGGCAAGAGTTTGCTCAAAAGGTAGCTTGGAATGGGAGGCTCTCTCCACAAATGGTATCAAGATGAAGCTCTCATGGAGGGGAAGAAGATCAATGCCTCCATTTTGCCTTTATCAATAGATTTGAGAGAGATTGAGAGATGGGGAAGCAAGGAGCAAGAAGGCTTGAAGAAAAACTCTAGGGCTGGGCTGGGATTTCTGGTTCTCAAGGAAGTTGCAAGAAGAGGAAGAGAGGGAAAAGGACTCCTCCTTATATAGATAATGGCAAGGGGCCCCACAACTTAAAAGTCCAATCGAGCTAAAACATCAATCTACGGGCTTCGGATGGATTCGACGAAGAAGGAAGAATTGATCGTCGAAATTTCTACTTTCCAAAAAGTATATATTTTACGAATTTCGGAGACATTGAAAATAGTGTCCAGATTTTGTGTAAAAAGACTGTTTTACCCCTATCAATGGCAAAGTAGGGTTTAAAGGTCTCGAATGGAAACGGAACAAATACGAAAGTTGTTGGGAATCATAAAATACATTAGACGGACAAATTACAGATTTTCAGAATTATCAAATAAATCCCAAAACTAATCAAGACACACTAAAAGGAACCCCCAAAGGGCCCCACTAGATCAAAAGAGTTCCCAAAATTATTCAAAACTATAAAAAGCTATTCTAATCCAGATTTAACCCATTTCCTCTAATCTCACTTATAGTTAAAACACGTCTAAATTAACACTAAAAGGAAACTCTCGGGGCGGGGTCTTACAGATTCTATCTATTTGGGCAAAGCACTGTATAATACCACAATAATTCCTTCTTTATTCTTGTTTCTATGATTTTATTTTTATGCTAATAACTTGGCTTAGCTACACAGTCCTCGTACAGAAGTTGAAGACAGAACTCATGAGATGGCAAAGAGCACTCCTTCATCGCCCAATAAATTGGATCCTTCAGTGCAAGCACACATTGAAAAGCACAGGTTTCTTCATTACCTTCAAATAATAATTGACTTTGCTCACCTTTCAAAAAATAAAAAATAAAAAATTGCCTTTGTTCAACTTCTATATCAAAGTTATCGGTAGAAATTTGCTGAGCTTGATTTGTTATTTTTGTTCCTGTCAAACAAAAGGTTTTTAAAAGGGAATTAACTTTGGAATTTGTTAGAGTATACCGAAAATTATGAGGCTGATTGAAAACTTCAGATGCTTTAAAGTTGTTTTTTTTTTTTTTTTCCGTAACGGTTAATTGATATGGATTGATGATCATGCAATTCCTCACTCTGATTTTTCCATCAGGAATTGAAATGATCTATGGTAAAGTGACTGCCAGGTTCTTCAGATTCCTTCTGAAATTTGTGATTGAAAATGTTGAGTGCACATATGTAGAGCCATATAGATGAAGGAAAACATTAATCTTGACTGATCTATTTCATTTAACCCTTATACCATAGACAACCAAGGAAAAGCTCAACTGAAATTTAGTAAAAAAAAAATCCCATATCAGTTTAGCTATTGGAATTCAGGAAGCTGAGTAGGCCCAGTACCAAGTCAGAGTATTGAGTTTCTAAAATATGCCTTAAGACAGCAAAGTTTTTCTAAAATCTCAAAGTGGAGCTCTTCAAGCAGACACCAGATAGATGTGGTAAGGCTAGGATGATGGTGATTATTATGAACCAAGGGGCAACTGTGGGTACTAAGAAATGTATTGACAACTTTGCATAGATTCTTATTGTTCTCATGTTCTCTTTCAACAGAAAACTTCAAGAAGATTTGACAGATGAAATGGTTGGGTTAGCAAAGCAACTAAAAGAGAGTAGCCTTGTGATGAATCAATCATTGCAAGACACTGGGAAGGTACGGACTATATTACAATCTAAAATCATGCCTTCTTTCATGGGCTAATTCTAACATTGGTGCAAAGAACTGACTAGTGACTTCACTTTCTGATGCACTACTCTCAAATTGGAGTAGGGGTCCAATGACTCGTTATATTAGACTGCAACAAATCAGTTCCATTTCCACAGTAGAAAATTATCACTGGTTGGGTTGTTGGTAGGTCTAGTACTGACTCTTAGACCTATCTGCGAGAAAAACACTGGAATGAGTAGCAAGGAAAATGAAACAGGAAGAGCCAACCATACATGTGATCATTTGTGGGCCTCATATGGTCAATTCAACCCCCTCAGACTCGTGTATCCTTAGTAAGCACCATCCTTAGATCTTTGGGGGCCCAAAATTGATTGCGTATCATAAATTAACAAAAAAGATCTCTTACCCAAACCCTGTCCATGTTGAGACTTTATTCCACCCTGCAACAGGATTGGTAGTGGTGACATGTAGTTGGGTCCCACTGATTTTCGCTATGCCAGTACTATCAGTTATTACTACAGCAGGCCTGGCTGCAGCGTTGGATGAGGAAAGGAGTTGCCAGCTAAATGGTTGTGTTTGATCATCTCATGTGATTTGCTGGCAATGGTCCATCCATGAAGCAATACTTGTCCAGCAGGCATGGCTGCAGCGTTGGATGAGGAAAGGGGTCACCAGCTGAATGGCTGCGTTTGATCATCTCATGCGATTTGTTGGCAATGGTCCATCCAAGATACAATACTTGTCCAATCAGCCTTTACTGACTAGGAATCTAGACGGGGGCCAGGTCAGTTTGTAGGTCAAACCTCATAGCAGTGGCATTCATGAAGTTTATTGCTTGTACATGCTTCTTGGATGTGATACAAGCATGCACTTGGTGTAAAAAAAAAAAAACACTAGCTTTAAATATTTTGATGTGCTGTGCTGCAATTAAATTACAATTATGCATTGAAAATTTTGTCTTGTTGAGGGTGACTTAACTTCAACTTCTACTTATGGTCCGAGCAGATACTTGATTCGACTGAGGGGGCAATTGAGCAGAGCTTGGCTGGCACTGGTCATGCACATGTACGAGCCAAGGATGTATATTCAGGGAGCGTCAAGACAACCTGCATGACATTGTTTGCCATCTTTTATGTTACTTGTATCTTTGTTATGGTTGTTCTTCTTATTCGCTTGACTTGAGCGTTTGTTCCTTGGAAGTAAATCCTTTATAATCCTACCTTGATTATTTTGTTAATGCTGTATGTTGGGTCGCTGAATGTTGGGTCAGTGGTACCTGTAATTGTCCTTTGCTCCATATTCCATACAAGTTCTGTAATTATCATGACACAGGTGCCGATTGGTTGGTTTTCAAATGCACCCCCCTCCCCCAGTTCCGCCACTGTACGCACATCAATGGAACTGCTATAAATGAAGATTTTATCCCCTTTTTTTTCTAAGTTTTCTCATGTATCAAACATCCTTTTTCAAAATAATGACTGGCAAAACTGTATGGTTCTAAACTGTTTCAGCTCTGGCTATTTCTGGGCCATAGTAGTCTTTTAAAACCATGACTGATGATATAGTAGTATGGAGAAACAAATTTCAGTTCTTATTTACAAATGATGCGGTAGCTTGAAATTAGCCAAAAATCGGATTTTTTTGGACTGTTGAAACAGAAACAGATCAATCGCCTCCATTGAGTGGCATGGTCATCCAAATTGAGGAAGCCGATCATAATCCACAGAGGGACCCATTTACAGATCTGTTCATTTGGTGTGAACTAGTTGCTGTTGGTCCATTCTCTGTGCCTTTTCATTTATACTTTCATTGACCATAATTTTCTCATTTGGGTTATTATATGACAACACTGAGTGACACTGACTTGAGCTGAATTTTTTTTTTTTTTTATGGGCAAGAGAGAGAAGGGAGATAGGTGAGACAGTAGGAAATATACCATATAGAATAAATAAAAAAATCAAAGCTTTTACTTATTTTCTAAAAATAAAATAGGGGTTGCCAATCAAAACAGTTGGATATGACATGCATGGCCGTTGATCCAGAGAGAGGGTGAAAGAGAGAGGTAACATTATTATCATTTCATGGAAAGTGCTAAATTAATATTGGCCCCATTAAAGGTTATTGAGTCCATTTAATGTGTTGTTATGAGTAGTTATGGGATTTGATGAGAGGCCAAGTAAGAAAGAACCTCTATAAATTTTCCCCATCTCTCTGTCAGTTGTTTATTAGTATTATTATTCACCAATCCAGGCCAATCAAATGATGGCCTCTTTCGAAGACTTGATGGTAATAAACAGTTTGTTCCTTTTAGGATGGGAGAATATGCCATCCAAACTATTCATGTAATGGCCTTAATATATAGGGATTATAGTAGGGTTGTGGCCCAGGCTAGAAAGTCTCAATTCTAAATAGCCCTGGTCAAGTGCAATGAAATCCGGGCCAGGCTGCCTGTCTTCTGTGGTTGTGTTTACTCTGTCAGCTGCATCATGCCGAAATCCGGAATTACCAATGCTAAAACTTGTGGAATTCACACCAATTCACACAAGTATCTACCAAAATAAATAAATAAACTTATCATTTCACACACAAACTTGTCCTTGGCCTCTTTGTTTTTCAGCACAAATCTCCAAAGGGAAGATTGACATGAATACCTAGACATCACCCTAGTAATTCAAGTTTTAGTTAAGTCAAGGTCTAAGCTACATTGCTGTTTAGATGTCCTTCACCCCTCTCCTCGTATCTTTTTAAACTTAATATTAAAGCCCGCGCGATGCATGGGTTAAAGTTCCATGCAAATTAAATAACAAATTAATGTTAATATTAAACTTAAGTATTATCAACAAAAAATATAAATAATTTGGGTACTCATCAAAATATAAATCTATATTATAAAAATAATTAAGCAAAAAAAGAAATCATATATAGCACTTAAGTAGTATGTGAGTAAATTAATATCTATAAATTATTATGTGATTTAAACCACTCAACCATTTGTTAAATGTTTGTATAAGTTCGAACTACTTTACGTATATTTTATTTAAATGTTTAGGAAAAGTAACTAATGAATTACTAAAGAAGATGCTCTTATGAGAGCATCTCTCACCTTACTATGAGAGATAAGGTAGGAGCCCTTACATTTAAGTTGTTAGCATTGGATATGGATGCCCCCACGTTATCTCTCATAGTAAGGTGAGAGATGCTCTCATAGTTTCATCTCCCAAATATATTTATTGACTGAAAATTAAATTCAAATCTTCAAGTGGGCTCCCTGAATAACATAATTATGTGAGATCACATAAATAGTGTAGTAATAGTGGGCTCTCCTAAATGATAGTTAAGTGCCAAGGAGAGGAGCGATGCATGGTTGATGTAGAATAGACAAGCCTGGATCTTATTTCGTAGAAATACAAAGAAATTGTTTTATCCAATCTTAAATCGCGAGCAGCTAGTGCACCTTTGAAATGAGAAAATCAAGAAAGAGATTTTCCACAGTTACTTAGGTTATGAACAGAATAATCCTTCTCTGCAACTGATTTGGCTATGAATTCCTTCCGGTGTACATTCCATGCAAGGAAACAAAAGAGTCCTCCCTTGATGTCATGCATCAACGGTAGTGTGCATATATATGACAGAGCCCACGGGATAAGGTAGAGGATAAAGATGAAGTAATGAATGAACAGGTGCAGACTGCAGATCCTGTAATAATACGTTGCTGACTTGTATTTTTCTGAAACTAGAAATTAGAGAAGAGTAGAAAGTGACAGCCATTGGATACTTGCAGTTTTTGTTTGGCACGGGGAAGATGATTGTGCTTGGTTAGGTACATTCCCCACTGTGCTTTCTGACATTCTAATATCCTATCTATATCTGTCTATCTATCTATCATCTCAACAAGGGAAAGAATCATCTATTTTACCATGGAGACGGAGAACTGCATAGGATCCTCTACAGTTGCATCATGGCATTGGCAGCACAAAGTTCCTTCCTAGTTATTGTAACTGAGTATTTGGGATTATATTTTTGCAAGTACTAAAAAACAAAGAAACAAACAGTATCTTCCCAGAGAGAAAGTGAATAATGAAAATTGAACAAGAGAAAGTGGGAAAATGGAATACTCAATCATCACTCTAGTATTATAAATTCCAGAGAAATTTAGGGTCGCATTTATCTATATCATTATCTTATTTTATCTACACCTCACCTTTTCAATAATCCTTTCGATAGGGATCTTTGATTGTGAATTTTAATATATTTAAATCTACTGTGTTTTATGCAAACAATTATTGAATCTTAAAGCTATTTTCTATCAGGAGTTTTCGTCGACCCTACAAACCCAATCCCATTTTTCTTTGAAAATAGTATTGAGCGTTTTATATGGAAGTTGTAGAAGTTTTAGATGTTGGGTGTCATGAGAAACTTATTATTAATCATACATAGACCTCCAAGGATTTTTTTTATTTTTTTTTGTAAACATAGTGGCCCTCTCCCACCCCAATGGAAGATTTTCTGACTCCACCAATGTTTTTGCATCCTTTCCTTTTGTGGGGTCCTTTTTTTATGATTAAATCATTGATCTGATGGCTCTCACTTCGCCCATATTCACGCATGCCCTAGAAAACCATGTTTGCCCCCATGTGGGTTAAATGAAATAAGGGTAAGGGTCATATCGGGAGAAAAAAAAAGACAGAGAAAATTTAAAATAAAGGACATAAAATGAAAAAAAAAAAAAAAAAAAAAGGAGAAACCTTTTTTGTCATTTAATATCTTTACTCTCGACTCTTTTTTTTTTTTTCCTCTTCTCTTGATTTCACCCTTAAGTTTATTTTATTCCACTTCCAGGCAAACTAGCTAACATGATATGATAGATCTAAAATTTTTAACTCTTTTGTCATACATCTGCTGTTGTTGTGTGGAGGACGGACATGGGAGCGCAGCACATACGGACAAACGACAAAAGAGCGTCAGAGAGGGCATAACGACGTGCGAGACACATACTAGTTACGACGGGAGAAAAAGAGAAACGATTCTCTTGTTGGTCGGTGTCTTGGTGTGGAAGCTAACATCCGCATTACCATGATCCATATCTCATTCTCATGTGCTTGATTCCCTCCTTCCACAGCAAGCTACCAAGATAACATGAACCATGCACAAAAATTTAATATAAAGTTGCATGAATGGACAGTGGTATCCAATGTTCTTTGGATGCATCACTAGGGTAGGGGTAGGCCCCCACTGATAATCAATCACAACCATCCAAATACCCATCCATCTGGATCTCACTTTTGCACTACTTGGGTTAATTAATTTGCATGGATCCATTGAAATCTCAACCATCCAATTGGTGGGTCATTCTAAAAAGAAAGTGGCATGGTGATCTGGCTCTTTGCCTCATCTAAAACAGTGTTTGCCATTTGAAATGGCTGAAATTGAAATATCAAGATTTAAGAGGTAGAGACAGTTTAATGGCCGCGGGCGCCACTTGTCGACTGTTGAATAGAACAAAATGTAAAAGATGAAAAAAAAAAATGCCCTACCCCACCTTGATAACCACTGTAGGTTCACGAAAAGATCAAGTGTGCACATTCTAAATTTGCCGGAAGGCCTTGAACCAATTGTGAGAATAGATGGAATTCAACTCAAAAATATCAAATATAGTACCACCAAATCTAGGGTAGATCATACATGGGACATGTCTCATTATGTCCTTGTGCAGAAAAATTTATACCTGTGGTCGACAGCTTCCAAACAAATGGACAAGAAGGAAAAAAAACCAGAAACAGCAACATTTGAATCCATCATATGTTCAAGGAAAATGCACTCATAAGATCTTTTGACATTATTCCTTTTTTTTTTTTTTTTTGCTAAACTAGAGTTCATTAATTAAAAGGCAAGAGGAACAGGAACTGTAGCATAGCCACTTATAAGAAGAAAAAACAAAGTAAAAAAAACAGAGAGCAACCATCAACAAGAGAGAGACAGTCTCCTGGTACTAAAGGTTGAGAGCTAGTATGAACACCTTAGTCATGATGTTGAGGTCAGCATCCACCTTCGCTCCCGAACGGTAATAATTGTGGTCGAGCCCTCGCCCTCACCATAAAACTATTGTTGTGCCATTTTCTATCACCAATTGGTTTTAAGATAAGTGGTACCTCAATGGGGTGTAAAATCCTACAAGTAGTATCAGAGCCTGGTAGGTCGGGTGTTCGAGTCACGGGACACGTGTTTTGCAAGTTTGCAGTAGGAGTCGCGGCGGGTGTGCCGTTGAGGGAGAGATTGTTGAGGTTAACATCCACCCTCAATGGGGTGTAAGATGCTACGCATGATCATTCAAAGAAAAACCTATAATATGTTGGCAGCCCATTTTCATTTACCTTCACTATGCTATCTTTTGACATTATTCATTCATATAGAGCAAATTGAGGCTTCAAAGATCCTGATGATGGGCCGGTGATTATGATATGATTAACCTAATTGGTACTCTTGATCATTTACTTTTCATCGAGTACTGTTAATTTTCATGCCCAACACCCTTATGTTTGGGTAATGCTGCATCCAAGATCTACAATATGTGCGGACTAGATTAACATATTCTCTCTCTCGGATTGAATAGTGATACTAATGCATGCACCAGAAACCAATCACTTCTCTGCAGTTTTTAAGATATAATGTTTCTATATATGGTTATGAATAAGGTGGATGATAAGAATTAGAGTGCCAGTTTTCTTTAGAAATATTTATGTGTCACTTGTTTTATGGAAAAGTAACTTACACCATCCGCAGCACATTTGGAAACAAAAGTGGGTCCAACGGAATTCTAGGTGTACTTCTACAACAGACATCTTTTTAGATGTGAATTACACAGTTGCATGATTCAATTTTCTAATTTTTGAAGGCCGGATCCTCTGAGGCTTCAAAGAAGAGCCCACCTAATACAGCCTTTCCAGTTTATGTGGTATCTCCAAATTTTACCCCGTTAGAAGTGAGTTCTACTGCAAGATTGACCATTCTATAAACAAAATCATAATAATGAATATGTTGAGATTGTTCAAGCTATGTTTTTAATCAAATGGTCAATCTTCTACAAATAAATAAATAAACGGTCAATCTTACAGTGGACCAACTCCTACTAGAATAAAATATGGAGATATCTCATACACTAAATCGGAGTTTATTTTGATTGGTTGGAATAGAAAATTTTCCACCTCTCTCTTCATAGCATTTTCTTGATATCTTTAAAATAGAAAACTGATTAAGGCCGGACATGAACGTCTTGATAAATGTAATATTGGGAATGAGTTATACATGATAGCATTTGTCTAGGCTTCAAGCATTACAGCAATATTAAAAACAAATGGTACATTATTGAAATAGTTATTCTATGGGGAGATGTTTTCATAGAGCCATTTGCCTACATGAAAGGAGGCCTTCGTTACACAGACTGTCCTAGGCTGTATTACCTAATCCTTCAGATTTTCATGTAATGTCCAACAAGCTGTGATGCATCTAAACAGTTGTTAACCATCTATCATTAATCACATTTGTTAACCATTATGTGTGACTAATCCTCTCTCTCTCTCTCTCTCTCTCTCTCTCTCTCAAACACACATAAAAACAAATTTATGTGTATATATATTATTAAATATTAGTTTGGCGAGCTTTTGCATAGAAGTATAAGGGCTGCAGAAGGATGAAAAGGAGAAAATCATATTTAGACATGCATATATATTATATGAAGATCTTATAATTCATTTTTTTTTAAATGGCATGCTCTATAAGAATAAGGCTTCTTGCTCTAGTCAAGATTATGCTTACAATTCCCGAGATAAACTACAGCTAACCATTTGAAAAGGTAAAAGGGGATTTGGAAGTGAAAGAAAGAAAGCTCCTTAAAAAAAAATCAACAAGTTTTACTATATATTGAATAAGCTGATCTTGATAATTACTCAACGAACTGTTCTATGTTTATTCCATATTTGGTGATTAGTGATTCTACAAGACTTCACTATCATCATTAACAAAACCTTATCTTATCAAACTAGAGTTGGCTTAAAGAGTTCTACAAGTGATTTTATGCTATCTATCTAATTATGGAATAAGATGCTCTCTCTCTCTCTCTCTCTCTCTCTCTCTCTCTTGTGTGTGATATGTTTTTCCTGGAAGACTGTCACTTTTCAAAAACTTCCTAATATGATTTTAAGACAAAGCATTATTTCCAAATGACTTTTCTTTGGTTCTTAAAGTCTTGGGCTTTAACATTTTAAGATGTCTAAACGCAATACATGTTGGTGCACCAATCCCATATTTCACCCACACAAGAAAGCCCACGGAGAAGAATAATCAGTTTCTATTTCCTGCTACGTACACAAGGTAAGACGCCCTTGTAACTTGTCACAGTACTTCTTTTTCTATTTTGTACATGTGGCTTGTCTTCATATATATAAATCTCTCACCTGAATAAAAAAAAACCTTATGGAATTTACAACTCCCTTTGGGTGCAAGGAATGTTTTGGGTTTGAATCTATTCTCAGCTATTCTGTACCTTTATCTTTTGCTTTTTCTTGCTTTCTTTCTTGTAATCAAACCGAGAGAGAGAGAGAGAGAGAGAGAGAGAGAGAGAGAGAGAGAGAGAACACAAGAGTGTAATAGATTTACTTCAATCTATAACATGAATTTTTACTTCAATCTTCCCTTCACATACATACGTATATAAGTGTAATCCAAACAGCACTCTTTTGTATCATAAAAAAAAACAAATAAAAATCATATACCATGCAATATAATAAATAACAACAAAAGGCTAAAACACATACAAGGGGGATAAAATTACCCTACTCTAATTTTCTTCTTGGGTGGCATGGGAAGAGCTAGGAAGACCAAATTCAGATCGCGAGGCACAGCGAAAAAACCTTGCTGGGGTGACCCTGATTTTCTCTTAGCTGGCCTGCGCTTCCTTGGAGCCGGCGGGCATACTAGAGGTGGCTTGATGGTGTGATTATCCGATCTCGGAGTGAGGCAGTCCTCTTCAACGGCATCCGATGGCTCTTTGACGGCGGTCTGTAACGGGGTGATCGGAGGGAATTCATCTAGTCCTTGAGAACCCATGGTTGGTTTGCAAACAGGATAGAATTGGATGTTAGAGATTGTGATCACCCAAGTCAAATAACATGATGTTTATGACGATATAGACAAGGGTTATTCAAGAAAGATAGTATACAGTTGACGATATATGAGAGAGAGATAGAAAGTCAAGAGGGAAGAAGGAGAGGAGGAGAGAGGATCGAGGGTGCAAATCGTATAAGAATAGTAGAGAGATATGGGAAGGAGATGAAGCTCAGGCCGGGTGCAATAAATGTAAGAAAACGATGCGGCTTTGGAGGGAGAGAAATGGGTCAGCTACTCCACAGGCTAGTACTGCAGTGTGCGTTTGCCATTGCCGCTTTTGTTCGCAATCTTTACTCGGTTTTTCATGATAAAATCTAAGTTGGTCAAAATAAATGTCCCTTCTTCCTCACTTTTTACAAAAAAAACTTAATTCAACAGGATGTATGGTAAATCTAGCTGGAAAAGATAGAATAAACAATAACCAACGTAGAGCATTTAAGGATAGTATTAATAGGTGATACATTAAGAAAGACTTATTTGAGATGGTTTTGACTTTCGAAACAAATGACAACACCAACATCATTACAAAAGTTTTTTTTATAGATTGATAGCTTGCCAAAGAAAAGAGATAAGCCGAAAATGACATAGATGGTAGTAAGCATAATGGAGAAATATAATTTATATATCCCAACATAGTTAGGACAAGACTTAGATGATTGTTTTAATTAAGATGACTCGTAATGGTGGTTACACATCATAGGGTAGTAAGCATGTTCATCAATTAACTGAGCCTGTCAAAAGAGGCACATATTACATAGGTATCGTGCTATAGTATAAGTCAAAAGTCTCTTTCTGGGAGAAGTTCATCACAACCAATGGCACATAGGCGTTTAAGAGCTCATTGGAGTCTTCCCACCACAAGTCCATAGGAGAAAAAACCAAAAAAAGGGGGCCATCTTTATGGAGTTTGTTCCATTGGCAATAGGGCTATTATTTAGATGGCTTAGCGTTTGGGACTATTTTGAAGAGAATTATCCGAACCTGGCCAGCCTCTAAATCTATTACTGAGGGCCTCTCTTCTAATTAAAAATGAACTTAATGTAAAATTGAAACATGTTTTGCACTTGACCAATCTGATGATAGATTCAATTTCAATTGGGAAAGAATTTTGTCTAAAATCAACACATATTGACTCATGCATCTACATACAAAATACAAACTCCTCCTAACCGACAAATGAATATAAGACTTTCTTAATATCTTCAAAATATAAAAAAATGCAACAAAGACCAGAATATAATTGGAATAAAAGTGGAAAATAGGAAAAAATCTATAAACATAGTTTTTTTTTTTTTTAAGGTATCATACATTTATTATTTAGAAATAATTTTATCCAGTATATCCCAAGGAGAAAACTCCCTGAAAAGGTTGTGGCAGTGGTTGGTCCCAGAGAGAATCCAAAGGGAGGAACAGTGAATTTGATTGTAAGATTTTGTTGGAGACCAGCCCTTAAACAGTGGCAAATATGCAAGGATGGGCATGGATGAATGAGAATCTTGATGATTTGGCAAGTGGCAAAATGCAATTGGAAGCGGACCAAACAGAAAACCTGTTTGGACCAATGGGGGAGTGCCACATGGGGGAGAAAAAAAAATTTATTCAATGGGGAGATGGGATGTAGATGATTGAACATCTTCTCCCCTACGTGGCACTCTCCCAAACAGGGGATCTGCTTCCAATGCAATTGCAAGGGCACGGAAAGCCAAGGAGATACTGTGGAATTATAACTGCCTTAACAGTCTGAGGGAAGTTGAGAGACTTTTTCTTTTCTTTTCATCTAACGGCCATTACTCTAGGATTCCGTTATGTTCTATATTTGATGGATTCCGTTATGTTTTTTTTTGAAGTCTCCATTGCCCATTATAAATTTGTAATAGCACCCCACCCTAGGCTACTACTACAGAGGCCAACGGTATGTTTTTTAAGTCTATTGGATTCTCTCTGGTAGTTGGACTCTGGTGAAACTGGTCACATGATATATAAAGACATGTGCCCTATTGGCAACGGAGGGGGCAGGAAAATCTGCTTGGGGGTCACTATGTAAAAAGGGATTTTCTTGAAGGGGCTAATTGCTAAAAAAAAAAAAAGGGAGATTTTCAAAAGTTTTGGGAGGAGCAATGGACCATGGACAGGGTGTATAAAAATGTTGAAGTGGACTCAGACTCAGTTGAGTTAGATGTGATTTTTTTTTCATTCTTTTATTGATATATATTTTTTATATATTTTCTTTTAAAGAAGAAGCTATTGGCGGTGCAGTGGTAGAAAAGGATGGAGGAGATGAAAAGGATAATTTCTCTTTCTTTTAGGTACCCTTACTTAGCAGCTAGGATCTAAGAGAGTCCACACAAATAGAAAGAGTAATGTATTTGAATCGATCCCTGACAGCTAAGTAATATGTGGAGTTGCCAACCAACTAAGCAATTCCTTGTTACGAAGATGGAAGGAGAGATGAAGAGATTGAAGATGAGTTGTGGGATAGAAGTGAGATTAGGACACTAAAGAAGATCGATTAGGGTGACTCAAGAAGAAGAACAGGAAGAAAGCAACTGGTGGGTAGAAAGAGGACATGATCGGAGAAATAAATATTTTAGGATCTTGGGTTTTGATGGTTGTGGGGAGAATAAAGCCCCTTCTAGAGGACATGGAAGAAGAAAAAGATTTGGGTTTGGGGCTTTCATATATTTTGATAAATTTGGTGTAAAAATGAAAAAGATTTCAAGCCTAGAGTGGGAGAGGAGGGCTTGAAAGAAGAAGAAGATGATGATACACCTAAAATGGGACTCGGTTGAGTCAGACTCGACCCCACTAGATTATGGCAGAGTTTTAGTTGAGTTTGCGGAGTCCCAATTTCCAATTCTCATCCAATTGTCACCGTTGGATTGAAGCAGTAAAAAAAAATTTAACACATTTGCCATTGATTTTTGAGGCCTCAAACCTTACATATTTATTGATATGATTATAGTGATTTTCGAATCCATTCCATCCTCTCAATCTTCATCATAGTCATGCACCCAAGTGGCCCCATTAAATTAGTTCTCATGTAGGAAAGTAAGACTCATTCTCATATGAACAAAACCCTATATATGATAAGCTTTATTTCCCATCACTAGCAAGAAAATTTAAGATGTTGAAAATAATGTATAAGCTAGAAATTCGGGCTTTTCATGGCCTTGTTTCAGACATTAATTATACTGTCTAATGAACCTCCTTTTCGGATGGATAATTTACAACGTTCTCTTCAATTTTTTCTGTGCCAATGTAACTTCACCAACAAACCTCCAGTCTTTTATTTTGCTGATGGCTCCCCCTTGTCAAGAAAAGTATTGAAGGGGATATGGATGTTGAGGGAAAAGGGAGGAGAGTGACAAAAGAAACACTAATTTATTATTTTCTATTAAACCAAACAACATGATGCCAATTTATAGAAATATAAAACAAACCTACTAAAAACAAACTCCTAACCAAAATAGGAAAGACAACTCCTAAACAAAACTATTCGGAAACCTAATTGATGGAAAGCAATCCTAATCTACTAATCGTCACCAGACCAACCCCTCTGGTGATTGTGCACTAGCCTCTGATAACTCTGACACTAGACTCTGATTTCAATGAGTCCCATTGGATGAGCTATATGGAGCGATATCTAGCTCTGGCCACATGAAAGGCAAATTGGATAGAGGGACATGCTAGGAGATATGCATGGAAGAGTTAAAATCTAAGAATAAGTCCCAAGTCAAGAGCCAGTTACTCAGAATCAACCACTATAGGTTGAGAAAAATATATACTGATTTGGTGTGAATAGACCCTAGCTCTTGGTAATAGAACTATCCTTTCTAGCAGGGAGAAGGGAAAAAAATAAAAGGAAAGAGTTGCATGAAATTCAGTGGAGAATCTGCTGTGCATGTAGCAGAGAGAAGCACATTACAGCTCTTTTTAGCCTTTTGCTTTCGGTAGTAAAAGCAGCTAAGAATGGTTTTTCTTTTTCTTCTTTTATTGGTGTAAGTTTTTCTCTAATCTGAATATAGCTGCTGAAATTTTTATCATTCACTAATTGGGTTGGGTTGAAAATAGACCCTTGAGTTGATTCAAATCATGAAACTGTTTGCCCAACTCAACATAAAGGGCACCGAGCCAACTGAGTCAACTCAGCCTAGGAAATACATTGCTAGACCTGCGCAAATTACTCTACCGGTGCACTTCTGGGTTAATTGGCCGAGTCAAGTCTATGAACGTGGGCCGAAACAACGTGAAACCGGACCTTGATCAATTCTAGGTATGAATCATATAGCTTGACCCACTTAAACCTGGACCAAAGCCCAACCTATTTACTGCCTTTGAAAAACTGAGGCCTCACCAATTTCACTGTCATCTTGTTATCCAAATAAAGTGGGGCCATTGAGTGCGTTGATGGGTCCAGTAGCAAGAACTATTTAAAGTCAAGGCCAACCCTTTTATTTATTGGGTTAATCCAAACTCAAGTACTTTACACAGTAAAAGGGCCCAACCCACCCAAATCCAACCCTGAATTAACAGGTCAGGTTCAGATTATATGGACGGTCAAATAAATCATTGCCATTTGCCACCTCTCTCTCTCTCTCTCTCTCTCTCTCTCTCTCTCTCTCTCTCAACACATCACTTCCACATCCTTTTCTGAGAGAAACATTTAATTATTCTGCTCCCTTACCACTTTCAACTAATCTACCTTAAAAGAACATCTCCCACCAAAGGGAAAAAAAAACTCTGCAAGGAAATTCTAATTGTAGAGATGGGGCATAGTGACATAATAATCATAACCATGTATGGTCTGTGATAATATAGAAAGAAGAAGATATATGGTAATCAGTCAATGTCCAACAAACAGGATCCGACGGTAGGGATCATCCAATTGTTCTAATTCTATCATGTCTACACTCTACAACTGGGCCCACTTGTCAAATTATCTTAAAGATTGATACAATGTTTTCCAATGGTGCATGTGGTACTGTCTCAATATGTAAGGAAGGGGCTCTTTCTTGTCTTGATCACAAGAATCAAGAATGGGAGAATATAGTCTTGGGAAATAAAAGCAAAATGTTTGTACGTTGGTTGCATAAATGATAGAGTTTCTTCCTTTCTATTGTCCCCTTTTCCCATTACTGGTAGAGTTCTAACTCACTTAAATAGTAAGTGATTGTTACAGGATTTAGTACTTGAGCCTTTGCTAGTGGGACTTGTGGCTGGTTAATGCTAGTAAAACCTCCTACGTTGAGTCATTATTCATGTGTGATGGCATTTTAGCCCAGTTTGAGTGAAACTAAAAGTCTTAATTCCATCAAAACCCATCTTTATAATGGAGTTTGCTCTTGTGATTAAAATATTCTAAGCTCATTAGCTTACCCCAGATCATATTTTTATTGCATGGTGGCCAGTATACATCCATGGTATACCCTCTAGCCGGGATCTTTAATTTGCTTTAATGGCTGTGTAGGTGGTGGTTAGGATTTGGATGATACACATACTGCAGTCAGTTTGGTCTGTTTATTTGCACAGAATACATAGAAGTTTATAGTCAAATGCATTCCACCAAGAGATTATTAGAGACGAGAAAAGTGAAGACTGTGACTTGAGGGTAGATAAAAGATATAAGCTAGTGATGTAGCCGTGTAGATTTAATGCTCACTTTCCTAGGACTTGAATTGCTAAGGTAGGTGCTAAGTGATCATTTTCCGTTAGAGGTGTAATTTGATGGTCGATTTTGAAAATTCAAATTTATTTCTTCAATTTTAACCATTTTTAGAAATGAAAGCCATACAAATCCCCTGTTCCCATTACATTACATGAAACAGACAGGCCGTTTGTATATTTTCAGACCTTCATATGTTTTGGCGGGAGGAATTATATGGGTTGTCATAAGCATTGTACAGATTACTGTTTACAAAAACTTGGCCTTTATGTGCCAGATTTTGCTTGTTTGATACCAACTTTGCATCCAGAACACATTAAAAAAAAATTACAATGTTTTCATTATTTTAATACTTTCCAAATGTTGCGATTTATTTTTTGATAAAAGGGTTATAATATATTTGTTTGATTTCCATCTTTGATAAGATCAAGGGTCAATAACCTTGAGGGGTGGGTCAGTTGACCTAAGATAACAGTTTGCTCCCGAAGGTTAAAGGTTCGACACTATGCTACCACACTGGGTCCACAGGGGATTTATCCGGCTCCGCTTGGGCCCATAGGAATTAGTTTGACCGAAAGGACTAGGGCACCCTCCGTTATAAATAAATAAATAAATAAGATGAAGGGTCAACTAGGTCATTTTCGATGGTATGTGAACCCCAAATAACTAGTCAATGTGATTGTGATCTATTTAATTAGAGGAAGAAAAACTGTTCAAATTCTTACAGTGAGACTGACCGTAACCCCCACTTTCTTTTGAGGGGGTTCAAATGAATCAACTTTTGCCTACAAATTGAAATAAAACAACCTTCCTCTTGATAGTTTTTATCAAAAAGTAGATGGAGGTGATTTGGATTCATTTGCTAGTACTTATGGCCCATTTGAAAATTTCAAGGTGATTGGGACTCTTGGATGGGTTTGTAGAAAAAAAATGCTTAACAACCTCCTTTATTGTTTGTAATTATCCTTTTCAATTGATGTAGAAGTCAAAAACTTTGATAAATGATGGAAATCCCCTTGTTATTTTCATTGACGACAAGATGCAACCACCCTTGCAACTCACAAGGCCCAAACAATCGTTTGTATAATTCAAAGTAACTGTATAAATTACAACCAGTGGTTATGGATCCCAAGGAATTTTTTCTATGAATTTCAAGGGCTTTTATTCATTGATCCATACCCATTTTTTCTGAAAATAAAATTATATTGAAAATCATTTAAGGGATGAATCAAATTGTATCATGAATTGTCAGATTTTTCATTCGTTCTTAGAAAAAGAAAAAAAATAGTTATTCATAATTAATCCATTTTCTATCTATAGCAGTACAATTACAATGGAAAAGATGACTGGAATAAAATCGTATGATGGAAAAAAAATATCATAAATGATATGTATAAATAATAAATATGTTTAAGGCATCAACATTACTTGAAAAATAAATAAGTCACATTGATTTTTCTTCTGTTTAAATAAAAATAAAAAAGCCAAACAATTAACGTCTCAACTATGACTAATCATGCTCAGATGAACTTGAAGATTCACTTGTAAATAGGATTCCTTGTATAGATTCCCCCAATCTTTTTGCTCAGAATTCAATATGAAGCGTATATCCATTCCACTAATAAGCCTTAAGCTTGTACTAATGAGTATTTCTAATCACCATGGTGAGGGGGATTATTTATGACAAGGGAGCTGTGACCTAGGAGGATCAAACCTTGAAATAAGCATGTCTTGTGGCTAGGGAACACAACACACATGCAATGTTGCAAGAACCCAAGGTAGGTTTCTATATGAAAATGAAGCTACTCATAATGGATTAAGCCAAAGGCCTACATTTCCTTTTTTTTAAAAAATGAGTAAGTGATCCAAATCATATCATATACCTAAGAAGATTTGGCTACAATGACTTTAGTTTAATGAAATAAATCATACCCACTAGAGGGACAAGCCTAACCACAATTAAAAAAAGATCTGTGTTTGTCATTTGCCACTGAAAGTGATGATACCTAGAAACATTGTATTTGGTATATTATCATATTCTACCTTTCTTCAACAAGGTTGGTACGGCCATCCAAGGTGGGTCCTACAAATAGCGTTTGCCTACATGGTATAGTCTGGAAACAGAGCCTTGCAAATTTATATTTTGGGCCCAGGTAAAATGTCAATGAGTAGTAATGTATCCAATAGACCGAAAGAGCCGAACCGTAAAATATGGGTTGGATCCACCCTGAAAGAGGCCCTATTACATCCTATGGTTAAGTGTAATGGTTTTTTTTTTTAGGTCATCACATGGGCTTGGTGCTAGACCCAATGACAGAACTAATTACTTTCTTCCCTTGATTGATCACAAGAAGGCAACATGAACACATGCTTATTTCCAGGCCCATATGGAATGGGTCTAAAAGCAACTAAGGACATGCTCAAAGCCCACAAACCTAGCCCCACTTCTGTCTAGGGGTTCTCTATGCCTACTTAATATAAGGGTGCATTTTGTTTTGGCCATTACAGGGTTCCAATGATCATTTTCCACAGTTAATGATAACAAATAAAGTAATACTAACAAGCTGAACAAATTTTTAGCAGACCTACAAAGGTGTAGTTCTGGGCTTTTGTCTAAATATAAGCCCGAGATGGACGTTTTCTTAAATGGGTCCATTTTTATGCACAGCCCTATTGCACTAGCATCATAATAATTTTTTTATACATAAATCTGGTCCATATATGCTGAGACAAAAAGTGAACCCCTTGCCAACCCCCGTTTTAGAGCTCGGTAATAGATGAGCTGGGCCTTGAAAATTATTCATGGCTCAGTCCATTAATCCTAATGTATTTTCACAGACTAAAGCATGTATTGAAGAACTCTAAGCTGCCAATAGGCTGAATCCTGCCCTTATGCCCAGGGGACCATAGTTCAAAAACTCAACTTAAATTGCCTTAACTTTGCTGAGTCAACCTAACTCAGAGGACACGAGCTGAACAATTCTTATCAAGTCTACTAAAATTTGGTCAAGCTCCGCTTGAAACACTTGGGCAAACTGAGTTTTACAACTATGATAATGACAAGCTTTAGCCCAATCTAAGCTGATTGTGGAGAGGGATTTGTCTAATGCTATCTCTTGGGTAGCGGCTATCAATGGGGGTCCTTCGAGGTTCAACTTTATTCTTAACGAGATCAATGTGTTGCCCTCATAAAATCAAGTGGAGTTTAATCGTGTTTTGTGTTCAGCCAATTCTATGGCCCATCCATTGGCCAAGCAGGGGGTGGATCATCTTTCTCCTTTCATTGTTTTCTCCACCCATAGCTGCCCGCCCAACATTGGGCTATGACCATCATCTGTCACATTCTATTCCTTAATTTTGTTCTTCTTTGAAAGGACTTAATTGTGCAACAGAGAGGATTCCGTGCTCTACAAATTTTTGTTTCCACAAAAGTACCATTTTCATAGGAAGTCAAGAATCCTCTCTATGAGGAAAGTCTGTTCATTTTTCTTTTCCTTTCTCATGATTAAACATGTCGCACTAAACAGTGGGCTATATGGAAAATCGTAAGAGTTTCCTTCTCTATTGTGGAATTCCCTTGTCAATCAAACGCTGTGTCCATTGTATTGATAACTTAATGGGAATTCTATGTGAGTTATTGACAATATCTAAACGGAAGTCATTCCATGAAAATATTATATATTCATCAGCCTGGGTCCTGAAATAAGGCAAAATACAAGTTGAAGGTCACACATTTCTTTATTCTCTCTTTTCTCCCCGAATATAAAGACTCAAACTCACACACTCTTACTTATGCCTACATGCCCATGTCCCTAATCAGCCGAGCAAAACCTGAGGCCAAAAAAATTCTAAATATCCTAGTTTTTTTTTCATCTGTCTAAATATTTCATTTGGAAGTCACATTTGGAATGAATAAAGTTCTAAATATTCCACTCTGCCAATCAAATTAAGAAAATTGAAGTTGGAAAATTCACATCAGAAAACAACTCCAATTTATAGTTACATTGAACAGTCTCATTTTAACCTTTGAACAAAAAGGACCCCAAAGGACGTGGCAACAATGAATTCCTCCCACCTTAAACAAGTCCAACAATTTAAAGGGGTTACAAGCACTGAATCTCTCCACTTGAATACTATTCATCTCTGCTGTTCTTGATTAAAAGTTTGGTAAAGGAACTAAAGTTTTTTTTAATGATCCACTGTCAAACAGCCCAGAGGCGCATCCATAGTGTCTGAATTGACCATGATTATTAGATTATTAGATTATTGAAGCAATCAATACTTAGGTTACACATGAATTTAATCCATTTGGAATCCAGTTTGAATCCGCATAGACTATTTTTCTAACCAGATCTTTTTTAGTGCCACCCGAATCTGACCCTGTTATGCTGTTTTCTATTGGGGTTCATATGCACCATGGGACTGGATTTTTTTCTTTAGGGGGAACCACCTTATGATGGCTGGAATTTTGTATATTGTGAGTCAATCAATGCTGAGAAAGAATAATAAGAGTAAAGGAAAAAGATAGCCCACTCAAAAAAGTCTTCTCCACTTTAATCTTTGAGTATGATATCATTGTAAACAGCATATTCTAAGTCAAATTTATGTAAGGTAATGAGAAGAAAAGGTAGGGAAAAAGTGGAGATTTATGATGACATCTTCAATCAGTAGCATCATGGCATGATCAGAGTGTTGGGGATCCCAATCATACAAGTGAAGGTTCAGTGAATGGTCCTGATTGGATTAGAGGAGACCCACTTTTGTAGTGGTTGTGGGCTTGTGGATGGGAGCCAGTGTCCTTGTCCACCCCCTTGTTGGTTATCTAGGATGAAACTGTGTGGATGTGATTCAGGAGCTCTCAAAATGATTGCCCATGGTCAATTGTAGCAACTGGGTTGGCCAATATTTTAAAGTCTCAACGATGGTAGGCCACATGAATTTTGTTTTGCCATTTATTCTACGTTGAATCCTCATTGATGTCCTCAACATAGCGCTTTTTTCCTTTTATAAGCCATTAATATGAGTATAGAGAACTTTTTCTCGTCCGCAATATTGTTAGCCAGTGTTGTAGATATGTAAACCATATCAAACGAGTTTTTCTTCGTTTGCCATTTATCGTTGCTATCTCTAGAACTTGGAAAGACACAGGCTAAAAAATGTCGAGTCAACCTGGCCCAACAGGGTGTTGAGTGTTGACTCGAACGATTTTACCTAGTCTAGCTAGCCCACATTTGGTCAAGACTCAACACTCAAGACCCAAGACTCATCTGAGTGCTTGTCTTGGGTCCATTCTAATTTCAATATTATGAACAGGCCAGGCTTTCAAGATTTGGGTCTACTAGTCCAAACCCAGCTGTGCAGACCCACAAGTTTTTTTTATGAAAGGCCCACCAAAGAATTGAATCATCTCTACACTTCCTTGGCTGGAGAAGATAGAAGAATATAAGTTTTAGAAAACATAGAAAGAGAAAAGCTGGATGAGATTGAGTAAAAGAGTATTTAATCTGAACAAAGGGGAACCTAGAAAGCAGTGATTTGAAATGTGATTGGAAGACTTCTTTTTCTCTTCTTTTGAAAAAATGGTAGTGGAATTCACAACTTTGTTAGCGCAAAGTCAACACATGGAATAAAACGTTTCCTTAATCCAGAAGACTCCTTCCAACTCGGCCGCATTAACAAGAGAAATGTTAGTGGGGCACATCTGAAGTGGTGGTGTCAGATATTAGAGATTTCCAACCCATACCATAACATATCAGAATCCGGATCCTCTTAAGCTTTGATTTTAGAGATATTGTGAAATGAAGGATGGGCGCCCACTTATTCAAAATCTAATCCTCTCGTAACAAATATCTTCCCACAGTTTTTTATAAATTTTACCTTAATAGGAGTTGGTCTTACAACCTTTTTGACACAGTCTTATATATTATTCATCAATCGTGTTCTTATCACACAATCAATCCGGTGGTAGGACTATCTTATATTGAGGCAAATTTCGGATATATTTTTAACAAAAAAATGATTGAGCGGCCATGTTGGACTGGCCATTGATCATGGATGATGATGACTAACAAAGAATCTCAGCGCCCTATGTTGGAATGAAATCCAAATTGATTGAGATCTGGTCAATTACTAAACCCCCTTCTTCTTCTTTTCTTTTTTTGGAATGTTATGTATGTATTCCAAAGAGGAAGTCTGGCGTATAAAAGAATGCCAGGAAAATTCCAACCTTATTGCCTAACCCAGAGACAACCAAGTTGGAGCTAACCCTAAAAAAAGGAGGACAGATGTCGGCACAAAATGTTGTCCGTCTGATGTATTTTAGAGCTTCCACGAACGGCTGCGCTCTGTTTGGGGCGAATCTTCGTTTCCTTGAGGGGACTTTTGGTCAACAGCTTCGTCGTAAAGAGCCAAAGCGTGGGCCTCAATCCCAGTCTGGATCGCTTTCCTTTCACTTCCTGTCTTTGGGAAATTCCTGTGTAATGACAAAAAGTCAACCGACTCAAAAGGAGGACTCTATCTACCCCAGAAAATTCCATCCACATGCATGTGTTTCCATTGTCATTGTTGGTGCCATGAAATTCAGGAGGGTCCCAATTGTTTGATGGGCCTCTGCCCCCTTTAACATTTGAGTCCCATCTCTATGGAAATAGAAAAAAATAAAATAAAAAATTTGGGGTGGTGAAGTAGATTGCATTGACCACTTCATCTACCATGTTTAGGCTCAACTGGACCTACATTAGAAATGTCTTGTTAAGCTCAACTTGGAAGTTAACAAGGTCTACCTGTAGGATTCAGCTTAGACTAACATATTCTACCAGCATGATACATGTTTAGGGCCGATTTGTTTCATGTAATTGAGTGCCTAGATTTGTATTTGTACAAGTGATTAAAAATGAAGAACCAAAGGCGAGTATCCAAATTCTGAATATGAGCATCAATAACCTCCCTTTTAATGTAAATTAAAAGGAAGACTGGGAAATAAATATCTTGCCATCACCTAATAATGCATATCCTTCTCCCCGCATCTTTTTATAATTTTCAATAGAGCTAATTTCACCATCATCAATTCCTATGTATTTTATACAAATACACAAGCCCTTGAAGTATGAAACTCTTAACGGATTAAATCTAAGCATAGGGTCACAACACGTTGGTCTCTTATGAGCACCCAATTATATTTTACATATTATGTTCATCTAAACAAATACTGATATCATAGAAAAACTAGAGATACCCCATTAGCATAGTAAAGGTGTCTCATCTTACATAGTTGTCTGGTGATCGATCTCTAAATAGATAAGGTATCTTGTATATTATATATGTGTCACTGACCGATCTAATGGGGAAAAAAAACAGAAAGAGAGAGAACTACTGTCATAAAATATAGATACATTAATTTTTCTCAAATGGATAAACTTGGATCCATGCTTCAGGTCTTCCTCAAACTCATACTTGGAAGGACATACATAATTTCTAAAATGAATAAACTAAGCGCAAAGTCCGTCACCCTCAAGCATAAAATATGGGCCACATGTTGATAAAATGAAGTATTCAATCAAAGGGTCACCTTCTAGATGTGGTTTTATGTTTTATATAGTTCAATGAACACACAGCCGAAAGCTCCAAAGTCCCAGCAATTCCGTGTGCTTTCTGTGGACTGTATTTTATAGTTTAGTTGACCTTTCAGCCGTCGACTATATTTACAGGGTTGAATGCTTTTGCATACTGTAATCCAATGTCGACATGGCCATGGATTCCAGGATAATGATGATTGATCACCTTGATTGGGTTTCAGGTTGCATAGAATACATACAAAATAAATAGAATACATACAAAATAATTACATAAAAATCTGTGGTAAAATAAGCTCCACCAAGAGATTAATTATTAAAGAGACAAGTGATGAAGGACATATGGTGAGGGATGAAGGATATAAATTGGACAGATAGATAAAACCTTGACTTTCATAGGTATTGAATTACTAAAATTACCAAAGGGATTCAATCTCCATTAGAGAAAAAATATAATTATTTGATGATTATTTTTAGATAGTCGCCTTTAGTTCTTCATTTTTAAACATAAAATACAATACTGGAAATTCAATTATATGAAAAACAAAATCCCGAAAGGGAGAAATGCTTCGTAACCCAATGCAAGGAAGCATCTCACCTATATGCCTCATAACCCGATGGCGAAGAGGCACCTATCTTATAGCCACCCATTGATTGATTTCTAAGCATTTTGGTCTCACTATGGTGTTCCCACCGGTACTCCATTATAGAGGGGGGGTAATAACATCCAGGGGTTATTTGTCTTCTATGCATGGGATTGGAAAATGAGTTTTACATATATAAATGTTACATATGCGAATATTACAAATGTAAAATACATTAGTATATTTGTAAAAATCACCATTGTCACATGAGTAAATCATGACATCAAAAAGTTTTAGATGTGTTTGGATCTTTTCATAAATTTCTCAAAAACTATGGAGATTTAAGATATAAAATGGAAGAACTTAGAACTTGATGCTTACCACTAATATGAAAATATTGAATGGTTTAGATAAAAAAGATTGGGAGCCCCCGTGGTGCAAAAAATCATATCAATTAAGTTGAGATTTTTTTCTAAACTCCTCAAAATCTAAGAAGACTCAAAATCATTAGTTATAAGATCTTAGGTTGTATTTAGTTTAATAAACAAACCAAAAGCTTTAAATTACAAATATGAGCCCATAGTAAGGAATAAATAAATATACTTGATAGAGCTACGATGAAAAATATCACCGTGTAAAAGACTATACCAATGCCTTTCTCAAGAAGTGTGAAAGTACCTTTTCCAAGGGGTGTGAATTACTTTTACACCTTTATAGATTTTAATTTAGTATATTAATAGCCTTATCTACACCATTTTCACACCGCATGAGAGCTAAATGAATGCAAACAAAGAACCCCTCATTGGACAAAGGTTATCTTTCACTCTTAGCATAAGCCTGTGATTAATCTATGAATAATGCACAACCTTTTTCCTACTTTCTATCCCATTAGATTTCCTGGCGCGATTTTTCAACCCATGTGGCTTATTCTTCCAAGGTCTACCTCTATTCGCTCAACCTAATCTAGTATATAGGTCCATTGAGGTAGGGGTTTAGGTCCCCTCTGGGCAGGAGAAATGAGACACAGGGGCCCACAGGGAATTGCCTTGTCCTGTCCTTCCCGAAATTTCGACGATAGGATGTGGAATTTATGGTTCAAGGTTTTGGTGCCTAGTGCATATTTGTCTTTTTCCTTCATCTATTATATGCCTATGGCTATTTGATTTTCTATTGAAACTGTCTGCACATGGACAATGTCAACACGTTTTAATCTAGGTTGGTTTTTTAGAATGTACTGGCTCGTTTGAATAAGGATGGAATGGAAAGAAAAAGGAGCCCATGTTTTGTTTGGTGTGTATGACTTTTATTCCTTTTTTCAAACATTGAGGAAATGAAAGGAAGAAGGAAAAGAAGGTCGCTTTACCTTTAAATCAGAGAAGAAAATCTTCTCCTTGGAGGAGAAAAGTAATCACAATTGTCTAAAGGTGATTTAAACATGCATGAGAATTTCTCCTTAGCCAAAGAAAACTTGATTTTTCCCTTTGACTAAGGCCATCAATAAATTGAGCAGTTTAAAGTGTCCCGTTCTCACCTAACTCAGTTTGATCATTAAGCTACATTCTCTCTTTTACCCAAAAAAAAAAGTTACATTCTCTCTCTTGCTTGTACAGGTAGCCTTTTTACAGTGTTTGCTAGGGGTTCAAATGCATTTTTCATGTCTTTCAAAAGGTCCAACCACCCTGGCAGGCACCAAAAATAAAGGAGTAAATTTTGAGCTAGCTTGCAAGCTAGCTTAACCAAGCTCAGCCCAACTCTAGTTTGAGCCTTGTGAGCTTGTCAAGCAGAGCCTAGCACTTCTTGATTGCATCTAGAGTTGAGCTCAAATTAGAGATTGTTTAACTTTATTCAAGTTAGATCAATGTATTAGTAATTTCAACTTGAAGGTTAGTGAACATCAACGAGATGTTTCTACCAAAAAGGAAAAAAAACTTGAATGTATGTGGATGTAGCCTACTTGATAAATGGGCCTATCAATCTATTTTTCCAAACATTTAGCCACTTCAACTTGAGCTTGATCCCAAGCTAGAAATCAACTTGATTTGAGGCTAGAGTTATATTCAAGTCAACCCAAACCAAGCTTGTGCTTGCTCGAGCGATGCCAAATTGAACTCAGGCCCATTTGCTTCAGCGAAATTTGAGAATTCTTTTCTAAAGAGAATTATAAATGTTTCAAATGTTATCCTTAAGTAATTTTCAAAATACTCAAGTACAAACCAACATTCACAAAGCTGAAAATTTCAAAGGCCCAAGCTGACCTTTCACGATGATGGTTTCGAAGTTCCTGCAGTCAAATGGAAGAGTTCTAAACGAATTAAAGACATGATCTGATTTTAGAAATGTTCAACATTTGCAATTCTTATTATAAAAGAAGACCTCCACACAAACAATCCTATAATTATCTAGCTTGACCTGAGCTTGAGCAGGTCAATACTCATACCAACGTGGGCTAGTTTGCATCCGTATCTCAATAACCCAATGATCGACCCATCTCTAGCTATCTCCCTTACTTTCTTGTTATCAATTTTTCACCTACAATAATTAGTAAAGACTCCTCCTAGTGAATTATACCAGGCTTGTCGCAACTATATGTTTGGAAAAAATTAGATGAAAAGTTTTAATGCAAGTCCCATCTCTACGATAACACAGGAGATTGAATTTCACATAGGAGACTCCTTGTAAACTCCCACAGCAGAAAATCTCTCCTTTCATTTTCACTTGACCCTTTCTTATTTTCTCCCCTCCCATGCATTAATTCCACCTTAGCATGTTGGTCAAACAGAATAGTCTACATGCTCAGTATCCTAGAAACCTTGGACTCTGAAGATATGGAGCGTGTATCTTGCAACATGTGGTCAATTTGTCTTATTTTATGGCATGTAGATATTTAAATTTCCCATGTTAGGTTTTAGGGTGTTTGACTATACATATTTCTTTTACTCTAGTGGTTCAGCATACACATCGGACCATGGTGCATGTTGGGTGACTCGTGCGATTCACATGTTAAGATGCTAAGTCGCCGATCCGGACCACGTTTTTAATTGCTCCCTGATCCCATATCATCCATCTCTTCTCCTAAATTACTGGGGCATTAGAGCCCATAACAAGTAACAAATCTATGTTGTAGGGCCCACCTAAAATAAAGGTAGTGTACACTTGTCTAAGTCCGTAAAAGAGTATTTCCCAAGATTTTCTCTCTTTTGTAAAAATTTATTTATTCTTTTCAATGCCATTGAAAAGGCCAAGAAATCACAGATAATTTAGTTCATGAAAAACTCTTTTGACTTTTCATTTCTTTTCAAAAAAAAATAAAAACAAAACCTTATGTGTAGAGTACGACTTCTTATTTAAGGGATAAGGAAGGGCAGTTCTCACCTGATTATACAGGGTTCAAAGGCTAGATACGCTAACTTTTTCTGTATGTGCAGGCTTCCATTTCCATTTATATCAAACAAAAAGAAGTAAGATGAGAGATTTACATCCATGCATCTACTTCCACATAGTTACTAGAATTTTACCACTTATGTGATATGCTTACTTTTTGTTTCTTAAGCAATAAGAAAATTAAGTTGGATAAGCAAAATACCCATGCTTTATCTGGCTGACTCAATGGACCAATTTTATTAACCCAAAATGTAAGACATCAACCTAATAAAATATTGACCATTAAGTCAGTTGGCAGATATAAGCTTAAACATTTTTATCATATCAATCCAACACCAATTGATGGGGTGTGGATGGGACCCAACCATTTAGAATCATGAAGAGGCCGGCCACAAAATTTCTAGGTTCAACATATCCGAGTTAATGAATGTAGTTATTGCCGTATGTTTCCCGTTTGGTGGACATCATTGTCTAGTGGTGAATTTAAATAAACTAGAAGTGATCGGTAAAGCTAATCTCATAGACTAGTCAAATTAGCTCAAAATTCATGCCCGTTGAGGTGCTTCTGAAATTCAAATGGTTGTTTTTGAAAATTCAAATCCTTCAAAGGATGTCTTTGCTTGTGATTATATGTAAAGGTTTGACTTTGAGCTTGATCAAATCACATTTAAGGAATAGCATTTATATCCCATAATAAATAAGGGTCACCCTCATACCAACACCATCCATGAGCACCTGGCTCTTGCCAATTTATGAGTGGTAGTGAGTGTGGGTGGGATTAGTTTTGATCAAAAGGGCATCACATGCTAAAACTAGAAGGTTGCTTATGGATGGTCCTCAGTATCAGATATTTTGTATAATATAAGTAATTATTCATTAATAACTTAATTATTTGACTAGCACAATAATCCATACTAAGTACGGAAATTTTTACTAATAAAATTCACATCATTATGTATAAGAATTAATTACAAATAAATTTAGATTACATAGAATCTCCCCAAACACTTACTACCAATAGAGATTACCGGAAAAGAAGATTACGAAAACGCCTCTTTTTTTTTTTAATTCAAGAGTACTCTAGCATAAAAATAGAGTAAAAAACCGGGGTGAAGAAGAAATAGAAGAATACATAGATTAACGGTTGAGGGGATGTGGGTAAATTATAGAAAATGAATATAACTTTTAGTCAAAATTAATTTTTAAAAGTAAATTCTTAGCTTCAATTGGAGTCCAACAAGGAAAATAAATTCTGTTTCGGTTTATTTTCAAGTGCCATCTATATAAAATGACATCTTTGCTATTTTTTTCATTATAAAAAAGTAATTAAAAGTGTACAATTAACTAACATTACATTTTATATAAGTGGCACTAGGCAATTAGCATTTCCTTTAATATAGTTGGTATGTAACGAGATTTTATTCTCCTAAGAATAAATCACAGCATCAAAGCAGGCCCTACGCGTTGAAGATTTAATTTCAGTCAAACACCCATATTAAGTAAAAATCATTACTTATACTTTCCCGGGCCCACCACTTTCCTTCCCGCTGATTTCTTTACGTCTTCCCAAATCTCAATCGAATCTCACCCGTCGATCCCCGAATCCAAAGTTTGACTTCTCCTCCTCTTCTTCCGTCCAACCGGTTTCCAACCAAAAGCAACCGGTATGTCCGGTCACCATCTCCTCTCTATAAAAACACTCTCCTCCCCCAATCTTCTCTTCCAAATCTCCACTCCCAGCGTCTGACCTTCTAATCTGAGCCCGACTGAATCGATTCTGACCGTTGATTTCAAGAAGGAAGAAATATTCTCTTCTGATGGCCGTTGATTTCATTTGCCACTCGAAGATGGACGATCAGATGGCTCTCCAGGAAGCTGCATCTGCAGGTCTGCAGAACATGGAGCAGCTGATCTATCTGCTATCGCACCAAGCCCACGCGCAAAACCCCCTCATCTTCTCCGAAATCACGGGTTCTACCCTCGCCAAGTTCAAGAAGGTCATCTCCATCTTGAATCGGACCGGCCACGCCCGATTCCGACGCGGATCGGCCGCACCGGTACCCGTACCCGCTGCATCCGAATCTCAGTCGCCGCCTCAAACCCTAACGATCGATTTCTCGAAGCCGAGCCCGAGCCCGAGCCCAGCCGGAGGGATACAGCCGCTGGCTCCGGCGAAGGAGAACTTCACGATCTCGCCGATGTCGTCGGGGAACTCGTCGTTCTTGTCGTCGGTCACCGGAGACGGCAGCGTCTCTAACGGAAAGCAGGGATCCTCGCTTCTCCTCCCTCCGGCCCCGGCCGTCTCCGTCGGAAAGCCGCCGCTCTCGTCCTCCTACAGGAAGAAATGCCACGGCCACTCCGACGACGCCTCTGGCCGCTGCCATTGCTCTAAAAAAAGGTACGATCTTTTAAAATCCGAAGCCCGATCTCCCTATCTACGCCAGCCGCGCACTTTAGCAACTACTTTATTGTGCGTACGTTAGCAAAATCATGCTCTTCCGGGCTAATCGTGCGCTGGGTCGCTTTCCCATCTCTTTCAACATCTCACGTATCGCGGGTTTTTTTGCAGAAAATCTCGCGTGAAGAACACGATAAGAGTTCCCGCGATAAGTTCTAAAACGGCGGATATTCCCTCGGACGAGTTCTCGTGGAGGAAATACGGACAGAAGCCGATCAAAGGATCTCCATATCCAAGGTCTGTGAAATTACAACACTACCCTTTTTCAAAATCCCCAGACTGACCCCGCTCCCAAAGCGAAATGCTCGATGGCGTTGTTGTAGATTCCCGACCTGACGTGTCCTTTTTTTGTCTTTTGACAGGGGCTATTACAAGTGCAGCAGCGTACGTGGCTGCCCAGCAAGGAAACACGTGGAGAGAGCCCCCGACGAACCGACGATGCTGATCGTCACATACGAAGGAGAGCACCGACATACCCAAACTGCCCTTCCCACCCTGATGTTCGAATAGAGTACGATGGATTCTGGTGCAGGGGTATTTTTGTAAATTTAAAGCAGACAGAGATGGTGGAAGACAAACAACGGAGTCTTCTGCTAGGAAGTAAATTACAATATAGTCCCGGATTTTTTATTCTTTCTTTATTCCAGAATCCGGTGAAAGAAAGGAGGGTAAAAAAGTAAATTAGAGAAAACTGGGAACATGGGGGTGGTTGGGTGGTGGGGGCCAGTGAGTGATGAGGGTGGGTGGATTGTCTTTGTCAACGTACATGATATCATGAAAGTGGTGGGACCCACAGTTTGCTTTGCTGCACAGCTGGTGTGTTTGTCTTGGTTGACTAAAAGAAAGTCTTCTTCCTTGGAGCGGGTGCTATGGGACAAGATAGAGAGGGAAAAAAAAAAGTTTAAAGTTTAATGTTTAATGTTTGTGTAGTTTTTCCAACTTTGTTTTGTGGCATTTGATGATTAGAGTCTTCATTGAATAAAACGAGACAAGATAAGATACCTTTTGCTTAAGTTGGTCTTATTATATTTTGATTTTTTCCAAGTCAAAAGTGGGAATTGTGTTTTTGCTACCACCTCTCTTGTGGACTTTGATATTTGGACTGTCTCGTTTGATGGGTGAAGGAGGATGGGCACTTGTGAAAATTATGTTGTGGGTCCACAAGGAACGTGACCGAGTGGATTCAGTTTTTGTGGGATGTTGACCTTTTATGGTTTTCTATCCAGTCAATACAAATGTTTAGATTTGAAAGTATCTCCGGGCTTTGAATTCAGCCCAACCATCTCATTTTTAGAGGCACCGGTTAGAGTTCACAAACATTTGAGGGGTAGGGGAAGGTGCTTTTTGTGACCCCGTGTGGTTATGGGTTCATGTATTTCCACCTCATGTAGGTCAAGGTCAGGGAAAAAGAAAGTAGTGGTTATGGGTGTGAATTATATTACATTCAAAGGATTTTAAAGGTTTTTTTTCAAGTGTATGATTGGACTTCTTTATAGATTTTTCGGAGAGGGTATCCAGCTTCTTCTAGGATCGATTTTTTCCTAGGCACGTGAAGTCTTTGTCTTGTCAGGCTATATCTCTAATTAATAAGAAATTCAATATAATTTACCCTTGTGCTCCTCAAAGTTGATTTTGTACCGCCAAATCTAGAAGTTCTTGCTTCTTTTTTTTTTTTTAGAAGGAGACATTCACATATGGGGGCGAAAGGGTTCACTTTGGAGAAGGGGTGTGTGTGTTCATTTCATTAGAAAGATACCATCAGCAGAAGGCCACCTACCCTCTGCAGTAAAAGAACATGCAAGTAATGGGTGGTTCCCATCATTAGTGGAGTCCCATTACTTTTGGGTTTAATGATTCTTGAAGGGAAAGCATGTCCATTTAGATATCTGATGGCTAGGGGGGGGGGGGGGGGGGGGGGGGGGGGGGAAATGGTGAAGTTTTATAACTTTTGTGTACTCTTTAATGCCCAAAAGGAGAAGCAAAACAAAAATCTCAATGGAAAACTATAGACAGACCGTGTCATATGGCTGAGAAAGGTGGTTTTAGTGCTATAATTCACAAAACTGAGGATTTCCGGATCCTATGGAGAAGGGTAAGACCTGATTCACTAGCCCAGATTCTGAAGGATTTAAATTTCCAAATATGGAATGCTATAATTCACAAAACTGAGGATTTTCAGATTCTATGGGGAAGGGTCAGACCTGATTCACTAGCCCAAATTCTCAAGGATCTAAATTTCCAGACATGGGCTTTCCAAATCCCCAAGGATTTAGTTGTCAAAACATGACCTAAATATTTGATGGTTCAGAAAAAAAATTATATATGAACTTTACAAATTTTGTATATTCTTTCTGCCCATCAATGTCTCAAGGGAAAACTACAGACAGGCCATGTCCTGTGAATTTACCGAACCGACATACAAATGACAGATTGGGTTCAGTATATGCCTCATCATTAGCCAGTCTGCACCCAAAGGTTAAACCTCTAGAGAAATCACATATGAAAGTTGAGGTGTGCATAACTACAGTGCAACTTTGGATTAAAAAATGAAAGAATACATACGGAAAAAAGTTACACTTACACTAACTTCAACTCTCCCCAATCTTTGGTACTGCAAGATCCAACTCCGACTTCATGGGTATCAGATCTGCTATTCCATACTTCGTTGTAGCTAGCTTGCAGAAATGCAGGTAGCCTCCATCCTGACATAACATATTGTGATTCCATCTTTATCACGAAAACAATGTGAAGGTGAAGGTGAAGGTGAAGGTGAAGGTTAGGATGCATTTGGATGTTACCAAAATGGCAATCGATCTGGTTAACTATTTTGGCAGAAAAATAACTTTTTGGACCATTCCACACCAAAAACAATATTAACCAGTTCGCATTTATAATGGTTAGGGAAAGATAAGACAAAGAGTATTGCCTCCAATGTAATTAATTCATGATTACCGTGATGGCAACGCAAAAGCAACAGATAACCGTTGGTTCTCCCTGCTAATATAATTTGACCCCTTTGTTGATTGGAGCACTCCAGAGCACCATGTACATATCCTTGAAATTTTCTTGCATTGTTATGGGACTGAAGGATTGGAGGCTTTAGAAATATCCTTGCTACTCTTTACCACCATATCATAGTTGATAGAAGCAAGCTGAGACAAATTCTGAGAACATTATGGAAGAAGAAAATTAGATGATGATTCGTTGAATAGGGGAAAAGAAACCAAAATTGACAGGTGTAGAAGAATTCTTTCTACCTTGAACGAAAAATTACTAAATGAGTACTTCACTGTAAGGTTGGGGGCACTAAAATCTGTCATATTAGAACATTCATCACCCTGTTTCACAGGCATTCAGAGTACAAGGATGAGTTGAATAAAAGTAGAAAAGATGCAATGACCCAACTGAAAATAGAACTATGCTTACATCTCCATCCAATTGGTTGCTGAGTGAGCTGCTGCAGCAGCTAATGGTACTGGAATCAGTCATGTCGTCAAAATCACTAGCTCCAGTCGTGGCATGGATATAAGCATCTGCTGGATTCCAACCAAGACGGCTCGTAAAGTAACTTGTGTCATAAGCATCATCTGCCACTGGAATAAATGCAGCCTACAGGCAACGGTGAAAAAATATGGTCATTAAGTAAAGGCATAACAGTTTAGTACAGCAATTAAAGTTTATCTCATCACCTTTTGCCGCGCTAAACTGTCCCAGTTGATGTTTTTAAAGAAAGGGTTGCGCTTTACCTGTTCGAATGGTTATATTTGTGAGTGTATATTAAAGCAACAGTAGCTTCTGTATATTATATCTCCAAAAATAACTGAGTTTACCTCACCAGCCCCCGTTGCACCTAGTCTCTGGACTGGATTTTCAATGAGCAATCTGAAAGCAGCAAACAAATCAGTCAATCCTTTTGCCAAGAAACATTTTTATAACTTTCTCTATCATGTAGCACAGAGCTCCCCTGCCTACCCAAAATGAAAGTATCAGAAAAGATAAATCTTTGTGGATTATCAGAAATTTTACAACGCAAATAAATAATTGACAGAAATGATTGTTTTCTTTGGGTATTGGTGTTCAGTTTGCATTGGGCATAATGCTCTTTATATTTGAGCTTTTTTGCATGCACAAAAGATTTTTCAATATAATCTTTATAATTTCCGCTCAGAAAAACAAAAGAGAAAAGATGACAAATGATCCAATCTATTTCTGGGAAATTTATGCAGAAGATATAAATGAGATCACAGAATCCTTCCTCAAGTGTGAGGGTATTCAGAGTAGTATACATGCAGAATACATGAGTTAGAATAGGATCCCTGTATTTTATGGGTTATACCTCTCATGTAATATCATCAGCTGTGAATTGAAATCTTTGTAATCTATATTTAGTCATCAAAGAAATAAAAAATTTTCCTTCTAAGGATGGAATGAAACACAAGCAGTATTCAACCACTTCTCTCTTCTTCCTTTTTTCTCTGATTCATGTTGAGAATCAGAGGTTTATTTATAATTTTGAGTTAATGGATTTATTTGTAATTTCAGAATTCATGCTATAATTGTGACAGCTTTACACCAGCTACCAACCTACGTGATGCAAGCAACCCTGCTCCTTTATTCCGGCTTGGGACTGGCAATTACAACTTACAATAAACCAATGGAACGAGCATTGAGGAGCATGTCGAACATAGGATAAGAGCTGGGTGGTTGAAGAGGAGACTTGGTTCTTAAGTGCTTTGTTATCAACAAATACCAACAAGATTGAAGGGAAAATAATATAAGATGATGATTAAACCAGCTATGACCTATGGAGCATAATATTGGCCAATTAGAAACAACACATGCAAAAAATGAGTGTAGCAAAGATGAGGATTGTTGAAATGGATATGTGGTATAACAATGAAAGACGGAATAAAAAATTAGTGCATTTGGGAGCATTTATGGGTGGCGTCAATAGGTGATAAACTGAGACTCATTTGAGATGGTTTGGATGTGTCGAACGTAAGTCAACAATGGCACCGGCATGGAAGTTTTTTTATTCAATTTGATAGCCCCTCAAGGAAAAGAGGTAGGCAAAAGAGGACATGGATGAATGTAGTAAGGATAGATCTCAGGAAGTGCAACTTATTCAAGGTTTTGGCACGAGATATACTGGAATGGCCAAAACAAAATTCATGTAGTTGATCCCAACATTGTTAAGACAAGGCTTTAATGATGATTGACGAGGATGAGGTATTTACAAGTATGAGATCTAGTTTCCTAATTAGAATTAGATTAATTTTGAATAATTTTAGGCTGTGAGGTTTAATGAGATTAGGATTAGATTTCATATAATTAGGGTTCCAAGTTTGGGTTAAGATCTTTCATTGTACTCTATAAATAGCAATTGACTACTCACAATAAATCAGATAAAAAGAATTCAATCATGATGTAGCCCTAAAATTTCATCTTAATATTATAGCAAGGTTTAGGGTGTTTAAGGTTTGGTTAAGGTTTAGGGTTCATCTTACTTATTTTTCTTTTGTTTCTTTCAAACCAATACGATGTTATCCCTGCAAACGAAAAAGGTACCCTCTTGTGGTCTCAGCCATTTGAGGAACATCTGCAACAACTCCCTCTCCCTGGGAATTGGTATCGATGCATCAACATCCTCTCTTATCTACGACGAAAAGCTTTGAGCTTTAGTCATCTAAACTTCTTTCTTAATGACAATGATCCATGATCTCCAATCTGAGGTATGAGAGATGGTAGCAGAAGCAAAGGTTTGTCATCAAAGTATCCCTATTTTGGATGTTCAGTTAGAGTGCAACATTGATAAAAGGATTGAGTTCAAAACACTAAAGAGAACATGGAAATTGTTTTGGTTTCTTATAGAAGAAACCTCATCCTCTTTGGATGGAATCACAATGTCGTTGCAGCATGGTCGGAGTAGATTGAGGCGTCGGAGAGGACATCGACCATGTAGTGGTAACACAGCTCCTATGAACTGGTGGACAACATGTTGTCTTAAGATTTTTTGTAGTTGCATGTGGGTTCAAAGCAATTGCTTCCGAAGGAGTTTTTTTTTGTTGTTGTTGTTCGAGCCTGAGATGGTAAGACATTTCTTTAAGAAAGAATAGAAGAGGCGATGAGGGAATTGATCGAGGATCAGCTCATCCTCATCGCAGAGATCTCTAATCTTTTGTTGTAGTTATGGTGTGATGTTCAATTGTCACTGTAAGTGCAAATGAAGAAGTCAAGTCCACCTGCAAATCGGGTTCAAATAAGTTGATTAGAAGAAAGAGAGGGAAGAGATCAAAGGCATGTATTGTAATTCCTTGAAAAATCCAAATATTCATCCAACCATGGCTTCTCCTTCGTCTGATCTACAAAGATCTTTCTTAAGCATGATTGATCAGTAATTGATTGATCTCTTTAATCAGTTGAGTTTTTTACCACAATTTTTTGTGCGATTACTTGAAAATTAGATCTTTCTGGAATTTGGTTTTGGCTTATTTGAATGGTTGACAGCCAGAGTTGACCAAAAATTATTTGGCAGATTCTAGAGTGCTATCTAGGCTCCCATTGTCGATTCATTTTCACCAGTGCCCACGTGAAGATGAGATCAGTGTGTGCGCATGTCAAGCCTCCCAATCTCATTTTGTTCGTCAAGCTGCATGATCCACATGTCTCCGGAAGAGATCGTGATAGATCTAATCTAGTAGGCCACTAACTCTGACATACTCAAAAAGAGTGGGATGCGATAGGGACTTGACTCTATAGACAGACAGAGACCACCAGCAAAGCATAATAATGGACATTTTGACAAGACATCAACCAAGAAGAAAAGGGCTTATATTTATTGAGAACAGATCAAAGTGATGCAATAGGAGATCATTCAGGACTCCGGATCTGCAATATCAGATTGTTTCTTTTCATCACAAAAAGGTTATGAGATTATTTAATTAAGGAGGAGAAAACTCTATAAATACCCCAGAGCTACTTGGGAGTGTAAATACAAGTAATCAGTAAGAAATCAGTTTCGTATAAGTATGCTATGTAACATTTAGCTTCTTCGGATATGCTGTGTAGCATAGCAAGGTGCAGTACAAATCAGCAGCGTTATGGAGTGTGTAGATCATATTCTAAAGCATATGAAATTTTCATCTCCTTCATCAGTCAAGTTGCAAGAATGGATCAAAGATCTGTCAAAGATTATGTGTATCGAAGAAGAAGTTGACAAAGATCCTCGTCACAACAGTTGCAAAATGAAGTAAATAGATTATTATAATCCCGAGTTGGACATAGCATCTAGGTACCAGCTTGAAGGAGAATGTTAACTTGAGAAATAGGAGTTTATTTATTATTTTGGGTTAATGAATTTACTAGTAACTAAGTTTCCTAAATTAGGATTATATTAATTTCAAAATTATTTTGGGCTAGAGTTATAAGGAGATTAGGTCATTAACCAAATGCAGCCAGGGTTCACTAAGAAAATTTCCACTGATAAAATGAGCACTTTGTTTGCAGCTGTGTTACAGATTCTCTTGAGACTTACTTGTTAATCAAATCATATGCTTCATAGCTCATTTCCTCTGGAACACGCGGCCATGGTATATCTCGATTCATTATATTATGAAAAATTTTCTGAAGAAAATATCAAGTCAGAATTGCTACATGTCTGCATCAGAAATTTGTAAAACGAATACAAAAGCAATAGAAAGTTGGAAGTAGCATAAAATATCCGAATTAAGTTCTGATGTGAATAGGAATTTAATGTAAGATTCATTACGTTGCACTATACAGCAGTAGCAAAACATGAAGGCTTTTTTTGTAAAAGACCCAAATGCATGGATTTTACCCCAACCTCAACATCTACTCCACCTAAAATAGAATTTCAAAGGGTAGGTTCTGACAACAGCCCTAATATCTGCATAGTTCAATCCATAATCATAAAAATACAGGAACTGGAATGAAAAAAAAAAAACAAAAAACCCAATATTGAAATAAAACAGTAAGCACAGAGCTCCTACATCATGTCTAATTTTCATATCTCCTTACACCTACTTCAAGAATCCATCATAACTTGCTCAGACTCTCATCAGCAAAACACCAACCTAACAGAATTCTAATGCTGCATAAGGTTTGAAAGTGGGGTCTTAAATATTGAATGGTGATGGGTCAAATGTCCAACTACTTCAAGATTGAGAATGCCAATGGACCTCCAATTACATGGTTATCAAAAGGACCTGCTAAGAAAACCCAGATACGGAACCCTCTTTTTAGACCTGGTTAGGACTTAACCCAAAAAAATCTAGGTAGAGACCCTCCTTTCTGTCTGGGTCTACTTAGGTCCATACCCAAGTACCTCCATGTGATACATGTAAAAATAATATATAATACAAACTTATTAAGGATCGATAGATTGAGGAAGATGTCGAACATAGGATAAAAGCAGGATGGTTGAAGTGTAAACTTGCTTCTACAATATTTTGTAATCGGCGCATACCAACAAGATTAAAAGGGAAATTTTACAGGACAGCTACTAGACCAGCTATAACCTAGGGAGTAAAATGTTGGCCAATCAAAAAGCAACGCATGCACAAAATGAGCATAATAGAGATAAGAATATTGAGGTGGATAAGTTGCAAAACAAGGATAAAAACGGAAATGAGCACTTTCAGGAGATTTAGGAGTAACATCAATGGGTGATAAAATAAGGGAAACTAGTTTGAAATGGTTGGACATGTCCAACACAAGCCAACAAAGGTGCCCGCGAGGAAAAGTTTTTCTATGCAAGTTGATGGCCCACCAAGGGGAAGGGATAGGTTGAAGAGGATGTGGGTAGAAGTTGTAAAAATAGATCCGAAGAAGTGCAATCCATCCAAGGCTTTGGCTCAAGATAGATCAGAGAAACAGAACTCATGTAGCCGGCCCCAACATGGTCGAGACAAGGCTTTGGTGATGATGAAAATCATTTAGTACAGTTGGTAGTTTTGCATGCTGCAACTAAACTGTCAAGTTTGAGTCGTGGTGCCAACTTCAAATTCCATATAAAATTTAGTATATTAAAATACTTTATATTACTTTAAACATAGTTGGGACAAGGTTTTGAGTCACGTTTGGATCTAGTCAAATCCGTTGGAATCGTGTCCGGGTCCAGATATATAAACCAAGTGTGATCTAGGTTTGCATCCACCATGTACCCTACCCAAACTTAACCTATTTACATCTCTATTAAAGATTAAGGGTAGCAAAGTGGCAAGAAAAGAGAATGAACTGGCCATAGATTCATCACATAATATAAAATAAAATATAAGATCAATAATGCTTGGTTCTCCAGTAGGTGAGGTTATGAAGGCCCAAGCAAAGTTATCGCTGCTAGAGACTATTTAGGAACTTTTTTCTAATTTTATAAAATTACAGGGACTGCGTTCTAAATACAGTAAATTTCAGGGATATTTCAAAGTCATTAAAGTTTGTATATAAGCATATATGGCTCCCTCTTACCTTTCTTTTTGCTCTCTTATTCTATTTTCTTCGTTGTAGCTTTCCATCTCTTTTATACATTATATGATAAATCTTTTCCTTAATCCAATAGTTCATAGTTGCAACTATCTCTTGGGCTGTAATCATGGAATAGTTTTAACGGGCCAACAACTTCTTATCTATGGAGATGGTGGAAAAAATGTGTGGTTTTTATGGTTGGGTCTGTCTTTGTATTTTTTATGCAGGTTCAAGAGTTCCAATCAATGAGGATCATGTGTTACCTGGATTATTTAGAAAAGTTTGATTGAGCTAATAGGCTCGATCCAACTTGATAAAGATTAAATAAAAAGATCTATGGTGAAGAAGCATGGACAATAGATATTTCATGGGACCCTCATATTGGGTCCACAATCCTCTCCATCTTTCAGGATCGGATGAAGATAGCGGTAATGAAGTTGTTGATCACCCAATCTACAATGAATATCAAGGAGACGAAATGAGGATGACAGGCCAAACTTTGGTATCTATGAAGATAGTAAAGTTGTCAACAATTAGACCTTCGGCATATCTAAAAATAATCACATTCATGATACATCGATCATTGATATCTATCAAGACAATGATGTCATAGATCATCTTTTTTCTTTTTTTTTGGTGAATGTTCGGATGGTGATTTCGTTGATACCTTGATCTTAGATGAGGTGGTGAAATTGACACTTCAATCTTCTAAGCATAGACTGACGTCAACTCCTACCTTGACGATCTCAAGTCAGATTCAAAGGGCATCATGGTAGACCTTGCTATTTACCTTCCCTTACGATCAGTATAACAAAACCTACTACAACTTTGATGGTCTATTTAATCAGAGCTATTTGCAGCAATTTTACTTTAAGTTTATCCATGATTTGATCATGTATCAATGTATTAAAACACATTGGACAGACTAGATGGGCATGGCACATAGCTTTTTGCGACTATACGAACCAAAAACAAGCTCATAGTAAGACATACTTCAAAAGGTTTTTAGAGGTCCAGCCCCTCTGTCAAAAGGTTCTTGTGGATGAGTCCCATCAGCAGCCGAAGCAAAACAGAAAGAGGAAATTCAAACAACATGTAGTCGACGCCGACTCGAGGACAAGTCTTTTCCTAAATGGGGAAGTCTGATGCAGGTTCAAGAGGCCAATCAATGAGGATCAGGTGTTAGAAGTTAGAACAGATCTTGGATTATTTAGAAAAGTTTGATCGAGCTAATGAGGTCTTGATCCATCCTAGTAAAGTCAGTGCTGAAAGATGTACAGCGTGGATCTAAAGATCTATGGTGGGGAAACCTGGATAGTAGGACTTTTTCATGGGAACCACATACTAGGTCCATAGTCCTCTCAGCTTTGAATTTGAATTTGTATTTTGAATTTGAATTCGAATTTTTAACTTTAACTAAAATTCTGAGTTTAAATTTGAAGCTGAATTTGAATTTAAGTTTGAGTTTAAATTTGAATAATAGGACGAGGAAAGAGGATGCATTGTTTTAGAATTATTTAAGCAATCTAGGGGGGCATCTAATTCTAAGTTTGTTTTTAATCATTTTATTCCCAATGGTAGTAGTTGTTCTCGACACTTTCACAATTCATTTTTCTTAGCTTGATATTACTCCCACGGGATTGAAGGCTATGTGGTGATTTTGACACTTATAATATGTAGGTAATGCTACTTCTTTCTCCTAGTAATTGCATGTGATTGCTTTTTTTTATTGAGGATTTATGTATTTTTGTGAACCAATTCTTTCGATTGCATATTTGAATTCAAATAAAGATTAGTTGAGAGAGAAATAAGGGGATTTTGTTGGGGACTATCTTATATTTAAAGGAGGTTGAAAGCTTGATCGGGCCGTTTGAGATGGTTTGAGCATGTCCAACGCACGCCGGCAACAGCGCTGGTAAAGAAACATTTTGCAGGTTGATGGACAATGAAGGGGAAAGGGGAAGGGCAGGCCAAAGTGGACGTGGTCAAAATAGATCTAAAAAAGTGCAACTTGTCTGAGGATTTGGCTCGAAATAGATCAGAATGGAGAAACGGAATTCATGTAGCTGACCTCAACATAGTTGGACAAGGCTTTGATGATGATAATGATGAACGCTTGATCAGGCAGCTAGTTATTTTTTTCATCATTTTCTATAAAATTTTCTTGGTGATTGCTGATTTTTGCTGTTGCTCGCCCATTTGTTCTCTTTTACTGTATCCAATCCTATAGCTACCTGCTAAATAGTGTGGAAAACAGGGACTGCAGCGGTACCTTGTATTGCAGCCCCTAAAATTTCTATTGGGACTGCATCAATTTTAATTACCTTGTTGCTCTTTCATTTTATTCATTAAAGTGATCAGTTATTATTTCAAACTATAATGATAATAATAATTAGAGAAAGAGAGAAAAATTAAACTACCAATAATCCACATGAAAACAAAACCATCTATAGAGTCTTTCAGAACCATTTGGAAGAATTGGATGCTACAGAGTGTGAACTTCTTTCATGCAAACCGGGTGGCATGCTGCATACCTGTGGATGTTCTGCATTGAATGGTGGAATACCTACAAGCAGCTCAAAGAGAATAATACCCACAGACCACCAATCTGCAGTTCTGCCTAAAAACCAAATGCGGAGCAAAAGTAGTCAACAACATAGTTCGCATAACTGCAGTGTGTGGATTGTATTATTTCCTATCCTAAAATGGCATTACGAACCATGTCCCATTCCTAAAAGTATCTCTGGTGCCAAATAATCAGGAGTGCCAACAGCCGATTGTTTTTGGCGCTCTTCTCGTTTCTGTGATTGCTGTGTTTCAGACAAATGTAGTTCGTCATCTCCAAGTAAAGAGGGGCTAATGACTGGTGGGCCTGATAGATCATCCGTGCTGTTGATAAGACCAACCTTAGAGAGGCCAAAATCTGTCAACTGTAACGAGAGGGATTAGAAATTTGTGAGAGGTCACAAGTGTATCATTAATTTTGCTTCACCAAAAATCCAGGACACAGAAAAGATACAGCAAAACAATAAACCAGTATAAAGAAAAAGAGTAAGTAAATAATTAAAACATTGGCAGTTGCATACGAAAAATGCATACACAAATGGAAGTTACAATAACTCCTGTTGACCGGAATTTCATATCCTTTATTAGGCTTACAACCTATTGATACTTGGATAGTTCAAAACAGGCAACATATTTGTATTGTATTTGTTCTAGTACTCCACTTTTATTTGTGAGATCCCTGCCACCATGTATCCATTGTGTCTCCCTATCAGTATGTAATATCATGTAAACGTAAACTGGAAGAGGGTCTGGCCTGTCCTCTGAGGATATCCAACAGTCAACGTAGGCCATCAAAAGGAATAAATCAAAGGGAAAGCAGGGGAAGAAGCAAAAAGAGAAAAAAAAAAACAGAAATGCCTGTGCACTGTTTAGTGTGCAGAGGCACCAGCCCGTTGCACATTGCACAATGTGCAGGAGAACCACTGCACAATGTGCACTGAGCAGTGTGGAAGTCATGGCTGCACGGTATGCCTTGCCTCCGAATTTTTCAGCATTTTCTTCAAACAGGATTATTTCTTACTACCCAGGCCACTAGAACTCTATAAATATGTACCCTTGCAATGGTTCAAAATCGCAGTCGCAATCGCCATTGTGGTTAACCTTGAAAAAAACAATACAATGGGAGAACATATCAGGTTTCGTGGCCATTGCAACGTAAATTTCTTTACCTAAAAAAATTAAAAAATATATATCCCAGAAATTCAGAACATTGGAAAATGCTAGGAAACAATATTTTTTTCATTAGAAGACTCTACAAACCAAAATATTGGTCCCCCTAAGTTAACATCATGTACATTGTTTAATCTTTGACCATTAAATATGTCAAGTTTTAGGCATTAATATTTAGCCCCATCATTATAATTTATAAATTCATCAATCTAGCCCATACATAAAATCCAAGCACTCAAAATAACTATCACCCACCAATTATATTTATACCTATATGTATTAGCCGATATTTTAAACCATGGTCCTTGCGCCCACGAGCATTGCATTCTATACACTCTTAAGCCATCATGCACTGTTGGAAAAATGGTTTAGAGCACCATGATTATGGTTTTGGTCAACTTTGAGCCAAAATAAAAGTGGGACCTACTTATCCTTTTAGGTGGGAATACATGGGAATGTAATCTACTCCATGAGTAGATTAAGGACATGTATTCGGTTGCTCTAATCCATTAAGGAGTGAATGAGAAATTGCCTCCTAATCCCACTACTTGAACATGTTAAACATGGAAACAAAAGGAAGTGGTGAACTTGTATCCTACATTGCTTGGGAGCAAAAGATTCTTTGGATATAAATATGCTTACCTTGGTAGTATGGGATGAGCCCCAAGGGGCATCCCACTTTTGTGGAAGAGGGAGGACCTAGACCAAGGTGGGGTCACCACCACCCCGGCCGGGCCTGGGCCTGGGCTTCACAAGCGAGTCGGGCTTGGCTCAGCCCAATACCCATTTATATTTTTGGAGAAATTTTATTTAATAAAATTTCTTTTTTTCAAATGGGGTGTGTCCAAAGTGGTGTGTCCATTCGCATATTAAAGGGTGTGTCCAACCCAAGAGGTGTGTCCAAAGAAGTATCTGTTCACTAAACAGTCACTATACTGAACAGATGCAACTCCATAAAAGAGTCCTAAAGCAGGCTTTATAAATCATCTCATCCATGCGTTTCTGCTCATTCGATTCGCTGCTGCTGCATTGCATTTGGGTCATCATTAAGAGTCAAGAAAAGAGAGTTATGTTGCACTTTTGGTTCGTTTGACACACAGTTTGTAGTGCTGCTACTGTGTGTATTCGATCATTGTATCCAGGAAGACAAACGCCACTAAAGCTCATTAGCACCATTGTGGGGGCGAAATTTGTCTTAAGGACATAGTGTTAAACACTAGCCTTGATCAACTTTCTTATGCAAATTTCTGGGATTCATAACTTCAACAAAAGAGTATTGTTTTCTACCTTCAAACGGTAAGTGGATTTACATTTCTAGATTACATTTTGTAATTTTGTTTTACTGTTGTTTTGCTTCACTGTTGTGCAAATCTGTTTCCTAAATACTGAACTATTTCTGTATGTACTCAGAACAACATGCACCTCCTTAAAGTATCTGGAACTCCAACAACTCTCCAAATAAGGAGAAGACAAGGAACTATATCATTTCCAGGTCACCTTTGTGCTCTCTGGGATTGTAAAAGGAACATCAAGAACCTTTGATTTCAATCTTAGGTTCAACAAAAGTTCAGTGCCATTTAACTGAGGCTCAGCAAAAATAAAATCAACCATTTTTTAAGATCTTTGTTATTTGGTTTCCACATTATTTGTGCATAACTGTAGTCAGCCCTCTGTTATATGAACCCAAATATTCAGCTAATGAAAAATGAGAAGTTAAAGCTAATGTGACTTAAAAGCGCATAACAAGAAGGATGTGTGGAGTTACTAAGAAGGATAGAATTAAAAATGAATACATAAGAGAAAAGGTATTGGATTTAGTGGTTTCTATAGAAGAAAAAGATTTGTAAATTGAGATGGTTTGAACACATCGATAGAAAGCTTGATACAGCCCTTAAAAGACGAGTGCAAGGGATACAAAATCAAGGAACTAGAAGGGAGACAATATCGAAGACCCTGGGTGAAATAGTGAAGAAAAACAGGTTAGCATGTGGAGTATCAAAGCACAGCTTTAAAGAGGGTGGAATGGAAGAGCCTGTGATACCCAGATATTTCAAATTAGGCAAGTATCGTATCATGTTGTAACTGTTTTGCAAGTAAAACCCATGTCCTTGTCATATTCCATGGTGTGTACCCGCCTTTTCCATTCTGTATATGGGCCATAGGGAAGAGCTCAATGCAAAATGCGGCCTGAAGTAGACGAAAACAAGACGAAGATGATGGGTTCGTGATGGAATATCGACTAGTCTGAGTTTAAATTTACCACTGGTAAGCAAATAATAACTAGAGAGAATTGTTCCCATATTTTAGGTGTTATCACATAAGGATTCCATAGGAATACTTAAAAATCCCAGAGTAGACTGGTACATATAGCGCCTGCACACCACAAAGTAGAGTGAGAGTAAAATGTCAAAGAGGACTATATAAAAATGTAATCTCTCTTATCCTCACTCGATTGATTGAACTTTCCACCTCTATGCATTCTCTCTCTCATGAGAATCATCCTCCCCATTGTGGAGACTGAAGACTCCTTCAGGAAACACCTCTCATGAGTTAGAGACCTTAAAGAAGGTTATGTAGTAACTCCATCCTCCAAACTCCACACAATGCTCACTTTTGATAGGTGGTGAAAATAAAGTCCAAAGATTTACACTCAAATCCAACAAAGTCAATATGAATAGCATGGAAATAATAAACTCAGCTTGACCCACATTGACAAAACAGATACATCAATTGTATCATTAACTAAGAAATGGAACTACAAAGCGAAATCATGATTTTTAATGTTTGAGTTTAGTTTTTATCATGGAATGAAGGCTGCTCTAAGAAGATTGCAGGCACCATTATAAGATCAATCAACCATCCAGTTATCTAGATAATGAAACAAGTGAAATTTGAAGTTACATATAAAAGATCTTAAATTTTTGTTTCACTCTGAAATAATTTTCACAAATTATTTAACTTGATTCAGAAATCTTAACATCTCATACTTTAATCTCTGTTAAAGTTCTGTCCAGTCCTACGTGACATATAGATTGAAGAAACTTTCAGAACATTACTTAGGGTTTCTTCTTCTTCTTCTTCTTCTTTTTTTTAAATGTGTGTGCAAACTGTGGAGGGGGGAAGGAAACTCCCACCCATGCATACAAGATGCACATTTCACATATCAACTGAAAAAGTTCTTAAAAACAACTTTCTCCATTAATAAGACAACTGATTGAATTATGTAGATGACCAAGAAAATAGAGCCAATTAGATATCGACCTTGATATGACCATTATGAGCAATCAATAAGTTGTCCGGCTTCAGATCTCGGTGGATCACATTCATGGAGTGCAAGTACTCCAATGCAAGAACCTGAAATCATTTGCCACGGGTAACTTAACTGTGTTGCTATGTTGCCGACAAAAGAATAGTTCAACAGAACCAAACATATATACATTACAGGCTATAGAAAGAGATGTAATATATCCTTACAACTTCTGCTATATATACACGAGCCATGTCTTCATCCAAACATCCTAAGTTTCCCAACAGTGAGTAAAGATCTCCTCCATTCAGATACTCCATGACAAGATAAAGGTTTTCCTTACATGTGAAGGAGTAGAAAAATCGAACCTGTTAACCATCAAGCATCGCATTTTAGTAAGAAAATGTAATCGCAAGAGCACCGTGTCTCCTTGAAATAGTTAAATTCATGGGACTAGCTCACCACAAAAGGATTTCGAGCTGATATTAGGATGTTGCGCTCAGCCAAAATACTCTCCACTGCATTCTTACGAATCATATCAGCCTTTTTAAGAACCTGCAGAAGATAAGAGGATATCAGTACCTTTGGACTTTGGTTCCTATGCTTATGTTGAGTAGAGGCACAGTTCATTCTTCAATATTTTCTATGAAAGCGAACAGATAAAATACAGATTTGCTATGGTATCTGGCAAATTTGGATGAGATCAATTGTCATATGCATTATACCATCTCTAAATAAATAAGTAAAAAAATATAAACATTTTCACATTAAAAAGTAATAGACTGGTAGTTACACAACAAATATTGCAGAATTTATCAATATATATGTGCTGTGTGTGTGTGATCATAAAAAAAATGCACAAAATAGATGTAGCAGAGATGAGGATGTTGAGGTGGATGTGTGGTAAAACTAGGAAGGATAAAATTAGAAATGAGCAATTTTGAGAGCATTTAAGGGTAGCAACAATAAGGGATAAAATTAGAGAAACCCGTTTGAGATGGTTTGGGCATGTCCAACATAAGTCGGTAACAGCGCCGGTAAGGAAAAGTTTGGCCATGAAGGTTGATGGCCCAACAAGGAGAAGGGGTAGGCCAAAGAGAACGTGGATGGAGGTGGTAAAAATAGATATGAAGAAGTATGACTTATCTGAGAATTTGACTCAAGATAGATCCGAATGGAGAAACAGAATTCATGTAGCCGACCCAACATAGTTGGGACAAGGCTTTGATGATGATCATCATAAAAAATAAGTCAATACGTTTCCAAGAGGACAATTTCTTATCTATTCTTTCAATAATAGGTTTTCATAACTTCTAGCAACCTTTTCAAAACAACAAGGGAAACCTAAATGTGAAGATGACAGCCTAATGACATCACAGCCAAAAGCTTCAGTTCTGACTTTAATCAACTCCATATCAACCTGAATCAAGTGAGCTCATTCTTATTCAAAAAAATTAATTTTGCGCCCAGACCAAAGACAGCCTCAAAATACCAAAATACCAATTTTCACATTCTTCAATTGGTCATCACATCATAAAAGAATCAACAAGTCATCAACCCACTGGAGATGAGTGACATGAGGACTATTATTACTATTCACCGAAGATGTTTTTGCCATAATTAAATTCTCTGAAGATGTTTCTGCTAAAAGCTTTTCCCACCAACAAAAGAAGGGAGATAAAAAAAAATTATACCACTCCTCCATTGAGAGGGATATCAGCTAATTACACCTTGACACTTCCAAAAGGACAATGAAATAAAATTAAAAAAAAAAATCCATATCCACACTTTTTTTATAACAACCAGATATGGTTAAAACTCATCCAAACCGGGTTATAGTTCTACCCCAGTTACCTAGTTAAAAACCGGGCCTCGTTGACTCAGTCGAGTTCTTAGTCGACTCGCCAGGTCAGAAAAATTTGATATAATATATATATATGCCTTGCTTTGTCGATTCATTTACTGCTTCATTTCCACTTCTAAAGGCATGCATAAACTAACATCCACTCATGATTATCCCAAATATCCCTTGCAATAGATACTAATCTTTAGGAAATGGAATTATTAATTTTAGCCTCCTCAATCACATTAAAAGAATCTTCCCCAAAATCTAAATGCCTGAGAGAACTTTAATGATCTTCAATACCTCTCATATCAAAATCAACCTCTTGAAATTCCTTCAACCCCACCAAGCTTAAATGTGACTAGAACTTCCCCAAGTTATTCTTCGACACTTTTACAATGCTCCAAGGCCTTTACCTCAAGGCTCAAGCTACTTCATCAACATGAAATTTCATAAAGGAATCGGAGGTTTTCATGGTATATTAAGTTCCTCTTGCTCCCCCCACTTAATGTAACATCCTAATCAGCCAAGTTTCTCAACTGGTCAAATCCCTTAAATTCCTTCCTCCCCAGTCACAAAAAACAGAAGGCTAATTGCTTTAATTGCGTCCAAAACATTTTTCCTAGAAAAATGTCCTTTAGATTAAAGACCGTGTTATTGCCCTATTACAAAACGAATACATCCCCACTAATGGCACCATTTCTCCACAAAACCATCTCTCTATTTCCAGAAGGACATACTTGCCAACTGGGAAACAACCTAGAAAGAACCCAATTCACCCTGAACAAGGCAATCACTTTAGACCACACCTTTCCTGTTAAAGTACAGAAAAAGGAACAAGATGCTCAACAGATACATTCCCAATCTTGCACAGTGAGCATATATGGGATGCATTTTAGAGGCATGATAATCATGACTCTAAGGTTGTCCATTGTAAGTACTTTCCCAACATCCAGAAAACAAAGAGGAAAAAAACAGTTAAAACCTACGGCGGAACAAGGCTTTCCATATCCCACCACCAAATTCTTTTATCTGGCTAGAAGTAATAAAAGTGACTTATAATAGACCAACTCCAACTCAGACAAGTTCCTCCTAGAAAAAAGACTCCACACCAACTTCCTAGCCAATATAAAAAATGCTAGTTTACCAATACCATTACAAGACACCACCCTATGCAATCTAAAAAGATTCAACTGAAAAGACTTGCCCCCAACCCTAATCTCCTCCCAAAAACAGACTCTAGAATCCATCCCAAGTATAAAGCAACACCATCCAAAAAGATATCAATGGCTCAAACTCTACCAAATGACATAACCTTTCACTTTTTTATGCAAATAATTGCAATACTTATAATACATGAGTCTTTTAATATATTCAAATCAACAAATAGGTCTAACAAAATACCAGTCATCTCGTTTCCATGTCCAATAACAAAATGTGTCTCCATGTCCAAGTAACCCTAAACACGCGTGCAACAGGGATGTGCTCTCCTACTGATGGTTCCCATGGACCAGCCATGCGGACGGCCTTGTGGGGCCCAACTAGGGCTCCACCAATCATGGGGGAGGTGGGGGATCAGAAGATATGAATGCGACCTACCTGTGTGCAAAGTTTCAAGTCCATTATAAGGCATCACTTTTGTACAATTTCAATCCAATGGTTCAGTGCCATTCAGATTGGTGAAAAAGAGCCAAGCCGGTGACATTCAGGGATAGTGGTGTGTGAAATGTTGGATAGACATATGAGCCCCCAGGTGGGCCCCACACATCTGCCCGTATATGTGTGGATATGTGTGTATGGATATATATATATAGAGAGAGAGAGAGGGAGAGAGAGAAAATGAGGCAACACAGATTAACTCTAGCAATGCAGCGTTGAACTTGAGCATTCCAAGAAAGTAGTCTTGAATATGAATAAAAAACTAACATTGTGTCGATTAAAGAAGAGATGTAAAAAATTAAAAAAGAAGATGATGATCGAGGCACCAAAGCCTTGAGTGTTAATTTTATCCACAAGATCCTAAAAGTACACATAATTACATTTATAGAAAAGGAAAATACAAAGGAGATGAAGCTCCTTTTAAAGAGAACGAACGAAAGACAGTCATTGGCTCCTTCTCCTTTCGTTTACGAGGAACATAACCAAGAGAAATTTTAGGAATTCCAAATTGAAGTTGTCCTTTCTTTTCAATATTTTCCAAAATGCCCTTTCCTTTCCTGTTTTACTTTCTTCTCAGCAAATGTAGTGAAATAATTGGTGGACTCTGCTTATTGAAAATGTCAATTATTTAAATGTATATCTTCCTCTTTTAATGGAGATGGCCAAACTAACTTTAATTTAAGTTGGTCCCACCATAAGATTGAGTTGGTATAAACACTTGAATAAAATATAATAAAAAAATCTGATTTACACATTGGGCTCGCTTTCTCAAACATGTAAATGGGTGGTATAGTCCATTTCAATCCAAATTGTTGAAATCATGCAGTCCTAAGTTAAAACGCAAGAATTTACTTTTATATTTTATTCATATTAATATAAAAGCTTAATCTTACAGTGGGGCCAACTCATGTTGGAATAAAATTTGGATTTGTCCCATAAAAGAAGAAGGTGTGCAATTGAACAACTTAGATTTTCAATAGGGAGGACCCATATTATAGTTTAATTCTCTTATTAGGTTTGGAAATAGGAGAGTAGAAGAAAGGGTAGTTTTGAAATTATGAGAAAAAATTGGATCCTTCGGTTTAGGATTTCAAAAACATCACACAGTTGTATCTACAATGAAACAGGAAAGGAAGAGCAAATGGGAGGCATTCATTTCCTTCATTTCAAAAAGGCCTTTATGTCGCTAGCACTAATCTATAGAAAATACCATTAGAAAAATACCTTTATAGCAAATAGGTCATTTGTTACTCTTTTCCTTGCAAGAAAAACTCGTCCAAATGCCCCTCGACTGATCGGTTTGATGATTTCAAAATCTTCAATACATGTCCTATTCTTACGACTTGGATTAATGGGGCTCGATCGTAGGCTACGAACCATACCATCATCCAATGCACCATCTTGATCAACTGTGCCAGTTGATGAATCTAATCTTTCATCATCTATCTGCCCACAAAGATGTGAGTATTTCTCCCTGTAAAGTTTAGACACAATAGATGAGATGGGGAAAACATTGAGTTAGACAGTATACACTTATTATGCAAAATATGATCGCACTGAAAACAGTAACAAAGTATTTTTCAAAAAAAAAAAAAAAAAAGCAATTTGTATTTTGCATTGAACCAAAGCTTCACCACGACAATCCAAAAGGGGGTTAGGGAGTTTTGCTATCAACGAGAAACAAAACTGTCTAATTTGTAAAAGTAATCAAACTAACCGCAACAACTTCTCTATCCGCCGTCCAAATGTCTCAACAACTAGGGCATCCACCTTCCTTCCCTGTACAACATCTTGTAGGTCCTCTAGACAGGAAAGCAAATATTCTAATGAGCTATAATCATTGGTGTTGATTTTTGCAATGTCACGAGCAATATCCAGAAGATCGTGTATCTGTCATTACGAGCAAGTTTAGAAGTTCATAAAAATGAAATAGCAAAAGAAACTACTTGAAATAAATTAACTCATGATTTTGTAGACTAACCAAAATTTCTAAATAGATAGGCCAAAACAAGGATCTACATAGTACATAGAAACCTGCTAATCTTAACTGTGCATATAGAAAAGGACTTGCATAATTGGTCTATTCTTTTATCAAAACTGTAGATGGATACATTCCCTATCTAGTAAACCAATTATACAGGAGTGAACCCAACTTTCCGAGATATGTTTTTTTTTTTGGGGATAACTTTCGGGATATGCTAGTTAAGTTTCCATCTTCACATAGACTAGCTCTAAATTTATCCCCATCATGCATCGATCCCAAGCCCAAATAAAAGAGGGTTCGGTTAGATTGGCATCATCGTCTTAGTCTTATCCCATAAAGGCGAGGTTATCTTAATTGTGTATTTGACAGCACCCCTCCTTTATGTAAGCTTATGGCCAGCACATGAAGTAACAACATATTGGTAAGTCTGCATCTGATTGATAGTTGGAAATATATATATACATATATATTTAAAAGTACCCTAAGACTCAACATTTGCCTGTCAACAATTGAAGTTTAAAAAATTCCTACAAAGTTGTTTGTGCGATATCCTAGGACCGTGAGATATTGCACCATGCGATATCCTACATCCCTAGGACATCGTACAATTTTCCCTTCATTCGTAATTTTAAACACCCCCCTCTTTTGTTGTACAAACAGCTTTGCGGGGATTTTTTAAACGTCAACCGTTGACGGGCAAGTGCCAGGTCTTAGGGCAGTTGTACGGTAAAAAAAATGCTATCATAATATATAAAAAATGTCACAATTCAATATGAGTTCTACTTCAATAACATATTCTAAATGCTAGGGTGTTCCCCAAAGGAAACATGCTACAAAAGAAACCAGTTGCAATGCCAAGTGAGCTAAGGGTCAGATAGCTTGTCCTTAGAAGTGACAGGTAGTAAAGGACGTTTGGCCTCTTGGGGTGTGGGTATGGTGACAGGAAAAAACTTTGAGGTGGTAATTAGGATGAAAAAGAGAAGGATAAACATACTTGCTTAGATTAGTTCTATAAGTGGATGGAGGAGAAGGTTAAGAAGCCTGGAGAAAGGTTTAAGCTTTTCTATTAGTATTTAGGAAAGAGTATTCAAGAAGTTGAGTAGGCATTGTAGTTGATAAAGATCTAAAGGGAAAATTATAGATGTCTGAAAAAAACAGATAGAGATATAGTGGTTAAGATTATATTAGACAGAAACTTTAACCATTAGTAGCACTTACGCAGCCAAAGCAGAAATAAGTGAAAGCACCAGAAAGAAATTTTAGAATTTGATGGTTGAATTAGTACAATACATACTTTTTCTTCGTACGGGTACAAGATACACCACCTGGTATGAGTAATATAAAGGAAGGAGACTTTGATGGTCATGTAGGGAAAGAAAAAAGATGATAATCATAGTGTACCTTCAGGATATTGTTTTGAAAAACAAAAAATCATCCCCAACTTTTTTGTTGCTTTTGATGTTACAATAGATAATATGTACTTTTACAAGAATGAAGAACACATAGTTGACATTTACAAGTGGGTCTACTTATTCCATGATTTGTATCATGCAAGTGCAAGAAAGAAGAATGGATTTAAAAAGTATTCTACTAAGGCAGAATATCATTCAATGCCTTCACCACAATACAAAACCATATGGCTTTGAGTGGTGTTTTCTCTCAAGAGCTTGAAATTCCAAAATTGTGCCTTGCTCTTAATGTTGATAACTCTAGTGCCTTTAAATTGCTTCCGGTCATGGAGGAACTAAACATAAAAGTGTATGGCAATTTTGTAAGAGAAGAGGTGGAGAATGGAACAATCCTTCTCACCCATGAGCTTCTAATCTACAAGCAAATATCTTCACCATACCTATGACTATGACTGACACAAGTTAGTTTGCAAATTGGTGCTTCTTGATCATCCACATCAATTTCAAAGTGTAAAAAATAAAAAGAGAGGATAAAGGAGAGTAGTTGCATCTAATTCAAATCTTAATCAAGACAAGACGAGTAAAATGACTAATCAAAAGATAAGAATAATCATTCATGACCTAAGAGGCTAAGACCAAGGTTGGAAAACTCGGCAAGTTGACTCTTGACTCTGCCAAGTCAACTCGTTTTGATTAAAGGCCGAGTCAATTATAAGGAAAACTCGGATTTTTCAAATATAAGTAATTAATGCTTGAGGTTTAGAGTTAGCAATTTAAAAAAAAATGATTGAATGAAATGTAATAAATATACTAATTTGAATTTTATTATTATTCATACATGTAAATACATGTATATCTAAGGTTTATAGTATTTGATCTATTTTTAAATATTTAAAAAAAAATGATGCTCCCAAGTTGTCGGGTTGACTCTCTGATTCAATATTTTAGAGTTGGTCGAGTCGAGTCTGACTCATGAGTTTTCCAACCTTGGCTAAGACAAAGCACATGGCATTAGAATAGACCAAAAGGCTATATAAATACTTAAAAACATTGGCATATATCTATACAACACTCCTAAGTAATAATGATATAATCTTCACATATTAATACTGAACTAGATCTCTCTAAAATGTAAACGCCACTCGAGCATATAGATAGAATCAAAAGAGAATAGCCCTTGTAGGATCTGCCGGCATTCCTAGAATACCACCACCAAAGTAGCAAAGACTTGAAAGAAAAAGTATTCCAGAGTAAATCTCATCATGGGAGAATGGGGATCCAGGCTCTTCATCAAGAGGGGGCCCAGCATGGACATCCTGTCCGAAAAACTTGGTGTCCATCCATCAGAAGGCCATACATATAGCAGCTTTTTGGTTCTAACTCTTCATCTTCTTATAAATTCAGGCTCGTGAACAATTTAGATACCTATTTTAGGCCATATTCATAGTGTGCCCTACCAGGTGAAAGGTCATGAATCCAACTTTCACACATAATGTTAGCATATTTTCCAAATAAAGTCTTATTGCATCTTTACAAGAAAAATATTCCATTCTCAGAAAAAAAATAAAAATACCTGCTGAAAGTTTTCATGTTCTGTTATTGTACTTTTTCCACTCAATAGTAATTCAAGCTGACTGGTCCGTGGTGTCAACAATGGAGATCGTGGAGTAACACTTCCTGACGATGATGATGTTGACATCTGTTGTTCTGGCACCATGACAAAATTCTCACTACATGGCATCGTTTAGATAATTGATGACAAAAGTATTATCACTCACCTTCTGAAAGGCAATCAATTACGCCTCCGGAAGTTTGACAGGACAAGTTGTTTTGCTTAGGTGATAGGCCATCAGAGTAATTGGTTATGCTTGAGGTAGATACCCTTGCAACCTCCAGGCCTCCCACTTCTGCATTATCTAAGCTTTTTGGTGAACAAGATTCCATTATCTTTTCAAGAGTTTCAGCAACTCTCTCAAGCCGCTCATTCACAGTTGTGCCCTTTAAGTCACATCTATCAGCAATTGTACAGATTCTAGAGTGATCTTCCACATGTACAGTTGGTATTTCAACATCGCAAATCCGACAAATGATTGAATCTTCATAAACATGTTGCTGATCTATGCAGTAACTCCAAGAAACTTTCTTGGGATTTAAGGAAGGATCTGCTGGATCGGCAGAATTTTCCACACGGCACTCTGGGATATTTGGCTTTATTCTAATTTCATGAGAATCCATATCTAAGTTATCTAATTTCTTATTGGAGGCAGCTTCCTTTGCATCATGAGCTTTCATCTGATTCTTTTCAGCGACAGATGGAAGTTTCTTCCAAGAAGATATCCGTTCCCTGCTTGAAGATGAATCGATGCGTATAGCAGTTTCACTTTCTGACAGGTGTGTGGTGTTACTAGAAAGGTTATGGACACCATCTTGATTCAGAGTTGCACCTCCTTGTCCCTGCTCCTGAGACTTCCTTGTAAGCTTTTCTTCCGCATCCTTTCCACTCATTGAGGTTTTTACACCTTGGTTTGCCCTTTTCAAACCCTGTTCTGGATAGAATCCCAAGTCACTGAGTTGATGAAGTCTAAAAATATTCTCATCCATAGCAAAACCACCCTCCTTCTGGAACTGTAGCATCCGGGTGCATCGTGTGAGGATGAAAAGAATGCGCGTATGAACTTTCTTCAAGGTCCCCATTGGCATATCTTGGCGGCGATCATCTAAATTTTGAACAATTCCTTCACACTTTGACCAGAACTCACAAGGTGTCATCATAGCACAACGTCGGGCAACAACCAATAAGTCTTCCAAAGTTTCCTTCCATTCGGGATGAACCCCTCCGTCCTTTTCCATTATGGTAACCAAATCACCAGCATAACTGACCAAATCAGCATTAACTTCTTCCTTCAAACGTTCAAACTTTAACATAATGATTCCCGCTATTTCCTGCAGGAAACATTTGCAGTCAGTGACTTGCAAAATCTTTTCCAAGAGATATTCAGATATGATAAATAAGTTTTTGCATTGGAAAGAATTTCTGACAATGATAATAATAAAGAATAATAATAATAGATTTTTATTATTACTACGATGATTATAAAAATAATCATGATTTTAGAAAACACATCAAGAACCAGCACAGATCGACTGATACAAAGGGCTTAATTTATAAATAAATAAATAAATAACATCAATCCGTTCCATCCCCTTATTAGAAACACAAATAGAAGATTTTCATTCTTAATGGAATTTAAGGTGTTTTAAATGTAATGAAAGCTTATAATAGATAAAAACTATAAAACATGAAAATAAGGTTTTAACAGATTTTAGGTTCCCAACTATTATCATGATAACTGACTAGAACTCACGGTCAAGCCCCCTAAAAACCAAATCTGGAGGATATGACAAATTTGATAGTTCTAATACTATGATGACGATAATGGTGATGATAGAAATGATACTAATATAAATAAAATGGCTAGAACTACAATTACCTCAGGATGGCTGAAGCCACGAGATCTAAAATTAGGAAAAGGGCGCACTCCTTTGGAATTCAATTCATGAGAAAAGCTTTTGACATCAGCCGGAGATTTCTTCCTACGGCCACTTGTAACCCTGAGGATGGCCTTAAAACGTGGAGATTGAATTTCCTTTGCAGTGAGAAAAGCAACATGATGACCCTACAAATATGTGACACTATAAAGTCATAATCATACAAAGTAACAGAAAGTATATGTGCTCAATATGGCAGACACCACCAATTCAGTGACAAAAGCCTAAGGACCTGTTTGGTTGTTGGAATGCATGCAGGATTGAAAATGGTATAAAGTGGGTAAAATTGTTGAAAGGTGGATCACCAACGCCCAAACATGCCCTAAACAGCCTGCCACTGAAAACTGCGTAGACCTGTTATTATCATATAATGTTAATTACAATAAGACTCTCACCTCTAAAGTTGGATTGGGTACAAAAGGACCCCTATGAGTTTTGGACTGAGCACATGAACTCTTCTTCCCTGTACATATTATTTAAAATAATCATATAACTCCAGCCAAATGCAACCAAGTTTGTAAACAGAAACACTCGAGCAACATTTTTCCTTCAAAATGTTAATTAAAATCAGAAAATCATCAATGGAGTTCTACACATATATAAAAAAATAATTAAATTTAAAGAAATAATATTTTTTTTCAAAACATAAAAGATATAATAGATATTAAATGTGATAAACCCAAAATGTCCCAAATGATCATGTTTCACACACAGTTGTCAGTTTCATTTGGGATGCCGTTTTGGTTTGATTTGGGACAGAAATGCTTCTACCAATTCAGGATTTTGGTGTTGCATTTTGGAGTTTCATCTCATAAAAATGTTAAAAACTAAAAAAAAAAAAACATAAAATTCATAAATCTATATTTAACTCTCTACTAAATCAACAACATAATATAGTATTTCTACTTGCCATATAAATAATTTATAAGTTGTGTGTGTGTGACAATTAATTCCTAGGAAAGTGATTGTCCCATCTACATTTTCACCTTAGAACCTTTAGTCCTCTCTTCTCTAGTACTCTTTGATAAAACCTCATTGAATATGTCTATGAATTCCTAGGAATTCAATATTAAGTAGGCAAATGGCCCTTGGAGTTCCAAAATCTCAAATCCAAACCAACTAAAGTGGATACATGGAAGAGTTCATGAGGCCATGAGGCCTATAAACTATAAGAGGGTTTTAAAGATTTCTACACATTGGATGGTGCTAGTTGTCAGATCTAAATTGTTGAAATGGGTGATCAACTGCTTAGCTCTATTGTTTATAAAAGGGATAGCTAGCAAAAAAAAAGCACTCACTTATCTTTCTTTTTTGGGTTAGAAGATGTGTTCCTATTGCAGAAGTGGTAGAGGACCAGGATCTATAAAGAAGAAAGGAGAAGAAAGCATGAAAGGGAAGGATAAGGAAACAGAACAATACCAATGTCATCCCTGACACACTCTTGTTTCAGCCAAAATCGGTCCTCTTTTAGCCCATTCAGCCAAACAACCAAATTGGAGAAATTGATAAAAATAGGTCCAAAATTTGGGCCAACTTCTGTGTGGGGTTCATTTGTTTCAGCAGCTTGAAAACTAAATAGTTTCAGTTTGTTTGGCCAAACACAAAGGTGCCCGAATTTGACAACTATAGTTTCACACTTCCCAGCAATTCCAAAATGACTGGGATTGTATGAGACCAACCTAAAGCATATAATGGTATTTCTAAGGAATTGTGGACACATATGCTATAACACCCACAAACTTCAAAATAAACAGCAATTAGCATCGCATCGCATCATATCCTATCCTTCATATAAATATGTAAAATACATGTATTTTTCATATCCATGGGATGCCCTTTTATGCATCCATGACAACCAAAATCTAGAAACACCAGAAAAAAAAAATTATATAATATAACGTTAACCTTAATATTTTAGTTTTGTGATTTCTACTTGAAATATTATACCTATGCTTTCTTTATTTTTATCAAGTGAATCAAACATGTGACTTTCATGTGTCCTGAAAATTATTGATGGTAACTAAATTAGTATTTATTCCCTTCATCCTTGACATCCTTGACATTTGCCCTAGACCAACCCATCCCCTTTCCTATTACCACAAAATTCCATTAATTTCCCTTCCTTTCTTATACCAACACAATTCCCTCAACATCAAAAACTTTACCTACATTCCTTAATCAAAATCAAATAGCACTCCATACCGGGTTCGGCGGACGAGGATGGGGCATCCAAATGAAGTTCATTGCTCTTGCTGGTGCTGGTGCTGGTGCCATTGTCGAGATCATCTCCTGGCATTGCAAGAGGCAAGGCGGCTCGGAGGGGAGATGGAGCGGATTGAGTCCTGATGCGGTTGAGGCTGAGAGAGGAGGTTATGATGGGAGATGAGGAATTTAAATGGTGGCCTAGAAATTGATGGAGTGGGTCTGGGTCTGGGTCTGGGTCTGGGTGTGGGTGTGAGGAGGGAGTTGCTGAGATGGGAAGGATGGTTTTGTTGATGGTTTTGTTGTTGGGGTTTCCATGGGGATGAGGAGGAGATGGCATGGCATGGCATGGAATGGAGATTTTGCAGTGATGGGGTTTGCAGTGTTTTGGGAGAGGAAATGGAGAGAGAGAGAGAGAGAGAGAGAGAGAGAGAGAAGGAGAGGAAGTCACGAGAGAAAGTAGGAGTGTCATAGGCTTAGGAGTCGGACAGGTCAGCTGGAAGCGTTACTTGCGACCAAAACAGTTATTTCTTGGATTGGATGCAGAGAAGGAGGAAGAGAAGAAGATAGAAGAGCAACATGCACGCACGCGCGCGCGCCAAAAAACTGATTTTAAGATCTCTTCCTGACCTTTGGTGGGCTTTCTTTTTCTTCTTCTGTTCCATATACATTGAATGATATGGATTTATTTTGGCCAGCAGAAGTTTCCTGGGAAGGGCAAGTGACATTGCTAGAATCTGGGGCTCTCAGATTATTGATGAATGAGGAGCCCTTACTTTCTTTCTTTTTTCTCAATTTGCTAGGTGCACTGCTGCACTCTGCACCATTTTTTCCTTCATTTGAAATTGTGGAATTTTGATAATTATAAAGGCTATAAAAATGAATTTTTCATGTGGGTTGGCACTAGCCTACTAGGGATTAAATTCTAATAACAAGGGGAATTTTTAAAAAGTATGAAACTCTTGCCTCATCTTCAAAAAGGTACATTAACATTTGAGTATTTTGAAAGAATATAAAAGTTTTTCGTATTTCTATTGAGTGAGTCCTCTCTATAACAAAAAAAAAAAAAAAAAAGAATCTTAAAATGACATAAATACCCTTATAAGCCATGTATATGCAGTGGGGCCTAAGTTTTAACTTTATTTGGATGATCATGGCCATTTAATGAAGCTAGTTTTACGGTCATTTGAAAATCCATAGAATCCCTTATTATTTAACCATCCATGCATATATATAAAGGTAGATAAAGTGGGTTCCACTAGGTTATTTGGATTGGACTTATATGTGTAAATGTCAAGAATCCCCGACGCTCCAAATGCTTGTCAAAATATCTAGAAAAAAACAGGCGATTACATATGTAAATGACGCATATGTATAATGGCTATCTAGCATTACGTTTGTTTGAACTCGCTTACACATATGATGTGTAACTAACATGTGGAAGTGGTGTGCAAAATGAGGTCATTTTGCAGCCTCTCAGGTTACATATTTGGAGAGGTGAAAAAATTATTACATATGTAATTGTAGCTGAGTGATGGTATAGGCTATAATGCTTACCTTCTGCATATGTTATGAGAAATTTGTGAAAAACATCCAAAATTCAAGGCCCCCAATTCATTATCCGAGCTATTCAATATTCTTACATTAATGATAAGCATCAACTAATTCTTAAATCTTCATGGATTTTGAGAAATTTACGGCAAAAGAAGTCTATTTCAAACATATGTAAAACCATTGGATGTGCTCATTACTAATATAAAAAAATGGTGATTCTGACAACATGTAGTGTTTTCCACACATATTGAAACATTTTAATAGTAAAACTCATTTTTCCATCTCATGCATAGAAGGTAAATAGCCCCTAAAGATGTTTGAATGATTTTAGCCCTTTTTATCCAAGAAGCATGAAAAAAAGTGAACAAATCTTTAGGTCCTTTAAGAGAGAAGTAGAGAATTGAAGAAGTGAAACTCTAAGTCATGGTCTACCTATTGCACATGTGAGCTGGGCAAAATAAAATGCCCTTCTAGTGTAAGAGGTATCCTCAAATTCCTCAAATTATACCCCGATAAGAGATAGTCCCATTGTAAGATTGATCCCTATATTATTAAAAAAAAAAAGGCATGATCAATAATGAATACACTTGAGGCTGTGTTAATCATAGTTTTAGTCAAAAGATCAATGTCACAGCAGGATCAAATCTTACTGGAGTAAATTTTAGAGATACCTATTATCACGAGGGCAATCATTTTGAGGGACTCATATTTCCAATAGGTGGACCCCACTATGGGGTTCCACTTCTTTAATTCAAGGATTGTCTAACTAAAAACCTCAAAGGCTCAATAAGGACTCAGTATTTTTTTAGATAAAAAATCTTAGTCTTAACCTCACAACCATTCCAACAATGAATTTTGCCCCTAGCAGGGCAGTACCATAACGAAGGAGTGGATGTAAATGGGTGAGGTTGGCTTTTGATATTTGTTCTTGTTTGGGTCAATTAGCCCATCAAACATCATAACAGACTTTGAAACCGAACTTACCATCCAATATATGCAACCCAAGAACAGGTTGATAGACGCAAAACCTAACTTGGCTAGAAATCAAACACAAGTTTCAAACTTGCAAATCAGTCTAATGGGTTAAGTTGGGATTTAAATTAGAGGCACGTATAGAGAAGCACATTGGATGATTAACCATCTATTAAATGTCCTTAAGATTTAATAGTAGTAGTATAATTATTTAATCATACAAATATCTGGCCCACCTTTAATCCAGATAAAGACCTTGAAACCGAATATCTCTTATTTTACATGGCAATTATATAATATGATCCATGTTGATTGTATTAAAAGATAAACAGGCCAGAAGCAAAGGCAAGGTATTGGCCTCAACTCACCCCAATTGATGATTGATTACTGGGTTATTGACTCTACTTATCCTCACTTTTATCTATTTTAAGCTTAGGTTTGACTATCTGTCTGCCAACATCTTATAGACCATGACAAATAATTAGGAAAGAAGATCATCAGACCACAATAAGATAAGCTATAGGTTGTCATTCCTCGGGTCCAACTGAAACCACTATACCAACCCATGATCTAATGACCTCAAAGTGAATCCAGGTAGGGTCAAGCATATCAATAAATGGGTGGATAGTGGGTGCATGTTATGTCAATTTATGGGTATGGGTGGATAGTGAGTGTTTAGGGGACCAACCTTTACAGTCGGGCCGCGAATTGTTCCATCAACTTAGGTTGAATGAACCTCAGAGGTCGCACAGTGCACAGTGCACAGTGCAGTGTGTGATGTAGACTTCGGCTGTGATTGGTTTCCTCTTGAATGGCTTCTATGGCATGTTTGTCTGCAAAGGTTACGTCTTGAATGGCTTCTATGGCATGTTTGTCTGGAAAGGTTGTTAAAGAGGGAAAGGAATTAACGTCTTATAAATATAGCATGTGTTTTGAATCACTGATTACTAAAATAAGATAAAATTAAGTCTAGGCAAATTCTGCTTTTATCACAGGCAGCAGAAATGCGCTTATTAAATATGTAACTTCAACTATTCTGATCTACAATATGTATGTTCTAAATTTGATTTATGCAGGCTTGAGTTCTACCATATATTAGGTTGATTGGCTTGGCCTTTCTTTTAGTCCTTTTTGTTTTCGATATATTTCTCTTATATTGTACACCTTTCTGAGTTTTAGATATGGTCATCATTTTCATATATATCTATATACAATACATATATGCATACATATATGTATGTATGTATATATATATATATATATATATACATTGAAATTGCCCAGTGAAGTCAGGAAATTGATAAATTTCATGGGAAATTATTTGGTAAATTCACTTTACTACTGACTAACAACAAAGACCCGTACTTAGTCCGGGCCCAAAAATGAAAATATAAATAAAATAAAATTACAAAAAGAAAATTATTTAATAGAAATGAAGAGTATTATATAGATACGGGGTCATAATTATAGTTCCACAGAGCTATCATACCATAATAATATAATATGAAAAAATATTTAAACTTAAGTATGTTCATGCAAAATAATAAATAATGAATTTAGTTCAAACATAAAGTTGAATAATAATTAATTTAAAGTTTTTAAGAATAAGAAGATTGGGCGGTTCATCCACTTGTTTATCCAAGCATGGATAATGTACCTTATATATGAATGTAATCTTGAACACATGTGGTCTATTTATTTTAATATAAAAAAACAGATCAAAGGAGAAAATGAAGAAACTAAAAAATAATAATAATAAAGTGAAGATAATAATTGATTGTAGAAAAAGATTAAATTGAATTGTTTGGTGATAATGTCAACTGACATAATCATAATTTTGGCATAACTACAATGCAATGTCCTTGGTAAAATCGAGGGCGGGGCCTGCCTTTTTAAATTCAAAATTGATTATAGTCTATCTATGCTCATGGTACGTACATGCACCATATCCCAGAAAAAGATTAACATATCAATGATCAAACGGCTACTATGTATCTTTGGATTCTACCTTTGCCAATCTATCACACCCAACATTTAGAAGTAGAGATGCATCGTTGAAACAAACCCGATCTAATCAGTAGTGGCTAGCTAGCCAGCAACTCATCATCCATCCTACAAGTACAAATAGTTAGGTGGTCGGTTATAAATCGAGACCGTCGATCAAGTGATTCCTACTTCACACAAATCCTTCTTTGATCATGGGTGTTGATGGGCGCATTTAATCACAAAATCTACACGGATCCTAAACTGAAGAGAACAGTATGAGATTTTCACTCCCCATTCAGCAACAGAGAGCAGTTCAGACAACTGGCTGGGGGTTACATGATTGAAGTGTCTTTCTCCTATATAACAGAGATGGGATGACATGAGATGAGATGGTTTAGACCGACCGAGACGACAACAGAGAGAGAGGAGAAACCATATGAGGCGTCGACGATGATCGAATTGAGATGAAACGGTGACTACGAACATGGCCATAATGGGGACAGTGAAATAGGGGTCCATCTACATCATGATGATCCTCTTTGTATGCACCTGGGAGCACTTTAATCTCAGCCATCGAAGCTTAAGGCGTCGGAATATATGGACAAGAAAGAGGCTGTGTTTTCCACCCAGACAGACCGAGGGAAGCATTTGCTTCTTCTTCTCCTCCTCCTTCCTGCTGGTATTGCTATTACGCCAAGCAGTTGCACCGCCTCCCTTTTAATCACCAAGCAGAGGGCTCGTCATATTATAATTAGCCCTACCGCAAGTACTTTTGCTTGAATGCTGCCAGAATATAGTGGTCCGGCAGGCAAGGCAAACCATCTTATCAAGTATTTGAAAGACATCGAAGTTTCGTTTATAAAAGGTATTGAAGGGGGATGAAGTTTCATGCCATCTTATCAAGTATTCAAATTTCAAAAAGCAGTTTGAATGTTCTGTTTAAACCGATTGTCCTGAGAGGATTCAAATGGGAGATTCTCCAAATTAGAGGGGGCCCATGCGTGAGATGGAAATCCAACCCTCCATCCTCCATCAAATCGTCAAAGCCACACCATCTCATCTCATCGTTCAAAAGACAAACCATTTCATTATTTTCTTTTGTATTTCTCTAAAATGAGAGATTTCTCAGGGCTGAGGTGGCACCTTCCACAGCCCACCTCTCCCTTTACTTTAATATATATAAAGTGAGGTAAATGGTCATTCCAAGAGATATATCACTGAAAGACAAATGGCCATCACTATTTTGATTTGGGCAATCTTCTTTTTGTTTCTTTTTTCTTTTTGGTCTCTTAATTACTTTAATAGTAAAGTTACCAAACAGACCAAGATGATAATTAAAAGGTGTACACTATTAAATGGAGAGAATTATATAAACCCATTAGCGATTGGGAAATGGGGATTAAGCAACCTAGGGATGACAATTTACCTCAAATAGCAAAAGATTATTGGGATATTAATGATAGAAATTTGTTGTGTTTGAAAAATCTTAAAGCTATATGCTACCAAAATAAACCCTTATGGAATGAAAATTATGAAAAAAGAAAATTCTTGATTTTGGAAAGGGTTTTTTTGAAATACTTGAATTTACAAATACTAATGTAGAGTGGATTATTGGAAAACGAGAAAGCATTTCAATGAAGAATTGTAATTGGATTCCATATGCATTAGGAAACCTATCTCAGACATTACCGAGCCAAACTAGTGATAAAAGATTTCTGGGATGTCAATAAAAAATTGGGATAGAGACAAGATTAGGCGTTACTTCAACAATGCCAGCGACGTGAAATCCTTAAAATTTATGTATCTCGAAATAATAACAAGGACAAAAGAATTTGAGCCCATAGTAAAAGTGGGCAGTTATCCACAAAGTCTGGTAACAAAGGCCTTTGAAGAATGCTAATGATAATATTACCAATTCAACCATTAACTGAAAAGCCATGATGTAGAAAACTCCTTTGCCCATACAATCATTTTATTGAGGTGAAAGTGTTTTAAGAGAGTTATCTTGATAAGATCCTTATACTTAGCTCTAGAATCGACAATTGTAGTCCTCTATGCATATTCCTAAAAATAAGGGGGTGTCCTAGACCATGCTTTTTCTTACTGTAACAATAAAAATTCATCAAAGAGAAAGAAGGTGCAATTCAGAAAAGTCAAAGAGAAAGAAGGTGCAATTCAGGAAAGTCAAAAAAAAAAAAAAAAAACCCCTATCAAAAGTGCGTCGGGACAAGAGAATATAACATGGCATTAGAGAGTGAGCTAGTTTAGCTCTAACTTATCATTATATCCCCAAGTCATGGAAAGAACATTGTGAATCCATTTACCCACTCCATATTTTAATGATGACCTCATTCAATAATGGATATTGGCCCTTAGTAGTCCTTATGGAAAGCTAGAAACAAATTTCTTTTTAAATATGATAGTCCCCTAAATTCCCCAGGAGATGTTTAGAGTGGGATGGGTCAAGATCCATGGCTTAGGCTACATGAGATGAAAAACAGGGTTATTATGTTTTCGACTTTATTATGCCCTTGGAGGGCTCTATTATGAGTGCAAGAGCTTATAAATGATCCAAGGTTTTATTTGCCTAAGAAGTCGAAGTAAGAGAAAACCTTGCTGCAAAAAGGTTTAGAGGTGAGCATGTCCCAAAAAAGTGTTATAATTTCTGTAAAGGCGGACTCCATGTTGTAATTATGGGTTTCATTTCGTAATTTCTAACGGGAGATTCCACCTTGTAATTTCTAAAAATAGGCCCCATGTACAACATTATTTTTAAAGGTTGCCCATATTTTAATTCATATAAAGGTATAACCTAGGTTGTAAAACCTAAAGGTGGCCCCATATTTACAATCACAACAGATGGGCTCATGTAAGCCCTATATTCCAATTCATATTATTCGCATGACGGGATGAGTGAAGTAAAAGGTAAAATTAAACGACACTAAATTACATTAAAAAAAAACTACTCTTAAAAGCAATAAATAACAAAAATCCATGACCCAAGGATGCTATTGACCTTACCCCTTTTTTCAATTTTAATTTCACCCTTTACTTTTGCTCCGCTCCTCCTCTCATGAAAACAAATATGTAAATTTTAATGGTGGTCCATGTACGATAACTCCTAAAGTGGGTCGACATTAGAATTTTCAAATGGGCTATAATATAATGCGTGCCTATTGAAAAAAAAAATCTTTTGTTGGTGCCATCTCTCGAATCCATGTTAATAGAATAAACTTACAGTTTTAACCATCAAGGCAAGGTAGAGATTAACCCCTCAGAGGTTGAGAGTTGGAAATTGCGTTGCCACACTGGGGCCACACAAGATATACCCGGCTCCTCTTAGGCCCATAGGGATTAGTCCGGCCAAAAGATTGGGACACCCTCCATTATAAAAAGAAGTAGAGATTGACGGATAGAGTAAGATTTTAAAGGGACAATGACCGTACTAAAATAACATAATTCCCACAAAGTTGTTCGTACACGAAATGACGCTATGATAGTCACAATTTTACCCTTAATTTTGTGTGATATCCTAGGTCTGTAGATTTCACACAATGCAATATCCTATTGCTGCGTGATCTCTCCCAAATCTAAAAAAAAATCAACATCTTCCTTTTTTCCTTTCTACCGAATAGTTTGTTATTTTCCAACTAACAAAAAAAAAAAAAAAAACCGTGGTAAAAACCCTTTTCAATGAGGTTCCCTCCCTTCTCATTTTACCATCTTACCTCTAATATGACAGGAAGACATCCTTCCAGTCCATTCTCATTCTTCATTATTTGTAACTTCTTTTGCAAAGAAATTAGTGATCTTCAGTGGCTTAGGGTTACAGAGAAGATAGGGCCCATGTACCTCTTGTGATGAATGAAATTGATGAACTCTAGATGATAGCTAGAAAAGTATATTAAGAGCCCTAAGTCACAAATTCACAAGTAAAATCAATGAAGAAAAAAAAAAGTTGTGAACTCGTGGTGAATATATGCTTTGGGTTTGGGTGGAAAGTGAAATTGCGCGGCAGGATATCACATGGTTCTACGATATAAAATATTACATGAGATATCCTATAGCCCTAAAATATTGTAAAATTAAGTATAAAATCATCACTTTATAAGGGGTTTTTTTATGCATCTATTCCTCATTATTTCGGTGAGGGACACTTCCATAAAGAAAAATTTCAAGTACAAAATATACTTTTCAGTATACATGGTAGTGCACTTATACTTTAAATAATTTTTTCCTTACGAATGTAACCCTCACCAAAATGAAAAAAGATAAATGCATGAAAATACCAATTTTCATTTAGAGCATCTTTTCTCGTGCAAGGCATCGACAAAAATTAGTACCATAATTATTCCAATTTGAAAATACGTTCATAAGAGATTTTTTTGAGTACTCCAAATTTCAACAATCCCGCTCCGTTGTGTTCAACATAGAAGGATCTAAACCGACCACAACTTTTTATGTATTACATAGTCAAATAAATACCACATGTGGTATGTCACCTCCATGTCTCCGGATAAGGATCAAACCTGCTCATGTCCTACTCTATCTTACTTTTCATCCATTTTCAGGATCGATCTACACGCAACCTAGTACATGATGATAATACACACGAGTATTGAGCAAGATAGATATAAACGACCACATCCACATCCTCAATTCTATCGGACGCATTCTATCCAATCCGTACCTAAATGACATCAAATCCAACAACCCCAGTGAGAGAGAACAAATAGCAGAGGAAGAGATGACAGATTCAGAACGAGGAGCTTCTTCATAAGACAGCAGAAAAGAAGAGAGTAGAGTCTACCCAACATGTCTCTGGTTTTTGACAGCAGAGAGATCGCCGTGGGGCCCAAGGTCGGTTACCGTGCCGCCGGCAGTCCTCCGCCTCCGTATGTTAGCGAGGGGCGGAGGAGTGGTGGTGGTGGTGGTGGTGGGATTTCTAGATTTTCGGAATTTCTGCAGGTGGGTGATGATGGATCTGAGGAGAGGAGAGGTGGGGTTTGTTTGGATTGCAAGGAATCGGCGTCGACGGAGAGCAGCTCGTCGATCAGCGTCGGAGAGGAGAGTTCCGGCACGTCGGAGGGAGAGGAGGAGGTGGAGAGCGAATTCAAGGGAGGTCTGGGTTCCATGGGGTCGTTGGAAGAATCTCTCCCCATTAAGTAAGGTTTTTTCCTTTTTTTTTTTTAATTTGGGTTTTTTTTGGAATATTTGTGGAGATGAAGATAACCCATGATCAGTTTTTATTTTTTTTATTTTTCTTATTTTAATTTGATTGTTTACCCATGATCTTTTTTTTTTTTTTTAACCATCAGTTCTGTAAGAATTTTAGGGAAAAAAATATATGGTAGAGCTCAGATTTTTATGGGTTGTGGATGTAATCTAGTTCTTTGTTGGATCTTGACCTGAAAATATGATTTGGGGATTTGGTTTCTGATGAGAATTGGCTACTAACTCTAATTGATTTGGCAAACCCCTTTTCCATAATACTGAAAATTTTGAAGATTTTAAGAGCAAGGTTGAATCTTAGTATTATTTTATCTGAAATCTTGAGATGGGTTGGAGAATCCAGATATCTATGGGTAGCAAGTCCATATCTAATTCTGGTGGTAATTTTCAGTTTCTAGTGTTTGTATTACCAATTCAAGTCAACATTTTCTCAATTTTGTTGCCAATTCTGAAATTTTAGTGGAAGATTGAATCTTGTGTTATCTAGAAATGGGTTGGTGAATCCGTATCTAGGGCAGCAAACCCATGATCTAAAATCTGGCAAAAATCAAATCAGCCAAAAGTATTTGATAATTTAAAATCCGTTTGGGGTTTTTTTTTCTTTTTATTTGGTTTTGTTAATTGTCTAATTGCAATTCCTTTGGACTCTGGATTCCAGTTTCTGGTGTTTGTAATTAACATTTCAACTCAACTTTTCCACAATTTTGCAGGAGAGGGTTGTCTAATTTCTTCGGTGGAAAGTCTAAATCGTTTGCAAGCTTGTCTGATGCCATGTCGGTCAAAGATCTTGCAAAGCCAGAGAGCCCATTCAACAAGCGAAGAAAAATTCTCATGGCGTATAAGAACAAACGCCATAAAGGAGCTTTCTACCGTCCACTCAATACCTCAATGCCAAACATCATATTGGAAGAAGACCCACTAGAGGATGAAGAAGATAGAGGGAATTCCTCTCCACCACCTCTTCCTATTCAAGGGAGAAATTTCAGGAGTTTCAAATCCCCAAGGTCTTTCTCGTGTATAGATCTGAGTGATGCTTAATTACCCTCATAAAATCTTGGAACAACTCATCTTCTCATTTATTTTCCTTGACTTTTTTATACCTTTCTTGGCGTCGGATTTCTCTACTGTAGTGAGGTTGGAAAATTCACTTTTAAGGGAAAGCCCAAATTTGCCTAACCCATTTTTCAGTGCCAGATTATCTTCCGGACTTGATTTCATCTCGGAGAGAATTCTATGAAGAACCACCGGCCGTTGGGAAAAGTATTTTTTATTGACTAATCATATTTCCCGTATGGCAATTTTTTATTTTTTTTTTAACTTTATAAAGACGTTATCCAATTTTCAGCTATTGAGGCAGCCGTTTTTGGAAATTCTTAATCTATATGAAATACATCGGTTTCAAATCGCCGCCCTATTTGCTCGGTAATACAGATGATCCGATTAAAATAAACTTTTTAAAATTGATGGTTCATAGTTTTTTTTTTTGTTAAATATCTCGATATCCACGGGGAATTAGGGGCTAAAATTCAACCCCATTGAGGAAATTCAACTCCTGTGATTGTGTTTAGCCTTTCAAAGTGTTTAGTCTTTTAAAGAGGATCAACGGGGGATTTGATACTGATAAAGGGGGCTTATAAAATTTTACAAAGTTTAGAAATTAGCATCAAGTAGTACATAATTTTCTTCAAATATTTAAATTTTCTAACAAAATTTTACAAAGTTTAGAAATTAGCATCAAGTAGTACATAATTTTCTTCAAATATTTAAAGATGGGTGAAGGATCAAAATTTTGTATGTCGTCGTTAATCTTCTTTTACCTCTGCAAATGAAGAAAAATGAGAAAAATGGAGTCTTCGAACACAGTCGAAAATGCCAAAATGCTTCCTCCAAAGAGTTGAGATGCTGAGAAATAAATAAATAATCGGAATCTCTTAATATAGCACACTTGTTTGACTTTTGGAAGATTTTTTTTGTTTTTCATCGACAATCACGTGGATGTGCTTGATGTCTTTTATGAATCAAAAAGACCACTTGAGATCACCTATCAGATTTCTTAAAATTAATCAATTCAATAAATAATCATATTAATTTTGATGGCAAATTAAAACAATTTATGGAGAGTTAAAGAAATATCCTTTTAATTATCTGTTGTAACTTTTAGCACAAAGTTATATTATAAGAAATTATACTGTTACCATTTTTTAAGTAAGATCAAGTCATAAAAATTATCATTTGAATGAGAAAGCTATATTCCAAGAAATAACTATTACCTTATTTTTAGCCGTCTCCAATATCTCAATCATTTTTAATGATTTTCTGCATTTTTCCATTATCTAACCACTTCAAAGAAAAATTCTCAAACTTATATTTATGAGTGTAGGAGAGTAAGAAAGATGTATCATATATTGTGTTGTTCCATCGTTCATAAATTATGAATGAATGTTATTTTACTAATCATAACAAATTTATGACTATCATCACGCATAATCATTACAAATTTATGACACTTTAAATGTAATATAAACTTATTTATAATTTACTCATTTTATATAAAATTTGTATAGTTACTTAAGATAGCACGGTAACGTATGTAACAACATTGGAAGATTGTTATGACTAATCAAATTTGATCAGCATAAGATTGTTCTGACTAATTAACCTGCCATTTCAAGATTATTATTTTTATTTATTCACTCAGATTTCAATTGATGGATTAGAACTGTATGATTAGTACCTACTAATCAATCGATTTATATATTTGCAACTTTGTTATAAAATAGAGAGACCAAGAGAAAGAAGATTAGAGGGAGAAGGAAGAGCTTTTCTCTATCTCATTAACTGTATATTGAAACAAAGGTAGAGAGGCTTATTTATAGGCAAAGTAATCCCACAAAAGGGGAACCCTAATTCTAACCCTAACTCATCTCAAGTGGGCATCCACCCAAGATACATATATTATAACACTGTCATTCAAAGACAGTTGCCTCGTTAAAAACCTTGCTAAAGAAAACCCAATGGGAAAAAAACCAAAGCGAAGGGAAAAAGAGTACAACATTCTTTAAGATATTTGAACTGGTGTTAGACGTGCATAATGCTGCCTCGTTAAAACCTTGACTAGGAAAACTCAGTGGGATAAAACCTAGAAAAGGAAAAAGAGTACAGCACACAAATGTCTGAGATAGCATACTTCAGGATGCCCCCTCATAAAACACTCCCTCTGATAATAACAGTCATTCACATAGTTTGATGATGAACTCTATGCATGCCAATCTCATATACAAGCTTCTGGAATACTGATTTTGGCAAAGACTTGGTAAACAGGTCAGCCAGGTTGTTACTCGAACGAACTTGTTTAACTTCAATTTCATTGTTCTTCTGAAGTTCATGAGTGAAGAAGAACTTCGGTGCTATATACTTAGTCTTGTCTTCTTTAATGAAACATTCTCGAATCTGTCTTATACATGCTTCATTATCTTCATAGATAATATTCGGGATACCTGTAATAGATGGTAATTGACAAGAATTACGAACATGCTGAATCAAAGATCTTAGCCATACACATTCCCTACCGGCTTCATAAAGGGCCAAGATCTCAACATTCAGTCCCTTCATCACTACAAGAGCACCCTTCGAGATTCTCATAACTCCACCTCCAGCTTTGTAGGTACAACCGTTGGAGTCAAGCGTACCCAAGGAAATCAAATTTTTCTTCAACTCTGGAATATGCCTAACATCTGACAAAGTTCTCACAATACCGTCATGCATCTTAATTTTGATTGCACCTATCCCAACAACCTTACAAACTGCATTATTTCCCATAAGCACTTTACCACCATCAATAGATTGATAATTGGTAAACCAATCTCTGTAAGGACACATATGATAGGAACAGCCCGAATCAAGAATCCACTCAGTGGCTGAGCTACCAACAGTAACCGAAAGAACTTCTGCACCATCAGAATTAGTCTCTGCAACATCGGTTGCAACTCCGGCAATTTCTCCAGAATTAAATTTCTCTTTCCCTTTACGCTCTGGACAATCTTTTTTAAAATGCCCTTCCTTGTGACATTTGAAGCACTTTAATTTTCTAGTTTTTTATTTTGACCTAGTTCGGCCTCTTCTATTCTGCTCTTTCTTCTCTGTTCTGCCACGCGCTACCAAACCCTCACCAGAACTGTCATTGTTTTCAGTTGCAACCTTTTTCTTTAACTCCTTGGAGTTCAAGGCTGACTCAACATCTTCCTTAGAAAGAGTTTCTCTACCATACATCATGGTATCAACAAAGTTCTCATACGAGGGTGGTAAAGAGCATAGCAACATGATAGCTTGGTCCTCATCATCAATTTTGACATCTATATTTTCAAGATCCAAAATAGCTTTTGTAAAATAATCAATGTGAGTTGAAACAGATGATATGCATTACATAATATAAATAACTACCATTTTATTTGAATTTGTTAGTTGTTTATTTTGTCTTAAATGTTCTACTTATAGCCTTTTTCTTATTACGCAAGAATTGGAAGGAGCTGAGAATATTTGAGCTTAGTTCGGAGAGGTTTAAAGCTAAAACCCCATTTGGAAAAAGTTATACACAAAGAGGATATAGGCTTGTTGGAGGAGAGTTGGAATTTCAAGTTAGAGGTCATGAGTTCAAAACTTGGCACAATCAGTTTTTATTTTTGTGAAGACCGAATTTGGTGGCCCCCACCATATCTAAATGGAAGGAATCTCATGGACATCAATAAGAAAGTTATTGTTTAGCAAGTGATCAAATCATGAAGGAAAGAAAATTTTCGGAATTCTAGCCATCCTGCGCAAGCTTTACTATTTTGACTATAACTTGTGACTCAAGACTCCAATTGAGCCAAGGTAAGATGCGTTGGAAAGAGGACTCAAAGGAAAGGAATATCATGTCTCACGAGGATCTCCCAATTTTGACGTTTTGGGGGTCAAAACAGGCTGTCAAGTGGAGGGATATGAGGGATGACGAATTTGAGTGATTTCTCTTTATTTTTCTTCTTGTATTTTTCTTCTTTTTAAGGGGAGGCTCTCTTTTGCTCTAGAGTAAATTTTATTTTTATTCAATCTTTGTTAGAAATTGAGGGTGGAGATTGAGTGGTGTAATAGACAACTTTAAGGCTTTCAATAATGACAATTTACTTCATTGTTATTGTTTATTTTACAATGCTTGGCTAATCCGTGGATTAGGGTGGAGGAGGAAACCAAAACCGGTGAGTTCGTTCCTTATTATTCTTCTATGTCTTTCCCTCGTTATGCTTAATGATTTAATAGGTTCTCCTTCATGAATGTTATTCAACTTCTGGTTTTGTAAAGGTTATTTGGAATGTCTTTTACTTTTTTATGCTTGATCTTGACATATCATGTTTAGGTTAAATTCCTTTAATGGTTTGTGCTTGATCTTGATAAATAGTTATTAGACTTTCAACATATTGAAGTGAAGGGAGTCTTAGGTACTATTTAGATAATTGGATTTTTTTTCAAGAAAAAGGGTTTTCAAAGCTAAATCTTCCGATCCAAGGCAATTGTTTGCACATTGGATCGAGCTCATTAGGATAAGACTATGAAGTAATTTTGGAATGATTAAATATATTTTGGTGAAATCCGATACTCTGATCTCTCTTTCTCTGATCAAGTTTGTATTTAGATTTCTTTTGATATCAATTTAGTTATTATTTCCTTGATTAATTGTGGTTTTAAAATCTCCAGTGTGAAAATTGATTAAGGATTTTTGGATCTTGTTTCTACAAATTTCTGTGAATCGACCCGTATTTGCCACTATCTACTTAATAGAAATTTGTGCGATTCCGATTAACTATTTTGAGCACATCTACCTTCCTGCATTTGTAATGTGAACAATTGCTTTTTCAGATACAAGCGATTCGTGAGAGATTTCGTGATGTACAAGTTCTCCAACTTTTGTCATATGCCAGCAACAGTTTTCTCCTTAACAGCTTTTCGCAGTACACCATCGCTCAAAAACAGCAGAATCTGACCATACGCCTTTTCTAGGAACTCATCCTTTTCTTCATATGACAATTTTTCAGATAGAGCATTCTTTCCCCTCAAAGCTTTATGCAACCCATTCTGGACCAACAAAGCATGCATCTTCAGACGCCAAAGACCGAAGTCATTATTACCGTCGAATTTCTCAATCTTGAATTTAGCAGCCATTTTGCAAATCTTTTATTGTACTTGCATAGATCTCCTCGAAACGAATCCGCATGTTCAAACGGATCTCAGATCAGACTCCGGATCGTCAAGATATTGCAAAAACAAATTTCAGCCTTCGATTTGGTCAAACTGTGTTGACCGTATAGGTGCTGACGTATTGCTGACGTCAGCGAACCTTACCAGCGCCTGTTCCTGCTTTTGGGCTTCACTGCGTGGACCGGGTCAACCTGACCCGACCTGACCTGCTGCTGAACCGACCCAAAGGGGTCTCCTTCCTCCTCTATTTCAAGTTCTGTTTCAGAAACAGAACTTCTGCAATCTGCTTCCACGGCAACAGCGCACAACACCGGCGACAGCAGCGGCGACCCCCCTTCTCCTGCGACGGGCGAAGGCGATGAAGACTCCGGTGACGGGATGGGCAGCGCGGCGATGGCTCCAACGACAGCGTGCAGTCGTCAGCAGCGATGTGGGGCCAGTCGAACCCAAAACTGCCCCCTTCCTGCTGTCTTCTTCCTCGATTTCTCTCTGATCACCGTCGTCGACACGCAGCAGCAGTACGCAGGTGACGAGAAAATAGGAAGCCCTTCTTCACCTTCAACGGCTTCAGCGGTGTCTGATCAACCAGTCGTGGCCCACCGGAAGAACCTGATCTCTTCTCCAGTGATGCGCAGAACAGTGATGGCTCCCCTAATCTCCGGCGATCCTTTGAGAGCCTCCTCTTTGCCCACGGAACAGAACCGCGATGGGAGGCGGCGAAGCAGTGCGTGGCACCGACGACAGCAGTCTTCTTCTTCTCCGATCGTGACCCACCTCCTGGTGAACCGATCTCCCTCTGCACGATCGAAAACAAAATCTCAATCTTGATATCTAATCCGTTAATCACGCAGCCACAACTCCAGCCCTCTGAGATCCGATCTGTCAAATCTCTTCCGATCATGCCAAATCGCTCTGATACTAGTTTGTTGTGATCTAGGGCCTATGAGGAGAGATCAAGCACACACAAGAACACAGAGATTTACATGGTTCGGCTTTTGGCTTACGTCTACGAGGAAGACGAGAGAATTCACTATGCAATCAGAAGAGGTGTGTACATCATAGAAACCCTTAGTCTCTATTTATAATATCAGCCCAAAACCCAGTTACACCCAAACACTACTTCTAATCATATTAGACCTATGATAATAGACCTACTTCTAATCACAGTAAAACATGGGCAATACAGGGGCCCGATTTATTTATTATTTATTCAATTGAGCCAAACAAATAACAAAATGGATGACTGATAAAAAAAAATTTCTAGTCAATGACTCGAATGATCACTCTCTATTATGGAATTGACAATAATACTCAATTAAAGTTACCATTCGTACATGCATAATATTATGAAGTATTCATTTTGGGCTGTGAACTGTTTTTAGTAGTCTTATCCTCTCATTCGCGAGAGGTTCTACTATATTGTTTGGCCACTTTATTTGTAGAGTTAAATGGAGTAAAGTCCTCATTTCTCAAAAACAAATCACATCAAAAGTACTTTATTTCCCATTTCCCACCATCAAAAGTACTTTCCCATTTCCCACCATATTCTTCACAAAAAAGTCAAAAGGCAACCATTAAAAGACAAAAAAACTCCATCTCCTAATAAAAAAGTAAAAAAGATTCAACTACAAATAACTAAAAACAAAATATCATCATAACCTATTTATATTTTATTATTTCTTTAAAATAACCTTTACTCGACTTAACTCCATAAGTAAATCCCCCAAACAGGGGCCTATGGAGCTTCATGCGTTTGATTTTCTTCTTTTTTTGTGTATCCGGGGTTTTACTGATTATCAGCCACAATGGGTCTGCGGGTTCCTCATCATAAACAAAAAGCTGTTTGAAATTTCCATGGAGCATTAGAATTTTTTTATTAAAAGAGTGGAACTTTAAAATTTTAGTTGGCTTTTCACCTTAACCTTGACCTGTTTGTCGTGCTAATCAACCCTCTGATATCTAGGGTGTTCCAATAAAACAATATCCCATGTCTTCGCTTCAAGAAAAAAATTCCCACTTTTGGTACAGTACATTCAAGATGGGCCAGCAATTTAGCCATGCTTATCAGTACCATGCATGGGTCGCACTTCCTAATCCAAACTTGACCTAGTAATTATAATTGGGGTTGACCTTTTTTTTATTTTCTGTTTTGATTTTGACATTTCTAGCCCCACTAATAGCTGGATTGGGTTCGGATTGAGTCCATCTTAGCTATTGAACTTGCCAATTCAATTCAAAACCAATTAAACCATGCTCATTGCCAATGACTTGCCTTTTAAAATTTGGTTGAGTTCCATTATGCATGAGGTCATGCTTGGTAATAGATAAGAAATTTGTAGATTTGAGGATTTTACATTATTGTTAACCTATGCTTTCGTCACCGAGGATTTGTATGGCCAAGGATTTTCCATTCCACATTTTGGAATAGGTGATAATCCAAAACTTTCATAATTTTAAATTGGAAAACTTTTATAAAGGTTTTAAACTTTTGGCTTATTTTACAAAAAAGTACATGAAGCTCTGAATATTTCAAAAAAGTATAAATGTGTCCCAAAAAATGCTCAATTAAGTCCTCTCCATGAAAAAAGCTCCGAGAAATGATAGAAACACCCTTATATTATCTTTCAAGATTTCTCTTTAATAAATCATTTAAGAGAAATGATCAAGTCCAACACAAATGACCTAATATGATCAAATCCAACTTCAACTACCTTGATAACGGCTGTAAAGGGGATTGCAAATGACTAAAAATCCATCTTCATTAAATTGGTAAATTCATCATAATTAAAATGACCAGATTTGGTGAAGAAGTAAGTTAAGAAAAGACAAAACCTCTTACAAAGGAATGGTATTTTCATCATTTCTCATTAAATTTTAGGGAGGAGATTTGATTGAAAGAATTGTGGCAAGCTTTTCATACTTTTTTGAGATATTCAAATCTTTATTTTTATTTTTATTTTAAAATAAGTCAAAAGTTTTATTCCTTTTAAATTATTTCCCTTATAGCGGAGGATTTCCATATCCAATTTGGGGGAGGGGAATATGAGAATCCTAAGAAATGAGGATCTCAAATGGCCTAAATCCTCTAAGATTTATGGCGCATCTCATAGTAGGTGCGGAATCCACGAATTTTGAGGATTCCTCATTGAGATTTGTATCCCTTAGTATTTAACAAAGATTTACATGCATATAATATTGATGCATATAGCTGATAAAGAACAATTGATATATGAGATATAAATATGCAAAATTGAGGATCTTCAAACCCTAAGGGGAGGAGTTAAACCAGAAAATCCTAAAAAAATAAATAAATATTTCAATTTTTTAATAAGGGAGGGTGTCTTAACCCTTTGGGCCAAAATAATCTCTATGTGTCCAAGGGAGCTAGGTAAATTTCCTCTAGAAGAGAGAGTTCTATGAAGAACCATCGGCCTTTGGAAAAATATTTTTTTATTGACTAATCATATTTACCATATGGCATTTCTTTTAGGTTTATAGAGTCACTATCTACTTTTCAACTATTAAGGCGGCCTTGTTTAGAAAATCTTATATATATCAAATATATCTATTTCAAATTGCCTTGATTGAAATAGATGCTATAGAGTTAGGCCTTGTTTGGTATCTACTATTATTTTAATAAAGTCATCCAAGATAGAGCTTTAAAAAAGAGCTACAAAAGAAATATTTTAAATAGATTGCTTGCTTCACATTCTATTTATCTCTTCTTAGAAAGGTAGTTTCTGTCATTATCTTAAAAAATAACTTTTGAGTATATGCATGAATTTAAGCAACCAAAACACTAGCATCAACATTAAGCAACCAAAACACTAGAAGCTCAAGTCATAGGTGGGACTCAAAATTAAGACCCAAATCCTATAAATTACAGTCCGTCTTCAGTAGCTGCATGAATACCCAAATCCAAGTCAATACAACTCGTGCTATAGATTATCATGGTCATGTAGGTCCAACCCAGCTTCATTGGATTTTGACAAACAGAAAAAATGAATCCAAGATGAGCATCAATTAGAGAAAAATAAAATCCAATATTTTGTATTCATAACATCAATTGGGTCCAATTCATCTCAATCACCTCAGAAAGAGAATGACACACATGCCCAAATTCCCAAATGCATGCGCATGTGTGCTTCTAAAATGGCTCTTCCCATTTCCATTTCCATATCAACTAGGTTCTTTCTTCTCTTTCTTCCCTCTCATCTTCCTTCACAGAGGCCATCGATCTGGGATCTCTTATGGTGTGAATGAGGATTTAGAGATGCCATTAAAATAGATTTTTTAAAATCAATACATAGATTTTTTAAAATCAATGGTCGATATTTTTTTTTTACAAATATCTCAAGATCCACAAGAAATTAGGGGCTAAAATTTCAACCATATGGCCGTATTAAGCCTTCTAAAGAGGATCAATGGTTTGGATATTGATATAGGGGCCCATAAAATTTAGAAATTGGCATCAAGTAGTTCACATTTTTCTACAAATATTTAGAGATCGGTAAATGATCAACAACTGAAATTTTATATGGTAGCCGTTCTTAGTCTTCTTAAGAGTTTTTACAGGTTATATTATAGTTTAGGGCCCCACAAATGAACAAAAATGAGAAAATGTGTGAACCCAGGCCAAAACACTATCGGTATTTTTTTGGCAAATATCTTAAGATCTAGACAGAATTAGGTAACAAAATTCGATTTAGTGGCTATGTTTTTCCTTCCAAAGAGGATTAACGGTTCAGATATTGAGTTTGGGGCCCACAAAAGTCAAAACGATTATCTAATATGAACATCCAACGACAGTTTAGAGGCCTAGAATTAAAAAAAAAAAAAAAACAAAAAACAAAAATAAGCCCTGTGTACCGTCAAAATACAGATTTCAATGTCTATTTCAAATCCGCTCATTTTTCTTGTTTTATGAAACATACATTTTATCTCTATTCTCCAACTGGCTGTAAGTTTTTAAAGTACAGCACATCAATAATTTATATTTTTATTCGAATTAATAAAATACTCTTGGTAAGACTCCGGCGGATAGATAAATTCTCTTAATATCTTCATAAATGCGCACTTGTTCGACTTTTGGAAGATTCTTCTTGTTTTTTACTTCTCTTAATATCTTCGTAAATGCGCATTTGTTTGACTTTTGGATGATTCTTTTTGTTTTTTTACTAAATCTTGGATTAGGTAAATCATCAACAATCAAGGATAGTTAAAGAAATAACAATGTGCTTTTAATTATCTGTTGTAACTTTTAGCACAAAATTATATCATAAGAATACCGTTACCTTTTATTAAGTAAGATCAAGTCATAAAAATTATGATTCGAATGAGAAAATTTTATTTCGAGAAATAACTATTACCTTATTTTTAATCTTCTCCAATACCTCAATCATTTTTAATGATTTTATGTGTTTTTCCGTTGTCTCACCACTTCAGAAAAAAATTTCTTAAACTTATGTTTATGGATGTAAGAGAGAAAGAAAGATATTTCTTATATTGTGTTGTTCCATTATTCATAAATTATGAATGAATTTTATTTATCTAATCATAACAAATCCAAGACTATCATCACGCATAAGTTTTGTATGGTGATCTTTTATAACAATTACAAATTTATGACACTTTAAATGTAATATAAAGTTATTTATAATTTACTCATTTTATATAAAATTTGTATAGTTACTTAATACAGCACAATAACGTATGTAACAACATGGTAAGATTTATTTTTTGGTATAAACAACATGGTAAGATTGTTATGACTAATTGTCCATTCCTAATTATAATCAATTAATACAATACGATACAATAATGCATGTAAGATCATGATAAGATCGTTCTGACTAATTGACCTGCCATTTCAAGATTGTTATTTTTATTTATTCATCCGATTTCAATTGATGGATTAGAATTGTATAATTAGTCCTTATTAATCAATCAATTTATATATTTGCAACCTAACATTATAGAGGTTTGAGTATCATTTGGGTCTGAAAAAGATAGATTTTTCTAATGAGAAAATGAAAACTTCATATAACCATATAATGGGGAGACCCATCAATGGCCTTAATTAGTTTCATTTTGCAAACAAATCTTCAGGGATTCCGCTCTGGTTTTCCCTAAGGATCTGAAAAGTCTAAATTCGGCAAGTATACATATCCTTGAGGATTTTTAGTCCAACCACTCTTGTAGGATTTGAAAATCCTTAGTTTTACATATTTACACACTAATATAAAATTTTCTAAGCTATACGCACCATATACATGCACATAGTTATTGATGTGAAATTCTAAGCTATACAAATTCTTAGTGAGGAAGTTTCAAATTTGCAGCAGAGAATTTCTCAAATCTTTAATTCCTCAAGTGTTACCAAACGTACCCTTAATTATAATTGATGTTACTCATAAATGCTTTGATTTTCTTTTTTCTGTTTACTCATAAATATCTTGTAGTGGCATTTTTTTTTTCTATGTTCTATAATACTCGTGGGTATTGATAATTTTACTTTGAAACTTGCCTTTATTTTCTAAGGTAATTCAACAAAAGCTTAAGTTCTCATCCATTTGGTACATGGACTTAAATCTAGAAAGAGTTTCCGAATTAAGATAGCATTGTCTAAGATGAAAGCGACATATCTATAGAAAAGATGAATTTAGGTGGAACTTGCCAATCTTTAAAATTATTCAAATATGCTCTTTTGGGAGGATTTTTCTCCTCTCTCACATAAAAGGCGTGTAGAATTTTCAGTGTATTCTTTTAATTCAAGGGTCCCAATTAGGGATTGTGTGGATAAAAAAAATTACGTACCTCCCTCTCATGTGAATCCATAGGTGAAAGTTTGGTATTCAAAGACTAATTAGGCATCAATAGAATGTTATATTATACAATGTTGCTAGCCATTTAAAGGTTGTAAATGGATGAGTGGTGAAAAAAATCTAGTGAGGATTCCTCATTGAGATATGTATGCCTTAGTATTTAACAAAGATTTACATGCATGTAATATTGAAGTATATAGTTGATAAAGAAAAATTGATATCTGAGATAAAAATATGCAAAATATAGTTGATGATACCGTTTAATTTTTTTTTTCTTTAAACGGAGGGTGTTCCCGCTCTTTAGGCTGAAATAATCGCTACGGCCTAAGGTGGTAGTGCATGGTTGAACCCTCAGTTTTCAAATCTAAATTACAGTATTAAGCCAACTTAGTTACCCTCGCCTGTTGAAAAACAAGGTAGGATTTCTACTGCCAAAACCCTTGAAAATGTTTTTGCTTGACAAACGCGGGCTTTCACGATTGTGTAGAAAGTAAAAAACTTGACCACCTATTCAATCCGTACAGGCCTGACCCATTTGCGAACCCAACCCTAACCATCTACTTCTTCTCCCCTCGTAGAGAAGAGTTGAATTCTCCTGCTCTTTTCGAAGGCTAGGGTTTTGGAAGAAGACCTACTTATCCGCTAGATCGCTCAACCCTAATGGCGGACGAAGCACACAGAACGGTATAAATCCTTCTTCCGCTTCTTCAATTTCATTTGCATTGATTTATCTTCTTGGATCTGAAAATGCCCATCTCAATTTCTGTAGTTTTAATTTGAATGCCCATAGAAGTTCTTTTCTTCAGAATAGGAACTGTAACGCAGTGTTGTAATCCGAGCCATTGATTTGGTGGGTCCCACGGAGGATTGGGCCACACGAGAAAGACCTCACTGATTTGTGCAGAGGATGATCAGAAAAAATGGGGTCTAACTTATCAGAATTTATGATTTGATTGGTGGGGGTGGTTTTTGGACATTCAATCTACAGCCTGTTTGACTGAGAATAGTATGGGTAGTTGTGGGGGAGTGAGGTTTGCAGCATTTCTGCCTTTCAATGTCCGTGGATTTCTGAATTCAGATCTATGGATTACATGCTGAAAATGTCTTGATTTTGTTGATATGGGGGACAAATTTAGCTTCCAAGAAAAACCCAGATGCTGATTGTTTGAGTGACAAGCATTTTTCAGTTTATGAAGACTAAACCCATTTATAGCTTCTGAAGACTCAAACCCATTTGCAGTTTTCTTTTGAATCCACTTGAATGTGGAGTGGGGTAGGATTGTATAGCTGCATAGAGTGGGCACACCCTTTATGCAATCCAAATTGTCCATCTGGTGGATCCATCACAAGTGGCCCATACCCTGGAATATGTCACATTGGCAGTTTTTGGCCTTCTTGTCTTCTTCCCATAGGTGTTTTATAGACACACCTGTGTAATGTACTCTATGGAAGCCCCATCAAGCAATTCTTAGTTTTGGTGTTTTTGAGTTTGCTGCTGGTAACCTTGTTTGTTATCAATTGCAGGCATTTATTGAGCTTCAAGGACAGATGATTGAGACCACAGGGAAATTAAAACAGGTTTTTTTTCTATTGATTGCGAAAGATAGAGTCTTCTGTGGTGATTCTTTTTCCTCATAGGCAGTGGTAGTCTGTAGACTTATAAGAACAGGGTGTTCCTTTGGAGAAAATGTGTTTCTGTAGTGAGCTTGGTGTTCTTCTTTAAACTTTTTCAAGTACAAATAATATTTTTCAACTTCTTTTGTGATTTATATTAACATTATCAGCTTTTCACGTGAGGCCATTCCTTTTCTAATTATTTTTATCCCTGCGGGTTTTTTCCCTGAAATTAAAGCAGAATTTATTACAAAGATATCAACAGTCCAGAGGCAGCATACATTTTGAAACATCAAATGTTATATACAATTGCAGATCAATGTGCTCCATCTCTATCTAACTGATCAGCCATTTTGTTTGCTTCTGATAATGCAATAGTAGGTAGCTACTGGCTATGCTGATCCACTTGAACACTCAAATTGATAGAGCCTGAGGCTTTGTTATCAAAATTGTAGAATGGAGATGGATACAATCTTGATGGTTGAATATCAAACCGAAGCTTGAAGATGTTTTAGTATTCAACACCCAAGATTGATGAGCACACAAGCAAACAAACCCATAATTGGAGAAAATGTCTTAAATTTTATTAATAACGCCTTAAGGGAAAAAGCAAGGTACTCTTACTTAAATGAAAGGGAGTGGGAGAAGAACCCTAGTAAACTCCCTTTTAGATTCTCTTTGCTTCTAAACTATTTAAGCAAGAACTAAATCCCACAACTATACAATAAACCATCAATAAATGGGTGATAACTTCTTCAAATCATGTCAAAATTATACAATTTTCGACCCATTGGATGGGTAACTGAATAACCTATCAAAGAGACTTAAATTCATGCCTATCAGATATCATTTGGCACTCAAGATATGCCCTTCTTTAAAGAAACATGAAAATAGTGTATCTCTAACTAGAAGGCGTGATCTCTACCTGGAGCTAATTTTGTTTGCTACTGGTTTATATAAAGCTTGTAAAGGGTCTCTAGGGAATTCAATAAATATCCGTCTCTCTTAACCTTGGTGAAGACCCCTTGGCATCTCCAAGGCATGAAGACTCTATTGGCATGTCTTTGAGACTCTACATCAATCCATTATTCAAAAAAAAAAAAAAAAAAAAAAAAAAAAAACGAGAAGAAGAAGAAAGACTCTAAATCAATCCACTTACAGTTAAAGTGGTTATTACTTGCTGCTGTAATATTAGTGATGAGCAAATAGTCAGCGGGGCATTGATTAGCTGATTGATGAACTTTGATTCTTATTATTAATTGGTCAAATTCGTCTTTGGGTGGAACATTGTGCATATGGCATGTATTTAGACCTTGGTTAAGCCATACAAGTGATACAACCCTGATCAACCTGAAACTAGTGAACCGGATTGCATTAAATTGGCTTGATCCAAGTTTTTATAATACATCAGTTAGGTAAGTTTTTGGATGTTGTAGGTAAGTTTTTTCATCTGTTTGTTGGATAGAATTGGATCTGTCTTTATCTTAGGAACCCTTTTCTTACCCCTGCTTTTGCTATTCCTTTCAGATCTTTTTTGCTAGACTTACAGCTTTTACAACAAACATAATGGACGCTTTAAGCTATTGCCTCATGCACAATTTTAGTTGTTTTTACGAAGATGCTGCAAGCAAAATAGGCGTGCTCCTTGGTTTTGATTGCATACACTTAAACTTGGGTTTTCTTAGCTATGACTTGCCTTTCAGGTGCAAAGTCAAATGCGCAACAAGGAAGGAGAAAAGAAACGTGCATATCTAACATTGGAAGAGCTGCGACATTTATCAGATGATACAAATACTTATAAATCTATTGGTATGGAAATCATATCTAATCCAAGTGATCCGTGATCATTACTCCTTTTCTTTGGGGTATTCCTTTTTTAGAATGACAATTATATGTTGAATACTTGGACATGGAAGGGATTAAAAAAAGCTAAGTACCACTTAGTAAACAAAAGATCAGAACTATCTAACACATGAAAATATGCAAGTATTAATTAATTATTAACTACTAGAGAAAAATAATAATAAAAGAATCAAACCAACTATTTACATGATATGAAATAAATTGGGAATATTGGTCCTATCAATTTTTTAGGCAAGAACAGCAGAACAAATGCCATCATATAACATGGGATGAAGTGAAATTCCATACGTAGAGCAGAGGGGTATTGGAATATGATTGCCATTCCAATAGAATAGGGAGAACGTCTAGGGTTTTCTCACCAAGTGGTGGTTGAGATTTGCCAAGGAAAGGAGGCCTTCAACTGCTGTTACATGTTGAGTAAGAAATAGGAGGTGGATCAGAGCGCTATTATGTGGAAATGGGTTGCAAGTGCAACGAACTTTCCAATCTTGATACCTTCCAACGAAGTTGAATTTCATTGAAAAAGAAAATAAGACTTTTGGTTAGGAACGGTATACAAATTGGTTTGAGAAGATGTCTTGGTTGGAAGAACCCCCTCAGCTTAACCTTATATCTCTAACAAAAAGGATGCTTGTAAAAAAGTTGTGCTATACTTTTGGTGGGGGAAGATTTTATGGGATGGGAAGCCTCCCTTTAGAGATTTTTTTTTTCCTTGAAATTAGCCCCCCTTGAAGTTTTGTATTGGATGGGAATTGCATCAACCCTTGCAATGGTCCTGAATTAAAGATGTCTAAATCTTAGACAAACCCATTTTTGCGGGCTAGGTCCTCTGTTGCACAAAGTTCTTTGCAGTTTTTGTTTTTTTGTTTTTGAACATGTAGCTTGGTAGGTAAGTGGGGGCTCACTGGTCATACCAAATAAGGAAAAAGTGAGATCCAGTTGTCGCTGCCTCACATTCCCTACAATATGGTTGAATGGAATGCTCCATAAATTCTTTCATTTAATCCTGAATGGACCACCCAACCGTCCATAAGGTTTAACACCAATCTATTGGTAACCCATTTAAAACCATTAAGGGGTAGAAAATAGCTCCTGATGAATAATGGTCATTTTCATGCCTCTAATTCCTTTTTTTCCCTGCTAGCTGGATTTTTTTCCCCAACTAAATTTCCCTATGAAGGGCAAATGTCTTGCCACTGAACCAAAAGTGGGTCGGCAAGGGATCTGATTCTTTTTATGTGATTGTGTTGTATTGGAAGACCATCCTCATCTAACATGTCTCTCTGTTGTTTTACAGGAAAAGCGTGAGCCCCGATCTCTCATCCTTTCACAAGTCACAAATTTCCAGTTGAAACAATTTAATCCATTTTGTCAATTTGCAAAAGGGTAGTGATGATTCCTAATCTCTGTAGATTTGTTTGCCTTTTGTCAATTGACAGCTTTTCTTTAGAGCCCATATCAGTCGTTGTCAAAGAGCAGGAGCAAAAGCTCAAGGATAGCGAGGCGACTTTATCCTCATTGCAGGTGAATTTTGTTCCCATGTCCTTTTTCATCTTTAGTTAGGTTATACATGTAGCAGGCAGGATGCTGAACACTCTAAGTTTCCAACAATCCAATATTTGCCACCAACATACATCATCATCATCATCATTCGTCAAGGCCTTTTCCCAACTATATTAGAGTCAGAGCTACATGAATTCTTGTTTTGCCATTCCAGGCCAAATCATCGGATATGTTGCATTTCCTTTGGTCCATCGTTACTACTTTCATTCTTCTCCTCTTTGGCCTACCCCTTTTCTTTGAAGGGCCATCAACTTGTGTAGAAAGGTTTTTTACCCACCTGTACCTTTTGGCGTGCTTCATTCATGTCCAAACCATCTCAAACGAGCCTATCTTAATTTTATCACCTATTGATGCTTTCTATAAATGCTCTTATAATTTATATTGCAGTTGTGACAAAAGTTTTACACTATAGCTGTGATCTAAGTTTCAATAAAAAATTTGCCAAAAACATACAATATGGAATACTAAGCTTATCTACACGCACCTTCTCTTATAATTTCCAATCAATTTCATGTGTTTGACTGTTATCACTGCAGATTTCCAAGGAGTACCTGGAGAAGCAAATGAGGGATGTAGAGAACAATCTGAGAGAGCTATTACAGCAAGATCCGGGTCTCGCTCGTCAGATAATGTCCATGTCTGTTACTTAAAATTGTTTTTTGCACCTCGGTGGATTGCGGTGCACCTCTTCTAGGAGAGGAACTGTCTGTACTGATATGTTTTGGGGGAAGACATTTTCATGAGAAAATGGGGAATGTAGAAGAGTAAAATATATTGCAATGTTTTCTAATTATTGTCCGAAATGGGAACATCCCAACATTTTCATATAGGTTGCTCATTGGCCTGCTATATGTTGAATTCCTGAGATTTCATGAAATCTGATCGCTCCTTCAATTGCCCCATGTTGAGAAATACTTGGTCAAGGAATGAAAGAAAGATTATGGAGTTTCATGAAAGGGAAACTTGAATACTTGATGGCCTTGCATAAATTGATACAGCACTCTTTAATAGCATCTTCTCATCTTGCTCCATATGAGTAAAAATTAGATCCACAGATGACAAAATCAACCTCTGCTGACAGTAACACAATATTGAGTTGCTATTTATTAAGAACTGGATCATAGGCATAACCACAATGATGAGTTTGGCCGACCTGCAAAAATCTTGTCCCACCCCATTCTCAGGTAGTGAAGGTGCAATGTAGGATGGAGGTCTCATCTGATTGGATGGAAAACCATTTGAATTTGAATTTTAATTTGATGGTTATAGCCATTGATTTAAAGGTCTCAAAGGTAAGCGATATAAAATCAAGATGTAAGTTCAAGGTGACATGGTGGTTGGTGAAATCGATATGATCATGATAAAATTTGTGCTACATGCAATTAAGAGATAGATGACTTGGGGCACCAAAATAAAATAAAATAAAATTGATGCATGTAATGATAGAGACAAATGGACCTACTTATCTGGTTTATGATAAATTGATTGATGCTGTCCGCTTTATCTAATCTGTGAAAAAATGAATATTTTCTTACCTCTAGCTTCTTTCATTTTAGACTCTTAATAAAGCGATAATGCAAATTGATTATAACATTCATTTAGAAATGACGTTCTAATCTGAATGTGTTTGGATCAAAAGAAAATCTATTCATTTGATAGCAAAATATGTTAGGTTTCTTCCTTGTGAAAAATAGGACTTAATGCAAGTCAAGGTGGTTGATTGAAAGTTTAAATAATTAGAGGGGATCACCTGAATTTCTTCATATTTATTTTTACTATTTCATCTATGTGGGCAATCGACCGGGTATAAATGTGGATCACTCTTATATATAGACACACTTATTACTAAAGTGATAAGACAAAACCCATGCAGTGCATGTGGTTATTTTAAAAATTATAAACTTCAAATTTGACTTGACCCGATCAAAGGGACGGATTTGGTATCACATTCCAGTGACAGGACGAATCAGATTTGGATGAGACCAAGTCTGAGACTGGGTGGTTTGGGTTTACCCGTACCGAACCCACCCATTGCCATCCCTGCCTATTACGTGACAGGTCATCCTAAGTGTGGAGTAAATTAATTAGTGATCTGAAAATTTATAATTGATTGCGGCCTACATGGATATCTCAAGTGGGACCCACTAGTTCTCAAGTGAAGGATAAAAAGAGAAAAGGATCCACTAATTGCAAGTGTGGATATCTAGATGACACTTTCGAACCTTGAGGAGTCCGAAGACTGGTTTATAATTTGTGATGCGAAATTTATTTCCTTTTTTGTTGGTGCAAGTTTGGATTGATTTGTTAGAAATTATTTTTCTTAATAAGATAAAAATAACAGAAATTTAGAAAAGCCCAACCGAAAGAGTCCAATTACAGATCAAATCAAAGCCCAGGGCCCAGGCCCACTCCAATCCAGGAGAGAAACTAGGGCTTGCAGAAACTAGGGTTTTCTTGGCCCCTCTATATTATAAATACGTCCTTGCATTTCTTCCTTCCCATTTCCTCACTCGCCTCTCTTTCACTTCCTTCTTTTTCGAGGAACGCCGAAGGAGGAGGAGAAGAAGAAGAAGAACCGGCCATGGTCCACGTCAGCTTCTACCGAAACTGTAATCTTCTCTCTCTCTCTTATCTATCCTATTCATTTTTGTCGATTTTAAGCCGTGTTTGGATGTTCTCTGAAATCGTGATTTGAGGAGGTTTTGATGTGTTCTGACATAGTTATTTGTGAACGTTTTGATATCATTTTACAATCTTTTTTAGAGCCGATCCATCCATTTAGGGTTTAAGGGCGATGCATGATTAACTAGAACCCTAACGTTCTTCCAGACGGAATCGTGTTTGGATGTTTTCTGAAATCGTGATTTGAGGAGACTTTGATCTCGCCTTGCAATTGAGAATCTTCATGCAGTCTGCGACTTTTTTTTTTTTTGGAGTAGATCCATTCATTTAGGGTTTAGGGGCGATTAAATCATGATCTAAAACCCTAGCATTGTTGCAGATGGGAAGACTTTCAAGAAGCCACGGCGTCCGTACGAGAAGGAGCGTCTCGACGCTGAGCTGAAGCTCGTAGGCGAGTACGGGCTCCGCTGCAAGCGAGAGCTTTGGCGCGTGCAGTATGCCTTGAGCCGCATCAGGAACGCCGCGAGGGAGCTTCTCACGCTCGATGAGAAGAACCCTCGTCGGATCTTTGAGGGTGAGGCGCTTCTTCGCCGGATGAACCGCCATGGGCTCCTTGACGAGAGCCAGAACAAGCTCGATTATGTTCTCGCCCTCACGGTCGAGAACTTCCTCGAGCGCCGCCTGCAGACCCTCGTCTTCAAGTCGGGAATGGCCAAGTCCATTCACCACGCCCGTGTCCTCATCAGGCAGAGGCATATCAGGTGATCTCCCTCTATCTAACATGTTCTTGTGGATGACCCGATCATTGATAGTGTTTAGCCGTATGCAATCCAATAAACCCTAAACCCTAGACAAAGTAAGATTGGGTTTTCTATGGTGCTTTAATTTGATCACGATGCATCACATTCTCTTACAAAAGATAAGGAGCATGTCTTCTACAAGTGCAAAAACCATAGCCTTAAGCGAAATAAAATTGTCAAGTTTGCCTAGGACTTACCATTTGCAAGGTGGGTTCTCCTTGCAAGGACACAATGAGTTCATTGAAAACACCCTTAACTATGCCTTCTCAGGTGCTCTTACCTTGTTGGTTACAAATACTCAGTAATCTTATAGGTTTTTCTTGAAACTGTATTATTAAAATAATGATGAATTTTGAGTGTGGGAATAGAAGAGGTTTCGAATATTTTTGCTATCTTTATGTAATATGAACCCTTGCAACGTTGTAGCATTTTTAATTATTTACTTTTGTTAATAACTGAGAAAAATCCTGTATGTTTAGAAACTCTCATGTAGATCCATATCTTAACCTTTAGAACATAATTTGTGGTAGTGCCAACAATTCGTTATTCTTTTATTCTAGCAAAGGTAATCTTGCCACTCTTCCATAAAGTTAATGTAGCCCTTATAATTGTAAGGGTTTGTATTTGGGAACTTCAGTTTTATGAAGCTAAGCTGAGGACTTATCCTGTTGTGACCAAGTTACTCAGTGGACTGCTCAACTCATTCTTGTGTCTTCACATCCCCTGGTATCTTAATGGTTATTTTGTTTGATTTAATCTATCTTCATCCATGTATTAAACGTCGTGTGATTCTGGTCTCTTTATTGCCATTTTTGCTCCATCATGTGACACTCTAGTGTACCCACTCCCAGAGAGTGGACATGAAACAAAGAATTTGAGGGTTAACTCCTAGATTCTAGGCCTAGCCCACTTTCCCACCTTGAGATATAGTTGAACGTATTTGGGCATATTCACTATGGATGCTTGACTGTTGGGGTCATCAGTCATCTCCTTTGGCAACTCAAGAATTCTTCACAAAATGGGAAACACTTGCTCAATTGCATTTTCAATAATGCGAGGGAAAGGCATAATTTTTATTGAATTCATAAATGGGATCGACAATATACCTATTAGGGATCCTAGATCGGATTTTGTTTGCTTTCCTTTAGATGATTACAGGTCCATATCTTTTTCTAAGTTTATCTTTCCTCTCTCTTTGCGATTACATATGAATCAAATATATCTTGCTAGAATATCTTCTTCAGACTTTTTAAAACTAGACAAGAGCTATTGCAACTTTGAGGTTGTGGGTTCAAGTCATGTTACTAATTAAAAATAAAATAAAATACCATGAATGTATGTTTTGAAGAATCTTCTTGAAAAATCGCTAGAGTAAGATTGATTTAAGAAAATGAAAAAAAAAAAAAAGCAGACATGGACGCATGGTTGGGCCAATGGGCTGTCTGACCATGGGCGTCCAATGGTCCATTCATCATGGTTGCTGGCCAAATATGAGCCTACTCTGGGCATCTTTTTGTATTCTTGAGGCCTGTGGCCATGTCACAATCCGCCCAATTAACCGAGTGGAGTTCCTCATCATCTCTTGAATTTCCCATTGAAAGTCTCCTAGAAGTATTAAAAATTTTATGCTAACGGGCATTGGAATTTCGAAGTGACATAATACATGGAGATTTATCAAACTGATGTAGCCCAAGGCTAATGGGCTAGGCCTCAATGCATTGGTCCCAAGCCCAGCCCTCACGGCTGGCCTAAGAGGCCCAGCCCCCATGGCTAGCCTAACAGGCCCAGCTCAGCTATATGCAAGTCAAGAGGACCAAATAAAACAAGATATTATTTTTTCCTGTGATATCTCTATTAGGATAATAATCTCCTTAAACCATTCCAAAATTAAATCTCCTTAAGCATCTCCCTTTACTTTAGTTTCCCTTTTTTAGTCGAGTCTGGGTGCAATAAATTTTGCCTTTTTTTTTATTCTTTTTAATTTTTGAAGAAGGGAAAACCACGTGCAAAGATGAAATTACTTCCTTTGTTTTTTCAAGGGGCCCATTTAAGGATTTCTCTTGTATTCTGAAAAATTACATCAATAATATTCAGATTTGTCTTTTCTCTTTGCAGTAGGACCCTAGAGGTAATTTTGTTAGCTGCGTCACTGAGCCACCTTAATCATCTTACCCTCCAAATATAAGACAGCTTAGTTCGCAAGCTCCTATACTTCTTTCCGTTCTTTGTATTAACAGGTCCCACGTAGTAGCTAAGCTTGGACTCCGCTGATGGTAAGCCCTAGTACTTCAATGGAAGCCCATTTCCCACATCTTAAAAAAAAAAGGAAAAGGAAACAAACAAAACTAGAAAAAAGAAATGGACTATTTCTTGAGCCTATTGTGAATGAGTTGAGCGCGGCCCCCTACAGCCAAGTTCAAAACCCTTTTCAGTGGCTCTACTTTGAATGCTTTGCCCTCTCCATGAGTTTTCTCAATCCTTTCGCCCTTATAATATACCAAGGGTTGAAAGGATTTCCTTTCCTAGGACCCCTTGAGCCATTGAATTTGGTTGAAGGGGTTCCAATCACTGAAATCGAGAAGTATAATCACTTTTTGATCCAAGCCTCCATTTTACCGCAAAGCCCGTTGAATGAAGTATATAATGTAGAAATCTTAAGTCAGAACTCCATTCAGTATTTGTCTATCTTTGAAAAAGTGTCTTCTTAAGGACCACTTATAGGACGGGGAACTTCCCAAATTTTATTAGCAAGAATCTTAGCTTAACATTTTGTAGATACACCCCACCAAATTAATTGGCCAGATGTCTTTGATGTCCATTGGATTCTCTCCCTATGATACAATTTTGATAAAAGCATTCAGATCTTTATTTAAGTGGCCCCATCTGTGGAATTCCTTAAAAATCTCAATGAAATTTTCTTTAACAAATTTCTAACTTTCACCTTTCTTTTACATAAGAGAAACTTCCACCATATACGTTTAAATGTCTCCAATGATGGACAGCACCCTATTTTAGGTCAAATATATCTCTACGAGTGGACCCCAGTAAGGTTTGGATTTTGGCTGATACTTATTGGTTGTTGGTCCTTGCCAACAATATAATGCTGAGTGTATTTTGTCTGTATCTATTCTATTGCCAGTATCAGACAATAATTTGCCTATACAACCCATGATTTGCTGTACTCACCAATAAATTAACTTTCTCCTCAAATTTATTTGCAGTATCTTCATAAAAGGTTGTCTTAGTTGACTCATTGAACCTATATTTAGTGTAAGCATAAAAATACCTTAAATCAACAAGATTTTAATTTGTAAGAATAGTTATTCACATGAAGAGAGGGAAGAGCAGATGTTGAAAGCAAATAAAGCGCACCTTAAATCAACAATGTAAAATACTTCAAAATCTAGAAAGAAGGAAAGGGGTAAATTAAAAAAAAGTAGATTGATGCCCAAAGCAAGAGGAATACTGGGAGTAGGGAAATTCATCAATGAAGTCGCCTGATGGAACTTCAGGAGATTGGGGATGAGGGAACATAGAGCATCAGTGTGACTTTTTTTTTTTAGAAGGTGCATATGATCTATTACGCCGAGAATCAAAATGAGGAGGTGAATCAACATATTGGACTGGATAGGGATTTGGAATCAAGGAGCAAAGAGCAGCAGTGAGGAATTTATCAAAGAAAAAAGAGTGTATATGCTCCATGACTCCAGGAAACAAAATTAGAAGAGGTGAGTCAAAATATTGTACTGGATTTATGGATACCAACAGGATGTGGTTTCTTCATGTGGATTTATGTAGACTAACGTGTGCATTGGAGGTTTACTTGTATTATGGTAGTATAAAAGTTATTTTTTTTTGTATTCACTATAAATTGCTTGCAAACCAGAGGATGGTTTTGGCCTTAGATGCAAAGGTCCGAATGGGAAATCAGAAATGATTTTCAGTGGCAGTTCAAAATAATATTCAAACGTGCATGGATTTGCCATTGTGTATTTTGATAATTTTAATATTCTCAGGTATTCTAATGAAAAGTGGGGAACACATGTATTTCAGTGGCAATGAGTAGATTTTCATCTTTCATTAACGATCATGAGCTGATTGACCCCTGGTTCTCAGGGGCAGAACGGACTTTATTGGGGAGCACTGCAAAAAAAATAAAATAAAAATAAAAATATTTTGGGGTTTGGAGGGCATTGTTAAAAACTGCTGCATGTTCCATTAATCTGAAGTGTTTTTTTTATTCAAATTTGGCCACCCCCAGCACCACCCTAGTTCAGCTTCTGCTCCCTCTTATAGAGGGAAGTTCTGTTGTAGTTCACTAGGAATGGTTCAATTTTCTACTAAACTTCTTCCATTCTTTATTGGTAAGATCAGTTTACCTTAATTTTGTAACCATTCAGTCTTAAACCTTCAAGAAAGATGCAAACAAGTGTGTTTCATTTTGCATTATTTCTTTTGAAGGTTATTTATTTATTTTTTATTTTGAATGATATCATGGTTAAATACTTTTGCTAAACTTGCAGGGTTGGAAGGCAGGTTGTGAACATTCCTTCTTTCATGGTTCGGGTAGACTCGCAAAAGCACATTGATTTCTCACTAACGAGCCCACTTGGAGGTGGCCGTGCTGGTCGGGTGAAGCGAAAGAACCAAAAGGCCGCTGCCAAGAAGGCCTCTGGTGGTGACGGTGATGAGGAGGATGAGGATTAAGCATCAAACATCTTAGTTGCAAGAGATGGTGGGGGACAGATTTGTCTCTTTCAAAGCCTCTGCGTGAGTAATTAGTAGCAAGAAACTTTGTTTGCTTTGTTATCAAACAGTCCTTTTGTTTTGCTAAGTATTAGGTGATGGATGTTTGATTTAAGTTTTTTGGTTTGATATTGTGGTGACTGGATTTCTGGTCCAATATGAATCAATTATCTCATTAGTTATGACGTTTTATTGTGTTTTGCTGCATTGAGGGTTTGGATACTCTCTGGTACTCTACACCAGGTCAGGGGTTTGCCACATGGCATTTTTTCCCCTCCTTTTTTGATCAATTTGTTTCCTTAAATCATTTTATGTTTCAAGTCTTGTTTCATTTTCCAAATCAAAGTATTTGAATTTACATTATGCATTTTTTTTCCCTTCATCTCAACTATAGACCTGTGGGGATATGGGAGGAATCTTTAAAAATTTTCTGTTTTGTTAAAACACTTTTGAAACGTTTGATGGCGCGACTGAGAATATGATGTGTTGATTTAGATGTGAGGGTGAGGTCTGGAGGAGCTGTCTGGATCTAGGATTTCAGTTTGTTTGGAGATTGGTTCTCGTACATGATGGCCCTTAATTTCTTCACTTCCCCACAGAAACAATGTGACTATTTTTTGAGTACCCCCCAGCTAGGAGGGGCTGGGAAGAGAGAGATAGAGATCTGAATACTGCCGCTCCTCTTAGGTAAGGCCTTCTGAAAATTGATCTATGCTTTTGTTGCATTTGGAGGGAAATATAAGCGGTAGCCCCACAGAATCGTCAGCTTGATGCTAGCAAAAGCGCTTGTCTTTTGCAGCAGGCCTATAATTTTTAGACCCTTATCCTACTCTTAAGGACTAAGGTCTACAATGCAAAGGTAGTTAAGAATTCTGCTGTTTTAGATTTCAAATTACTCTTATACTGGTCAAGTATTTCTCTTGTACTAAATATCGATTCAAAATCAAAATAGAAATTGAAATTGCTAAAATGTATGAGCTATTATTAAAATAACTGATTACTTTAGTGAATTAAGTTTCCACCAATTCAATATATTGAAATTTATAGATTTATCACTTGGCTCCTCAAAATAATAATCTAATTCAGTTTTTTTTTTCTAAAGCAATTGTATAAGTCATTTTTTCTTTAAATATTAAAAAATTAGCTTTAAATTTAGTAACTTTTATTAAATTAACTTTATCCACATTTTACAATATTATAATATAGGTGTATCATAAATCACACAATGCTCTTTATAAAGATCTCCAAAGGGTCTAAGAGTATCACCTCGATGAATATTTATATCTTCACTTGATCCATATAACTTTCTTAAGGTATACTCTAAATATAACAACTTACTTTGAGTATCAAAGAGTATAACCATTTTCAATACTTTATTGTATTGCTCTCAATATTTATCAAAGTTTTTCTTCATCTTTCAAACTATATTTTTACAAAAGATATCTACACTATCTAATTTTTGTACCAATAAACTATGTATTCTAATCAATTATGATAAAAATAAATGAATAGATGGGTACTCATTTCTTAAAAATTTTAAAGTAAGTTCATAAAAACTATTTAAAAATTTACATATTTAATAAACTGAGGGCCGGGCCCTCTCGGGTTGGATGAGTCAAGCCCTAGCTCGGCCCTCAAGATTGCGGGCTTTTTAAACTAGGGCTTTACCCTACCCTCGGGTTTTAGGATAAAAAACAAAGCTCTCGCTTTAAGAGCTTTTGTGGGCCGGGCCCCCTCGTGAATTGACCGCCCTATCTACGACACTGCGGATTGTCCGACTTTTGGGCAATTTTTTCTTATGTGAACTGATTATTGTCTCCTATTTTGAAGGGGAAGAAGCATGCTCTAGTTTTATGTTCTCAATTGTTTTAGTTTTCTTTAAATCTGTGAGATGGGCCATTCTAGGCTTATGATGAATCCTATTCGTAGCCCTCGATTGAATAGTCAAAGTTTGTTGGTCTTTGAACCTGATATTCAATCTAACAGTTGAACAGTTGATATGGGTTTATTGATGGTAATGAAATAGGGCCTGGTGTGTGAAAGGGCTTGTTTTGATCAAAGGTGGGCCTGAGTGGGCCCCATGGGATGCACACAATGTGTACACTTGCAATTTTTTTTTATTTTTATTTTTTGGGTATTATAAGGTTTCAGTAATTTTGTCGAACAAACATACGTGCAGTAGAGTTCGCAGTTTATTATCATTTTCAGGGTAAAAAATCACTACTTGGCATCATTAGCAGGTTATACTACTTGAACAGCCTCTGTAATTAGGGGGACAACTTATTTTTATTTTTATTTTTTTTATGATAGAAAAATACTTTTAAGTAATTACTTCTAAGTTTTATTAGACGAAAGGTGCCTCATGTAATGTAAGTCATCACAGCACATCTGTCTAATTTTTTGTGGGTATTTTTAGATTTCAATAATTTACTTGAAGATAAACGCAACCGAATTAATAATTTATTTTTCCATTTTGAAGGGAAAGAATTGCTACCAACACCCAGTGGTGTATCTGGATCTCATTCATGGATCCCACTTAATGATTGGCAGGATGTGGATTCTTCAAATGGGCCCCAGCAAATTCAGTTTCTTGATTAAATGAAAACTACATCCCTCTTGAACCCCTTTTCTTCCGCATCCTCATTTTCCTTTCATCATTTTCATCCGTAGGGCTGAATCGCAGGCACAATTACCTCAGCATCCTTTGTGCAGGTAAAAGGAGCCATCCATACTCCATTGTATGTTCCACCTTCCACATTCCTTGCCTAGGCATTTGAGGAAGGTTGTTTTTATTGAATGTTTATATGATATCAGAGCCAATTGATCGTAAATTAAAATATAAAGAATAAATCCATATTGAAATGTTTGAAATGATCACCACCAGGGATCAAATGGGCGTAAGAATCTATGCCATTTAAGCTCGATTCTCCTGCTTTGAATCATTTTATTTCAAGCTGAAATCTCCAACAAAGTAATAACAATAACAAAACCTTAGTTGTCTTGATTAGTTATCATCCATGGGCTATACAACCATATGAAACTTTTGCCTCTCGTCAATCTGTTGTCTTAATCATCTGAAATCGGTGATCACTAGCTAGGTCTATTCAAGGTGGGGCCCACCCAATTCATAGCTGTCCTCTGATCAGCCGTACACGTTGCTTACAGTCTCTGGACAGAAGTGCTTCATCAGGTGTTCCATCGCCATAAAAATATGCACGGGATATCTGAGAAAGAGACAAGAGACCGCAGAGTGACAAGAGGATTGACCCCCACAACACCCAAAAGTACCAACCAAAACAATCAATCTTGAAACGGTGTACCATGCTAAAGGATTTACCATCAATGATTAATAGCCGTTCGTTTTGTGGGCCCCACTGAACGGCAACTATGGTATCCAGCTCAAATGATTGGTATGATTGGGCCATCAGCATGGGTTTAAACATCTATGATTTGATTTGATGGCATAAAACTTTTTACAGCACCTAACCCCAACCGAATTGAAGAGACTCGACCAAAAAGTCATAAATATATATATATATATATATATATGTTTGTGTGTCCATGTCCAAGTACAATACTAGATGTATCGGATTTGGATCCAAGCCCAAGACACATGGACCCAGGCTAGTCGCACCTAAAATAAACTATAAGTTTACTATTTTGTCATTTGGAGTGACACATTTTTCTTATAAAAAATGAAGTGATTTTATTCAACAATAAGAGTTTTTTATTTTTTTAATAGAGGACTAAGAATGTTGGATTCCTCTTTGCTACGAAAATAAAAATAGTCCAAATACCAATCTCCTAAATGGAAAAGCAAGTCCTTTGCAAAACTTGGATATGAATATAACTAGGTAATTGGATGATATTGTTATGAATGCAACTGATCTGATACCTTGCACAGTGTGTAAACCACAAAGAGTGGCTTTATTAGACTTGTCATCTATCATGGGCCCACTAGATTGACATTCCCGGATTTTCCAACCCTAATGTACACTGCATGCGTAAGTGTGGTTGGTGACGACTGAGTAACTAGTGTAAACATCTCAACATATACCACTCCAGTCAACATCTCAACAGACTAATATCCAGCCATATCTCTCTCTTTTTATCTCTTGTGCAGAGAGAAAGCCCATTCATGTAATGTAAATGCAAGTAGTCCATCCAAATGAGCCAGACATAGGTACCCCCTATGGTTATTAGATCCTTTGGGTGGCACCCATACGAAGAGATTAAACCATTCTATTGATAGGCTTGCGCCCGTTTTTTATGGTTTAAATTTGTGGGTTGTTGATCAAGGGGTTAGGGTGATTATGTAAGCCCTTGTCACCCGGCCTATTCAGATGTTCAAGTGCCCCGGTCTTATCTTTAGGTGGGGCTCCAGGTGGGCCATAGCGAGGTGCAGGCCACACTGTAAGGGCTTGTAGATAACACTACAATAATAATTAAGTTTTTTATGATGAAGAGGATGGTACCAATCCTTGAATCCTGACCTCTTGTTGTAGGTGCTGATAATCATGCAACTACAGAGACACAATGAAGAAGATTGGTCAATTATAATAAGTTTAAAGTAGTGGAGATTTCTTTGGCTTTGCTTCACACCCATTTGTCTCTTCAAGATTCTCTAGTCCCTTTCCTTATGCTTTAGATAAATTGATTCCATCTCTTTCCCCTATATATATCACTCCATTTATCATCTTCCCTCTCTCCTTTCTCTCACACACATGCAAACGCGTCTATTTTCTTCTACATTCATTTTTAAAGCATTTCCTTCTTGGGTTGTCTCTCTCTTTCACTCCTCTTCCATTTCACACCTGCACTCCTCATAACTCCCCACACAAAACCCTCCAAATACAAGAAAGAAGAAGAAGAAGAAGAGCTCTCTCTATCACTTCTATTATAGTGAGAGAAATATAGTGTAACTAAGGAGAAGATGATCAAAGGCAAGGACATCTACGACGTCCTCGCGGCAGTCGTCCCGCTCTACGTAGCAATGATCCTCGCCTATGGCTCCGTCCGGTGGTGGAAGATCTTCACCCCTGACCAATGCTCCGGCATCAACCGCTTTGTCGCCGTCTTCGCCGTCCCCCTCCTCTCCTTCCACTTCATCTCCTCCAACAATCCATACGCCATGAATTATCGCTTCATCGCCGCCGACTCCCTCCAAAAGGTTGTCATCCTCACCGCGCTCTTCCTCTGGCAGGCCTTCTCCCGGCGAGGCAATCTAGACTGGATGATCACCATCTTCTCCCTCTCCACCCTCCCAAACACCCTTGTCATGGGCATCCCACTCCTCAAGGCCATGTACGGCGACTTCTCCGGCAGCCTCATGGTGCAGATCGTCGTCCTCCAGAGTGTAATTTGGTACACTCTCATGCTCTTCATGTTCGAATATCGCGGCGCTAAGGCCTTAATCACAGAGCAATTCCCTGACACCGCCGGCTCCATCACTTCCTTCCGCGTCGAATCAGATGTCATGTCGCTCAACGGGCGTGACCCATTGCAGGCCGAGGCAGAGGTGGGAGATGATGGGAAGCTCCATGTGGTGGTGAGGAAGTCTTCGGTTTCATCAAGATCAATGGTGTCTTCATACAATAAATCCCATGGATTGAATTCAATGAATTCGATTACACCGCGGGCGTCGAATTTATCTGGGGTGGAGATATATTCAGTGCAGTCGTCCAGGGAGCCGACGCCAAGGGCTTCTAGCTTCAACCAGACGGATTTTTACGCCATGTTTGCGGCATCGGCAGCGAGTAAGATGCCTAGTCCAAAACATGGCTATGCAGGGAATTTGAATTGGGAGGTGTATTCGTTGCAGTCATCCAAAGGGGTGACGCCAAGGACGTCCAATTTTGATGAGGAGATGGCGAGGGGGAAGAAGAAGGGAGGAAGGAGTATGAGTAATGAGTTTTTGAATGGTGGGTTGTCGTCGTCATCGTCTTATCCGGCGCCGAATCCAGTGTTGTTGGGGGCGGGGAGTGGAGGGAAAAAGAAGGATGGCGGCGGCGGTAATAACAAGGAGTTGCATATGTTTGTATGGAGTTCGAGTGCTTCTCCGGTTTCTGAAGGGAATCTGAGGAATGCAGTGAATAGAGCAGCTTCTACAGAGTTTGGGGTCTTGGATGCTGCTTCTAAGGCTGTCGTCCCACATGATATTGGTGCTTCCAGAGGTAGCTCTCTTAATAACCCCACATGCAATTCTGGGTCTGGGTCCCTTTGCATGCTTGGTCCTATGGCCTTTTCTCAGAAAAATTTCAAAAAGAAATCATAAAAAGCTTTGGTTTATGATTAATTAGTAAAGATTATAAACTTCATTTATATATATAGGGGAATGTTCACATGCATCTTTTCCTTATTATTGGGTGAGGGACACTCCCATTTTTGGACATTTCAAGTACATAGGGTGATGTACACTTCCTTGTCTTTATGTGCAAAAAGGAAAGTGTCCCTCACCCTATGGTGAGGGAAAGATGCATATATATATATAGGGGAATGTTCATGTGCATCTTTTCATCACCATAGGGTGAGGGACACTCCCATTTTTGAATATTTTTAAGTACATAGGGTGAGGTACACTTCTTTGTCTTCATGTGAAAAAAGGGAAGTGTCCCTCACCCTATGGTGAGGGAAAGATGCATATGAACATTCCTCATATATATGTATATATATATTTTAAAAAGTAGGTTCTCATTTATGTGATATGTATTGTTTTTACCATCACATGAGACTCCCTGCAATCAATCTAACCTACCACACTTACTAACCATTAATGATTTGACACTCACCTTAATTCGAAACTCATTTGAATTAGATTTACTGTTGGGTTGATTTTGATAAAAATGTATTTTAGGATATAGCTAAACTTAAGGCTCTTAAATCAATGGCTGTGATGATTTGATTGAGATATATATATATTTTTCAAAATCATATCCGCAGTGACGCCTTTCTATTTCAATACCTCCCATTATTTGCATTAAACCAAGTGGAACACAGAAAGGGGCTTGGACTTCTGTATCTTGTACAAGTTGTGAGAGCTACCTGCTCTTAGCTGAATGTGTACCGTACCTCTCAGCTGAATTTAACCTGTAGTTATCTTATACATTTATTTATTTATTGCTTTATTGTAGTTATCTTATAATGGTGCTTTTGTTTCTAGCAAAACACAACAGTAAATTAAGTTGTATTACATGTGTGCTTTTATTTGTAGATGATTTATGATAGCATTTTCCAAATATAGCGTGATAATTATTATACTTTTTTATGGTTTTTTTTTCTTAATATGGTAACATCAAATTTACTGCAAACTACTGTATATGCAAATGGGTGTTTCAGGTTTCCATGAATCTAACGAGAATGCTAGCCCTATTAGCAAAATAGGAGCAGACAGAGAGCTTGAAATTGAAGATGGACCCAAGAGCCCAAGGAAATTGCGTTCCCTTTTTCTGGGCCAGAAAAAGGCTGATGGGCCTCAAGGTGGAGAAGATAAGATGATCGGAGCCACACATCAGATGCCCCCTGCAAGTGTCATGACTAGGCTCATACTTATCATGGTGTGGAGGAAGCTCATCCGAAATCCCAACACCTATTCCAGTCTGATTGGTGTTGTATGGTCGCTCATTTCTTTCAGGCAAGAATCTTCCACCTTAAAAATTACTCATCTCATTAGAAAAATAGTAGTTGTAGCATTATTTTTATTTATTTTTGTTAGGAATCAATATTATCAAGGTAGATCATGATAAGATTTGATCCTCTTGTTTATCTTTGAAAGTGTAACATATTTATAGTTATGGCATATACATTACAATGTCTGGCTAATAGGTATAAAATTTATTTATCTTATCTCGCATTCTAAGGAATGCTCGAAGAATTTATTAATCTTAGCTTCTCCATTAATTCTTGAAGGGAAGATGAAAGTGATTTGCTAAATTGTCCTTGACAGCAATTTTCTTTTATTTGCATATGGGTGGTTATGCTAATAGAAAAGGATGAAGGAATGTGGACCATCTCCAATAGAGATAACTTAAACAAACTATTAATGGAATTAGCTTGACAACATCAAAGTAGCTAGTCATTAAACCAGTTTAAGATTTGCCTTCCTTTTTCATTTGAACGATAATAGATCTTGCTAATTGTGAAACAATCCCATTTTAATTAACTTTTCAGGTGGAAAATTGCGATGCCTTCTATTGTGCAAGGCTCCATACAGATATTATCGAATGCTGGCTTGGGAATGGCCATGTTCAGTCTAGGTACAACAAATCAAGTAATCTCAAAGTTGAATTAGGCACTAAATTAGTAAATGTTTAATTAACTTACATTGTTTTTTAACAGGTCTTTTCATGGCTTTGCAACCGAAGCTCATCGCTTGTGGAAGATCAGTTGCGGCGTTCTCTATGGCTGTTAGATTTCTGACAGGTCCAGCAGTAATAGCAGCAACTTCCATTGCCACTGGCGTTCGTGGGGTTCTTCTCCATGTTGCCATTGTTCAGGTGCATGTTCTAACTCACAATCATCATTATCAAAGTCTTGTCCCAACTATGTTGTATTAGATATATAAATTTTGTTTTGCCACTTCAGTTTGTCTTGGTCTAAATCCTTGTAATTGACACTCTTGAAGAAAAAAGAGAGAAATCATACTTGATGGAGTAGACTCATCCAATTAAAGTGTGTAAAAAAAAGAATTCTTAATGGTTTACGTTGTTGGTTGCAGGCAGCTCTTCCTCAAGGGATTGTCCCCTTTGTATTTGCAAAGGAATACAATTGTCACGCTGATATACTAAGTACTGCGTAAGTAGAAACTTGAACTCCTAACACTACCCATTTTTGTGTCTTAGTGAAAATAATGGCTTACATTAAATATATGTTTAATTTTCGCAACTTTTGCAGGGTCATATTTGGGATGCTCGTTGCACTGCCTATCACAATACTCTATTACGTTCTTCTTGGGCTCTAGAGAGAGAGAGAGAGATCATGAAACTAGAGAATAGAGAACACAAAATATATTGAAGAAAATCCGAGGTTGATGGCAAGTAACATGGCCTAAGATAAAAAGATGCCATTGGATTCAGTGTACAACTCAGGACTTATCTGTTTATGCATGTGATCATTGGGATATGGAAAATTGCCATCCAGTTTTTGTTTATTCTAATTGCTATTATTTTTTGTAGTTACTACACAAGGCAAAGTGCTTGTGTAGAAAATGGTTTTGTTGCAAACTGATGAAATTTGAACCTACCACAGAAAGGAAAATGTGAGATTTATTGGATTCTTAGAAGAATACACCATATCTCTCTCTCTCTCTCTCTCTCTCTCTCTCTCTCTCTCCCATGTTAAAATAAACAAATGCATTTATGGCACATTTGTGTAACGTATTTTCCACGGAAAAGTGTTCTCATTTTTTGCAAACTTCATTTTCCATCATTTGGTTAGTGATCTATGAGGAAAAGCAATTTCTTTTATTTGATTTTCGATGATTCTAGGAAAAAAGCCTTTCCAATGGAAGTCAAGGAAAAGTTGACCATCCTACAGAAAAGAGAGTCTACGGACTTCTTTCTATGGACTCTACACACATGCCCTAATTAGTGCCCTCTTCCTTCAAAGTTGAAAAACATTACCTTACGTTATTGCTTTTCCTTCATTTTCTATGGACTGTAATGTAACAAACTGTCCGGGCTGATTATAGTTAAAGGTCATTTTCAACCTTTTAAGCGGGTTTTAGTGAAAATATTTGAATTGGTTAAAATTGATAACCAATTTTGTTAGGAAGTAGATGTATGTGAAAATCAAGATAGCAGTAGTTATTTGTAAATACTAGACAATAAAAGTGGTTATACCTAATTCCAAAGAAAAATGATATTTTTATGTTAGAGATCAAGGGGTGAGATGGTTGACTCCCTGCACTGTTTTTTTCCTTTTTTCTTGCCATAGGGAATTGCTTTATTGGTTTTACTTAACGGATTACTTCGATTACTTTTTTATTGCTGGTGCATGTGACTCCACACACACACACAGAGAGAGAGAGAGAGAGAGAGAGAGAGATCCAAGCTTCTTACTGCATCATATCAATTTTGCAGTACTAGTAAAAGCCATGTGCCAAGCACATGATAGAAATGGTATTGAAATGTCAAATGGGCTGTCTGCATATTTGCAAGAGGAATGGATTATTTTTGTTACAAAGGCACCATATAATCCTGTTTTTGGATAAATATATATATTTATATATATATATAGAGAGAGAGAGAGAGAAAGAGGGGCATTTTGGAAACACATGGTCAAGTACAATTGGGCATCTTGGCAAACATGTTGCAGCAAGTATTTAATAGAATTGCTATATTGTGTCTAATAAGTGAGCAAGTGGGACTTTTAATAAACAAATTATATAGAAATATTCTTAGGAATCAAATGGGAAAGTGCATTCTTGGAAAGAAGTGGTTCAAGTACCTAAGATTGCAATCTTAGCTTCTTGGAGAATCCATTTCAGTTGGGAATAAAAAAAGAGGAAGTTGCATTATTAGTTGTGAAATAGGGAGAATGAAATTAAAGTACTTCTCAAGGTTAAACTAAATTGACCCAAAACCCACTTCTTGGAAGAATTAATACATTGTTAATTTTAATGTTGGAAAAAAAAGAAAAAGAAAAGAGGAAGTATGCAAAAAAAAATTATGGTTTGCGAAGTCTTGATCTCTGTCACTAAATCAAATTAGATAGGGATGAACGCTGAACCACCAAGTGTTAGAGAGAACCGATTGAATTTGGTTAGAGATAATTATGATTGGATTGTTAGAGATTTTGAATAATCCTGTGTGAGGGCGGGGACTAATGGTACGCACACTGAGTATTTAGAGAAAAAGATAAGGCTCAGAGGGGACTTACTAACATTATAATGCTTATATTTTAGACCATGGTAAAGCAATAATTTGGATGCTGTTGAGTTTTGATATAAAATATTCTTAGCGCATACATAACAACAAGATCTTCCTATAATCTTCTGTCTTCATTTTCAAATTAAACAACATGCATTACTAAGCAGCTAGTTTTCAATAATAATAACAAAATCAGTTTCAACTGAAAACACAGTGTTTGTCCCTTTTTTTGTCTAACTCATCAGTTATTCTATTCACAGCACGTGGGTACGTGCATGAGATCTGAACCAACAATCCAATGTGCCCTACATGAGTGAGAAACCATTTAAGTCTAACAACTAACCCCCCATTGGGTTTTGTGTCTCGTGTTCCGAGTTAACTGTATTGATTCATGAGTTAGCTAGGGACCGTGTTTTAGGTCAAGTGTGTTTTGCTAACTGTATTGGGCTTTCTCAGGGGCTAAGCTAGAGAAAGAAAGTTATACATGTGATATAGCTTGTAGTAGACCTGGGCAGAGAGTGTTCTCCCAAAGTGTGGAAATAGATTGAGAGTTTTCTCTGTCCATGGAGGCATGGACATAGGATTTCTCCATTGTGTGTTTGTTTTGTGTGGCTTGATCACCAATCATATGAACACTATAATTCTACCCGCTTTATGGGTGCCCTTTTACCCCCTCAATTCATCCTATATTGTGGCTTTTACTTCCATCAAACAGCTCTCAATGAATGATTAAAAATGTCCACCCCATGATGGTAGATGTTTTTTTTTTCGGGTTGGGATATCTGAGATAAGGCCCATAGCAGGTCATTGAATCGTGTCCCATAGATTCTTGCGACGTGTACAAAATCCAACCACTATAAGCACATGAAGCTCAAATTCAACACCATAGTCCACAATCAATGACAACAATAGCAACAACACTTGTGACAAAAACATATTCCCATGAGGGCAACCAAATCGGGTATCCCATTTAATTTTGTTTGGAACTGCACATGAGAAACCTCCCAACAATCTGCCCTTTTCCTGCTTGCCCTTTAAACTATAAGGAGTGGAAGAAATCCTGCATGGGAAGAAACCGACAGGGGAGAAGATAAAAAACACCCAAGATACAGCAAGAGCTGGCAAATCAGAAACATCTCTGTTAGATGGAGTACGCATATATGTTCATCTATATATCTCCCTCGCTGTTTCATCTCCCCCTCCCTCTTCCTTCTCCTTCTTGTGTAAGTACATATTTTACTATAGGTGTATGCATTGTTTTGTCTTTTGGGTTAGGGTCCCAAGGTTCTGGTCCCTTGGCTTGTATTGGTTTTCTATAAAAAAAAATATTTGTTGATTTGTTTCAAGTGGGACTTGAGGGATTTGTATTTTCAGAGCAAAAGATTCCAATACAGCTCCCGATAATTCAGTGCAGTGCAGTTTGCTCTGCGTCCACATATATGGAGAGAGCTGTATCTAGACTTCTAGAGGACAGATGGAGATGGGGAAGTCTGACCAGAGTGGTGTGATTGGAGTTGAGTCAGTCAGCTATGTGATACATCTGACTCAGATGACAATAAGGGGCTTGAGTGTCGATTCGCCATTTTCAATGGATTGTGTGTTAATCTAAGGATCAGCACGCATAAATCGGATGTACTCGTTATTAGGATAGATTTGAATAATACAAGTGTAAATCTAACATATAAACATGCAGCTAATTCCATGACAAAAAAAAATCGCAAATTATTTTGGTTGAACGACTCCCTTTAATTGGAGATTTATAGAATTATCTTTTTCTTTTTCATTTCTACATGATATCGACGCGAGCGATACAGTGTTTGTGAAGTAAGAAGCTGTAACCCTTAAATTCTATATAAAGAGTTTCTCTCACCATTATAAAATATGTATTTTAATAGGTTTTAGGAAACCATTATTGCAAATAGCCAATAAGAATCCTAGTATATTGGTAGTGCTTTTAATACCAAAGATGTCTCTTAAATAGATATATCAAATAATATGAAAAAACTTTCTCTTGAACTTGGTCATCCAAGTTGGGCTCATTATTGGGTTGTGGTCATGTGGGCCACACTCTCTAAACTTAAACATTTGTGGATAGGACAACCCTGATTGTTGGATTAATGAATGCTTCCATGTATATGCATGAGATTGGGCGGTAACAAGTCGTAAGCATTACTTCTAAATGGACATGTGGATTGTGGAGTTGGTGAAAAACTATAGGGTTGAACACAACTGATTAGGGACATCATGTAGTGTTTGAGGATGTGTGTCGAAGTTGGTAGTTAAAAAAAGAAAAAGAAGAAAAAGTTGAGGGGAAAAAGTAGAATTCGCAAAGCTTGCCTCAAATAGATGGAATAAACTTCATTTATGATGATGATGATGTATGTTTATGATATATTGATAAACAGCAATGTACATATTTTGAGTTGATTGCACTATATAACCATTTTGACCTTATTTATGAGTAATGCCAGCAGAGGCTCGGTCATTTGAGGCACAGAGAATCATGGTAGGATACATTAGTACCATTAGATGCAAGAGTGGTTGTGAACTAGGGATCTACTAAAAATAATCAACTTGAAAGAGACATTTCTTACCAGTTGAACCAAGGCAATAATTGTATACATGGTCAAAATAGTTCAATATGGACCATTGATTTTGTCACCTAGGATTGTATGTCTACAAATGTGTAATTGAACTGATTTTTGACACACCCATGGTCCGTAATGTTGGGGGCCAGGGAACCCCAAGAAGAAGCCATGTGTTGATCCATCTAGTCACAAAAAAATATCAATTACTGTGAAAAATCTAGAATGAAGTTCTCCGGTGATCATCATCATCACCATTACATTACCATCTTTACTACTGAAATAACCATATAAGGCTGACCATACCATCTAGTCAAGTAAGATTGAATTGAATCTGTGCATGTGCAGTCCACCTTGTGAAGATATTATCATTATCATCCAAGCCTTGTCCCAATCATATTGCGGTGGGCTAGATGAATTTTGTCTCCCCATTTTGATCCATCATGAGCCAGAAACCATTCAACAATATGGTTGCAAGTAACTGCAGAAAGCGCCAAGGCCCAAATTTGAAGCCCAACTCACAAACATACAGTACATGTCCAAGCCCAAGTCCACTACCAGTTGCAAGCGTCATGGGAGAATAGATTTGGCTAAGATTAAGATAGATCTTTAACTCAACTCAGACCAAGGCCATCCCATATATAATACATGATGCAGAGTATGAATAAATTACCCATCTGATTATGAGAAAGACCGACTCTAAAAAACTAGGTATGGGCCAACCCCAATCCTAATTAAAACCTGACCTGTTAATACCCTATATGATGGCACCCAGATACCTGAAGGACCCTAGTCGAAGAAACCAGTTACCTGAAGGACCCTCATAAGCAAAACTGGGTTCTATTTGTTTGCAAGGATGAACCTACTTTTTATACTTTGCAGCCCAAGTGCAAAGCCTTCAACTTTTTGAGTCCCGGATGAACTTATTCCCCTCTGAATTCCAGGATTCAAATAAGGGTCTTAAAATTTAAATATGAGCCTGCTGAATTTTACAGAGTGCATCAAAAGACTAACCCAATGAGTCAAAACCAGCACATCTGGACAGCCCCACCTACAAATGATAAGGTACCTCAGAAGACCAATAGAATTGGGTGGGTCATCATGGGTTTGTTAACATGGATGAGAGGTTTGTTAGGGTAAGCCTGCCTCTGATAAATCTGGGACTTCATGGTCTGGCTGGCCGTTTCATGGCAGGAAGAAAAAAAAATGAGGTTGGACTTCAACAACTTTACCTATTAAAGCCTATTTGAGGCTATCAAGACTGATTTTCAGGCACAATAAGCCATCATCATCATCGTAATTGTCAACGCCATATTCCAGTCCATAGAATGTAGACACAAGTACGGACAAATGGGACAAAAAAAAAAAAAAAAAACTGAACCTAAGTATGGACAAACGGAAAAAATTAACTCACAAAGCCAAACCCCAGATGGAGCAAGGTTTCAGTGAAGATGATAACTACACTGCAAGAACATATTACAGAATGGAAAACCATCCATCCTGTGAACTATTCAAACCCACGCTTCCAATTAATATCTTAGACTAGACAAATTAAAATAATGGATGTGAATTAAAACTATCCTAGATAGATGTGATAAGGCTTCAATGATGATGGTGAAGTAATTCATAAAATCGATGGAAATAGATGGAGAAGTAATAGAAACAATGAACACAACAGAAAGCTCACAGGTCAGTTATATTTATAACTTTATGCCAAGGTCCAAAGAAGAGAAAATTACTTGGTAGAAGATTACATTTGAAGACCCAAAATTGGCCTTCATTGATTTGTAATAAACCAAAATCACAACTGTTAAACTGTAACAATATTTTCAAGATAAAGATGAAGTTAATTGGTTAGCGAGTATCTCAGTTCTTGTATTAGGCTTCTCATTCAAACACGGCCCCAGTTCTTGTAGATATTAGGCTTTTCATTCAAACATGGCCCTCGCCAGTCTTGTTTCTAGAATAATAAGTATGACAACGAACTGACATCTTCCACGTAACCGTATTTTGTAGGCTCTCAAACAGATTCTCCACCACAACATCCACTGTGGATATCCCCATTTTCCTTGCTCAGTTTTGATTTTGGTAAAGAAAACGATGATTGTCGAGATGACGCCTTCGCCCCATATTGATTGGAACTGAGCAAGTTGAGGTAAGTGTACACAGACATACCACCAAGAGCGGTAATTGCCCCACAAATACTTGACATGCCTGGATTGGAATTGAAGAGAAGAAACCCTCCAAGAAGGATTACACATGTTTTGAACTGCCCAAGGACAACATGAGTGGTTGCAGAGGTTGCCCTGTTTATGGAGAAGATCTATTCAGAGCAAGAAAATAGGAAATGTGAAACCAACCAGTCTGTGTGGAGCAGCAATAGATTAATTCCAGAATAAGGGCCTCTAAAAGACTGCTGGAGAAGAGTCTGAGAGCTAACTAATCCTTATGATAGATGGATGAGAAAAGTTGGTCAGCTGATTTGAAAGAGAGATTCTCCTAAGCAAATAGGGAACAACCCCTGCACTAAACTATGGATATGCTTGTATTCTAAATTTCAGAAACTAAAAATCTGGCCTTTCAAAGGCGCTAATTCTGGGATTAATACACAACTGTGGCAAACTGGCCCAACTTGAATGAATTTCAGGAGTGAGTCTTCCCACATAGAATTACTACAGGAAATTCATTTAAAAAATAAAAAAAATTACCGGTAAAGTCTGACTAATGAAGATAAATGGTGCCTTCAGAGGTGCTCAAAATCGAAGTGGTTTTATATATTTTGGCAGAATGGATGGTCAACCATTCCACTTCAACTAAGCATTTTGGTAGATGCAAGACTCACAGATGCCATTATGTGGGGTACTCCTTTCTGAACAGCCTTGTACTGATAATTATTTGGGGAGTATTGCATTGCCCAAAATGCATAGGGTGGACTATTAACCATTACTTCTAATATTCAGACCTCTTGTGATCTGGGTTACATCTACATACTGTAAGCAATCTAAACATTAGAAGGCAGAAAATCTTACCCAAGTGCCAAAGCACCAGACCACTGAAGCAAGAAGCCAAGAGCTGCCGACATGAAAACGGCGGAGGAACTAGAAAAATTCCAGTTGAATGATAGAACACCTGGAGGATCAAGCCACGGCATCAAAGCCACCAAAAACAATAGGGTGATTGGTGTAGTCTTCCACATTAGCCTGTTCTATGGCTAAATTGTTAGAAAAATGATGTAAGAGTGTTCATTTTGTTACATAAAAATTTGATGTCATCAAATAAAAAAATTTGATGAAATAATAACGTACGCTAAGGCAGTCCAATTCTCCTGCTGTTGTAGATTGGACCAGAGAATCTTATTGACAGCACTAGGTATTATCCAAGCCAACGCTATACAAGCACCAAAAAAGTGGAATTGAAGATCGGTGACAGTTGCAACAGCAACCCCTATAGATACCACAGTAAGTGCTAATACCTGCACAATGCATTAAGGCCACACCAATATTAAGATCTTAATCATTATGATTCAAGATAGGAAAATCAATTGAGAGGAATTTAAAATCGTTTGAAGTGGGACATGTATATGTTTTGATTCAACATTTTTCTGTTTCTTCAAGTCAACGGTGATCCAGACAATTACTATGATGGGTCAGTCCAAAGTGTATGGAGGAAGCCCTGAAAGTCTCAGCCATCCAATTGGCACATGAATGGTTAATAAAAATATACTGCAGTGTTCAGGGAAAAGGCCAATTACTGGTTGCTGGGATCATCCGATCTGTAAGATATCTGGGCATCCTCACCACAATGGGGTCCATCGGATTATTGGCTACAAATACGATCAACTAAAAGAATGACTCAACTTGTGTGAAATAGATGCATCAATGTACTGATGAACCAAGACCCAATAAATCCTCATGAACTATCGGATAGTATGGAGCAGTTACCTTCTGACAAGACACCCTCTTCCTAAAGAACACAAATTCTGCAAGAACAATCGTTGGAGTTACAGCAATCTTAGCCATCTGATAGAAACCCACACTGCAAAATAAAATAAAATAAAATAAAGTAATCAATCCAACAGAGAGTTGCATTGTACATAAAACTTGAGCTATCAAAAGCACAAAAGCATATTTCACCTATTATAATTCAGGCTGACATTGGCCAGGCCATTAGAGAGAGACATGACAACACCAAGAGCTAATAGAGAAGAAAATGGGGTAGATTTTGCAGGAGGGGATGCAGGAAGAAGCCCGAACACGTTCAAAACCGCCATTAAGAACCAGCTCAGGAGGTAGTGGATGAATGTAAGAAAGATGGGATAATTGAATCCGACTTTGCCAAGCACCTAAAGTGATGAAGAATCCCAATTACATTCTAATATATGTTATAAAGGCCAAGAAAGTTAATGAATTGGATGAAAAAGTACCAATTTGTTCATCATGATAATACCAACAGAAACCAAGAAATTGAAAGACAGAGCAACTGTTGGACCACATATGCGCTGCTGTTGACGCTTTGCGCCTTCCGATGTACGAAGCTCATTATACAAAGAGGCTCGAAGGTCTTCCAGAGCTCTACCTGATTTAAGAAAGTTTATCAAAAAAAAAAAAGAAACTGTTAAGGAACATAACAAGAATGCAAACTCAGAAAAGAAATGCAGTCTAAGAACTCATTTGGTCTCAATCCTTCAAAGGACAAGAACCTTGTTAGTGTGAGTGCAGGCCCACCAAATGTAAAAATTTTTAATAACAGAAATTTCAATAGGACTAAATCGATGCTACTGTAGTATTTGGAGATACTCCCAAGAAAAAAGAAAAAAAAAATCAGTTATTAATTTTGTGGGCCACCCTTCCAATGTGTCATTTTAGAGAAAATAACTGCAAAAGTTGATGTAGAAAATTTATGAAAAATCCTTTTTTTCCACGCAAATATCTAGGGTGATTGGTTTGTTAGTTCTTGGGAACATCACACCAAATATAATATGTTGGAAGATATCTGCATGAGCAGGAAAAGAAAAAATGGAAACCACCTTTTCAGAGCATAACATACCCCAATGAGTCATTTGGGTAAGGAATAGTGATTTAAAAAAACAGACTCAACCTCCGACTCTCGGAATGGAGAAACAGAATTCGTGTAGCCGACCCCAACATAGTTGGGACAAGGCTTTGATGGTGATGATGACTCAGCCTCCAACTCGGTAGGGTCCGGTTGAGTCTCGTCGGGTGTGACTCAACAGAGTCAAGCTGAGTCCATTTTTTGTTCCTTTTTTTTTTCTCCTTTTAATCTTTGTAGGAAGAGAATAAGGGGTGTAGGAGAGATGGAGGAGGTTGAAGAAAGAGAAGGGGTGGATTGGATTTAGGGTTCAGGATTTCATGGGGGTGGTGTGAAACTGTGAGCCTCTGTTATCCTCAAAGAGAAAGATTCGGTAGGGTTTGGGTTCCATGGGGATTTATGGTGGAGAATTGGGTTCATTTTTCTTTTAATCTTTGGTAGGATTAGGAAGAGCAGAAGGGAGTGGAGAAGGGGACATTGAAGAAAGAGGGTATGGTGTGGATCGACTCAGACTCGGATTGGTACAGGATTTTGGGTTTTTCAGTGAGTTTTTGGAAACGAAGAGAGAAAGCAAAAGGAGGGTGTAGTGTCGATCGATTCAGACTCAGATAATTGGAGGATTTTAATTTTTTGTAGTGGGGATTTAGAACCCATGAGAGAAAGAGAAAGGAGGGTATGACGCGGATCGACTTAGAGTCTGATTGGTGGGGGATCTTGTGTTTTGTGGTGAGTTTTAGGAAGCCATGAGAAAAAGAGAGAGGAAGGTGTGGAGTGGATTAACTCAAAGTCGGATTGGTGAGGGATTTTGGGTTTTTGCAGTGAGTTTTTGGAAGCCATGAGAGAGAGGAATTTCGGAAGAATTGAGAAGGGAGACTTGGTCAAGTCCGACCCGACCCGACCCAACTGAACAATAACCAAGTCCGAGTTGACTCAGACTTGACCAAGTTTAAAAACTACGATGAAAAAAGGTGGAGAAAATTGTTTGCGTTTCAAAACAGTGGGAAGTTACCTAAAGCCTAGTCAATATTTTCATGGCAGTTTACAAAGCTTTAATATAAGAGAGGTTGCGCTCGCTCGCTCTCTCTCTCTCTCTCTCTCTCTCTCTCTCTCTCAATTACTAATTGTCCAGTTTCTGAAATAAAGTAAGAAACCAGTATAAAGTAGTAAAAAAGAAGGCAGCAAAACCATTTCAACCCAACTTTTGGCCAAGGTGAGAGTTCACCTTTTCTTTTAGGACTCGTTTGTGAAATGAGATGATTACAAGCTACGGGACTTCTTTTTCCATGGGAGAGATGAACCCCACTGCCATAGGAAATTGAAATCCTCTTCATTGAGGAAAATCAGTTCATTTTCCCCCCTTCCACAAAGAAAACGGGTCACGCCAAACAATGGAACAATTGGCCACACGAAAAGATCAGAATAACTTTCCTCGCTATTGCAGAACATTCATGTTGTACAAACACAACCTTCAGTAAAACAAACAGCTTTCTTGTTGTGAGGGCGATTTTCAGCTACAGGGTTCCAGCACCACTATTGTGCTTGAATTTCAATTGGAGCCTTCAATGCAGAGAGCCTTACTTTTGTGGATGGAGAGGATTGAAAATTCCACACCATCCTTGTGCGGGAGTCCCATAGGTGAAAATTTGCACTCGTTGTGATACTTTTATCAGCACCATGAATACTTGTAAAATTGTCAAGTTGATTCAGCCCTACCAAGAGTTAATCAAGTTTAAGGCAGCTCTGCTTTCTATGAAACCAGAAAAACAGAATCACCTACTTAAAAACCTCACCTGTGTAATAAGAAACTACCTTTGATAGATACGCTTAAGAATTACAGATTACAAAAGCTGTGCCATGTTAATTTGGCTTGAATAGGTGTATAATTTGCATTTGTGGCTTGATAGTGCCATTAATCTCTTAATTCACATTGCACTTTAAGAGATTGAGTTGTTAGCAAGAACAACCATGTGACCATGTTTTCCTGGTCTAAGCAGGACAAGGATTTTTAATCCCATTAGGATGTGATGAATCCGAATAAGGGGTTTTCTTTTCAGATTAAGATATTCTAGACTGCGGGAACTCACATCGGACCACTGCAGTTAGGTTTACTGTAGATGTACACCAATAGAAGTGTCCAACCCAAATGACGGTGATTTGTGGTGAGTGTGCCTTTTGTCTAGAATACCTTAATCTAAAGAACAAGCCCCTTTATAAGATCCCACAGTTGGATTATCCACATCCAGATAGAATCAAAACTTGTCACTCACTTAGACCAGGCAAAATACAGTAATAGTTGGCATAGCTAACAACTCAGACTTAAAAGACTTCAGCCCCTTATATTGAGAAGAGTATATAGAGGTTTGTGAGCAAAACTAAACGTCAGAACATTGTGGGGCTTCGGGAAAAAAATTTATCACATGCGTGCAAGCTGAACTGAGTTGGGTCGGACGTGGCATGTGCGCATCCATGTTTGTGTGTATGACTCACACATGGCTCTTGGTTTCCATCTTAAGGCCTATCTGGTTGTTTTCCCTGGTCTTTGAGCCACCCATGCAAGTGTGGTATAGACTATACCGCACTTGCAGGTCGCACCATTGTTGGCATAGTGGAGACAAACCAGAAGCTTCCACAGTGCAGCAACCATCTTTCTCATTAGAGAAGCTTCTTAGTGTCAACAAAGGTCTGTTCCTCTTCCTCTTATGGGCATTATTATAGAAGCATTGTTAATCTTCTTTTCACTATTTAGTGGGGTGCCCAGATAGTAAAGCAGTATGAATTCTAGAGGGATTTGGATACTGTGCATCAAATCCAGATCATTGATTTTGAGGAGTTATACCCTGAGGACAAAAGCGCTGCGCCCCAGTGCATCCATAGATCATCTCCTCAGGGGCAAATCAGAATTATTAGTATTGTTCTCGGCTCTTATTTTATTTTGAAAAATATTTTCTATCCACACTTTTGGATTTATTTGTTTCTATTTCTGAAACTTCCTCCAACAATAAAATCTAGCTTGGCCTGTTAATCCTTCCATCCATGACCCTTCTGCATTAGTTGGGTGACCAGATTGTATAAGGTCATTCCTCTACAGGTTAATATGGGAAAACAGATTCCTAATATTTCCAATTATTCAAAAATCAAAACCAAATTATCGTCATGACACAAACATATTTTTGACCTCAAATGAAATTACGATATGAGCGGCAGAACATCATGCAACCATCTATCCGCCCATGTTCAATCGCCTTCGTTAAAAATAAACACGCCCTCATGAATTCTATAGTCCACGTAAACCTCAAATGTACCTTAATTCTTACAAATCATCAGTTCTAGACTAACAGTCCCCCATTTCATCACAGTTTCCAAACAACAAAGATTCAAAGGTAATGGGGCCCTATAAATAAAAACCAACTAAAACACCCAGTCACTATATGCGTGTGTGTGTGTGTACAAATTCAGTATGAAAACCCCTTCTGCATGGGAAAATCAAATCACAGAACATCCTGAAAACTACTGCCAACACCGTTAGACAAATTCCATAAATTCTGTAAGAATTTTGAGAAAAAGAAACATCTCAAAGCACAATATCATTTAAAAAAACAAAAAAAAAAAAAAAAAAAAAAAAAAAAAACATATACTTTCCCAAACTGCATTGAGAGAACAAATCAACCAAAACCCAGAAACCCTTCCAAGCAATCATGCATTTGGGGGCACTCCAAATGACATCTGGTTTGATTATTTGGCAGAAGAGATGGTTGGGGTTGCTTTTCCCTTCCACCCTTTTCATATCCACTCGTGTTTTTTATTCAAGAAGGTGAGGGAAAAAAAAAAAAAAAAAAACCAAAAACAGCAACAATTTTCGATTTGTGCACCACCACAAATGGAGATATTAACTGATAACCATAACCAATTAAGATTTGGGGTTGAATCCAAACACGCTAATGATGAAATCAGAAGAAAGAAGTCAAGGAAAAATGCAGTACCTCTTTCTCCTACATCACTGTCTTTACGCTTGAGCAGCTTCCTCACATCTTTCCTGATGAAAAAGTTTAGCATTTTCCTGCTACAAAGCATTGCTAAACAGAGAGAGAGAGAGATGCTGGTTTTCTAGAGAAAGAAAAGAGGAAGGGAAGTGAAGGCTGGTTTTGCAAAGGCAGAGAGAGAGAGAGAGTTTTCATAGAAGAAAGAACACACATATCTGGTGTGGTCCACCTGGGCCGTACATTGGTGGACCGTACTCTCTCAATTCTAATGATTGGTAACATCTCTGATCAATCAAACGGAATTCTTAGGTATCACCATCCATCAAAGGTGGGCCACACCATGTTGGACTTGGAAAGTGGGCCGTAGAAAAGTGGGGTGAGTTAAGTTTTACAATGGAGTCCATCCATTAAAATTCCAACCATTTAAAATAAACACTTAATTAGGGTGTATGAGATATCAGTGGTATCTTAAATGTTAAATGAGATCGAGTTTTGCACCGTTCATCAAATGGTCAATCCAACAGTAAAACAAATTCAGTGATATAGAATTTGAGGAATTCTGAATAATTAAAAAATATTCATTTTAAGCCGTTCATATTATACACTTTCTTTTTAAATTCAAGATTTCTGTAACTCTTTAGAGGATGCGAGGATGCAGATTCGAGTGAGGCTGATTATGCAAGAAGAGATCCATTTCACAAAGCAAGCAATTGGAATTCCACACACTCAAATGGGATGATTGTTTAACATTTCTGATCAATCAAAGGGGCATTTTTAGGCATCATCATCCATCAAAGGTGGGCCACATCATTATGGCCTTGAGAGTGGGCCACAGGAAAGTGGTGAGGCAGTGAACGGTGGATAAGGAAGGAGGGAGAGCCGAGTGGGAGTGCCACGTGGCACAAAGAGAAGGGCGGAGTGATTGAAGGAAAGAGACGCGTTTGGACCTTGGACTTTGAAAAGGGCGAGTAGTCTCCTCCATCTGGGGGTTTTGTGTCGGGACATTGGCGTAATTGACGGAGAATGATGACCCGGCCGACACTCTAGCGCCATCTCAGCCGTTCATTAGATTGGGCCACCATCGATATCTTTAAGGGTTTTAAAGTTGTTTTTAGCAATAGATAGTCTATGGACTATCCTATGTCATTTCATATTCAACTTTAAGCTGAATATGCAATTTCACATCATTGGTAGTTAACTGTTGTATTCAAATGATTTTAGTAGTTTTGCCATAGTGTTTAAACTTAGTTAAAATTCAGTTTAAATTGACCAATATGGATTCACTATGTAAATGTGGGTTTTTACACATCCTTCTTCTCTTTTGGTTTTATTTTCATGGTATGATGTCTTAATTAGATTATTAGACCTATAATGGGTCAATTCGTATACTATTTACACCCACTTCAATTAAAAATAAAAACAAAAAACTTTGCTCCCAACATTTAAATAAAAAAATTGCGAATTAGATATTTGTTTAAAATAATAATATAGATTATGCATATTCATCGTCGTTGTCAGAGCCTTGTTCCAACTTGGCTGGGTCACTTACATCACTTGTCTCGCCATTCCAATCTATTTTAGGTTAATTTCTTTAACACCTTGCACTTCGTTAACTCTATTTTTATGCAATGTGTTCTTCTATGAGTAGATTGCATATTCTTTAGAAGGAATCTGACACATGAGACTCATTCAAATGACTATCTATCAATCAATTAGAAAAGGATAGATAAAAATGTATCCTTATGGACAAGGGGAAGCCAAAAAACATTAGCAGTTGCAGATTATCCAAGCCTTTGATTTAGTAGCATTAAAGTTTAATATCTTGATTGTATAAAAAAAAAATTTAGATTCAATCCAATCATGAGTGAAAGTTCAATGAATATAAAACCAGGCCTTATGCTAGATCATGGGATGACAATGTTATCAAAGGGGCTGCATTGATCAAAGGTAAGCATAAGGAGGATCCATTGAGTTCAACTCCACGTGCAATCTCCTCTTGGGTGAATATTTTTCCTATTCTTACTACTTTCAATCATATCCTCATCCACCTATTCCTTTTCTTTAAGGGGCCATCAATTTCTACGGTGAAACTTTTCTTCACATGTAAGAATTGGGAAAAAAAAATCAACTCAAGCATATCAGTGAAGACTTAATTTTAGACAACACAAAATTATGAAAGTATGTCATCTTCTCTGCTCTTCATCTTGCCTGGTTAAATAAGGGGTTTTGACCGTATGCTCACCTTGCAGTCTAAAATACCATCACTTCACCGAACAAAAAAATTATCTGTAGCTGTACTTTGCTCAGTTAGTGTAAGGGTGTTTTCGGGCCAAGACAGCCCGAGCCCAACCCAATTTGGCCTGGGCTTGGGTGTATAATCTGGGCCCATTTAGTAATTGGGCCGGTATTGGATTATGCAACAGAAAGCAGAAGCAATAAGTGCTTGTAATTTAGTGTATTTTATCAAAAAATCGGCAGAAAGCTTGGTTCGGCCTGGCCCAGTCCGTCCAATTGATTAAATGGGCAGTGTTGGGCTTGATTTTTATGGCCTGTGTTGGGTTTGGGCCTGCCCGGGCCTATGTTTCTACCGTCAGGTTGGGCTTGGATATGCCTTAGTCCGATCAAACCCGGCCCATGAACACCATGTAAAAATACTAAAATGCCCAAATTATTGGGGTATCTTAGAACTTCATGAAATTATGTGATATTGCAAAACCACTTTGCAATCTTGTGATTGATCATATAATATTAGCCAATGACTGGTCCAAATAAATTGGCTGGAGCTTAGAACACTTAGGGAATAGACCATAATTATGGCCTAGGTAAGTATATAATATCATATGATTAACCATAAGTTTCGGAATCAAACTTCCACATCCTACCGTTGGAGCCATCTCAAATCACGTGTAACTAATGAATGCTGAAGCATAAAGCTATGTCAAATAATATTATAAAAAGCATTAAGAAACGCACAAGATCACATGATGATGAAAAACTATTCATGTAAAGTTTTCAAATGGGATCATTCAATTAGACAAATTAGGCCCAGCCACCTCAAATGTGTCTCTTGTGATGTAGGGACTCCCATGTGTTGCTAGGTGTGGGTGGTTTTGCCATTTAATGATGAGAAATGATTTAGAATACTAGGGGTTTGGAAACGAATTGGGGTTTCCCATTTGGGGCCCTTGAGCCTGTGTTTGATGTCCTAACATGGGCTTTTCAATTGTAAAAGGGGTTGGACCTCAAGGAAGGTGAGTCCAGCCCAAGTGCAGCTCATAGTTTCAAAAAAAGGATTTGAAACTTTGGCATCTGGTGTTTGGCATTTCCTTTAAAACTTTGGCATCATAATTAGTCTCTGACACTTATTTCTACCATACATTTAAATGCATAAGCTGATCAGGACCATCGATCTGGTTCATGATCAGGAGAGTGGGCCATAACATCAGAGTAATCAAACGTTAAAAATGAAGCTACAAATATGGACTTCTGTCAAGTAGTTAAATAATTGTAAGGAATGATGACACCCGATGCTTGAAGCCCACAAGCAAAGGTTGGAAATTGGCAGAGAACGTAACAGTCAGCAGCGAAGGCAACAATCGGCCAAGACAAGTCATGGAGTGTTTTCTTTAGGACGAGTTCTACCCCTTGTATTGGTGCTCAACGCAACTACCTCATAGCTTTGTTCAAAGCAATCAGATTTCTTGTCTAAATTAGAGACTCAAGGGAAGAAGAAGATCGAATACCGGTATTGATAAGGAGCAGAAAGATCCCCTTTTATTTAGGGGACTTCCATTCCGGAAGTATTGGCGATGTCCGCCTAGCCCCAAGAAATTCAATCCAGTAATATATGTAAGTCGTTATAATTGGGTCACTTTGGTGACTACTAAGTTCGTAAAAGCTATAGCTTCGGATTTTTAAGTACTAGTTTTGAATAACATAATAGCTTGATCAAATTACAAACAATTCTATGGAATTTCATGACTCACATAAAAACAGTAGAAGAATAACAAAAGATTGAACAAGGAGCTAACTATATCAAAATATGGCCATGGTGAATGTAATTTCTCATGGGGGTCATTTGTTTTCCCTCATTTATTTATATATATATATATAAATTATTCACATGCATCATATTTATTTGCAGTGTTTTACCCATGTGGCACATAAATTCTGTGTCAATAAGGCCATTTGCACACTAAGATTTTCATGCCTGCATGGGTGTGAAAGTTATTCACACCCCTTCTTCAAAATGATGCCAGTATAGTCTCAACAAAATGATTTTTTTTGTGGGGCCCATCAAAGACCTTTAATTTTTTAATTCTTGTAGGCCCCTTATTTCTAATCCAAGTCATTCAATTTATTTATTACTTAACTAACAAATTTCAAGATCTTGAAACTAATTATCTTAAATACTCATTGATATTGAGTAATTTCTTTAAAAAGTAAAAATAAATAAATAAATCTAACTGTTGCACTTTTGTGGATCCCCAATTCATGATCTGAACTATTTGAGTTCTTATATTTATAGTAAATATTGCGAGTCATAATTTCATATCTTGTGAGAAATTTGAGAAAAAATATAGATTATAAAGTCTAAATACATTTAAAATTGTTGGATATACTCATTTTATTCATTTGAAAATGGTGATTTTGACAAACATAGGAATATGTATTTTACATATATAATATTTGCATATGCAATATTTACATATAGGCTATTTACATATGTAAAACCCATTTTCAAAAAATAACAAGAGTACGGGTTATTCTCTAAAGAACCTGAAATATAATATTTATGTTCGAGAGCTTATGTTTGTCAAGAATTATCTCTCTCCTAAAGGCCCTTTAACTTCCTCGTAAATGGCATTTAGATTTGTAACTAGAATTTTAATGAGATCTTTAAAACTTAAAAAAAAAAAAAAAAAAAAAACTGAATAAACCATTAATGGAAATCAATGGTCATAAAGACCAATAACAGCAATTTAGTACCAAAAGTCCTACATTATAACAATTAACGACCCTAAAAAAAGTAGACTTCATAGTATAAAACCACCACCCCACACCTGCCCCTTGGAAATGCAACAACAACAACAGGAAGAACGACCCCAGGAATGAAGACCACAACCACCTAACGTAAGCCCAAAGGAAGATGATAACAAGTCATGCATCTCCATCCAATTTCTCTCTATATATGAACAAAACCCAAACAACTCACCTTTCCATCCTATGTACTCCATCCATAAAGCCCCAAACAAATAATTCACAGCACAAACCTTGGACATACTACCTCTCTAGTCATCTTAATGGCTTCATCATCTTCCCTGTTCCTAATGACTCTAACCATATTCATTACCTTAATCAACCCTGCCTATGGCACCATTAAGCGCACCAATATGATCCAACAGTTTGTCGATGGGCACAACCGTGCTCGGCGAGCAGTCGGGGTGCCACCGCTCAAGTGGGAGCCAATGCTGGCCAGGTATGCTCGCGTGTATTCGAATGAGCGGCGTGGGGACTGTGCACTGAAGCACTCGCCGGGATATGGCTTTGGGGAGAACATCTTTATGGGGGAAGGGCACCGGTGGACGGCGAAGGATGCAGTGGACGGATGGGTGGCTGAGAAGCAGTTTTATCACTACAACAATAACTCTTGCTCTGGCGGCGAATGCTTGCACTACACCCAGATCATCTGGCGCGCAACTAAGCTTGTAGGTTGTGCCAAGATCCACTGCGATAGCGGCGACATCTTCATCGCTTGCGAGTACTACCCGCCGGGGAATTATGTTGGAGATAGGCCTTACTAGACGTTGATAGCGACACGGTCTGGAAAAAAATTGTTCTCATTTTATGTCAATGAAAATCAATAAGCTGAATTTACATTGATGAAATAAGACTAAAATGATGAGGATGATGAGAGTTTGTTGGACTTAACCAAATATAAACTCCAGCAATGTGAACTCTTCTAACTGAATCTGAATTGATTGAGTACTCGATCTGTCAGACTCGGTTGATCCACTCAATGACTCTCAAAGTCAAGTAATCACGTTTTTAAGCACTAACTCTGCATAATCTTTTGGTCCTAATCAAGCCCACGGGGCTCAAAGTTAAGTTGGGGCCCAGTCCATCCACAAAATATTATGCCCTTTATTTTTAGTGCGATGGGCTTGAGGATCTTTCTGGGTTAGAAGCACACACACACTTGCGTCTTACTTGTTTACACACCTATTCAAGGATTTGGCCAAGAATAGACCGAAATTGAAAAATATATATTTCATGTAGCTAATCCAGCATGGTCGGGCCAAGGTGACATTCACAGAGCCTTTTGGGGCATTTGGCAGAGAAAGTGAGCAGAAAGGGTAGATTGGAATTTCAATTCTCTTACTTATCGCGAGCATAAGTAAGAGAATTGCACTTGTTGGGCTTCAAAGGAGAAATGCACATTTATCCATGGATGTCGATCATCACCATCTACGGGTCTAGTAGCATTTGCTGCTGGGCAAGCCGAGCCATCCCAACCCACATTTTGGGCTTGATTAAGTGTGAAACCTTTGCACTTTTGTGGAAACCTTTACAATGGACGGTGACTCATCGGAACCCCATGTAATTTGGGGCTGTTTGGGGGCTTTATTGATGGAGTTGAGTGGAGTAAAGATTATTTTGAAAAAAGAATAAAATATAATTGAGCTATGATTGTATTTTGTTTTTAGTTATTTATTATGAAATTTTTTTAACTTTTTGTCTTGATTGTAGAGTTTTTTTTTGTTTTTTAGTGAATAAATGATTTTTGACTTTTTTTAAAAAAATATGGTGGGAAATTTGAATTAAAATGCTTTTGATGGGATTTTTTTTATAAATGATTTGACTAGGAAAGTAATTGAGGTTTCCAGAGTGATAATCCATATTCCATATCTTGTTATTTCAGGTAATAGATTAAATGAGCGTTTTAATTGAAAGCCACAGTTTTTTTTTTTTTTGTAAGGCAACAAGAAATTCGGATTCAGGCCAAATGACATTAATTAGTAGAGATTCCACTGTGTTGCTAAATGTGGTTAGTGGGCCTGAAGTTGGGTTTCAAGTTGACTTTTGGGCTCATCTTAGATGTGGCTGATGTATCAATTGAGTTGAACAGTCCAACTCAATTAACAAATTAAAAGAGTCAACTCAAACCCAAAATTAATCAGGTTGCAATGAGTCAAGTTGGGTTCGGATCAAGTTGGTAAATTGAATAACACGTAATCAATTCATGACTCAATTCATTTGTTGGGCTGGACTTGTAATTGTCAACTTTAGCTAATCTAACTCGAAAGTGAAAAGGGTCAGTGACCCAAACATGTTCAAGTTGGGTGGATAGGTTAAAATATGATTGGAGTGAAAAAAAAAAAAAAGAATTGAGTGGATGGGGTCAGTGACCCTAAACCCTAAGCTAATCCACTAATCACCCTATTAATTCTTAATCGACACCCTGGGTAGGGGGTGTCACTGTCCAACATAGCAGGAAAAAAAAAAAAGGAGAAGAAGAATGACTTGTAATATACTTTTTGGTAGATGACCAGTCTCCATAATTTATAGCATTCAATGTCGCCTGCTAACACTGAGCCCAAGAAATCCACTTCCTTGTTAGAAAACGCACAAACAACTATATTTTTGGGCCTTTTTCTTTTTCGGAATTCAAGGAGTTCCTGCATTTTGGGGGTAAACCTGAATTCTCGAACGCTCCCTTAGGGCCCGTTTGGTTGCAGGAATTTGGAGAATTCATGTATAGTGGAATTTGGAGAATTTGGAATGCTGGAATTCAAAATGCTGCTAAATTCAACATGAATTCTAATTTTCCATTTGATTCATTCAGGAATTCCAGCCTGAGAATTCAATATACCCTGAATTCCTGAAATTCTCTGTTTGGTAATTTACAAGGATTTATGAAAAGAAAAAAAAAATGATATAAGAGGAAATCAGAAGTGTTTTTTTTTTTTCCTGTTAATGTGTTGGAATATCAGAATTGTTTTTAATGGTATATAGCTGCATGTCTTTGTGTGAACACCTAACCCCTCTGCCTTAGGGCCTGTTTGATGACCAAGCATTTCTGACTTAGGGCCTGCCTGTTTCATAAATTCCAAATGCTCGATAAGCCCATAGCATTCCAAATGCTTGCTTTTTGTCTTTCCAAATGCCAGGATTTCTACTTTTCAGAATTCCAGTCCAACCAAACACAACATTTCTGTCAGAAAATACAGAAATACCCGACTACCTGAATACCAGTCAGAAATGCTTGGTCATCAAACAGGCCCTAAGTCAGAAATGCTTGGTCATCAAACAAGCTCTAAGGCATAGGGGTTAGGCGTTCACACAAAGACATGCAGCTATATACCATTAAAAACAATTCTGATTTTCCAACACATTAACAAAAAAAAAAAAAAAAAAACACTTCTGATTTCCTCATATATCTTTTTTTTTCTTTTCATAAATCCTTGTAAATTACCAAATAGAGAATTTCAGGAATTCAGGGTATATTGAATTCTCAGGCTTGAATTCCTAAATGAATCAAAAGGAGAATTAGAATTCAGGATGAATTTAGCAGCATTTTGAATTCCAGCATTCCAAATTCTCCAAATTCCACCAGACATGAATTCTCCAAATTCCTGCAACCAAACGGGCTCTTACTAGACTTGAGCACTAAAGAATTCCACCAAAATACAAAATGGGTGGAATTCCTAAATTCCCAAAGGTTATTTGGGATGTTTCATGTGACTGAAATTTTGAAATGCTTGGCAAAAAACATGGGATTTGTATATGCTAGGGGACATGATGCCTCCAACATCTAAAATTCCTATTAAGAATTATAGGAATTATAGTAAAGAAACAGGCCCTTAGCTAACTACCTTAAATATTATCATATTTTCTTCTTATTTATGTCATCTATAGTATTTTTCCACTCATACAATCTAGGGAAAAAGATTTCGTACATATAGCATTAAAAAAAAAAAAAAAAAAAACGAGTCTAACTCCTCTATGGTGCCTTTCACTCTGTTGAATTCTTTCTTTCTTTTTTTTTTTTTTTTTGGTGTGTGTGTGTTTGGTGTGGGGAATCATGGGAAAGAAGCCTAGCTACTTTAGCAAGAGGAGAAGTAATATTCAGGTAGGTTTTTTCCCATGACACATTTGTGTAGTAACAAATCTGATGAAAAAGATTGGATTTTGTGTGGTGGGGGGGGGGGGGGGGGGGGGGGGTGGGGGTGTGGACCACGGCCCGAATCATGGGAAAGAAGACTGCTTTAGCAAGAGGAGAAGCACTAATCAGGTAGGTTGGTTTTTTTTTTTTTTGGGGTGGGGGGGGGGGGGGGGGGGGGGGGGGGTGGTGTTAAGAAGGCTGGTTTAGCAAAGCGCTAATCAAGTAGTTTCTTTTTTCCCATGACACGTTTGTGTAGTTACAAATCCAATGAAAAGGATCGGATTTCCATTTTAGTTTTATACACCTCTCTTTTTTTGGATTGTTTGGTGCAATGGGATTCTTCATGGAAAACCTAGTTCTTTAGGTAACTTTTTTTGGGTTTTTTTTTTTGGGGGGGTGTGGGGGGTGGGGGGAACCTAACCCGAATAATGGGAAAGAAGGCTGGTTTAGCAAGGGGAAAAGCGCTAATCAAGTAGTTTCTTTTTTCCCATGACACGTTTGTGTAGTAATAAATCCAATGAAAAGGATCGGATTTCCATTTTAGTTTTCTACACCTTTCTTTTTTTGGATTGTTTGGTGCAATGGGATTCTTCGTGGAAAACCTAGTTCTTTAGGTAACTTTCGTTACGAGAGAGGAAAGTGGAGTTCGATCCACCCCACTAGACTTTGTAGACTACTTAAATTGAAGGAGTAGAGCTTTATAGTAAGTCCCACTCATCGAAAATACAAGTTGCTCAAAATAATTACTTTCATTATATAAGATTTCTCCAAACTTTACTCCAATATAAGCTAAACCATCATAAAAATAACCATACAATGCATAACATGACTAACAATATGATTAATAACATATAGAATTTTTTTTTTTTTTATAACGCAGGGTTTTAGTCCTTTGGGACTGAATAATCCATACGGGCCCAGGAGAGTAAGCCGGGTAAAATTCTCCTGTGGCCCTAGTGTGGTAGTACAGTGTCAAACTCACAACTTCCGGATGCAAACCGTGGTTTTAGGCTACTTGAGCTACCCCTCGGGGTTAATAACATATAGATTTAGTTAATCACATTTTTCATTATATGATTAATCTTCCAATGAGGTTAACTCCAACTGTAGTAAAATCTCAAAACACCCCGTACTCTTTAAATAAGCCAAGGGCATTCATTTTGATCAATCAACAGCTCGTAATCATCAACTTGGTCAAATAACCAAAGATTATCAATCAATCCAAATTATTTTACATAGTAAATAAATAAATTCCCCAAAGATAATCAACTTAGGTCAGCCCATCCCCTTCAAACCGACACGTGTCCACTTGAAAACCCAAATTCAAATTCGTTTCCCGCTCTCCACCAATTTTGAAAAGCTACAGACCGAAAATGAAAATGCACTTTTCTATCTCACGCGCCTTTTCATCTCCTCTCCTCTGTCTCTTCGTTTCCTTCTTTTGATCTTTCCCTCTTCGCAATCTCCTCACACTCTATTCCTCAATCTCCGCTCGGAAATGGCGAAGGATAAGCAGGAGAAGAGGAAGCTTACTGCAGCAGCAGAGAAGAAAAAGAACCTGCCGGAATCTTCTAAGAAGCAGAAGAAATCGCCGGCAGCGGAGCCCGGTGGCTGCTTCTTTGTCGGAGAGCCTGTTCCGGCTGTGACTGCGAGGAAAAGATGGCCGGAAAGATATGAAAATCAGGTCTGGGTCTCTGTCATTAGCTATGTCATTTGCTATGTTGTTCTTTCTTAAGATTTTATTGGGAATGGTGTTTCTTGTATTGTGCAGAAGGGTGGGAAGAATGGGTCTTCAGCTGGAAAATGGTAAGGGATTTGACGATTGTGTTTGCTTAGAAAATCTATTGGTGTTTTTATCTTTGTTTTTTGATTGATGCAGTGATGAAGAGGAAGAGATTCTGCAGGCAAGATGCCATTACTCCCAAGCACAAGTAGATGATGTTGTATACAATTTAAATGACGATGCCTACATCAAGGTGAGTTTTCTGGAAAAACAGTACCCTTTTTTTTTTTTTTTTAAGTTAAAAGATTGTTTTTTTTTTTTTTTTTTTTTTTTCTTCTGTACAATGAATGGGAGCACAAGCACATTGTTGAGATGGTTCACTAGCAGAAAGCCCTGTGCGATGCGCGGTTTAATCCTACTAATTTAATATAAATGTTGATTTCACTGAATGAAATGTATTTCTTCTATCACAAATCATTGTTTGAACTTCTAGCAAGTTTGTATGCTTTAATCATGAGATTGGTATCTGTCGGATTAGGGAATCTGAACTTGGAGACCCCCTTTAGGGTGCTATTGCAATTGGGTACTAACCCAACTTAAAACAAATATAGTTGTGCATCCAGATTACCCCAATCATTGTTTAAGCGTCTAGCAAGTTTGCATATATAATTGAATAATGACATTGGTATTTGTCGGATTTGGGAATGTGTGCTCTGAGACCCTCTTTTGGGTGCTAACCTGTTATTTCATTCTAATGTATACAGTGCCCACATGTAGATTTGTTTAAGTATTTACTCAAATAAGTATAGTGCACCAGAAAGCATAAATGTTTATGACTTGTAAAGACCATAATCATAATAGAAAAAAATATACGTACCTTGAGACACGAGACCTACCTGTGGGTTTAGAGAAGATAAGAGAGTGGGAGAAAAAATGAGATAATGAGGGGGTAGAAGAAGTGACAGAGATAGGGGCAGAGGGGAGAAATGAAGGTGGATTTGGTGTTGATGAGGAACTTGATTGGTGGAGGAAATGCGTTAATGAGATATGGAAAGGCAGATGCGTTTTCAGCGAAAAATCAGGGACTAGGGGCCCATTTAATATATGGGCTGGGCTCCGATAAAGTAGTAGAAAGCCCTAGCCCCGGCCCGAGTGAGAAGCAATATTTAAGTAATATATTTTTTTTCTTCTTTTGTTGGAAGGGAGGATATGAACACACATTCTGTCAAACACAAACATCCCAAGTAGGTGAGCTTCAAGTTGGGCCAGCAAACATCTCCCCTTTTCTTTGTAAAATATAATACATCCGGGCTCAGGCTTCACCCATTCTAGGTGATCTGGGCTCTGGTCATGTACTTATGTCCCAATTTAGGCTTGGCCCAGGCTGGGGCCTGTTGTTTAAAATCAGGGCCAGGCCTGGATATTGCTCAGCCTGGCCAGCAAGGACCATGAACATCCCTGGGTGATTTTCAAAGCATAAGCCACAAATGCTTTAAAAAAAACATGTGGTTTTAATTAATCAATAACCTCTAGTGAGACTCCATATTTGTTGAGCATGTTGCCATCCATGCCTTTATACCACATGAACAAATTGTCATTTTGTGTAACCATTCTCCTAATACTAATGTCCTTTCTAATTATATTTGCTTTTGGAATTTGAGGGTGTTAATTGTTTTTGCCTTCTTTTCCTTTCTTGTTGGATTCTGTTCTTATGACCAACGCTTCCCAAACCTTTGCTAATATATCACCGGCAATAGCTATTTTTAGCATTAACTAATAGCTCATCTGTCTTTTAGATAGTCTTCCTCAGTTAGAATGGTTGCTTCTCGCACTCATTGTGTAGGCAATTCTTAGTGAAGATGTTTGGTACTTCAGTACATGCCAATTATGAGAGTATTCCATGTCTTAAGATCAACCAATGCTTGCTGACACCATTCTTGAGTTTGTTAAGGTGCTGTTTGATTAGTAGTAGTACGATGAAGACATGACCAAGTAGCACAGTTGGAAGGTGCACATGGTTCGAACCATGAGGTTGCTGCTTTTTGTCAAGTCAGCCATTAGAAAACAAAAAAAACTAACAGGGTAAGAAATGAATTTATGCTGTGTGCAGAAATGGGAGACTGTACCGGCTGTACATGAAAGGATGTGGGCTGCCTATGGGGTGGGCATAAGATAAAAGGACTACGATACATTGCGACCAAATTCGGCAGATTTAGGCTCAGTTTTGTGACTAGTTTGGGCAGTTAATGTTCTATTCATTAGGTTTGCATCTTGGGATGATTTAGGCTTATTTGGCTAGTATATGGCATTGAAATTGGTGAGAATTCGGGGCTTTTTAACTTGCTGGAACCTCAGTGCAAGATCCTGCATGGGCTAATGATTTAATATGGATCAATTTTAATGGAATTGTTTCTATTGTTTAGGGTTTATTTAATAGGGGTTTAGTGTGAAATTAGCATTAGAGGAATGGATTGAAGGTTTTGAACTATGATGCCCAGATAAGGCATGGTTATGGCAGGGACATGCTATAGACACGGTAAGGACACAGATTTTACACATAAAAAGTGAAGTATTGGATACGATACTACATGATACGCTACCCATTATGAAGTATCTGTGCAACATAGGTTAAGGAGATTGGTGACTTATTGTGGACGATAAATAGTTTTGCGCAATCTACTTGAGCAGGTTGGAACAATATAGTATGGTTTTTCTTGTTGAGTTCTGATCATATGTGGTGCTTAAAGTTTTAGTTTTATTTTCAAATGCATACAAGTTGTTAATTAAATTGGAGTTTAATTTGCTGATTGTTGGATTAGACTTTAGGCTTGTGCCGACTAGATCTTAAATAAGAGCAAAAGCACTGCGAACGAGGAAATGTTTTTCTGATGGCCTACATCTGACCTCAACTCTTAAAATGGGTGATGTGATTACATTGGTCCGTCATGGCCCTTGTCCAGTTCCTCCAAAGTCTGCATCACTAATCGTAGGAGCTATGAATCATAGGATTTTTTATGTAAATGTAGAAGTAAGTAATTGATCATTGTTTTCACACTTCAAAATTGAAAATATTATTGCCAAGTCCAATTTGGCAATTGTTCTTATCTATCATCTGTTTTATTCAGGGAGAAGAAGGAATGCCTGATTACATTGGTAGGATCGTGGAACTCTTCAAAGCTACAAACAGTAAATTTTACTTCACGGCACAATGGTTTTTTAAAGCAGAAGATACGGTAAGATACATTGTTGTCTTTACCTTTTATTATTATCATTATTATTGTTATCGTTATTGTTAATATTATTCTTTTTATTGCCTAATGATTTTTCATGATGTGTTGTTTTCAGGTTATTAAAGATCAATCTAGTTTTCATGATCCAAGACGTGTTTTCCTATCAAATCTCACTAATGTCAACTTACTGGACTGTATTGTGTCTAAGATTACGATTGAACGAGTTTCTCCAAATGTATGTTGTTTTTTTTGTTGACTTCTTACCATGCCAAATCTTACTCAGCACATGCATTTTTAGTTTAGAGAAACCATCATTGAAGCACGTCTCTGTATCATTATTTTTTTAATAGTTTTTATTTCAATATCTTGTTAGGTGGATCTAGATAGAAAGGAGATGACAATCCCAAGATGTGACTTCTACTATGATATGTCGTACTCCCCTGAATATTCTACTTTCGCAAACTTGCCAACTGGTAATGCTTTATTTTCTTCTTTTCTTAATCTCTCTCACACACACACAGACACACACACAATGCGAGTAACCTTAAGTATTTTTTTTTTAAAATCATAAAATCTCTTAATATGAGTTTGTACAATAGGAAGGCAAAACATCCATTGAATGCCATAGTCCTTTTTTACTATCAACCAAAACAAGATTCTTCATCTTCATCTGCAGTTTCATGCCCAAAATCATGCAAAAACTACAATTTGGATGCATGGCCAAGTCTTTTTAGATTAGTTTTGGGCTCCATCCATAATGTTTTCAGCCAGGGGAATAATTGTTAGAATCCTAGGATTCATATCTCAAATCCTACAATTCATATAAACTCTTAAGGAAAACGTTTGATAATTATGCAACGAATCTCGTCTATGGGTGAATATTAGAATTTTCGTGAATCGTATGACTTGATATGTTGTTGTATTGAATCTTATTGTTTGTTAGCCCCAAGTGTAGGGTGCAAATGTAGTAATAATCTGGTAAATTTAGGTCGATCCACAGGATGCAATGCTTTTTAAGAAACTTTCCAACTTCGACCTATCCTAAATAAACACTAAATCTGGCCTAAATGGAAACTAATTAAATTCCAAGAAAATTCCTAAAAACTGAAAATTAACAATTACAACTTTCCAAATAAAAAATAAACCTAAACTAAGTAAATAGACCTAGTTTATTCAAGCCTATTCTAACTATAACCTGCAAAAGCAACAAACTCATCAAAACAACCAATTTAATATAAGATAAATCAAAACAAAACTTCCTAAAACAAATTACAATTTAAATATGATTGATTTATGAGATCCTACATGAAAAAAATGCAATTCTAAACAAATTCCTAAAAATCTGATGCATGCTGAAAAATTTTAAGCAACGAAATTATTGCCTGGGCTCAAATTTGCTGGATTGTACGACTAGCCTAAGATGATATTAACCTAAATCTAATGACTGGGATCAATACTCTGATGATGCATGAACACAACAGAAAAAGAGGAATCTAAAAAGGACTTAAAAAGAAAAAGATATGATCACCTAAAAATGCCTAGTTGAACTGTTTTGTGCTGGAAATCTGATTGTAGGCTGTTCGACAACCGCTGTTTAGGCTGCTGTTTACCCCACTTCCGAAGCTTATTTTTCTCTGAAACTCTGGGGTTTTAAAGACTTGTTTCCAAATATTAATTATGCAAAGTTTTGTTGGAATCTAAGCTTGTTTACCTAATTTTCAAACCACGCACTTTTGAGAGAAAAAAAGCCTAAAACTGCTGCTGTAACTATGCTGTCTTTTTTCACTATTCATGAATAAGGTCCGAATTTAACCTTTCCAATCAGTCAATAATCTTCAGTTTCCAGCAACCAAACACAAGTTTAAATGAAATTCCTAAACCTAATGCATGCAGTGGGTACTTTCCAACCATAGACTATGCAATGACATAAATAGAAAGTTTATACTAAACCAAAGAAGATGCAGTTCTAAACTTCTAAATCAAAAAAAATATCGGCATAAACATTCAAGTAAATAGCTAAAAATAAAAATAAGAATGGTGAAAAAAAATAAAGTGGGAAATTATGCCCCCAAGATCTAGAAACTTGACATAGGTCTAAGCATTGAAAATACGGGTCGTGTTGTTCATCTCCTCTCTTCTCAGAGTATGAAAAGATGCAAGTGACCTTAGAACGATTTCTCTCGACTCTAATTCGCCTCTTTTATTTTCAACCCCTAGATATAAGCATATGATGTATTGTCTCCAATCATGACACATCAAGGATACTAGACAAGGAAAACATAAATCACTTACTCTAAGAAGAACTTGAGCACGCAGAATCAATCAAAGTTGTGTCTTATTCCTTGATCTTGAAGTACAAAAGATTAATGTTCTTCTCTCCTTTTGATTCTCTCAACATGGGCTCACAACCTCTGTCTAAAAGAATTAGAAGAAAGAAGAAGAAAAAAGGGACTTAGAGAGAGAAAGGAGTGGAGTGGAATGGAATGGAGAGAGAGAGAGAGCCTCCAAAGTGATCCCCCAAGGTGATGCGGCTCCAGCACCTCTTCATGGGATGATTTTATTATGTGTGGTGCCTCCTCTTTTGCTAAGAATCTCCTCTCTTTTGGGGGCTTGCTTCCTAATGTGTAGAGATCTCTTGCTTAGGCCTCATGCTAGGCTTCACACTTGGAAAGAATTTGACTTTGTGAGGATTTGTTGCTAATTGCAATTTCTTGGAGAACAATCACTCCTTGTGGCATTCTAAAATATCTCTAAAAAATTACAAGTGGTGTGGATGAAAGAAACTTTCCAAATATTGAGATTTTTTGCAATTCCCGCCTAAAACTGTAGCAGACAACTTTCTGAGGTCATATCTCCCTCAATATAGCTCTGATTTATGCAATCTTGGGCTCCAAGGACATCTACTCGAAAAGAGCTTTCCAACAGTGGCTAGATTGCGCCGATCTGACACTCGGTTTGAGAATTATGGCCACTTTAAGTTGCTGCCCCTGAAAAATACTGGAATAATTTTGCACAAATGGAAGCTTCTGTGTTAGCATGCAATGGGGTGTGTGGGACCCATGTTAGATGTCCAAGGCATGCTTGGACTCTTTCCTTGCTTGCTTATTTGACTCTCCTTTGCCCTCTCTTCTCAAATTTCATCAATGTGGGTCCCATATTGAGTTTTCCTACAAATTGAAAGAAATAAATTTAACATTAATTAAGTGTAAGAAAATAAAAATGAATCATGCATGGGACCCTACATGGCTAATGATGCACCCAAATGACAAACTTTTCAAAAATAGCACATGGTGCAAGAAATAGTATGTATACTTTGATGAAACAAAATAGAAATTGATTTTGGGGTGAGAAATGAGATGAAAAACCTTAATTTCACAATAGTCATGCAATTCAGTGAATTTTGACCAATTCTGACCATTTTCCAAAAAAATATACCGTAATACAAGTAATCATGAAATTAAGTGTAATTCTATGCAATTAAACCTAATTAAGTCCACAAATTCTCATGAAATGATGACCTGATGACCTAATTTTATGGGCTTATCACTTATGATTTAAGCAATTTGTCTCAGCCGGAAAGGCCACAACTGCAAGATTTATATTATTTTTTATCAGCATCTCGAATGAAACCTCTTACAGATTTTTGCGATGTTGTAGAGATTGTAGTAATAATAAGGAACATGCATGTAACTAGTGTTTGATTGTTCATATGGGTTGAGTCTTTGACTTGCATTCATTTTCTTCGTGGGTTTTTTTTTTTTTTTTTAAACACTTTTTTAACTTAAGGAGATATGCTAACTGTCATGTAAGGTTAATGATTTTGATTTTCGCTCAATTTTTTGATTTTTTAAGGAGAATAAAAAACCTTGACAAGTACGTACTTTTCCTAGTAATGTTCATAGCTAACATGTTAACTATTCACACATAATCAATTACAACGTATGAAAATATGTCAATGATGTTCTTCATATAATTATATCCTACTGTTTTTTGTCATTGGATTTATGCCGATATAGCTGGAAAATAGATGGATTATAAATAACTACCACTTTTTTCCCTTTTTAAAAATTATGTTTATCATTTTTATAAAAAAATGAAAAACCCTATCATTCATGTGAATCACAATTCATTTCATCCTCTTGAGGAAGTTATATTATGATTTCGATATTCAAGCCAATGCCAAGAGGGACAACCAGTCCCTGTCTAAATTAGAGTAGAAAGAATCTAGAACCTGCAATGGTTGATATTGATTAGTTTCCGTCACTTTCTGGTCCCCATTTGCACCCCATGCAAGAATATAATTAGCTGCCATTTCACTCTTCTGCTAGCACAACACTAAGACGATTGTAATTGAGTAGACAATGGAGATCTATGCTCAAACTCCAATATTCTATTTCTTATGATTTGAGACTAACTCTCCATTCCACTAATATGCATGTAGGGCTGTCAATCATGTCGTGTTGACGAATTCGGGTTGCGGGTTAATGAATTGGTGTTAGAATTACCAAAACTTGTACACGACCCGTTATATAAATGGGTCCAAAAATCATTCACGACCCGTTTATTTAACAGGTTAAACGACACAACCTGCCAACCCGTCAAATAATTTTGTTGATTTTGGACCATGTCAATTAACACCCACTCTTTTGCTAATGAAAGGAGAGTGAAGGAGTTAGAAAATGATCTTTATATATAGGTTTTAGGGTTTCACTTCAACCTTTTCACGCTTATTAAAATACCCTTCATGCATTTTATAATTTATGTCATTTATCATTTGGTGGATTGTATCGGGTTTTTAATGGGTTACCGGTTTTATTCGTTAACGACTCACTAATTTAATGGGTCTGACCTATTAACAAGACAAACCTGTTAAGAGTTCACCAGAACTAGTTAATAATGTGTGAGTTCGTGTTGTGTGGCATTTTGACAACCATATATGCATGTTATCATTGGTCGATCCATCAAATTTGTGCTTGACCACCCTATGCATTTGAGATATTAACGTTTCGTTTTCATCAATAAAAAAAAATTCATAGTCAGTGTTTCAAAATTGTTTTGAGGCTCATGTCTCGAAGCTCCTAGTCAGTGGCGTTTGCTGCTTATTCCTTGAAGCTCAACTTTAGACAAATCGTTCCAAAAATGCCTTGTGCCTTAAGTTTGATGTTCTTAGTGTCATCAGAGACCTAAGCCATGATGTCTCCATTGCCAGTTCGTGTTATTGGCCAAAATTAATGTATTGATATTTTCAAAACATTGGCAAGTATAAACCAATATTTTGGGGGTGTTTCACCCTTGCCATTGAGATTGGTATTTATCAAACTTTCAGTTCAATAGTGGTTGATAGTGCTACATATCAATTGATATGTTTTGGTATCAGCCAATATTTTAAAGCATGCTTGGGCCTTTAGTTTGTTCTTACGGTCTTTTAAAATTTTCTTCAATAAGTTTTCTCGCCATGTCCACGGCTTATCCCTCCCTTATCCATGCCGTGTCTGGGCATCATAGGTTGCAGATATAGTTCACATTTTGTTGGTTTTTATTTAAAATTAGAGTGAGATTATTGTTTAGTAAATCACAATTAAATTATTAATGGGCATGAAATAATTAAAATGCAACTCTTTTCTATTCATTTCAATATGCTTTATATTTTATGTATTTTTTATTTGGAGGTGTAGCCATGGCCATGAGGCTAACCCATGCATTGTTGCTCATGCCTGATGCCTTGTATAATTGGAATTCTTCAAATTTTGCCTTAGCATTTGGAAACATTGCACCTTGGTTGGAATTTACTTAATCTTCATTGGGTTATTGCAAAACTGGGCTGGGACAATATTATATATGGACTAGCCTTGAAGAAATGTAATTGTCCCTCATTCCCAACTTTCCACAAATTCTGTCTTTATACGGCAATAACTCTAGAATCTATGCACTTCCTATTCCAGAATAGGGATAACAAGGTGCAATTGTTGTCGAATATGTTGCCAGTTGAGCTTTTGTGCAACTCTACTAGGGTGCAAGAACTTTTTGGAATTCCCACTTTTTAATTGTGTTTTTGTCCAAACTGAACATGCTAAGGTGCGAGAGCTATAGAGGATTTCCACTTCTGTAGTGATCTGAGTTGTGCGCTTGAGCTGCAGAGTGGGTGTTTCTATGGTCGGCTGGCTATGATCACTTAAGGGAAAACCTTTTGTTACTTGGGCTAGCTAGAAGCACTTGAAGGGAAATTTCTTTTGGGCGAATCAGTGTATTCTCCCTTTATTACAATAGGGTGCATTTTGTTCCTACGTTTGAGTAACTTAAGTGTTTGTTTCCTGTATTTAAGTATTTTCATTCATATTAAACTTTGATTCTTGCAATTAATGCTATTGATGGAAGTTCTTTGTGTAATAGATAATTCAAGGGCCAGTAGTGAGACAACTTCAACTATTTCTAGTGAGCTTGTTACTGATGGCTCTGAAGATTCTTCCTCTGATCGTGGATCTGAAAAATCAGAGATGAAATTACTAGATCTATATTCTGGTTGTGGGGCGATGTCAACAGGCTTATGCCATGGGGCTAGCATTGCAGGGGTCAATCTTGTCACAGTAAGGCTCCCATTCTTGCCTATTCTCTCCTCAAGCTTTTGTTGTGTTTACATGTAATTTACTACTTACATTGGCATCTGTAGAGGTGGGCTGTGGATCTGAATGAATTTGCTTGTCAGAGCCTAAAAAAGAACCACCCCGAGACACAGGTATTTATCAAACTATCGGTTTGCTAATACTATTGTTGTTGCTTTTTAAAATGCTCTCAGATTATTGGCCTTATGAAATTTTAAATTGTTGCATCAATTATTTATATAGAGAGAATGTTCCAATGTCTGTCTTTTGTTTCTTGCTGTACTTAAAGTTTGATCTTTACTTCACTTCAATTTTTAACCCTAGATTCCACATTGTTATTCTTATGAGGAATTGACTTTCAGGTGAGAAACGAAAAGGCAGAGGATTTTTTGTTGTTAATAAAAGAATGGGAAAAGCTCTGCAAGCGTTTTTCTCTACTGGGCAGTGCAAAACTTCAATCAAGAAGCTCAAACGCAATCCTTGGTGAAGATGATGAGAGTGATGGGGTTCTTGAGGAGGAAGCAAAGACTCCAGAGGGTGAATTTGAAGTGGGGAGGCTAGTTGGTATTTGTTTTGGTGATCCGAATGAAATAGGTGTTCAGGGCTTAAAATTCAAGGTAATCTATTACCTTGCTGGTTAAATTCTGTTTGTTATTCTTATATATCTCTACACACACATGTGGGAAATATTATGGTCTGCATGGTCTTACAGTGCATACTGACGGCATTTAGCATAGGTTGAATCCAGAGTTCTAATTAAATTGAAACATTGAGAAAGGGGAGTAATGAGTGGTTTCATGTAGATATGTTGGTTTATCTCTCTCTCTCTCTCTCTCTCTCTCTCTCTCTCAATTTGGGTTGGTTGTCCTAATTTATTACAATCTGTTCTGATGTCCGTACCACTGCTGCTCTTGAGTTTTTGTGAATTTACTTCCAATTCCAATCAATAGCGTACCTTTCAATTGAGTTTGCATGCAATATCTAGGTTGATTGTCAAGGACTGGCTTAGCTTTAAATCAGAATTTTCTTTGGGATAGGTTTAGACCAGTAGAACAGTTGATTAGTCTGAGAGGTTTATCTTTGATACCATCTTGACACAGTTGTGTTTATAATTTCTCGTGCGACCGATGGATGAAAATCCTTTCTTGGTTTTTTTCCTTTTATGGGAACAACATCTATAATTCACCTCTATGGTGAAAAGGAACTCCAAACAATAATTATATTTCTCACTAGTCTAGATTGCTGCTAATTATCAGTACGGGTTATCTTTTATTCTGAAAGTGACATAAAATTTATAATATTTGAGCTTCATTGCTGTTATCTGCTTCCTTACTAATTAATGACGTGCATGTTGATTGGATTATGGCTTTTTATTTTTTACTTTTTTGATACCAAGAATCTTTGTAGCATCATACATCAATGAACCAAATAAGTAATTTGGATTCATAAGACTGGTGTATCCAAAGGAACTGTTCATTATATCGTGCACACAGCATGGGTGCTTTACTCTGTCTTTTTCAATTTGTTCTATTACAGTTTATTCTTTTTTTTTTTCTTTTTTTTTTCTGTAAATTAATTATTGCGGAGGAAAATTTGAGTACCTTGAAAAACATATTCAGTTCTTATCCTCATCCTTTAGAATTTGACAAAGGAGATAATTTTAGTTTTTATTTTTAACTTTATAAGCTAATAAGTCTATCACATATTCAAGTCTTTAGTCCTAGTTTTATCACATCAGTTCTTCTGTTAATCTTTTTGGTTATTTTAGGTTCGATGGAAAGGATACGGGCCAAGCGAAGACACCTGGGAACCAATCGAGGGCTTAAGGTATACTTCCATTTTTATTGTAATATATATATTCTAGTTATTAATAGAATTTTATTATACATGGGCTTATCCTCAATTTAGTCTGTAATTATTGTGTTTCTTTCCTATTGGACCATTAAAATAACAGTCTGTCCGATATTTAGTTCTTTCTCAGTTTGTATTAGAATTAAATCTGTCTGATTTATAATGCTTTCCCATTTTCTACATCTTCTGTAGAGATGCAATGATCAATATCCTTGTAGACTTTGTATTGTATCTTGAAATACTTGGTTGAAAGGTCTTACGTTTATGTCTGCGAGCTTGGACAATCGTAGGAAACGAGGAGGAGGTTACTAAAGGATGATGTGTGGATATGGCATCGATATGACATATCAAAACCATGCATACAATCTTTGTTTTGAAAATTGGAATCACATCGCAAATCATTCATACCCACGAGTAAAATCAAATTGTGAATCATACCACGAATAGTAGGATTTAAAAAAAAAAAAATCTAATCAAATGAAAAATATGTAATAACTTGAAAAGAAAAAGAAAAAAGTAGTTATTCATTATCCATCCAGGATCCCATTCATAACCGTATAAATACAATGACAATTAAGTGTTTCATACAATTATATTTAGAACATCATGATGTATATTACTATATAAAAAATGAAATGAGTAAATAGTTAAATAAGTTTATGGTATGAATATTTAGTTCTTTTTTCGTATCTCTAAATAAAAGTATTAAAGTTATAGTAAAAACCAAGCTTTCAATCTTACATTGTGGAAAGCCCTTAGGTTAAGAAAGAGTTCATGAAGTTAAAAATTCGGAAAAAAAATTAAAATATGAAAAGAAGTAGACTTAGACAAGACCCATACTTACTTTGAAATGCTGTAATCAAATGCATGGTTTTTTCCCATCTATAAAACCTCCCCGAAGCCGCAAAAATTATTGAGAGGTTTCATTAACTACTACATAGCCTTTTAAACCAAGAACGCAAAAGGAAAGAATGAAATAAGTTTCAAGATTATTTATATTAACATTTTAATTGAAGCTATCATTGCTTACTGGAATTGCTTGAACAGTAAGATTCGATGAAATGAGTATCAAATTTTAAAATTCACACTTAAATCATGAGATTCGTTTGTAAAGTGGATTTGTTCAAAAGATATGAATCGGTTTATTTATTTATTTTTTTTATTTTTATGATTTGGGATTTGGGATACGAATCGTAGGATTCTTATATCAGTGGATATAATAGAGACACAATCTAGATAAAAACTGAGGTAGGATGCACTATGTCATGGATATATTCCCTGTTTCGAAGTATGCGAGTATCATAGTCAGTGGCTGAAAGTTATGGTTAACACGGGCGTTACCTCATTTTCTTAATATTAATCAAATACAGTAATTGCCTAAATAGTAAATGGAAAAGAAAGGAGTGTAATTTTTGCAGTTTGTGGGGGTAGAAGAGTTGATATCATCAAAATTCAGCACTAGTTAGTATTACTGCGTAGGTTTTATTCGGAAAAATTGTATTGAAGGATCGAGGGTTAGAGTTAGATATAACAAAATAGATTGAAAGATGGTGAGCTACATTGAGACAAGCTCATGAAGTGTGATGTAATCTTTCACTTTGATTGTCGAACTGTTTTTAAAAGATGGCATTTAGAACTAGTTTGTTGTATGGAATGGAATCTCGGAGCATGAAGAACAGGAACATAAAGTACAAATAATTGGAATGCGCATGCTAAGTAGGGTATATGGAATTTATGAGCGCGAATGTATCAGTGAAAGTTTATAATTGGAAAGCTCCGTTTGGTTTCAATACAAGAGATTGGAAATTAATGATCGTTGATTGAAGACATCATTGATCATTAACTTTTTTTTTAATTAATAGAAAAAACATAAAGTTAAGTTTCCTCATTATAAAGGGAAGTGCTATAGGTGAACTTGAAGTTAGGTTTCCTCTTTATATGCCTATTTTCTTTTCATAAACAAAAATTTCAACTTGAAGTTAAGTTTATTCTTATTTATTTATAGTTGGATGAACTTATCATTGTGCAACTTGAATAGGTTGTTTTTTTTTTTTTTTTTTAAATATAAAATGTGAATAAACCAATTTATCCACCTTTTTTTTTTCACAAAATGAACTTAGTTTTTAGTTGCATTGTTATGGGTGATATGTAAGCAACTCAACGTCCATTAAAATGGTGGTAAGCTTGGGTAGGGAACATTAAGCAGCGTGCTTTTGCAGAGCAGCTTAGTGGCATGTCTGCTGAAGAGATAGAGTGTGTACCAATTACCAAATCAAGCCTCAAGATGACGAATTACCCTTTTTCCTGTTAATCTAAAAGAACTTTTTTAACAGTCAGATATTATGGTAATGTGCTAATCTTATTATGACATGATTTAATTTATTTATTAACCTATCATTTTCATTTTATCTGCAGCAAATGTGAGGAAAAAATCTGTGAGTTTGTCACCAATGGCTACAGATCCAACATCCTACCTCTTCCAGTAAGTTATTTGCCATGCTGATGTCTAATTATTGCTATGGCCTATTGTGTTATTTGTCAAAAAATTGAAATTCTTGGTGTTTTTTAATTGATCACTGTAGGTTCTGATGTATTGGCCTACTATGGATCTGCCTTAGTGAGCAGGATAGACAGTTTGTCCATGGGTTGACAGGCCCTTTGGGTCCAATCCATAGGCTCAATAGTACAACAACTTGATTAGGAGTTTGAAATAATTGAAAACCTTTAAATTAGTTTGATTTGGATTGATTTCAGATTGATTTTAGGAGATTCTTTAGTTAGTGGATTTTATTTGATTTAAAAGTAGATTTTGATTTGAATTTTTCTATATTACGACTATGACTCTTTAAGTGTATGTAAAGGTCGTAATCCCTCTTTACGGTTCAGTGAATTTTTCTATATTAGGATTATGACTCTTTAAGTGTATGTAAAGGTCGTAATCCCTCTTTACGGTTCAGTTGATTGATTAAAACAAAGTTTTCCATACTACTGCCTGACAAACTGGTCTCAAATTTGAATCACCAAGTGCAATCGTTTCTTTCACACAAGCACTATAAAATAAGGGGAACTGATGTAAAGATGAAAGACACAGAGATCCAGTGCAATAACCTGACTGTTATTGAATCACACTGTCTCAACTGTGCACTACCCCAACTGTCTACATATAAAGTCACAAAAGAAATCCGCACTTGCAGTTGTCTAAAATTCCTAGTACCTCATTCTTACTGAAATAACACCAACAACACCTCAATTGCCAAAATAAGCAAAGAAAAGAATTGTGAAATAAAGGCAAGTTGCACTGTTGACTTTGTCTGTCTATGGATAGTAGACTGTGCACACACAGACTTCTTAAAATCCAAATGAATTGGCAATCAAATCTACATCTCTAGCCACCAATCACTACTTACTATCTAATGACTCTCTAAAGAATTGAAATCATTAACTAATTTGGAGAAAATCCATGAATTTTATGCAATTTTCAAAAGTCTGGTCTCTGGCTTCTTGTTCAAAATGTCTTGTGGGGCACACTTGGCCCACCTTTTGTTCAAGAACACTCAATGATCAACCAAGGGACTCATTGGCCCAGTTTGACTGCATGTCATGTCTTGCTTCAGCATTTGAGTTGTCTGAAAATTGCATAAACCCCCTTGTTTCTCTGCATTTCCTCAATACTGTCCCTGAATGATGTAAATTCTGTGACTCGAGGAATGAGGACTGTCTGAGTTCCTAATTTTGATGAGACTCCTCACACACGGATTCGGACTGCTTGTGCTCGATCATAGGCCTCCATGAATGCGATCATCAATTTAAATATTTGATCTTCATCACGATTCACAACATTTTCATATAATTCCTCTTCCTGTATTAAGAAGGGTCTTCTATTGAAGGGGTGGATCATCTAAATGTTGTTATATTTTGTGATGCATAATTATTTTATAGTTTGTCTCTTTGTTATGTTACGGAAATGAAATAATCTGGCTTCCTTCTTTCTATTGTAGGGCGATGTTGATGTAATATGTGGTGGTCCCCCATGTCAGGGCATTAGTGGATTTAATCGTTTCAGAAATTACAAAGCACCATTAGAGGATCCGAAGAATCGACAAATGGTTGCTTTCATGGACTTTGTTGAGTACCTTAAGCCAAAGTTTGTTTTGATGGAAAATGTTGTGGATATTTTGAAGTTTGCTGGTGGTCATCTCGGAAGATATGCTTTGTGCCGCCTTGTTTGTATGAATTATCAGGCAAGATTAGGTATGATGGCAGCAGGATGTTATGGCCTTCCCCAGTTTCGGATGCGTGTGTTTCTATGGGGTGCACAACCAAGTGAGGTAACTGTTGTACATTCATCTTCACACGTACGTTATATATAATTCTTGCATTTATAATGGAAGATAAACTATTGATTTATTTTTCATTCATTCATTTATGAAGGACAAGTTCTTGATTTGTTTTTCTTTTTTTCTGCAGAAACTACCTCCGTACCCACTTCCAACACATGATGTTGTTGCTCGAGGAAATAGTGCCAGTGAGTTTGAGGTTAGGATGTATTTTCATCATTATTTTTTGAATAATTTCATTGTTGTCATCTTATTGTTATCATAATTGTTATAGTTAAGTCTCATTTGTCCTAATTTTCTTAACACCCATCTAGCAAAATATGGTTGCTTATGATAAAGACAAACGATGCAAGTTGGAAAAGATTCTGCTTCTTGGGGATGCTATTTCAGACCTTCCACCGGTATGCAGTACTGCTTTAGCTGGTACAGAAAAGTTGGATTCGTTTTCTTGTTATCTTTTTTTAATTATTACATTTCTTGCTCCTATTTATTGCCATGTTTAGGTCACAAATGATGAATGTCGAGATGAAATGTCATATGATAAAGCACCGACAACAGACTTCCAGCGCTTCATACGTTCATTCAAGCAAGGTGAATACATTGAGTTTCATGTGTGTAACACAATTAATGTTTTTCATATGGTTTTTGAACTTTGATGAGTAAAAGGAGTGTCAAAGTTTTTCATATGGGTTTTGATCATTGAGGAGTGAAAGTAGTGTTCTAGTTGTCATATCTTGCCCAATAGGCGTTTCGTGATCTCACCTTTTTGACAAACTAAATTTTTCTATGATATCACTACCATTCCATCGTTTGTTTTGTTTGTATTATCTTTCTGATTGTGGACAATTTACTGCTGGTTCTTTCTGATTTAAATTGCTTTCATAGCATTGTTCTTCTTTTGCACTGTTAGTTTTTTCTTTTACATTTACATTTACACTGATATGCATGATATTGATAGTAAAAGTCTTCTAGTGGTTATATTTATGAGAATTGGAGGAAAGAAAAACAGTGTGTCGTGCAATATAACTCACATACTATTCAACCATCACCTTGTGATTTCCATTAGATGCCTTCCTTTTTTTTCTACTCTTCTAACAGCATTTTGTCGCGGTGGATGGGGACATGTTTTGAGGTTGCAAATAGGACAAAAGCCATTCAACACATATTTTCTACCATTATCCCTTATACGAGTAACATGTGCATTGTTACTAATGAATTTCTAACCTATGCATGAAAATTGAAATGACTTAAATGCGCTAAGCAAACACTTCTAGCATGGACTTTTGCAAATATGAAATTCAAGCCAAAAAATATTGTAGTATTTCTTATTCAAACTGGAATACATGTTCTTTTTGTTTAGAGAAAATACATGTCGCATAATGAAAATTATCATCTACCGCAGCTAAAGAGGGAAACAATAATCATAAAATTGGAGCAGACAAATGAGCTAGCCTACAATTGTAGACCCGCATATAAAAATCCTCAGTGTCTGCTATAATTACTCTAGATTGTCTCCTATAAATGAGAATTAAAGATGCATATCCTCTTTCACAGATTCCGAAAATCACAATGTGAGGAAACATAGGTGCTAATGTTGAAATTGTATTGTAAAAACACTGAAAAACACAGATTCCCTTGAAGCTGTTGGCAAGTTGATATTGGATAGAGCTGTGTTAATTTGGTTGACTGTTGTCAAGACTTTAGGAGTTTTTTGAAATGCAGTTCAGCACATATTGCGTTGCTCATGACAATTTAATAATAAAATATTTTTATTTTATTTATTTATTTTTAAATTTAAAATTGCTAATTAAATTTAATTGATTAACTTTTACAAATTCCTATGATGTATTGCTTATGTCCTTTTGTATCATTTTTATGCAAGCAAATTATTACATGTCAGTGATCGTTTGGTTTCATTTTTTCACAGCATATCACCTTAAACATTGTAATGGTGTTTTTGAATGTGTATTTGATTCCCTAGGCCAATGAGTTGCGGCTGAATGTTATTGATTATCTAGGCCAAGGAGTTGCTGATTTTCTTCTCAAACTTAATCCATCGCTTTCCTTCAGTGTGACATTATGATTACATACTTCTTTGTTTTGTTTCATAGAATCATTCATTCTACCAAATTGATTTTATTTGTCTGAAGGAAAATATTAGAGCTTTGAAATGTCCACATTGGGCCTTCTTTCCTTTTAACTTCTAAGCTACTTTCAGATTTTGATGATTGTGGTGATTCCTCTCGGAAAAAGACTTCACAAAAGGCGATTCTATATGATCATCGACCACTCTGTTTGAATGATGATGATTATCAACGAGTCTGTGAAATTCCGAAAAGAAAGGTTTAAAATGCATCATCTTTTTTCCTGTACAACATTTGCTTTTGTTTAATAAATGCAATCCTCACGTTTGTTTTTCACTCATTTTCAGGGAGCAAATTTTCGAGATCTGCCTGGTGTTATTTTTGGTCCAGATAAAAAAGTGCAGTGGGATCCCAACGTTGAAAGGGTTTATCTACCCTCTGGGAAACCATTGGTAATGCCTTTTTTTGGGTTTGATTCTAAATAATTGTTGGTCTCATTTGCTCTTTAGAAAATTACAAACAAAAAAGAATTTAGGCCCAACAGTACAATAATGATATTGAAACAGTTAGTTCATTACTAAAACCATGGTTTTTGTATTACTCGATCTTCATTAACATTTCTTTTGTGTTGTAGGTCCCTGATTATGCAATGTCTTTTGTCAGAGGGACATCTCCCAAGTATGACTTTTTTTATTCCAACATATTACTCGGAATGTTCTGATTTATTTTTCCTCTTATCTATTATTGTTGACTCATTATTGCATTTTATGAAGACCTTTCGGACGTCTTTGGTATGATGAGACTGTTGCAACAGTGGTGACAAGAGCCGAACCACATAACCAAGTCTCTCTCTCTCGTTCTGAATTTCCTTTTTTTTTTTTTTTTTAATTTTAAAAACTGCATTCTTATTTTTGAATTTGGCAGGTAATCTTACACCCCGAGCAGGACAGGGTTCTCACAATTCGTGAGAATGCCAGATTGCAAGGCTTTCCTGATAGCTACAAGTTGTATGGGCCTATTAAAGAGAGGTATCAATCTTGTGCAACTTTTTTTTTTTTGGCTAACATAGGGTTCTGAACCCTTTGGGTTGGATTAATCCCCCGGCCCAGAGAGAAGCCGGGTAAAACCCCTATGGCTCCCAGGTGGTAGCATAAGTGGACACAACATTCGGTTTCTAAATAAGAGGAAACCGGTGGTCCTGATCACTTGTTAACTTGAGTAGGGAAAGGCTGCAGCCACAACTTTCCAGTTGTGTGGTATTCATTCATGCTGCAGCTGCACAACAAAAGTCAGAAATTTCAAATCTGTTACAAATAGTTACAAGCATTGTTTTAATTATTTTGCTAATGTTTTAGATATATACAAGTTGGGAATGCTGTTGCTGTTCCTGTTGCTCGCGGTTTGGGCTACGTGTTGGGACAAGCGATAAAGGGAATTTGTGGAAGCGAACCGTTGATACAACTTCCACAGAAATTTCCATTTTGCCTTGGACGGACTTGTGACACAAAGGTAGCAGTCATTAGGCAGACACCAACAGATTAGGGGCCTATTCTCTCCAGCCGTTGAAGGGTGGTTTTGTTGTGTATTTTGATGATCAAGTCATTTTAGTTATCTGTCCTGCCAAGGTGAAGACAGACTTGCCCAGTCAGAGGTACCTTAGAGGAGTCCATTTGGCAATGTGGGCCTCTTTGGTTTCATGCTCAGGCATAGTGTTTGTGTTACAATTGGGGATGGACACAGGCAGAGGACCATCAGTGTCTGGTGGAAATTTCTGAAGGTTTTCTCTAACTTAAGAGGAGGAGATCTTCCTGGGTAATGTAGATGTAGGGATAGAGAAACTTATTGAAGATGTGAGGCAACAAACGAAGAAGAGATGTTTTTTCGATGGATATGTGTGGATTAGCTGTGATTTTTTGTAATTGGTCTGAAAGGACTTCAACTGACAAAATACCTGTAACCATTAGGGGTATTTCGATAGTCATCGGGAAATTCAAATTATGTGTATGAGTCCACATAACTTGCTCCTACTTTTAAAAGTGGAGAAAGGCTCTACTTTTTCAAAGCCCACACACTAGCATATTATATGTCAATGCCACTGATATCCCAGATCTATTATGGCACCATAAAGGGTCACTACAATTGGAGTCTGAACCTCACTCAATATCATATTCTTGTCTAATGGTTGGGCATACTAACAAGTATATTTAGAAGCCCTACTTGTGAAAATGAAATATGTGGCGAGCGATTGTGCACAGTCAGGGCATGTTTGTTTCATTAATTAAATACATAATTGTAAGACTTTATTTCTAAAAGGAAATAAATGAGAATTTCAAAAACGGACCATTAGGTTATTTACCTTTTAATCAAAAATGAAATTAGCAGAGGTGGAAAACGAACTTGTTTAAAAGTGAGGGTTACATTTACGTCAGTGCCTGATCACCTCATTGTGGAGCTCATTCGACCATTCATATGTATCAGCTCCTATTCATTTTATGCAAACAAACAAGTCCTAATAGAATATACATATCCACCCTTGACAATCCGGGCAACATGCCAAGCACTAAACAGATTCTATATGTAAAGAGCACAGCAATTTATCAAAGCTGAAAAAAAGGAGGAAGAAGACTCATTAACAATAACAATGTATATTTATGTGTTTAATGAAAATACAATAATATGAGTTGTAAATGAACAACCAATTAAAGAATAACTGCACAACTAAAATGCCAACCAATGGTGCTATATGCATACTTGAAGAACACCTAGCAAGGCAGTCTTCAATGGATGCTGCATGCTGTCCCAACTAGCATTTTAAATTCTCTGTATACTTCATCTGCACATGTTACATCACATCATACACCATTTACTACTTATGGCCACAAGAGTCTTGATCCCCGGCTGCTGGGCATAACCGAAAAAAAGTTGTGGCTATCAATTAAAACAAACCAGCTCAATTAAATGCAATTCTTTCAGTTTTAAAACTTATCCTATTGCATATTCTAACTGAGTGTTTTAATTGGAAGTAACAATTTTTTTTTTTTTATGATGCCAGACGACAAGAGATTTGGGTTCAGGCTAAATGACCTTAGTATGGCCTAGCTCCGACGTAGTTCCCGGGGGGATAATATTCACTGCTGATAAAGGTGCTACGATTGTCACAGATGATCTTGGCGCACCCCACCAGCTCGGTGGTGCGCTACACGATCTGGGTGTAGTGGGTGCAGTCGGGGCCGGAGCAGTTATTGCTGGAGTAGTGATAGAACTGGTTCTCAGCCACCCAAGCATTGATGGCGTCCTGAGCTGTCCAACGACGCCCTTGGCCGATGATGATGTTCTCGCCGAAGGCCAAACCAGTTGAGTGCTCCAGCGCACAGTCGTGGCGCCGCTGGTTCAAATAGATGCGTGCAAATTTGGCCAGGAGGGGCTCCCATATGAGGGGTGGCACCCCAACCGCTTTCCGGGCGATGTTGTGAGCTTCGATGAATTGTTTGATCATCTCCGTTTTATTAGCGGCTGCGTCGACTGTGTTTGTGGAGCAAATCAACAAGATTAAGGACAAAATGGTTATGGTGAGTGAAGCTGGAGCCATTGGTATTGGTGTGAAGAAGATGTTAGTCAAGAGGAGAACTGATCATTATTGCAAGCTATCAAACAAGCTTTTGTGTCTTGTTCTTGTGTTTGTGAATTGTGAGGTTGTTGTTGTGTTAGTTTTTAACTAGGGAGGAATTGGAATGATGTGTGTTAGAATGCTTTCAGGTGTTGTTTGCTTTGTAACTAAGATGCTGAGATGATAAGGGGTAGTCTGCCATGTATACAGTAAGAAGTCATGAGTTGTATATGATTATGAAATGGGGCCTTGGGTTCTTTTGATTAGGAGCTTGAGAAGTTGTGTGAGTTCTAAGAAAGGTGACTGAGACATCATTTGTTTTACACTTCAGTGCCTTGAGATGCTTTCTCTATTGTAACAGGTGCTTTCTATATATATGTTGAGCATGCGTGTGTACAGTTGCTTAATCTATGGTAGATAACTAAGGATTCCAGCAGGCCTGGATCCGGCTGGGAAACTGGTCCATTTAGGTGGGCTTGGATATGGATATGGGTCTTTTAGGCCTGGAATCTCACGCCCATTAGACTAGTAATTAGCATGTTTGTTTTGTATATTTATGAAAAAAATCCCTCGTATGTAATATGTTATTATTATTTCTAATTTCTTTCTAGATTCTTCAGAATATTGCATAAAAATAATATAAACATATTAATTTGGTGGGATTTTCCTTTATAGACCCTTCAGATTTTTTTGTGACTTGATATTCATGTCTAAAGCCTTGATCTAGCTTAGTCCTGGTCTAGATTCGGATGTGTTAAATGGGCTTACTCTCAAGTCACCCATTTCTCAATCAGGTGGACTCGGTTAGCATTCACCATATAGACTTTCAAGTTGGGATGGATTGAGATATTCTATCCACCTAAATGGGTCAACCTGGCGTCGAACATATACGTGTTTCCAAGTGTTCAACCTTTTCTCACTAAATTTCTCATTCTGATTGGAATCCCACTAGAGAAAGGCTATGTAGGGAAAATAGAAAGAAAAAAAAAAAAGGTTCTACCTAGTGGGGCTATAGCCTTATAGGTGGCAATTCCTGCACCGAGCTGGTAACTACTCGGCCTGATCTACCTTTTATGATTAGGGTTGGGTTTGAGTTGACATTTCTCACCATAAATTGATCTGATTAATTGGATCTATACTCACCAAGTGATCTGCAACCCAATCTAGACCCAGCCAAGCCAAACTCATTGCGTATGACCTTTCAATTCTAACCAAATAACCCAGCCTCTTAACAAGGGTTTGGGTTTCACCCTTTTGACTTTCAAGTTGATTGGTTTGAGAATTTAGATGTTCCAACTAAATAAACGGGTCAACTTGGCATTCCAACCTGACCCAAACTCGACCCACTGCCTCCCCTAAATAGGGTTAAATGGGCATCACAAACATGCCCTCTAGCAGAGGACCCGGGACTACTTAACTTGGGTCAAGGGCATATTCATCTTTACAGATTACTATACACCAAAAGTCCTACATAACAACTAAAACATCCCCAGAAACAAGTAGACTAGATAGTATTTAAAACCTCCCGCCACCTTCCTTAAACCACAATCTTCAAATTCCTCCACCGAACTCCATCGACAAAAATGACCCCATGAATCAAGACCACAGCCACCTCACGTAACCCCGAAGAAACACAAGAATGCAGATAAGATTCCATGCATTTCCATCCAATTCTCTCTCTCTTTCTCTCTCTCTCTCTATATATATATGTGCACAAATCCCTCGCAACTCACCCTCCCATCCTATCTACATCATTCTTCACAAACCCCTCAAAAAGAAAAGTTCACAACACAAACGTTACACATCCTACCTTTCTCATCATCTCAATGGCTTCACTATCTTCATTATCCATAATGACTCTTACCTTATTCATTAGCTTAATTAGCTCCACCTATGGAGTCACTAACCGCGCTGAAATGATCAAACAATTTGTCGACGGGCACAACAACGCTCGGAGGGCGGTCGGGGTGCCACCGCTCAAGTGGGAGCCTGTGCTGGCCAGGTTTGCGAGTGTGTATGCAAACAAGCGTCGCCGGGACTGCAAGTTGGTACACTCGCCGGGATATGCATTCGGTGAGAACATCTTTTGGGGGGAAGGGCAACGGTGGAGCGCAAAGGATGCGGTGAGCGCATGGGTGGCCGAGAAGCAGTTTTATCACTACAACAACAACTCTTGCTCCGGCGAGGAGTGCTTGCACTACACTCAGATCGTCTGGCGGACAACTGAGCGTGTGGGCTGCGCCAAGATCGTTTGTGATGACAAGAACACTTTCATTGCTTGCGAATACTACCCGCCAGGGAATTATGTTGGAGCTAGGCCTTACTAGACATTGATCAAGTTATGGTCTTTTCTATTTATGTTTAGTATTGATCATGTTGTTATTTTATTGGTTATATTATCATAAATTGATATATAAATGTTGTTTTCATTTTGTGTTAATGAAATTCAATAAGCCGAAGCCGGCCCGGATTGATTGAATAAGGCTAAAATGACGGCGATGAATACAGTTTTTTGAGCTTGATAAAATATGAAGTTGGTCGAGTCTAATCGATCTGATTGAATCAGAATTGAGTACAAAGTCGGACTCCTTGACCAACTCAATAACTTTCCTTGTCAAGAAATCAAGTTTTTAAGAACTAATTATGCCTAATCTTCAGTCCCAGATCAAGCTCATTGGGGCAGAAAGTTAAGTTTCCGCCTAGTCCCTCTGCGAAATATTATGCCTTCTATTTTGATCATGTCTGGTGGGCTTGAGAATCTATTTGGGCTTTAAGCATATATACAACTAGACCTGACCTGTTTATATACCAATCAGAGGCTTTCGGGGGTGTCCAGAGAAAGTGAGGAAAAAGGGAAGATGGGAATTCCTGCCCAGTGGATGAAGCTGGAGAAAGTGAGAGAACTGCACTTCTTGTTGGGCTTCATATCCATTGATGCCAGTCAATAGTTCCAGTTGGGCACAAACCCACTTTTTGGGCTTAGTGTGAAACCTTTCCACTTTGGTGGAAACCTTTAAAATGAACGGTGGGACCCTCATCAGAACTCTGTAAAAGAAGGTTTCCTGAATCTGATAAATCATGTACCATATCTTGTTATTTGAAGAAATAAATTAACAAAACAATCCTAAATGACAAGTAATTAAATTTTCCAGATTAACCCAAGGAGCTAAAAGAGAAATCAAACCATTCATCACTCTTGCAGCTAAGTTTGCAAGTTAATTCAAACATTAATTCAACTTATCAAAAAGCACAGAAGAATCATCTTCATTTTAGTCTTATACTCTTATCCCATCAATTAGTTGAGAGAGAGAGAGAGAGAGAGAGAGAGAGAGAGAGAGAGAGAGAGAGAGAGAGAGCAAACTGCAAGCCATCCTTACAAAATATACATGATTCCAATCCTTGAACAAACTGTAAGCCATCCTTACAAAATATACATGATTCCAATCTTACAAATATCCATATGATCATAACTATATGAGATACATGATACATTCAAAATAAGGAAAACAGACCATGGTGACATGATCACATAAGGCCTGTACAATAAATGAGTAAAACATACCACAAGTTTTTTTTTTTTTTTATTAACTGGAAACAAAAATCTTCACAACACCAAAGACACATGTACTAAACGCCCTAGACTGCTTTTTTAGCTCCCTCCCATCTCCCATACGCATCTAGTATTCATCCTCAATTTCACCTAGCCAAGTAGGTCTTGGGTGAAAACAGGCGGCGAGGCGAGAACATGCTCATATACCTGGGTGAAGCGAGCCCGTCAATGGACCGATAATCCGACATGAGGAACCCACCATCCTCATCTCTCACCCCACTATTATTCACCATCTTCCCATTAAAGGTGCCACACTTGACAAACTTGCCAACCCAAGATTTCTTCTTCTTAGAGGGGCTGCTTTCCTTTCCATTCATCCTATCACTGAGATACTTCTTTACTGCTTCCAAGCTCTGCTCGACAATCTCCATGGGAGGGAAGACAAGGGGGTTGCCCTCAACGGAGAGCTTCTGGAGCTCCTTGAGGCATCCGATGGAGTCAGGGAGCGATTTGATGTGGTTGTAGCTAGCGTCAAGCTCAACAAGGGAGACGAGGAGGCCGACCGAGTAAGGAAGGGATTCAAGGTACTGGAAGTTTTGGCTAACATTGAGGCTCTGGAGGTTGGTGAGGTTCTCTAGGCCGTCTGGCAGTGCTCGTAGGCAGTTGAGGCGGGCGTCTAGGACACGGAGGGCAGTCATGTGGGAGGTGGAGTAGGGGAGGAAGGCGAGCTTGTTGGAATTAACTGAAAGCTTTTGTAGGTGGATCAGCTCGAAGCCAATGGTGTCTGGCAGCTTGGTCAGCTCGTTGAAGTTGGCATTTAGCTCCTCCAAAGCCCTATGGAGCATCATCATCAGCATTATCACTAGTTATTAGAAAACAATTGACCTAATTAAAAGATAAAACTATCTGAGATTTAGCTCATGATAGACGGGAATGGTGAAAAAAATTTCATGTAGCCACGTAGCATAGTTGGAACAAGGCTTTAATGACTATCTATGATAAGAAGATGGAAATTTCTAAAAAAATAAAAATAAAGAACTGTGTATTATCGAAGGAAGTCAAGCCAGGCTAAGAAGAATAGTAAGATGTAGAAAAGCAAATTATTAAAAATAATGAATAGCATTTTTTGTTAAGCAAATCAAAGAATTCTATGTAAATTTTATATATCATTGAAGCACCGTCAACAATGTATTTTTCTTTATTACAAAGTTGAAACAAATGAGGACAGTTTTTGCACTAGAGAAAGACAAAGGAATGGTCCACCTTGGGCTTGTTTTGGTACAAATATATTACTCGGGTTCGCTAGGGGCCGCATCTGCACAAATCTACCTCCTTGAATTAGGAATGGTTCTAATTCAACAGCGGTAAGCTTATTTTACAATTAGATTCATGTATCTGGTGTCCCTATTTTACAAAACATATCTTAAAGTCGTAGAGTCCACTTTGATTTTTCCCACTAAGCCATTTTGAATTTCATGCATTGCGGTTCTTCTACGGCACTTCAAAAGTAAAAAACACACTCATATATAGGACTATGAAAGTGGGAAAAGTACATGACTGGACACAACATATATGGAGGATCTTGACTCTTCCTACATGTATTTTGGTGAAAATGACTCTTCCACCATGGATACTTGGAAGGCCCACTCATGGGAACGTTCCACTTAGGGTTGTTCATGGGCCTGGTTGGGCATAAAATACATACATCCACCGTTGTGCGAAATGGTCCATTACCAATCAGTTGGAAGTGCCATACACCCAGGTCCTCTATAAAAGGGCGGTGTCTAGCTATTGACGGCAAGTACGCTACTAAAATAGTACTCCACAGTCCACACCCAAGAGGTGACTAATCAACTGGCTCATGCACTTAGCCTACCCATGGTTCAAAACTTGTTCTGATTAAGCTTGCTTCACTCAGGTCACCAAGTTATGCAAGCAATGAGTCCAGCCGGCCACTCAGACAAGTCACCCTCAATATGAATTCTGACTTGGTCAAAATGATAAAGAGGCTCAGTCCAAGCTACCCAATGGGCTGGGCCCAGATCCATATGCAGGTCCAGGGCCTAAGAACGAACGGCACAAATATTGTTGGGACAATAATCCTAATCAGACCAATAAAATTATAATAATATTAATGATGGTTTTGTTTTTTATTATTTTAGTTTCCTTTTTATAAATTATAACCTTTGGACTGACCAAACTAATTAAAACCCAGTCAGGTTTCAAAACTTTTGACTGTCCACAGTTTAAAAACTCATGCCTGACACGTCTTCATCAACCGAGTCAACTCAGCTCATTAGGTCCCCAAGTTGGTCAACCTGAACGAGTTTGGCCGGGCACTTGGCTAGACTCACCCACTCGACTTCCAATGATACATTGGCTTGAAGTATGGGGTGGTCCAGAGCCCTAGCTCTTCGTTAATGGCTGGGGTCCACACAACTGAGCTCATCTCAGTTTTTGAAAATAATAATAATAATGATCATGAGAATGATAATGAAAGAAAATTGTTTTTTTCCAGGGTAAAATCCAAACCTGCAATGCTCTATGGTTTTAGGTAAAGCTTCAATCATATTGCCTGAGATATTCAACACCTTGAGCTTGGAGAGGCACCCAATTGAATTTGGCAGAGACTTGAGCTGGTTGGAATGGACGTCAAAGATCACCACATTTAGCAGCCTTGCCGTTAGGGATTCTGGAATACTCTAAAAAAACACAGAAAAGGAATAAAAGAACCACAGTTATGATTTTGTACGTATCCTTTGAATTGAATGTCTTTTGAACATGTAAAGTAATCTCTTCAGCAGGTAAGAAAGAAAAGACCCATGTGGGCATTAAGCAAAAGGAACAGATTGTCACTGTCTAGTTTCTAAACAGATTTTCCACTAGATGTTTTATAAAATCAACAATATGGAAACATGGGCACCTAAGAAAAAGTGATAAAATGAAAGAAGAAGTTTTCCTTTTGTGTGTTTGCGTGAGAGAGAAAAGTTAATATACATGTTATATATACTATACAATGAAATAAAGAAGTGCTTTTCCAATATCTCTTTAAATACAAAGAAAAAGGGATGAAGGAAAAGTTATTGTTTTAATGAAAATTTATACAGAAATAACAAACGTAGTAGTAAGCTAAGGCCATAAATTAATCTGTGTATTCATATCTGTATTTTTCACAGTTTTCACCTTCTCTTCGTGTGTGTGTGTGTGAGAGAGAGAGATGATATATTGTAACTTTAAAGAGAAGTTATTCTTCTCTCTCTCTCTAGTGATATTTTGTGAAGCCATTCAATTATATTATACCTTAGTCTAAAAACAACATGCAAATACTAGATAAAATATTGTACACATGACGAAGGAGTTATAAGTTATATAAACTCCCACCACCTAATACATATGCAACCGTTTACGTCTCTATATAAAAACATCCTTCCAAAATCAAGATAATTAACTTCAACATGGGTTCCAAAAGAGAGAGAAAAAATCTCAAAACCCAAGAAAACAAATCAAACCCACCCGTTTCCAAAACTTCTCTACCTTCCATAGATATAATCAATAAGAAAAAAACACAAACGTCATTTCAAAGATTTAATAGACGTCGTTACAGCTTTCAAAATTATGTTTTGAGGGATGATTAAACTAAAACCATGGGCTACTATGCCAACAGGGATGGCAATGGGTCACGCCATGTTCAGGTTTAGGCTGATCCTGTCCTGTCACGAACTCCACTCACTCATCCATCGAGCCGCAATGGACTACATATATATAGGCGAGGTGGGTCAAGCTCAAAATCAAAATCTGAACCTGCCTAGTACCTGGATGGGACCGTCAATGCATAAAAATTCATACTCACATCGAATTCAACCGACCCACTGCCAAATCTGTCTCTAATAAGAGCATATTGGAATGGATGCCACTTTAATCTGATCGGACCATTGCCATCCCCATTAATGCCTATATTTTGCCATTCCTCCTATTTTTGTTGTTTGGAAGAAAACCCATCAACTCAGAAAGCTAAAAGAGGGCAATAAAGCACAAAAAACAAGAACCCAAGATTTCGTTTTAGATTTGTGCATAGACAAGGGGAAAGATTGAGAGAGAGAGAGAGAGAGAGAGAGAGAACAAAAAAACAAGAACCCAAGATTTAGCTTTTGATTTGAGCATAGATCAAAAACAAAGGAGAGAGAGAGAGATACCACTAGATTGTTGTTTGAGAGATCTAGCTTGAAAATGGATGCAACGTTTATAGATGGATCTGGGAGAGAATCCAAAGACAACCCACTTAAATCAACAGTCCCCAGCTTCTCTTCTTCCATCGGTTTCCTCTTCTCCATTTTCACTTCTTCAGACATCATAACATCCATGGCCAAATCACTCAACAAAACCACAAACACCAAAAGAGGGAGGGAGGGAGGGAGGGATACAGAGACAAAAGAAAAAGATAGAGAGAGAAACCTTGCAAAACCAGAGGTTGTCTTATCCCACTCCAAAAGGTTCACTTATATGGAGCGGGAGATGCGGGAGTACGGTCCGACCGTATAAATGACACGTGGCGCTGACGTCATGGAGTACGGACCGTAGCAGGTGGATGGGCCAGCCACGTAACCGAATCTGATAGAAAGTCAACGATAGTGGTGGGCACCTAGGACGGTAGGCCGTGATTAATACGATATGTGTGTGTATTGACGGAAATGCCCTCGTCTTATCGTGTGGGGTGTGAGGTAAATTTGTTGAAACCATCCTCCTGTCTTTGGCACGTTTGCGTGCGTGGTCCCCGTTTTCTCCGGTTTGAAACCAAAGTTAAAGCCCACATGTCTTTGGCATGCAGCGCTGATATTCTGTTTTATCATATTCTATGTGCCCATGAAATAGCAGTTTCAACCACTTTGGAAAAATGAATTTATGTGGGCTAAGAAAAAAGTTTTTTTTTTTTTTTTTCGTATTTTGTGTACATCTGTCCTTAGATCCAACATTCGCTTTTGAGTGGTCAAAATTTAAGATGCGAAATTTTAGAGCCAGTGATATCGCAAAGATTATATTTGACAGTATTTTAGTGTCGTGTGATATCGCACATATCATTCCGTATAGTATGATATCACAATAGTTATTGTAGAAAAACAGCACTACAGAAAATATTTAAACCTCACTTATTTTAGGGAACTGTCACATTTAAAAATTAGTAGTACGAGAGAAAACCCTTTTTTTTTATTTCTTTATAAAAAATATACTATATTAAATTAAAGGAAGAAATGATAAGCATAGAAGTAAGAGACTCTTTTGATGCTACTTCTGAAACTTGTTAGGTTGCAAGCATTGGAGCTTTCTTTGTCAAAGCAATTTGAAATCCCCCAAAGTTTGAACCTCATGTGAAATTTACTGTTAGCATTTTGAATGATGGGTTTTTGAGAATTTTGTATCAAAGGTGACATTAGAATGCTATTTTTATGAATTCTCTTGATACAAATTGGAAATTAGAAATGACCCGCACCAGTTATCAGAAATTTTTAATAAGGAGGAATTTCAAAAGAAATGCTTGCAACAAAAAAGTTAGTGGTGCACAAATGTGTCTAAGGGGCCTTTTTTTATTTCCACTTAATTAAGTTTCTAATGGACTATAATCCATACCTTTCTCTTATTTATCTCTACCTCGTATCTTTCACCCATAACCTATTTAATAAGACCTTTGTTGATATGCATTTTACCTAGGACTCCTATGAATTCAATTTCACACAAAGGGGCCTTGGGTTTATTTGGCTACTTCACTAGTAAGGTGGAGTGAAGTAAAGTCTTCTTTCACCAAATAAGACAGGAATATGGGTCAGGTCAAAAGCATAAAATTTTAAAACCTTCTCTTTTATTTAAAAAAAAAATCAAAAAGCAAAGTTCTCATGCCGCTAAAAGATAAAAATCCATCTACTTTTTACCCAAAAAGTAAAAAAGACTCATTAACAAGTCACTAAAAATAAAATTTCATTGCACTATGATTTATCCCGCTCATATTTTATTCTCTGTTCAATATTCACTTCACTTCATTTCACCGTACAAGTATTTTTCACCAAATAAACCCTAAGGAAATCGTACTTTGCATACTTTATACTATACACTTGATATTTGTGTGAGTCTACAAAGAGAAACATACGTAACATTCATGCTTATCTTATTGCCACCAAATTCTAGAATTTTAATTGATCTTTCATGTTTTCATTTTTAGGGAATTCTCTGTCTAATAAGGGTATGCTTATGGGGAGCATTTTCCACTTAAAAATGAAATTTGATTTCCAAGAGATTTTTCATTCTGTTTTGTTAGCATTTTATGTTATTTTAATTTTTGAGTTTCTTTTTATGTAAAATTCTAGAAACTCATCGCACCCCGAAATTTTTGCAATGAATAAAAAGCCAAGATTATGAAACATGGAGTCTTTAATTTTTGTTTTTCAAAAGCATAAAATTAGAAGTCCTCATAGAACTAGTCAAAACCATTGCATATAATTGGAATTTATTTTAGATGTCCATTTTACATTTTAGAGTATAAAAATATCTATTTAGTATTATTTACATCTCATTAGGATTTATATCTCAGATTCACATTAAAAACAATCTTGACCACAATGTACTTCGATTTAATTTTGGAGACTAACTTGGATTAGCTTAACAATTAGATTGTGGACCTTTGAGCCATTTGAGAGTTCGCAATTTTACCTTAGTGGTAAAGATGCATCAATTCTCACCTGATTGGCATAAAGTTTGTACCATAGGCATACTATCATCCCTCACTCGAGTCATCCTCTCCCATCCAAGCGCTCTCCCACTAGTATGGGCTCAATAGATCCCTAGCCCGTAATTGGGTTACCAAATTAAAAAAAAAAAAAAAAAGTCTATTTCCTTGTTTAGAGAATAGGATATGTACGATGAGATCTATCTTTTAATTTCATTAAACTCTAGGGAGACTGTTTGGCCCTCCAAAGGAAAGGACAGCTATGATCTTGTAGTTAATGATAGTTACTATGATTCATCGCCCATCAATGTACCTCATAAGTTCATAACCTCCGAGTGCTGTACTAAAACATGCCGCCCACCTAACTTTGAAGAAGGCAAGGGAATATACATATTGGATAATGAATCGTCGATCAAGATTATTTTTGTCTTTCAAATTTTATACTCATTTATACCAGCAGTAAACGTCCGTGCTGAGCCCCCGGGTCAAAATAAATATATAGTAAATTATTATTTAATTAAAGCTATAAAAGATGAATCTACTATTATTATTTTAAATAATTTTTAGAAGAAAATAAAGTGGAAAAAGATCTTAAGATTTTATGGTAAAAGAAAGAGATTATCGTGAAAAATAATAATGGAAATCCTGTAATATCACACCTATAAAATCTTTATAAATTGATTGTGGACCTTTGAGCCATTTGAGAGTTTGGCATTTTACCTTAGTGGTAAAGATGCATCAATTCTCACCTGATTGGCATAAAGTTTGTGCCATAGGCATACTATCATCCCTCACTCGAGTCAGCCTCTCTCATCCAAGCGCTCTCCCACTAGTATGGGCTCAATAGATCCCTAGCCCGTAATTGGGTTACCAAATTAAAAAAAAAAAAAAAAAGTCTATTTCCTTGTTTAGAGAATAGGATATGTACGATGAGATCTATCTTTTAATTTCATTAAACTCTAGGGAGACCGTTTGGCCCTCCAAAGGAAAGGACAGCTATGATCTTGTAGTTAATGATAGTTACTATGATTCATCGCCCATCAATGTACCTCATAAGTTCATAACCTCCGAGTGCTGTACTAAAACATGCCGCCCACCTAACTTTGAAGAAGGCAAGGGAATATACATATTGGATAATGAATCGTCGATCAAGATTATTTTTGTCTTTCAAATTTTATACTCATTTATACCAGCAGTAAACGTCCGTGCTGAGCCCCCGGGTCAAAATAAATATATAGTAAATTATTATTTAATTAAAGCTATAAAAGACGAATCTACTATTATTATTTTAAATAATTTTTAGAAGAAAATAAAGTGGAAAAAGATCTTAAGATTTTATGGTAAAAGAAAGAGATTATCTTGAAAAATAATAATGGAAATCCTGTAATATCACACCTATAAAATCTTTATAAATTGAAAAAATGCATGGGTCAAAAGTCCCCACTAAAAAAAAGAAAATTCTGGATGGAAGCAAAAATAAAAAATGATACCATTCAAAGAAGGAAAAAAAATGCGTCCATTTTCCTACAAACACATCAATACTCGGCTGGGGCTCAGTTTATTAGGTACATCCTGTGGAGTATGAGTATGGCTGAGATGAGTCCCTTGAAAAGAAAAAAAAATAATGAACTCAAATAAACAAATAAAGAAAATCAATCATTTAATTAGTTTTCACTTTCCTGTAAAAAAAAATAAGGTACAAATAACTAGAGATGCCATCATTCTTTGGAGCATTTCAGCGTGGATGAATCAATCCAGAAATTAAGAAAAAAAATGTATTACCATTCTCGTGTACATTTGAATCATGGATCTTGAACACAAGATAACTTACATACTAATTAACAAACTTCCACAAAAAAAAAGCCTAATCAATTTCATCATAAGATTTTGTCAAAGCAAACTTGTAGGCTCCTTTCCCACTCACCAGATCCACACCAATGCCCCAAAACACTACCCACTCGTTTTGAGCATACTTATGGGATGATCCCAAAAGTGACGTAGCAAATTTAGAGATATATGGGAAGTTAAATAGGTGATGAATATATATATATATATATATAGGTCACTCAATATGGTCTGAACCATGTTGGGGCCCACATTTTGATGGGCTGGATTGATTGATATTTGTATCTAATTAATTATGACTTTGGTCCATTGCGTTGCTAAGTAATGGCCCACTAAACAAATGGCTCTGTTAAGATTCCAGTGAACCACAGAGCTGATGTGGTTAGTCCCATGGTTGATTGGAGATTTTCACCATATTTGCATTTTGTATCGGTGTGTCTTTCTTAACCATTATGCGTGAGCCACAGAAGACAATATTCCATTTTAGATGATGTCAATGAACCCAATCAACGGCTTTTCTTGTGTCCATAGTTGAAAGAGATTTTACGACAATTGAAAGAGATTTTAAATGAGAGCACATTTAGAGTAAGATTAGAGGAGAGAATTAGGTTTGTGGAATGGGAGGAGATTTTATTACAATTGAAAAAGATTTTAGGAGATATTGATTGAGAGACTTTAGGAGAGAGAAGATATGGATAGCAATACTTTTTGGGAAAAAAATAGTGGAATATGATGACATGGCTCCTTAAATCACTGTAGTTTTTTTGTGTATATTTATTTAAAAGGAGAACTCCTTTGATGATGACGTGCACCCTCTACAGCCCACCTCCCCGTTTGCTTTAATATATTTAATGTGTAAATGATTTACATGCGTAACTATTATGCATGTGTCGCATTTGTTTGGATCGAAAGCCCTAGACTAGCCACACATGAGGCTATTTACATACATCCAAAGAAGTAGAAGTGATTCGGACCCTTAATGCAAAGGGCACAGGCATAGTGTGCGTCAAGGTAATTTTTTTCCTTTTGTGGGACCCCAAAAGAAATCTTAGTTTTTTTTAAAGTCTTATGGGCCCTTAATTTATCGTCCAAACCGTTCATCTTCTTTATATGGATAAGAGAACAAATCTCTTTTCTTAATTCTTCATGGGTTTTGAGAAATTTATAAAAAAGCCCAAACTATTAGATCTAATTTTTTGAACTTATGTACATTGCTAGTTCATGGTCCAAAACTCCTCTCTTTTCTTGTCCTCATTCTTCATGAATCTTAAGAAATCTGTAAATAAATACAAAAATCTAATACATTATGAAAAACATCAAAAAGATCAAATACATTTAGAACGTTGGATGTACTCATTGACCCGTGACTATGGATATTTTGACAAACATGCAATGTGTTTCATATGTGTTTCATTTGCATATGTAACATATGCACATATAGCATTTACATATGTAAATTAAAAATGAACCCCAAGGGTTGCAGGGCAGAGTAGAATTTTCAAATAAGAACATCTACAAATAGCAAGACCCCTCCGGATTAAAGGTCGGCATTGAATATCTGGCATTATACAGTACTCATAATACGGAACTAAATTCCCATAGAGAAACAAAACTCATATTAGTGATATCATATGCTCCAAGCCTGTGCAATTAGCTCCTCAAGCTTCACTAGCAATATACCATGCAAACTTAATTGTGATAATATTTCAATATGACCAACGGCTGCTTCAGTTTTCAAATTCACAGGAATGCCAATTCAAGAGGGTAGAGGTATAAGAAATGATCAGATTGATTATAGATAAGCCCTAAAAGAAAGAGAGAAAAAAAAAGAAGAAGGGGGGTGTTGGTTGTTTGAGGATTATCCTTCCATATTAATATCAAATTTGCACTGCACCAGCAGCCATTGTTAAAATAATCAGGCCAGATAAGTGCAAAATTAGATTAGATTATTTATGTTGTTCAGCAAAAATAAAGATTAGACAATTGTACTTGGCCATCCTTCTTGAATAGGGTCTTCTTGATTGTATTATAGGACCAAAAGTAAAAAAAAAAAAAGGAATTTGTGGGGTGTACATCAGTGTGTTCATTTATCATGATCCTCCTTAGTCTGCAGCCTATAAAAAAACAGTAAAAGTGGTAAATATGTGGCCCACGTTGGCTCACCAGGCAAAAAAGTGTACTGTTTACAAGGGAAAAAAAAAGGAAGTGGATTTTTGAATTTGCTATTTTTAAAACATTAGATGATGTGGATGGCTCTAGCCATCTTATGTCCGATCATGAAGTGGTTGGTAACTATAAGAGGGATAGTTTCAACATCGACTATCCAATTTTTATTTTTTGGGCTTTTAAATCAAATGGCTAGCAATTACATATGTTGTATTTGATTATTTATGCCTTTTTAATCCATACAATCGCTTTTAGTTTTATCTAGTTGGGCAAGTGGGTCCCACATATCTTCCTCATCCTATAGATCAACTCTCGATAGGGAATTTAAGTAGATTTAAAATACAAGAAAAAGTTCAAGTACCATGTTTTTTTTTTTTCTCATGTTTTAAGCATATAAATAACAAACACTTAGAGTCAAACTTCCTAATCTTCTAACCAAAGTCGGATATGAGGAAGCCTAAAATGGAAGGACTAAGCGTCCTTAAAATAATGAATTACAATAAAATCTAGCTTGTTCATTTATCAGCTGTCCTTTGAATCTGATTCCCTTTTGTAAGAAGTGGCGTGGCCACTTGGGCAATATGTTTTAGCATGAATCAATATCCATACCTTCTCTCCATTGTAATTCAGTTCATTGTAACAAACATTGGAATTAGGGTGGAAGATTAACGTTATAATATTGGATAATGTCAAATTCAAAGCCCTTTCTTCTGGACAGTTGCCTTCATAACCATCAATCTTAGGCTCGCCATTTTAAGAAACTCCCTTTCTCTATTCACATTGGGGCTTGTCATATAAACGGTTGTACCACTTACAGTGGTCCAGCTCCAAAAAAATTGGGACCAAAAGGAAATACAATTTACTGACATTACAGGAACCAGTAACTGTAATACTTGAAAGTCAACAAATGAATTTGATGGGAGTAGGTATTGAAATGCAGCAGCACCATTTAGATGCTTCCCAGCCCAACATGCTCTTATTTATTTTTATACAAATTGTTTGAATTCTTTATTTGTATGCAAAAGTACCTATACCTTTTTAAATTTGGAGAATGAAGATATTCCGTAGTTGATGCCCTAGTACATACCTAACTCCATGAATTGATAATCATTCAATTTTAAGGCTTTAAAAGATATGAGAGTTTTTTATTTTTTTTTATTTTTAATGTACCTAGCTATAGCGGGCTGGGATTTCGCCCTCAAGTGAGGGAAGTAGACTTCGGGTGGAAGTAGACCTCGTGTAAGGTGAGAAAGCCCGCAGGTGAGGGAAGGTGGCACACCTAGGATTCGAACTCGGTACAGCCACGTGAGAATTGATGCTCAAAGAGTTTGGAATTATATGATCAGAATTAATATTTGGCATTCCCTCTATTCTCGACATTCCTTGTGCACACAATCCACCTCCATGAATTGGATGCATCTTAGGCGGTATCTAAAGGTTGATAATAATGTTGTAAAAGAGTGTAAAATATGTTTAAAAACTGTACTAGCGTGACACAACCGGTCAAAATAAAGTTCCTACAATTAAGGCATATTTGTGGAGTTGTGTTTGCACGAAAAAGAGAAGAAGAAGCCGCATGCTTGGTGTAACACCCCGACCCAAGTTAAATGTGTTTTAACACTAATTAAGTATGATTTAGTTACTATAATTATATTTAGACACTAAATAAGCTACTTTTGTTATAAATTAGTTTTATTTAGTCTTTGAGTTAGATCTCAAGTCTCGCATAGGTGAGTTGAAACCGATTTGACTCGGTTGGGTTGATTCTGGGTTTTTTTCGTAATTATAGATTTTTTTCATTTTGTATCAAATGTACGTCATCTTGGCATCATCGTATATATTTCGTCAAGCACGTCGATTTTCGTACTTGATTTTACCTCATTTGACCAATGGTTGAAGAAATGGACCTTTATTTGACTCAATTCAGAAATAGACAAAACTTAGTGGCTTTATTTGCAAAAAGAGCATTCTTATCCTTTAAGAACTACTTTACCCATGTTTGCTTTTCACTACCTTTCTCTCTAGTCTCCTTCATCCCCTTCTTCATCATCTCCTCAGAGTAATTGCTTGGGCATTTGGAGAAAAAGGGGTGGAAATCTCTTCATCTTCTTCATCTCTTTCACCCCTCTCTACCTTCCTTGGACAAGAGCCCATCTCCTCCATCTTATACACTATTCATTTTCGGATTTCTTGCAAGAGGTAACAATCAAACCCCTCTTTATTTGTGTTTTTGAGTTGGAATGGAGTCAAGAAACTCTTATGTACTCATACATGCATAATCATTAACATTTGCATTTGATTTTGTGATTGGGGTTTGTTATTTGGAGTTTCTTTTTAGTTCTTTTGAGCAAAGTTAGCAAAGAGCGCTTGGAAAGCTGAGTAGAGGCAAGTATAAGCTTAATTTGAACTTACATATTGTTTACTCATTGATTGCTTCACAAAGTCTACTTCTTTGATGATTTACTTGCTTATTGCAATGTATGATTAAGTTGGTTTTAAAGAGTTAATTGTTGGATATGTGATTAGTAAGGAATGCGTTGTAATGTGGGAGTAAGGAGGCTCATTATTGCAGATTTTAAGTTAGGAGAAGTTTGGAGAAAGAAAGGGCAGGAAGAAACATGGAAAATCCTGGAACGCATAGCTCTCTGGAAGGGTTCACTCGAGCGGACATGACCCCACTCGAGCACACCCCCTCTCTGGAACCTCCGCTAGAGCGAACTTGAAGCTGGGACTGGGGGTTCTTTTAACCCCTCAAAGGAGTGAAGGATCACTCCTAACCCTATATAAACCTCTATAATCTTCTCTAATGGATAATTTGGAGGTACACCTTAACCACTAGGGGATTAAGACCGTAAAAGACCCTTATGTCTTTAGAAAGGGAACCTTAACCTTTTTCTTTGTCTAATGGAAAATCATAAGCCTAACATTGTGCCATGAGGGTTGGATTAGAAGCTCAACGTATTCTTCTTATAATAAGTGGCAATAAACAAGATAGTAGTACGTTGACCTTCCGAACTACCTTGTATTGGACGGTGAGAGACTATGAGGAATAGTTTAGAGTTGGCTAGTGAAATGTCTTGATCACTCTAAACCTATTGCATTTCATATGGAGATTAGATTTTTTCTCATTGATATCACATCGTGGTTAAACAATTATTGCATTATGATTCGAGTATCCAACGTCCAATTCGTTATTAAAATTGTTGTACAACTATTCAGTATTCCGATGGAGACTCGAATTGAGTAAGTATTTGTGTCTATGGTTTTATTATTCGATTCGATTGGGAACAAAAATATGTAAACTGACTCAAATTCGATTATTATTCGATTCGTATTCGAGACTACCACAGTAAGTTATCTGGAGCACCGGAACTCCAGACCCACGTAGCCAGCTAGCCTTTGGCCGGGCCGTTGGTGACATCCTAACTAGATTCATTCTCTTTTGAGATGATGGGTTCAATGTAATAGCTACATTAGCATGTTTTATTCTTTATATGATTTATAAATCATGAATTTATTCGATATTGCACAATTGCTTAGTTATTACTGAATATTGACATCTTATAACCCATTGTCATTTAAATTCGATTCGATACATTATGTATTTCTTTATTAATGCCTATACTTACCAATTCGTCGTATTTGAGATACTACTTTTGTGTCACAAACGCAGGTGCAACTCCTGATCCTGAAGAGGCCCAGGAGGGAGATGAGCAAACCGAAGAGGTTCCTCCAGGATTAGAAGAATGGCCAGGCAATAGGCCTATGTAGTCCGGTCCATCAGGAGCGACGTGGTCTCTTTTGAGAGCTTTACTTGGAAGTGTGACTTGACTCTTTTTTGTGTGGTTCACACTAGTTGGATTTAGGGATTAGATATGGATAACATTTTGGATGGGATGTAGGGTGATTTTTTGTAATCCTTACTTTTGTTCTAATGTGTAAATATATTTTGTATAATTTGATACTTTAATTGTAAATAGGACTGTTCAATGAAATGTTATCTAATGTGTAATGTTGAAATGCTTCCGCTATAAATTGTGATTGAAAGGTTAGTGAGCTCGACTCACAAGTAGAAAAGAAGAAATTTCATCCTTCGTAATGCTGTACTTGATTCTAAACAGGTAAAATATTACGGGATTACGCGTGTAGTACATCGGGGATTACCCTAGGCCAGGGGTGATTCGGGATTAGGATGTGATACTTAGTGAAAACTTTCCATCCTCTAGTATAATCCCTTGTCCGTGAGGACAAGCACAAAAATAAATTTGATTTTTTGTGATTATGCATGTGCAGGAGCATTTCCAATGAAGGGATAAGGAAGAAAAGTTTTCCAAAAAGAGAAAACACATGCAGAACCGAATTTCTACGAATGCTAAATGGACGTACCCCAAAAGTCAAGGTTATTGACTATCACTTATGTATGAATGGGCATCCTAGATGATTTCATTAGTCATGGCTGGGAAAACTTTATCAAGTATTCACTTGTTTGATAATAAAGTCCATGCACCAGGAGGTTCATGTTGCCACGGTTCCACAAAAAGAAACGGAAAAGTGTGGTTCTTCGTGAAATCTTCGATCATCTTGTACAATGACATTTTTCATGTGAAGAAACCCAAAAACGACCTCAATTTTTATGTAATTCTGCAGAAAACCAATTCGGAAGAAGTAATCAGTAAAAAAAATTCTACATAGAAGGAAACCTCGGTGGAACTGATTTTTTTTATGATGCTATACAAACATGTCCTAAAAATCGAGGTTATTGACTATCCCTTATCTATAAATGGGTGGGCATCTTAGATCATTTCATCAGTCATGCCTTGGAAAATTCTTATCAAGTATTCACTTGTTTAATAATATTATCAATACCACTTGCAGTGCCTAAGTTTTCTTAAATTTCATAGATTTTTTGCTTGAGCTGGCCGTCACCCCTTGGAATACCAGTTCGTACGTTTAGGAATCTTCACTTAATGTTTGCCGTAGCCATAGTACAATTGAAAGAAAGTCTTCCATTCTCTGCATTGCTTACAAGTTACAACTATATATGTGTTTTTTTAAAAGAGTCCACTCAACATACGGCGTTGCCACTGGCAGTATTAAATAGTAAATACAGTCCTTATTCACCTTGTTTGAGCAGCCTCCAAAACAATAATCCTTTTTACTTTTTGGTAAACAAATAATATCTTGTTGTTGGACTTGATATTTATATCACAATAAATCCCTGCAAGCTCGAGCTCTAAAGAAAAACATATAAGGCCTGATATAAAATAAGAGCCCGTCCACTTGATTCAGAAAGGGAATAACATTATTTCAAATCTTTAAATTTTAGAGTCCTCTCAACAAACTTTGATGTCACAGACAGATATTTAGACCACTAGTCACCTTTCTTTTAGCAGCCTCAACGACAATATATATCTGGGTGGACGTTGTAGCATTATCTGTATGTTGAAATTGAAAGACATCGAAACTAGACGGAGATTGGACTGGTGAATGGTTGGTAATCAGTGGTATAGTAATGTTTTAACAAACCAAGTTTTCATAGATGGGGTTGATCGTTCAAGTAGACAAGGGGACATATTTTAGTTTAAGAAGATGTTAATGCATTCGATTTTATTGTGTGGTGGGAGTTTTAATAATCAACACCCAATGATTATTTTACTATTATACCGTGAAACAAAGACTTTGTGTTTTCATTTGGGTGGTGCTGGTAATAGTCAAAATAACAAGTCAAATAATGAAATAGGATTTTTAAAGGTTTTATCTAAGAAGTGTCTCATATCACCGCCCAGGTGCCCCACTACTTCTCCAGTTGACAGTTGATATGTCAAAGGTGATTCATATTTCAATCTCTTGATTGACAGTTAAAATATTCAAACAAGTTAAGTTTTGATTGATGTCTGATTTGAAGGTTTTTTTTTTAATTGGTAGGATTAGATTGGCCTCATCAAAATGAATTGACACCCAGCTTTTCAAGAGTTTCTAGTAGGGGTTTACAAAAAATCCGTCGATCCGATCCGATCCGAAGGCCAACGGATTGGTGACGGATTGAAAATTGTGTAATCCGTTAGCAACGGATTGATAGCAGATTTCACCCTTAATCCATGGATTCGATCCGATCCGATTCGTTGTCATTAAATATAAATAAATATATATGTAAAATAAGAAAAAAATATGTAAGGGGTCAATATGTAACCTTATGAATAGAAGATAATACGATATGCATACAGCTCTCAACTCATGCCTCTTTAATTCAGTGGCTTCAGAATTTATGGCTTTTTTCTTCCTTTTTTTTTTCCATGTAATATATAGGGACGGATTGAACGGATTAATCCGATCCGATCGCTCCTCCATGGATCGGATCGGATCGGATTTTAACAGTCATTGATTGGTGATGGATTCCAAATCCTTCAATCCGTAGGTAACGGATTGGTGACTGATTTTGCTCAATCTGCATCAATCCGATCCGTGTACACTCCTAGTTTCTACTTTTCTCCATGTGGAAGATTTAGGCTCATATCTAATTGCAACCAAATTTATTATCTACCATGTTCAAGGGATCCAGACATCTCACCATAATGTGGTGCAATGAATATGTTTTGAGTGGGTTGGATACAATGTGAAGAGGACACCATGCATTGAGAATGAGTTATTTCTTTGTATTTTTAAGTTTTAAGTAATTTCAATCACTTATCAATTATTTAATGTATATAAATGCCTTAGTTCTTGACGAGCACTGTATGGGTGAGATTTTTCATACTTTTATACTCTATCAACTCATGTGAGGCTCATCTTTACTTGATTGAAGGAGTTTATATCATTTTTCTGTGGGGAAAAAAGAAAAAGAAAAATTGTAACAATCCCAATTGTGGCTTGTCGTTTTCATTTCCAATGTTATATTGACCCTTTGCTCATCTACAAGATCTCAAAAGAGGAGCCATGTCCAAGATTTTCCATTGATTTAGGTTGACTAGTGATCTTAATCTGAACGGAAAGTGATAAAGAAAAAAGCTCAGAGTCATACAGTACTGCAATCAAAGTTTTTAGTTAGTGATACTAATTCAAGTTTTTGCACATGAGGAATGAGAAGTACCACATTAGAGTTCTGGATAGATCTCTATACATATGACCTATCCAATGATGTATCACTTTGATTGCAATGAGATTTTTTTTTTCTTTTTGCTAACAAAAGGTTTCCAACCCTTTGGGCTGGACTAATTCCTCCAGGCCTAGAGAGAAGACAGGTAAAACCCCTATGGCCGGTGGTAGTACTAGTGGATTCAACTTTCAATTTCTGAAGAGGGAGAAGATAATCGATATTAGAATCTTTAACTCCGTAAACTAAAGGAACCTTGGTTCTGACCACTCGGCTAATCTATTTAAAAGTGTTTATGTAATACCCACGGATAGATATCAAAATAATGCTTACCAGCTATATGAGAAGATCATTTTTTTACCATAATTTATTATGCTGTCACCGTACCAAGTCCAGCCGCCAGATTAACAGGTAAGGCTCATATGATGATGACTTCACGTAAATCTTGATTATCATAACGTATACATGAAAGATATGGGGATTATTAGGAAGGAGATTCAATCAAACAAAATTCATTGTCACAGAGTTACGGATTTCAAACTTTCACACTTACAATGCATTTCCATTTTCCAAAGAAAGAAAATGTTACCATCACCAACTCTCAACTTTCAATGCAGTTGCCCCACAGGGCACAGGGTTTCGTCTTTTAAGACTCATGGGCTGCTTGAAAATGTTGTTTCTTTCCATGACATAACAACCTCTTGTCTCATCAACAAATTGCATGGACTTCTACATTTCTAATCCCAATGTGGTGTGGATTACAAGACCTTGCAGTAAAGTCAGAATTTATAGGGTCCTCAGGCTCGAATGAGAGAGGCTAGGCTGACCAATTTAGCAAATGTGGGCCATGGTCTATGGTGTAAAGATCCAGACTTGGATCAAATGGTCTTATTGTAGATGTGGGAATGGGATGCCTCAAAATTCTGCTGGTTAAAGGGTCACACTACTGAAATCATAATGTTTGACACGTGTTCCACATAAGACTTTATAGGATAGTTGTAAAAGCTTTATGAGAGTGTTATTCCTTCTCCTCTTCTAGTGCTATTAAATTTAGCCCCTTAAAAGAAACTTAATGCTTCTAACTGGTATTTGATCCGTGAACCTCAACTCCCATAATATATAGGTTGATCAGAGTCAACTTTTTCTAACAAGCATAAGTTAGGGTTAACCTGCTCAATTCGTGTGACCTATTTTTTGACCAGCAAAAAAGATTAGTTCATGTAGTTTTTAAAATGAAGTTGGGTTTGGGTAAAGCATTTACCAATGGGCTGGAATCAGATGGATCCCAATGCATCCGCTAGAAAAATGTTAATGGATCCAATTTCTTAAGATAAAAAAGAACCTAGGTAATGGACATCATATTGTTCTTGATTAGAAGTTGGGCTTGGGTTGAGATTTTACAAATAAGGATGGGTCAAGTACAGGCTGCCCGACACAGTTTGCAGTTTTGTTTGAGTTGACCCACAGGAGTTGCTGGGTCACCCGGACCCATGAAGTCGGGTTAACCCCATAGCTTGTAGGTTGGGGATATTTGACCTATTTAAAAAATGTGCCGGATATAGGTTGGGCTCCCAACTATAAACCCTACCTATTGAGTCACCCTTACCCGTTTGCCACACCCATAAAGTTGGCACCATTCAAGTTCTCACTTCTCTCTTTTGGTGGTAGAGATCATGTTGGATTGACCGCGTATAAAACAATTAACTAACTCTCCAAATTTACGGACAAATCAAAAGAGGTCTGGACCAGACTCTGAAAAGTCATTCCAACACATCTTGATTTGTTTGAGTGGACGACTCCAAAACTCGTGAAGTGGAGAGAATAAACTGAGTTTGGCCCAGCTTGATTGAGTACTCAAACTTGTGTGACACTCTTGACTAGCTTAGCTCCATGACCTTCCGAGAAAAGATCAGTCATCATTGATATATGGTGGAGCCCATGGGATCAACAGTCCCCAAACAAATTGAATTGAGTCCGGATCTGGTGAGATAAAACCACACGGTGACTGTGGGTGGATCATTCACCGTCTGCCCCCTAAGTGGTTGACTCACGGTCATCATGTGCAGACCCACTCAGAGGATCCCAATTCAATTGAATTCCCTGTGTTGATGTGCAGTATTAACATATTTATATCAACTTTTTCCCATCTTTCAAGTTCCAACACACACACACATATGACTAATAATAAGGATTACCATTTTATCTGAAGTTTATCCGAATATTAGTAAAAAGAATTTTAAAACTCCGTACACTAGGGGCATGCGGAGGGAGCTCAAGGAAAACAAAAGGTTAAAAAAAAAAAAAAATCCCCTAATGAGGTCGGATGATATCCCCCTTCTTACATTTCAAGATATATAGTAGATTGATTTCTATATTACCGGTACAAGATTGTATTTTTCGGCTGTCGTTTTTTAAGAGATTTTACAAGAGAGCTTGCCATGAGACTGATGAACTTTGACTTTGATCAATTTTCACAATATAGGTGATTAATCTCAAAGTTTGTAGCTAAGCTTTTTAATGAGTTTCATATATAGACTATGGTTCCTAAATGCAGGTTGGATATTCAATCGCTAGTTGGTGAAATGGCTCACTAAAAATATGTTTTCCTTAACAACTGTCTAGTCCTACTGCAAAAGAAGGGTAGACCAGATCATGAAACATGGTCCATAAGCCCATTGTAATGTATCAAGTGTGGGCAGGTCCCACAAGACAGTAAGTTTAGTAACATTCATATCAGAAAGCAACTGATGGAGAAACAACTTAATTAATCCTCTCAGTTGATTGTAGAAAGTAAAATCACCCACAAACCAATTGTTTATTGCTTTAAGGTTTTGACCCTTCTTCATATGGATCCGGATCCCCTGATTCGTCCAAAAAGGAGAGCCCTGGTTGTACGAATCAGAGAGAGACACATGAGGGGGCTCCCCTGTTTGGACGAAACAGGGGATCCTTTCCTCTTCATATGTGACACTTGGAGCTCAGGGCAATTATGTTTCACTCATGGAGTGTGGCCCACCTACAATGAGGCCCACAAGGTTCATCATGTTGATGACATAAACTAATCACCAGATGTGTGTGGTTGAGATTTTAGGGCTTGTGGTGTCAATTACTGAAATGCACAGCTAAATTAAGAACTGTCACTATCTTGAGGGGTGTTGTGAGAAGATACGTTTATGACTTCATGGGGAAACAGAGTCATTGAAATGGGCATGTACTTCTCTTAAATGCGTACCCCTGTTGGATTCTTGATGAGTTCTTCAAACACCAATTCAAATATGATTTTGAGATTGATAACAACTATCAGGGGTGTTCAGTGTTTAACCAAAAAAAGAAAAAGAAAAAGAAAAAGAAAAAAAACTAGTCAGGGGTGCTCTTAGCCCTGGCCGAGCAGGGCTTGTGCATATTCAGGCCCAATCTGACTTTAGTAACGGAGGCCCATATTTGGCATGAGCTTGACATCGCTGCAAGTGCCTGGCCCAAGCCCATTTAGTCGATCGCCATTGGACGGCCGGGTCTTTCTATTGCTTGTTTAGAAAGTCTTTTTAAATTTTTTTCTTTTTTTTTGTTAACTAAAGTCAAGAAGGTTCGGACTCAAGAGAGAGTCCACACATGTGAAAATGAAGCCTATAGACACAAGAAGAGGGTGTATACCTAAGGTTCGAACTTTAGATAGCCAAGTGTGGGACTGCCACCCCTTACCATTCTCAGGTTTTTCAAACAGTTATTTCATAATTTTATATTTGAATGCTTTCTTTTTAAACAAGAACATATTTTGAAACTCATCTAAATATTATGATGACTTTATAAATTCTATGGCTTGGGATTTTTTGAACCTTACGCTTTATATTGGTATACAATTTGTATTTCTACCCATGCACATTAAGAGATATGACCGTCCTTACGATTTATTGTGCGGACCGCCTATTAGAGCCCACCATGAGACTCACTGGTCATGGAACAAGGGGGGCTAAAAGATCCAAGTGGGGCCAACTTACATATCAAATTTGAAGTCAATCGAATACCTCTAACCCCTTCATTCATGGTCCACAAGTTTAAAAGCTTTATATCAAAGAAAAAAAATAGACCCTCAATCCAACGGTCTAGTTCATTCGAATCCATGCAAATTCATGGGATTCAGTGCCTATAAGGGGGTTATGAATGAGTGGTCAATTTGGATGAGTCATAAAGTGGGCCACAGTGGGCATTCCGAAAGGTACGGATCGTAAGGACGGTCCTTACAGGGCCGCCTCCCATATATATATATATATATCTATATATATATATATGTCATAACAAATGAGAAATGACATTTAAAATTTATATCACTGAGCAATATCAAGATATTTTATTTAAAGTATGTCATCATCATATGTGTTAAATCTAATTATTTGATCTTGATATTGACTATATTATCATTGAAATGAAGGTCTGTTGACTGCTTTTTCTATAAACGTGGAAATGAAATAAAATGCGTAGCGGCATTTTAATCAGACTATTCCACTTTATTACAATATAATCAAATGGTAAAAGACCTTTAAGTTACCCATTTAAAGTTTAATCTTCCTCATTGGCATATCTTTCTATTGTCTACTCTCAATTCTCTATTTTTTTCCTTTATTCTCAGATTATTTATCATTTATAATTTTTTTTGTATATATATATATATATATTTTATAAAAAGTCATTTATAGAGTTTAACACATTTTCTCATTACTTTCCCAATGAAAATATGCAATTTAACATTTTGCAGAACTACAACTCAATAACTTTGGTAATTGATATTTTCTCATAGACATAGGTCATTCTCGAACGAGGAAAAGGACCCAATTACTTGGAAAGAATTGAACGTGGAGCCTTATGAGGTGAAAATCTCATATATGGTTCAGTAGATTAAACTAAAAGCCCAGACAAAACGAGCACCTAGTAGAAAAAACGCCAAATGCCGATAATGAAGAACCATATAAGGCTGAATTACCTGAGATGCCTGTGCCCATGAGAAATCCCGAAGCCAAATCTGATCTCTTCTAATTCTGGGCCTGACCCATCAACAACCTTTACTTTTCAATTGGGCTATAAATAAGTATGGGCTTCGGTGAATTACAAGCCTAAAACACATGGTTGCAATAGTTAAAGTCCATCCCAAAATCCCCCTTTTGATGGCCCAACATTCAGACCTAAAACAAGGCCCAAGCTTGTTATGGGCTTGGTCTTAACTCCATACATGGTCGATGTTATCCATAAGGTGACCCAAGTGTTTCTAAGGCTAGGCCCTTGTTGAAAATTGTATTAAATTAAAATGGATTGCTCAAATTTTCCAGTCGTATGGACCCAGAAGTGGAATATGATGACAGATATGGAGGCCTATTTGTATTTTCCAGGAGTCGATCAATTGAAACCCAATTAGACCAGGATTGGAGATATGAGGGAAGAGGTGTGTGATGCAAATTAGGGGGCCCAGGCCACTGGGTCACACTTTGGATCCATCACTGAGAGGGATTTCAGATGAGCCTACAAAAAATCATGTTTCAGTCCCCCAGCAACCAGACTGGTTAAGTGGTTAACAGTCATACACATGACCCATACTAAGATCCACCCAATTAGACATGGTATGGATCCTAGAATTGGACCAACTCGGACCCGTACAAGTTAATTGGAATCGGGCTGGAATCAGGCCATATCCATGTAGGGTTAAGAGCTAGACCCAAATCCAACCCCGGCATTGCTGGTTGTACAGTTCTGACTTCGCCCCCACCTTGGACATTTCCTTTCACTAGAATCTAAAACTGCTCTGAACCATTTTTCTAGTTTACAAGAACTAAGTAGAGGTGATGAATTGTTATAGACAAATCAAATTGTTGTTGCATTGCATTCTAGTCTATTGTGCTTTTGTTATTTTTTTAGTTCAATGTACTCAGTTGAAATATAATTACATTTTGGTTTGATAGGTAGGTTGCTAATAAATAATCATCTCTAATAAAGATGGTCTAAAAAATCTCGTGCTTTCAATCATGATTACTAGACAATATGGTGCACACAGAGAGAGAGAGAGAGAGAGAGAGAGAGAGAGAGAGAGAGAGAGAGTTCTTACCCCAAAACTGTCACAGGAAAAAACCAACGTGGAAATGTGATGTTGCCCCAAGAACAGTTCTGGTCTTGGTTGACAATAAACAAGATATTGGTTTTGCAATTTCTTTCCCTTTTTTGATAGGTAATTTGCATTAGTTTTTTTCCTATCAAATTCGGCTTTCTATGGAACCTTTTGTCTTAATTAGACCCCAAGACAATTGTATTTAATCACAGATGGCAATGAAGAAGATTTTAGTAAACTTTCATTATTTTATGATTTAGTCTTCACTTCCAACTTTTTTTAACTGCTCGGAGGCTTCAAGGCCAGTTTTGTGTTGGGAACAGAATGGTCAAGTTGGTTCATTCATTGAATCCTTTCTCAGTTTTGTACTAGAATGGATGAGAATTCATAAGCTCGAATGGAGTTGTGGTACTTGTTGACAACCATTTACTATAAAATATTAACCTGATAGAGAACGGTATAACAATGTATATCAAGGTTACAATAGTACTGCTTGGGTGTTGAGTCATTTAGCCGTTGACTAGGAACAAATGTTCTACTCATACTGCAGACAGCATAGAGACTGGAAACCACATTAGTTGCAGTTTGATTTTCTGCCTTTAGGTCCAGGATCCATAGTCAATCTGTTTCACCTATAATGCATGCAATGATTTTTTATAATCGGCAGAAGGGGTGGAACATGAGGACTTCAGGTCACCCGTAGTAGGATTCTTTATAAATCATGTCTTCTCTGCGATTAGTGAATGGATCTTCGGTGAATGCTAAGGAGACTATTATGTGCTTGAAGGTGAACCTATTCGAGACATCAGAGTGCTCGTTTTAATATGGTAGAGGATAAGAAAGGTGTCTCTAAGCTTGCTGAGGTGGTGAGAGGGCCTTGGAAGTTGGATGAAAGAGAGCAGAGACCTTGCTGGAACAGGCCAGTGTCAAGTAAGTTTCATTGTATATCTTGTAACTACAAAAGCCAAAAAGATTTTTTTCAAACTTCCGAATAACCTATTCATGACCTTGCCATTTCACTTACTGGGTTTACAGGAGACACAGAGCAGTATAAAGGTTTCATTACGTTCTGATAATCCAATGGTCCCGAATACCATGTCTCACAGGTATGCACAGTTTCGCACAAGTATAATTATATTTTTGCAATTACTTTGACATTGGTCTTACAGAAATGTATATTTGGATAACGACTAAAACAGACCACATTTTTTGTGAGATACAACAAATTAGTCAAATTGCTAACCAATAGTATCGGATGAATAAGAGCGTCACTTTAAATTAATGATTTGATTTGATAATGCATTTTTATTTCAAGAAGGCTGAGGTCAAAGGTGTCTTGCAACCTCAGAAATAGGGGTTGTATCAATTTTGGATTCAGGTGAGTGGCATAAACTAGCTTAGGCCTGGCAGTATGGTTAGGAACCCACTCAAGTAGAAGTGCGTAACAGTGTTCCCACTTCACACCCCATTTGTTATTGAGGATTAGGCTGAAGGTGTCTAGTCCGAATGACTTGAGCATGAAGACTTGAACTTGGCCAAGTTTTCACTCCTTGATTTTGGGTCATCCTTCTCTCTACCATGAGGTTCTTTTCTTCTGTCGCGCTTACTGTTCTCTTGATGCATTTTTTTCAGGTTGCTAATGCAGTGGTAATTGCATGGCATCTAGGTGCCACACTACTAGTCCCTGACATCAGAGGAAGCAATCTGAGTGAGAAGTGGTTAGTGATTAAAATATGGTTTTACTTATTACTAAATATATTAAATTTCTTTAGCTAGCCATTCATATTAAAACCTTAAGGCTTTAATGGAGGCAGCGGAAATACTTTTCAATATTCCTCCTCGGGTGGAGTGTTAGAGAATATTGCGTTGTTAGAGGATTGTTAGAGAATTGTTATAATTAGGATAAGAGTTAGTTGAATTTGAATTTGAAATATCTTTGTATATAAATTGAGAGGAGTTGCTTTTATGAAACTTACGGTGAAATTTATGGAAAAAAGTGTTTCCTGAAATTCTTTATGGTATCAGATAGTGGGCTCAGCGATGATCTTGTGATCAAGCTAGGTACGATCCTACTTCCGCAATTATCACTAGAAAATCAGCGTAACTTCTGGAAGAGATTGTGTCAGATCTGATCTAGTGGACCATCGGCACCGACAGACTCAAGATTTGTGATAGAGATGGATCAACAGACGGACGGTGATCCCCAAGAATATATGATCATTTATGCAAAATTTATGTCATTTATATTTTTTTTCGAGATCGAAGGGTTTTATTTTGAATGCCAACAATCACATAACATTTCCTTGAAATGATCATGTGATTGAGGGGAGATGTTAGAGAATATTGAGTTGTTAGAGGATTGTTAGAGGATTGTTAGAGAATTGTTATGATTAGGGTAAGAGTTATTTTTAATTTGAATTTGAAACATCTTTGTGTATAAACTGAGAGGAGTTCCTCTTATGAACTTTTGGTGAAATTTATGGAAAGAAGTGTTTCTTGAAATTCTTTATGGAGCCCACTTAATAAAATATACTTCTGTTCATGGTTAATATACTTTCATCAATATTCCCCTTATTGTCATTGCTTATTTAACTAGGGAGCATTGATGGTCCTATGATTTAATGGAAGTATCCAATGCCCAAGCATATTTGGACCAATGAAGTGTAAATTTGGGGGTGCCCTTTGCTGGTCATATGGAAGGATCCGTGATGGTGGGCAATGCACAGAAAAATCAAACCATGTGATTAGGCAATTTAATACATGGTTTACTTATGGCCATGTTAATGAAGCGAGTTTGATCATCTGACAGAGATGGTTACACACAGCTACATTATCCATCTCTACTGTGTGGGTAAAATACCGTAATGACGAGATTAAGTAAGGATCACGGTAATCCATCGACCTTCACCTCGGTCTCGGTAAGCATAGCCCGATAGTTCGGCGGCTCAATAAGGAGCGCCGGTTGAGAGGCTCCATGCTGCAGCTCGGCAGCTCGGCTAGGAGTGTCAGCTCGGCAGGCCGGCTTGGCATGTGTGCCAACAGGGTGACAGCTCAGCTAGGCCATTCCTGGTCCCGATAAAAGTACGAAGGCAAAGAGTGGGCCATCAGTGGGCCATCACACCTACCAAAAGCACGGGCGAGCCCTGACATGTAGGGGCGCTCATTTATGGCGATAAGAAGTCGGCTCTATCATCTCTTTACATCAACTGACCAAAAAGCCGGAAAGTTATTGATGGGATGCGCCCTTTTTACCTATTGCCGAATGTCAGGGTAAGGGCGATGGGACCTTACCCCACTTACCCCCACTCACAGAGAATGTACGAAGAATTTCCTTCATACACACATGGGATCAGCCCCATGGGAAGGGGGGGATATGCAATATGCAACTCACAATACACACCAGTCCCTCTCTCATTCTCCTCATCCTCCTGCTTAGTTTTCTCAAAACTAACTCAGGTATTGGAGCGCCTTCGGCTCATGGCAGCCATGGGCTCTGACCCAAGCCTTTTTCCTTCTCTTTTCAGGTTCCTCAGCCCCGTGGAGGTTCCCGGCGTTCGGTCTTCCCTGATCTAAGAGGTTCATCTCCTCAATCTAAGTAGGTGTCGTTTTTCCCACTTACAGTTTGGCGCCGTCTGTGGGAAATTGAACGGAAAGCTTTCAAACACCATGCCTCCAAAAACCAGAAATGGTGAATGACCCTCCAAGGGCAAGGGCCCATCCATGCAGCCTGTGCTGGGGCAAGATCCACCCCCTCGACAGAGGAGGTCAGGAGAAATGCCCTTCACAATCCAGTCGGTATCTCAGTGAAGAGGGCTGACAATGCCTTCTCTTCACGGTGCTCCACCTCCAAAGCAGCCCCGCCACGACAAAGAGCACACCGGGCGAGGTGACAAATCTGTCACCCAACCAGGTGCGAAGTCCGCGCGGGCTAAGTCTCATCATCAGACCACTCCCGACGACCATGAAGATCCTCTCTAGGATGCTGTCCTGGCCTGAAACCTCTTCATCCAGGAGCAAAGAGAGCTCATCCGGAGGCTCAAGCAGGAGCTCTGGGATAAAAGGGCTCCGAGCCCGCCTCCTGTGCTTAGCCATGCTTCGGGTCCTCTACCCAAGCACGACCAAGCTCAGACCGACGAGCGGAACCTGAAGCACGCCCTCAATAGTAAGAGGCGTGATCGGATCCCTAGAGAAGAAGACTCCAGCAGCGGCAGCATGCATGAAGGGCTAGAGAAGTAGTGCCAGACGCCAGAAGACGAAGAGGAGCTCAAGCAGTGGATTGACAAGCAGATCAAGCAGGCTGTCCGACAGAATATGGAGACTGCTGGCATCGCACCAGACCAGTTCGGCATCTTCGGAGCTGAAGACACGGGCGCATTTCCCTTCTCCAGAGAGATCAGAAAGCTCACCCTCCCTGAAGAATTCAACGTCCCAAGGTTCACCCTGTACGATGAAACCTCGGACCCTGCAGCACACCTCCGACACTTTGTCCAGAGAATGTCGGTGTGGGGCGACAGCGATTTCCTGAACTGTCGAGTTTTTCCCTCCAGTTTGGGAGATCTCCCCCCGAGATGGTCCTGTACGCTCCCCGCGGGCTCCATCTCAAATTGGCATCAGCTCCGGCACTCCTTCTTAGTTAAGTTCCAGGCCAATCGGATCATCCCAAGGACGTACACCGACCTGATGACCCTCAGGACGCGAGAGGATGAGAATCACCCAGTTCAGCCAACAATTCTGGACTGTTTAGCCAGATTAAGGGCGCTTTCGACGAAGTGGCCGTAAAGTCCTTCCAGCAAGCTCTGCGACCGGGCACCAATCTACGGGAGCATTTGGTCATGTTTCCCGTGGCCACAATGAAAGAATTAATGACCCGAGCAAGTCGGTTCATCAAGGCAGAAGAAGACGAGGCTCAAGGACGGGAGAACCTTGATAGCCACCACAAGGGTCGGCCACCTAAGAGTGACGAGCTCCTTCAAGAGGAATCGACCCCGTCCAGCGCTGCTCGGCCCCTTTGTTCAGAGAGCCAACCGTCCTCAGCTCGGTGCCTGCACCAGCTTTGGCGGCACAGCCAAAAGCATCTCGGGGTCTGGTGACAGCACCACCCCCGCGGCTCGGCCCCTCTGTTCAGAGAGCCAACCGTCCTCAGATCGGTGCCTGCACCAGCTTTGGCGGCACAGCCAAAAGCATCTCTGGGTCTGGTGACAGCACCACCCTCGCGGCTCGGCACCTCTATTCAGAGAGCCAACCGTCCTCAGCTGGGTGCTTGCACCAGCTTTGACGGCACAGCCATAAGCGTCTCGGGGTCTGGTGACAGCACCACCTCCGCGGCTCAACCCCTCTGTACAGAGAGCCAACCGTCCTCAGCTCGGTGTCTGTACCAGCTTTGGCGGCACAGCCATAAGCATCTCCGGGTCCGGTGACAGCACCACCCCCGTGGCTCGGCACCTCTTTTCAGAGAGCTAACCGTCCTCAGCTCGGTGCCTGCACCAGCTTTGGCGGCACAGCCATAAGCATCTCGGGGTCCGGTGACAGCACCACCCCCGCGGCTCGGCCCCTCTGTATAGAGAGCCAACCGTCCTCAGCTCGGTACCTGTACCAGCTTTGGCGGCACAGCCAAAAGCATCTCAGGGTCCGGTGACAGCACCACCCCCGCAGCTCGGCCCCTTTATTCAGAGAGCCAACCGTCCTCAGCTCGGTGCCTGCACCAGCTTTGGCGGCACAGCCAAAAGCATCTCGGGGTCCGGTGACAGCACCACCCCCGCGGCTCGGCCCCTCTGTTCAGAGAGCCAACCGTCCTCAGCTCAGTGCCTACACCAGCTTTGGCAGCACAGCCAAAAGCATCTCCGGGTCCGGTGACAGCACCACCCCCGCGGCTCGGCACCTCTGTTCAGAGAGTCAACCGTCTTCAGCTCTGTGCCTGCACCAGCTTTGGTGGCACAGCCATAAGCCTCTCGGGGTCCGGTGACAGCACCACCCTCGTGGCTCGGCACCTCTGTTCAGAGAGCCAACCGTCCTCAGCTCGGTGCCTGCACCAGCTTTGGCGGCACAGGCATAAGCGTCTCGGGGTCCGGTGACAGCACCACCCCCGCGGCTCGGCATCTCTGTTCAGAGAGCCAACCGTCCTCAGCTCGGTGCCTGCACCAGCTTTGCCGGCACAGCCAGAAGCATCTCCGGGTTTGGTGACAGCACCACCCCCCAGCTCAGCAGCTCGGTCAGAGTGCCAACTGTCAGCACCAGCTTCGACGGCACAGCCACAATAAGGGTCCGGTAACAACACCAACCCCGGTTCGGCAGCTCGGCCTGAGTGCCAACCGTCCTCTGCTTTGTGCTAGCACCAGCCTCGGCGGCGAAGCAAAAAACGTCATAGGCCCTGACTTCGGCGCTTAGGGATTTCTCGGGTTATTAAACAAGGGGGGATTCCTTCGCCAAAGTCTGGCAAGTCTCTTCTCAACAGCTGTGGGTGCAGGCCGGGACCACGGTTCATTAACCGAGCTCGGAAAAATACAGACATCCAATTCTGACGAGGACATCGGTTACCGAAACCAACTACTTTGTAAAGAAAATATTTTTCATACAACCATTTCATCACAAACATGATAGACATGAGCTAGAGTACACAAGAGACTGCTAGTTTCATTAAGCAAAAGTCTTTATTACAAAGCGTGAGATACAATAAAAAATTAAACAAGGCTTAAGGGGTTGCGGCTTCCACGTTGCAGTCAATCCCGGAAACACTCTCGCTGGGGCCGACAAAGGTGGTCTCGGGGACTACCAGGGCAGTTGGAACGACTTCAGGAACGGAGGAAACTTCGGGCGCAGCGCTGGCTATTGGGGGAGCTTCCGGAGGCACCTCTTCTGCAGCGTTCACCTCGGGCGGGGCTTGAGGAAGGGGCGAAGCGATAGCGTGGAGCTCCGAGTCCGAGCGAGGAAACTTGGGGGGATTCCTGAAAATAGGGCTATCCCCAGGAACCCCAACCTTTTTCAAGGCTGCTTTCCATCCAAGCTCCCAAGCTCGGTGCCGGATTCCTGGCAACTGAGCTTTGTAGTTAGCTGCCAGTTTGCCGACCTCCTTGTTCATCGCGGAGTCGTGCTCGGCCAGGAACTCCTCGAGCTTGGCTTCTTGCTTCACCAGAGCATACTCGAGCTCGGCCGCCTTCCCCCTCAAGGCCATCTCCAGTTCACCTTTAGCCATGTTTATCTGGGAGATAAGCCTCCTGTTCGTCCCCCACAAGGTTTGCAGGTCTTCTTCCTACTGCGACAGCGCGAGCCGGACCTCATCTAGCTCAAAGGAGAGGTGAGTGTTCTGGTTCACCTCCTCTTTTGCCTGTTCCTTGAAATGCTCCACCATAGCCTGCGCCTCATCGAGGTCGGCAACAAGACCGGCATTCCTGGCCGCCTCCTCCACCAGCATCGCTTCCTTGGCCGCCAAGGACTCCTGCAGCTCCTCCCTCTCAGCCGCCCAGCCAGCTGCACTGGCTGCGGCTGCATCCAGCCTCTCCATGCCGGTCTGGCATTTTTGTAAGAGTTGCAGAATGAAAGAGTGTCAACAAAGAAACACAACAAAATAAACGCTCAAGGAATAAAATTACTTACCACCACCAGCGAACGCATTGAGGAGAGCAGCAGCCACTCGTTGTCCATCTCTGCCCACCTGGCCATGTCCTGGGGAAGGGCGCAAGCTCGTCCCAGTGCGGCAACCACTTCCGGATTGACCGCACGGTCCGTCTCGGCCAACTGCCTCCCCAGCACGCCTTCAATGTCCGGCCTCCAGGGGGAAAACGGCGAGGGCGGGACCGTTCCCTCGACAGGCGGAGGTGACGACGGACCAGATGGGAGTTCAACCCTTGCCCTCTTCTCAAGCCGGCGCTCGGCCACCTCGGCAGGAACTCTCCTGTCGGAGGTGGGGGCGAGTCATCTACAATAATGACCAGAGACGTAGTTGAGTCGACCTCGCCCGCGGCTGCAAAATCTGCTTCAGCCACGGCTGCAGGAGCCATTTCAGCCGTAGGAGCAGAAGTTTCCTCTGCACCCGCCGTGGACGTCAAAGCCGGGGCGGCGCTGGTGGCCTGGAAGGGATCCAGGGTCTAGCCCCTGATGTCCCCGAAAGCCGCGGCGGACAGGTCCTCGGCTACGTAGCGCTGACCGCGACAGCGCAACATCTCTCCCTCTGCTTCTTCCGAGCTAGATGAGCTCCGAGATGTGCTGGAAGCTACGAATCTCTTCCTCCGCCGGGTATGCCCGGCCCCGGCTCCTGTGGTCCTGGCAGGCTCACGGTCTGAGGCCTGGTAGCCCAATTCTACCGGAAACCTGCTAGGGATCGCGCCCGTCACTGCCTCCGAGATGGGGACCACGGTCTATACTGGCTCTAAGCTGAAGCTTTCTCTGCGCAGAACCGAGTCAATCCCGGTCACCCGTCTCGAAGTGTTGAAGGATTTATAGTGGGGGATGTACTCCAGAAGCGACCACGCAGCTCGGTTGTGGTGACCGCGGTAATTCCTTACCTTCTCGAGCCAGTTGGTGTTCACCTTCCACCGGTTCTTCCTGGCTACCTCTTTCCTCAGCCGAAAATCTGCATAAACAGGGCTGTTTTAGTCAAGAATAAAAGTAGCATTAACTACAAACCGAAAGGACTTCGGCCTTTACTTGGAGGAACTCCTATTCTTCGTGGGATCCAGACTGTGGTGTTGGGCTCCGCCTCGCCGAACTCCCATCCCCCTCTGACGAATACTCGGTCCTCTCCCGCGTATTTGTTCGAATCCTCCAGTGCGGTAACAAAGGCAGCTCGGTGAGCCCTCAGCTGGAGGTAGTAAGTGTTCCCTTTTGCGGATTTGCAGAGGTCATAGGTCTCCTCGATGTCCGCGACACCAAGGCTGATCCTGAGGATTTCGTTCAGCCACACTACTCCCATGATAATTTTATATCCGTTGGGCAGTAGCTGGCAGGGGCATAACTCCCACTCCCGGAGGCAATCCCTAAGGAATGGGTGAAGGGGGAACCAGATTCCTCCCTCCACGACAGAGACCAGCCAAAACGGCATCCAGCCGTCACTATAGATGATGCCATCTTTCGAGCCATCTGGTCTGACTTCTACATTAGCGGGGATCTTGTACATCTCCCTAAAAAAAGCTATGGAAGCCAGGTCTCCTAACAGGTGCCTGTAAATCCCCATTCTCTACCCGGACTGAAATCTACCTAGAAGGAAGAAAAAGAGAGAAGCAGGAAGAAGCCCTATGGGGGGACTGTGCAGAAGATGCTGGTAACCTGAAGGAACAGAAGAAGTAGAAGCAGTAGAAGAAGCAGGAATGTCGATGGAACGCAGAAGAAAGCCAGGACGAAGAAGACGCTACAATTTATAAGGGTTGGAGGCGCCGTTTCAGCTTTCGAGGTATGCCTTTAATGAGGTGTCGCCTCGAGCAGCCCTAACATCACATCGCGCAACCCTAACGTCCCTTCGAAGCGATAGCTTGGCAACCGAAAAGGCGACACGTGTCACCACCAGCGCAATTCCTGAGAGCTATTAAATGCCTCGGACAGGCGAAGGGACATCTTAATAAAGACCGCACGTCAGTGAACGGTTATCGAGGTACGGAGGGACCCGCTCTTCGAACCGGGACTCCGTCATCTCGGTACTCATTCATACTGCGGGACCCATCTCTCCAGCTCGGTGGAGGCACCAGCTAGGCAATCACTTAGCTTTCGACCTCCACAAGTTCGAGACTTCCAGAGGTCAAAAGCTAGGGGGCAATTGTGTCGGTAAAATACCATAATGACGAGATTAAGCGAGGATCACGGTAATCCATCGACCTTCACCTTGGTCTCGGTAAGCATAGCCCGACAGTTCGGCGGTTCGATAAGGAGCGCCGGTTGGGAGGCTCCACGCTGTAGCTCGGCAGCTCGGCTAGGAGTGCCAGCTCAGCGACCCAGCTCAGCAACTCGGCTAGGAGTGTCAGCTCGATGATTCAGCTCGGCAGCTCGGCAGGCCGGCTCGGCATGTGTGCCAACAGGGTGCCAGCTCAGCCAGGCCATTCCTGGTCCCGATAAAAGTACAAAGGCAAAGAGTGGGCCATCAGTGGGCCATCACACCCACCAAAAGCACGGGCGAGCCCTGACATGTAGGGGCGCTTATTTATGGCGATAAGAAGTCGGCTCTATCATCTCTTCACATCAACTGACCAAAAAGCTGGAAAGTTATTGATGGGATGCGCCCTTTTTACCTACTGCCGAATGTCAGGGTAAAGGCGATGGGACCTTACCCCACCTACCCCCACTCACAGAGAATGTACGAAGAATCTCCTTCATATACACATGGGATCAGCCCCATGGGAAGGGGGGGATACGCAATATGCAACTCACAATATACACCAGTCCCTCTCTCATTCTCCTCCTCCTCCTGCTTAGTTTTCTCAGAACTAACTCAGGCATTGGAGCGCCTTTGGCTCATGGCAGCCAGGGGCTCTGACCCAAGCCTTTTTCCTTCTCTTTTCAGGTTCCTCAGCCCCGTGGAGGTTCCTGGCGTTTGGTCTTCCCTGATCTAAGAGGTTCATCTCCTCAATTTAAGTAGGTGTCGTTTTTCCCGCTTACATCTACAATATTTTCCTCCTGCCTGCATTAAGATACAGATGCCAACAATTTCTACAGGAACTTCCATGAAATCTATGATGTTGATCAGTTTGTAAATAGTCTAGATGGCATGGTCAAGATAGCCAGAGAGAAGCCTACTGAAATAGCAACAAGAAAGCCAGAAGTTGTGAGAGTCCCGGATTGGGTAACAGGGGACTACATTGTGCGACACATTGAACCAGTATTCATAAGAAAGGGTAATTTGAGGCTTGTGACTCTCTTCCCTTCAATAAATATGAAAATAAAGAAACCCCAGAAGAAAGATAAAGATTCAGTTGCATGCTTGGCGATGTTGAACACTCTCAAACTGCAACCAAATGTTCAAGAAGTCATTGATTCGATGGTTGGTAGACTTTGAACCCTGAGTCGTGATTCAGGTGGCCAGTTCATTGCAGTGGACTTGAGGCTTGAGGTTCAGCAAAAGAAAGGTTGCAAAGGCGGTGGGAGTGTGCAAGGAAAAAATTGTTACAGTGCAGAGGAGGTCGGCAAATTTTTGAGGCATATCGGCTTCTACAAGGACACCACCATCTTACTCAGCCCAGATGGCATGAAAATCACAATGCTTTAAGAGACATGTTCCCAAAAACTCAAACGAAGGTAAGAAATCTTTTCTTGCTGTACTTTATTATTCATTTGCTATTCACGTTTTGCTAGAGAAAATGAGCATCGACTGCATTATGTTTACGTTTGAGGGAATGTACCCCAAATGGCAGTCAAGTTTTAACTATCTGTTTTCAAACTGCTTGTGATTTGGAATAAGTAATCAGGAATAGATTGAATATATAAATTTTTTTACAGGAAAGCATAATCCCGGCCCTTGATAAGGACAAGTTTCTATACAATAAAAGTTCTAAACTCATGTGGAGGCTATGGACTTCTGCATCTGCGCTCAAAGTGATGTCTTTGTGCCTGCTATCTCTAGCCTGTTCTATACGAATGTCGCTGGCGAAAGGATACCTTCTGGCAAGACCCAGATGCTAGTTCCACCCCAAGTGCTCAGTTCTGCCTCAGCTTCTGATTTTGTTTCACCTTATACCTCTAAGAAGACTCACTTGGCCTACTCATGTTTCTGCTAGCCATTTCAACAATAAACCAAAGATGTTATTCAAATTGATCAGTTCCTAAACCCAATAGAACTAGGCATAGGTTCTGTTTTGCAAAGAAGATGTATTTTTGTGATCAAAAGCGAAGTTGGAGGTCTAAAGATCCAGATCAAACCTTTTGTGTGTGTGTGTGTTTTTTTTTATTTTTATTTTTTATAGTTGTATGTATTTATTGTAGAGAAACAGTACATTTCTTCTTTAGCAATCTGAAATCAAATTGTATGTAGCCTATTTTCATATAGTGTTTCTTTGGGGAGTTGTAGGCTTACAAGTTTCTATTTGGGTTCTGAATCTAAGCTGACGAACAACTTAACAGGACAAATCTTTGTTTCAGTGCAAAACCACATCTTTGATTCAACATGAATTAGTTGAAATCAGCTGCTCAATCTTAAGCAAGTTCTTAAATTCCCCATTGGATGCTCTCCCATTGATTCTCTCATTATCATCATCAAACTAGAGCAGAGCTCGAGTCCAGTAAAATGAGCGAAAGCTGGGTTGAGCTTAGCTCCTTAATTAAGCTTGACTGGAGCTCGAGCTGGGTCACCGATCGGGCGATCGGGCTTGGGCCTTGTCAATTGTCATGCTTCTTATTTTTTAAAGACTTAAGACACCTACGTGGTTAATATAAAGAATTAGTTTCCTATTTTATATTATGTAATTTTGTTTCGGTCTTTCATGGTAAAGTTTTGACCCAAAGGAATCCCAAACACCAATCTAGATAGGGGCATTTTGTTGGGATGTAAATGGGTCCCAATTCTCTTATTACCCGGAGGTTCTGCCGTGTTAATAATCGTGTTTGAGTTCTTATTTAGGTTCTGATAAGTAAATGGGTCTGAGTCTGATGCCTTTCTTGGACCCGTGACCCAGGTCCGTGTCCACCATGGATCCAAACTGAAATTGACCCATTTACATCCCTAGGTATTTGTCTTTTACGCATGGGATATGACAGTGGAATTGACATGTGTAAAATTAACTCATGTGAGAGAAACACAATACCATATTTGCTTGAGAGCATCATTTACACTTGAGTAATATTAAGATGTTCAAATTGCATGTCAAAGTTTTCATTAGCTTCAAATCAATAAATATTCAAGATATGAAGTTAAAATGATTTCGAATTTAATGAGTCAATTGAAAAATTCGTGAACAACTCGAATTGAAAATATCAGGCCCATAGGAGTTGCAAAAAATAGAAAAAAAAAAGATGATGGGGTTTGAAACCATGATATATTAAACACGTCACTTGTATTGATACTCTTTTAGCCTGATGTATACATTTTAACTAAAAACAGCCTCATTTTATGCATCATTTTCACATGTGCAAATACGAACAACAAACAAAACATGACAATCCATAAATATCATGAATGTGCGTCATTTCCAATGTAAATAGGCGCAAATAAACTATTCCTAAAAGGGATAAACCTATAAAGAATAAGACAAACAAACAAAAAGAAAGCGCGAACAACCCTACATTAAAGATACCTACCGGAAACCTCGTCCGACGAAAATAGTGCGGGCTTGAGCCTAAAATCAAAACCAATTATGCTGGAAAAAACAGCCCAACACCCCACAATAGAAAGTGACAATGAAAGGGCTGGATAGATCGAAGTCCAACCCTAGCCCATCCTCATAATTTAAGACTACATTGATCCTTCTTCCCTTTTCTTTGTAATAATAAAAATGTGAATATGGCACTTAAACGGGCTTTATTTGGGCCTCTACTGAGCTCTTCTTCGTTAACAGGCCGGGGCAAATTGGGTTGACTCAACCCGGCCCATTTAGAGCCCTACCTCATCTGTTGATGATATAGGTGAGAACCTTTTCTCTGTCTCCGTCTGTCTCTCCTTCTTCCTTCCCCTTTTAGGGTTAGGGTTTCATCTGCTTATCGTGCGCCTCCAGATCCCCCTCTGCTTATCGTGCGCCGCCAAAGCTGCTATCTTTCATCTTCTCCAAGTAAAAAAGGTATCTTTTCCTTCAGCTCTATTGCTCTTCTTTGATTTTGTTAATCTTTCATTTGATTAGAACAGAAGCCCCCCTGAATTCGAAGATTTTGGGTCATAAAGTTGTTTGTTTTCCCTCCAAATCCTCAAATATGATTCGGATTTTCATATGTTTGGATCCTCGGTTTACTTGGAAACGAGGATTCGTGCGTTTGGATGAGCTGATTTACCTGTAATTCGTTGTTGTTTGTTGATTGCCATGACCTATTACAGGTAATAACCACATTTACAGCTGATTGGTTGGAATCCGGATTTCCAAGGATCTCATCTCTTGTTTTCCTTTCTGAAAAAACCGTTCTTTAGAGCAATGGAACATGGAAATGTGGGGTTAGAGAAATTGGGGCATTTGTGGCTGTGGGAAATAAGGTTGGTAATCTAATGTATTAGGGGGTAGTTGTTTCTTGTTTTTGGTGATGGTTGAAGTGGCTTTTAGAGCAGTTGTGAGGAAGAATGCTTGTGGGGACAAGAAATTTTGATGTTTCTTTATCTTTTTCCCTTACTGTTTTTGTTTTTTTGGGTGGAAACAGTGTATCTCATTACTGTGTCATGGTGGGGTTCATGATGATGATTGTAAGGTGAGGAATAAGGACTGGGTGATGCTAGAGTTGGGTTTCATTGAGTGGCATAAAAAAAGAACATAAAAAAAGTAATGGGATGTATGAGGAACCAACAACACCTGCAATGGGTCGGTCAGAATTCCTGCTGTGTTGGAACTTGGAATATCTCTTTGCTTTCTCAAAACTTCTGATGAGAAACTTGGGTTGTGGTACAAATCCCTCGTTTTGGGAGGAAATTGTATTAAATAGCAAGGTAGGTCCATCGTTAAATTTTGGTAACCAATATTCTTGTTAATTTCTTGTCTGATCAATCTTCTTTGTGGAAATGGATGCAGCCATGCAGGTACTTAGTTGTCAATTTTGTTCCCTATCCCCTTTTGGTTTGGCTGTGAACTGAAACATTCGGACAGTTTGGCATTTTGGTTCGTCTTTCCTAGGTTCCGTTTTAATAGAAGCAAACTAGTACCTAAATTAATAGGAGGAACTTTTTGGTTAAAATAAATTGCAAAAATTGTAATATGATCCGTTTTTCAACTGAAATCTGGTTATTTCGGCATGTACAGCTGCATAGATGAAAATGGCTGAATATGTGAAAATGGTCTGAATTCTTGCCCATATTGTTGTAGTGGGCTGAACAGTTTAAGGCTGTTCAGCTGTACCGTACTGAAATTGACTACTGTGCGGGTCCTCTCTCATTTCTGTGTGATCTATTTGTATTTTGTAGCGTAAAAGAAAGAAACAGGGCCCAACTAGACATTAACTAATAGCCTAATACCATGCGCTGTATCATTTCCAGGGCCATTTCACATGTCTCCAGATGCTGATATGGTTTGTATTCCAAATTCTTTTTTTTTTTTTTTTGATAACATTCCAAATCCAAGTTTTGCACAAGAAAGGACTGTGAAATGTATCCTTATTCTCCAAGAGGCTTATTTATTCTGTGTTATCTATTTGTTGAAGAATAATGCATCAATTGTTTGACAATTACAGGTGGTGTTTCAAGTTTGAACACTTGAGATTTGCATGTAGTGGTTCAAAAGCAATCTTGGGTTACCATTTCGAGGTTTGCGCACCCAGGATTGCAGCTGTGTTTTTCAATTAATTCTCACCAAAACTACGTCTCAAGATTTCACACTTTTCTTGCTTTCTACATGTCCTTGTAATTATGATTCTTTTTAATACATTGGTTTAGCTTCAGCAATCAGTCATTTCAATCCTTATGAGCACATGGTACTTTCCTATCCTTTTAATATAGAGATACTCTCTAACTATTGATTGGGCATCATCTTAAAATACAGATGACAGTTACTCAAATCTGAATGTGCATTTAGCTCATTTGGATTTGATTTAAATGAATGTGTCCATTCATAGCTTGCATTTGAATTGTTGTTGCTGGAAAAAAAAAGAAATATAAATATCTTTTTACTACAATGTCAATAGTTGTAACTTAAATTCACATCTTATTGTAGATAAACAATCAGAACCTTTTTTTTTCCATGTTAAAGATAAATTCATTTTAGAAAATAAAAGCAGGGAAGAATGTGTAAAACTGTAACAAAATTGAAGTATCGTGGATAAGTCGAGTGTGATATCATCTTATTCACCCTCTCAGCTTTTATTTGCTTTAGCCTTTTATGTATAATGTAATTCGCCAATGATTTTAAATGAGCTGTTGAGTGGGTTATTTTAACATCTGGATTTTATCTTTGCAGTCTTTGTCATGCCAAAGGAGAAGGGCGATTGCTACTTCCATTCTAATATTGTCAGAAAGGAGTGAAAATTGCATTGCGAGAACTCTTCTGCTATTGAGGCCTTTGGTTTCTAGGAGGGGTTTGCTATTATCCAGATTAGTTGCATTTTATTTTCTCCAACTTGATTCTTTTAGATTGAGTTTTAGTCATGGAGATACAGACTTCAGGGAAACCTATTGATTCTTTGCTGGAGAAGGTCCTTTGTATGAACATCCTTTCTTCCGATTACTTTAAAGAGCTTTACAGATTGAAGACATATCATGAAGTAATAGATGAGATCTACAATCAAGTTGATCATGTGGAACCATGGATGACTGGAAACTGTAGGGGCCCTTCAACGGCTTTCTGCCTTCTCTACAAATTTTTTACAATGAAACTCACTGTCAAGCAAATGCATGGACTACTGAAGCATACTGATTCTCCCTATATTAGAGCTGTGAGTATCTGCATATTCAATTTTGGTTATGAATCTTTGTTCATGACTTAAATGGGAATCCTGTGCTGTTTAACTTACGGTATTTTTTGTTAAAGCATCCTTGCATGCATTTTTCTTTCACAGTTGTCTGTGGGCTTGTATACTGGAAAAGATAATTGTATTTTTTCACACCACATTACCTGAAAATTGGCAACTTTTTTTCCCTCCAGTTTCACATTAATGTTTTTGTATCCAATCAATACTTTAAGATGATGTGAGTTCACGGTTATTAAGTTTCCTCTCTCTCTCTCTCTCTCTCTCTCTATTATATATATATGGAGAATCCTACAAATTGCGTTTCTTTAAAAGGGGTGTTTCTACCCGTGTAAGATCCAATGAGAACAACCGCACCAGCTGGGAGTCATTCAAGCCATTCAACCTTCATTTATTATCCCTTCCTTTTAGGAGATTGTTTTAAAGTGAATGAGAGATATAAGAGGAGAAGAGAAACTGCTGTGCTTCAAAATACTTCTCCTTTTACCTTCTTTAATTTGTATAGTGGGTCCAACCAATTGTATTTGTACAGTCTTTTTAAAGTGGGTCCCATATTTCAAAGATAGTTATAAAATCAGTTGGTATATGGTCCTTACAAGTGAGTCCAACTAATTATGTTTGTCTATTGTCTTCTTACAATGCGTCCCGCAATTTTAAAAATAGTTGTGAGTAGGTGACTTATGGTCTTTACAAGTGGGTCCAACTTGTTGTATTTGGAAATTTAATGGCATGAGTTTCCAATGCTAACAATTTGGTTAAAGTCGTTTTAGAACGGATAAGGAATACAATTGACCACTTTCTTTGGAGAAGAGAAAATGAAGGAAGTTTAAATGCTCATCATTCAATGGTCTTTAAAGAAAGGGAAAAAATAGGTGTGATCTTTATGACAACTCTAGCATGAAAACTATTTTCAATTGGTTAAAACATAGGGGCATTTTACTTTATAAAATGCTTGGGCATTGTGTAGTGCTCCTATATATAGAGAGACATGGTGAGGGGACAAAACTTAATGGGGGCCCACCTAGCGCCCCACTAATCATGGGACTTGGGGGGGATGGAAAGAGACATCTTGGATATATATCAAGCTCAGGGTCAATCCCATGCCTCTAACCCCTTCATCCGTGGCCCATAAATTTAACTACTTTTTATTAAAGAAAAAATTTGACCCTCGATCCAATAGTCCAATCCATTGGGATAGGTGAAAACTCGATAAATCCAGTATACATGTGCATCCTTCCCTCACCATATGGTGAGGGACAAACTCAATGGGGCCCACCTACGGCCCCATTGATCATGGGACTTGAGAGGAGAGGAGGGGGGAAGAGTCATATGAGATGAGACTATATATATCAAGTTTGAGGTCAATCCCAAGTCTCTAACCCCTTCATCCGTGACCCACAAATTTAACGACTTTATATTAGAGGAAAATTTTGACCCTCAACCCAACGGTCCAATATCCATTCGGATTAATGAAAACTCAATTGATCTATTGTAATTTAGGGGTTCCATGTGTGTGGATGATTTGGATGAATCATAAAGTGGCCCCACTATGTTGTCCCTCACCATAATGTGGTGAGGGATGGATGCACATGAATATTTCCCAAATGTTCATGTGCATCCATCCCTCACCATAGAGTGAGGGACACTTATGTGGCTTTCCTTCTTTGCACATGAACATTCCTCTTATGCATATGACCATATATGGCTTTCCTCTTTTGCACACAAATATTTTCAATTATGTAAGTGTCCTTTACTCTATGATGAGGGATAGATGCATATGAACATTCCTTATATATATATATATATATAGAGAGAGAGAGAGTAGTCATCTAGTGTACAACTCGCACACTTGATGACTGTGCGCACTTGAATGTGGGGCCCACTTTGATTGATGACTTCTCTCTGTTAATCTGTTTCTTCCCACTTTTGGGGCTGGTGCCCACTTTTTTTGAGGCTTTGGTCGTCCTTTCTTCTTGTTGCCCTACTTTTTGTGGTGGTTTTTTGGTTTCAATATAGATCTCATCCTAACCGATTGTCCCATCATCCTCATCCGGGGCCCACAAGTTTAACAATGTACAGTCCATTTGGATTGCTGCATGTGGATCCAACGGTGTACAGTCCATTTAGCTGGGTGCAAACTTGGTGGAACCTGTGCAAATAGAAGGGGGGTGGGGTGGGCCAAGGGGTGGTGGTGGTTTGGGGGGGAGGATTTTTGGTCCACTTGGATGGACCCCCAAATGGGTGCTTGTGCACTGGATAGCCGGTATATACACACAAATTTGGTCAGTTGTGGATGTCCTGCAAGACAATTATCCAAACCATCATCTGAAACAACCCATGCCAGTCCAAACCATCATCTGAAACAACCCATGCCAACACCTCCTATGTCGCCAGATCCTATGGGGTTTACACCAATCCGAATGGCTACTAGATTGAAATTGAAGTTTTTATTTTAAAACTGTTAAACTTGTGCGCCACAAATCGAGGGGTTAGGACTTAGGATGACAGGATTGACTTGAAATTTCTTGCATGGCCCACTTGGATATTTCATCTCCCTGATAATCCTTGGTTGGTGGGGCCCCAAGTGGACCCCACGGACTGGTGCACAGTCTTGTATGAAAGACATCTGCAATAAATATAGATACATACTTAGAAATGGATGAACAGGAAAAAAATGACCAATACTTCAAATTCACAGAAATGATCTATTGAAACCATATCTGTTGCATTTGTAGCATGGGATTTTCATGTAAATATGTAAAACTATTTGACAATGTCAATTCATGAGTTTGATTAACCAACCATTAAAAAAAAATGAGTTTGATTAACCATCAGCAGAAATTATTTGATGGTTGTTATGGGCTTTTTATGCCAACTTCCCAAATACTATGAATTTTTATTTTTTTGGGTATCTCTTTACTTGTTTTGTTCACTAGTCATCTGATGCACATGAATGACATTCTGAAATGAATTTTCAGATTGGTTTCCTCTACTTGAGATATGCTGCAGATCCAAAGACTTTATGGGCCTGGTTTGAGCCTTATGTCAAAGACGATGAGGTATTTAACTACTTACCTTAGTTGCCTTGTAATGTATATATCTTTTCTATTTTTGGGTTCTAGGGTGGGTGCGAAACATAGAGAAAACAATTGTGTGAATACACAGGAAAGCATGAACTGTAACTGAGAGTTTTTTTTTTTTTTCCTGTAAAAGATATTATATGGTTTCTCTTATGAACATTTATCTAATTTACTCAACAAAATGTAAGTGTAACATCTTTTTCTTTGAGATGGTAGTAACTAGTAACTTCTATAACTATTAACACCAAATCCCCTCTTCAATTTGAGAACTTGTGTTACTAAACCTCCAACTTAGACAAATATATATATATATATATATAACCATAAATTACCAAGCACAATAGTTCAAATCACCTTCTCCCTATGGAGCCATCTGCCCATGTCAATACGACATGCATACTGGTATCAATGGTTGATTTCATGTCCAGGCATTCCTAACTTCCTTCCTGAACCCTCCTGTGGTCCTTATTGTCAAAACTGGGGAATGATGGGACTACCAGAAAAATATATACTTAAAACCATCTAGTGGTTTTCAGTATTTAGCCTCACTTCCATCCACAAAAGTATTAAAACACTCAATATTGTTTAATGTTTAGATCCATGTTAGACTAGTGTCTTCTGAAGTCTTCTAGCTTTTCGGTGTGTCTCAATAATTCTTCGTAATGCTGTCCAATATGATTCGGTACTAATTTCTCAGCTGTATGTTGGTTTTTTTCTTCTTGTGTAAGAAAAGGCTTTGGCTAAGGATGCACTTGGAATGCATACTTCGCAATGTGTCCATGGCCAAAGGCATCTTTCGTGCCCCATGTTACTTTTTGTTGTTCAATTTATGTTCTTTTCTTTGCGCTGCTTTTGCATCATTGGGAATTAACGGCTGAAAAATGGATGAGATATTAACCAGTTAATATGTATTAAGAGTTAACTTGCCTAAATGTTTTGGCAATACATTTATGCAAACATAACATGTTTTTGACTTCTGTTCAGGAATTCTCTCCTGGGTCAAATGGTCGAATGGCAACAATGGGTGTATACGTGCGTGATCTTCTTCTTGGACAGGTCAGTTTACTTTTATCATACTTGTATATAATGGAAAACTTGACTCCCTGTTTCCTGGGCCCATCTTTCAAATATTCCCCAATGGTATCAGTTCGCACGTTTTCTACTTACATTCATATGATAACTGTTCCAAATTGTTATAATTTATTGTAAACTAGAATACACCAGAGATTTGCTCCTTGGAGTATATTGTTTGTCCTATTTGAAGCTAATTGAATACATGACTCATTCCTTGGTGTAAGATCCCGAGCTTGGTTTGCAATATGGAGGTGTTGCTATGAGAGGAGAACAATTCTCCATCAGCAAAAGTTCAGTGTAAGGTTTGTAATGTTGATCTGACATGAACAATGCATGCTCCGATTCCAAAAGAATATATTGTGGTCTGCACTCTAATGTTCTAGTGAGATCCATTCCCAGCAGTAATATGCCATGTCTGAAGTGTCACTCCTTGCTTATTTTATGACTTAGTGTCAGCTGTACAAAGTTGTTGCATTTTCATGCTTTTGGAACATATAAGCCTTTCATCTTGGTTTTCGAGCACTTGAACAAAGTATTGTGGGTAGGATCACTCCCTTTCCCTTTTCAGTAATCAGTTGGAAAGGCTGGTTATAGGAGGAACAAGATGGAAGATGCTAGTGCCAGTTACTGTGATCATAATGAAAATAGTCTTACAATTGATATTAGTCATCTTGTGTGCACGCGTGTTTTTTCGTTTCAACACTCCAGTGTGTTCTACAAGTACCTTATTGGCCGTGTGGTATCATAAATGACTTTGATGGTATGCTAGAGAATACTGTTAAAACCTGTCTCCACTTTTTAGGAGCACACCATACATTGTACGGGGTCCACCTGGATGCATGCCTATCGTAGAGTTCGGGAGATGACACCTAAAATGAAGTTTATGGTGTCTCAATAATATGCCATCTAACCATTCGGGGAAATAAAAACAATATGCCATCTTCTAGTACCCTCTCTTATCTTCTTGGCTGTGGTATCATTGGTAACTTCGGATAATATGCTAGGGAAATGCTAGAAAAACCCAAGTCTGCTTTAAAAGCATGCCTTTGTATGTGCCCTACCTGGATACCTGCAATCATAGAGGCAGGGTGATGAGAAGGGTATGATTCAAATTAGGGGTTGGCCAAATGTTATTGTGATCAGATTCTCCTATACCCTCGAGTTTAGGACCTTAGTGCAATGGTTCTATACATTTTCTCTGTTTTTTTTTTTTTTTTTTTGTATAGAAAGAAATCAATGGTTGATAATGATCGGATCAGCTGTTCTTATAAAATCCCATCATACAAACTAGAAATGGAGCTTGCTTTTCTTAAAGTAAACTCAGCCCCTTTTTTTTTCTTTGGATTGGTTGGGTAGGGGGTATCATATTGCCACCACATTTTCACTTATGGATTTTGATGCAGTCATATTGTCATATTAATGCGGATTCATCTTTTGGTACTAGATACTGGGGTTTGTTCACAAGTTGCCCTTTTGTCCAGTGGGGCCTGTTGGTTCCAACATGTCACGGGTGACATTTTTTAAGAAGTCAATATTTCCATGCTAATGGAACTTGTAAAGCAGTAACCTCACGATTGCTGTTCTCATTGTTGCACGCCTTGAGCAGGTCCTCTTAAGTGACCACATGGTGTGGGCTAATCTCGAACAGCACTTGTGGTGTTGTCATTTATCATCCTCTTTGAGTTCCATTGGTACTGGTTGAAAACTTGAGAAGCATTATTCTCTTTACTATTATTTTATTCCTTTTATATATACTAATGTTATTTATCCTTAGTATTTTTGGTTAGTCAGCTGGTGTGATTATTAGGTCCTGCACCTCGGTAAGTATGTAGTTGCTGAAGTGCCAATTCGGTACATGAGGCACCCATGCTTTGGTGTTCAAGACCATCAGTTTGATGGGCTCAATCACCAGTGAGGAATATCTCGGACCTTTTAAACAGTAAACTTTTTCTATCCATTGAATGTGGGTTGTTGATTTGTTTCTGTATTTTCATTCTCAGTTGGCGAAGATGCTCTCTGGGACCCCATTATTACTGTTTAAAGCAGTTATTATGAGTTATGGCATTGTCCTGTAAACTGTGCTGTGTATTTTGGGGCCAAGGAAAAACCACTAGAGTTGGCCATGCATACTGGACATGTAACTGTTGAAATGTGGACTTCTAATATTGCTAGGCCGTGATCAAAAGCAGTTATTATGAGTTAAGACATTGTCCTGTAAACTGTGCTGTGTATTTTGGGGCCAAGGAAAAACCACTAGAGTTGGCCATGCATACTGGACATGTAACTGTTGAAATGTGGACTTCTAATTTTGCTAGGCCGTGATCAATTCTCCTCTTCCATTCAAATGATGCTAACCATTGCTAGATATGGATTTGGAAAATTTTGTGATTTCAAATGTTTTTTACTCTGTTGATTGGCTTAGACTTTGGTTTAGTGGTGAGGTTTGTTACCCATCATGGGTGTGTCAGTTTGATAGTTCCAACACAGCATGGATTTCCCTACTGTAGAATGTTGGTATTTTGTTGTAAATGCTCCTTTTACTGCTGTATTTTTCTAATGGCCTGCCTTTGAACTGTCATCTTGAGTGTATCTTAGCAGCAGTTGTGGGGACTGTGTTCATGGCTGATGTTTCTTCATGTGTTGCAGTACTATTTTGACACCCTTTTCCCGCGTACCCCGGTTCCAATAATGCGCCAAATTGTTGCTAACCTTGAAAGGATGAAGCTCCCAACCAAGCACTCTGGTGTGACTGGGGAATCCAGCCGCCATGGATCAGATGATACAGCTCGCAGGCCCCCTTCTGTAAAAGCTGCCCTGTCTGTCTCTTTTGGTCAGCGAGCTCCACACCGTGCGTCCACTAGAGACTCATCACCAGTCCGGCGGACCCTGCCACCACCCCCTGATCGTAACAGCATTGAAGATTCACGAAGATCCCCTGCCAACCACCGTGGCCGAAGCCGTGATGAAACTGATCGAGATCGTGTTGACCGGGAAAGAGACGGGGATAAAAATCGGGTAAGAGACCGGGACCGGGAAAGAGACAGGGACCGTGACAGGAGACATGGTTATGACAGACATGAGGATCGTGACAACAGGGAATCTCATTGGTCTAGGCATTCAGAGAGAGAAGGCAGCAGGCGAGACTATGAGAGGAGCAGCCGCGAGGGTAGCAAGCACAGAGAATCTGGTTCTCGCCGAAGCAGGAGCAGGAGTAGAAGCAGGAGCAGGAGTCGCAGCCAGAGCCAGAGTCTGCAGGTCCGTGGTGTGGGTCCCGACCATCGTTCAAGCCCCTTCCGAGATGGGGCCAAGGAGAAGACTTCTGCATCTAGCAATCTGGCCAAGTTAAGAGACCTATATGGTGATGGGACCAGCACGAAGGGGGATGGTGGCAGTGCTGATAGGGCTCCTAGAGATAGTACCGGTGAGGATGTGATCAGACTTGGTGGCTCTACTTGGAGATAGAAAGAGGGGATGTGTTTTTTCATGGAAAAGTGATTGTCATTGTAATAGTATTTTAGTATTTGGCGGAATCTGAGACACAGTACTCCAGTAGCAGTGGTTGGGGACAATTGAATGAGGTGTATGAAATTGTAGGGTGCTATGAACTTATCTGGGTGAGGGTACTGGGAATGATTAGCGTGCCAGGTTCAGAACCCTTTTAAATGATGGGTTTGAGAGGGCTTGGTTGCTGAAACAGCGGGGTCTTATTGGGGATCATTGCTGAGTCAGAAATTCTCTGTTGGACGTGGACGTGGACATGGGACTTGAAACTTTCTTTGATTAGAATTTACTTGCTCAACTACCATCATCTTATCTACCATCTACAGGTAGGATTTGGTTCTTAATAATTCACTGTGTTGTGAACAAGTAGAAAAGAAAAAAAATGAGCCCTCCCATGATGCTGCCTGTGCTGCATGGGCTGGGCTATATGCTTTTGTGTGCACCATGGTTTATGTATTCGTTCTGACTTTTGTCTTGGCTGAGCCTACTCGAGCAAGTTCAATTACTCTTGCCCGAGTTATTCAGCTGGGGGATTTTAGACAGTTTATGGGTTTGTAGATAGAGCAATGCTACATGGACGTACTCTTGGCCCGAATTTTTGCCTGAATTGCATTGTAATGCCATATTTACCCTCAAATGGCCTGCACTTACTCACTCAAATGTCTTTTCACCTTTTTATTTTCGGAATTCGGGCCAGAATTCTGTCTGGAAGTTAGTCCAATCAGCATTTTTCTTGTAGATATGAACCACTAAACTTCACTGGCCTTTAAACAAAAAAAATAAAAAATAACAGGCATGGGGCAGGTTATGGTGTGGGCATCTGATTCTTAAACGGGTGCAGTGGCAACTAACCCTTTCATGTGTGAGGAATTCATATAAAAAATGCCAACCGAGATGTTCCAAATATGGGACACTGGTGTAGATGGTCCATCAGTAGAGAAATTTGCACTGTTGAGGGGATGTGTTTCATCATACTAATAAATGATTGGTTGGACAGCAAAAATAGATGTGACCAATTATACTAATTTAACATGGTTTTGTAGCATAAATGAAGATATTATTGAAGTCAAGAAATCTCTCAGAAAGTCTAAAATGTCTAGTAGTGATCGTTTTATTATTATTATTTTTTTTTTTTGTAAGCCACCAGTTTGGACGGCAATAACAAATAGGTGGCATGTAAATTTAGTCTGAACTTAGAAAGCTTAAAAATAATTATTTCCATAAGGTTTGGTAGTGACTTTGATTGGTTGTCATAGTACTTTTTTCGTTTTTTCGAAAAAAAGAAGAAAAACTTTATTTCTGCTCTTACAAGTCATGATCATCAGTGACTGACATGAATCCATTTGTGTGGTTTGAAAAAAAATATTACAGTTTAAAATTACTGATTTTTGCAGTCATAGCCATTTAGGTAGGGCTTGAACACTAAATATTCCTAAAATTTTAGATAATTTTAATTTGTTCTTTAAGTCACTAGTTTTAACCTAAATAAAATAGGCGCCCTGTATTTGTGGTTTGAACTTAAATTGCTATAACAGTCATTATTTCCATATGATTTAGTTGCAATTTGAGATTGATTGCCAGATAGTGTTTTTTTTTTTTTTTTTTTCCCTCAAAAAGGACAAAGAAGAATAACTTAACCTGCTATTACAAGTAACCAATTTGAACCTTAATGACAAATAGGTGGGGTGCATATGTAGTTTAAACTTAGAATGCCATTAGAATGATTGTTTCCATAAGGTTTTAGTAGTGATTTTAGTTAATCTCCATAATAGTAAAAAAAGATAAAAGATAAAAAAAAAAAAAAAAAAAAAAGAAAAAAGAAGAAAAACTTGACCTGCTATTACAAGTCATGGTCATCAGTACTGTCAGAATTCATCCCTGTGATTTTAAATAAAGATTTATTGTACGAATTTTACCACTTTTTGCCCACAGCCGTTTAGAACCTTACCTGTAGTTTGAACTTATAATGCTATAAAAATGATTATTGCCATGAGGCTTAGTGGTGACATGAGATTGATTTCCAGAATCATAACCTTTTATTATGAGTCATGATCATCTATGACTGTCAGGAATCCATTTGTGTGGTCTAAAAAAAAACACCTAGGGTGAAAAGGTGAACTATAAGCAGTTTCAACTCATGAAAATGATTATTTCCATAAGGTTAGTGCCAGCTTGAGATCAATTATTACCACCGAGATGTTCTTAAATTTTCACTTTAAATTCAAAATTATTTTAAAACTTGTTAGTACATGGCATTATCATAATTGAGTTTTAGGAATGTACTTGTGTTGATTGAAAAGTATTTCTTGCCCTTCCAAAATTGTTAATGTTTGCACCCGCGGCCCTTCAGATAAGGCTTGAATTGAGTGTTACCGTTACAAATACTTAAGAAAGGCCCTCCCATTTGTATATAATACATAGACATTGAATAGATTGAATCTCATGGTCAAATGAGGGATTATTAAAGGGCCTTTAAAAAAAAAAAGGTTAATTAAAAAGGAAAGCGACGCCCACCTGGAAGTTGGAAGTTGAGTGGGATAAGGCATATCTTCGCTCCCATGTCTTAATTTCAAGACCTGCACTAAATTTACCTAGAGGTGTGTTAGTATGGGTTTAGAGGGTGCCACCCGGGGAAATAGTCCCGTTGAGTAACTAATGAATGGTAGCTCAATTGGCAGTCACCTCCAGAAACAGAGGGGTCTTGTATTCGAAACGTACATTGGCCACCTTTCACAGTTTTACTTGGTACATGAGTATACGAGGGTTTGCACGTGCCTCTAGGGATTAGTTCTTGATTATGTAGAATGAGCGTCCCTTGGGCTCAGGGCCAAAGCCTCCTGGGTTGGGTTAGGTGGGATATGCCCTGGGTTATCCCATAAAAATAAAAAATAAAAAAACCATGTCGGATCAATGACCTCAGGAATACCTAAAAAAAAAAAGGTGCGTGAAGGGTGTATAGTATACAAGATGGCAGAGAAAATTCGGATTGCGGTCCAGCTCCCAAGGGGCCCACTTGGGGGCACCCTTGAATCAATGTAGCACCTTTCACACTCTTATCCTCATGATCTAGCATCATACTCATTTTTATGCTCATCAAAACTTTACTCACCGTTGGTTTTCATCTAAAGAAACCCATCGTTAATAAACCATTAAATTTTAAGGTTGCTAAGTCAAAGGCTAAGATGATCAGATGAAGCTATTTTTTGCATGACTTTTGTACATAAAGAGACGTTTCCATCCATCCATCCCTCAATATAGAAATGAATCAATATTTTCCTTGAGACAGCAATATAGATGAACACTTACTTCCCTAGATTTGAATTACTATATATTCCAAATCTGCAATGCATTAATCTATCTTGAAAACGGATGATGATGTCTTCTTCTTTTTTTTTGGTACCCCAGCCAAGGGGGTTGGGACCTAAGAGAGAAGCCCGTATACACACGGGAAGGAGGCCCACACAAGCGAGAAGAAAGCCTACTACACAAGTGGGAAAGAAGCCCCCACAGGCGGAAAGTGGTGACGTACCCGGGGTTCAAACCTTGGGGCAGCCACGTAAGAACTAATGCTGGTAAGGAGCGTTCTTGAAAAAGGATGATGATGTCATTAGTGACTTTGGAATCCATTTATGTGTTTATGTGATCCGAATACCACCCCGGCTGCAGAACACATCCATACTTGGGTTATTAATGGATTCCACATCATCCAAGCACAGTATTATACAATGAGAGAAGGGGGAGAGAGGTAACTTAACAGTTGAAAGCCATGATAATTCTTACATAATCTTGAAAAAATTACTCATACATCAACACATCTTTTTAACTACATACATCTTCATACAAGATCAGACTTTGCAACTAGAATACAAATTCATTTCTCCTCACTACTATACAGTTCACAATGTCTGGTAAGATGAGCTAATTTCTTTTAAATGTCGAAACCCAAATATAAGTGACATGGAGATTCCCCCCAAAAAAAAATTCTGTAAAAAGCATGTTAGTAATTTCAAATGTGTGGAAGTCAGGTAAGGTGGATGTGTACCTACGTGGGTCTATGAGTAGGACCATCTGTTGACTGCCTTACAAAACCCAATTCTCACCTCTCTTAAGTGCCTATACCTGGAAAAGAGGGACAAATGACTTGCAAGTTGCAACACTTTTATTCCAACTTCCAAAGAAATAATCCAAACCCCTTCTAGGACTAGGTTATGATTGGACCAGTCAGCAGTGCTCAAGCTAATCTGAGCTTGGTCACCTCGTGAGGCCTCTAGATGGAAAAGGGTGGGGACAGGACTTATTATTACCAGGGCTGAGTCTCAACCAAGAAGCAATTCAGTCTAAAAAGAGGTTGTGATAGACTTGAGTCACATGGGCAAAGTTGCAACCCCTACCAGGAATAAGAAAGGACAGGGTTCGTACCAGTATATTTCAATTCTGGTGCGACTGAGATTTGCAGCAACACAACAATCCACACATATCTTTGCAGAACTCATTGCTTTTCTTATTGCAATCAGCAAAAAAAGGACTGATTTCCCTTTTAGGAACAGGTATAAGTTTTCCAATAACAGCAAGAGGCCAGCTACAAAAAGAAGGAAAATAAAGAGCACTTAGTCAGTGGCGAGGAATGAAGGAAAAGGTGAAATGCAGTATAACATCCAGGTTACTTGAGAGCTACCTTACGAAACCAATGGCGATGCAAACAAGCCACATTTTCAAGTCCAGCCTAACAGTTTTGGCAAATGTACCAGCAAACTGAATGATCAAAACCTACAACAAAGCAAACATAATTGCATGCAATAAATGAAAGAAACAAAAATCCAAAAGAAACAACCCCGAGTTTTTCTTTTTTTATTTTTATTTTTATTTTCATTACCTGGATTATAACAGTGAGTAAAATTATTCCCATAAAGAGACGGTTTCTAGTGACACCACTGAAGACATTTAATTCATCCGGCTTCCGAGAATTGAACTCATTGAAGACCTGCAGACTAAAATGTCAAAAATCATTCATTTTTAACTTACTAAGTGCATTTGGATGTATCCTTGGTTGATATGTTGATTATCTGTCTGCTACATTCTTGGGAGAGCATGAGAATAAAAACATCAGATGATATATTGTTCTGTGGACTTATACAGCCCACACCCAATGTTGGTAATCAGCATTCTCAATGGTGTGGGTAGAAAAGCAGGCACCAATTCCGTTTATGATTGTTTCAACATGATAAAAACACCTGAATAGTCAACCATGGAAAAATTCCATATGGTAGTAATTTGGAGTACTTCCAAATGCACACAGCTGACAGATCAGTACATACAAGGGAACAAAAGCAGGTCAAGGGCTACAATTTCATCATTTTTTCTTCGAGCCCAAATAAACCAGGAAAATATTTGAATTTTCAGTCCTATGAAAAACCCTCAAGTATCCACATCAATGCAAAATATTTAATCCTCCAAAAGAAATTTTAGTTACAGGATGGAGAAAACTGAAGAAGCTCAACTTACTTGGCACAAGACAAAAGCATTGAATATTATGGTGTTCTTCTCTTTGTTAGCATGGTCTCTGCCGCTACTCTCCAAATGAAGAATACTCTTACCACCAAAGTTGAGAACAAGGAGTACAGTAACTTGATATAGAGCCTGTGATCTCTCAACTAAACCAGGTTAATTTAATTACCATATAACGAGCACAAGGTAAATAAGGAAAAAAAGTAAGCTACAAGGGTGCACTCCTGTTCATTTGTTCCACAGAGCATAACCTTATGACAATTGACAACACATATACCAAAAATGTAGCATGCAAGCATGATAGCCCAGAAAGCTAAAATAGTTGATCCAGATGTATATCCTAAAATTCAACATAATTCTACACTTTAGTCATTTAATTTTGCCTATTGAATTGGTATCCATCTGGAAGCACAGCCAACTGTTCAAGATTGACATGTGAGTTTTCAGCTATACTACATTGGAACCTTAATTTAGACGGCCTGGATTGGCATCCATATATGCCTCATCTAAGTCACCCAAAGCCTTAACTCTGCCTACACACTTTAGATACAAGAAATTACCTGTATAATTAGGTTTCTCCACATGATGTTTGTAATAAGAGGCTCCCTGAGAAAATTAATATCAAATAAGTGACAAATGGACTTGGTTAAACCATGGTGTACTTATAAACTTAATGCCATCTGACATGAAAGCTTAGATAAGAAAATAGAAATCTATAATAATGAAAATAGTAGTCACGGTAGAGTAGGCAGCTGCAGACAGTAGTGGTAAACAGTGTCTCCTGGCTGGACAACAAAAGAAATCAGGTATCTTATTAATAGGAGCAAGTTAATATTACAACAATAGCCGACTAGGGCCATGATAAAGGAGTTAGGATGATCAATGAGCCTGAGATTTTGTAGAGAAGTAGGGACCCTCAAGGACTTTCCATCCCTAGGTGGGGCCCTAGGTAGGCCCCACAATGAGATGCAGATGGGGGGCTCATCAAGAAGGTGCACAGGCAATTATATATATATATATATATATATGTGGGAGATGCTCCTATGTGAGATATCTCTCACTTTATAAGAGAAAGGGGTGGGGGCCCTCACGTTTAAGTTGTTGGCATTGGCTATGGATGTGAGGGCCCCCACCCAATCTCTCATTTAAGGTGAGAGATATCTCTCATAAGAGCATCTCCCTATATATATATATATATATATATAGGGCTAGCTCTTCTAAGCTCAAGTATGTGGTGGGGCCCACCTGGGGACCCACATGGGGATGGGGATGGGGGGATTTTAAGGACTCCGTGGAATTCTTCTCTCTGCAAAAAATAAGCCCCAACCGTGATTTCTATCATTTTCATATGGGCCCAAAAGTTTAATGGTCAACGGTCCATTTGAATCGATACATAGTAGATCCAACAGTTCAGATAATTCGGATCTAACCGAAAGTTGGCGGACATGTGCAATTTAGGGGAGTCAAGTGTTTGGTTCATTTGGATGGACCAAAGATGGGCCCCACAAGCATGGAGCTTACAAAATTTTATCCTAATCTTGAGGTTAGGAGAGCCTTGCTCATATATATATATATATATATATAAAACAGTGGTTAGTACACCTAGTCGTGGAACCCACATGGGGTTAGGTCAGGGGAGATCAAAAGATCATGTGCAAAAAATGGACCCCACCTGATCATCCTAAACCCTTGATCAACGGCCCACAAATTTTCACCATTAAAATTGGGTGCACAATCGGTCCAACCGTCCAATTCATTTGGAAGGGTGCAAACCTAGAGAATTCGAGGAGGGAAGAGGGTGTGTGTGGTGTATGTGTGTGTTGGGGTGGGGGGTGGAGGTGGTCCGGGATCCTGTGTGGTCCATTCATATGCGCTATTGGGTAGGCCCCATTATGAAGTGTAAACAGGTGTGCACAAAATAAAGGTGTGCATAGGATTTTATATATAGGGCAAGGCTCTCCTAAGCTAAAGCTTAGGATAAAATTCAATAAGCTCACGCTTGTGGGGCGCACCCTTGGTCCATCCAAATGGACCAAACACACGACCCCCCTAAATTGCACATGGCCACCAACTTTCAGTCAGATCCGAATTTACTGGACCGTTGGATCGACTGTGTACCGATCCGAATGGACTGTTGACCATTAAACTTTTGGGGCCCAAATGGAGATGATAGAAACTACGGTTGGGGCTGATTTTTTGCAAACAAGAGGGTCCTAGGGAGTCCTTGAAATCCCCCCCTCCCCATCCCCATGTGGGTCCCTAGGTAGGCCCCACCACACACTTGAGCTTCCCTCATCCTAAACTTGAGCTTAGGAGTATATGTATATATATATATATGTATATATTATCCAATGCCAACAGCCTAAATATGGCGGTCCTCCCCCTTACTCTCATAGGAGTGTGAGAGGTACTCTCATAGGATATATATATATATATACATACATATATATTTAGTATTAATCCAATGTGCGACTCAAGCACTGGATTAGTGTGCGCATTGATGAGTGCTTAATTGTTTACAATTTGAACCCTCACAATTGGTTTATCTTGTGCTAGTTCATTGTTAGTTTATTTGTTTTTACATTGTCTTTTTATTTTTTTATGAAAAGGTCAAAAGGAGCCAAAAGACAAGAAATTTCAGCAATTGATTAATGGAGAGATTCAGGTGGGCCCTCCCTATTCTTTTTGGGGATTTGAAATTCGAAATTAAAGTGGAGCCCTAGAAGGAAAGTGTTGGAGACTCATAGCAAAAACCAAAAAGGAAAGAGAAGGAGAGAAGAAAAAGAAGAAAACAGCCCAAACATGTGTTGCACGCCCAAAGTGGGTCCCACATCTATTACAATACTTTCAAGAATTTCAGAATTTGGAAACTCTTCTCAAGTCCAAGTGGCGCCCATGCATTGAGAAGAAAAGGAGAAAAGGAAGGAAATTCCCAAGGAAGAGTCCAAGTTAAGCTTAGAAGTCCAAGAAGGAGGTCCCACACACCAAGTTGCACGCCCCATATGGGCCCACTCTCATGTCAAAGATTCAGATTTAGTCATTTGAAAATAAATCTAAAATTTGTTGGTCCAAGTGAAGAACTTTCAAGAAGCTATAAGCGGGACCGGAATTAGAAAGTCTTGCACATCAAGAAAAGAAGACTTCTATTCTCATCTAATTAGGAAACCTACTTGTAAAGCAAGCAAGAGATCTAATCATAAAAGAAAACAAAGCCTAAAATGAAGGAAACTCCTTGCTAAAGATTGCTTTTTCAAAAAGCATAAAAGGGACCACAAGGCATGGCCGACCAGTACCACATATCCACAGCCCTAGCAGCCATACACCATCAGATTTGGGAGCTTTTTGAAGCCAATGAAGGAGCAAGCAAGCTGCTGGCCGTGACTTCTTCTTCATCAATCTTCTAGTTTTTTTCTTATGACCTTATTTTCTATTACAAACATGAGTAGCTAAACTTTTTAGGGCAAGGGTGTAGTTAAAACCCTAGCCTAATTCTATGTAGTCCCTTTTGGCATTCTTTAATTAAGATTTCAGTTTTGTTGGTTGAGTTTCTAAACCATGTTTTTTAATTGATGAGTTGTGTATATGCCATGCCAACCATGCCATGTTCAATTATATTGACAGAAATAGACGGACGGGAAGAATAAAGTGTTTGGAGAAAATCGTGTCCCCCTTAGGGTTGCATCCTTCTCATTATATAGGGATTGAATACCCTATCATTAGTATCCTCATACAAATCAACTTCCTAAGTTATAGCTAACTTTCTAATACAATTAGAGTTCCAAAGTTATAGCTAACTTAATGATACAAGTTCCTAGATTGACACCCTCCCTCAAATTGATGAAGGGGAGTCATAAAGCAGCAATTTGGAAACCAGAAACTGATGTCGAGGCCGAGTAAGTCCTTTGGTGAAGATGTTAGCAAACTGAAGGTTAGTGGGGACACAGATGTAAAGCAATGACATGATGCTTCAATTTATCCCCAATAAAGTGATAGTCCACCTCAACATGTTTGGTGCGTTCATGAAAGGTAGGATTTTCAGTGATCCTGATAGCCCCAGTTTTATCCGCATGCAAGGATATAGGAAATGGTTGTCCAAATCCAAGTTCCGAAAGAAGTCCCAGTAGCCATAAGATTTATGAGCATGCGGAAGACATTGCCCTATATTCCGCCTCTGTAGAAGATCGAGAAACACGTTCTTGTTTCTTGCATTTCCAAGAAATTAAAGAATTGTCAAGATACAAGCACCAACTAGTAATAGACCGACAAGTATCCTGACAGCCTGCCAGTCAACGTCTGCATAAGCGGTCAACTGAAGCGGATTTTCCTTTGGATAATATAAACAACGAGTGACAATTCCTAACAAATACCGGATAATGCGCTTGACAACAGTGAAATGAAGGTGTCTAGGAGATGTCATGAATTGGCTCACAAGATTGCCAGCATAGGATATGTCTGGTCGAGTGGTAGTGAGATAGACCAAGCTGCCCGCCAAGCGCCTATAGGTATGTGGATTAGGAAGAAGATCGCCATCATCTTTACTTAATTTTAGATTGACTTCTACAGGTGTATCAATTGGCAAATATTCATGTAGATTAGCAAGCTCAATAAGATCAGATGTGTATTTGTGTTGATTAAGAAACAGGCCTTTGAGAGATTGATGCACTTCTAAGCCCAAATAATAATGTAAAGGGCCCAAATCCTTCATATGGAAATAATCCCGGAGAGAAGCTTGGATAGACTTGATCATACTATCATTAGTGCTAGTGATAATAATATCGTCAACATACACATGTAGAACAGTAACATCAGTAGATGTTGTGTGCATGAACAGAGATGGATCGTAAGGGCTTTCAGTAAAGACACTTGTGCATAAGCGCTCCCTAAACTTTTCAAACCATGACCGAGGAGCTTGCATTAGACCATAAAGAGAATTCCGGAGGCACAGGCAAAATTTTTAGGTGGAGAGGTGACGCCTTGCGGTATCCTCATATAGACCTCTTCTTTCAAATCCCCATGGAGAAAAGCATTTTTGACATCCATTTGGTATAAATGCCAAGATTTTGAGGCAGTAGTGGCGAGAAGTAACCTAACGAATGTCATTTTTGCCACAGGTGCAAACGTCTCCTCGTGGTCAATTCCATATTCTTGCCTGTTTCCGAGTGCCATAAGTCGAGCTTTGTGTCTATCCAATGAGCCATCAGATTTAAGTTTGATGGAAAAGATCCATTTGTAACCAATCGGTTTAACTGCTGAAGGACAATCCACAATGTCCCATGTGCGATTCTGATCTAAGGCATCTAATTCTGCCCTCATAGCCTGGTTCCAGCTATCATGTTGAATTGCCTGCAAATAAGAACGGGTTATAGAAACAGAGGAAAGGGTTGACATCAAGGAAGTGTGGGTAAATCCATACTTCTCAGGTGGTATAGAAATTCTGGAGGAGCGACGCAGGATATGAGTATTTGTGGAACCAGTTGTTGATGGATGATCAAAAGGATGGGCATATGCAGTGGTAGGTTTTTCCCGACGATGATAAACAAAGTTAGGATGAAACCTGGTAACAATTGTTTTATCTGAAAAACCCGGTAAGAGAACCGGAGAAGAGGGATGAGGACAATCCAAGTTAGTTTGAAAAAAATACTGGTTTTCAAATAAAATAACATTGCGAGAAACCCTGATGCGACGACCAATGGGGTAGTAGCAAACAAAACCTTTTTGATTGATGGCATAGCCCAAAAAAGCACACCTGCGAGATTGTGCAGTTAATTTTGTTCATTCTGTGGGAGGTAAATGAACGAAGCAAACACATCCAAAGGTATGTAGATGATCAAACACAGGATGATCACCAAGCAATTTAAAATGCAGTGTTAATTGAGCAACAGTAGGGGATGGAAGACGTTTTATTAAATGTACTGCAGTGGTGAGAGCTTCAGCCTAAAAACGAGGAGAAACTGATGATTCAATCAGTAGGGTTTGAGTAACATCAAGGAGATGCTTGTCTTTCGTTCGCGACTCCATTTTGTTGAGGAGTATACGAACAAGTACGTTGAGAAATAATTCCTTTATTCCTTAGAAAAGATTGAGAATCATTGGAAACATACTCCCCACCTGAATCTGAGCGCAAAGTTTTAATGCATTTTGAAAATTGGGTTTCAACATAGCTAAGGAAAAATTAAAAAGCATTTAGAACATCGGACTTAGTATGCAATAAATAAACCCCAAACAAACCGGCTATAGTCATCAATGAACGTAACAAAGTACTTGAAATGACCATGGGAAAGGTGAGGGGCAATGCCCCAAACATCGCTGTGAATTACGTCAAAACATGCAGTGCTCCATGTGGGGGAGTGAGGAAAAGGTAAAGTTTTACTTTTTCCTAATTTACAAGCATCACATTCAAAAGAAGCAGAATCAAAAGGTTTGTTTAATAATCCATATTTAAATAAAGTATACATCGTAAATGCATTCGTACGACCAAGTCTATTATGCCACAACCGAGAACTATTCTGGAAAAAAAAACAATACAACTGGTGTAAAAATTTGTTCTAAGTAAATGTAGAAACTGGAAGGGAAAACAGTTTGCCACGCTTAAGCCCCCTTGCAATCACTACCCCCGACTCTTGGTCCTGCACAGCACAACCAGAAGAAGAAACATTGTAATTATTCTCAACAAGTTGACCCATAGAAACCAAATTAGTAACACGATGAGGAGACACTGAAACATTGGTTAATGGTAAGGGGCCAGGGGTATCACCAACAGAGGTGATGGGCAGATGGTCTCAATTGGCAGTTTGAACAGTAAGAGTACTGGTGTAAGGAACAACATTTTGCAGTGTTGCGGGTAAAGAGGTCATATGGTTACTTGCTCTAGAATCTAAGTGCCATGTATGAGACAAAAGTGAATCAGTACTTGAGATGTTCATAGATGCCAAGGCATTGAGAATCATTTGATTTACCATATCATGAGTGAGAATAGCTGAGGATACAGATTGTGATGAAGAACCAAGCTGTGAAGGAGAATCGTACTGGAAGGAACTACTGAAGTCAGATGGTGCATATTGTTGAGAGGTCGCTGTGTAAGTACTAGGAGCGGACTATACTGTGTAAGTACCAGGAGCTGACGGCATATAGTTACGGGAAGTAGAATTGCGACCCTTCTTCTGACATTCTTTAATAACATGACCAATGGCTTTACAATACCTACAAATCTTTGCTTTGCATTGGTTTGTATGATGACCATATTTTTTACAGTTATAGCACTGAACTTTGCTGATGTCCTAGGGAGGGGGGTCTGGTTATAGTAGCGTAGGCAAGTGGTGCCTCAGCAAATCTCAGTTGTTCCATAGAAGTTTTGGTAACCGGACGTTCTTCTTCCCATAGAAGTTCCTGAAGACGGTCATCTAAGCTAGGAAGAGAAGCCCAACTCATCAAGTTTGATCTAACAGTCTCATAGTCCGGACGAAGTTTCATGAAAAACTGGTCCCGATGGCTATGCTGTAATGGAAGGAGTTTGGGTAGAAGCACTTTAGATATAGTGGCAAACTTGATCTCATCATATTCAGACCAGAGTCTTCAAAACCCATTGTAATATTCTTGGATGGACAGGGTGCCTTGAGTAAACCAAGACATATCAAGCTCCAATTGAAATTGGCGAGCAGCATTCCCTTGCTAATAAATCTTTTTAAGGTAGTCCCACATCTCACGGGCAGTTTTGCAAGGTTTTAGGTTGAGGATAAAATGCGGTTCAACATAGCCTAGTAACCAAGTTATTTTAGCATCCTTAGTTTTGTAGGTGGTAATCTTTTTGTCATCTTCCTCCGGTTTACTTTCAGACCCATCAATATATCCCCACAATTCTTTTCCTTCTAAGTAAATTTGAAACTGAAATGCCCAATAGGTATAATTTTTGCCATCAAAGCGAACTAGGGCAATTTCAGATTTCTCCATTGCTTGACAAATCAATCAGAAGGGTAATATAAGATGATAGGAGAGACAACCACGCGCCAAAAATCAAATTGGAACAGTGACCAGAACTATTCCCAGAACAGTTTCTTGAGACGGAAGTTGTTCCCCAGATCAAAAGTTGGGCTTAGTTGTGCCTAAAGTCTGGCATGTGTGTAAGTGGTTTGCCTTGGGTCTTGTGCAAAAAAGGAAATAAAGAGGGTGAACCTTTTACCACTTTCGTCTTTAGAGAAAAGAGAGTGATGGGCGAAGGACGCAGGGACCTACGATGGTGATGAAACAGAGGCGATGGCTGCTTGTTGGCTGGAGACTTGCAAAGGTGCTAGGTACTCTTCTTGATCTCTGTCTTCTCTTCTGTTTTTTTCTTCTTCTATCTTCTAGTTTTTTTTTTTTTTTTTTTTTTTTTTTTTTGTCTAGTCTGGGGATGCCGAACAAAGGGCCATGTGCTACCGATGAGGAAGTTGGATGATGCTGCAGTGACTAAGTGTTAAGGTGGTTTCTGTGGCCAGGGTGATTGTTAGAGATGGGTTGGGGCAGGGATTGATGGGATAATTGGATTGGTGGTTTCGCAGAGAAATTGTGTACATGGGCCCCACCAAATGATCAGAGGACAGATCAGAGGTCAGGGATGAAGGCACATAAATTTTATGCAAGTGATGGAAGAAGTTTCAGCCAAAAACAATCTAGATCCAAGTTTTTGTACGACTGAGATGAAATCAGATGGATAAAATTGAATTCCACAGAATGAGATAGAAGGCCCACCTCGGATGAGAAAAAATTGCTGAAAAAATCACAACAATTACTAGGATATCCAGTCGACCACTTTGGGCTGGTTCCGCAGAAACCCGAAGGCTTTCGACGTGGAAGATGCTAGGGAGGATCTACAAATCCTTGTAACTTAAAGAAACTGGAGCACTAGGGCATATACAATAGCTCGACCATAGGCTCTGATACCATGACAAAAATAGATGCACGGGGAGAATAAAGTGTTTGGAGAAAATCATGTCCCCCTTGGGGTAGCATCCTTCTCATTATATAGGGATTGAATACCCTATTATTAGCATCCTCACTCAAATCAACTTCCTAAGTTATAGCTAACTTTCTAATACAATTAGAGTTCCTAAGTTATAGCTAACTTAATGATAAAAGTTCCTAGATTGACATATATATATATCATCATCATCATTAAAGCCTTGTCCCAACTACGTTAGGGTCGGCTATACGAATTTTGTTTCTCCATTCCGATCTATCTTTAGTCAAATTCTCAGGTAAGTTACACATCCTCATCCATTTTTACCACCTCCATCCACATCCTCTTTGTTTTACCCCTTCCCCTTGGTGGGCCATCAACCTTCATGGCTAAACTTTTCCTTACCGACGCCATTACCGGCCTACGTTGGACGTGCCCAAACAATCTCAAACGGGTTTCTCTAATTTTATCCCTTATTATTGCTACCCCTAAATGCTCTCGAAAGCGCTCATTTTTAATTTTATCATATATGTAGTTGTTAAACTTGTGGAACAACAATGAAGGGGTTAGAGTGACTTCAAATTTGATATCTAGGTTGGCCCCACTTAGGTCCCCCCTCAATGATTTGTGGGGTTCCAAGGTGGGCCCCACTTGGTGGTCTACACTATAAGATGGTAAGGACCGTCCTCACAGGACCACCACTCTGTATATCTCCTGTGAGAACACCTCTCACAGTAATGTGAGGAAAGAACCCCAATCGTTGGATCTTGCCACGGATACAAAGTTGACAAAGACATCGTTAGATAGAGCCCACTGATCACGAAACCGGGGGGGCGGGGGGGGGGGGGGGGCGGGGGGTGGTGTTGAAGGACCCATTTGGGTAGGCCTTGGATCAAACTTGGGATCAATTTGATGCTCCTAACCCCTTGATCTGTGACCCACAATTTAATTCATTTACATTTAAAAATATTTTTCACCCCTGATCCAACGACCTAGTGCATTCAGTGGGTACAAACCTTAGGTCCGGTGACTATAGTAGAGGAGAAAATAGGGGGGGGGGGGGTGCGTGCGTTTCCATGGTTTGGATGAATCAAAAGATGGGCCCATTGGAAGTTCACACAAATCCCCTCAATGAGAGATGTTCTCATGTCATCCATGGCAGGCCATGGCTAGGAGGGAAGAGCAAGGCAAATAGCGAGTGTCCCATCTTCATCCATGGGAGCGACCGTTGGGAAATGGAAACCAATCTGGCAACTGAGGAGCAGCTATGCAAAAGGTAGGGGCAAACTCAAGTAGCGGGTATAGAGGGGACTCACCCTCACAAACCTCAAAAAATCATGAAAGGGGCTGTGGGGCAAATGGAAATAAGTCATTGCCCCCATCAAATTACAAAGTAATGAAGAAAATAACATTATGGCCATCGTCCACCCATGAAATACTAAGTCCGCCAGTGGCAAGGATGGATCGGCGCATTTTAGGGACGATTGAGCACATGGGACGAGCAAGCGGGAGAGGGGAGCCAATCTATAAGTGAGCTAGGGTTTTCATTTTTCTCAAGTGCAGAGAGAAGAATTAGTTAGGGTTTTCATTTTCAGAGAGAGTGTTTTCTTCTTCCTCGAGGGCAGACAAAGTGAGAGAGACGAGTGAGCTAGGGTTTAGCGTGATATACGAGCGAGCTAGGGTTTTCATTTCCTCAAGAGTAGAGAGAGTGAGAGTAGTCTTGACGCAGCCTCGGATTCGCAAGTAATGATGGGGTGGCGATGGAATGGATGGGTGTAGGCAAACCCTACAGGAGAGTTTGCCGAATCCTGGACGAATACCAATGAGAACCAACTCTGCAGATTGGAATTGACTGAATTCCTCTCAAAACTCAGTGACACTCTTCATTGAAAAGAAAGATAAAACCAAACAAACCAATCTTTATTGTTGAATAATCATGAACTACTGTCCTAATGGAGGGATTACATATTTATAGGAAGGGTTGGACATCCCCTTTCGTAGTAGGACTGTATTTTTTCTAAACAATAAAGGAAACTAAATTTGGTTACAATCCAAATAAAATAAAAATCCTAATTTTAATGACTTCTAAATCAATCACTACTCTCTAAATAAGACTCTTAAGTAATTAAAGCTTCTAACTAAATGAATGACCTATTGGGCTTGTGGACTTGGCCCAATTAGTTGGCAGACCATAGGTCTGGCCAGCATCAAGTCCCCCTGCCCCCCCCCCCCCCCCCCCCCCCCGGCCCCCCAAACCATTTCTTTCGTGGACCATTAAATTGTAGTGAAGATAGAACGACTGTTGGCAGCTCATTCCCTTACAATACAAGAAGTCTGTACCATAGCCTTTCTCATGCGTGTATAAGGACAACCTCCGCCTAAGATACTGACTAGGACACACAATCAGCAATACTTATCCCATCACAAGTATATCCTAAAGTAAATCCAATAATTGCAGATAAACCCAATGACCCAAGTTACAAATAAACTCAACTATTTTTCAATATTCTCTACACTCCCCCTCGAGCTGATACATAGATACTATGTAACAGCTTGGACTAAACACCATATTCTGCTTCCTTTTGCAACTGATTTGATGAAGAATTTTTTCAGCTTGAATCTTCAGCACTTGTGGATGGATCTCCAACACTTGTAGATGGATCTTCCTTTGAAACTTGACTGAAGAAGTAGATGAAAACTATATGTGCCCCACAAATGAAATACTCAGCAACACTGCTGATTAAACTTGGCCCATGGTTGTTACACAGCATATCCTATGAGCTTGAATGCTACACAGCATTCTCCCATGAACTTAGGGTGAACACTCACCCAAAACGATTACTTGGATTCACACTACCAAGTAATTGTGGAGTCTCCAAATGCTTTCTTCTCCCCTTGACTTGAATGATATCATCAACTTGACTTCTCTGAAAATAAATAACCTGATACCGCAGATTCAAAGTCCTGAATAATCTTTTTTTTTAATCGGTTAACAGTGAAGTTTCATTAAAGAGAAAGAAGGCACAACTCAGAAAAGTGAAACAAAAAGACCTATCAAAGGTGCAACAGTACAAGACAAATATACCGGCCACGGACCACAACTACATTACAGCAGCATTGAGGTAGCGTTTGGTTCGCTGGAATGGTTTTAGGCGGAATGGAATGGAGAGTAGAATGAGTCTGGAATGGAATAAGGCAGGAATGACGATTCCCCTTCCAACGTTTGGTATCCAATAATAGAATGGTGATTCCTGTTCTTGTGTTTGGTATGCTGGAATAATGCCCGGAATGGAATAAAATTTACATAAGAAAGACCAAAATACCCTCCTCTACCTCGACCTCCATGGTGCTGAACCCAAACCTAGAATCCCCTTCCACTGCAACCACAAGCCGATTAGGCGAAGTCACTGCAGCTGCAATATAGTAACCCAAACCAACTACCATTGTCCCCCAAGTCCCTGCATCCAACCGGAAGGTTCTGTTACAGAACCCAGTTGAAGACAACGAGCAATGAAGGGATTAGGTTTTGCCTGGAATTTACAGAGGATTCCGAAGCGGTCGCAATCGCAGAATATGAGCCCTGCTGCATCAGTATTCAGACCAGAGGATTCCGGACCCAGGTTCGACCATTGATCGAAGAAGTTGCAGAGAACAGGGCAGACAAGCTTTTCGTCGTAGTCGGTTTCCAGACAGGAGAGTAGTCTCTGGGATCAATTTGGATCTTGCAATCGCAAGAGGATTGGACCTGTCAGTTGGATTAATTCTCTAATTTCTCTGAACCAGAGAGAGAAAGAGAGGTTTGAAGTGGAACCGGAGAACAGCAAGACAACGAGGTCAAGATCCAGACGCTGCGCTGATCGAAGTGGAGAAGCCGCCGGTGCAGTTCTTCGATAAAGAAGAAGACTTGAGTTGCAGAGTTCCCAGGCGCTGCACGCGCTGTAGAGGAAGAGGATCTGGATTTCCAAACTAGAAATCGTAGAGGCCTCACGTTGCCGAACTCCCCACCGTTCGCTGCTGGAACCAAAGAAGACATCCAGACTCCGGACTCGTGCTCGTTGTTGCCGGAAGAGGAGGAAGGTGGAAGAGGGTGGAGGGAGGGGTTGATTTGATAAAGGGGCAGTTTGGTCTCAGGAAAAATTTATAAAGGAATGGAATGACCATTCCTCTACCTCCCTAGTGGAATGACCATTCCTCTACATAAAGAAATGGTGATTCCAGAGGTAATGGTCATTCCACCACTTTTTTGAGAACCAAACGCGGTAATGATCATTCCATTGGAATGACCATTCAATTCCGACCTTCATTACAACGAACCAAACACTACCTAAGAGTACAAGACCGATCTACCCCTTGCTTTGCTAGGCAATCCGCCATTTCATTTGCCGATCTACTACCGTGTTGAAACGAAACTTCTAAGCTTGAAACTAGAAGATTGATTTCATTGAAAAGGAATTTCATTTTCCAAGGTCCTTTCATAGATTTTACCAGGGAAATGGCATTAGCCGAGTCACTCCACAATTAGATTTTGTTGATATGAGGAATGATAAATGTGAAGAGCTTCCAATATGGCTAGAACTTCTGCTTCATTAGAGTCTTTGATCCCAACACGCCTGGAAAACATATATATAACCTCCCCTTTATGATTTCTTAAGACATCCCCAATACTAGCCAAACCTGGTTTTCCTTTAGCTACTCTGTCTACATTGACCTTTAGAACTCCAAATGGAGTAAGGCAACAGCAAACTTTCATTTTCTTCTTGAAACCTCCCATCTTCAAACATCCTCCCCAACTATGCATGATGTTATCAATCTTGATATCTGCAAATTCCTTTCTAGCACATGCCCAATTGACAATCCTTAATTGCACAAGAGCCAATAGCTCCTCCCTTGACGATTCTTTTCTAAGACAAATTCTATCATTTCTCTTTTTCCAAATTGACCAAATGATGGAAAGAGGGATTATCCTCCATAAAACCCTACCGTTTCCAACCAATGGCGTCCCCTTCCAAGCCTAAAAAACACCGCTTCAGAACCTAGAAAACACCAACTCACACCATATTCTTTAAGGAAATACCTCCAAATAAACGAAGCGACATGGCAATGTAAAAACAGATGATCTACTGATTCCATCTCCCTCCTACATAGGCAACACATCAGAAATAGCATCGACATCAACCCCCTTCTTCTTAAATTATCCGCTGTTGAGATCTTGCCCCTCACTACCAACCAACAAAATGCCTCCACTCTTGGATCGCATGCTTTTGACGAACAAAACAAAATCATGAGGCTACACAGGTGAAATACTTGATGATTTGGTTGCTGACATGGCATGATGATGTGACATGCTATGGCATAGATGATATAATACTAGTCTTGGCCACGATGCCACATGAATAGGCTGGTGGGTCATCTTGACCTGAACAAATCCCAAAAACTAGATGATGCTTTAACTGTTGGATCAATGGGTTGTCAATGTGAGAGACGGAAACAGAACACAGTAATGCGCTGAATACTGTGCCCTTTGAGGGTCAACTGTGTTTCATATATATAGGGGCTGAATGCCCTAATTACATCCAATTAACAGTATCTAATCATATCTCAGATCCTAAAAAGTAGCTAACAAACTAAGTATGTACATGTGTGCTTTGACTAATGATAAAATACAATGACTGGGCCTAAATGGGCTTGCGTCCTGCGAGTTTGGGCTTGGATTGACACCATCATTAACATGGGTCACCACAAGAACACCCTTTACCGCAAGGCCATTTGGGTCAAGTTGGAACTGGACCAACCCAAAACTTGAACCAGCCTGTCTTTACTTAATATGCCAGCAAACAAAAGCTCTGGCTTATGGAAACAATGCACTTCCTTGAATTGAATACACCGACTCAACTGAGTTCCTGGCCCTAACGTATGCTGGTACATAGAGAGAGAAACAAGGGCACTGGCCCTTCTGCAAAAACACTTGTGAAGTGAGGCTTGACAATATGTAGACTTTGCCATCTTGATCACATGTGGCTAATATTGCTGCTGACATAGTGCCCTCTCTTTTCTTTTTCATTTTTTCATCTCTCCTTTTAATAGATTCTTCAAATCAGCCTCGGTCATGAATACTACTAGGATTCACCAGCCTGAGTTACCACACGTTAGCTATGGCGCCTCAATAGTCCACTCATTAAGACGGTGCTTTAGTGTATGTCTTGATAAAGATGCCAAAGTAAAGACAAGAACGAGCCTAAATCCTTGCAGACTGCAAGTGCACTTCTAAACTAGGAATACTTTCTATTACCATAGATCTGGCCACTCAGCAAGATCTTCAACTGGTCTTCTTCTCTACTGGTGGAGTGCACATGACAAACAGGATGGGGTTTCTGGGATAGGTTTGGGCAGATAGGATCTGTAGATTCCTTCTGCAACTGACGATCAGCAGACGACATCTTCTTCTTTTTATATCTTGCAGCAAGAAGACCGAGAGCCTCCCCTCTCGCTCTTATCCGCAACCAGTCCCGACCCTCCTCCTTAGAGATCATCATGCTAGTGCAAGTTAGATTTACCATTGTCGCTCTCGATCTGCCCCCGATCTGGAAAAGCAATCTGATGTGGCGCATCCATATGATCTGCAAGAGTTGGAAGAGCCTGTACTTGTATGGATTTTGAACCCACCGGATCGAACACCGACTCTCCCTCTACTTCGCCAGCAGCGAGAAGACTGTCTCTTTCTTCACTTTTTTTTCCTTCAGAACCTTTTCTCTTTCTCCTCCGGCAGCGGTGACGGTGGGTGTCAAACCCGGGATTCTGGACTATCACAAGGGGTCCCTGTTTTATGGTCAACTAGGATGGGGCCCCAGTAGTTATTTAGGCACATGGTGCTCACCTTATCGTGAGTACCGGTGCTCGGTGGAGGTTTCATGCATGCATGCATGCATAATACATGTGAATGTAATTGTCCTTCTCATACAAAAAAAATGTAATTGTCCCAGATCCGGATCCGATGTCACAGAACCTATATGCATGGGTCAGGATCTGGATTTGAATTTCTCCTAGATCCAAAAATAGGTTCCATGCCCGCTTTGTTCAAAACTGAAGACTTCAGAAAAATGGATAATCAGAAACCCATTAGCATTTACGTATTGTGTGTGTGCTTGTTTTTTTTCTTTTTCTTTTTTTTTGGGAGGGGGGTTTCTGTGTAAGTCAGTGAGTCAAAGTACAATACATATCAGACAATAAAGTAACTCTGCCGAGTCTCGAACCAACAAAGTTAAAATAACATTGGTTTGTCAAATAAATCAACAATGTTGAACACAAATTGTAGCATGATCATAAGGAATAAAAGAGTTTTACTATGTTACTGTGTCTTCATTCTAACCTTCGACCAACTGGATCTCTGTCCATAAGGTGATCTGTTGGTGGTTCTGTGGCTAATGCAAGTGCCCCAAGAGTATCCATGATGAGATTAACCCAAAGAAGCTGTACACATAATGTGAAAAATGAGATCGACATAAATGAGATTCCCAATAGCAAGGATTTAAAAAGGACATTTAGACCTGCACTGCGTTTAAAGGAACATCCCCTGTCGAAACCGCAGACACAACATTTATCAGAAGAGCTGCAACATTAACTGTGAGTTGGAACTGGATAAATTTCTGAATATTTGCAAACACAGAACGACCCCAACGAACAACCTAGAGAAGACAACCGAAATTAATCCTAATCCAAATTAAAGGGAAAAAATAAACAAATTTCATCGTTAGATTGAAAGAAAATTTTTCTGTTCGAGTAGCAAATGATTCAGATGTGGCAATGGTTGTAAATAATGGCTTGAATGCTACCGGCTAAACCAATATAACATGTTGCATTATCTGTTATGGAGGAGTCAAAATGTTTTTCATTTTGAGGTGATGATTTGTTGATCGAGTCAGCATCCAATTTGATGAAATTTATGTCAGTGTTCAATCATCCAGCTTTGCTTACAAAGAGGATTTGAGGCTTTAAAGGGATTTTCTGTGGCAGCCTGGGAGGGCATGGAGAGAAGGAAAAGCTTCCACCTTGTGAATGGAAGTTTACAAATAAGGCACCGTTGACAATAGGGATGGTTATGTCAACTTGAATAATCATTGGAATAGAATATCAACCAGAACGTGGTCTCCCAAGAGGTGATTGACATACTAAAAGAAGTAGAGACATCCTAATTCATATTCATTTTTATGGATGAACAGAACACCATTTCTGGTGATTCAAAGATTCTTAGCATTAATCACAGACTAAATGAAGATGACATCTGGTGTCATGTCTAGGTTGAATTTGTTAGCAAAAGGCAGGATGAGCAGGAAAATGCTTATCAGTTCAAATTCAAGGGAAACTATTCTCCATAGGACAAAGAAAGCTACTGAAGGTTTCCAGGAAAACATAATATTGGATTCACCAGAAACCGATATACCAGCTCCAAGTGAACAAGAGATTAAAAAAAAAAGAAAAAAAAGAAGGGCTGGTTATGTAATAAGAAGATGAAGCAGTCCAATTGCAAAATGAAGATACGGGGAAGAATTGCAATATAGGAACTAGCTGATCCAGTAGTTTCTATAAATCCTTACAAAAACCCAACTGATGAGATGGTTTGAGATCATTCTTTACTTTGAGAACATTCTCCCGTTGTTCACGACAGCCCAATGAATAAGAAGATCCACCCCAAAGTTTCTAACAGACTGCGTTTAATGCAGGAACAGATGGCCTGATTTTGGATGGTTATGTGACCGATCAGACCCTCATATTTTTGTGGTAAGTGACCGATTCATCCTTCAGTGTTCTTAATCCTACCTCAATCATTGTCCTATCAAAAGAAAAGGGCTAAGACATTAATTGGATGGATCGTCAAGACGGACTAAAAACTGTAGAAGATAATAAGGCTGTATGTTAACAGGCTCTAGGCCCAGCCCAAACAAAGGCCCATTCAGTCTCCCACAAGTGGGTTGTTCTAGTCAAATATTGTATAAGTTGTGTATAGCTGTATAGCTGATTTCTCTCTATTTGTATTCCTTGTATAGATTAGGATTGATTCTTTCTATTCTTTATTTATTCTAATTTGTAACCTTGACATATTTAGAGCCTTGATTAAGGTCTAATATGAATATAAATAAAACAGTCGATCATCCAAGGATGGATCAACTTTCTTTCCAGTCTTCTTCTTCTCATTCTTCCTCAATCTAACATGGTATCAAAGCCATAATCTCCTGGAGACTTCATCTACATCATCTAAGCAACATAGATCACGGATCTGTGCTTTTTGGAAGCAAAACGTGAGTGGAAACTCACTGTCTCATCATCGTGATCGCAGTGGCCCATCTGTGATCATCACAAAATCCACAAGTCTCTCTCCAGCCTTGGTCGCCCATCTCTCCTTGTCTTTTTGGAGATTTTTTCAGGATTCTTCAGAGATCAGAGGTAGGACTTTTGATCTATCTTGTGATTATTCATCTTTCTGAAATAGTTTTCATCACAGCCGCACAAAACCCTAGATTCTGAATAGATTTTGATGCAACCTACAATACTGGAAAGGGAATTTGATCCTGGTTTCTAGCATCTCATCTGATTTTCAATCAGATCTCTCTATGGGCCTCACGAAGGGATCCAGCCACAAAAATCCAGTTCGTCTGGATTGTCCCAAGCCTGATTTTTTTTTAAATTTTCACTTGTGTGACCTATGTGTGCGACTGGAAGCCTCATCCACTACAATTGAAATACTGTATTGGATCTGAGGGTTATTTGGACGCCTGATCAACTACTGTTGAACTGCTGCTACTTTTTCCTTTCTACCATTGAACTGCTGCTACTCTTTCCTTTCTACCGTTGAACTGTTGCTGCTCTTTCTTTTCTACTGTTGGACTGCTGCTACTTGTTTTCTTCTCAAACTGCTGCTGCTCTTTCTTTTCTACTATAGTCTTGCCATGGAAAAGTATGGTGTTATCCCGATTAAATTTAACAGGCAGAATTATATGTCCTGGTCCTTTCATTTAAAGAACTTTGGGCCTTTTTGGTTATCTTGATGGATCTATCACTAGGCCACAGATTACAAGTACCACTGACTCCAAAAGCTTAGCCACCTGGTCCAAAGAGAATACTAAAGTGATCACTTGGATCCTTAACTCCATTGATCCATCTCTTGCTGTGGCTCTTCAAGCCTACACTACCGCAGCTGACATGTGGGCTCATTTCAAGAAAATCTATTATCAAACCAATAAGGCCCGGAAGTTTCACTTGGATAGTGAAATTGCAAAATATACTCAAGGGGATAAAACTGTGCAGGAATACTTTAATGGTTTCCTCACATTATGGACTGAAAGAGACTCAATGTTGATCCAAACAATCTCTTCGGGATTTCTATTTGAGGCTCTCAAGTTGCAAGAAGAAACTCACATTAGTTAGTTTCTTATGAATTTATGCCCCGAATTTGAACATGTCCGGTTGGCTCTCATGAATAGAGAAAATTCTACTAATCTTGATACCTACTTTCAAGAGGTCCTTCGCGAAGAACTCCGTCTCACCTCCCAACGTACAATTCTGGAGGAACCAAAAGCCTTCCTTGCTCCTCTTCCTGCTGACTCGACTCTTCTAGCAACCCCAAATCCGAAGCAGACTCAATGTTATGAATGCAAAGGCTTCGGTCATATTGCCAAAAATTACCACAAGAAATTAGTTTGTAGGTATTGCAAACGGTCCGGTCATCTTATTGATGACTGTTGCAGCCTACAGTGACGGAATGAGACACGGCCTAAGAAGCCTCCCTCCAATATGCCAAGACAGAACATTCCAGCTGCATTTCAGGCTCAAGCATCCTCATCTAATATAGGAAGCTATGGGCTTCTCTGGTGGTCGGTATTAAACTCATTCCTCTATAGCTTTTCCTGCATTCCATTCTTCTGCATCTATTTCTTCTCCTATCACGTCATCCACATGGTTCTTAGATCCAGGAGCCTCCAATCACATGACATCTGTCAAAAATAGCTTTACAGATTCCCACCCTTACCTTGGAAAAAAGAAAATAACCACTGCTAATGGTGATCAACTACTCATTTTTGGAGTTGGTACCATTACTTTATCTAGTGTCTCTGGCCAATCCATCACCCTTTCCAATGTTTACTTTGTTCCCAAATTATCAGCCAATTTACTTTCTGTAGGCCAACTTATTGATGATGGCTATGTTGTTCACTTTTCCTCTTCTGGTTGTGTTATACAGGGGCGACAAACTGGGAAGGTGATCGCGACGGGGAGTAAACATGGATGCCTGTTCTTGCTGGACATTGGACATCATTCTTTCTTTGCTTCTTTTTATAGTAATTCCAATAAATTGTGAAGTGTTTGGCATAAACGTCTTGGTCATGTAAACAATGCACATTTAATCTCCTTGTTTAAGATTGGCTGTTTGGACTCATCTTTTGATAATAAAATGATGTCTTCTTTCTCTCAATCAAAGTGTGAAACTTGTTGCTTAAGTAAGAGTCATGTCTTGCCATTTTCTATTCATACTTCCCGTGCATTGGAATCTTTTGACATTATTCACACTGATGTTTGGGGAATTGCTCCTACCTTAAGCAGGACCGGCTTTAAGTACTATGTAACCTTTATTGATGACCCTTCCCGTTATACTTGGATATATTTCATGCGATTGAAATCTGAAGTGTTTTCGATTTTTCAAAAATTTTATAACATGGTCCAAACACAATTTCAGAGAGCTATCAAGATTCTTAGATCAAATTCTGGTGGAGAATACATATCTCATGATTTCTCTGCCTTCCTTTCTGATAAAGGCATTCTTCACCAGAAATCCTGTCCAAATACTCCACAGCAAAATGGAATTGCGGAAAGAAAAAACACACACATTCTTGAAACTGAACGTACTCTTTTACTTGCGTCATTAGTTCCTCTCCAATTTTGGTGATACTGTACAGACTGCTGTGTATCTTATCAATTGTCTTCCTATTCCTGTTCTAGGACAAACTACTCCTTTCAGAGTTCTCTTTGGTCATACCCCTTCCTACTCTCACTTGCGTGTGTTTGGCTGCTTGTGCTTTGTTCACCTTCCACCTACCGAGCGCACTAAATTATCACCACAAGCTGCCAAATGTATCTTTTTGGGCTACAATGATGAACACAAAAGATATTTGTGTTATGATCAAATCGAAAAACGCATGCGAATATGTAGTAATGTGATTTTCTTAGAACAGGTTCCATTCTTTTCTTTACAATTAGACAGTCATCCTATTGTTGTGTCCTATATGCCACAATTCCCGGAGTCTTCTTCTCCATCAACTTTTCCCAAAGTCTATGTCCGGTGTAACACGGCTCCTATGGCGACTCCCTCTCCTGCTCATCTCCCAGTGCCGCCTCCTGAACCTACAGGTAATAATGTTTTTTCTGATAGCATCATCTCTCTTTGACGCTCTAGTCGTCCTTCTGTTGCCCCTAACCGCTATGGTTTTCCTACTCTTTTCACCTCCTTGGATAGTGCTCTTGTACCCACCTCATATTCACAGGCCTCAAAGATTGCTTACTGGCAGGATGCTATGAATGAGGAATTGCTTGCTCTTGAAGCAAACCACACGTGGGATTTGGTACCGGCCCCTGATGGAGCATCTGTGATTGGCAGTAAATAGATATACTCCGTCAAAGTACACTCTGATGGGAGTCTTGATCGCTATAAAGCCAGATTGGTTGCGCAGGGTTATAAACAGGAATATGGAATTGACTATGAAGAAACATTTGCCCCAGTGACTAAAATGACTATTGTTCGTCCTCTTCTTTATGTTGCTGCAACTTGCAACTGGCCTTTTTGGCAAATGGATGCCAAAAATGCCTTTCTACAAGGGGACTTGCGAGAGACTGTTTACTTAAAACCTCCTCCAGGATATGCTTGTCCTCCAAAGCTTGTTTGTCGATTGCGGAAAGCTCTTTATGGCCTTAAACAAGCTCCCAGGGCTTCGTTCAATAAATTCCGGGCAGCAATCCTTTAAGCCGGATTTCATCAGAGTCACTCGGATAGTTCTCTATTTTTGAGATGGACACCAAAGGGCTACACATTGCTCTTAGTCTATGTTGATGATATGACTATCAGTGGCAATAATATTACTGGAATTGCGGATCTCAAACTCTATCTTACTCACCACTTCAGAATGAAGGACCTTGGTCCTCTCACCTACTTTCTGGGGCTTGAGTTTGTGCGTAACAAATCTGGCATTAGGGTCTATTAGCGCAAATATGCTACAGATTTGATCACTTCGGCCAGGCTTGATGATGCTCACACTTTTGATATGCCTATGGAATTAAACAGCAAACTCAATTCAGATGATGGTCCTCCCCTGGATGATCCCTCTGTTTTCCGGCGGATAGTTGGTAGTTTGCTCTACTTAACTATGACTCAGCCGGATATTTCTCATGCAGTTCATACGGTTAGCCAATTTGTGAGCAATCCCCACAAACCCCACCTTGCTGCTGCTTTGCGCATACTTCGCTATGTTAAAGACGCTCTTAACCATGGTCTCTTCTACCCTTCTGGCTCTTCTCTGCGCTTATCAGCTTATGCGGATGCCAATTGGATTGGTTGCCCTGATTCTCGGCGATCTACCACTGGCAGGTGTATGTTTCTTGGGGACTCTCTAATTTCGTGGAAGTGCAAGAAACAAACTACAGTTTCAAAGTCTTCTGTGGAGGTGGAATATCGTGTAATGTCGTCTGCTAATGCTGAAATCATCTGGCTACGCCATCTTCTCTGTGAATTCGGTGTCATTGTTGGTAGTTCTACACCTCTTCATGGGGACAACACCAGTGCTACCAGAATTGCAACAATCCGGTCTTTCATGAAAGGACAAAGCACATTGAGATTGATTGTTACTTCATCCAACAACATGTTGTTACTGAAAAAATAACTTTGCCTCATGTCTCTACTCTTAACCAGTTGGCAGATATCTTCACCAAAGCTCTTCCCAAAACGTGTCATCCTGATCTTACCAGCAAATTGATGTTTTCTGCCTTACCACATCAATTTGAGGGGGAGTGTAGAAGATAAAAAGGTTGTATGTTAACAGGCTGTAGGCCCAGCCCAAACAAAGGCCCATTCAGTCTCCCACACGTGGGTTGTTCTAGTCAAACATTGTATAAGTTGTGTATAGCTTTATATCTGATTTCTCTCTATTTGTATTCCTTGTATAGATTAGGATTGATTCTTTCTATTCTTTATTTATTCTAATTTGTAATCTTGACATATTTAGAGCCTTGATTAAGGTCTAATATGAAAATAAATAAAACAGTCGATCATCCAAGGATGGATCAACTTTCTCTCCAGTCTTCTTCTTCACATTCTTCCTCAATCTAACAAAAACAGCCATATATATATATGTTGAATGGTAAATTAAATCCCAACATTTACAACAAAGGTGCTGAAATTAAAAGATATCTAAATCAGATTATTATATATGTGCCCATTTAAATCAAGTAATACCCAATCTAAGCCCAAAAAGATTCAGCGTGCCTGGAAATATTGATACAGATTCACAGATTTGAATCCAGTTGAACAAGGCTAAAATCAGGCCCAGCCCAGCTGGAACAGGTCTTGCCCAGGCCTGGCGACCACTTTGCAGAGGTGGCTGGTCCCACCAGCTAGTCATATGGGGCCCACAACTTCTAAAAATCAAAGACGTCCAAGAAGCCCTTAAAATTTTGTACACAGAGATTTCTCTCTTTTTTTAAAAAAAGTTATTACTTTCTATTTAAGCATTACTGGTATTCTTCATGATAAAACTTTTATTTGATGGATTAAGATCAATGGATACGATTAGAGTTCGGGTTTTATAAAGTTTTGAACCATATATATGAATGTAGGACATCCAGCAACTTCTTAGATATTTACATATTACTTTCAATAAATTTGCAAGTCATTGCATCTTTTGGGTTTCTTCTCCTTGTTATTGAGGGCAATTAATCGGATTGATCGCCATTTGTGGTAAGAAAATATGTCTTTCTTATTGTATTTGCATGGTTGATTGAGATTTTGGGGTTTTTTTCAGTTCAGAATTGATCAGGAAATTGTTTCCTTGGCCACATTAATTTCTTAGATGGGCGGTGGATGATATCAGATAACACAATGATGGACAAATTGAAATTTCTAACCCACCCAATGATTAGAATGAGATTTTCAGCTAAACTAAAGACCAAATGCTATTTTAAATCAAATTTGCGCCGTCAAAAGAAGCTGCACCTCTATTATACTTTACATGAAAAATCGACTACATGATTTATCTAAACAGTTGAAGAAGCAAGCTAATCTACCAACAACAAATAGCATAAGGGGGATCTTCGACCTGGAGAACCACAGCTGAAAATCGAGGTTGAGTTCTTCCAAGCAGGGGAGGAATGTGCAGTTCATAGGATCAGAGGATCCAGAAAGGGGCTCAAATTCCACCTAAGGGATCCCACTGTTGGTTGAACTCGAGCATACAGGAGCTTTGTATCTTGCGCAATGGACCCCATCATGGATTGGTTATTTCCTACATTTTGGAGGGTCCAGTGTTATATAAGATAGGATTATTAGAAGCCTGTAGGTGTCCTGTGTACCCTTCCATGCATTTCGATTGATCTTATTATATTCAAGTCGAAAGAGGTGGCTATCTCCCCACTGTTTGAGGCTATTGTCATCGGATGTTCATTGACAGGATATCTTGTCTCCATCTTCTTGGCTGGTTTCATTGTAGCTGCATTTCTTTGGTTTCTTCAGGCAGTCCCTCTTTGGGTGTTCTTTGTCCAATTTTTGGGGGTTTTCTCTTGTTAGTATGGCTAAGCATTCGATTAATAAAACTTCCCATTCAAAAAAGAAAAAGCCTGTAGGTGCCACAGCTGTGTTAGAAAAGATCTTGTTCTCTCCCTTAGTTGACCAAATCTTTGATTTTAGTATTAGGAATTTAATTCAATTCAAGAGTCTTTTTTACAAGGCATGCAGTCAAGAGTTTCTTTACAAGGCATGCAGCCGAACAACTGATTAATTTGAGACTTTATTTAGAAGCTTTAAGGGATATAAGGTCATTTTAGGAGAGTTAATTTGATAGTTTTTTACAAGGCATGCAAATAGACTTTTTTCTAGTTAGAAAACATAACCGATTGGCTTGTAAAGACTGTAAGGTTATTAAAGGAGAGAGTTTGACCACACACCAAAGGCTAGTAGTTTTAGATATTTGCATTGGAAGTAGAAAGAGAGGGGTAGTAAATAAAATCTGCCCTAAAACAAGGTGAAGGGATTTAAAAGGAGAAAGGAACAATATTTAAGGATGAAGTGATTGAGGGAGAATGAAATTTCGAGGAAGAAACTACAGTGATGTGGAATCAAATGGTAAACTGTATTAGAAAGGTTGCTAAAGAGGTGTTTAGAGAGTCGAAAGGGAAAAGACACTATAATAAAGAAACCTGGTGGTGGAGTGTAAAGGTTCAGGAAGCTGTTTAAGAGAAAATACATTGTTACACAGTTTGATAGGGACTAGAAATATGGAAAACAATGAGATGTATAAGAAAGCAAAGTAAGAAGCTAAGAAAGTCGTAAGTGATACAAAGCTCAATGCATATGATGATCTATATAGAAGGTTGGGAACATGAAAATGAGAGAAGGATATTTTTAAACTAGCAAAAACAAGGGAAAGGAATAGTAGAGACTTAGATCATATCAAATGTATTAAAAGCAATGATCAAATGGTTCTAGTGAAAGACAACGATATTACAAAAAGGTGGAGGGAATATTTTTGTAAACTTTTAAATGAAGACTATGTAGGATACATAACAACAAGAGAGGATACTTTGTTAACAAAACATACTTTTTTCCGTAGAATTAGGGCGGTAGGAGTGAGGAAAGCATTGAAAGTTGAAACAAATGAAACCAGGAAATACTACAGGTCTAGATGACATTCTGATAGAGGCTTAAAAATGCTTAGAGAAGTTGAGGGGATTTATGCTTATAGAAGTTGAGGGGCATTTGGTTAACTAGGCTCTTTAATAAGATATTAATGACAAAGAAGATGCCGGATGAATGGAGAAGTGTTGTAGTACCTATATACAAGAATAAGGGAGATGTACAAAATTGTACCAACTATAGTGGGATTAGACTTATGAGTCGTACCATGAAGCTACGGGAGAGAGTAATGGAGCAAAGACTTTGAAAGAAGAATAAGATATCTGAAATCAATTTGGTTTTATGCCAGGGAGGTCAACTATAGAAGCTATCTTCTCATTTACGCAATCAAAGGAAAAAAAATTGAGCAAAGAGGAAAAATCTACATATGGTCTTCATCGATCTAGAAAAAGCATATGATAGGGTACCTAAAGATTTAATTTGGTGGGTTTTAAATAAAAAGAAATTTCTAAGAGATTATATTGAATGTATTAAAGACATGTATGAATGAGCGGTAACGAGTGTGAAAACTACCTGTGGAGAGACAAGTGAGTTCCCAGTGACTAAAGGTTTGCATCAGGGGTTGGCCCTAAGGCCTCACCTCTTTGCATTGATTATGGATGAGCTAACGGCTCACATTCAAGAGGAGGTACCTTGGAGCATGTTATTTGCAGATGATATAGTGTTAGTGAATGAATCAAGATATTGTCTGACCGCAAGACTCGAAAGATGACAAGAGGCTTTAACATCCAAAGGCTTTAAACTAAATTGTACAAAGACAAAATATATGGAGTGCAATTTCAGTGGGCATGTACAAAGAGCCGAAACAACAATAAAAATTGAAACCCAGGAGATACCACAAAGAGATTCATTCCGTTACCTTGACTCGATAATTAGTAAGGATGGGAAGATTGATGAAGATGTCGAACATAGGATAAAAGCGGGATGATTGAAGTGGAGACTTGCTTATGGAGTGCTTTGTGACCAACGAATGCCAACAAGATTAAAGGGAAAAATTTACAAGACAGTGATTAGACCAGTTATGACCTATGGAGCATAATGTTGGCCAATTAAGAAGCAACATATACACAAAATGTATGTAGCAAACATGAGAATGTTAAGGTGGATGTGTGGTAAAAATATGAAGGACAAGAATTAAAAAATGAGTGAATTCGAGAGCATTTAGGGGTAGCATCAATAGGGGATAAAATTAGAGAAACCCATTTGAGATGGTTTGGGCATGTCCAACACAGGCCGACAACGATGCCGGTAAGAAAGAGTTTGGCTATACAGGTTGATGACCCACTAAGGGGAAGGAATAGGCCGAAGAGGATTTGGATGGAGGTTGTAAAAATAGATCTGAAGAAGTGCAACTTATCTGAGGATTTGGCTCAGGCTAGATCGGAATGGAGAAACAAAATTCATGTAGCCGACCCCAACATAGTTGGAACAAGGCTTTGATGATGATGATTTAGAAACTTTAAGGGATGATATATCATGGCCATATACCATGTTATCTGGGAAAGTTCTTCCTAGAACCACCGCATATGTATACTTTGACAAAATGATAGTTTGTGTGGAGAACTAAGCGTCTCTAGGAAACTTCTTCCAAGAACTTGTGCCAAACACTGCATATATATTCTTTGACAGACTGACAGTTTGTGTGGAAAACTAAGCTCCTCTCTACGGTTTTGGTGCATATCACCTACCAAATCAGTGATGACTCCAATGGCTACTCTAGGAGACTACTCCTAGGGAGATCTACAGTAGGTTGAAGATCAAAGTGAAACTCCAAGGCTTCTCATTCTGTATCATGTTATCAATAAAAAAATGGTATACCGTGCTAAGGCAATCACTTGAGGGGGCGCTACTGCATATGATATTAAGGTGTATATGAAGTGTTTGAAATCATTACAACAGAGTAAAACTGAAGGTCTCAGCCAGAACCTTTACCTGAGTACCATTTTTTCTAAAATCATGGGCGTAGCCTACTTTAACTTATTCTAAGCTATTTATCTGCTTTGATCCATGATGGGACCATGCCCTCAAAGTCAAACCCCATCATCACATGATCCTGGTGTCCAATTTAAAAAAGGTAAAAAAAGAATGTTAGGATTATTCGGAGGCAGAAGTTATGGTATATGTAATATCCTGATAGGAGTTAAGAGTTTTAGTTGAATTAATTTTATTTGGCAAAATCCTTTGCTGATTATTTATAATTATGTTATTAAGATAGGCCACTTCTTTCTTATGTATAATGGGACCCAACTTCTAATTCAAAGAAGAAGTCGGCACTTACCTGGTAGGAGACTTCCGTAGGATTTGAGGACTACAATCCCTGGAGGGATTCTTGTATGACAGAGTCCCTAGGTATCTCAGAGCACCAGTGACTATTTATAAACCAACCCCACCACCACCACACCCCCCCCCCCCCCCCCCCCCCCCCACCCCTATTCGTCTCATACCAATCAGCAACAAGTCCTTCTCTAGGAAACCCAAATCCTGGGCTAGAGAAAAGAATAAATAGAGAGAATTTGAAAGGAGGAGAAGACCAGCATATTAGAAGCTCTTGTGGATGACTTATCTCTTTCCCCAAGTCAACAGGGCCAACAGAACATACACCAGGTGAGTAGAATTCTGCATCTACCTGTATTGGATGTTATGTTTCGGTGTCAAATTGGCATAAGGCTAAGAAGGCTGCATTAGTGTACTGATGACATATTCTTTGTTGTAGGATTTTTCCCAACTCTAATCTAAGTAATACATGTTGATGGATTGAGTTTTCTCTCAAATTAGTTACTGCTACAGTACCCGAATTGCACTGTGGACACTCTAGTTGATAGGTCTGATGATATAAAACCCACCTTCAGATGCTGTAATTTGATGAATTGTTTTTCTATAGTTAGTATGCCTCTTTAATAATGTTTTCAATATCAAAGAGTGGGAAGTCAGCAATCAGTTTCAGCACATCAAAAACCAGTTTGGGACGACAGAGGCTGTGGGACCCCATGGCCCACCTGATCAAATATCTAAACCATGGATCAGGTAAGAGACCCTCGGGCAACCCTCGTACACCTATCCATCTTTGTAAGGGACCCAGTTAGGCCCATAAATCTTGGACCAGAAATTCCTTCACGTTATGGAAATCACTATCGACATCTCAGATTGTAAACTTGATGACCAAAAGCCAAATTCCTAACTTATGGGGAATTGGTTCTCTAGGATAACAGAGATTCCTAAATTCTGTTTTAATGGTGAGTTGATCCCAATGCAGCAGTAAAATCCAACCAGAACTGGATTTTTCCAGTTCCGTCAGGCCAAAGACACAAAAACGCAGATGGGTCGACTGGGGTTGTGGAACATAGGGCCCACCTGATCGAGGATCAGGACCCCACATCAGGTAGAGGACTCGAGGGCAATCAGGGAGGCTGGGTCCTGTGGAGGATTAAGCCCCATGGGGCCCACCATCCAGTTGCTCCAAATCTGAGAAGCGTGAGACTATTCTGGGATGAGTCAAGCCTTTTGTTTTACTCTGGAAACTGTTCAGTATTTGCAAATAAACCCTTGGGTCGACTGGGGTTGTGGAACATAGGGCCCACCTGATCGAGGATCAGGACCCCACATCAGGTAGAGGACTCGAGGGCAATCAGGGAGGCTGGGTCCTGTGGAGGATTAAGCCCCATGGGGCCCACCATCCAGTTGCTCCAAATCTGAGAAGCGTGAGACTATTCTGGGATGAGTCAAGCCTTTTGTTTTACTCTGGAAACTGTTCAGTATTTGCAAATAAACCCTACTGCTTTATATAAATCATATTGGAACCCTAAGGGCACGTTTGTCAAATGGTGCTTTCCGTGGAAAAAGGAAATTGCCACATCAGCAAAGTCTATGGTTTTTAAATACCTCGGAAAAGGTTTTCTGCAGAAGTTAGAAATTCATGTTTGGTGTAAAAAAAAAATTCCTCGATGGATCCTTAATTCCTTGTTGAAAACTAGTATTTAAAGAGGGGAGTGAGAAAATGAAATAATAAAGAGGAGAAATTTTCTGTGGAAATGGACTTCCAATACCCAACCCCCCAATTAGGCCCATAAATTCCTCCACGTTAAATGAAATAATAAACTGGGTCCCTCACAGATCGTGGAGGAACTCTATTTCCACTTTGTTCAAGGAAAATGCCAACGTAGCAAAAAAGCATTTCCATAGAAAATTGCCACACTAAACGCATGAAAAAACAGTTTTCCATAGAAAAAACAGTACATTTTCTGCGGAAATGGGTTACACACACGTGCCCTAAAAGCTTTATTTACAAATTACAAGTTCCCTTATGAGATTATGGACTATGTATATTAGAATTTCTCTGATAGGTGACTCCAACATAATACTTCTAATTGCTGAACTTCAGTTTAATTTATATTATGCAATGGGGAACATGAATATTTAAATGTTTGTATTAAATTCTGGTATTATTATGATATTTTCTGATTACTGTTCGAAGTATATAGTATGATGCACTTAATTCTGCACTATATAAAACTTTGATGCGTCTTATCCTAGCAAGATAATTTGAAACTATATTCATAATGACCGGTAACCAGAGGCTAAGGGAACGGGGCTTATGAAACCCAGAGAATTTTATAAGGACAGTTTCAAATTATCTTGTTAGCGGTGCTGGAATTTATTACAGGAATTGTAATTGAAATGGTATGGGCCTACCCATTGGACACCTAGATCACTAATACAAGAGGCTAAGAGTTGGGGACTACATGGCCTTAGTCCATCTGTGTAATTTCTCTAACCTTCAGGTCAGTTGCATGAATTATAGGTCATCCATTCGACTGACTATAGATCACCCCTTTATGATACTAGAGGCACCCTTGAGGTGTAGGCTTTTGAAAGCCGGTGCACATGGTGCTTAGGAGGTGCTCCCAAGGATAGAATTAGAAACCTTGACCAAATTTAACAAACATGTTTCCTCATTATCTCACAGCTGACCCAAATACTTCTTTTATTATGATTTTTGCACACATACTTGTATATGTAGAATTTTATTCACTCAGTCTGATTCGTGTATTTCGCCCCAACCCCAGATAAGCTAAACATAGAAAGGCACGAGGATCCCGACAATGAAAATTTTGGATTTGATATTTGCGTTTGAGCGACACAAGACTCATAGGTCAATTAGAAATTAGATAAATGCAGAAGTGGATTCAATTAAATTGCAAAGACTGATTTTCTTTTGGAATTGTAAAATTTATTTCTTTTATTTTGGATATTTCCATTGCCAATGTGATTTGGATAATCTTTTTAAAATTAGATTGAGATTTTAGGTAAAAGCCTGGTTTTTTATGCTTCAAATGATTTGTCTTAATGAAGTTGTGCTACTTGTTGATTATGATACGGGATCCGACAGGGCCCGGATTCCGGGTCATTATATCATATCTCCCATCCAAAATGGGGGCCCACACGTACAACCTGCCAATCAATTTTCCTTTTTTTTTTTTCTATTAGACAAACGAATATTGTATATTTCCCCTGTGCCCATATTCATAAGACTGACCTTTACAACAGAAGCAAAATTATCATCCAAGATAATGATGTCTGCACTTTCTTTTGCAACCTCTGTTCCTTGAATACCCATTGCAAGACCTATATCAGCCTAAAATCCAAAATTATACAATTAGAAATGATGTGATATATGTGTTATAGAAATTATCAAGTGCACACCTTTTCCGTGGGTTTTATGGCATATACCTCTTTGTGGGGCCCACCTGATCACCAATCTGAATGGAACAGCCACCCCCCCCCCCCCCCCCCCCCCCCCCCCCCCCCCTTCTCTCAATTCACCTGCGATAGTCATCGATCCCAATTTTGGACCACTATATTGTTTGTCCATATAAAACCATTAAACTCGAGGGCCACATATGAAAGGGTTAGGTTGATCTGATGGGCCTGAAATTTTATACAGAGGTAACACCACCTAGATCTTTTAACCCCATCCCCCCCACCCCACAGCCAAAACCAAAAAAAAAAAAAAAAAAAACACCCAAGAGTCCCATTGATTGGTGGTGCCCCAGGTGTGAGCCCCACCACCTCACTTGCACGCTTCATCCACGGACACCACATGCACACCCACTTGTGAGACCCACCTAGGGCCACAACAATAAAGGGGAAGGTTGGGGATTGAAAGTTCTAGATGGACAGACCTGTGTGCAAAGTTTCAAGTCAACCAGATAATCCTAACCCCTTCATCCATGGACCTCAAGTTTAACGGTTCTACTAGCCAGGTTTTTTTTTTTTTTTTTTTTTACTTTTTTTCTTCTTTTCTTTGGTGGTGGTGGTTGAGGGGTAGGGAGAAAGGGGGTGTTGTTTGGGTTTAGTGGTGTCAGGGGTTGGATTGATGCTAGCCCCTTGTGTCATATTCACTTGGATGCATTCTAATCGTGGGAGGATAGTGAGTGTGAAGGGTTGGATTGCTTTAAGCCCCTTGTGTCATATTCACTTAGATGCATTCTAATCATGGGAGGATAGTGTGATGGAAAGTTCTCACGATGGATATGATTTTGGGAAAAAATCATCTCAATCAGATAATCACAACCTTTGATTTAGGGGCCTTAAAGTTTAACAATTTCTTAAGTTGCATTTCTCATAAAATTTGATCCACCGGTGAGTATAATTCAGATCAATGCCAATTCACTGGGGTTCAGTGAGTGTGACAGGGTTGAATTTATCGTGGGGTGTCCCACGTGGTAGTAAAAAGGTTACCTCTCACGCAACCCATGAGACGTACTTCTTAGGCTAATATTCAGCCAAGAGGTACCTCTCATGGATTGCGTGAGGTAACCTTTTTGCTACTGCATGGAACGCCCTTTGACAAATCCAACCCTATCATACTCATTGCCCCCATGAATTAGCACACCCCTTAGTTTGACACTAAAAGGAACTATATTTGCCATTGGATTAAATTTCATAAATCAAAGGCTGTCATGATCTAACTGAGATGATCTTTGCTCAAAACCATATCCACAATGAGACCTTTCCATCAGACTACCTTCCCATAATTAGCATCCATCAAAGTGGGTGCTACAAGGGGCTTAAACTTTTTTACCTCTCGCGCAATCCGTGAGTTACCTCTTAGCAGAACATGACTCTATAAGCCTACTACAGTCAATGACGATGATGAAGAAGATCAATGAAACCTCATGCAATGCAGGAGCATCATTAGTGCCGTCTCCAGTCACAGCAACAACATGATTTAGTTTGCGCAATGTTTGTACAAGTAGGAGTTTATCATTTGGAGAAGACCTTCCCATCACCTGCAAAACAAACTTTATACAGTCAACATTCCACTGATATATTGGATTACTTAAGCAAGTAACCTATGCTATCACCAAAACTGAGGGAGAATGCATGGTTACATATCAAGCAACATGAGCATGTTTGTTGCTATTTCCCTTGACTGAGCCACCATTTTACATTGGTAGCATTTACAAACTTTGGTTCCCATTGGAAACAGTTTCTGGAACCACCTATGATTCTTTTCTATGCTAGAACATGGAAATGCAGATCCTAGTACAGAGATAAATAAGAATTTCATTTAATTTATGCATTCATGTGAAGTTATGGGCGCCATTATAAAACATTCATTATTAGTGAGTTAATGAAAGCTGCTACCCTCACCACAAACACTTGGACAACGTCTTCTCTCTCACAAACTCTCTTATTTCTTCCTCTTTTTGTCTTCTTCACAAGCCTAGCCCTAGATCTAGTTAGAAGGCTCCCATTAATTCAGCTTGGCATCGAAGCATAACAAGACCCTAATCGCAGCTGTATAAAAATCCCTCTAAAGGTGATTTCAAATGGCTCCATAGCTGAAACAAAAAGGGTTTTTCTAGTTGGAAGGATTGTTGTTTCTCTAGAATCTCATCTTTTCTTCCTCTTTCATCTTCTTCACAAGCCTCACCCTAGATAAACCACAAGGGTTCTTCTTCTTTGTCTTCTATCCCCACTTCGACCCAATTCTATATTTCCTTTTCTAAAATCTCCCACAGAACATGAGACTGAATCTCCATTTTTTTAGGGTCCTTAACGGTTATTTTTTATGTATATAAATGTAAAAGTGAGATATGCAGGTACATATTATGTGGTTTCTATATTTTGTATGCTCTAGGAAATTATGTTTAATAAAGGTAACAGTGAGACACTCAAAACCAGCATGTAACAGGCAAAACCATTAAGTAACAGCAGTTGGCTTAAACCACGTTTATAATATATATTTGATAGAGGTATTGTCAAGTCCGACCAGCCAATACATCCCAAAAGCCACGTTAGGTCGCGAGTTCAAACCCCGGGGAGGCATTGTTTCCCAGGTTGGGTGGGCAGGAACATATCACAAGGGTAGGCACATATGGGTTACGAATTCGAGTGGTGTACCATGTTCTCCCCGTGGGTTTGGGGGAATAGGCAGGCACATATCGCATGGGTAGAGGCACGTGTTGGTTGCAAATTCAAACAGCATTTCATTCAAGGGAGTATTGGCCTTCCGCTTCCTAACAGCTTAATCTTTTGGGATGTGTTGTCTGGTCTTTTCATGCTGCCAACTCACCTGTGAAAGCTCATCTTAAAATATGCAGTGGGTGTGATGTCACATTATTACAAATTACAGAATAATGCACAGATGTATATAACATTGTACAATGACTAGTCTATATCATTTTTGCAATCATTAACATGGCAATTTGTTCCTAAAACTTCACAAACGTTCTAGAAGAAATGGGTTTTTCATACAGATATTTGGTTAGCACAGCGTTCCCTCTCTGCTTCAGACATGCGACGGAAAGCACTTCCTTCAATGAGATATGGCTCTCTGGCATCAGATTCTAAGTTAAGTATTCCACACTCCAGCGCAATTGCTTTTGCTGTCTGGACATTATCTCCTGTCACCATACGTACCTATTGGTTTCCCAAAGAGATCAGTTTGACTTGACAAGAACAAATGTGAATGTAAAATTCATCAATGCAGATTGTGATATGCATCATATACAAGAAATGTTGCACCCAAAAAGCTGATGTAAAATATTAATACAGCTACAGATTGTAAACCTTTACCTGCACATTTTCAACACCCTATTCCCACACATGGATAAATCAGAATTCATTCTACTTACCTCTACAATTCAGAAAATTTTGAGAAAGAGGTCAAACATATGATGAAATCAAACCCACAGGATCTACACAGTATAGACAGATTGAATCAACAAAAAAGGCTGCAAAGATACAGCCTTTAGTAGGGCCCGATCATATTAATAAAAGATAGGTTTCAATCCATGTTTGGTCTGTACTCTGTACATCCAAGCACTCAGACGGTAGCAAGCCCAAGTTTCAATGAGAAAACTCAACTAAATAATATTCTACTCTGGAAAATAAAAATAAAAATAATCCAAACATTACAACTGTTCATAGACTCCATCAACACTTTCCTAAAATTAAGAATTCATAGAGACTCTGAGACTCTTAAGCTGCTTTCCCTTATACTGGTGGATCTTCATCCACTCCTCATCAAATTTTGGCCTGGGGGACGAACTTTTGAACTCCTTCCAGATATTACTACCTGATCTTTGCTTAGATCAGTTTGTGGGACCTTTTTTTTCAGATCGATGTTCTACATTCCAGATCGTCAGGCTCTATTTTAGCACAACATTGCACTGTTGTGCTGCTGTCTTCTATCTCTGCTTCATCCACTGATCTGTAAGCTCATCCTCATCCTCTTCCAAGGTTTGGAAGCACTCAGACCCACTTCAGATCATCACTGATCATCCTTGGCCCACCTATGATCAACATCACCAACATCTGCGGATTCCTCCATCTTGGTCGACCAGCATTGCTAGTATTTATGGACATTTTTTAGGAATTTTTCTCCCATCAGAGGTTGGTTTTCCAGCAACATTTGTGATACTTCTATTTCTTGCCTCTGATTTCATCACGGCCGTCCAAATTCTTGGATTTTGATATGTTTTGAGTGAGACTTTGGCCTGGAGTTGCGCAAATAGCTTCTCCTTCCATCCCCACTCCCTGATCTGATCACTGATCATCACTTGGAGCACCCGTGGAAATCGTTTCACTGTCGACCATTGACGTTTTTTTTCGTATCTCTGCTTTAATCGTTATGGAGCAAGGAGATATTAAGTTGATCAAGTTTAATGGTAAAAACTATACCACTTGGGCTTTTCAATTTCAAATTTACCTTAAGGGTAAAGAACTCTGGGGACATATTGATGATTCAGATCCCAAACCTACTGATGACCAGCTCCTAACTCAATGGGAGGTTAAAGATTGGCAGATCATGACCTGGATATTGGGGTCCATCGATGCACAATTTATCCTGAACCTTCGTCCATACAAGACTGCCAAAGAAATGTGGCTTTATTTAAAGAAGATATATTTGCAAGAAAATTCTGCGCGCAGGTTTCATTTAGAACATGAAATCTCGCAGTTTGTTCAAGGAACCTTGTCGATACAGGATTACTACTCTCAGTTTACAAGTCTGTAGACTAATTATGCTGAGCTTATTTATGCTGACCTTCCTGCTGCCTCCTTAGCCTCTATTCAAGAGATCCATCAGACAAGTCAGCGGGATCAGTTTCTGATGAAGTTACAGCCACAATTTGAAAATATCCGGTCCAACTAAATGAGCAGGGTACCATCCCCTTCACTCGAACCATGTTTGGCCGAACTCCTTAGAGAGGAACAGCGCTTGGTGACTCAGACGGCACTTACACAGAATGCTCCTCAGGCTGCTCCTATCGATGTTGCTTATGTTGCCAGGGGTAAGCCTCAAGCCCGGGACATGAGCAAGGTAAAATGTTTTTGCTGCCACAAACTAGGACATGTTTCCACTCAGTGCAACCAGAAGTTTTGTTCCTATTGCAAAACCAAAGGTCATGTTCTTCCAGAATGCCAGACGCGACCTCAGAATCGGGCACAGCAACAGAGAGCCTACACTGCACATCCTGAAGCTCCTTCACCAGTCATGCCTGTACCACCTGCTGCATCTTCTTCTTCTACCCTCACTCCTGAAATGGTCCAGCAAATGATCATAAATGCTTTCTCTGCCCTTGGCCTATCAGGTAAACCAAAATCTTCAGTATCCACCTGGTATATTGATTCAGGGGCCTCCAATCACATGACACACTCTCCTGCCAATATGACTCATATTAAGGAGTATGATGGAGACCTCTGCATCAATACTGCTGATGGTGGCAGTATTCCCATTTCTGCTGTTGGACAGGTTCCTCACTCCTTACCCTTGCATAATGTTTTTCTTTCCCCTCGCTTAACCACAAATTTGTTATCAGTTGGTCAACTTGTTGATAGTAATTGCTCCATCTTGTTTTCTCGCTCTGGTTGTGTTGTGCAGGATCAAGTATCGGGGAAGGTGCTAGCGAAGGGCCCTAAGCAAGGACGACTGTTTCCCCTCCAGATTTCGTCAAAAGAAAAGCTCCCTTCGGAGTCTGTTTTGTTTTCCCATTTGAGTCATAATAAATGCCAGTTGTGGCATAATCGTTTAGGACATCCTAATTCCAAAACTTTGATGTTTTTATTAAATTCTAGTTTAATTAATGATAATAAAGTTTCTTTTAAGGATGTTTCTTTTAATTGTGATAGCTGCAAGATGGGGAAAGGGAAAACCCTTCCTTTTCCTCTTCATGATTTTTTAGCAATGAAATGTTTTGATATTGTTCATAGTGATGTGTGGGGTATTGCACCTGTTATCCCTCGTTCTCATTATAAATACTTTGTTACTTTCATTGATGATTATAGTCGTTTTACTTGGATTTATTTTTTGCATGCTAAGTTTAATGTTTTCTCCGTTTTTAAAGTTTTCTTGTCTTATGTTGAGAATCAATTTTCCACTACCATTAAAATTCTTCGATCTGATTCAGGGGGGGAGTATGTTTCCAAGGAATTTCAAACATTTTTGCAATCCAAAGGCATTATCTCTTAGCGATCTTGTCCTTACACCCCCCAACAAAATGGTGTGTCTGAGCGGAAAAACCGACATCTCTTGGATATTGCTCGTTCCCTTTTGTTAGCGTCTTCTGTTCCAACTAGGTTTTGGCCCGAAGCCCTCTCAACCACTGTGCATGTCATAAATCGCCTATCTTCATCTAGATTCAACAACCAGACACCGTTTTTTAGACTTTTTCACAAGAACCCACTCTATGATCATCTTCGTCCTTTTGGGTGTGTTTGTTTTGTTCTTCTTCCTCCCACTGAGCGCACTAAGTTAATAGCTCAATCCTCCATCTGTGCCTTTCTTGGTTATGCTCTTAATCAAAAAGGCTATCTATGTTATGATTCTAAAGCCAAACGAATTCGAGTGTCTCGCAATGTCGTGTTTTTTGAAAATCAATATTTCTTTCCAAGGCATGGTGATTCGGATGACTCTGTCTCGTTCTCTTTTTTACCATCTTTTTCAGATACAATGCCTCCACCAATTACTCGTTTTAAGCCGAATTTTGTGTATAAACGACGGAATGTTACAGGTGATCATGCCTCTGGGTCTCTCGCTACGCCTACCCTGACTGCTCCTGATCCTGCACCTGACCCACCTCCGGCGCCTCCTGCTCCTGATCCTGCACCTAATCCACCTCCGGATCCTCTTGCTCTTCGCCGATCCATTTGCCACATCAAGCCACCTGATCGCTATGGCTTTACTCATGCTTCATTATTAACCACTTTGTCTTCTGTTTCTATCCCTAACTCGTACTCTCAGGCAGTGCAGCATGATTGTTGGAAACAAGCTATGCAGGAAGAACTTACTGCTCTTCAAACAAATCATACATGGGACATTGTTACCTGTTCTTCATCTATCAAACCCATTGGATGCAAGTGGGTATACTCGGTGAAATTAAAGTCCGATGGATCCTTGGATCGCTACAAAGCCCGTCTAGTTGCACTTGGAAACAGGCAGGAGTATGGTATCGACTATGAGGAGACTTTTGCTCCAGTGGCCAAAATGACAACTGTCCGTACAGTTCTTGCAATAGCCGCCTCTCAGTCATGGCCTCTATATTAGATGGATGTGAAGAATGCTTTTCTTCATGGGGATCTTAAAGAGGAAGTCTACATGCGTCTCCCTCAAGGAATTCCTTCTTCTTCCAAGACCGATGTTGCTCGATTACGACGCTCACTATATGGCCTTAAACAGGCACCCAGAGCTTGGTTTGACAAGTTCCGAACCACTCTCCTTCAACTTTCTTTCATACAGAGCCCGAATGATCCTTCAATGTTCACACTTCATTCATCCCGAGGATCCACAATTCTCCTCGCGTATGTTGATGATATCATTATTACTGGCCCTCACAGTGATATGATCCGACAGATACAGGCCTCTCTACAAAATATGTTTCATATGAAAGATTTGGGACCTTTGAATTATTTCTTGGGTTTTGAAGTGCATCAATCAAAGAAAGGCTTGTTTCTTCATCAGCACAAATATGCTACTGACCTAGTGGATCTTGCCGATCTCGGTAACTCTAGCCCAGTCGACACACCGTTGGAAGTAAATGCTAAGCTTCATCAACAAGACGGCGATCTCCTTCCTGATCCTACATTCTATCGTCGTTTGGTTGGTAGCCTTGTCTATCCATTACTCGACCAGATCTCTCTTATGTTGTTAATCTGGTCAGTCAGTTTATGACGGCCCCACGGCATCATCATTTGGCAGCAGTCAAACGGATTATTCGATATATCCTTGGTACCTCTACCCGCGGCTTATTCTTTCCAGTTGGCACTCCACTTACACTCACTGTTTATTCTTATGCGGATTGGGCTGGCTGTCCAGACACCCGTCACTCTACCACAGGATGGTGTGTTTACTTGGGAGACGCCTTGGTTTCCTGGAAATGTAAAAAGCAAGATAGAGTCTCCAAATCTTCCACGGAATCCGAATACCGAGCCATGTCTTCCGCTTGTTCTGAGATCCTATGGCTTCGTGGGTTGCTCTCCGAGCTTGGATTCTCCCAGACTCAACCGACTCCGCTTCATGCTGACAACACAAGTGCCATTCGAATCACTGAAAATCCTGTGTTTCATGAGCGGACCAAGCATATTGAAGTGGACTGTCACTTCATTCGGGACGAGTATGATCGTAAAATCATTACTCTTCCCCATATTTCCACTGAGTTCTAGCTTGTTGATATCTTCACCAAGGGCCTTCCACGACCGCGGCATGAATTTCTGGTTCGCAAATTGTTGCTGGTTGATTCACCGCATCAATTTGAGGGGGGGGTGTTAAAAGTGTAAACTTGTATGATATTTGGCCCAACCCACTTGTATGATATTAGGCCCAGCCCACGTGTAAATAGGAGATCTAGTCAAAATGTGTACAGCAAGATAGATTGTGTACAGCTCGATAGATTAATTGTCTGTCCATTCTTAGAGATCTAATTGATCTAATTAGGTTTTAATTCCTTGATTTGTAGCCTAATCTTAGGCATTGTAAAGTCTATTTAAAGAACAGAAATCTAAGATGAGAGATCATCGAATGTGAGAATTTCACAGAACTCTATTTCTCTCTCTTTCTGGCATAAGGTTCTGAATGTCATGGAATGTCAAGAATCATCGGGTTTAATTAGGATTAGTTAGGATCCTTCTCCTTGGAGGTAAGGCTTAGTTTGAATTTGAAATTTCTTCTGTGTTTCCTTTCTATAAATTGGGAACTTTCCTCCGAGCAAAAAAACAAAGGGAACTTTCCCTTAATAAACCTACAGTGATTTTATGCAATGTATTCTTAGAAGGAGCCAGCCCAGAAATTGCCCTAATAGTATTATTTAACAATGATAACCTGATTTTATAAATTTTTGTGTTTAAATAAATGATAACATGATTGTATGCAACCATGTATATGTTCTGTGGATCCAATCTCGTTCATTCAGTAAGTCATCAAGTTATTTCATGCATTTTAGACCGAATTCAGGTAGAAATAGGAGGCTGATGCAATAATGTCAATGTTGTCTGCAACACTTAAGCATATTGGAGGACATTACAAAGCCCAGTTTTAGAAGGACCTGGACTCCACCATACCGCCGGAATTGTCGGCTGAAATCCAGGAGAGATGTGCTTTATTGCCAATGCCTTCGGCTGCAACCTTGAGATTTCACCAATATCACTGATCCAGTTGGCGGTTATCTGATAATTAGCAACTAATTTGTGAATTTCAATTCCTATTCAGTTGCAAACCCTTAGACCAACCATAAGCATTATTTAAGGCACTGCTTTGTCCCTCTCTCAGCCATTGCAATTATCCGCAACCTAAGACCCTAATTAGCCCTGAGCACATCACTTTCTCTCATCCTCATCATTCAATTTCAAGCAATTAGAAGACGGAAGGCCAGAGTTTCTAGCAACGGTTGAAGGCTGGAATTCTCCATCAAATATTAATTCATCAAGGTTGCATTCATCTCATTGCAGTAAGACAAGTAATCAAGCACACTATGGTTTCCTTTGAATCCCTTCATTTCTACAGATCAAGCTCGTTATTGTGATGGTTGTAATCCCTGTATGTTGGGCGTCTAAACCGTGCTTGTAATCCATGATGTTTTCCTCTGTTTTTCCAATGACCCAACATGCTAGATTTTGCAGGATTGAACCCATGTGTTTCTTTCCTTAGATTTGTTGTTCCACATGTCATAATTGTTAGAACTTGTGCCCTAGGATCAGATCTATGCTTTCCTTGTGTCTTTACATCATGCAATCATGTTTGACAACTCGCATAATGCACCTTTGAGTGGCTGGGTCTGATCTTTTTATCAAGTTCCATGTTTGTTCTCCATTTTATTCATGTCCTATAATTGTGTCTTGTAGTGTCTCGTTGTATCAGATCTCATGCTAATCTTTTGCACATAATTGGCACTCATTAGGATCTTTCAATCCCCAATGCCAAGAGTCATCTCACTCATCTCAAGGTATCATTTCCATATAGAATGGGGGGTAGTGTGTGCGAAAAGACTAGATTGACTCAACATGGGCCCCATGACCAAAAAGAGAGAGGTGGAAAAAGGGGTGTTTCTAAAGTGGGGTGTTTTTCACAAAAAAAGCCCATTTTTTAGCCTATGAAAGTGTAACACGTGTCATCAATGATACACATATATCCTATTCTCTCTTCTATACATTCTCCTACAAAGGTGGGTTTTTTTATAAATTTTCTTAAAATACTAACAAATCATTGGCTAATAGATAGGGGCAGAAATAGGGGAGTTTTTTAGAATCTCTCTCTCTCTCTCTCTCTCTCTCTCTCTCTCTCTCTCTCATATATATATATAGATATATGTGGGCTATTAGAGGTTTACATGTTTGTGGGACCTACTTGATTTTTATTAGGGTAAATTAGCCACACGTCCCTAAGCACGGTCTTCTAAGGCATCCAGTCCAACAACTTTTTCTCTAATGTCTATAGTCCATACAGCTGGAGATATTTTGGTGAGAGGTCCCTAATATGCCACATCATATATATTTATGACTAATTTGCCCCTTTCAACAGTTTCAGCATAACACGTTCCGTCTTCTTCTCTATTGTCCTAGAGAACACCCTTCTGTCTTCTTCTCTAAGAAAGAGGGACTTCACCAGAGAGCTCTGCAAATCTAAGTCCAGCATCTCTGACTACACCAGCCACAATGGTGACGGCCCGACGATGGAAACGGTCCGGGCCTTTTCCGGCGACAGGTTCTGCACAACACAAAAACCCGATGCTATCTATGCCTTTTCTTTCCTTTTTCTGTTTCATGTAAGTCCATCTCTTGCAATCATAGCAACAAAAAAAAAAAAAAAAATTGCCAAACAACTCGGACAGATTTGTTCAAAAACTCAATTAAAATTTTCAAAATGGAGAAAAATTTGTCGCAAACTTAGATAAATTTTTCGGAAACTCAAATAAAGATAAATTTGCAAAACTCAGATAAAATTTTCAGAAACTTAAATAAAGATAAATTTGCCAAAAACTCAGAAAATTTATCTGAGTTTTTGTCCAGTTTATCAAAGTTTCTGCGAAATTTGTCTGGGTTCTTGATAAATTTATCTGAGTTTCTTAGAAACTTTGATAAATTATCTAAACTCTGAATGCTTTCCCTCTCTGCAGATACTGAACTTGATTGGGGTGGGCTTTATTAAAGAGCCCAAGATTCATCTCTTGAATCTTAAAACCTGTCAATGGACAGTTTCCAATGCTCCACTCTCTCTGACTATAGATGCCCCTAATTTGGTCAACTTGCAATTGAAATGTGCTCAACCAGAGTATCTTTTTCTCAAAGCGCCATTACTATCTGTTTTTTATCTTTCAATTGATAACACGATTGACGAAATTGAAATGCATAGGTTTCATAATTTGAAGTCCTTTAGGATGGAGTCATATGATCTTCGCAGCATTGTGTGGGCGTTTCTAGATGGAAGACGAGTTGCGCAGCTGGTGGTTGAGGAGCCAAAATGGAATGATGAGTTTAGGGAAATGGTTGATTTCCAATCGCTGATGTGGCTGTTTCCTAATGTCAAAACCGTTGTTTTAGGGCCTTTAGTTTGTTTTGAATTGCACAATCGTTTGAGTTGGAAAATCTAGATTCCATTTTTGGTTGGAAAAGGTTGAAGAAACTCACACTATATTTTCTATTGTCAGAGATGAACACCGCATCCTCCTTTATTTCCTTTATATTGAACAGAAGCATCGCAATTTCTGATGTAGAGTTTTGAAGCGGTTTCGAACATAGCACCTATGCTGACGTATAGAGGGGCATTTTTGTCTTTTTGCCTGCATCAGTTTTAAATGAGGACTGCCGCCAAGCACCCCTTTTATTAATGTTTACTTAAGACAAATTTATGGTTAAGTCCTTAATTATCAAATGAAGGAAATCATAATGTAGAGAGTTAACCTAATTGCAAAAATTGGTACCAAAAATTAGGGAAGCCCTAAAAATTGGGTAGATTTCTGATGCAATCACGGGTGCCAAACAGATTCCAACAGCACGTAAATCTGTATCTCTTCCACTACTGTCATACGATAGTTTGCAGTGAGCACTGAGTAGTGACTACTCTTTGATAACTCCACAAAATTGTATCTTTAGTTCTTCATTTCATGTGCATTTGTGGACTTAATTAGGGTAATTTGCATTAAATTTCAAAGAATTTCATGCATTTGGGCATATAAGGTGGAATTTTAGTCAATATTAGTCAAAATCATCATCATTGTATGAATTTTATGAAATCATTGGTTTACATCCCCTTTAGTGTCACACCAATTAGCTTTTTTAGAACATGCATAACATCTTTTTGCATCATCAAGTAGTCCATGAAAATCAGTCAATTTGGTGCATTCATGATGTTTTCATGTGATTCGGGTCCCATGCATTGTACTTGTAAATTTCTTACAATTAATCATAGCTGAATTCATTTCTCTAATGTTTGTAGGAAATATTCATAAATTCGGGGCCCGCTTGGAAAGAAATAAAAGAGAGAAGGAAAGAAATAATTCAAGAAATCACACAATTCTGTGGGGCACCTTGGGTGTGAATCCCAAGGTGGGACGCCCCACATGCCCTCTCTTTTCTTTGGAAAGATCATGGAATCATTGAAGATTGGAAAGAGCCAATTTTGGAAAGCTCAAAGTTGGCAATTCAAGTCCAAGAAAGGAAAAATCAGATTTAGAAGGTCTCCTTATTTACTAAGTTTGAAAATTAAAATTCAAGAAAGAATTGTAAGAACGGAAAGTTTGCAAGGAGAGATGGAAAGTCAAATGTGTAGGCTAGGAATCCAAGCAAAGAAGGAAAGGAGATCAAGAAGCAAAAATGGAAGGTCAAAGTGTTGCACAATTATTCTCGCTTTTCTCAGGGGCAGCAACTGACAAACTCACGATCAGAAAAGAGTTTTAGAATGCTCTTTAGAATGTATTAATTTGTGTGTCTTTCTATAGAGATTATCCATCAATATATAGGTATTTACATGCCTTTAATCTAGGCTCTAAGAAAGGAAACCTCTCTAATTACATCAATCAGTAATCTAAGTTAAGAAGGAAACTAATTACAACAATTGTTATTCTAAATAAAGAAGGCTACTGCTGTCTCCAGAGTTGACCCATTCAATCCCACGTGAGATATAACAATAGGCTGGTTACTGATGGGCTTTGGGCCTCTGATTTCTGATGGGCTTTGGGCTATCTAACACCCCCCCTCAAATTGATGCGGGAGAATCAACAAGCATCAATTTGTCAACCAAGAACTGATGACGTGGACAAGGAAGCCCTTTGGTGAGAATATCATCAATTTGAAGTTCAGTGGAGACATGTGGGAGACTGATGACATCACGTTTAAGCTCATCACGTATGAAGTGACAATCAACCTCGATATGTTTAGTGCGTTCATGAAAAATCGAATTTTCAGTAATCCGAATTGCACTTGTATTATCCGCATACAGTGGGGTAGCTCCGTCTGCTGGAAAACCAATGTCAGAAAGCAAACCACGGAGCCAAAGAATTTCGGAGCAGGCAGCAGACATGGCGCGGTACTCGGCCTCAGTAGAGGATTCTGAAACTTTGTCATGTTTCTTGCATTTCCAAGAAATGAGACTATTACCTAAAAACATGCACCAGCCAGTCGTCGATCTGCGAGTATCCGGACAACCAGCCCAATCAGCATCAGAGTATGCTTTGAGAGATAGAGGGTTGTTGGATGGAAAAAAACAACCCACGAGTCGGTGTACGAATAAGGTATCGAATGATGCGGCGAACAGCAGCTAGATGAAGGTGACGAGGAGCAGTCATGAACTGACTCATCAAGTTTACCGCATAAGAGATATCAGGACGAGTGATCGTGAGGTAGATCAAGCTGCCAACTAATTGGCGATAAGTAGTAGGATTGGAGAGAAGATCACCTTCCTCGCGACTAAGTTTGACATTCAATTCAACCGGCGTATCAATAGGAGCTGAAGCAGTAAGGCTAGCCAAGGCAATGAGATCAATAGTGTATTTGTGCTGATTGAGAACTATGCCTTGAGGCGATTGATGAACTTCCAGACCGAGGAAATAATGTAGGGGGCCGAGATCCTTCATGTGAAATGTTTCACGAAGAGACGCTTGGAGCTTCTGAATCATGGTTGCATTAGGACCAGTAATGACTATGTCATCAACATAGACAAGGAGTACAGTGATCCCGGATGGAGCACGATGTAAAAAAATAGAAGGATCATATGGGCTTGGATGAAATTCCAAGCGGAGAAGAGCAGCCTGAAATTTCTCAAACCATGCGCGAGGAGCTTGTTTCATACCATAGAGGGAGCGACGGAGTTTAGCAACCATACCAGTCCCGGATGAACAGCCCTGAGGTAGTCGCATATAAACAGCTTCTTTGAGATCACCATGGAGAAACGCATTTTTGACATCCATTTGATAGAGAGGCCAAGACTGAGATGCAGCAACAGCAAGAATAGTGCGGACGGTGGTCATCTTGGCAACCGGAGCAAAAGTCTCATCATAATCAATGCCATATTCCTACCGATTTCCAAGAGCGACAAGACGCGCCTTATATTGCTCTAAAGAGCCAATCAAGTTTTAATTTGAGAGAAAAGACCCACTTACAGCTAATAGGTTTGACACCCACAGGAGATGGTACAATATCCCGCGTATGATTCTACGCTAACGCATCCAGTTCATCTTGCATAGCCTTGTTCCAACATGGGTCCTGCACAGCCTGAGAATAGGATTGGGGAATGGAAGAGGAAGATAAAGTGGCCATTAAGTATGGGAGAACCCATAACGGGCTGGTGGTACCGAAATCCGAGTGGAGAGACGCAGTGAAGGATGTCCAGATGGATCAACTGCCGGTGTTGATCCGGCATGTCCGGATGGATCAACTGCCGGTGTTGGACCGGATGTCGGAGGAAGATCAGGAGGGGGATCCCTGGTAGGCGTTGTGCTATTCCGTCTGTGATACACAAAGTTAGGATTAAAACGAACAACTGACGGGTCATCGGAAAAACCAGGTAATGACACAAAAGAGGAGTCGGGAGGATCAATGTGTTTTTGAAAAAAATACTGATGTTAAAAAAAAAACCGACATTCCTAGAGGTACGGAAATGATGAATTTGAGGATCATAACAAAGGAACCCTTTCTGGAAGGGTGCATAACCTAAAAACACACACTGAGCTGATTGTGCCGTGAGTTTTGTTCTCTCAGAAGGAGGCAAGTGCACAAAACAAGTGGATCCAAAAACATGAAGATCCTGATAGGATGGAGCGGACTTGTACAAACGGTAATATGGACTTTGAGTCTCAATGGAGGTCGATGGCATACGATTGATAAGATGAGCTGCTGTAGCCAGTGCCTCAACCCAAAAACGAGTAGGAACCGATGATTCCAGAAGAAGGGAACGAGTGACATCAAGGAGGTGTCGATTTTTCCTTTTAGCGATTCCATTCTACTGGGGAGTATAAGGACAAGATCTTTGAGAAATAATGCCTTTGTTTTGCAAAAACTGTTGAAAAGCAGATGACATATATTCCCCGCCTGAATCAGATCGTAAGATTTTAATGCAGGTGGAAAAGTTATTTTCAACATAAGCCAAAAATATTTTAAAAACAGTAAAAACATCAGATTTTGAATGTAGAAAGTAGACCCATGTGAACCGACTGAAATCATCAATAAAGGTCACAAAATATTTATAGTGAGCGTGGGAAAGAGCTGGAGCAATTCCCCATACATCACTATGAACTAAATCAAAACACTGAGAGGTGTGTGAAGTAGAATGAGGAAACGGAAGAGTTTTGCTCTTCCCCATTTTACAAGTAGCACAATCAAAAGGCACACAAGAAGATAAATCAAGAGATTTATTTAATAAACCAGAATTTAACATAAGGGACAAAGCCTTAGAATTAGGATGTCCGAGTCTATTATGCCACAACCGGCAATTATCTCTAAGAGAAAAACAAAACACATTATTGTCAATTTTATTCCTAGAAATTTTAGAAAAATCCAGCGGAAACAAGCGTCCACACTTAAGCCCCCTCGCGATCTCCTTCCTGGACATCTGGTCCTGCACAACACAACCAGAAGAAGAGAAAGAGATGTTACAATTATTTTCAATAAGTTGTCCTACCGACAATAGGTTGGAAGTTAAATTAGGACAAAGGTAAACATTTTTCAATGGGATGGGACCAGGGATATCGCCAATGGCAGTAATGGGAACATGTCCGCCATCAGCAGTTTGTATTTGAAGATGGCCATTGTAACTTGTCATATTGGAGAGAGGAGTGTAGGAATATGTCATATGATTAGACGCCCCTGAATCAAGGAACCAAGTGGAAGATGAAGGTGACTTACCTGATAGACCAAAAGCAGAGAGGGCATTGATAATCATTTGTTGAACCAATTCAAGAGTGAGAGATGAGGAGGTCCCAGGCTGTGGGGTTGCAGATGTAGGAACCGGCATAACCGAGGAAGCCACATAAGCATGCAGAGTCTGAGACTGTGGATTCTGATACTGCGAAACCAGATACTGTGGAGTCTGATACTGTGTCGACTGACGTGGTGGACGGCGGCGACATTCAGAGATGATATGTCCCGACTTTTTACAGTAACTGCAGACTTTCTGTTTGCATTGAGATGCAAGATGCCCAAATTTCTGGCAGCTATAGCATTGGGTTTTGCTCAAATCCCGAGGTGGAGGCTGAGAAGTTTTATTTGCCGAGAATGCGACTGAATAGGTTTCAGTCTTTTGTTGAGCAATATGAGCCGAGGTCGTAAGGCGCTGTTCTTCACGGAAGAGCTAATTCAAGCATGCATCCAATAAAGGTAGGGGCGTCCGATTCATCAGAGCGGATCGGACACTTTCAAATTCATTCCGCAGTTTCATCAAAAATTGATCTCGCTGACTAGATGCTTGAAGGTATTGAATTACTGCCAACACATTGTCAGCCACATCCGCATACTTAATACTATTGTATTCCGACCACAATGTACGGAAACCTGAATAATAATCTTGTACTGACAAAGTCCCTTGGGTATATTCAGCAATAGCACATTCAAGATGGAATTGTCACGCAGAGTTATCTTGATGGTATACTTTCTTCAAATACCCCCACATGGCTTTAGAAGTGGCGTAAGGCTTGAGATTCATTATCAGATGAGGTTCAACGGATCCCAGAATCCAGGATTTGATTTTGGCATCTTTTGTATGCCAAGAGAAGATCTTTTTTTCATCCTCAGTGGGTTTAGGGTCAGCACCAGAAACAAAACCCCACAATTCCTTATCTTCGAGGTAGGTTTGGAATTGGAAAGACCACGCAGGGTAATTTTGTCCAGTAAATTTGATCAAAGTAACCTCAGATTTGTCCATCTCAATGTTAGATTGAAAACATTTGATTGAATAAGTAACAAACAGTAATCAAATCAAGCAACAGTGCTCTGAAGAACTGTTTGGGTGTGCAGATGGCAAGATCCAACCAATCAAAGAAGAGAAAACCAAGTCAGGCCAATAATAGTGAAAAAAAGGCCTCAGACGACCCAGACTGAAGCTTCAGAATCCCAACTTGGGCCCCACAGATGGATCTGAATACTGATCAGATGGTTGATCCAAGAAGGCACAGTAATTTCGCACCTATAGGAACAGGTTTGAACCTATTCTGCTGAGTATCCAAGAAACTGGACGGTCTTGACTGAAACTTGATGAATTTTTTGAAAGAACACGAGAATGATCAGAGAGACTACCTGGAGGTGCTGAAAAATCTTGAAAAAATCCCCAATAACCCTAGAAATATCAGGCGACCATGTCTGTGCAGTTTGTGGAGATTGATCTGATGATCAGGGGTGGGCCACCAAGATGATGAGACTGTCGCAGAAGTTGATGTCGCTGAAATTTCTTTGAACAGATGCCAAGATCTGTTTACTGCACAAGAGAGATTTATTCCTCCCTAGACCTTGATTGCTTTGGAAGAGAAGAAACTAGATGTTCATGAGCCTTGCTCTGATACCATGACAAACTCACGATCAAAAAAGAGTTTTAGAATGCTCTTTAGAATGTATTAATTTGTGTGTCTTTCTATAGAGATTATCCATCAATATATAGGTATTTACATGCCTTTAATCTAGGCTCTAAGAAAGGAAACCTCTCTAATTACATCAATCAGTAATCTAAGTTAAGAAGGAAACTAATTACAGCAATTGTTATTCTAAATAAAGAAGGCCACTGCTGTCTCCAGAGTTGACCCATTCAATCCCACGTGAGATATAACAATAGGCTGGTTACTGATGGGCTTTGGGCCTATTTAACAGCAACTTGTAACGCCCATAACTTTCAAACCGAGTGTCGGATCGGAGCAATCTACCCACCGTTGGAAAGCTCTTTTCGAGTAGATATCCTTAGAGCCAAGATTGCGTCAATCGAAGCTATATTGAGGGAGCTATAACCTCGGGAAGTTGACTTCTGTAATTTTAGGCAGGAATTACAAGAAATTTCAGAAGTTTGCAACATTGGGGATTTTTGTGGAGTCTTACATGGAAAGAATTGCTCACCAAGAAGCCAAGTTTGGAAAGGAATCTACTTTGATTCAAATTGTTACTAAGCTTGGAAGATAAGCTAGGAGTCAATGCAAAAGAGGAAACAAAGCCCTAGAAGGAAACAAGTCTTAGCAAACCAAGGGAGCCAAAAACTATATAAAGGACCAAGACCCCCTCGGACGTCCATGCCTCTTCTCCTCTTAGAGTAGGACGTCCCACTCCCCTTTCTCTCCTATCTTCCCTCTCTTCATCTTCTTCCCCTCTTTTCTTCTTCCATTATTTTTATTTTTGGATAGCTATGGGCCTTGTCCGAGCAATTAATTGAAGGAGAAGATCGTAAAGAATGATGTTCTTAATGACAAATCAATTCAAGTTCTTTGCAATGGCTGGCTAATTCTCTAGATTAGACCTATGAATGAAGATAAGTAATCGTTTTTTATTTGTTTAGTAGCTCTTGCTTGATTCCATATGTTATACACTTAATTGATTAATAGACTTGTCTTCGTGCCCTAGGCGAACTTCTATGCTTAATTTCTGAAAATAAAAATTAATTTTTGACTATCCATGCGTAGGTTTGATAGGTCATGCTTAAGACTTACATCTTTTGATGGTTTATGCTTACTTTTGATGGGTAGTGCTTAGGTTGTTTTTATTCTTTTAAATTGATTTGTCTTTGATTTGAAGTAGAAATTGGAACAAGTTAGGGTTACTTTGCAGATAAATCAGTGGATGCTTATTGGATTCCTATTGCTCTAATCGTTTTTATTAATTGTTATTTTTTATCTTAATTAGTTATTTGCTTTTACTTTTAAATTCATTAAAAAATTCAGCTTCTTTGTTAATTAGTTAGTTTCCTTAATCTAAAAATTTCTTTAATTGGCTCCATGTGGGTTCAACCCGTACTTGCCATTGTCTCATATAGACACCCGTGCACTTGCGGTATTTAGCATCTAAAAGATCACATCAGTCTTCATGAACAAGAGCTTCACAATTCAGGTCCAATGAGAACAGACGTCCTCTCGTACAACTCCGATAAACACAAGGGAAGATGTGAAGGACAACCAGATAGTTATAAAGGAAAAGATCCTTTATTGTTTTTACTTATTTATTTATTTATTTATTGGTAAATGATCCTTTACTGTTATTTAAGTTGAATACTGTCAACTACGCAATAGCATTCACAGTTGACTACATATGACATATAAAGTATGACAAAGTCCCAATTATAAAATCTGTAGAATCTTAATACACCCATATTTCCTAAATAAGATTAAAAACATCACATATTGTAAAATTAAGGAAAGAAAGAAAATCAAAAGAGAAAAAGGTCAGATGTCTAACTACGTCTGGTTAGATCCAATCGACCCTCTGACCTGTAGAATTCAAAATTTTCTATAATTATGCCACTAAATCCCCAAAGTGCTTCCACTAATCTCTTGATATCACCTAATGACACCTTAATGGAAAGAAATCATCAACTGATTTGGAGGAGATCAATGAAATTAAAGCAATTTCCAAAGTTCAGGGTCATCCTTCTGGGCGAGAACGAACATGAGGCTAACATGGCCCATCTGATCAAAGGGTGGGCCACGCCCTCTAGCCGTACACTCCTGGATGAACTGGGCATGTGGGTTCAGTTGGGTCTCGGGCCCACAAGGCCCAGTAAACCCAGCCCAAATAGGCTGATGCCCTGCCCCTCTTTTCTCAACCTACTGCACTACTGTGCATTGGGACTGAATGCATTATTTTCAGAATACACCCTGACTGTATTGAGATATCAAAACAGCTGCTATCTTCATCAAATCCCAATTAAATTAGACTGTTTTTGGGCTCTTTAACTCGATGAAGCTTCATAAACATGGGTACAGACACCACGTGCTTAATCTTAACCCTCTATGTATGCTAAGACTGCTCAAATCAATTATACGATTTTCGATCTCAACCAGCCATCCACATCATCTTCCCCCACTTGTGAAGAATGTGACCTTGAGTTGTCACTTTCATCTCTGTGTCTCTTGCAACGATTCTCTTTTGTATTTAGATCTTCTATTTAATGCTGGATCTTCTAGTTTTTCTGGACCCGGACTGTGGCCTGTTACGACTTGGAAGGCTTCACATGCTGCTTTGCTGTGATCACCCAGAAGAAACAATTGGATTTGCCGCTCAACTTCACATTGCATTCACTCAAAAGGAAAGGATCAATGTAATCGATCCCGTTGAAAGCTGTTCTTCGATCAATAACACTTCACCATTTTTTGCATCTCAATGATATGCTCATTATAGGTCAACGGTGGTTTGCAAACCGTCAAGTCAATGCGCTCTTGACCCCCATTATCCACTGCATCTAGATTTTGGATCCCCCCCTAACTTCGGCTACATTTGGCTACCATTCAGTCGCAGAGAATATATTCACTGATTATAGTATTCTTCTAATACTCTTCAAGCAGAAAAGTTCATAAAAAATACAGGAGGGGTTCTATGAATAGAATAATAATAATAATAAACAAACAAATACAGAGGAGGGGTTTCCAGGCCCTCATATCATATCGAGACCCGTTTTCCTTATTTTTATTCTGTTTCTTTGTTTTGGAAAAAAAAATGTTAGCATCCAAAAATGAATCAGCCTTTGGAATTTGGACCAAATTATAGATGACAAATCTTCAAAATGATTTGCACCAACAAATATATCTGCAGAATTCCCCAAACAAACGAAGTAAACATGATACTAGGGTATAGTAGTTGTAAAAGATCTACCTTAATCTTAGCATTTTTGCATTGGCGTACAGCATCGATGACACCTGGGCGACAAGGATCCTGCATTAAAAAGGATTAAAATTTAAAACACATACACAGACATGATCCTGCATTTAAAAAAAGTATTGAAACACACACACGAGCAACCTATCCGAGGATTTGGCTCAAGATACACTAGAATGAAGAAACAGAATTCATGTAGCTGACCCCAACATAGTTGGGACAGGGCTTTGATGATGTGGTGACAATGATAATGATGATGAATAAAACACACACAAGAAGATGCACGTGCATGCAAGCACACATGCACACAATGTCCATTGATCCATTCAATGACTTGTAACATGCATAATGTTCAGTTGTAAAAACTACACATAAACAATGTCCATTCAATGGCCTGGGACATGAAGTGGACAACTAGAATTGTGAATCATAATGACTTTCAAACCATAAGGAACCTAAGGGGGGCATGTATTGGTGCATACGGTGCCAATACACTGCTTTACCTTTTTGTCCTTTTCTGAAAAACAAAGTATCTGATAAGAAAAGGATAAAAAAGTCAAAATGCACCAATAATAAAGAAAGAGTCAAATGCATGCCCAATTGACGGCTTGCATAGGTAAAGCTAAAAGAAAAGTCTACTTTTGTTGTAACAACCCATTTCTAGGCCACAAATCAGATGGTTAGGTTTGTCCATACAGGAGCTTACAAACAATGAGGAACAAAGGGTGAAGCAGCCTGTAACTATCTCACCTAGTCCACATTGGACTGATACAATCCAAAGATCATTCCTCAATCCACCGCAGAATAGAACTTAAAAGGATAATCAACTCAAACAACACACAATCCGAAAGATCATTCCTTAATCACCACAGCATAAAACTAAAAGGATAATCAAGTCAACAACACATCAAAATAGAACAGAAAATTGGTGTAGGATCTAATGCGCCGCAGTTAACAGGTCCACACAACTATGGGGTTTTCTCAATAGGGATATATAAGCTCCAAACCCATGGATATCACAGCCCTTTCATTGCTATATATTTACTTAAGTCTTTAAACAAGTGTAACCCAGACTCAATCTAGTTCATCCATAATACTCTATGATGTTTTAATCTCAACCACAGATCAACATCGTCATCACCAAAGCTTTGTCCCAACTATGTTGGGGAATCTCAACCACAGATACTTACAAAAAAAATGTTGGTTACTAAATACCCTTGAAACATCGATCTCAAGTCTCAACTTACCCAATCAGAAAACAGACCATAACATCTCAAACATTCCCATAACATAACCCAAACATGGGCTCATTGAGAAGGCAATTGAATAACCCATACATAGCCAATTCATGTCATTTGGATCATGGTATTTAAAAAATGGCCGTTACAATTTCATAACTTATGAAACGGCAACAGCCTATGCCCTTGCATTATTTGCAATATAACGATCATAACAGTTCCATTATTAAAAAAAGTGAAAAATCGGTCCATAACGGTCAAACGGTCAATATTTTGAATATAATGGTCATAACGTTTTTTAAAGGCCAACATTTTGAAAATAATGGTCAAAATATCAGCTAACAATGTTTTTTTTTTTTTGTTAACCTTTCTTTCCCCATCTTTCTTCCCCAAACCATCTATGGTGCTTTCTGAGACAATGCTAGAGATTCCCAAGCCTTTTTTACACCAAAACTCAAGCGATTTGCAAGATTTTGGTGAATTCTGATATAAAGACTTCTTCCCACCTCAACCACAACACCCCTATGTCCATACTCCCTACTTTAATTAATGAATTCATCTTGATGTAGTAGTAAATGTTCACTCTCAAATTGGTGATTGAGTAATTGAGTACTACACTACTACGACTAGTTTCTTGACTATAAGTGTACAACGCTGATGGTTTGTTCAAAATTATGGTTGCAATGTATACAGTAATTTTTTTCTATTTCAGCTTATTTTAGTATATACTTGTAAATCTATTTAAGTCAACACAGACTTTACAAGTTTTAGATAAGACGGCGATACGAGATGTTATAACTTAGGAGGGCCAATATTTTTCTTTAAAGTGTTAAATAATGGGGAAAAAACATTGTTTTCTAGCATTTTATAATATTCTAGATTTTTTTCAATATTTTTCGGATTTTTTTTGGGGGTAAAAAAAATCGCACCGCAATGATGGACTGCGATGACCTTGAAACGTGACACGATGCTATGTTATAACGGTTTTCAGGGTCGGACCGCGATGGAGACCACAACAGTGATTTTCAACCATGATTGGGATATTTTTTTAACTCATAAATATGGCCACTACTAATAAACATGAAAGGAAAATAAATAAATAAACTTCCATAGAGTCATTTCCCCAAAACCAATGGAACATTCATGGAGCATCGGCCCTTCCGGTTAAGAGTTAGATAGCAGGACTTTATTGTAAATCAATCAGGTCATGGTGTCTTTATGTAATTAGTAGGAAAAACCCGGGGATTTCTGTAATTTCTAAAAATTAAGCTCTTAATAAAAATGATGGTCGCCACACCCTAGGAATATGGCCAACAGATTCTTTCCCTCCAATTCCTCTTCCTTCACCCTTTTCTTGGATTTTTCAAACTTGGATAGGAAAAACCCAAGATCCATCTTTAAACCATTCAACTTGGTGTCAGAGCATCATGTGTGGTACAAGACTTATCATTGATGAGATCAAGTGGTGCTGAGTGAAAGAAAGTCGAAAGATTCAAGGTTTTCTGAAACGGCCGAAACTTAGCAAGAGTTCAACTGTGCAGGGATAAATTCAATAAGCTTGAAAAGGGTAAGAATCATTCTTCTGATCTTTAATTCCTTGATTACTGAAGAGACTCGAGTCTTCTGTATCTACTCTGGGACATCAATTAGAATAACAGACACTCCAGAAAGGGTTCCAGGGACTGTCAACCTTTGACCATGCAGGTTTGAGTTCGGCAAACTCCAGAAAGTACTAAGTGTTCAATTGTTTCCAGTTTCACCAAAAGTGTTTATCCACATGCTTTGTACATTTTCCAAAGCAACAACAAGACAAACTAGATCCAAAGGCACTGAAATGCATGTTTGTAGGTATCCAAGCTCCCAAAAAGGATACAAGTCATCTTCTTGAAAAATGGTAAAGAGTATATGTTATAATGGACAACATTCTATGACGATGTCCATTGTTACTCACCAGAAAATAAAGTAGTCATACATGAAGAGAATAAGGGGAGCATGTGCCTCTTATTCAATATGTGACTCCTCCATAGCATCAAGGCCCCATGAATAATCATAACAATCAAGAACTTAGGAGCCCTAAAACGAACAATACAACAGAAGAACCAGAGAAATCAATGCAAGTGTCCTCCAAAAGAAAAGAAAAGACTAGACCGGGAATTCTTCTGCTTCTGATCTTGACCTTCTTATTGCTCTTTGTAAAGGTACAAGGTTGTGTGTTACACGCCATCCTATTCAAGATTTGATATCTGATCACCTAATTTCCATGCCTCCTTCACTATGATCTTCAGCACGTATGCTTACATTGTCATATGGGTTAGTGGGTCACAGCCCATGACAAATAAAGCCCAACTTGTAGGTCAAAACAAGTCTCGTATGTACAGCTATGTAATTGATTCTTTTCCTTATTAGGAGATATGATTAGATGATAATTAGATTAGGATGATTGTAAGTTAGTTAATTACATCAATCACTGTAACTCATATGGAAACATGAAATCTATATATTGAAGCATCGTGATCGTCAAAAGGGATCATCGAATTCACAACAGTATTTCTCTCTTCTTCTTGCTGGCTTTGACATGGTATCAAAGATCTGAGCAAACACAACTCTATACAGAGTTTTCTGAGTGATCTTCTCCATCTTCCAAGAAACCTTCATCTGTTGGTCTGATCAAGGTGAGATCATACGCGGCCCACCCCAGATCAGCACTACTGTATATGGAGACTGCAACCACTCTAGTCGTCTACTTCTTTTGGTATTTGTGGACATTTTTTGAGGATTTTTGGCATCACAGAGGTAGGCTTTCTACCCCTTCTAGAGAAATTTCAGTTTCTGCAGTATCTTTCCATCACAGCCGTCCAATTTGTTGGATCTAGCTCTGTTTGGTGAGCAATCTAGCTTGTCTGGTGCGAATTTTGTCTCTTCATCACTCTATGATCTCTGATTGATCATACATCGCACCTGTTGTCTGCTGCACTCCATTCTGTCTGGAAAAACTTGCTCGCCTTAGGCATTTTTTGTGAAAAATTGCATTTTCTCAGTGCTGTCATCCTTGATTGATCAGTTGGAAATATTGGAAGTCTTCTCATATCTTATTAGCATTCCTTATCGGTCTGATTTAAGTACAGTTGGATTTTCTTGCACAGTTTAAATAGATCTACTTATTAGTACAATGGAAAAGCGTGAAATTGCCTTGATAAAATTTAATGGCAAGAATTACACTTCCTGGTCGTATCAATTTCAAGTCTATCTTGAAGGAAAGGAAATGTGGGGACTTGTTTTAAGATGGGATCCACGACCTAAGGAAGACGAGAAAAAAATACTCTCTTGAAATACGAAGGATGCCAAGATAAAAACCTGGATTCTTGGTTCTGTTGAACCACAATATATCCTAAATCTCAAACCTTATAAGACCTCCAAGGAGATGAGGTAATATCTGAAACAAGTGCATCACCAAGGGCACTCTGGCCGTCAATACCAACTTGAACTAGAGATTGCTCAGTATTCCCAAGGCACCTCGTCCATCCAGGACTATTATACAGGTTTTCTCAATTTATGAGCAAAATATGATGACATCAAATACCTTAATGTATCTGAGGCAACTCTTTCTGAGATTAAAAAATTACAGGCAACTACTCACAGAGACCAGTTCCTCATGAAATTGAGATCTGAATATGAGATCATTCGTTCCAATCTGATGAGCAAGGTTCCCTCTCCATCCCTGAATGAGTGTCTTAATGAACTCTTACGCGAGGAACAAAGTCAGCTCACTCAACATGTTCTGAAGCAGCAGTCCTCAAGAAACTCTCATGATGTAGCATATGTTGCAACTACTAACTATACCCCTGCTGTCTCTCACGGTCCGGGAGGAATCGTTCATCATAACACTTCTGCTGCTAAAAGACAACCTCTTACAAGAGATCTCAGCAAAATCCAATGCTTTGGCTGCAAGAGTTATGGCCACTATGCCTCACAGTGCAAGACCAAGTTTTGTAATTACTGCAAATCAAATGGTCATGTTATTACTGATTGCAAACGGCGGCCACAAAATCGCACTCCACAAGCATATCATGCCAACACTGCAGATGCTACTACTTCTAGCAATAGTCCTTCAGCACCGGTCATGCCTTCACCACCTCCTGCCTCCAATAATGCTCCTCAGATCACCCCTGAGCTTATTCAACAAATGATCATTAATGCCTTCTCTGCACTTGGCATCTCAAGTAAAAACCAATCCTCTTCCTCCCTTTGGTTTATTGATTCTGGAGCTTCAAAACACATGACCTCCTCCACCAGTCATCTATCTAACCTGCAACCATACAATGGAAATTTGCAAGTCCATACTGCTGATGGTCAAAAGCAACCCATTACAGCCACTGGTGATATTATTCATCCATTACCTCTCACAAATGTCTTTCTCTCTCCTCATCTCACTACAAATCTTATGTCTGTTGGCCAACTGATTGATGATAATTGTAATGTTTCATTTTCTCGCTCTGGTTGTGTTGTGCAAGATCAAGTGTCGAGGACGGTGATCACTATGGGGCCTAAGTGTGGACGCCTGTTTCCTTTTGTACTGCCTCCCTCTCAGAATAACCAGATCTCTGCTTTCTCTTGTTTTTCTCCTCAAGATGTTTGGAGGCTCTGGCATAATAGATTAGGCCATCCTTATTCCAAATTGTTATTTTTTATTTTGAACAATGGTAGTATTAATGAAAATAAAACTTGTTTTAGTCACATTCCTGATGAGTGTTCTATTTGCAAACTTGGAAAAAGCAAAGTCCTTCCCTTTTCTTCCAAATCTACTATGGCTTCAAACTGCTTTGACATTATTCATAGTGACATCTGGGGGATTACTCCTGTAATCTCTCATACAAATTTCAAATATTTTGTCACAATTATTAATGATCATAGTAGATTCACATGGGTTTATTTCTTGCATTCTAAATCTGAAGTTTTTGACGCTTTCCAAAAATTTACAGCGTATGTTGAAAATCAGTTTTCTACTCGCATAAAAGTTCTCCACTCTGATTTTGGGGGGGGGGGGGGGGGGGGGAGGGGGGGATATATGTCCCATCAATTTCAAACTTATTTGCAAAAACACGGGATTTTATCGCAGTGGTCGTGCCCTTACACTCCTCAACAGAATGGAGTTACTGAACGAAAAAACAAACATCTCCTCGATACTGTTCGCTCTCTTCTCTTAGAATCATCAGTTCCTACAAAATTTTGGCCCGAAGCGTTAGCCACTACGGTTCACTTAATCAATCGCTTACCCTCCCATAGCCTCTCCAATCAAACACCATACTTTCATCTTTTTCACAAAAATTCTACTTATACCCACCTGCACATTTTTGGATGTGTTTGTTTTATTCATCTTCCTCCTACTGAACGTACCAAATAACCGCTCAATCCGCCCAATGTGCATTCCTTGGCTACACATCTCATCAAAAGGGGTATCTCTGCTATGATCCTGTACTCAACCGCCTTTGCTTCTCTCGAAATGTCATTTTTTTCGAAAACCAGCGATTTTTTCTACCCATTCCTCGCCTTCTCCTTCTTTTTCTCATCTACCAGATTTTTCTGACACACTCTTCTCCACTCATTGTTTATGAACGACGTCGTCATAAGGATGTTCCACTACTGCCTCCCTCACTGGATCCCTCCTCGCCGGCACCTGATCTTGCATCTGCCTCCTCACCTGCTGCCTCCTCTCCAATTCAGCTTCGACGTTCTTCTCTTCTCTCCAGGCCTCCAGAAAAATATGGGTTCACTAACACATCTTTGCTTGCTACCCTCTCCTCCATTGCTATTCCTACTTCTTACTTACAAGCGGTGAAGCATGACTGTTGGCAAAAGGCTATGCAAGAAGAATTAGCCGCCCTACAGGATAATCATACATGGGATATAGTTCCATGTCCCTCTTCTGCAAAACCTATCAGCTACAAATGGGTTTTTTCAGTGAAACTGAAAGCTGATGGCTTGTTGGATCGCTATAAAGCACGGTTAGTCGCTCTGGGCAACCGACAAGAATATGGCATCGACTATGAAGAAACGTTTGCCCCCAATGCAAAAATGACAACTATCCATACTGTTTTGTCCATTGATGCTTCTCACTCATGGCCTATGTACCAATTTGATGTCAAGAATGCCTTCCTTCATGGTGATCTCAAGGAAGAAGTCTATATGCGACTTCCCCAAGCCATTACGGATGCCTCGACAGGAGACGGTGCGCACTTACGACGCTCTTTATATGGTCTTAAGCAAGCCCCACGCACTTGGTTTGAAAATTTTCGCGATGCTCTTCTTCATCTTCAATTCACTCAAAGCGCCTCTGATCCTTCTATGTTCCTTCATCGCTCCTCGGATGGGATTACTATCCTCTTGGTTTACATGGATGATATCATCATCTCTGGCACAGATTCTGGCATGATCACCCACCTACAAGCTTCCTTACATGAATCTTTTCATCTGAAAGATTTATGGCCACTCACATACTTGTTAGGCCTTGAGGTTCATCAGACAGAGAAAGGGCTCATCCTCGATCAACACAAATGTGCTATGGATCTCATTGAGCCGGCTGGTCTTCAAAACTCAACTCTTGTAGATACACCCGTTGAGGCCAATCTTCAGCTCACACACGATACAGGTGATCTTCTTCCTAATGCCACTGTATTGCCGTTCAGTCGGCAGCTTGATCTACTTGGCTATCACACGGCCTGATATCTCATATGCGGTGAATCTGGTTAGTCAGTTCATGACACAACCACGCCATCTCCACCTCACTGCCGTTCGGCGCATTCTTCGATATGTTCTTCATACACCTTCTCGTGGCCTTTTCTTTCCTGTGGGTAATTCAACTTCTCTCATTGCTTACTCAGAATCTGACTGGGCTGGTTGTCCTGATAGTCGCCGCTCTACCACAGGTTGGTGCATGTTCTTAGGGGACTCGTTGATCTCCTGGAAGTGTAAGTAACAAGATAAAGTCTCCAAATCATCCACAGAAGCAGAATATCGTGCTATGTCTGCCGCCACCTCTGAAATTGTCTGGCTTCGGGGTCTCCTTTCTAAGCTTGGATTTCCACAATCTGACCCTACACCTCTCTATGCCGACAATACCAATGCCATCCGGATTACTGAAAATCCTATCTTCCATGAACACACAAAACATATTGAAGTGGCTTGTCATTACATACGTGATGAATTTGTACGTGAAGCAATTACTCTTCCTCATGTTCCTACAGGACTTCGGATTGCAGATATATTTACCAAAGGACTTCCTCGGCCACGGCACCAATTCTTAGTTGGCAAATTAATGCTAGTGGATTCACCCGCATCAATTTGAGGGGTGGTGTCAAATGGGTTAGTGGGTCACAGCCCATGACAAATAAAGCCCAACTTGTGGGTCAAAACAAATCTCGTATGTACAGCTATGTAATTGATTCTTTTCCTTATTAGGAGATATGATTAGATGATAATTAGATTAGGACGACTGTAAATTAGTTAATTACATCAATCACTGTAACTCATATGGAAACATGAAATCTATATATTGAAGCATCGTGACCCTCAAAAGGGATCATCGAATTCACAACAGTATTTCTCTCTTCTTCTTACTGGCTTTGACATACATGTGTATCCGAGGCACAGCCTCATCCTAAGTGGAAGGAGGCAATGATTGAAGAAATATAGACGAAAAAATGGCACTCGACAACTCTACCAAAAGGAGAATGAATTGCATGATGCAAGTGGGTGCTCACAACGAAGCATAATCCCGATGGCTCAACTCAAAGCTACAAAGCAAGACTTGTTGCTAAAGGGTTCACCCAATCATGAAATTGATCATTAGCAACCAGTTTCTCTTGGCCCCTATATCAGATAGATGTGAAGAATGCTTTCCTTTAGGAGTTCTACAAAAAGAAGTAATGATGCAGGACAAACGTATGGTCCCCATGGGTCGACCCACCAATGGGCCCAGCCTATCTGTCTTAACCAAACCTTTAGGTCCAGCCCATTCGTTTTTAAGTTATTTTTATATTTTTTAGATATTTTAATTATGTTTTAAGTTTTTTAGTAGGGTGTTTTAATCTTGGTCATCAATGTGTTTGGATGGTCCAAATTGGTCCTAGGGTTATTTCTTTTCCTATATAATCATGTAAAGCTTCTTTGGCTAATTAGTGATGGTTAATGATGAATGAAATGAAGTTTCTTCGGGTTCTCTTCCTCGAGATCTCTAATGCCTCCTGCTTTGGAGTTTGGTAAGAGCCCAAGTTACTAACGCCTCGGGATCAGGGTTTGGTGAAAGCCCAGTTTTTGTCCCCTCTCCATCCACTTTCATTGCCCGCCCCGCATCTTCCCCCCGCTATCCGCATCAAGTATATATGGATCCCCCATCAGGCTTCATAATAAAAGGACAAGACGACAAAGTTTGTCGGCTTGGGAAGTCTTTGTATTGGCTAAAACAGTCACCTCAGACATGGTTTGATAGATTTAGCAAAGCAATAATCAGATATAAATTTAAGATATGTTGAACTGATCATATTGTGTTCATGAAAAGGAAAAAAATACTAGTAATACTTGTGTATTTTGTTAATATTATAGTCACTGGCAATGATGATGATGACAGTAAGAACCTAAAAGCCTATCTGAGAACTGAATTCAAAAATCAAAATCAAGCATCTTGGAGCACAAAAATACTTTCTTGAAATTGAGGTGGCTAGATCCAAGAATGGTATTGTCATCCCGCAACGGAAGTCTACTTTCAGTCCAATCGAAGAAACAGGAAAATTAGGAGCCAAACCAGTTGACACTCCAATTGAGAAAAATCATGGTCTACACTTCCACAGTGGAGAAATACTCCATGACTAAAATTCATACTATAGGCTAGTAGGAAAGCTAAATCTACCTAACCATCACCCGGCCAGACATATTTTATGTTGCTAACTTAGCTGGCCAGTTCATACAAGCACCTAGGATCGATCACTTGGCTATGGTTCACAAAATTCTTAAATTCTTAATAGGGCCATCAGAAGAAGTTATCTTATATAAATCAAATGGGCATATGAGAACAAAAGGATATACTAATGTTGATTGGCCTAGATCAAAGCTAGACAAAAGATCTGCTACGGGTTATTGGATGATGGTTGGTGAAAATTTTGTTGCTTGGAAAAGTAAGAAACAAGTAGTGGCTTAAAAATCAAGCTGTGAGATGTTATGGCTGGGGATATTGTCCAAAGAAATGAATTTCAAGTTAGGTGGACCTATGGTTCTGCATTGTGATAGTTTTTCAGCAATTAAACTAGCCAAGAATCCAATATATCATGAGAAAACAAAGCATATAGGAATTGAAAGTCGATTCATCATAGAAAAATTCAAGAAGAAGATGTGGTTCTGGAATATACAAGTACAGTTGATCATATTTCAGATTTTCTTACAAAAGCAATTAGTAAGAAACAATAAAATGATGCTTTGTCCAAGCTGGGCATGGTGAATATTTATACAGCAGCTTGAGGGGGAGTGTTAAGAGTTAGAGAGTAGGACTTTATTGTAATTCAATCAGCTCAGGGGGTCCTTATGTAATTAGTAGGAAACATGGGATTTCTTGTAATTTCTCAAAATTAAGTTCTTAACAGATAGAGATGGTCGCCCCACCCTAGGGATACAACCCACTCTTTCCGCCTGATTCTTCTTACTTCTCCCTTTCTTCTTTTCTATTCTTTTGTAGCTTTTCTCGGGCTTACATAGAAAAAACTCTAGATCCACTAACATTAAATAATTTGACTCCTTATACGTCTAGAAAGTAGCTTATTTTTTCTTTTTCTTTTTCTTTTTCTTTTTATTTTTTTATTTTTTATTTTTTTCCAGAAATGAACTACCAAGTCTTCTTCCTTGTGTTCCGCATCAAATGCTGGGATGAACGGTGCAAAAGGAGTAGCATCTCTCTAAATTACTATTCAAACCATCATGCAAGATTGATATGTTTGTGTACCTTTAGACCTGCAATGGCCAGTAAAACAAGGTCATCCTCAGGTAACTTCCATTGTTCCAGTTGCTCCTCATCATTTGGAACATGATCTATATCATATGATCTGTAGGCAAAGGCAATACAGCGCAAACTACGTTCGGCCATATCTTTAATAACTCTCATGAATTCATTTTTCTGCAATCAGTCATTAAATGAAAAATGCAAATATGGTAATTAATTTTCGATGAAATGCAGATGAAGAAATGGAGGGTTTTAACCTTGTCATCATTCATTGGTTGCACCACACCATGCGAATCAAGCCATTTTGTACATAATGCTAGGACTATTTCGGCAGCTCCTTTCCAATGTATACGAACTGCAGAATCACCCTACAGTTATCACCACAAAAAAGGTAATGTCTCAGATGGAATGCAAAAATACTCTTAAGATATTAGCAAATTTTCAGGTAGCAAGTTCAAAGGAAGTATGTGATGAGCGCACAACATTTCACTTTTAATTCATTATTTCATGTGAATTTGTGGACTTGATTAAAACAAAATGCATTGAATTAATTGTTTTTCACAAAATCATGCACTTGTGCTTTCATGTTTGAATTTAAGTCGAAATCAGTAAAAATTTCATAAAAATGCATGTCTTGGTGAAATTATCAATTTCTGCATTATCGGGCCCCAAGCATAGTGTTATCCTTTTTGATAAAAATTATTATTTCTGAATGAGATTTAATTGTTTTGTAGGAAAATTCAGAAATTGGGGCCCGCAAGAAGAAAGAAATTAAGTGAGAAATCAAAGAGGATCAAAATTGAAGAAGACCCACGATGGGGGACCCACCCACCTTGGGCGCAAATCCCAAGGTAGGGGGCTGCCAAGGTGGGACCCAATTGAGTTGCAAAAATTCAGAATTTCAGTCGAAGTTTTCAGAAGATTTCTTGCAAGATTCAAATTCAAATTCAGAGGAAGGAAAGAAATCCAAGACTTATGGAGAAAGAATTCCAAAGAAGGAAGAGATAAAGATGGGAAGGAAAAAAAAGGAAAAAAAAATCCAAAAGGTGGAGGACGTCCATGCTTGGAACGTCCAAGTGTTGCATGCCCAACAAGGGGTCCCACCCCATTCCAAGTTTTGCAAAAATTCAAATCTCAGATTTGAATCATTTCTCTTAGGATCAAGTGGGCCCAAGTGAAAAGAGTTGCACAAGGAAGGAGAGATCCAAAGATAGCAAACTCTTGGTGTCATCCAATTCAAATTGAAAAACCAATCTAAAAGAGTCCAAGTTCATTGTATCCAAGTTTTCCAAAGATCTATCCAACCAGGACTCCAAACTTCCCAAGATGTGAAAAGTTTCAAACCAAGAGGATAACAAAGAGAAGTGGATGTCCAACTCATGTTTCCCATAGCATCACACGTCCATTCATCCTCTCCCAATTTTTGCAACAATTTGAATCTTTCAGATTTAATAAGTTTCAAGCCAAAGTGGGGTCCGCAAAATTTGCAACAAAGCCAATTCTTTACAATTGAAGATTGTTTCCAGAAATGGGGCCCAAGATAAATGTTTCCAAGCTCCCAATGAAGATTAAATTAGAAGTCTTGGTTGCCAAGGAGATTAATGAGGAAAGACGCCAAGATTTTCAAAAACCTATCCAAATTGGGATTGTAAGCCAAGAAAGAGATCTTTTGAAAAAGGAATAAAATAAGCCAAAGTGGGGGACGTCCCATACATCATACCTCTACCCCCTTGGACGCCCCTCTCTCTCTCTCCCTCTCTCTCTTCCCAATTTATCCCCCTCTTCTTCCCTTTCTTCTTCTTCTTTAAAATTCAATTTTGTAATTGAGATGAGTGCGAGAACGACGATAGAGGGGTAGAAGCCACATTATAATCTCGGATTATGGGAGTAAACAATGTAATTCTTTGACTAATTTTGCACGTAATAAGTTGAATAAAGGTATTTTTCAAATTGTTTGGTTTATTTTCTTAATTTATGTTCCTTTGATGTTTTGTTTTCTCTGGATACATAGCATGCTTAGGGAACCCTAAGTTCTGAAAATAATTGTTGGAGCCTGGAGGAGGGTGAAATTTCTCAAATACTAAACAATTTTGAATTTATCTTGGCTCATCTTATGGGAGGGTTGTGAATGACCTTGCTCGTATTTTCAGTGCTTAGGATGCATGTTGAAACCTAATTTATAGATTGCAAATTTCCATATCAATGATTCTATTTTTCTGAATTTTTTTTCTATTACTGATTTTTATTTATTTTGCTGAATTTCTGCATTCAATTGGTGGACTGATGAATCTTATGGTGGATGCAATGTTTAGACTAGGTTTGATGGATTAGGATTTTTAGTTAGGATTTTTTATTTCAAAGATTGAATAGGCCAGTGGTAGCTTTTCTTTAGGACATGTTTCAAGAAAGTGCCCGATGGCTCCCTGTGGATCGACCCCAGACTCACCGGGATTTTACAGCATTGTGACGACCCTACACTTGGGGCAACGATCAGTATGACTGGATGCATAGGACTAGTGAAACAAGAGATTGAAAATACTAGTTTACTCTAGAATCGTAGACTGCATTGCATAAGAAAATAAGAGATTTATAAAGGACAATTATGTATGTATTATACATGCAAAAAATGCTACAAAATAGTGAAGGTGGTTAGAAGTCAAATGATATCATGGCTCATATTAGATGAGTGGCTGTCCTGAGCAATGAGTACTAATTTAGAGAATAATCATGATGCATAGATTCAATGAATAACAAAATCTCCTTTTGCATATATGACATAATCAACAAATTTACTCAATAATAATCAGATGGTCACTTAAACCAGCATAGTCTACTTCTCAAAGAAACGGGACTAGATACACAATTCTTACCTACTGATTGCTGAGAAAATCTTCCCATATGTTACACGAAAGAAAGAGAAAATGAAACATGAAAATTATTTAAAACAAATCATAGAATAGGAAGTGATATCAATACCTCTAATATGGCAACACCACCACGCTTTTTCTCAGAGTTGAAAGGAAAGACATGAAGAATTTTAGTCTTTGATCTCTCTTCAGCAAACCTCATTCGCAACTACAAAATTATACCAATAACCCAGATCAACATAAGATGGTTAAAAATAAGGAAAACATCAACAAAGATGATATTATTATACCTGTGGCTGTAATCCCCAAGAAAGGATAGCCTTTTCAGTTGGTGAGCCACTAACCTCCTCAGTTCCACCATCCTATAAAAAAAAATAAAGAGATATTATCCTCTTCACTCCTATCAAAATTTAAAGAGGCGTTATTTTCTTCCCATAGAACTTATTCAACAATACTGAGCATTATTTCACTATGGGCCCACTTCTCATCAACGTAAAACATTGAATCGAACACTCCCCCTGTGAAATGATGCTGATTTGAATTAATCGAATATCACATGTTGGACATTGATGAACTATTTCAGTACAGATGTGAAGGAGGGTATGAACCAACACCCTGCCTCTTTTTTATAATTATTGGTAGCTCTTAAATTTTATTAGAAAAAAGAAAGGAACATTTTATTAGAAGAAAGAAAGGAACCACGCCTTACAAAGAATAGAAACCAAAGAAGGTGAAAAGGCAAAGGTATAAGAGCATTATACCCTGCACACCAACATCAAAAATAAAAAAGACAAAACAAAGTGCATAGTAAGAGAGACACTAGAATCCTCACAAAGCACCCCTTTCTTAGCCAAGATATCGGCCACATCATTTGCTGACCAAAAACATCCAGCATTCCACTTCAACACAAGAGACTTGATTTCAATGAGATGATAATGGAACTTTCCCAGACACCCAACCATACTCAAAGCCCATGAAATTGCATTGCTCAAATCACTTATTACAATCAAAAGCACTTGAAAAGAATGCTCGCATAAATCCTCAAAGCTTCTAAGATAGAAAGATCTCAGCCTCATTTGGATCTTTCACTCCAACGGAGGTAAAGATGTGAGCAACATTCCAGACTCATAGTAGGAAAGAACTCCACCAAATCGACCTCAACCAGTTTACCTCTAGCCAACCCATTAACATTGAATTTCAACAAACTAATAGGAGCTGACCACTTTTCAGCCTCCTACCTTAGTAGGACCACGATCCAAACATGCCCCTAATGCAGACTCAAGTTGTCCAATCAATAAGGATCATGTGATAGATCAGGTCTTAAAATATCTAGAATGGTTTGATTGATGTAAAAGGGTCTTGATTCATTATAATAAAAGGTTTGATCGAGTAGAAAGGGCTAAATCTAAAATTGGACAGTCGAGATGGACCCAAAATAAATGCCAAAATTAATTTACAATTGTTCTGAACCAAATGGAGAAACAAATCAGACACTAATGGCTAATTTGGATCGGCCCAAATAGCCAAAACAAGCCTATATGAAGGAAGCAATTCTAAAACAGGGGACAGCCGTCACTTGAATTCGGACCCATCAAAGCTAGGCCCAACCAGAAGGAGCCAACCAACTGTTCATGTGGGTCTCTTAACCTGATAGAAGCTGGCAGCAGGTCCCGCAGGACCTCATGTGGCGCCAAAAGTCCTCAATATTCGCGACATTAGAACATGCAAAGATTTCCTTTTTCTTTGTTTTGTTTATTTTAGACAGATTTCTTTCCAAATTTTAAATGTTATAGGACTCTTTAAGTGTGGTTTTGGTTTGTAAGAGCTTGACGTGTGGTTGGTGCAGGTGCAGACGGCCTAGATTTAATGATTCCTGTGTTCGATAAGGCCCATGATCATTTGGATCAATTTAGTCAAATAAATGGCCTTTCGATCCATCTCAATCTCGGCCAAATTAAGAAAAAAGGTTTAAATCTAACTTTGGATGGTCAAAATGGACTCACAATGGGTCCCAAATTTGAAATTAACTAAGCTGAATTTTATGAGGATCCAAATCAGTCTTAAATTAGGTCTGGTTGGACATTTAACCAAGCCCATAACGCTCCATAAAATCAAAGAGTCCACCTATCCCAGACCCCCTTGAACCAGGCCCAAATCCACTTCCTAAAACAGGCCCAAGTGTCAACCAAGTCAATCACGTGGCTACTCCTCTAGGTTCACACATGGGAGCCCACAGTCCCAAGTGGGACAACCAGTTTTGTAAGAAACAAGTAGTTAATAATTTGGACTATTTTCTTAGTTTCTTAATAATAGAAGCTGGATAAAGGCTCCTTAATGTGGAAGGATTTTAAATAAGAATGATACATAAATGGCATGCTTCAAATAGGAAAGCAAGTGGAGTCATATCCCTAGAAAGATGGGATGTCCAAGTTTTTTTTATTTTTAAGGTAAATTTCATTAATAAAAAACAATCAGTACAAGAGAGATACACTGAAAAGCTTACAGAGAACACACAGAAAGGAGACAACCAAACAGGACAAACATAATCAATAGCTGAAAGGAATAGGATCTAATAAGACACAGCTATTTCCTTCCAGTTTTCCAACACTTGGTCCAGCAGAACCCCTTGAAAATTTGGAATAATAGACACCCAGAGAGCTACAGAGTGCTTTATCTTTTCGGTAATTGGATTCGCACATGAAGCAATCACTTTGAAACACCTTGCATTTCTCTTTTTCCAGATAATCCAAATAACAGCCAAGAATGACAGCTTCCAGATTCTTTTCCCCTAGGCGCCAGAATGCTTTATCTTTTCGGTAATTGAATCCACACATGAAGCAATCCCTTTGAAACACCTTGCATTTCTCTCTTTCCAGATCATCCAAATAACAGCCAAGAATGACAGCTTCGACATTTCTTTTCCCTTAGGCGCCAGAGACAGACCACTCCAAGCTTCAAAAAGATCCAAAAGAGAGTTCGGGAGGACCCAGCTACAACCAAACCAACCCAACACCACAGTCCATATCCTATATGCAAAGTTGCACCTAAGAAGAAGATGATCCTCAGACTCCTCGTCCTTAAGGCAAAGGGCAACCGTTCACCACAACCATACCTCTTCTCTTTAAATTATCCATTGTTAGGATTCTGTTTCAGAGACCTAACCAACCAAACACCAAAATTCTAGGAGGAGCTTTAAATTTCCATAGCCTTCCAAAAGCAGGAATTGCCCCTACCTTCTCTAACAAAGCCATAAAGAAAGAAGTGACTGAAAACATGTTGTCACGAGAAGTAGTCCAGACTCTTTCATCTTATCCTCCAGGGATATAAACCGAGCTTAGAAGATTAAGAAGAAGTAGCATCTAACTCTCCTCATTCTCCTTCAGGTTTCTTCTAAAGATAGGGCTCCAAATTAAATGACTTCCAGACCCAATCCTTCCCAGGTAACTTGAAATCGTCACTTCCCTATCCATAGCACAATTCACCAAATCTGGAAATTAGGCTGCCAATGGTCGCTCTCCAACCCAACTATCAAGCCAAAACCTAACCTTCTCCCCCGAGCCTACCCGATACTTAAGGTTTCTTTCAAGTCTTCTTGAACTGAAGTAATCCCTTTCCAGATGTTAGAACTTCTATAGGAAGCATAGTGGAAATCCCAGCCATCCCTCGAGAATTCTGAAGGGATGTCCAAGTTGTAAAGGGTTTTCAACGAGTTCTTTCTTTAAGTTCAAGTGTTTTCTTTCCTTTATTTGTGGATATTAGGACATTTAATAGATTATAATTAATATATATTTATAGATTACATCAATGTACAGATTTATTGTAGGGTTTTAAGTTTTTTTAAACATTATTTAGGCCCTATAAAAGGGATGTGTAGCTCTTAACTTTCTATCATTCAGTTCATTTCAATAAAAAGTTGCTCAGCGAGCTCCCAATAGATCAAAGGCGAAATATGAATAGGATCACAAATGGTAGGCAGATCTACTGTTTATTGATGCAGTCCTGATTTGACACAATCGGCCTGTCGTCGTCGTCATCATCATCAAAGGTTTGTCCCAACTCTGCTGGGGTCGGCTACACAAATTCTACTTCTCCATTCCGATCTATCTTGGCACAATCGGATTGTCTAGGGCCCAATCAAACCAAAACCAGAGAATAACCAAAACTTCCAACAAATAATAGGGATTGCAGTAAATTATAGAACTTCCATAATATAATGCATGGAACCCATTGATCTTAGAAAAGTCATCTCTATCCCTATAGCACTGCACAACCAAGAGAGAGAAAAACAATAGCAAGAAAATGTTGTTTTATTCAAAACTCTAAATAGTCAAACATAGAACCCATACAGTCGGCCACTGTTGTGCTTATACAGAACTCTAAATCACCACAAAGCCCCTAGAATCCTACCAAACTAGCTTCCTAATCTAATTATAAGTCTTTGACTACAACTTCTAGATTAAAAAAAAAAAAAATTAAATCTCAAATAAAGAAAGAAAAAAGAATTTTTTTGATTTTCCCAAAATCTGGCCGTCTTTGGAGGCATCTGACAAGAATCCCCATGGGCCCCACATGGGACACCCTTTGATCAATTGCCATCTATGATCAATTAGGGCACTCATGGACAACCCTAGTGGTGTAGTCCTTCCATGGAGGGATGTTGGTTTAGCCCTCCAAACTATGAAAACAAGGGTGGGCAGCCCGGATCCGCAATCGAGCAATAGATCAATCTCTCGAACGATTGATCGAATCCAAGAATGGATTCAGCCACCAGGGCACCCTCACAAGAAAAAAAACCATAATCATAAGAGATAAATCTCAAAGAAAACTTCTAATTGATTAAAAATAAGCAATGCATTACAAAGAGGCCTAACATCTTATATAGAGGAGTTGGCTTAATCCCTAAGCAACAACGTTTCCTAATATCTGAATAAGGCTAAACAAAACAGGAAACTAACAAATATTAATTCTAATTAAATCAAACTCCTAAATAATATTCTTAAATAAATGAATGTCCCGTTGGACCTATAGACTAGACCCAATGGGTTGGCCGACCTATTATCTGGCCTGCATCAAAGGGGTTGCTCAGTTGGTTGGCAACCCCACATGTCACCCAACTGCCATCGATCCCTAGGTATGCCACTTTTCCCACATGTGAGGGCTTCTCTTCCCACTAGCGTGGGCTTACTTGGGTCCCAGCCCCTAGGTTGGGGAACCAAAAAAGAAAAAGGGAAGGAAAAAGAATAAAAACATCCAAACTTCACCCCAAAGTAGGGTTAAACCTCCAAAAATAACTTATTTAAGGTCTAAATTTTTGAAGAAATTGCAAAACATCCCGCCTCTTCTATCTATCTCCAAACAGCCCCTGAAGTCAGGTTTTATGCACAAATATGCATTGTTTGGGCCCCGAATTTTGGTCAATTGTGGATTGAACCCTTGAAGGCCTTCTTGCAGTGCTCAATCCACTCCATGTAGGGTTCAGCCACTTCAAATTCTGCACCATTCATTCTCCTAGTGATCACGTAGTAGTCTTCTGTTGATTCAGGATTTTTTCATTTGGGTTCATGAATGATCAAATTTGCTGGCTTCTCTTGACCACATCAATGGTTGTGATTTAAAGTAGGGCTTGAGAGTTTCAGTCTTATTTAAGCTCGTAAAAGGGACATCTAGTTTCAGACTCTGATTCTTCAGTTTATTTCAATAAAGTGCTGTTGTTGGATTATTTTATTTTTTATTTCTTCTTCTCTTTGCTTCGAGTGTTATCCCAAAGATTGAAGGCCATCCAGTGGAATAAGAGCCCATTGCTAAGTAGATCGGTTGCCGATCCCAACATAGTTGGGACAAGGTTTCGATGATGATGATGCTAAGTAGATCGGTTGTGTTTCTCCTTGTTCATGTTCTAGACAAGTTGTAATTGAAGACTTTTTTTCGTTTAAGTCAACAAACAATTGGGATTGAATTCCTTGGCTGCACCAACTGTGGGGGGCGAGGGTGACAGTGAAGGGGGAGTGTCCCTGTAAATTAGAAAGACCCTCATGACATCGAAGTCCCTACTAGTGATGAGTCGCTTCAAACCAGCATTTTCCACATTGAAAATGCCATCTCATTATTGATGATAGCAATTGCGAGAATGTTGTTGCCAGAAGCTTTGTAGACAAATTAAAATTTCCATGTAGGATACAACTACCCCTTGAAAGCTTTCATGATTCAAGGGAATGAGATAATCATAAACACGACCTCCAAATGTTTGGTTCCTTTCTCTGCTGGTTACTAGTACCACGATCATGTTTGCCATGATTGTGCCATCTTTCATTGGGTTGGCCATAGGAATATGACTAGAGCATTATGCATGACAGGTACAAAAATAATTGCAATGTTGTGAAAAATAATGTGAATTGTGAAGGTGACATTGGGACCTGCACAAGAAAATTCCCCTATAAGAATTATTATCAAAATCCTACGGTTGATATCCTTATCCCGAATCCCAAGAAAAATTATTCGTATCTATGTAATGAATACCATTTACATATGAATATGAGGATTCAAGTGTAAATCTTACGATTCGATACTCATGTCATTAAATCCTACGATTCAAGCAATTCGACGAGCGAGAATAGCTAACACCAATGAGTTAATATTAATAATCTTTCACCTACTTTTAAAAGATTATTTAGTAGTTAACGAAACCTCTTAAGAATTCTTGCGGGTTTGGAGAGGTTTTAGAGATGAATAAAAAACATGTATTTGAGTAAACATTCAACTGTACATATGGAGCTTGTCAATATCTCTCTCTTTTTTTAATCTCCTTTTGGCTTTTTCCTTCCTGAACACATAACTTCCAGAGATATCGTACTGTGTAAGATTGATAGTTTAGATTTTATTTTTTCTTTTATATTATGATTTAAAGAAAATAAAAATAAATATATATATTGATACCTTAAAAATTATTTAGCTATTTACACAAATCATTTATTATATATTAATATATGTCATGATGCTCTTGATATGAGTGTATGATAGACTTATTTGTCATTATATTTATACTGCTATGCATGGGAAAAAGGATTATGAATAATACTTTTCTCCTTTTTCTTTTTTAATTTTTAATTATTCTTCATTTTTATTAGAAAAATAAAAAAATCATGTGATTCACGACAAGGTTCACGATTCGATTCATGGGTATGAACGATTTGCGGTGCGATTCTAATTTTCAAAACTATGCCTATAAAGATTGCTATGTTTGGAATGCAGATATTCTTTCCAGCAGCGAGTTATCATTTGACAAGGGGAAATCAGATGAGGAAGAACTAATCATCAATTTCGTTCCGTTCCAGCCAATTCCAGTCGGAATGTTCCGGTATTGGCCAGAGGGGCAGATGCCCTATGAAAATTTCCAGACCAAATTCCAGTGCACTCCAATCATTTCGGTCCATTCCAGCTGTTCACGGTCCCAATGCCAACCCATGTTTCATGCTTACATTTATATTTAGTGAAAACTAGAAAATAGTCAATTGTAGAGAGTAGTTTAATTTAGATTATGTAAGTACGCATTTTTAGTACTATTTTAGCATTCCACTATTCTTTTTAATCTTAGGCCCCTTCCTTTTACATTTTTTTGCATATTAATCACGTGTTTTCTATAATGGAATGATGGAACATTCCACTCAGGACCAAACCAGAACAGAATTGACAATTAAGGGAAAAACATGGTGATAATTTGCAACCTATTTAAGATGAGTATCTAGATGAGCAAGGGTTGGTATTCTGGAGGGGGTGGGGATGAGAATGACATTATGATTGATGAATGTAGGCAAGAGGGACCATCTGAGGAGTTTGTTTTGTCAACTTTGGCTACATTGATCCATTCTCTAGGAAGGGATACAACATCAGGAACTAGGGAACTGTTTAAAAAAAAGACAGGAACTAGGAGGGATATTCAGTTAGCTGAGTTGCGGACCGAACAAATCTACAATGAGGCTACTCAAGGCAAAACTGTTTGATCCATAATTGTCATTCTCAGTTCGTTCAGCCGAAAGAGTCAAATTTCCATAATTCCTCAAAATTTCATCCAAATAAAAACCCTACCCATCCCTTTCACCCTTTTCCATCAAAACAACAGAACCTCTTCATCGGTCCCAAACCCTTTTCAACCTTTGTCCCAAACCCGCTTCGTTGCTATGGCTTACTAGATGGCTGGACTTCAGAGCCTCACCGGAGCTCTATCTCTTATCTTGCAAGGTGCCAAGTCCCCTCTTCTTCTTCTTCACATTGTGGATTAGCTGCATCTCTCTCTCTCTCTCTCTCTCTCTCTCTCTCTCTCTCTCTCTCTCTCTACTTTTTTTTTTCATTTTCTTCTTTCTCCTCCACCTCCTGTTTTTGTTTTTGCTGAGTGGGAGGGGAGAAGAGGAGGGGTTTTGAACCTTGGAAAGGACCTTGGACCAACTATACTAAGTGACCTACTTGGCTGGTGGGAAATGATTTTTAGTAGCTTATTCTCATCTTTGTCAAAAGTGATTTTCATGATGATTGACCAAGCTTCCTTAAATCGAAATCAACAAAACAAATTCTAATTCACACCCCTGAGACTCAAGATGCTTGTCAATGTCTAATTTATCACATCACTGACTTAGGTCCCATTTGTTTCTATAGAATACAAGCTAATGACAATGATGGAGTTTGTAACTGTACAAGCTAATGATTAAATGCATATATTTTATGTTATTTTTTATGTTTTTTACATATATTTTATATATTTCCAAAATGTTTCGCTGAAATCCCAAATTGACTGAAACATTTCAGTCCCACCCCCCCCCCCCCACCCCCCCCCCCAGGGACCACCACCACCACAAAACACGGCAAAAAACACACAAATTGGGGGCGTGCATACAACTCTAATAAAGTAATGTTCGCAATTTATTTATTTATTTTCAGATTAGGAGCATGACTTGAACCCACAACCTCAAAGTTGCAATAGTGAGCGCCTTCCAGTGCCACAGGCTCTTGTCAGTAACGTTCATCATTGGATGCAATCCATTCACTTAAGTAAAACCCAGCAACATAAGGGAAGACAAAAGGAGCAAAGGACTACAGCATCAATTACCAGAGGCAGGCACAGTGTACAGCTAGATCTGCACTAATAGACGAACTACCATTTCATCCCAATCATAAAAACCATCGTAAGCATTAAAAAAGAGAAGGAAGAAAAACTAACTTACATGAATAAAAACATTGCCGGTGGTATTCTGAGCAATGCCTTCAATTAGAAGTTGAATGTTTTGCGGTGGGTTATGCGGTAGATACATGTCTTCCCCGCTAACATTTGCCTCAACAACAGTCATCTATTACAGAAAGTAAAACATCAACTATTAGAATGGAAGTTCTATGAACAAGGAATGCAATTCAATAGCCAAAATGTATGGGGGACATACTAGAAATTGGCATCAAATTCATCAAACATTGGAAGAGTGCATAACGATGTAACTCAAAGCATAATCATTTTTTAATAAGTTGGCAGAAAGGAGATTGGAAATCAGTATGTAACACGTTTTCCCAAATTCTTTACCCTAACTCTATATGCAGTTATAAGAACTAATCAATTTGGGGCTAAGAAGGAAGAGATTCAATATCAAATGAGGTAAAATTCCATCCCGAACAATCAAGTGCATCACATTTTTCACATTAGTGGAAATCAGGACTGATGAATTTGAGGCTAAAAAGGCATATGGCATCCTGTAAGCTTATTTCCACCTTCAAACATGTTGAGAATGGACAGCCACATGTTCAGCAAAAATAGGCAAACCATGAAATGTCCAAATGCACACTAAAATGCCCGAAATACAAGTCATAAAGTTCCAACCACCAGCACTTAAACTTTATAAATAAAAAAAAATCAAAAACTCACCTGATTCAAGGTTAAAGTCCCTGTCTTATCGCTGCAAATTGTAGTAGCAGAGCCCATAGTTTCACAAGCTGAAAGCCTCCGTACCTGTAACCAACAACTGCTAAACCAATCAGAAAATGACACTGCAGAATCATTGGATTGAAAATTCAACGAGAAATAGATACGTGCCAGGGCCTTGTCTGCCATCATCTTCCGCATCGAGTAAGCAAGGCTGGATCAGGAAAATAATACAGTTACAACCATCTATGAGCACATTATGTATTTATGACAGCTGACTGTGAGCTCAAATGTCTTTTATTGACCACATATGGATAGGGATCATGCATTAGGGCAGAACTACAATGCAGCAGCGCTGCATCATACTATGGTGCAGCGCCCTTCTTCGATGCATGGTGGGTCCCACCTTTTCCAAATCCAAGCCGTTCATCAGATTTAACACCCATTGTATTTGTTGCATCTAAGTTTTCCAACAAATTTTCAGTTGGCCACCCATTAGATTGATCACACATATGGACTCCCTACATTTGTATTCCAACAAAAGAAAAGTGAAGCAAGTTCCATCACGTGATCAAGTCAAATCCCGTGATCAAGTCAAATCCAATGGTGGGTATCTTACACATTTGAGTATTAATTTACAAGATGATCACTACATAGTACATAGGGTGTTAGGGCTGATGACCGGCTTGGATTTTCAAAAGGTTGGCCCCACAATGCATCAAAGAACTGCACTGTAGTTCTGCCCCATGCATTAAGGCATTCTCTAATATTTCCACAGTTTGAAGATCCCAGCTATCTGATAGATGCCTTGCAAATTGACAATTACAGCCAATAGTCTAAATTTAACAATGGTGAATTCAAACAGGTAGGAAGTCCCATGGGAGAGATTTTTGGTGTCTAATATTGAAAATAGAGCCCATTGTATGAACAATTTTGATCACCAAAGTTGGAGCCCTGCATGCTTAGTTGTAGGATCAAGCAAGTGGTTTAATCAAACAATCTATATTTTGGGTTAACATTGATAGAGTTGTGAAAACACAACACATACGTACGTCAAAGTCACTGCCAAAGGGAGCCCTTCAGGAATCGCAACAACTACAATTGTGACCTAAATAAAATCCCACTGTTATTTAGCCATCGTGTTAGAAATGCCTTGGCATAATCAAGGACTCAAAAACACAATGGAAACAAAGAGAAACTGCTTCTAGAAGAGATCACAGACCGCAATAGTAATCATTTTAACAACATCATCAGCTATAGTACCACCACTTGTCTGCCCTGCTTTGTATTGAACAGTTCCATCCGACCTTCTTGTATGGCCTGTGAAGTATCTGAGCAAATATAGATTTTGCCTTAACAACTGGTACAACACACGTGAAGTTGCATGCCTGACAAGAATACAACAATCAATCTCCAACTTACCTGACCAGAAGAACTAGAAGAACAAACGCAGCTACAGTAAGCCCAACTTTGCCAATGAAAGTTGCCACTCCATTTAGGCGTACCTATTTTGCCATATTCATAAATAGCCTATAAAGCAAGAAACAAATTACTATTGGATGTTACAACAGAAAATAGTGGAAACAAAGGAGAAACCTGAAGTGGAGTTTCTTCATTATTATCCTCCGAAATACTGGCCATTAGTAATCCCCATTCAGTATTTAGTCCAACACCAGTAACCTGGAGATAATTTTCAGAAGCAATCAATGGAATGGTTAATGGAAAAATAGCTGTTCATTAGTGCATAAGAAGGCAACATATTAATATTTTGCTCAAAACCAAATCCAGAAATGAAATCATCGTCACCGTTAAAATTTAAACACCACCATAAAAGGTAAATAAAGAAGCATCTCTTAAAAGATGGCTCCAGATAAACCATCAACAGAATTGACTATGCTGATAAACTGATGAGTTGTAAAAAAAATTAATTTAAAAATCAAGAGATCTAAGGAGATGGAAAAGATGGAGGAGGAAGAATAGAAGCTGAAATCAGCCTGGTCATCCAGTTAGGAGTCTCCAAATCTTCAAGGACAATTACAATGATGCTAACCTGATCTCCAAGATAATTACAATGCTAATCTAATCACGAAAGATTAGAGTAGATAATAACAGGTATTTTACACCATAGGTATACAACAAAACATGGTCCCTCAGATCTTACACACTGAGCACTGGAGTACACAAAAGCAACCAAGCACGCAGAGATCAATTAGCATGTTATATGACACATGTAACTGTGTATACTGTGTTAGGGTGTTTGTCAAGATCATCTATGGATGTTCGCATTTCCCAAAGGCACGGTTCTTACCAACATACTACCAACACCATCAGCCACCTTGCACCCAGACATTAAAAAAGGTGCATTTGGGTTCTTGTGAACCTGCAGTAAAGTAGATTGTCTAAGAAATAAAGCTCAAGTTATCGGCCAAATTATAGAAAAGAACGTAACAGCAGCTTACAATTTTGCTCTCCCCAGTCATACTAGACTCATCAATGGAAAGTGAGTGACCACTGATCAAAACACCATCAGCAGGAACCTAGACAAAAGCTTCATGATGTAAACCAATAATGCAGAAAGTGCAAGTGTTCAAAGCAACAGTCAAAAGACTCAAAACACTACTTAATCTGACGCACTTGATCACCAATTTTGAGACATACAACATCACCAACAACAACATCAAAGATAGAAGTCTCATTTGGTCTGTTACTTCTTTTGACCTGCACATCACACATAGCATGCATGCTTAAAGAGCTGAGATTAGTAAAACACAAATAAAAAATATCAAGGAAAGCATTCTCGTGTTGTTAGCAGCACACACACCTCTACACGTATATTATGCTTCTCCTCATTCAAGCTTTGAAATTGAAGTGATTGTTTGTAATCACTAATAGCTAAAGAACAAAAGAAAATAGCAACAGAGACCATTAGTATATATTAAAGACCATGAGAATTTCAATCGAACAAGAGGCAATTCGTAAAGAAAACCCATCCCCATAATGGTTTTAGTAAGTAGGTACCATATTCGGATGAAGGGTATTTGTTGAAAGTGCAGTTACTACTTACTAGAATGGGATGAGTAAGCCAGTCTAATAACCAATGCATTGCAGAAGTAATCAACCAAATAAGATAGGCCTAGCAAATATATCTACCAAGCAATCACCACAAGGCAAACACAAATTTAACGTGGAAACCCTTTCCGAGAGAAAAACCACGATCAGAAGAACCAATCACTATTGAACGGTTACAAGATATACTCATAGCTCCTTTATCCCAGTCAGTAAGTTGACCTAAGGACTGTGGCTGCTCTTGCACAACTCCTCATTGCCACGACTACTCGCCGCGCACCGCTGCTTGTGCTTGATCCTCCTTCAACACCCTGAGACCAAGATGCACAATCTTCTACAAAGAAGTAGAAGCTTTAAACCTGCAAGAGCGGCCTTTCACAACAATCTCTCAATGGCTCTAGAGAATAATTCTCTCTCTTAGATATCTCTTACTCGGAATAATGAGAGAGGCGGTGAGTACCTTTAGGCTGAGAGAAACACCCAATTTATAGCTCCAAATCCTACACAAGACTTCTAATCATAATCCACTAAGAAAATCAAGACCGTATCAAACTCTAAGATAAGAGTCTGGATCGGACTGGGCTATTACCGCCTTGCTCGCTATACCAAGGGTCCTCTTTGCCGTTTGGCCCAGACGAACAGCTTCGCTATAACGCAGCATATGTTCGCTATAGCGAACATGCTCCCTGGAATTTGGCTTGAACTCTCCAAAAATTCCAGTCTTCGCTTCAATCTCCGCTTCAGTTCTTCCGGCAGCTCAACTACAATCCATTCTAAAATAAATAGAAATTTACAACTCAAATGGACCTAGAGGTTTGTCCAACCCATGAATTAGCCAATCAAAATAAAATTCCTAACATTTGTTATTCTTATACAATACACAATCTTTCAGTTAATAAACTGTAAACCAATAAACAAAGAATGCATATTTACTCAAAGGCTTGATGCAGTATGAAGATGACAATGCTAGGACTACATAAAATCTATCATATCCTCGTACAAGGAGGGACGGCTCAGTGTTATATTAATGATTACAAAGTACAATTAGTTGAAAGAGAGGATATAAACAAGGGTAATCTGGGAACAAGTAATTTACAAGTAGTTATCCAGATTCCAGAGGGACTCAGTTTTGTGGATATTTCATGCTCCATAGGTGTACCAAAATCGGTACTCTACCACTTCCCCTCAAATTGATGCAGATTATCAAGAAGCATCAATTTGGACACCAAGAAATTATGGCGATCAAGAGACATGGCTTAAGTAAACAAATCAGCAAGTCGTTGCTTAGATGGGACATGTGGGAGTGTAATGATGCCATCTTCGTAGTGCTCACGAATGAAATGATGATCAACTTCGATATGTGTCGTCCATTCATGAAATTGTGGATTCGCGGCAAGGCTTATAGTACTTCTGTAGTCTGCATATAGAGGAGTCGATGCTAAGATACACACATGAAATATCCACAAAATTGAGTCCTCTGAATAACTGCTTGTAAATTATTTGTTCCCAGATTACCCTTGTATATATCCTCTCTTTAAACCCTTTTAGAGGGTATTCATGTAATTGTACCTTGTAAACAATAATATAAATACAGGGCCCTCCCTTTAAGAGAGTATTCATCAGATTTTATGCAATCCTAACATTGTCATAGTTTCAAAGCCATTACGTAATTGGTTTAGGATACCAACATACCATAACTCTTGATCCTCTTCATCTTTCTGCCCCTCCTGGTTTCTTCCTGCTTCAAGTACAACCTATTTCAAAGGTTTTCTAACGAGTAAAACTCGCTTCAAAGCTTTTGCGATCACCAACAATCATCGCATCATATATGCAAAACAAACCCCCCAATTTTAGGGTTTTTTCGCCATCGTCTCCTCTAATTTCGCAGTTAGGGATTTCTCAACTTTTCCCTCAACGGCCTAGATTTGCACGTCTTTTAGGGTTCCAAGTTGCACGATCTTGGAGTTCCTCGATCAGATTAGATTCGGATCACACCTTGCTACTTCACTCCAACAGGGTTTTGACTTGAAAGTAGTCTCTTCTTTGTCGGCACCAAGAAGACATCAAATTGACAGCAATGTGTCCTTGGACACTAGAGTTTCGTCCCTCTTAGCCTCCTGGTATCCCGGTTGTGGCAAGAGATTCTTTTCTTCATTCCTCTTTCATCTGATCATCTTCATCTTCTTCCAAATCGTCTTCTAGAGACGCCAATCAACATCTTCTTGTTCTACTTCGGCTATTTGCATCTTCATTCTCACCACTCGTCTAGGATTTTCAACAAAATCTCAGCGTCCTTAGCGCTCCTCATGCGTTCTCAGCCGACCTAAGGCACCTTTCCTGCTTGGGAATTTTCTTACTCATGATTGAGGGTATCCTTCCTACTTAGTTGGTCATCTTTCTGTGGAGTATACCCAGGAGTTGATGGGAGCACTCTAGAGGTTAGGTTTTGAGTTCGCTAGATACTACTTGCAAGTATTGGAGATCACAGTTGAGTTTCATCAACCTGGCAGGCAACCTTGTCCGCTTGACCATTACTCAACCGGACATCTCCTATGTTGTTAATCTGGTAAGCCAATTTATGATTGCACCACGCCATCTCCATCTTGAAGCATTTGAATGTATCATTTGGTATTTACTTAGTAGTTGGTACTTCTGAATGAAGACTATATCTTCCAGTTGGATCTCGTCTTCATCTCAAAGGTTCTATGATGCTGACTAGGCAAGCTTTCCAACACTCGCCGCTCTACTACTGGGTGGTGTATGTACCTTGGAAACACAATTGTCTTGTGGAAATGTAAGAACCATAAATGAGTTTCGAAATCTTCTACAGAAGCAGAATATTGGGCTGTGTCTGGCTTGTTCTAGGATTATTTGGCTACAATGGGTTCTATCTGAATTGGGATTTCCTCAAGAACATCCTCCCCTCTTCATGTTGACAATACCAGTGTAGTTAGAATTACAGAAATTTACATTTTTCACGAAAGGACCAACCACAATGAGGCCAGCCTTCACTCCAACAGTGAAGCTATGATGATCACACTATTAATCTCCCTCACATCTTCGCAAAGGCCTTGACAAGGAATCATCATCAACTCCTCATGGACAAGTTATTGCCCATGGTGGGGCCTAGGGGACTACCAACTCATCGTAATGATTATGTTTGACTTTCGATTGATTTAATTACCCATGTTTATGGGGTCTTCATTGTAATCACCCCTAATCAAGGGTAAATATTTGTTGTATTCTTCCCATATAGGATACAAATGAATCTATAAGAAGAGGGGTCCTCCACAGGAGTCGACACCCAATTTTCCAACAATCTTAATTTCAGTATTGTGCTTCTTTGTTATGTCAAATAGTGGAAGGTAAAAAAAAGTTGATCCTGTTTTCTAAAGAATTGCCTTGTTCTCGATATTCAGTATGATGCACAAGAAAAAACATGCTTCCAATCGAAAAAAGAAAAAGCAAAGAATAACTTTTCATTTTGTTATTATGTATAGTGGCATTCCTGTAGTATTTACTTAAGTCCCGTGCACTTGCACCATTCTCAAAACACTATTCATATCCTACCTCCCATAAACCTTTTTTTATTATCGTATAATTACCAAAAACTACTATTTTATATTTTCAAATGTCAATATATTTATATTGACACAATTGTATAAAGCATTGTAAACGCTAAAAAAACATTATAGACCAACAAAAGGCCCAAGACTTGTTGTCAAGTGCAGCTCTACCTGATTAAATTGAGGATTGATTCATCAATATAACTTCAAATTAGACAAATTAATAAACCATTGCGATTGTATCAAGCAGATTCTTCCAACAGTATACAAAATGAAGAAGTCCGACATCCAGATCAAAAGATAAGACCTCTAAAAGCTAAAGGGTCGAAAGGGTGAAGGGTCAGAAAATTAGAATAGTGTTTTCTTCCGGCACTACTTTTCCTATGCAAACAAGTTGAACTTGATATCGAACGGCATATGGACCGCAAAAAATCTAACAAACAAATGAAGAGATACAGCCTTCAAAAGTTGACAAATGGACAAAAGAGGACCCTCTCCAAGCGCTATAAGGGGTGTCAAAAACCCCTCTTCCCTTTATCCGTGGAAAAATGGGGGAGGCATCTTGACTTCAGCTCTAGTGTGGGTAGTGGGTACTAACACATAGCTCCTAAATTCTAAACTAGTTTCTTGGTTTTCAATGTGACAATTTAGTCTACCAGACATCCAAACTCCAAGGCTTCTTCACCAGTTTCTTGGTTTTCTAGGTGACTTCTTTGTAACAACCCGGGCCCACTGTCCAAATGACATTGTCCGCTATGTCTTTGGTGTGAGACCTAGACATCCTACGATAAGCCGTTTGGCTTGGAGAATAGCCCGTTGGCTATCCTCCTTCTCCTTGCGCTACTTCAATTGGTATCAGAGCGGAGATCCGTTTCAAATCGCCGGTTCCAATCACCAATCCGAGGTAATCCGATATCCACCTTTCCTAATTTACTTTCTGCCATCCTCCTCATCACCGATCCTCACTACCAACCTTAAGACCCACCGACACCCATCCCGTCCCACCCCACCTTCCCCTGCATCACACAACCCCATCCAAATCCCAGACGGAACCCAATTTCCACAAATCCCAAGTCCTTGAACCCAAGCAGCCTCAAGTCCCCATCCAAGCACCCAGACCCCAAAACCCAGCCACAGCCCACCACTTCGCTTCCATCACCACCACCTAGAGAGAAAAAAAATTCAACAGAAGCAAGTCAGCATGTCCACCCCGATCCCGACTACTCGCACTGGAGCCACATTCAGAGGAAAATTTACGAACCGCATGCGTGATAGCTACATCATGGAATTAATGGATAAAATGGACAGGGTTGAAGAACATCTTCGGAACACGCCTCCTCCAGGCAACCGAAACAATGACAACGCAGGACCTTCCACCAACAAAGATGGCAGTAAGGCACTAGGGGGAAACAACCGACATGCAAACGTGGAAAATTCTGTCAATGGTGAACCGCAGGAAACTTGTCGGCAATTTATGGAGCGCATTATGGATGAAACTAATTATGAAGACCGTCATAGCCGACGAGATGACATCACCAAGAAGGTACGTGTTGATGTTCCTGATTTCTTTGGACGCATGGATGTGAAAGTCTTCATTGACTGGGTTACAACCCTTGAAGATTACTTTGAATGGTACAATATGGAAGAAGACAAAGGCGTTTCCTTTGTCAAGATAAAGATGAAGGGTGCAGCACGTGTTTGGTGGAGGAGTATTGATGACAGGAATGCTAATTATAGGAGACGTCCTATCAACAAATGGGAGGAGATGAAACAGAAATTTGAGGATAAATATCTACCGGTTGACTATCTTGATTCCTCTATGATCAACTAGTTGATTGTAGACAAGGGACTCCACTGTAGATGATTTCACCGAAAGGTTTCATGATCTCATGGTGCGATGCAAAGTGTCTAAAATTGATCGACAGGCTATCACCAGTTACAAGAAAGGATTGCGTCAAGAGATCCAAAGGGAATTGACTACTCACACCTTTTACAGCATTGAAGAAGTTCATCGATTAGCACTCCGCGTCGAAGAACAATTACGATATCCATATTCAAGGCATTTTGGTGAGCCTCTCCAAAGGAGGACCTCAGATACAACTTCTCAGCGGGTTGCTTCAGCAAAAAACTCAACCCGACAACCTCCTCCACAAAATTCCAACAGGCCAGCACCTCCTCAGTATCAATCAAGACCTGCAAATTTTGCCAACAAAGGGAAGAATGTTGTCAATTCTTCATGTTCAAAGCAAGACATCGATTGCTTTAGATGCAAAGGCAAAGGACATTATGCTTCTGAATGTCCAGGTTCAAAGAATCTTCACCATGCACATAATGAAGATGATACCTATGATTCAGAGCCTATTGATGAAGAAATTGAAGCTAAAACACCATATGAAGAGCATGAACCTCCACCCGAGGAAGAAGATCATTCCTTCTATCAAGCTGAAACAGAAGGACGGACATTGTTCATTCGCCGTCTCTTCATTACTACCGAAGAAGAAGCTGAAGATTGGAGGCGAACAACCACATTTCGCTCTATGGCAAAATGTCATGACAAATTGTGCAATCTCGTCATAGATGGAGGAAGCGAGATGAATATGATCTCCCAAGAAGTTATTGACAAGTTGAAGCTTCCAACATAAAAACACCCGAAGCCTTACAAAGTCTCTTGGGTGAATGATTCAGCAATTCCAATAACCAAGCGGTGCCAGGTAACATTCCGAATTAGTGGTTACGAAGATTCTATTTGGTGTGATATTATCCCCATGAATGTTACGCATATTCTATTGGGAAGACCTTGGCTTTTTTATAACAAAGACCAAAGTGATGGAGAAAAAAACACCCATACTTTTAAGTATAAGGGTCGCAAGGTTACTCTTCTTCCATTTAAGCCTCCTACTGCCCCGGCAAAGCAATCACCTTCAGTTCCGGCAAGACAAACCGCATCACGGCCTAGTTCTCGCATCCTTTCAATGCAGAAATTTGAAGAAAAAAGTAAAGAGCAAGGAGTTGTTTATGCCCTTATCCCACAAGAATTCAAAGAAGCAGAAGATAAACATGCAGTTTCTACTCCACCAAAAATCAAGTCCTTGTTGCATGATTTAAAGACTTGATTCCAGCAAATCTTCCTAAAGAGTTGCCGCCTATGCGGAATATCCAGCATGCTATTGATCTGGTCCCCAGGTCATCGCTTCCTAATTTACCTGCTTATCACATGAGCCCTGCAGAACACACAAAATTGAAAAGGCAAGTTGAAGAGCTCCTCCAGAAAGGCTACATTCGTGAAAGCATGAGTCTTTGTGCTATACCAACCCTTTTGACACCCAAGAAAGATGGTTCTTGGAGAATGTGTGTCAACAGCCGAGCAATTAAGAAGATCACCATTAAGTACAGGTTTTCAATACCTCGGTTGGATGACATGCTTGATATGATGGCCGGCTCTTCCGTCTTCTCCAAAATTGATCTTAGAAGCGGATATCATCAAATCCGTATTTGTACAGGAGATGAATGGAAGATAGCTTTCAAAACTAAAGATGGATTATACAAATGGTTAGTCATGCCGTTCGGCTTATCCAATGCTCCCAGCACTTTCATGAGAGCTATGACGCAGCTTCTACGGCCTTTCCTCGGTAAATTCGTTGTTGTGTATTTTGACGACATCTTGATCTTCAGCAAGTCCAAAGATATGAAGTACGAAGTTTCCATGGATTGGCTACTTTCTATTAGAGATTTCTTCGCAATTTCAGCACCATTATGACTCCTATAACTGATTGAATGAAGAAAGGTGACTTCAATTGGACCAAAGCAGCCACTCGTGTTTTTGAACAAATCAAGTAGAAAATGGCAAAGGCATTTGTTTTGAAACTTCCAGATTTTGACAAGGTCTTTGAAGTCAGTTGTGATGCTTCGCAAGTTGGTGTTGGCGGAGTCTTAAGTGGAGATGGCCACTCAGTTGCTTATTTTAGCGAGAAATTAAATGACTCTTGCATAAAGTATTCGCCGTATGACTTGGAATATTATGCAGTTGTACAAGCTCTTCGTCATTGGCATCATTATTTGATCGGGAAAGAATTTGTGTTGTACTCCGATCATGAAGCTTTACAGTATTTGAACTCGCAGAAAAAGATGAGCGCTAATCATGCCAAGTGTAGCACATATCTGCAGGAATTCACATTTGTGTTGCATCATAAGTCAGGAAAGGAAAATAAGGTCGTAGATGCCTTAAGTCGTCATTCTCACCTGCTCACGACCATTTCCGTCATAGTTACATGCTTCAAGAGATTCGCAGAGAATATCCTGATGATCATGACTTTGGCCGCATCTACAAAGCTCTTCTTAATGGTGAGTGTTCTGACCATCTCAAATTTTCTATCCATGACGGTTATTTGTTTCGTGGAAATCAGTTGTGTTTGCCAGCTACTTCCATCTGCGAGTTTGTCCTCCGAGAGTTGCATGGAGTCGGATGCAGTGGACATCTAGGGCGAGATAAGGCTTTGGAACTTGTGGAAGACCGCTTCTTTTGGCACCGCCTAAAGAAAAATGTTGCTTGAATTTGTGAAAAATGCAGGGTATGCCAGCTTGCAAAGGGACAAAAGAAGAACACGGGATTGTATCAGCCCCTTCCTATTCCATATGAGCTTTGGCAAGATCTAAGCATGGATTTTGTCTTGGGCTTACCAAAGACTGCAAGAAGGGTAGATTCTATTTTTATTGTGGTGGACAGGTTTTCCAAAATGGCACACTTTATCCCTTGTGCAAATACAGCAGATGCAAGAAAGGTTGCCACCCTTTTCTTCAAAGAGATTGTTCGTCTTCACGGCCTACCCAAGACTATAGTGTCAGACAGAGTACTAAGTTCATGATCTTCTGGAAAACTTTATGGTATATGATGAAGACAAAGCTCCAGTACTCCAGTGCTTACCATCCTCAGACTGATGGCCAGACTGAGGTCGTAAATCGCAACTTGGGTAATCTTCTTTGATGTCTCGTAGAAGACCACATTGCTGCATGGGATCTTATTTTAACCATGGCGGAGTTTGCCTACAATAACTTCGTAAACAGATCAACTGGCAGATCACCATTTGAAGTTGTCACAGGCATTCAGCCGCGTCTTCCAATTGACCTGAGTCCTTTACCAGCTGAAGCTAGGCCTAACCAAGAAGTTGAACAATTTGTCCGGCAATGAAGGACGTTCATGATGAGGTTTGTCAACAGATTGCCAAAAGTAATGACACTTACAAACAGCACGCAGACACTCAAAGGCGCCATGTTGAATTTAATGAAGGAGACCTAGTCATGGTGCAAATTAAGCCAGAACGGTTTCCCACAGGCACTTACAAGAAGCTCCATCCCAGAAGTGCAGGTCTATTCAAGATCTTGAAGAAAATCAGGTCTAATGCCTATGTGTTCGATCTTCCGCCTAACAAGAATTTCAGTTCTACATTCAATGTCGAAGATCTCACAATTTATCATGGGTATTATCAAGATGAATTGTTTGATGAGCAAGATATCCGGCTTCCCTTCGTTCCAGCTCCTCGAGAAGAAATTGAAGATGTCTATGATGACCAGCTAGTGTCAACAAAGACTGGCGGGAATCACAAATTTCTGGTCAAGTGGAAAGGTAAACCATTTTCTAAAGTTACATGGATCGCCGCCACAGATTTTCAGCGACTCAATCCGGATTTGTACGAGCAGTATTAAGCTGACAACTCGCCGAAGTCGAGTTTCTCCAAGCCGGGGAGAGCTGATGTAGGCCAGACTAATGGGTCCCGTTTAAAGGTTTATTCTAGAAGGCCCAAAGCCTATAAGTCCCAACAATAAAGAAAGTCTCCAAGACCGGCAATTTCCTATTCTAATAGGTTTTCTAAAATTAGTGATTTCTTAGAGTTGAGTAATTATTGTGATTAGGTATTTACTAAGTTTTCTAAATTCATAGATTTAGTAGTTTCTAAATCGTAGCTTGATTACTAAAATTATGTGGACACTCAATTATATAAAGGATGTAATCCCTTCTTTGGGATATACAGAAAATTAATGAAACTTGAGTTTGCTCGTGGGATTGTCTCTTTGTCTTTGGTGTGAGACCTAGACATCCTACGATAAGCCGTTTGGCTTGGAGAATAGCCCGTTGGCTATCCTCCTTCTCCCTGCGCTACTTCATCGCCTTTCCACAAGAACGGACATCTTGGAATTGCATGTTAAAGCACTCATATGACCAATACTCACCCCCATATCTGTCTCCAAATAATGTAGCATAGTGTTGGGTTTATGTCTCGTATTTCGGATTAACCAGAATGGCCCATTGCGTTAGCCAAGGACCAGGCTTTGGGTCGAGGTATTTTGGTAATTGTACCAAGGCTTCTTCTTTTTTTTTGCTAGAGAAAGATAGTGCTATATATATGATGTAGCTAAAAGTGAGGAGATAGTGAGTTCTCTTGGTCGTGGACGTAGGCACATTGCTAAACCATATAAATCATCACGTGTGATTGACTCTCTTCTTGTGCGTCAGTGTGTGGCTTGTTTATTAATTGCAGGTATTCACGCTTTCGCACGCACACGCACAACACATAGTAATATCAATCACAACTTATAATGCAACTAAATGAAATACAAAATCATATTAAAAAACATAATTGAAATAAAATCCATCCTAAAATGATTTCGAAAGTAACCCCGCTTTCAAAAAGAATATTGTTTGCAAATTGCAACATGCAAGCAAAGGAAATTCATTACCAACAAACTTGTTAAAGGCTAGTAATTTCTACCCTCGTACCTGTAACTACAACAACAAGTATGACAGCAAAGGCAATGCTCCCTCCATCATACCATCCTTTTTTAATTCCCTGAAACAAATATGGAAGGTTGAAGACTCAAAACCTTAGTCACAACCAAGACTATATGAAAATGGGACAATATAATGAAAATATTCACCACAAAAACTTAAAAGAATGAGAACCAATAAACAGAAAAAAAAAAAAACATAAAAAATATTTAAATAAAAAGAAGACGAAGAAGGCAACAGAAGAGAACGGTACATATGACCAAGGTTGCAATAGCACCACACATTAACAAATTTCTATAATGTTTACATGATAGAGAATGACTATAACTGATTTGACTTAACAGATATAAAGAATGAAAAGGACCATAATTCATATAGTAGCATTTAGAAGCCTTGGTTGATTAGGTAAATATAACAGGTACTTGGCATTTTGTTCAGTTGGAACTTGGAAGATGCAGACCTTGCACCATCAAAAGCAACCTACTCTTTTGAGCTGTCATTGACAGGGGAGAGCACTTACTCATGATGCTAGCAATATGTTCTGAAGCTCTGCAAATCAATGAAGTCCACTACATTCCCATTGTAACAAGCCTGTAGATGTATTGACTTCACAAAAACCCATCTAACACAGAGAACTTGAAGCTTTAAATTTTTCAAGTGACTCATGCACGTGTAATGCCTGTCAAGTGAACTTTGTACTATATAAGATGGCACTTGACTGTGAAAATATGCCTCCAGATGTCATTGTTCTTTTCTGAATGATTTAATATGTCAAGCACATGACTATCAAGAAACCTCCCCTTTCTTATTTGAACAGATTGTGAAACTTCTTTGTCAAAAATCTAAAAGCATAGATGCAACAAATAAATGGGGCCTAATAAGAAAACAGGATTACACATTAAACTGATAGTCTCTAAAACATCGTAGTTCTGCTAGCCGATCTGCATTATTACTTCCTGCATGCAAAATATGAGATCGGCCGCTGTCAGAGAATACGTCCAATTGCTTCATATACCAAGGATAGGCAAATCCGTTGGACAACCACTCTGTAACACAAAGTGAAATGCCTTTTAAAGTTGCACCTATAACCGGTTCATTTGAATCCATACCGAACATGAGGCCACAATAATTTTGTAGAAGATTTCCCTCCTAATCTTCATTAATACCCCACTCCAATTCATTAGTGCCCCCATGCAGCTCAACAAAAAGAAACTACCAAATCAAAAACAATAATAGTTGAACATGCCCACGTTTCCATGAGAAAGCAACCAGTTTGCAAATCAATCACTCCCCTCATTGGTTTTATTAGAATAATAATATATAAAGCATACCTAGTTTATTATTCTAGCACAAATAATACAAGATAAACCTTTTTTTCTCAATGCTGATCACGGTGTTAAGTCAACTGCAAGCACATGAATATTTTATTATAGCAGCCAGCTCAATAATGGACCTGCCTAATAGATCGTCTGAGACCTATGATCTTTCACATGAATACCAAGGACTAAAAAAACATGAATGCCAAAGTGAAAAACTGAGAACCCAAGATGTTTAAAAAGGGGGGTATATGATTGCATTATAATATTTTGGGATGGTAATCAAGCTACAAAAATATATATAGGAAAATATTCATGTGCATCCATCCCTCACCATAGGATGAGGGACACATAGTGGGGGCAACATAGTGTGCTAACTTTATGATCGATCCGAACCATCCATACACACGGGACCCCCTGAACTACACTTGATCCATCAAGTTTCACCGATCCGAATGGACTGGACTGTTGGGTCAAAGGTCAAGTTTTTTAGTAGTTATAAAGTCATTAAACTTGTGGGCCCTAGATGAAGGGGTTAGAGCCATGTGATTGACCCCAAACTTTATATCTAAGCCCATCCAAAATGTCTCTTTCCACACCACCCCACCCCGCCCCCCCCCCCCCCCCACCCCAAACTTTATATCTAAGCCCATCCAAAATGTCTCTCCCCCCCCACCGCGCGCCCACCCCCCCCCCCCCCCCCCCCCCGTCACGTGTTCATTGGGGCCCTAAGTGGGCCGCATCAAATTGTCCTTCACCATAATAAGGTGAGTTGTGGATGCATATGAACTTTGAGTGCTTTAGGCTATCTGGAAAAGTCTATTTTCCCTCTCTGATTGAATCAGAATTAAGATCATTTTCCATTTTTTCAAAAACTAACAAAAGGTAAGAGAATCCAATAAGACATCAATGTCTCAAGCAATCAGACAACTAGTAGTTTTTTCTCTTCTTTTTCTACTTTGTTTTTAGAAGTTTGGCCATATAACTTTTACTTTATCACAAGTTTGCATGTACTACTTTTATTATATGATAAGTTTGCCATATAACTTTCACTATATGACAAGTTTGTTATTCAATTGAATCAAACATTATATGCGTAATACCAAATGGTCTACTTGCAAAATTCTCTAATTGAAACAGCTCTATTTAAACTAAGAACTAATTGAATCAGCTCTATTTCAAAAACATATCAGAGTTTCCATGGCCCTTCCTGATATGTAGTTACAAATCCACGGATTTACATGGTTGCAGCTATGCGGCTTAAATCCAACATGTACGAGAATATTCTAGTGAAAATGGAACCCTGGAAAAGAAACCAAAAATTGACACCATAAAACATGGAATCATGAAAATGAATACGAACAGTGAAAAAGTTAACTAAATGATAACATGAATTTCTTCATTGTAGAATGACAAACCACTGCATAGAATAACACATTGGGCCCATCTGTCGGAATGGAATTGAATTCTAGGAATTCATGATAAAACGGATTCTGACAAAGGATCATTCAATAGTTAAGGGGTGATGGATATAAGGTGGAGATGTAGACAGGACCTCACTTCGCTAGGACTTCGTTTAATAGGGTGATGGCTGGGTATTCATTTTCCATCTCCCCTTAATTCATTTTCTAGTAAAGTGGAGATAATTTGATGGCCATTTATGGATCTTCAATTTGTTTCTTCAATTTTAGCCACTTTTAGGAATACATTTCTTAAAATTCCTAGGAATTCAATTCCATGCAAACAAAAAGGCCCATAGTGATAATATGAATCATTGCACAGTGAAGTATATCAAAACACAATATCAATCAAAAATTAAGAAATAACTGCCAAAAGACATTCAACAAAAAGAATAAGGAAGGCTAACACGCTAAAGCATGCTAACCCAAGATCACCTCTGTTTTTATGCCCAATGCCAGCGATGCCAATGCGGCTACTATCAGAATCATTAGGGTTAAGTCCTTAAAAGCATCCACGACGAAGGCCTACATAAATAAACAAATGCTTGATATATATACAGTCTACTGTTGAAGATAACAATGAAATCAAAAATTATTGAAGCTCAACGGTGTTCCAAAATGTACCAAGAAGTTCCTCCCTTTCTTTCTGGGATATGTGTTTGCTCCAAAAATATTTCTCCGATGGACTAATTCTGCATCATCTCCACCAATCCCCATCTCGAGATTTGTTTTTAATAGAGTTGCTAGACCTTTAAGCTGATACAATGATACAATAAATAAAGAAATGGTAAAGAAAAGATGATTGAGATAGACAATGCAGAAATTGAGCTGTGAGATGGGAACTTGCCCCTCCATATTCTTGTAAAGTAGAAAAATTACGGTCCCTGGTCATTGAAGAGAGTTGCTCTCGTCCAACCCCATAGCCACCACCAGGGGTTCTAGGTAGTCCTCCTGAATTACATAGTGATAAAATGTAAAAGACACGCATGAACGTACAAAAGATGAGTAATATATAACTTTGTTGGTATTTCAAGGGAGAAGATATTATAGCATACAGAAGCTCAATATAGCAGTATAGCCAACCATCTTGAACACTACCTTTTTCTCTGAGTGGTTTAGGCACTGCCTCGTGAACTACTACTTTATAAATTCCTAACGACATGCAGTAATTTGACCCATCAGGCTACATTTCACTAGAAAGGGAATTAACCTAAAGACCATTAGTACAATATATATATGAACTACAGCAGTACAAGAAATATCCACTCAAATGAGCCATGAATCTTTCACTTGAACCAAAAACAATGATTTCAAATGAACAAAAAGTTTATACATTACTTTTTGATAACCAAGTTTATACATTACTTCAGTATGAATTTATGGAAGACTCCATTCTATGAAAAGAAGGTGAAAATAAAGGATAAAGAAAATAGACTTCAAGGAATTACTCACTGATCATGAGGGGGAGGGTGGGGTGGGGGAGGATAGAGAGACATCATCAGTGAAAATTTTAGTAGGTATGTATGTTATATGACACGTACATAACTTGTGTGAATACCCACAATCACGTGTAAGGGAAATGTGACTGAGAAAACATCAAGGACAAATGACAAATGAAAAAACTGTTGTATATTAGTACAAAAAACATGGGCGTCACTCAGTCATAGATGCCTAGATAACACATTTATAACAGTCGGAAAGTAAATATAGGAAGCAAGAGAAAGCCCAGAGTCAGCAAACAGTCTTCTTGCAACAATTCCTTCAAATCCAACACCAATTGGATTCCTATGATGTATTCACCAAAGAAGGAGGTTGGATCCGCACCAATCTCAAAAAATCATAAGAGGAACAGTTGCAGGCTGGGAAGCACGGACACCTCTACGGGGCCCTCGTGTCCATGTCCGACACGTGTCGGACACGCCAAAAAGAGTATCCGATTTGTTTTTTTATATTTTATATTCCGGACACGCTTGGGACATGCTGGGGGACACGCTGGGGACATGCTAGGGAACACGCTGGCCTCTTTTAATTGGAAAAAAAAATTAAAATTAGAGTAAAAAAAGAAAGGAAAAGGGGGTTGTTTGGAAAAAGTTATAACTTAAGAGGAAAAGGGGGCTCTTTTAATTCGCCAGTCCAACTCCAACCCTAAACGAAAGAGAAAAAAACCCCTTCATCCGTCCGTCCAGCTCCAACTCTTTTATTTATCAGCTGCTGCTTCGCCTCTGGAATTTAGGAATATGAGTTCCATTCCTGGCTCTAGCTCGCACCCCTCCAATGAAGAAGATATAAATAAGCCACTGTGGAAATATGTAACCAAGTTTAAGAAACTTAATGGAGGGGGAAATATTACAGCGGTACACTGGTACTTAGATTTTTATTTATTTGATTGCTAAATTGATTACAAAGTTAAAATGATATTATCTTTTAGTATATAATTAGATTTATTATTATTATTAAATATTAATGTATCCCCGACGTGTCCGTGTCCTACTTTTTTGAGAAATGCCGTGTCGGCGGGTCCATGTCCGTGTCCGTACACTGCAGGACAAAGGGAGTATATATTCTTATGTGCTTTATTTTACAATATGCCACAAAACAGGAATATGCTTCATAAGGCCCCTTCTTACAGTAACATTTAAAGTTATTATAACATTAAACTAGAATATACATGCAGAAACAAAAAGGGAAAAAATTAAGAGTCATATAGTAAGGATATTTTCTCACATCAATTCTAGCTTTGAACAATAAATTTATTTTATTTTTTTAATGGTAACTTTCATTAAAATCAGAATTTGAGCAATAAATTTATAATATCCACTGGATAGCAAAAGAATTTAAAAGGTACCATCAGGCGTCCTTCCTCCAGCCTCCTTGAAGAGAATAGCTGCCTGATAGAATAAGGATATCAAGTCAAAATGCAAGGTAAATGATACTGGTGACATAAATCTCATACTTATTTTGCCTGAACCTTACCCGTATGACTTGAGCATGAGCACGAATCTTCCTCCTCATTTCCCCTTTCTTTTTTTCCTCTTTCAAGTCCAAGGTATACCGAAACCGACGAGCAGCATTGAGTGCGAGAGTTGCTTGCTGGGGAAAAAAATAAATTTATTCAATTAAAAAGAATGAAAAAAATATTAAAGACAATGTAAATGGTTTGCTTTAATTATGCATTGTTAACCATATCATATATCCTAGGAAGATAAAAAGATGGTATGTATAATTCTCTAAAGCAACATTTTCTCCAAAGACGAGCACATAGAACCACGAGGCCACACAACAATTATAATATGATAAACATAAGGGTTTTGGGTTCAATTTTGACTTTTTTTTTTTTTTTCAATTTTGACTTTTTTTTATTGAGCATTTGTAAAAATGATAAAATTTTATAGGTCAAGAGATTTGAACTCATGACCTCTTACCTTTTTAAATAACTAATCTAACCATTACATAGGTCAATACTTTGGTGCACTTATTTATCAAAAAATATCAAAACTAATTAGATGGAGAGTGGACCCTAGCCGCATGGGTCATGCCCATGCTTAGCATGGGTTATTGTGCTAGTATAGGATTATTGATAACTAAGATTTGGATCTATTAGCATAAATCAAAGCAGGTGGGTGATGGAAGCAGTACTAGGTTGGTACTTGGCAGTAGACAAATTTTCAATTCGTTTTAGACAAGATCCCTATGACCTAGGCATGGGCTTAACTTTGGATCTACTAAATCAGATCAAATAGGATCCAAGTCTATTTGAGGGCCCAACTGGATTCTTATTAATTGACAAACAAGACAAACAAGAACAATGTGCAACCATGTCCCAGATGTTCAGTGTATTAGAACAGTTAAACATGCATAGCATTTATAAATGGTTACCTCAAGGAAAAAATTAACCATTAAATAGATGATGAAATTACTCAATGGAGTAGGATTTTAATATACTCTCCATTTCTTGAGCTGGTAGGTGATGCTTGTGGGCAGACGAATACAGAAGGGATTTATTTCCTTGTCACCAATAACTGATGATTATGTTGCTTAAAAAAAAAAAAAAAAATTTCCTTGAAGCTTAGAAAGTAATTGTTCGTTCAATAGCACTTGACAGGGAATTTAATCATACCTAACATAGGAAGTCGTAAAGTAACCCCAATTGATGGTTGAATATTTTAGGTACTCGTATGCCAAATGGTTTATGCTTTCATTAGGCATTAGATAAATTATTGCGAAGTTTATTCCTTCCACCAAGGATTACATACCTTCCAATCAATGTGCTACGGCCTACTGGCTCTTGTCAAGCTCAGGGTTGGATTTGTCTTTCCACGAGACATGGAAACCACTTATGTGGCATCTACATTTTACCCATTCCACATTGTTCCCGTAAAAATACCCCTAATGAACGTCAACTTGGTTCTACTTAGACTGCATCTCAGCATAAACCTCCCGCATATTGCAAAGTTTCTTGCTTCTGCCAAATATCACAATAGTGAAATATCCGGCACATACATTGTTTCACTTAGGCTGCATTTTGTGCGCATAATTAGGAACATTCTGAAGAATCTGTGTTTTGCCACATATTACAACATCGAAATATTCTTCTGGTCAAGCAAGTGGTCTATGCTGCATAGGGCATGAGTCTGAATATTGCAAACTCACCACCACTACCTTTCAAGCAACTAACATCAAAAGAATATGAACTACTAGTAACTTGACTGCTTTCTCATTCAAACTAGCCACCACGGGTATGGTAAAAAAAAGCACAATCATAGCAAAAACATTACAAAAAGCAGCAAAAGAAGACCACCCAACTCGCAATAAACTACAATTTTCCACACAGAAATCTCACAATTCGAACCTACAGGCATCCGTAGTGTCTCCCACAACACTTCTAATGAGTGGAACTCCTGTGGGACCACCTGCTGAAAATCCGCCGCTCAAAATCAATGTAGTTTCCGCACATGTACTCAAATCTCACCCCAATAGGAGTTGGCCCACTTTGAAATTGAGCATATGTATGATTAGAAAACTGACTAACGCATTCGTTTAAGCTCCGGTGGGATTTGGGATGGGACACTCCTATTTCGATATTTTGATAGATAGACAAGGGTGGGCATTCATTTTGAGCGGCTTGGAATTCACATCACAAAACAAGTTTAGGCATTTGTAAACAGCTGCATTGCCAACGTACCCTCCATTTCCGGAGCTTTTCGATCGAGGCGTTCTTCGACGGGATGCTGAAGGCGTCATCCGATTCCATTCGAAGTAACTCCACTTCTCCTTTCTTCGGAGAGTATGCCGCATCTTCACATCCCTCCTCTATACTTATAAATACATCATCCTTGGGCCCGAGGCGGTGGTAAGGCGAGGAGCCCGACAACGACGACGAAGACGTCGTCGAATCCGCAATATCTTTCGATGACGACGCCGAAGATGAAGAAGAAGAGATCATGGTTCTTCTCTTCCCTGCTGCAAATTAGCAGTAAATCATCAATGAAAGGAAAAATGAAGCCGGATTTGTAAATTCAAACGCGGTTTTAGGGTTTCTCCTTTCGGATAAAACCCCGCCCAGCGTTTTGATTGTTTGGGTTTTTGGGTTTTACCTTAGGTGTTTGCGGCGGAAGTAGTAGCGTCAGATGCTATCGTAAGAGGAGACGAGAGAGTTTCGACTTTCAAGACCATGAGTAAGTGAGTGAGTGAGTGAGTGAGAGAGAGAGTTTTAGCTTTTAGGAAAGCTGTGAGAAAGAAGCAAAGAATCGCTGTTGCCTCTTCGTCAAGCGAAGGAGATGCTCTCCACGAAGGAAAGAGCGAGAGAGCAGGCAGCTTAGTGCAGAGGGAAGTTTCCTTGCTCCTTCTCGTTTGTTGACGTGTGTGTAGCATAACTGATTGAAATTGACTACGGAAGATGGCCTTTCTTTTCTCACAAACGAGTCTCTCTTTCTTTCTTTATTTATTTATTTTTAGAAGATTTCAAATAATTCTTCAAATTTTTTTCTTATTTTGAAGAAGGATAAGTTTCAAAAAGCTTTGAATTAGTAACTAGGGTTTTTTTTTTTTTAAGTTTTCAACTAAGGACATATGAGCATTTAAAGGTATTTTTTGGTGAATTTTTTTTCTTACTTTCTTAAAATACCTAAATTACATTTCGTTTAAATTCATGATATAGTTTCGGCAACCACTATATGTAGTCGATCACCGTGGGGATACGAGTTGTCTTCAATCAATGTAAGGACGTCGATGAAGAAAAGAAGGAGAATAGAGAGGAAATGAATGAAGATTTTAGTTCAACGAAAGGTAGTATGGGTAGTTTTAAAATTTCAAGGTAAAAAATCATTGGAAAAATAGCTTTAAATTGACGGATGGTCTTAATTGAAAGCCTTTTGAGAATTTTAGGGACTAATTTGGAAAATTTTAAAACTTATATCCTTCTTTGAAATAAAGTAAAAACTTAAGACCTTATTTAAAGATTTTCCTTTCTATTATTATCTTTTTGCATGAGAGGGGTGATGAGCTTGGACCCATTTGCTGAATGCAGCTATTACACTACAGCCATCCTACCCCTGTCATGGGGCCCATATAGGGATGATCCCGACCATTCAAATTGAATAGCATCCCCCCTCTCCACTAGTATTTTCTCAAGTTTCACACTCAAAATAGAGTACGTGGGTCACATTATTCAGTTGTCAACATTAATTTTTAATTGCATACATTTTCATCTTGATGCTTAATTGGACGGTGGGCTCTGCTCCTATTTAATTAAAACTTGATGATATATCAATGTAGGGGACGGCATTCATTTCATTTTGAACAGTGCCGTTTGTCCATATGTGCACATCTAGGATGGAGTTTTAGGCATTTGTTACAACATTCGGTGTAATAGTTGTTATCTGAGTGTCTTCCTCACTCTTTCAGAGAGAGAATACATTTGGAGCTACACAATGGGCTGACCTATTGAGACTCCGAGCCATTCAAAATGATCAACTTTTCTATTTATTTGGATGATCTCAAATTTTACTCTAATAAGAGTTGGTTTAGTTGTAAGATTGAGAGTATTATTGAAAACATAATTGATACAAACTCTTATATATTATTAAATATAATTAATACAATCTTATATATTACTAATTTATCCATAGTTATATAGATTTATTATTCATATGATGCTCTCAATCCTACAATGAATCAACTTGTATTGAGATAAAATTTGAGGATATCTGATCAACAAAAAAGGAGATTATTTTGAGTGACCGAGCTTCAAACTTCTGCGTACTAGAAGTGTGAGTGAGATTTGAAGTCTGAACTCAATATGATAATGTGATGGGATGATAATGTGATGGGACCAAAGTTTGGTCCAATCCAAGTCGTTCTTTCACTAGTATTAAACTGTGAAAACTAACACTGGACCCAAATATTTTATTTTTCGTTTTTTAAAAAATTTCAGAGGAAGCCACATGTGGGAAAAAAACACATGAGATTTTCAAAAAAATTGAAAAGCAATTGCTGGCTTACCCCTTTGTCCGTCCCTCGCATCCATGACTCAATTAATTGATTAATCCATGATGTTAGAATTATTCTAATCAAACTGGTAATATACTTGCATTTGTGTTATGATGAGATTCATTGCAATCAAAATTGGACCCACCTTAAATTGATCATCCATAAACACATAAGCATCATTTGCCTTTTGTTTTGCTGCATCTTAATTACATGATGTTTTACTCATTGACAATCTACTTGAAGCAAAATCTGCAGCTATATTTCAATGCACAATTTGGGTGGAGTTTTGAAAGGTTAAGGGCCCATTTATTTGTATGGAACTGATGAGAACTGAATATATAAAAATTTGTAGTCAAATGAGCTTCATATGATAGTTAAGAAAGAGTTCGGGGAGGAAAATATACTAAGTAGCAATTTATATGCAACTCTCACTTTCCTAAGATTCGAGTTACTAAGGTGGAGACAAGCACGGCTTAGAGATAGTTTGACAGCTATTTTTGAAGATTCTCATACATTTATTCATTCTAACCAATTTTAAAAATAAATACTTAATAATTCTTATACATTCAATTACATGACAAAAAAATTTGGGGCTTATGATTGTTACCTAAACATATAAAGGAATTGGAAAAAAAAAACTCGAAATAGATAATTTTACAGCTTTCAGTTTGGAAAGAGAAATTTCTGCTTTGCATTTCTTGTAAATTTGATTTTCTTGTCCTACATCTTGTATGGGCAATGATTTCATTAATTCTGGGCATGTTTGAAAGTGGAGTAACGACAATGATTATCAATTAATCACCTGCAAAAACACGTGAAAAACGTGTATCACAACCGTTGAGCAGAACATGTGGGCCCCATAATGCTACCTGATAAATGAATTAAAGTTTATCAGCCACTTACGTAAACACACCATCATCCAACGTCGTTTTACACAAACCCCTGCCCCCCAAAGACTTGGAGAAATATTGGCTTAAAACGGTGTAGAACTCAGCATTTGAACTCACCTATTAAAAATTTAAGCTGCTTAAAATAAAGCCGGTACTAGATTACTAAGCTAAGATGTATCACAAAAATTTATATGAACAGGAATTGACATCACTGTAAGATTAACAATTCGATAAAAGAATAAGAGAACATGTTAATGAATATTGTATAAGATTGTTAATGAATATCATATAAGATTGTGTTGATCCCGCTTTTTATGTAATGCTACATCTTACAGTTACCTAGCTCCTGATGAGGAAAATTTTGAGGATACATCCAACGTGAGCTTGGGGGTAGAGTACTACTACTTTAAACTGGGCTTTCTCTATATCAAAGCCTAGGACTAGACCCAGAATTTTTCTTTATAATTGTTTTGCTAAATTGTGTACTTTTGGCGATAACTTGTTTTGCCACCCACTGTTAGACATTCATCGAAGGGATTCAAATCTTCGGCATCTAATGATGTATAGGTTCTCCAGCGCATTTTTCGCTAGCGCATGGACATTAGCAAAATACGCCCGTGCTATTTTATAATATCTGAATTTTTAAAAAAAATCTTAAAAAATCTATAGAAAGTTTATAATGTTTTTTTTTTATATGAATTACATTGAGATGGTTAAAGTTATAATGTAAAAACATTTTTTGTTAATTTCAAAATAAGGGACACTTTAGTTTGTTTAAAATCGATTGCAAATTTGACCTAGCATGGGGGCACTCAAATTTTTATTTATTTATTTTTAAATCATGACAATCATTCGATGCCCACCATAGTTTCATGTATCTTTTATTTTTTTCTTAACTTTATTGAAAGTGTCCGTCTTTGATATGGTTTCAATATTCTCGCATAACCATAAACTAAATTGCTAAAACTTTTTAAAGTTACGTTAGCTGAAAAATGAGACTCATTAAAGATAAAGGAGAAAAGGGCATTCCATTCATTTAAATTGTTTGGAATTTGGATACCTTTCTTCATGCCAAACCATTTAAATATCAATAAAAAAAAAATCATATGCCATATGCACTTGCCCAATGATTCGAAGAGTGAATGATATAGTTTTCCAGGAACAATATAATTTCGCCCGATTCAAGGTACCTAGTGAGCAAATTTCCTAGAGTGGTGGAATCATGTCCTCTCCTTCATCATCAAGTAAAGCATATAATGATGACTCGTGAATTCTTCTTGGTCTTTCTGTGGGTCTCATTCATTGGTTTGTTGGCCTTTTTTTTCATTTACATGGTTGCCTCTCTTTCCGACCACGAGTCGGAAAAAAAAAATAATGTGAGAAATATTACTGGTGATCTAAACTTTGAAGTTGATGGAGTTGATAATGCAATTTCATTGCAATAACATGCGTATCGATCCAAACAATCCTTTAGCTTGTCCAAATTCGCTGGATCTGCCTTCTGCAAATTCGAAGGCCGGGATCCAACATTGAACCTATGTATTGTCTAAATGTCCAGCATCAACCGAAAAATAAGGATCAGATTATCGAAATAAGAAGTGGAGTGCATTAAAATAAATGAATTAAAAGCGCTTCAAACTAATCTTTCAAAATATACAAATGGAGCCATTAAATGGTAAATGACTAACCTATCTATTTGAGGCACTGGAAACTAATTTTTGTTATTAATATGTGGCTGTAATCTTCTTGAATCAGGATCCACAGGTTGGCACAAATAACGATTTGGACTTGGATTTATCAGATCCTATATAATCGGAATAAAGATCCGAAATTCTCCCTGATCCAGAAAAAAAAAAAAAGTACCTAACGTTCTTTATTTGGAATCTCCTTTTTTAAAATAAATGGGACCATATTTCTCTTAGCAACTTTTTATTTAACTCTCTCTTTTTATATCTCTCTTCATCTTGATCTTTATTTCCAATTCACTGTGCAAGTAAATTACCCAAATTAAATTTGAAAGTAGAGGCGATATTAAAAAGCAAAAAATTGAAGGTAGAGGCTACACAAGGGCATGTTTGTGTAACTCTTTCTCAAGGAAAGGCGGATGGTTTTCTCCGAAAAACTCATTTTTCAGACATTTGGTGCGGAATAATACCACGGAAACGCTTTCCTGCCTCGTCAGCATTTTCCTTGATAATAGTAAAAATGGATTTCCTATAGGGGGTATGGGAAATGGATTTTCTCTGAAAACTTCTCCCTATTTTCCTCGCTCTTGTCCATTTCAACCCAAGGCCCTACTATTCTTTCATTTTTTATTTTTTAAAATAAATTATTATTTGATGGTGAATAAATAATATAAATATTATGTTATTTTTCTTCAAAAACTTATTTCACCAAATAAGAAAATTTAATTTTCTATAAAAAATCCACAGCTGTATCGAACAACATTAGCATCAATTCAATGAAGAAAGAAAATTTACACCAAATATAAAATTTTAAATTCTATAAAAACCTTTTTTCAATATTTTTATTTTTCTTTAAATTGCTAGCATGATAATTTTTTTCCCGACTAAAAACAATTTGTACAGAATCGTGCCCTATATATTTAGTCAATAAAAATACTTACACTCGCTGCACGGTGGTTGTGTGTCCACATTTCTACATCACCTATATCTTGTGTCATATTAGTGACTAATAATGAGACTCACGAGACCCCACGTGACTCACTTTCAGTGGGAGTTCCTTTTTCCACCTGCCTCTGGTACACACCGTACGATCAAAATCTGCTCATCCCCTCGAGAGTCCGGATCCTGTCAGAGGCATCCCCACGGTCACTGACAGTGGACCTGTCATGGACTACCACGTCATTATGAAGAATTTTATTATTCACGTAAGGCAGCCGCATAATGATGTGATGAGCTATAATTGGTCCATTTACATTTACCATGGGTGAAGACTACGCCTGTCAATTGAGGCCATTAAAAATGGATACCTAAGCCAGTTCCGTCCCAAATCTTAAAATACATGGCTTTTAAAAATTTTGAGCTCGACGGGATGGGCTTGGACAGTGATTTTAAAGCCTAGTCAAAATAAAATAGGGAATGAACAAAACAGGCTCAACCCACCTGCAAACTCATTAGGTAAAAATCTTCAAAATTCAAAAAAAGATGCGGTGGGAACTTTGTACCTCGCACACGGTGCATTGCGCTAAGAATGCACTGGCATGCTCTTCAATCTAAAGCGTTTGATGGTCTACTCTATTCATTATCAGATAGAATAAATTTAGAATAGTTACTATTTACTCTATCATCATACAAAAGCTCTTGATGGGCAGCTAAAACCTAATGGGAAGAAGATGAAACACTAAACATGTTAAGAGAAACATGGTTGATACTGAATAAATATATTCAAACTGAATCAATCCGGGAAAAAGAATTTTTTCCCAGACTGATTTTTTTCATAGTTTTTCCAAACTGAAATTTTGAAGGAAAAAAACTCAAATTCTCCTTGAACATCAAGGAAAACACCTGTATCTATCGATAGGGTAAATGCCAGCTATTTTACATGTAGGGATTTGAAAACGTAACATGAAAAACAGATGTAACAAGAAACAAACCTTACTACATTTCACGTTCATAGAAAGATATATCAACTATGCATGAGACTTCCCTTCCAATGAAACATAAATATTCCATTTTTGTTTTAGTTTCTCCAAACAATTGTTAGCTTATGTATAATATATCGTATCCAAAATGGGGCAAGCAGAAAACATGAAATGGAGAATTTATTACCATTCAAAGTACAAAGAATTTATTATTTTTCATTGGCTATGAAAAATAAAGTTCACTGATTTTAATGCCTGCAAAAAAAATAAATCACCTGAAGATATTAAAAGATAATATTCAGCTAAGCCCTAGCCCTCACGGGACGGAATTTGACGTAGGCCTATTTAATTTGGGATCGAGATTGGATAACGGCCGGTAGGCCCGCTCAATATTCGGAATGGGATTGGACAACCTAAGCCCGGCCCGGCTCTGCCCATTAAAAGGCCTAGTCAAAACCCTCAAAAGATCCCGATTCTTTCCTCCCTAAAGCCATTCTCAAAATTTCTTCAACCCGAGTTGCATCTACATCACATGATTAATAATGTAATTAATGCATAGTGATAGACCTAAATTATATTGAGGCCTATTTTTTACCAGAATCTTAGGATTTCAAATTCTTCAAAAGCTATCCCCTTAGGTTGAATTTCAAAACCTTTCTCTTGATGGAGCATTTAAAATTCCAACAAAGTGCATAGAAAGTGAAATCATAGGAATTCCAAAATGTTATTTGATAATTTTTAAGTGGTTGAAATTTGAAATTCTAATAAATGAAACGTGACAGTTCAGACATGTCCATAGACCCCATCAAAGTAAATTCTTGTTAATTCCGGTAAAATTTGAGAATACGAAGAGGGGATGAAATTTATTTTGAGATGTTCCATTTATCACCATTGGGGCCAACATGCTGACGTAAAGAATGTGAGAGATTCTCGAGATCTCAGCTCGTCGGAAGCGACACATGTACGTGTATCGGTGTTTTCCACGCACATCCAATGTCTCGATCTGGTCCGTAAACCCAGACATAGACGAGGCTCGATCAGAAGACTTGTAGTCTTCACAAGCAAACGAAGAAAAGCGAAGACGCGTTAGAGTAGGGATGTAGGTAGACTTTATGCAAACCTCGCACAAAACCAAAGAAACACCCAATCAAAGAGAAGTGGATGAGAGTGAAAATCCACAAGAAATATTTAGAGGACCCGACTCCAATTTTCCTCCACAAATGATGTTAAATAAATGTGTTGAAATATTTTGTATGTTTTTTATTTTATTTTTTATCTTCATGTTCAATGAAAACACAACTGATTGTTTTTCTAGGGTTTTCTTATCTAATTAAGGCGCATTTGGTTAGAGGAATTTTTCAAAATTCCAATAATGCTCAAGTATTCTATTGTCTAGATCAAGGAAGTTTAAATTTTAAAAATATCAGCCAAAAGTAACCTTCGAGTGTTGGTTTTAATCACTCTAGTATTAGAATTCCAAATGCTCCAAACTCATGATGTTACATTATTGTTAGATATTTTCAACATTTGCAATTCTCATAAAGATTTTTTTATAACTAAGGAGCCCTTAGATTATAACTGGATCTTTTAATCTTTCTTTTCCAAAAGAAAAAAAAATGTAAAACATTACAACTCATCTGTAACTCTTCTTTTAAATATCTCGAGACAAGAAAATATTACAATCATAATATAAATAACAGCCAGCACTGTACTATTGCATCAATATATGGAAAAAGAAATTACATCTTAAGTTCATTGATATTAAGGCTCCAAAATCTCAATTAGAATAATATTCGACCGCCTCTTAATCTATATGATACTCTTCTCATGGCACCCATGTGATACCATTTCTAATGTTAGCCAACAAAACTGGGGTACACTTGTTAAAAATGGGCAAGTGTTTATAATAGCCGTTTCCCTTTTTCGCATGTAATAGCAAAATGGGTTTCACATATGTAAATATCACACACGTGAAATATATTACCATGTTTGTCAAAATCACTATTTTCACATGAGTAAATGGGCATGATGTATTTGGATTTTTTAATATTTTTGACAAATTTCTCAAAATCCATGAAAACTAAAATCCTAATATTTACCATTAATATAAGAAGAACATCGAACGGTTCAAAGCATAAATTGGGAGCCTATAGACTCATAGAAAAGTAGATCTATAGGTTTGGACTTTTTCATAAATTTCTAAAAAGTCTCTTAAGAGATCTCGAAGTTTATTAGTACAACCATCTAATCTTGGTGTGTGTAGAATCTTATTTATGCACCATGTTGACACCTAATTTATGTTGCATAACTAGTAACTAGTGGAATGTGAATCATTTGGATGTTTAAATGATTATAAACGAATGACCCGAACACTTATCCGTGGAAAATGCCAAAGCATCTATTTTTTTTTGGAATGATAGATTGTATATATTTTAAAGAAGAAGACTCACCGCCTCATGAAGTGGAGAGGTTTTTTCTTCGATACCTGTCTTCGTTGGCTGCCTTCTATAATTCATATGGATAGGAGGGTTTGCATGTGCCCCTAGGATTAGTTCTTGGCTACCAAGAATCAAGTTTCCCTACTAGGTGGGAGATACCTTGAGTTATATATATATATATACATATATAAGATGTTTGTGTAAAAGTTAGTCTCACGGTACTGTGAAGGTAAGGGACAGAGATATTTTCCAAAAAGAAGAAACATACAACAAAAAACGAAATGAAAAGCTATCAAGTCGGGCCAACTGAAAATAGAAAAACATGGCAAGTATTTTTCTTGTTGAAGTACCATGACATAATGTGGCTCAATACCTTTCCCCATGGAAGGAAAATTATTTTGTTCTAATTTATGCACTACACGTGTAAATGAGATTTGTAAATGAAATATAAATAAGCTATTTTCATGATGAAATTTTACACCCTTGGAGGCGTGAGCTTTGTATATTTTTCCGACAAATCACAAAACGTATAGATTTTACATATATAAAACTCACATGTGCAAACTTTATGCATGTAAATCCCATCTACATATCCCATGCAAGGAGTGACTTCCTATAACCTAGGTGTGGGAGCTATAATGGGCTGGTTCATTTGAATACAGCGAAGACTCCCCAGTCCCCACTATTAGGTCTGGTCATGAGCCCAGCCAACTTGGGCTTAGTCGCATTGGGCTGTAGTTTGGACTTTCTCCAAGGCCCATGGATCACAAGTTTCATGGACTATTCTTAAATGCCCGGAAGTGGGCATCTACAATCATTGAAAACTCACTCAACATTTTTCAAAATGATCAACACTATCATTCTGCAGAAACTTTCAAAATTAACCATTTTTTTGGGCTCAATGCATCTCATACCTTAGAAATAGTGGGCCCAAAAAACTTACCAAGCGTTGTTTAAATAAATAGGAAAAAAAAAAAAGCCGTAGAGATCATTCTGAGTCCAAGATCTAACACAATTTTCAATTGGGCCGTTGTATGTAAATAAATATTAGTATAGGTCCATACGGATTTTATGATGAACTCTTCCTTCTCTCATAGAACCAATCATCTTCGAGAAATTTACAAGGATACCCCTCTTTTTGACAATTACAAAGACACTACTTTATTAGGAACTTACAGATAAATGCATCCCTCTTGTGGCAATTACTAAGGCATTCTTCTATTAGCTACCCTTCATTTTAAAAAACATGAAGAAAACCCTTAATGGAAATTTGCAAAAGCATGACTCTTTTTTGCAATTACTAAAGGCAATTGTCACATCCTGGGTCCGAGAATTCCCGATTATGGTGGTTTTGGAGGAGTGACATGCGCACTCCCGTGAATCCGCACATGTTCCGGACCAAGCCCGAATCCACGAAAAAAAAAATTATATGACACGCGTGTGAGGATTAATCACTGACACTTGTCAATGTACATTTAAATTGCAGAAGGATTCACATCATTAATATCAAAGCTCGAGCAACCTATTAAAGTTCAAATAATAAACTTACAATTCATCATTAACAAAACTAATAATTTAAAGCTCTTAAATGCATATGTATGGTACTCAAAATACTCTAATGAATAACCAATAGATGACATGTCTTAGTGGAAACATATTCGTAATATAATGTAAACAAAGCTAATCTTATGCATCATCTTAAGCTAAGTATAAGATGAAATGGCTAGTCTCAAGTCCATTGTTGTTTACTATTTAGGATTGTTCGATCATGGTATGATACCGTCCTTTACTACTTAAAAATAAGGCACAAATGCTTACATCCTGCTACGGTTGCTTGTGAAAAGTAAGAAAGGCGAAGATGCCCAACAGGGTTGGGCAAGACAGTCAAACATGTCTTTTCTTAAACTCCTCGACCACGAAAACAGTCTATCCTTGTCCAATAATTGTCATGTAACATGTGCCCATCTAAAAATAAATAAAAACTCCTCTTCCACATTGAGTTATTTTTTAATCAAAATAAATGTAACTCTCACCAACTATTTTCTTAAAAGTATAAATATTTTAATAGAACAAGGAGTTAAATGTATTTCGTCATGTTAGTGGCACCAACTTTTCCTTCATCCTCCTATGCATTCCCCCTGATGCATACGGTTAAGAGAGATGCACTACTAGAAAGGTTTGGTTTTTAATATAAGGAGAACATGAGATATCAAGTCAAAAAAATGATCATCAAAGTTTAATAGCCATGTACGCGTTATGAATTACATACAAAAAAAATAAATAAAAAAAATCCAAAAGTGAATAATGTCTAAAATTGCATCGATTTAGAATCCTTGTCAATTCAAGAGATCTATGTGTGTGAATTGGATTGATGCAAAAATTTCCACCTTTAGGAATCCATAGGAGGAACAATGTGTTTTTACTTTAAAATCATTTTGTCAACAAAAGGTCGAGGTTTTTTTCTGAAAATATTGATTTTGGGCGGACTAAGGTTGAAATCCTTAAATCCTTATTTTTGTTTCAATCGTGATTTCTAGTTTAAGGATTGAAGATTCTGATCAAGTCGGGAAAAGGTCTATAAACTTGGAATTTTGGAAATGATTTTGAAATTTAAACAATGAAACCATGGAAGCAATTTAGGTAATGGGCAATGAGGAATCCTCCCAAACATGCTTAGAGTGTAGATGATTAAATTTGTGCCAAGAGAAACCTTGCTTCAAAGAATAAATGTAGGCAATTCAAGGTAAATAATGGCCCATATAAAATTGGGACATACTAAAAACAATGATTTAATTGATCGCTCATGTTTGTGTTGTGTAATTGAATCCCTAATATTTTTATAGGTAGTTAAAAATGAGCAAGGAAATGTGAATATCCACGGATGACCAACAAATAATATCTCCATTAATAAAAAAAAACTTAGGAGAGAAGATGGGAACGAATACTCAGCACACTAATAATTTAAATTCTGAGAAAATCAAGGAACTATTTATATCACTATATGGCCTTCACCCCTCATCTTGTGTCCTTCACCCCTTCTATTTTCAATAATTTTCCAGCAAAGCACAATTGACCATGAAATCTATTTAATTTTTATATATTTTATGCAAATAAACATGCCCAAAAAGAAGGGGGAAAATAATTTAAAAGAGCTGAGATCAAACTGACCATATAAATTCCACGTTGAAATCTATTCAATTCATCCCCTCCTCTATCAAATTGTTACAAGGGGTCATAAATTGTTTTGATTCTCCATTAAGACTCATCGTCCCTTTTCTATCACTCATTGTGGTCCTTTTCTATCAATCACTGTTCCATTATTTGGTAAGACACATTTTCTATGTATATAATAAAATAATAAAATATTTTTCTCTTTAAATTTGGAGATCACAATTTTCCGTTCACAAATAAATCCTAGTGGCATGTATGTGTAATTATTTCCTAAAAAAAAAAACAAAAATAAAGATGGCAGAAAAGTTAGACATGTTTCCAAAAACAAGTTTTTCATTATAGTGTTTTTAGTGTACGCTTTTCCATGATAAAAAGTATTATGATCAGTGCACTTCTCTTTGATTTCAAGAGAAGATATTTCCATAGGCTCATCAATTTTTTTTAAAAAAATTTACCCTTAACAAACACAAGTTCTTAATAGGAAATTACCGTAAAAATCACATCAGATGTCCGATGTACCAAAAATACCCTCATAGTTCCTCTATAATAATAAAAGCCCTCTTGCCAATTTTCAGTATTTCAGTTGAGTAACAATATTGTCGCAAGAGAAGATATTTCCATGGGCTCATCAAATTTTAACAAAAAGATTTACCCTTAACAAACACGAGTTCTTAATAGGAAATTACCGTAAAAATCACCTAAGGTTTCTGATGCACCAAAAGAGACCCTCATAGGTCCTCTATAATAATAAAAGCCCTCTTTCCAATTTTCAATATTTCAGTTGAGTAATGATATCGTCGCAAGAGAAGATATTTCCATGGGCTCATCAAATTTTTACAAAAAAATTTACCTTTCACAAACACAAGTTCTTAATAGGAAATTACTGTAAAAATCACCTTAAATGTCCGATGCACCAAAAAAGGCCCTCATAATTCCTCTGTAATAATAAAAGCTCTCTTGCCAATTTTCAGTATTTCATTTGAGTAACGGTATCGTCGCTCGTAATTCTTCTCCCTCATCTTTCTTCCTCTTATCTCTCATCTTTCTTCCTCTTATCTCTCATATTTCTCCATCTCCCCTATTCCATTCCTCGCCAAACATGTTTTGTTTTGTTTTGGTACCCCAGCTCTACTATTCAATGTTGTGAATTTTTGGGCTTCCTTCGATTGATTCGGAAAACCCCAAAACCCTAAAGGGAGGAAGATGAAAAAGAATGAGATGAATCTACTGGGGAAATCTGGTATTGTCATTTTTTAGAGAAACCCATTTCATGAAAATTGATGTTTCTGCATTAGGTGCCTCAAGTATTTTCAGATGGAGCTCGTTTTGGTGGCAATGAAGGGCTTGTCTGTTTTTTTTAGATGGGAAGAAAAAGAGTTTCAGAGGGTGAATGAGAAGTGATTTTTGATGAAAATGGAAGCCTATGATGTGGATTTCTAATAATTGAAGAAAGATAATGTCTTTAGGGTAAAAAGAGAGCTGATTTTAATGAAAGCTTAGGCCTAGTGTGGGTATTTTAAAATGAAAGGAAGATGGAAGATCGTTGGGGGGGGGGGGGGGGGAGAGAGAGAGTGGAGATGGCAGGTTGGGCAATAAATAGAATGGGGGAGATGGAGAAAGAGGTGAAAGAAGAGGCAAAAAGATGAGAAAGAAGAAATAAGAGCGACGGTATCATCACTCAACTGATGAGCAATGATATTATCACCCAACAGAAACATCGAAAATTAGCAGGAGACCCTTTACCATTACAGGAAATTAAAAGGGCATTTTTGGTGCAATGTACATCTAACGAAAACTTTTATATAATTTCCTCAATTCTTAATAACATGACCGTAATTCCGCAATGATCTCACATTCCCAGTATGTAATACCCTGTGGAAATTCACTAGGAACCTTCAATCCCATCACTACTCAATGTAAGTAGCACCTTTTTTTTTTTTGCTCAAGTCGCACTTAGGCATTCTAAGTGTATGTTTGGGAGGTCTAATTTTTCCCTCTATTTCTCTAAAATGGATAGAGGTTTGAAAAAATAGAGTGTTTGGCACTACCTTTCAGTCTCTACACATTTTAGAGAAGTAAAGGCAATTACTCTACTTTCCACAGCCCCCTTGATGATGTAGTTGAGAAATAGAGGGAAAAAAGAAGAGGCGGAGTTGCAGTGTTCATGCATAATATCTCACAGTCCCCTTTTTTCAGATTTTTTTTTTCAAAATCTGAGAGTCTCAATCAAGATCCAAACCGTTGAAAATGTTCATAAGGTCAAACACGACAATGTATCCAAATTTCTGCCGTTGAATCATCACCAATCTCGAGATATGTGCCACAAACCGTGATTCATTATATATAGTTTGTTTTGATCTGTGGGCCCCAAACACAATATCAAAACCGTTGGATATGTTTGGGAGGCTGATAACGGCTATGTGGTCAATTTTGATCACATCATACCTTGTGAATCTCGAGATATGTGCAAAACAAAAATAGCCATTAATGTATTATGCTTAATATTGCATTTGTCCATGAGCAGTAAACTATTTTAATTTTTTATTATTATTTAAAGGCGTGTAAAATAAGATCTAAACCGTTAGTAATGTTCACAATATCAAATATGATCATGAGACCAAATTTCACCCTATGGATCATCACCAATCTCTATAGATATTTAAAAAAGTGAGCAATTAGGTATAATTTTGTAGATTATGTGGGCCCCAAACACAAGATCCAAACTGTGAAATCTCTTTGGAAGGTTGAGCACGTCCACATGGTCAATTTTCATGGGCTAATACCTAGTAAATCTCAAGAAATATGTGAAAAAGCTTTCAACCAATGATATAAAAATGTCTATTTAGAATAGACCCTTGCATTACCATTACCAAACACTTTCTTTTATTTTAGCTTCTTTTTTCTATGGCTTTTTTTGTATGTGTCTATATTGAATGGTCTTTAAGAAATAAACTAAGGTTCAGTTTGGCATCTCTTATTTTTTCCTCTTATTGGCTTAAAACTGATTGGAAATGCTTTTAGCATGTTTGGTTGGACTTTTACTGTGTCCCTTTCAAATGACAAAATGATATTTTGTCCTCGTTTCATAAAGTCAAAAAAGGTGGCTGAATCCAATTAGAGAAATCTGGCGAAAGCAGGTAGACAATCGGCACTACAGTGTTATGGACAATCCGGTTTTTCATTTTTTTTAATTTATGGGACCCACAATCATGATCCAAGCCGTTAGAAATATTCAGAAGGTCAAACACGGCCATGTGTCAAAATTTCAACCGTCGATCTATCTCAAATCTTGAGATATTGCAAAAAAACGTGAACCCTTTTATCTAATATTCTGGACATTGTGCACCCCATAATCATGATATGATTTGTTGATTCTCTTTGGATGGCCAAAAAATACCACAGGTCCAAAAATGAGCATCTAAATCCAAGTGGATTTTGAGATATTTATAAAAACAATTTTGACTGTTGATGTACCATGATTTTTTACTGGGCACTAAAATTGTACACAGGCAGTGTGGGGTTTTTTTTTTTTTTTGTTAATTCAGCCACCAAAAGTCATGATCCAAACCATTGGATATATTCAAAAGATCATGCACGACTATGGGTCCAAATTTTAGCCGTTGGATTATCATAGATTTTAAGATATTTACAAAAAAAACACAAACATTTATATCTACCTTTTTAAAACCATGGCCTCCAAATGCAGGATCCAAACCATTAATTCTCTTTGTAAGGCTAAACACATCTACGGCTTCAAATTTAAATTTGAATCCTCATGGATCTTGAGATATTTAAGAAAAATTTTCAACCATTGTTTTTAAAATGTCTATTTCAATCATTTTTTCCATGTAACCAAACAAACTATTTCTACACCATCTATTTCAACCAGGGCCGTTTGAAGCGAATCTGTTTTATATAAATAAGAGACACCGAACATGGCCTTAAAATCCAAACCGTGAAATCTCTTTGGAAGGCTGAGCACGTCCATGTGGTCAATTTTCATGGGCTAATACCTAGTAAATCTCAAGAAATATGTGAAAAAACTCTCAACCAATGATATTAAAATATCTATTTAGAATAGACCCTTGCATTACCATTACAAAACACCTCCTTGTATTTTTGCTTCTTTTTTCTATGGCTTTTTTTATATGTGTCTATATTGAATGGTCTTTAAGAAATAGACTAATAGTCCCAAACATGAGTAAGTCGTAAACTTCTGCCCCATCTGTTCCTCATTGGAGTACAGAAGTAAAATGATTGGTGGGGCCGACAGTGAATAAAATCTAGAGGGGGTTCCAATTTTCAGCAAAATCATTAATGACTTGAAAGTTGAAGCCAACTCAAGGATGACCATAAACCAAATGAACTGGTCCCCATCAAAACATTTTCTACAACGCGAGAGGAAATGATGATCGGAGGCTTAAAAACTGACAATCCTTAATCAGTTGCTACTGCAGACCTTTATCCAGGTGCCTGAAAAAAAAAAACATGCAGTCCAAGAGACCATTTTTTTTTTTTTTTTTTAAATTATTCTCATTGTCAGATGAAAACTAGCAGACAGCAGTTTAGAAACCAAATCCTCCATGCCTTCAAAAAAATCCACCAAGAAAATCCTAGATATTGACTGCAGGTCTCTGCCTTCAATCTCATGCCATAGAAAGAAAAGAGAATCCAAACACCAACCCATGAAAGCAAAGAATACAAAGAGAGACTGTTTTCATTTTCATACTACATAAATCAGGACAAATGATCGCAAGCCCAAGAAGAAGAGTCTAAACCAAATACTTCAAACCCTCCTTTGAAATCCTTTCCACCCAAACCAACCTAGAAAACAAATCACTCCCAAATTTACAAAAAAAGAAAAAAAAAACTAAATTTCAAAATTGAAATTTATTACACCTGGGACTCCACCTATTCTTTCCTTGCATCTCTCTCTACTCTCTAATGGGTATGTAGTATGTACAGAAATGCCCATACATCATGTCTTATATCATACAAATGGGTGCGGTGTTTGGGTTTAGTTGTGGTGTCAGGGATAGACGACCAAGGGTCTAGAGCACATGGTACAAAAGAACTTCCTTTTGGTCTTGAAGAAAACAGGGAGAAAGCAAAACCTCCATTGGCTTTCAACGTCCATGGCCTGCACAAGCCCACCACAGTAGGGGCACGATCCTGGCGCAGGTTGCCTGCTCAACACCTTCTTTTCCTCGTCGCACACGAATACCAGACACATCTCTGTTTGCTGCTGCCGCCGCCGCCCCCTTCTTCTTTCTCTGCCTTGTTGTTTGTCTGCGTGGGGGAGGGGAATCTTGAATATGTAGCGTTGTTTGGACGCGTAGGAGTCCGTTATGTAATTTATAGGAAAGTTGGGATGGAAAATGGAAAGTCCTACAAGTTTCTCGAAGGATTAATATGAATGTGTCAAATGTCGAAAGCGCGTATTAATCCAGCCTCCTCAAAACCGTTGAATCCTGGTGGGTCCCACTAGTGAAAGACTTTGGCCCATTCATGGTGCACTGGTTTTTTTTTTTTTTTTTTTTCACAGAAAAGTTTCCACAGAACTGATTTTACGCGGAGAATTCTTGTGTTGAAGGAGAAACTTCTATGTGGGCATCTATCTTGAAAATCTGAGTAGCTCAAAATGACTGTCCTCTCTCTACATGCAATGACTTCAAGTTTTACCTTGGGCCACTTTGGCAACTCTACTAACAGAGTCAAGTGAATAAAAGTTGATTTTGAAGAAATAATAAAATATAGGTGGATTACAATAATATTTTATTTTTAGTTATTTGTTATGAAATCTTTTTGACTTTTTGTATAGAAAAGTGAAATTTTGTTATATTTTAGTGGATAAAGGTGGTTGCGTTTTTATTTTGTTTTTGAAAAAAATTGATGGAATTTTGACTTAAAATGCCTTTGATGTGACATATTGTCTGAAAAATGAAAACTTTATTTGACTTTTACTATATTAATAAAGTGTCAAACTAGCCCTAAAGGGGAAAATTATATATAAGATCATATTTCTACAAAAAGGACAAAGAAAATCTATGAAAAAAGGAAATGCTATGGTGCGGCGATTTCTTTTCATGATGAAAAGTGGAAAAATAAACTGTTTTTACTAGTGATTCTACATAAATCATTTTGAGAGGAGGTCGGATTTGCTTTTCCACGTATTAAACTTTAATTTCGGACCACCTCTATAGGTATTTGTTTTTCAATGAATTGTGAAAAACTTAGCCCATTTTTACACTTTAAAAAAAAATAGAAAAAAAGAGGTTACACCAAACATAAACCTTATTGTAGTGCAGAATTTAGTTTTTACAATTCTCACTTTTTTTTTGTTGGAAAACTGCCATACAAACTTAACCTTAGTCAAATACTCAACATATTGCATTATAAATCTTTCGATTCTTAAGAATTAAACTACTCCGAATGAACAGGGCCAAGGTTGAGTCAAGTCAAAGGTGAACCTAAGTGTTGCGACACACAGGGGCGGACCTATGTGTTCCGACGCTGGTGTGACTGCACCCACGATATTCGAAAAATTTCTTAAATAATACCCTAAATTTTTTTTTCTTATTTAACTTTTCAACTTGACCTTTGACCTTGCCCACACCATTCAAATGAAAATCCCGAGTCCACCATTGATGACATGGGTGCACTCGCACCAGCTAGATTCGAGAAACTTCTTAAATAATAGCTTAAAAAATTTATTTTCTTATTTGATTTCTTAATTTGATTATTGCCCGCAGCACCCACTTAAAAATCCTAAGTCCACTGGTGGGCTCAAGAGCCAGCTCCCAAAGAGCCATTGGTGAGCATTCTCTACCGCGTGCTTGCTCCGACTTATATAGCCTGATTAAGCTTGTGCTTTCACCGCATATACGCAATTAGATTTGGTGTAAATCTCTATGTTAATGATCCATCATTATCATTATGACATCATTCCCATAAAGCACAACAGCCCAATTGGATGGCCCTTCCCCTTCTGTCCTGCTGCACTCATATGCATATGCCCTTTTCCTTTTTCATTTCACATCTCAACACATTCCACTCTCTTCTCTTGTTGTGTGTTAAACTGTACACCTTGCCATGTTGCCACTGAGTGCCCTTCTTGGCCGTCCATTTCAAGCACAGAGAGGAGGGGAGGACTATATGCTATCATTCTCAACTGAGGCCCCTTTGGCATCTTTTCCTACAAATCTTTTAATTCTCATAGAATAGAAATTTTGAGAATATATTTTGATCAAACAATTATGTGTCTATCTTCTGTTCGTCTCTTCCTCTTCTCTTTTCCCCCTCTGCTGATACAAGGAAAGTGATTGCTGGTTACAGTTTTGAGAACAAATTGCCATACAAGGTTTGTAGGGTCCATTATCATGGTCTAAAGGTTAAATTTAATTCCTTCACCATCTAACAATTATGTGGTGCCCTCCCTTCTTTTTCTTCTTCTTTTTGGTGAAAAAAAAAAGAAGAATTATATGTCTTATTTTCACTCCAATAAGAGTTGGGTTAGTAGTCATGGGTTTTATACATGGCAAATTGTGTATTTTATATGCGATCAATAGGACAGTAGTCCAGTTGTTAAAGTACATATAGGGTCATCTAGCTCGAGAAGTGAATTTCTAATGGGGGACCATTGAGGAGCCTTATGGGATTCTTATAAGGCCTAGCCTAATGGATTCGGACTTGCAGGTGATATTAGAGATCAAGGTAAGGATATGCTGAAGCACTATCACTAGCACATGTGCTACATCCCCATTCTATATATGACTAGTTCCCATCATATAAATGACCTAACATAAAAGTAAGGCAGGTCCTTTGATCAGATCTATTGCCGTTGCACATGCTTGTTGGATGTTGATGGTTAAAAGACCTTTTCTAACCCTCTGATCTATCACATGCACGTGGGCTATCTCCATTATTTTCCCAGGTCCTCTACTGATAAATTAATAGGTGGTTTTGGCTTATAGCAGATCCAAGGTGCTCCTGAGGGATCAATTTAGATCTTGGCTATATATCAATTACTCTGACGCATGTGCATTTACACCATCAACCTATCTGAATATAGTTTATGTTCATGTTGGCAGCTGTTTTTGCATACACACCCCTACATTTTGTCCTATTTGTTAACAGAAAATACTATCTCTTGGATAATTATTATAAGTCAAAAGCCAATTCCACTAAATTGGAAAATGCTTTCAAAATAAAACCAAGTTAGAGGTCTTGGTCAATTTTTCTATAAGCATTCTCAATCATTGAAACACTTATATATTATAAACATGCATAGGGGAGTTTATCCTTTTTTAATGTATGACCCCAGAACTCCCATAAATCAAAAGCTAACTATAATGAGTCATAAATTACTTTCAAAATAAAATCAAGTCATACTTAATGATTGGTTTTTGAGGATTTTATCAGAAAATACACAGTATTTGGCCGTTCCACGAAATAGTGAAAACTATTTTCTAATGCACAAACGTGGTCCGTTAGGCATGGTTTCACTTTTTTTTTTTAATTATTATTATTATTTTTTTAACTTTGGGACCAACGATGCTACCGTTGCTCAATTTAAGATGAAGTGATGCTCGTGTCGCTCTTCGTAAATCCTGTAAAGACAGCAACAACAACAAAATAAAGATTATCAAAATTGAACATTGACCTCAGCACAAAATTTCTAGTCAATGGAGATGATGCGGAAGCTGAATGGAGGGTCTCATCTACAATCCTCTTTAGGGTTGCAGATGTGAAGTTCTTGGCTGACCATGAGAGTGATGAGGTTTATGCGAAGATACGATTGGTCCCAGTGAGGAATGGAGAATCTGAATTCTCTGTAGAAGAAGGCAGTGGGGTTGTTCTCGGTGCCCCCCCACCCCGCTGATATGAATAAAAATCCGCCTGTTCAGAACATCTTCGCCAAGGATGTTCATGGTGAAATTTGGAAATTCAGGCATATATATAGAGGGACCCCACGCAGGCATCTTTTGACGACCAGAAGAAGCTTATTGCTGTTTTCCATGACATGAATAGTGAACAAGAGGTGGGGAAGTTATAGATTCAAAAACCATGATTTATTTACCAAGTTCTCAGCCAATGAATATGGATTTGAGGTCGATGAAATAACTGACTCGGCAGGCCAAGCCAAAGTGTTGTGTAAATCGTACCGGATCTCCTCTGTGCTCCTCTTCTTCTATTTCATCTTCCTCAGTTACTGTCATTCGTTCTTTGTAAATCCTTTTGAGTGAAAATGGATCAGGAAAAGTCGGATTCAGAATATATAGTGAAGAGTGACGCTAACGTCGACTGTACTTATTTTAGGCGACGCTCTTATTTTAGGTGACGCTAGCGTCCTTTGTAAAAAAAATGAAAAAAAAAAAAAAAGCAAAAGAAAAAGTGGCGGGATGAACAATTTCATGAGCGGAAAATACTTTTCATTATTTCGTGTAATGGCCAAATATGATTCATTTTCCAGTAAAATCCTCTTGGTTTTTCTATTGGTATTCTTTTCATTTTTTGTTTTTTATTTTTGATAATAGAGGGTGTCCCAACCCTTTGAGTTGGACTAATTCCTACGACCCAAGGGATGCCCCTTTGCCAGAAATTTTGAAAAACATTTTATGAAGAATTTTAAAAAATATTTTTTCTTACGTGATCCCACCCTACAAGATTTTTTCTTAAGAACTTATATGGTGCAGTGGGTAGAATATAGAATATATTGAAAATCTATAACAGATGAGAGGTCAATGGTTCGAATCTTTTGTACTTAGTTTAGATTGGACTCCCATGACAGTAAGTTGAGAGGTCAAATTTGCAATTAATAGATAAGCGTTATTTGTGCCTAGTTGGAGGCCAATGATTTGGTAGTTCAAGCCACAAATTTATTTTCACCATTTATATATGGAAAACTATAAATATGTGCATCAAGAGAAAGGCATAGTTATGTCTTGTCTTGCCATGGGCTACCATTTTGAAATTCTAGCGCCCTTGAGTCACAATTCATGTCTAAAATCACTCTATGCCTTGATTTTGGAGCCCCAAAGCTAAATTGTTTCACTTTTTTAAAATGTTTCAACCAATGGTGAATAATTGATCATTATCAATCGAATTGAGATGGCTTACAATTATGAGTGTAGCCGGATGAGCCTCTTTATATGGAATAGAACTGTGTTTTACTTCTTTCAAAAACAATTTATGTATTATTTTGAATTGTGCCTTTATAACATGTGACTATTCTAGGCATTTCAAAATAAGATCAGTTTCTTTCAAATCAATCAAAACTAGCACAATGCCCCCGTGCTTACCACAGGCATTAGAAATAGAAGTCAAATAAAAAATATCATTTAATTTTAGGACATAAATAAAAATCTTAATTCTAATTTAATGTGTTTATATTTATAAAATCTAAAATAGAAGTATACCTTACACATAAAAAAATTATAGGCTTTTTTAAAAATCACACAATTGAAAATTTAAATAAGTAATAAATATAGAAGTTTAGAATTTTAAGTAGAAACTTGAAACATCAAATACTGAGAAGGAAAGAATTAAAATATGAGTTGGTTTCCAATTAAGAATAAGAAATTTAAAATATGAGATTTTCCAATTAAAGGCAGGTTTCATAGTGAGTTGGTTGGGTTTAGGGTAGGTATAGAGCTTTTTAGACTTTGACCCAAGCCGGGTTCACGATAAGCTCAGATTTCCCATTGATAAAATTATTGCTGCATACCTTTATCTAAAACTCATACCATGACAACAAAGAAAGGGAAAAACAAAGTGATAAGGGAGACCAAGCTTGGATGGGGACTAAGCAATAAGAGATAGAGAGATGTTCCTAGGCTGGGGGAGGGGGGCAGGGGGCGGGGAATTTGAGTGCCATTAAAAAGGGAACAGTGAGTAATAAATGACATTTTATTGAATTGAATAAGATTAAATAATATTAAATGAAAATTCAAAATTTTGGAGGATGGTCAAAATCAATTAGAGCTGATTTCAATTTGAAATCAGTCTCTTTCATATATAATAATGGGTAAAAAAAAATTGTTTGCTCGGTAGCCTACCTGCATCCTTGGACGTTTTAGGAGTAAAAATTAATTACTCAAAGTTTGGGGCTTTTTTATAAAGAGTTCAGATCCCTTGCTGAAGCCATTACATAACAACCGTGTAACACATAATTGATCTCAATTGTAGGGCCTGTATGGAGAAAATTCAAATCGTTCAAGATGAATCCATCCCCTTGAGGGACATATCCACATACTTCACTTTAATATGAGTGGGCCGTTCGGTAAAACTGAACACATGATTGAAAACGTGATAGGGTGATATGGTGTTCATAAGTTTTCATCATATATTCAATTGGACTCTTATTTCAAATCAATTTTAGAAATTGGATCTCAAATCAATTTCAAGAGATAAGCTCTATCAATTAATTCAGAGTCCACTTTTATTAAGCTTCTTTACGTAAATTTCAACTTTTAATATATATTTATTATGGATAGGTGATTAAAGAGTCCAGATGAAAAAACCCACCCTGCTCAATAACTCTATCCAACCAAGTTAAAATAAGTCTTCTTTAGGTGGATTTAAAATTTTAATATATCTATTATGGTTAGAAAATCCTTAATGTTTGTGATTTTTAAAAGTGGGCCTCATATTTTAATTCCTAAAGACGAGGCCACATGCAATTTTACAATTGATTGTTTGATTTCGATTTTAATATTGACTTTATTTTATCTTCTTTCTAAAAAATAGAGATATATCTTATCTATTTTGATTTTTCCTATAAAGAGATTCATTTAAATATAATTCACAATATATATCTTATCTTTTGGGTTGCCTTGCAATTGAATAAGATAGTTTCATATAGTAACTAAACATGGACTCACGAGTTGGCCTACATGCCCATCCTAATCTTTTATTTTTAAATTTGCTTTTATAAATTAAAGAATTTATGGGCTTTTAGGGTTTTCAACTTGAAATAAAGTTGAATGACTAAAATAAATACATAAACATTGATGTTAATTTACATAAGACTTGAAGTTTCATACTTATTTATATAAAAAATAATATTTACTTTGTATACATGTTGGACTGGGCCATGCTTCGAACCATAATAAATGGTACATTTGTTTGTTTTATATTTATTTTCTCATTAATTAATATCTCATAAAATAGCCACAAATTGGACGTGTTCTTATTTCTGAGCCCAGGCTTAGCGCGGGCATGCTTTGCTAATATATCTTTGGAGGAAATGAAATTCATCTTGACCGGTCCAAATCATCTCTATGTAGGCTCCATGATGGAGATCTCAAGATGTATTACACGTCGCAAATAGTCCAAAAGGGAGGTCATATATTATAGTTTGGAATTTGGATCATCTGCGTCCTTGACTAGAGAAGTTTTACGGGGATTGCAAAACCAAGTGGGACCCATATATTCAAAATCGAAAGTATAAAAAAATAGAAAATTTGTGTTATCACACTTTATATATTTATTTTTTATACAAGATTCTCCATATTTACTAGAGTAAAATTTGAGAATACGGGCTTAAAGAGCCGTTCAATTTTCCCCAGCGGCAGGTTCCCGAGTTTCACTCCTTTCCAACTCAGGATTTCTCCATCTCCCGACTCGTCTTAGGATCCAATTCCAAACTCACAGAGCCTTGCAATCTCCCACACATCAAATACATCTCATTGGTTCGTACCAAATACCGACTCATCATCTTGCCTTCGTAATCATTACATACAAAAAGGATTACAAAAAATTCTCAATCCCAAACAAACAAAAGCAACCCATCTAAAAAATTCTCAATCCCAAACAAACAAAAGCAACCCATCTAAATTTCCTCTTTTTATACGAACTCTCTCTCTCTCTCTCTCTCTCTCTCTCTCTCTCTCCACTCACCGCTATATTCATGCGCAGCTGTAAGAAACCACAATCCAAATTCCATTCCATCTCTTGCAGAAAACCGAAATCGATAGGAACAATCTCCGTTAGATCCGATCTCCGCCGTTCGATTCGATCCGCCATGTTCGATCTCCAGCTCTGAATTGCCCACAACATGAGGCTCTCCTTCTGGCGATCCAGAGATCGCTTCTCCTTGCAAGAGCTTCGGTACGATTCCTTTTTTTTTTCCTCATTAGGGTTTGTGTTTTGGTATTGATTTTATGTGATTTGGGGTTCCAGAATTTGCCGGGTGGGTTCGATATCACATTGAATTTTGTCAGATTGCGTTTGGATTGCCTTTTTTCTCAAGAAAGATTTGATCTTGCTGGGGATTAATGTAGTTTGGGTTGAGAAAAGAGTAGGAGCCAAGGGAGATTTCTTGAAAACAGCATCGTATGGAAGAAAATCCGAAAATTGCCCCATTTTCCCCATTCAGTTAGAGGAGTGAGGAATTTGATTATTCGTCGATTTTTGTGCGGAAGCGAAGAATCCGAATCGTCCAGCTGTGGGCGTTGTTGTGGATGGGTGTCATTCAATAGTTAAACAGAGTCTATAATAGCTGTTTCAGATGGATAATTGGTGATAACCACAAAGCTGAAGAAGAAATAGAGGACCAAGCTCATCGAAAGGGAATTGGAACCTTGTAACTCAATGGAGAGAGTTCTCATCTCCTGTTATTTTGGTTAGCTAATGGATTATATGCTACTAATTTATTATACATTCCCACTTAGGTAACATGGCAAGATACCCAAGTCTCCCTTGCAATGAAGCAACTAACTACCAATGGAAATATTCCAAAAGCAACTAGCATTCTTAAGATAATCCCAAATGATCTCCTACCCAAGGATATCCCAGAAACGTTGTGGACACGTGGTTCGTTGTGGCTGTTCCTGCTTGTCCCTTTTGGTGGGTGCCATAAGTAGACTGTGATTTTTGGATAGTTTGATTGCAATTTGGACCTGCAGTGGGCCTCATCTGCTTGGATTGATGTGTTTGTTTGCCCTGTGTTAAGAACCCACCACCCTGCACTTCAAAGTGCTTATCAAGAGTCTCTTAAAATATTGAGGAGGTGAGATGCACCATAAAGAGATGAGAGTTACATTTTCTGTTTTGCAATGGATGAGGAGTTGATGCACTGGTTCCCCGGCCTTCTTTAACATAGAACACCTATTTGGAATGAAACGGCGTCCACTTTCTTTCTGCATTGTGCATTGTCTGGATAGACCATTGTTCTTTTTTGTACTGTTATCCTTTTTATCAATAATACTTTGATAATGTCTCTGAAACAGAGAGTCAACTGGAATCTTCTGTGTAACTGTTCTACTATTAGGAGTAATTCCTTCTTATATATACTGTCTGGCTGGAGTAGAAGCTTGGATTTTTCCATGGTTTTCCATCCAGGCCTTTCACAATGGTTGGTGATTCCTTTTCTTATCCTGGATGGCCAATTGGAATCTTCCATTTCCTTGTTTTTCTCCTCATTCCAGAATGATTTGGGCTTGCTTCCATCTTCAAATGTGTTCTTCAACTTACTGAGGTCATTTATTGGCTGTTTGAGAATTGGCGCTTCCAACACTGGTCGTATTCCATGGCATGTTGGCCCTTTAATTGGGAATCTTTTCTTGTCAAATAGCATCCACAAAATGGGCCTTTGTCTTATTGGATCATTGAATAGCAGTAATTTTTCTGTAATCATATTATTATTATTATTATTATTTTTTTTTTTTGGAGTTTGTTGTAGAGAGAGGCAGACAACTTCTAAAAAGTTCACTACAAGTCCTTCATTATAACTGGGTCTAGAATTCCCATGGAAAGCATTTATTGGACTGTGCACCAATGCTGATCCTGGTGTACATTTGAAGCAGTTTCAGACTAGGAATGTAAGAAGAACTTGATATGTAGGGATGAATATGATAATTGTGGTTAAAAAAAAAAGAATATGATAATTGTCTTGGTTTAGTTGTGATTTTGTATTTATGGGATGATGGTTTATTGAGACGTGTGAGTGGCATTGGAATTATGAACTGTGGATGATAGTATAGGTGGATGATATAAAAATTGATTTATTCAAGTTCTATCAATCTATAGTTTGGGTACTGATTTTGGAATCTGAGTTCTGCAAATTTATTTTTTAATTGATTTATTCAATTTCTATCAATCTATAGTTTGGGTACTGATTTTGGAATCCAAGTTCTGCAAATTTATTTTTTATGGGATCAATTTTTTTTATTCCCGTCAATGCATTGATTATAATGTACTTGAAATTTTATATGGATCATTTCATTAATTCAGTGTCATCCACATGGTATGTTTATCTGAGACGCAATCTATTGTCATTAATGAAATCATTGTTTTATTAGTATTGATGGATTCATTATGGATAAGGCTCTGATGGTGGTGGTGGTGATAATGATGATTAATGGATTAAGCGTGCATCAATTTAACTCTTCCATTGCAGATATCTGACGGGTCAACTTCAAAAGGTTCATATTGTGGATGACACTAACAAGGTATATGATATTAGATCTTGATTTGGTTCAAGTGAGTTGCTGTTAAATGTGATACCTTTTATATTCTCATGTTCTTTACGTTCCATTTTGAAGGATTATGTAATTGAGGCTCTGAGATCTATGGCTGAGTTAGTAACATATGGTGACCAGCATGATCCAACTTTTTTTGAGTGAGATTCTCAATATTTGATATTCAAGAAAATATCAATATTTGATTTTTGTTGACATTTTTCATCTGGTTGAACTATCTTGATGGAATCTTTGATCTCCCATAGGTTCTTCATGGAGAAGCAGATCATGGGGGAGTTTGTACGCATACTAAAAGTTAGTAGAATTGTGAGTGTTGCACTTCAGTTGGTACAGACAATGAGTATTATGATCCAGAACTTAAAGAATGAACATGCTATCTGTAAGTTAATGAGTAGTGGATAACAACTACTTTAATCAGACTGCACTTCTACAGTTTATTCTGTGAATATCAATGGTCTATTGTAACCCATGTTTGCAGATTATATTTTCAGTAATGAACATATTAACCACCTCATAACATATTCCTTCGACTTCCGCAATGAGGAGCTACTGTCATACTACATATCATTTCTAAGGTTTGCAAACTTTTCTGTTGCTTCATTTCTCATATTTCTAACCTTGCAATATCTTTTCTTTGTTGTTCCGTACACTCTGATTCTCTATTGTGAGTATGATTGTCTTGATAGTTACCCTCTGTCATCTCAACGCTTATGCATTTTCTATTTTTGGTGGTTTCTAATTCTGAAGAGCGATAAGTGGGAAGCTGAACAAGAATACAATTTCTTTGCTCGTGAAGACTAAAGATGTAAGTGTAATCCACTCTTTTATTATTCATATAAATGGCTCACAACATAAAGTGACATTTCAGTAGTTAACATGTTAAAACTTTTTATGTTTTGACTTTGGGCAGCATTCTGTAACATCTTTGATCTTTGTTCAGTAAAAGTGAGTCCACCAACTGAAGATTCATGGACTTTTTGTATAGCTTGATCTCTATTCTTATACAATCCACTATGCATACCCAGGAAGTACTTTATATTACTTCAGTTGTGGTATTAGCTCTTTTAGACATTTTGCTAGTATTATTAATTTTTATGAATCTTTGCGAATATTCTTGACTTCAATGTAAATATCTTCTGTATCAAAGTACATGCAATATAAAATGCTAATATGTCATTCCAGACAGTTCTTAATTTAAGAACTTTAGGGCCTGTTTGGCATTGTTCTTTTAAAATGATCCTGCATTCCCATGGGAGGAAAAGGATGGAATGCATATGTTTGACAGTTCCAACTTTTTTCTTTTTCACGGATTTATGCTCATTGCAGGAAAAAACTCGAAACGATTTATAATCGCTTTTTCCTACACAATTTACAATTGTTTTTAGGGGAAAAAGGCTCGTTCCAACCAAGGTGTCCTCTTTAAAACGTCTCCTCCTCCACCCCCACTACCTCCTCTCCTCTCCCCCCTCCCCTCTGCTCTTTTCTCTCTCTCCTTCACTCTCCCACTCTCTTTCATTCCCTTTCTCTATATCTCTCTCTCTCTTGATCCCTCTCTCTCACTCTTGTTATCTACTTAGCTTTCTCTCTCCCGCCCCCTCTTTAGTCACCTTTCATCATGCTTTGGCAAACGAAGCCTCTTTTCATGTTTTTAAGATTCTCCAGTTTCATGAATTGAAGATTTATGTTCTATGAATCTGCAGAGGATTTTTTTTACCCTCTTTCCTTTCAGTTTCTTGTGGCCAATCAAGATTCATTGGACAATGTCATGTTCACCTTCTTACCAGCACAATAGTTATTTTCCATCTCCCATCAGCCAAGAACCATAAGGATCCGAAACCAATCTCCTTTTTCATACATATTTTCATAGCACGTTATCTTTTCCAACATAAATTCTGTCGTTCTCTTCTTCATTGGATCCTGTGTCTATTCAATCCTCTTATTCTCAGGCAGTAAAGAATCTTGTTGGCATAAAGCCATGGCAATTGAGTCCTGATTCTAGCTATGTGATTTGCAGTAGATGGGTTTCCACTGTTAAAGTAATGTCAGATGGTTGTATCTATAGAATAAAGCTTGGCTTGTTGCCCAAGGATTCAAATGTGAATATGGTATTGATGATGAGAAAACATTTACACCTATCGCCAGGATGACAATGATTCGAATGCTTCTTGTTATTGCTATTATTCACAATTGGCTGCACATTAGATGGACGTCAAGTACGCCTTCTTACATGGCCATTTACCTGAGACTATCTACATCATGCCACCACATGAGTGTAACTAGGGCTGTCAAAATGCAACTCGACCCATTAACACGACACGAACCCACCCGATATTAACGGGTTCGGGTGGGCTGTTAATGGGTTCGGGTTGTTAACGGGTCCAACCCGTTAACACGTTAAGTTAACGGTTGTGTACGAATTAAACCAGTAACCCGTTAACAACCCACTTAACCTGTTAATTTTTTTTAGTTCCTTAGTGTAGCTATAATTAATTTATATTCTAAAAGAATAAATTAAAATTTATTGTTTTATAGTGGGGTTTTAGGTGGGATCCACTCAAGATCCTCACTAACAGTTTCGCGTGGCTTATATATTTTTCTCCTTATATATTTTTGTATGGATTTTCTTTTAATTTTCGAAATGACTAAATTACTTAACAGATTAATGGGTTGGGTCGTGTAACCCGTTAAATTAACGGGTCGTGTTCAGTTTGAATTTTTTGACCCATCAAGTTAACGAGTCGTGTACGGGTTGAGGTGATTTTAACCCATGTTTGTTAACCCATAACCCGAATTTGTTAACACGACACGATTGACAGCCCTAAGTGTAACTGTCCTCCCAATGTCTTGTGTTGGCTTAAGAAAGTTTGTTATAGCCTCAAATAGGCACCGTGCTCGGTTTGATAAAGTGCACGTGCGCACTGCTATTCTAAATGTTCAATTCCACCAAGTCACAACCACTCCATGATATTTTGTACTACTCACTGGGGATCTATTATCTTGATGCTTTGTGAGTGGCATTATTATCACTAAGGATGCATCTCTCGGTATTAGTGATCTTTAAGGGTGCATTTGTGTGGCAAGAGGATTCCACTTTTTGTGGATTTCCATTTCCGGAGGAATCTTTTATCCCCTACCCCTCACAAAGGAAAATGAAATCCTCTCTATCAAGAAAGAGTGGTTCATTTGTTTCCTTTCCCGTAAGGAACATTTGTCACACCAAATGACAGAAAAAGGGGCTGCACGAAAAATTAGAACAATTTTCCTCTCTATTGCAGATTCCTCTTGTTGCAGAAACACACCCTAAAGGTACCTCCTGAAGTTATTTTCTATGATAGATCTTTGACCACTAACTTATTTCCTTGTACTGGGGATTACTGAGATTCATGAGGGTATTTATGTAGTAGGAAAAGTATGCCAAGGATTTGATCTCCATGGCTCATCTTTCAGATTCACGGATTGCAGACGCCTTGGAACTGAACGTGAAATATGATGGCCCTAATTCAACTTTGTATTGTCACTTGGTGGGAAGCCTTATTTACTCGACCATGACTAGACTTGATGTTGCTCATGTTGTAAAATTTGTAAGCTACTTTGTTTCTGACCCTCATAAGTGTCTCCTATGATGCCCAGATACGGCATGAATACGGCAAGGACACGTCATAGACACGGTAGGGACACGGATTTTACACATAAAAAGTGAAGTATCGGATACGATACGACATGATACGTTGTCCATTTTGAAGTATCCGTGCATCATAGAGTGTCTCACAACAGAGTTTATTGTATCATTCGATTTCTCAGCAACACTATTGGTCTTGGGTTGTTCTATTCATCTTTTTCTCCTCCTCTTCATGCTCATGCAGTTGATGATTGGGCAAGTGGTGTTGATACAAGAAGATCTACCACATGTTAGTGCATGTTTCTTTGTACTTCTTTGATCTCTTGGAAATGCAAGAAAGAGACTATGGTGTCCAAATCTATGTTTGAGGCTGAATCGTTCTATGTCCTAGACTATTAGTGACATAGCTGATATGCATGGCATAATATTATTAACTACCATTTTTTTTGAATTTGCTAGTTGTTTATTTTGTCGTAAATGTTCTAATTATAGCCTTTTTCTTATTATGTAGGAATTAGAAGGAGCTGAGCATATTTGAGCTTAATTTGGAGAGGTTTAAAGCTAAAGGGCCATTAGAGAAAAGTTATACACAAAGAACAAGTGGGCTTGTTGGAGGAGAGCTATTTCAAGTAAGAGGTCTTGAGTTCAAGACTTGGCACAATTGGTTTTTGTTTTTATTTTTGAAGACCAAATTTGGTGGGGCCCACCATATCTAATGGTTGCTAAAAAATAGCAATCAACTTTACAAGAAAGGGAAGGAATCTCATGGAAAGCAATAAGAATGTTATTGTTTACCAAGTGATCGAATTTTGAAGGAAAGAAGATTTTTGGTATTGTAGTCATCCTATGGAGGCTTTACTATTTTGATCATAACTTTTGACTCAAGGCTCCAATTAAAGCAAGGTTAGATGCGTTGAAAAGGGGGCTCAAAGGAGAGAAATAGCATGTCTCACGAGGATCTCCCAATTCTGACTTTTTGGAGCTCAAAACGGGCTGTCAAATGAAGGGATATGAGGGATGACAAATTTGAGTAATTTCTCTTTCTTTTTTTTGTATTTTTTTTTCTTTTTAAAGGGATGCTCTCTCTTGCCCTATGATAATTAAGTTATTTTCTTTAATCTTTGTTAGAAAGTGAAGGTGGAGACTGGAGATTGAGTGGTGTATTAGACAACTTTGAATGCTTTCAATAATGGAGATTTGCTTTTTTATTCTTGTTTGTTCTACAGTGCTTAGCTAATCCGTGGATGAGGGTGGAGGAGGAATCCATTATTGAAGAAAAATAATAAGGAACAATTCACCGGTTTTGGCTTCCTTCTCCACCCTAATCCACAGATTAGCCAAGCGTTGTAGAACAAACAAGAATAAAGAAGCAAATCTCCCTTATTGAAAGCCTTCAAAGTTGTATATTACACCACTCAATCTCCAGTCTCCACCTTCACTTTCTAACAAAGATTAAAGAAAATAACTTAATTATCATAGGGCAAGAGAGAGCATCCCTTTAAAAAGAAAAAAAAATACAAAAAAAAGAAAGAGAAATTACTCAAATTTGTCATCCCTCATATCCCTTCATTTGACAGCCCGTTTTGAGCTCCAAAAAGTCAGAATTGGGAGATCCTCGTGAGACATGATATTTCTCTCATTTGAGTCCTCTTTCCAATGCATCTGGAAATCTTCTTTCCTTCAAAATTTGATCACTTGGTAAACAATAGCATTCTTATTGTTGTCCATGAGATTCCTACCCTTTCTTGTAAAGTTGATTGCTAGTTTTTAGCAATCATTAGATATGGTGGGCCCTACCAAATTTGGTCTACAAAAATAAAAACAAAAACTTATTGTGCCAAATCTTGAACTCAAGACCTCTTACTTGAAATTCTAGCTCTCCTCCAACAAGCCTACTTGCTCAGCTCCTAATTCCTACATAATAAGAAAAAGGGTATAATTAGAACATTTAAGACAAAATAAACAACTAGCAAATTCAAATAAAAGATTAGTTATTAATATTATGCCATGCATATCAGTTATTTGGTTGTGACGACTCCTCTCTGAGTTTGATGTCACTCTTCAACAAGCCATTCCCCTTTTTGTTGATGACAGTTGTGCTATACCCAAATCTTGTCTTCCATGAATGTACTAAACACATTGAGGTAGATTGTCATTTCATTAATCAATATTTTACTCCAAGTACTTTACAATTTTCACATATTCGTTCTTAGCTTCATTTGGCTGATGCTTTCACAAAAGCCATGTCGAAAGCGCGCCATGATTTCTTGATCAGTAAATTGATGCTTCATCCCTCTCCCATCAATTTGAGGGGGAATGTATAGACATAGGAAAATAATATTTTGCGGATTAAAGAGCAAATTTTCATTTCCACTTACCATACTGAGATAGATATTCAATTAGCTTAGTCAGAGATTATATTAGCATAATCATATCTCATTGTAATCACATTTATTGGTTGCTATCTCGTTAAATTAGCATGATCTCATTGTAAATAAGCAAGCATGTATTCTCCTATATAAACAGAACTTCATCAATTGGGATTGTGAACCTAGAATGACATTGCTGCAATTCATTTCTTCTTTATTCACATCTCCTCTTTTAATATACACATGCACACTTGTGTGTATGTATAATATGTATATCATATTTTAGGTCATGATATTTTTTCTTGTTCTACCCCCGGTCTATTATTAATTTTTGCTTTTGTGTGTTAATTCAAGTTTCATAATGATGTCAACAATCCAACAATGCAACTAGCATGTTGGTTAGGCACCTACCACTAGGTGGGCCTATCATGGGATCAAGATTGTGAGGATATGTACTAGTTTAGGTTTTGCTGAACCATTTATGCAATTATAAAAAAATACCAAAAAAAGTAAATCTTTGGTAGAAAGCAAACAAAATTTACTAAATAATGGGTAGTTCCTTCTGCTTTCCGTTTCTGATACTGGGCCTATTTTTTTTTTTAATTATTATATATATGCTTACACCTCTCATAGATTATCTATTTGCCTGCTTTTAGGATGAAGTAGTTTCTTTTCCCTTGTACACCGAAGCTATAAGATTTGCTTTCCATGAGGAGAACATGGTTCGCATTGCTGTGCGTGCATTGACACTTAATGTATATCATGGTAAGGCTGCCCTTCTGCTCCTTGTGTGAGCATTTAATTTATTCTCAAACATCTCTTAAGTCGTCTGTCTTGCTTCTGTTTTCAGTTGGAGACACTGCTGTTAACAGATTTGTCACAAGCACTCCCCTATCCATTTTTTTTTCGGATTTAGTTACACATTTCAAGAAGCAGTGTTTTGACTTGCATGGTTGGGTCACTGAAGCTTCAAAGTAAGAACCGGATTGTTAGATTTGGGAACAATGGGCAATATTTCCTGCGCGTTTATGATTAGATTTATTATGTTTAATTGTTGTATTTTCTATCTCGTAATAGCCAGTTTTGATGCAGGATACCAAACTTGTCTGACGCAACTTCGTGTGTTCTTTCTGCTGTTGATGGGATTGAAGACACTCTCTACTATTTCAGTGATGTCATTTCCTCTGGAGTTCCAAATCTTGGAATATTAATTGCAGATAATATTTTGCAGATTTTGGTATTTCCTTTGCTTCTGCCTTCTGTAAAGAGAGAGTTTAGTGATGTAAGCAACTAAGCATTGTTGCCTTCTTTGGTTGCCCTGCATTGAAATTTTCCTGTCTGGTTTCTGCTGATGTATTAAAAACAAACTGGTTCTAACTGCATGTTTGTATACTGTTCTAGGGGGGAGCACAAATAGGTGTTGCCACTTCCCTGTATTTGATTTGTTGCATCTTGCGGATCGTTAAGACCAAGGATTTGGCGAGTAGTATTAGTGCTGCTTTTTTTTGTCCACCAGAGGCCTTCACACCAAAGTCAGAATCCAAACCCAATGGTTATGTGTCTGATCATGATCTCCCTCATGAAAACCAACAGCAGGACCCCAATTCTCTTGGTATGCAGGCGGGCATGGAAAGTCTAAGAGTTACAGTTCCAGATTTGTCTAGCTCTCAGATTCATCCAGCAGAAGGTGTTCTCTGGCAACAGAACTACAGCAGTTCGCATTTGGCTTTGAGGTAACACCGCACCAACTTGCTGATACCTTTACTGGACACGACTGACATGCGATCACGGTCAATATCTAATTTTGACATTAATGTGGTCAATCGTCCTGCACAAATACAACAGTTAGTGTGAAAGGTACCCTATTGACTGCTACACGGTTAAAGGAGCTTTAGTTAACATGCTCATGTAGCATACAATATTGTATAATATTTTTATTTCATTGTATAATGTATATTTTAATTAGTATATGTTATGTTTACATAATCTAATGAAGGCTTTGTCTTTTTGTAGGGAGGTACTGTTGTCATATGTTGTTAGTGGGGATGACATAAAAGCTTTGGGTTCTTTGACTGTTTTATCTACTTTGTTGCAAACCAAAGGTCAAGATTTTGGGATCATTAGGTTCATTCTGCTTTATAAATTTGACTCTTCATTTATTGAAATGTTCTCTTTTCTACTGTAGAACTGGATGAATCAATGCTTGATGCCCTTGGAATTCTTCCGCAAAGAAAACAACATAAGAAGCTCTTGTTGGTAGGTAGCTATGGCTGTTTTGCATTGCTCTTTGCATCTTTTTAAATATTATTTCTTTTTTTGATTCTTAGAGGATTGTTTAATATCACTTCCATTTGAAAATTTTCTGATGTCGAAGAATGCAGTTTTTTTGATGTTTTTTTTTTTATTTTTTTATTATGTAAGACTCACCGTTTAGCTTCCTTAATGCATAAAACCCTACAAATACCTTTTGTATCTGAAAATTTTTCTATGGGAGAGCTTTTGGTGTTTCCGGTTATTAACATGGTATCAGAGTCAAATGTCAAAAGTTTGAAACCCCTGGGAGGCATGTTACCTCCATCTGTCTGTTCCGTTCTGGTTTTGTTTGTCTATTGTGTTTCGAATATACATTGTTATGACGTTCACTGATAGCTTGAGCTTTTGATGTTTCCGGTTATTAACAATAATGAACATTGAGTTGTTTGCTCTAGATTTTGTAAGTGTAATGCATCAACCAAGAAGATCTCTTTGGTAGTATCAATGGTTTTATTTTCTCTTAATGAGGTCGACTCAGTTTTATGACGTCATTTTGCCTTGCTTATTATCATATAATTATTATATTCCTTTGGGCACTAATGGAATTAGGATTTTGTTGTAATTGATGGCTCAAGAAGGTCAATGAAGGTTTGGGGTACATGCACGGTGTTCCTAGACATAGGGCTCAATCTAAGGATGGTTACAGTTGGGATAAACCTAAATTGTCCCAAGTCACCTCCCTGCTTTGTACCCGGCCCGGCCCGACCTGATCATGATATGTTATACCAAATTGCCTCGTGGAGAGTACGGGTTGGTTAAGTTTGATAGTCGTAGATCGCTACCCATAACTCCTTGATCCCCGCTCATCCCTAGCTGTAGGAAGACTGGACCATGTTATTGACAGTCTAGTACAAGCGAAACGCTGCTTTTGTGATTTCTCAATGCCACTGCATGTTGATATGCTTCCACCATGGTGTAGAGTGGATGAACGGATAATGCCTCTAGAGCATCAACGGAGCGATCCCTTGTTGAAGAGATTGAAGTCTTGTGGTTGGGAGGAAGGAAATAGCCTTTCATAGATTTATTCATCTTCTTCCAAGAGGTGATTGGTGGCTTCCCCATATGATAGGATTTTTTTTTATCAAACTTTACCATGGTTTTTTGTGGTAAATAAGTGGCGGTCGGACTTTACTTTACCACACTACCTTTTCATCCAAACATGGTAGAGGGAGAATATCTCACATCTGGGTCAACTTGACCTTTTCCTTTTCTTTACCACTTGCTAAACAGAGATGCCCTTAAGCTCGATCGCCACAACCTTCGCTTTCTTATGATCGGCTGAGTCCTTATAAGCTAACATTTTCTCTATGTTACTGGGCCAATCAAAGAACAATTACCTTTCACAATGCCATTTTATTAGGGAATTTCAAGTTTAACATTTAATCCCCTTGCGGCATTCTCACATACTCTCACATACAATTCTTTCCAGAACCTGGATCATCATACTTCCCTGTTACATGTGAGTGGCTGTTGGGTGATAATATTAATGGTCGGCGATAGGATTTGGATCTTGTATTTGGCTTTTCCATTGCAAATTGCCTAATTAAAATTAGCAAGTGCTGAGTTTCTGTTTTAGTATTCTGTTATTTGGATAACTTGTTATTACTTATTAGAGAATGGATTTCCAAATGTTTGGAGAGTGCCAAAACTTTTCTAGCCATCATGCAATTTCTCTGTATCTCATAACATTTTTTTTCACATGATTATGGAAAATTTTTCTTTGAATGTTCTAATCAACTCAATTTTAGTGATAGTTATTGCTGGAAATCATATTTGAACTGCTGAATCTTCTGCTGTAGTTATATTGGGAACCTGTTCAGTTGTGAGAGTGCCACGGGAAATTGTAGCGATTGCTATTCTAGGTGCCATAGAAGATTTCATGCCTGGTCAAGAGTGGTCAAATTCATCTGGTCAATCAGGGCTGGTTAGAGATGATCTTGATTTGGATCAGTTTGGAATTGAGCAAGTTCAATGCATTTTGAGGACTTTGGTCTGATATTTTTATTTGGCGCCCTTAGGTTATGTTGTCCGTGCTAAATTCTGCCCATGTGTGTGGCAATTAGAAATTTTCTATTCCTTCATTACAGTGAGAGTGGTGGAATCCTAGATACTGGTTAGGAAAGCAGAATTCCTAGATGTTGGGTTACTTGTTCTTCTGTGCCAGTCTAGATTCAAGATAAATCAGACATTCATGTCCTTATTGACCTTGCTACAGTTGCTAGAATGACTTGGAGCATCCTGTTCTAAGGACTGGGCCATCAATGTCTGGCCAGTTTGAAGAACGCAGATTTTTGTTAGTCACAGTTGAACTAACTTCTCTGGATACCTGCATTCAAGTAGTTACATGATCTGAAAGCTGTAGCACATTAGTTGTACTTACTTGAAGAAGATGCTTACAAATAAATTTTTCATGAAACTAAATGTTAGAATAACACTAAAATTAAGATGCTTGTTCCAAGGGCTGCTTGTTATTTTGAGCAAAAAATTTCTCCTTTTAGCATGTTTGAAAGACGACTTTGAAATAAGACTAACTTATGTAATAAAGTGGAAGACAGTTTCAAATGTTTCCTTACAGTCATCTTTCTTCTCTTCTTAATTTGCTAATCTGCACCCATGTTCATCAATCCTCTTCAGTGGTAATTCCAGGCCACAAACCTGTAGAAATCTTAAACCTTTTATGTTATAGGTATCCTTATATCGAAACACTTGATTCCACTTGCTCCATTATTTACTAAAATATAGAGCTGGATACTATTTATGCCTGCAGCAAGCTTTAGTGGGGGAGAGCTGTGGTGACGAGCAGCTATTTTCCCCAGAGGGTTGCTTGGCAGAAAACAACATCAGTAATGAACTCGAGATATACCTCCGCAAACTTGAGGTACTTGCACTGCCTTTCTCCAGTTAGGTTGTGGTCATCAGCTCAGTGCTTAGCTCTTCTCTTCCAATTAGGTAGCGGTAGGTAGCGGTGGTAGGACTTTATCATTTAGTTATTGTGTATTTATATTATAGTAGCAGTTTTGAAGTTCCTCACATTGAATTTTATGTCTCTGGTCTTATTTCTTTTCTCTTAACTCTTATTGTTTCATCGTATTCATCCTTAATTTTGCAGCACCAGTATGGGTGGTTGATTTCTTGCAGGGAACCAGGAATAAGTCCTCGAATACATAGACACCAGGTCCATTTTATTTTTCTGGCACAATTTTGTTTCTTGTTTTCCTTTTTTTGTTTTCTATTATTGATATATAATAAAAAAATTCATCAATTATTAGATAAAATAAAGAGGAATATACACAACTAAGATAAGATGAAGCCCATAGAAATATTACGTGTCTTCTGTTTGCAGTCATTTACAAATGTAACTGATTCATATATGTAATGGCTACACATCATCATGTTAGTTTGGGCTATGTGAGAATGGTGTGTAAATATGGCCATTTTTGCATGAAAACTTTCACACCTAAATAGGTGCAAGACTCACTTTCACATCTCCCACCTGCAAAAAGGCACCGGTACATCTTCACACAGTGATTGCAATTGGTCACAAGACCAAAATCCCATCAACCACTTATTTTTCTTCATTTCTATGTGTCCCGTATTTGTAATCCCAACCATTTAATTTGTTTATTGAACTAATGAACCCCAAGACCTTTAAGTTTATTATCTCAAATCTTCATAGAGTTAGAGTAATTTGTGAAAAGCCTCCGAAAAATCCTAACCTATAGCTCTAATTTTCTGCACTTTTGTGGGCCCCCAATTCATGATCTGGACCATTCTGTATTCTCAATTTGATGATAACCATCAAGATGTTTAGTTTCTTATCTTTCATCTTCATGGACTTTGAGAAATTTGTGGAAAAGTCTAGAGAATCCAAACACATCTAGAGCCGTCAAATATACTCGTTTACTTGTTTGTAAATGGTGATTTTGACAAACATGGTAATGTGTTTCACATATGCAGCATTTTCATGTGTAACATTTACTTAGGTAAATCCGTTCTCCTATCCCATGTGTAAAAGGCAAATGTCCCTTGTGGACCATTACTAAGGTTCAGCAATCTGCAACTCGATTAAGTTCATCGCTCCTGCTTTGATGAGAGTGTCTACTTCCTCATTTACATACACACCTTGTTGTGAGGCCCACACGGGGGGGATCGGAAGGAGAAAGGGTGGGAGGGAGTGGCGGTGGGGGGGTGGTTAGGATTGGAAAGGTCTTGATGGGCCCTCCCTGATGCAGTCCTGGGTACCCAATGAACCCCAGAACTGTAAGTGAACTGTGAGAAAACTACTGCAGACAGTATATAGGAACTGCCGAATCCTGGACTTAAAAAGACAGGAAAAACTATGATTTTTGTTCCACCAAATGATGGAGTCTCACATTCTCATGCATAAAACACCATAGATCAAAGAAGAATTAATGGGAGTAGCAAATAATGGAGAAAAGAACACTCAAGAACGATTTTTTATTCACTGCTTGACTGTAGACTGTGCACTGTTAGACACAGTCGACTGATGCAACTTATAAAGGCTATGGAAAACTCTAGTAAAAGTTAAAGAGAATCATTCCTCCTTGTCGCATACGATAATTTATTAAGTATAGAAGCTATTGGGATCAATTTAGATAGCTTAATGGAGAGAAAATGAGGCAATTACTAGGGAATTCTGCTGGCTGGGATGTCCAGACATTTTTGCAAAATCTATCATGGGCCCACATGTACCACCTTTTGGATAGTTGGTTCCTACCAGTTTGAAGCCCACCCATGGGGGACCCAATGGGTGCTGGACCCAATTTGCTTTGGGTTAGGCCCAAAAATAGGTTCATTGCTGCCCATTTTCTGTAGAGAAAATTTCAATAAAGTATAAAACTTTTGGCTTATTTTAAAAAAAAGTACATGAAGATTTGAATATTTCAAAAAAGTACGAAAGTTTTCCATATATCTTTCATTTTCAATCAAGTCCTCTTCATAAAAAGATTTGAAAAATGACCAAAACACCCTTATAAAACCATTTATATGCACTGGGGACCAACTTCCAACTTGATTTGGATGCTCATAACCATTTAATGAAGCTAGTTTTTCAGTCATTTGGAATCCATATAAACCCTTCTTATATGCATAAAGGTAGCTAAAGCGGGCCCTACTTGGTTAGTTTGGTTGGACTTGATTATTTCTCTTAAATGATCTATAAAAGGGAAAGTTTCAAAAAAGACATAAGGGCATTTTTGTCATATTTAAAATTTTTTTTTATGGAGAGGACTTGGTTGAAAGAAATATTGAATACTATTATACTCTTTTTGAAATATTCAAATCTTCCTGCACTTTTTGGAAAATGAGCCAAAAGTGTGTTATATATATATATTGAGATTTTCCCTTTTCTGAATCGAGTTGAAGAAAATGACACATCTGCCCCTTGTTATGTGCTGTTATTTTATTGCAACCACCTATTATGACTGTACTTTGTTATTAGGGGACTGTTTGGGCTTCCTAATCCAACAAAATTCCCCACACATGGGTCTGAACCCCATGTGCTAGATCAAATGCCTTCATATATGCCGTTGATAGCCCAATTACATAATTTTCATCGTAATCCGTATCACGATGAAAATTAGTCTGGGTCCATAGGGATTAGTCTGGCTCAAAGGGCTGGGACACCCTCCAATATAAAAATACATAAAATTCCAGGCACATTAAATCATCCTAACCCATTGATCCATGGCCACAAACTCAATATTTATATACAAAAAGAAAATTGTAGTCAATCCAATGGTCCAGTCCATTCGGATCCGTGACTATCAAGGGGAGTCCTTGTGTGTTTGGGCCCTTCGGACTGGTGATTAGATGGGCCCCACTAGGTGGTGTGCACTGTTAGATCCATGCACATGTGCACTGGATCTTTTGTGTGCGTGCGGCCCCGCCTCACCTCAGCTCATTCTTGCAGGGCTTACCTGGGGTGGGACTGCCCCCCCACCCAAAACCCAAAACCCAAAAAAAAAAAAAAAAAACCTACCCACCACCACACACACACAGAAAAAATAAATCCTATGTAATATGACAACGGCTTGGATGATGATCCTAACCACTTGATCAACGGCCCACAAGTTTCCATTGTCCAAAATGAGTGCACAGTTCATGAGTGAAGGCTTTCACTTACTTATTTTCAGGGATGATGTGGAGCTTTATACTTGACTTTCTATTAATTTAAAGGATGTTATTATAGTTGATGACTGATATCTTTCTCTTGTAGGTGCTTGATGCATTGATCAGTCTTTTATGTAGGTCAGACTTATCTGCAGAGACATTGTGGGCTGGTGGCTGGCTTTTACGTCAGCTGCTTCCATACTGTCAGGAAGAATTTAGCAGTCATCACCTTAAATTACTCAAAGTAAGATGATTCAAGTGTCTTCCTCATGTTCAAGTGTTTTGGAGGTGTCAAATATTTCTCTTCTTAATGCACTTTTCTTCTTATAGTGCCATACTATAAAAGATGAAGTGTAGGAGTGGTTATATTCTGTCTAGGTTTCTGAATCCAAACCCAGTGTGAACTTGGTACCTTCTCTGCATGCAAAAATCTTTATAATCTGTAATATGTGCATCTCCTGCACAATGGGATATTGGAACCAAGAACTAGTTACTCCTTATGGGCTGGCAATTTATTTTAAGAAATCAGTAGGACTATAAACAATGTAGTGAACACTTGAATGGAGCATATTTGATCCACAGAAACAATATTACAACTCTTTTTTAATTGGTGTTTTCTGTTGATTCAGTGTACCTTATATGTGTGTCTGTGGCGTGATGCTCTCCATATTCTATCTAGTTTACACTATACTATTTGAATCATTAAGCAGTGATAATGCATGGAATTTTAATATGCACATTGTATGCACCAGATATCATACTGAATCATTTATTTATTGTCCTGGCAACTTAGGTCCAGCACCTTTCAGGGGAAAAGGATGGCAAACTGGACATGCTGGCATATGTGCCAGATTGATTTCATCACTTCACTTCATCTGGATGTGGAAGTATTTTGGTGATTACCATAATAATAATAATGTAAAAGTAAACAAGAGAAATATGCTTTCAATAATAAAATAAGTTTGCTGAATTGCTTTAATTCTTTTCTCCTTTATTGAAACAAAACTACTAATTAGAAAAGCTTAAACTTTACCATTTAACATGAAGAAAAAGGGGAAAAAAGCCTTTGATCAGAACTTTCATGGAAGAACATCGTGAAACCTTGACCTTGGCACATGAGAGTGTTGTACTTGTGTAGAAACTCTAGCAAGTTTCTAAGTAAGAAAGACTGTAGTGGGTGATATGGACAAAAATGATTACATGGTCTGTTTAGTTGATGAAATTGCCGACTTTTCAATGTTTTGGTCACAATGCTTTTAAGATTAGGGATTGGGGAAGACCACTAAAGATACATCGAATGTAACCGAAACCACCCTCTAAATTCACGCCCTAATGTTGTTCTTGCAATGCTTGTGGCGTTTCTCAGAAGTCTTTCTTGAGTGTAGATAAGTCATGACTTTGCTTGTAATACCAATACTGATATGAATGAGGCAGTCATCTCCAGTTCTGTCATCCTCACATTTTCCCATTCGTCAAATTGCTTCTTCTGATCTCTTAATTTCCCCTAAAATATAGGCTAGCTTTTTCTAATGAAAAATTTGGTTACATATTTTAGAATTAGAGGGAAGAACATTAGTTTTCTAAGCTTAAATAAGTGATGACTTTGCCTGTAATACCAATACTGATATGGATGAGGCAGTCAATCGCCAGTTCTGTCATCCTCACATTTTCCCATTTGTCAAATTGCCTTTTCTGATCTCCTAATTTCCCCTAAAATATAACCAAACTTTTTCTAATGAAAATTTGATTACATATTTTAGAAATAGAAGAAAAAACACTAGTTGTTTCTCACAAAAGTCCATCCTCAAATTAGCCTTTGTATACTAAAGATGGAGCTGGTTCGAATCTTTCTTGGCTGCAAGAAACATATGAAGACAATTACTTTTTCTGGCAAATGGCCTTTTGAGAGAACCAAATTTTGGCAGTCTGCAAGAGGGGAGTCACTTTCACGAGAAAAGTATAAGAATCTCTACATCCAAACTTAGGAGACATCATCAGCTGCATAGCATTTGTAATGTAACATATCATGATGTCTGTATAGTCATTTTCCTGTTTAGTTTCTATCTCACTTTCCTGTGTCACTTAGCCTTTTGTTTCATTTATTCAATTACTGGCTGGTCTTGTCTTCTTTATGTATTTAACTGGTATTAGTAATGCATTTACATTTGCCATCTCTTCTTTAGGTTTTGTTTTTTTTAAACCTTACACTTTACTGTATAAACTATAAAGTGACGCTGTAGCTTCTTGATGCATAGGATTCACACAGTAAGTGCACTAATCGCCTTCTTGGTGAAATCCGAGGAAGCTGGTGTGATCTGCTTATAACAGTTCTTGTGGATCAGTGGAAGAAGTGCAAAAAAGGTATTTGTTTAAACTCTTATGTCTGTGGTTGATTAAAGTATGTTAGTGTTGGGTGGTGTTGACACCAGCTTTAAATTCTTAACTGCAGCTATTGAGGCTTCATCTCCTCAAAAAGATCCCAAGTGTATGTTGTTTCCATCATTCACGAGTTCTTCAGAAGGTTGGACAAATAATGCAGCTGCGTTTTTGTATAATTGAGAAGTTGGATTATATCTGTAGCTCGATTTTCTATTTAAGAAGTTGGATTTTCCTAATATGCTTCCCCATAGATGAATCTCAGTTTTTTTTCTACTCTCTTTTTTTCCAGGTCAATCATCTTTTGCTGCCGGCGAACAAATGCATGAGATGGTTAAGGTTTTGTTGGAGCTACTTCCATTTTTCTTTGTTGAAAATGATGAAAACAATGAAATTGAATTAATAGGCCTTATTGGGGTAGCGGGATGATGGGATTTTGAACCTTCTCACCATACGACTGTCATACGTGCTTTGCACTAGACTGAAGCATGAAAGCAAATACAATGGGCCAGCCTCCTAATTCAGCTAACCTTTGATAGAAAGGACCCACCATATATACACTTAATGTGGCTCGAATGCATTTTCAATTGACCATTGTGCTGACCTCAGTCCTATGGCCCTAAGCTAATTTTGTTAATACATGAACTCAATGCAATCATGGTGTTACAGCATTGCTATCCATTGCTTTTGTGCATGAGGCGGGGTCTGCTCATGACAAAGAAGTAAGGTGCAAGCTAGACGCCAAACCCTTCTAAAGCCCGAGTCCCGTGCATATCCAACAAAAATCAAAGAAATAGGCCTATGTGTGTTAGAGCTTTTACTCTTGTGCCATACCATTGTTATTTAAATAAAATCCATTTGGCCTCTTTTTTTTTTTTTTATATTGCCCATATATATATGCCTTGTCAAAATAGAAAATATAGAGTAAAACCAATAAGAAGAAGAAAGGAACTATAATACCAATTACTTTACCAATAATCCATAAATTAGAAGTGTATCATAAAAACTACCTTACTCATAACTCATAATGGCATTTTGATTGGCACTGAGTTCCTAGAAATTCTAAAAGCCCTCTTATTGAAGGATTTAAAATAGGAGCAAAGGTGATGATCATCCATAAAGGACCATCAAATAGTCTTCCCTTTGGTAGGAAATGATCACCCAACCATCACTCTAGTAAATGAAAAGCTAGGAAAGTGAGACCCCATCTACATCTTCGCCTTATATCACTCACTCCCCGCCTTTTCAATATCCCATCACTAGAACCTTCTTTACTATGGTTCCTAGGAATTTAATACAAAGTAGGCAAACAGGCCCCAAGTAAAAGTCCAAGTGCTTGAGTAAAATCTCAAGAGTTATAATAGAACTTTCAATGTTTAATGACTGCATCCACTAAATTCTATATCATGTTCTCCTATGCCATCATACAATTGATTAGCTGTTAGAATTTCATACAATTGATTGTTTAAAAAACCTAAGTTGGAAAAGAAGGATAAAAATGAGAAGTAGAAGACGATAAAAAGGGAAAGAAGAAAGAAGAAGCTAATGACGAAAATAAAAGGCGTAGGTGTTCCCCAAAACTTCCTAGGTGCTCACTTGCACCTAGGCGTAAGAGCCTAGGCGAGTAGGCGTGCACTTAAATATGGAGCCCCATCTGACCTCCAGGTGAGGTGCGAAAGAGCCTTGCCGCACCTTTGACTGGGCCAATTCATTATCATTGAGAACTTATCTGCTCTATTTGGCATGATCTTAAATCTTAGTATTGGTGAGCAACTTTGTCAACTCTGGACCTGATAATTCAACTCAGCCAACAACACTCGATCAAGTCACAGATACTCGGTCAACTTCATGCTAATTGCCAGGAATCAACTTTGAGGTGACTCATACTGGCCTATCTTTTTAAATCCCCACTCTGTGGTTGGCTTTGTGAGGTCCGTTTTTTCTGATCATCACTCTTTTGGTTGACGTTTAGGCAATCCCCAATGTAACATGTGACTTTTGACTGCTTCATTTCAAATCTTTATTGGCTTCCCTCTCTTTTCATCAGTTGTAACACTTCAATTCTTTACATAGTTGTTGGTTCTATTTTTCTATGTATATGCCCGAGTCATCTCAAGTTGCATTCCTTTAATTTTCTCTTTTAATCTAACATCTGGCTTTTGACTGCTCTGTTTCAGTCTGTATTTTCTTCCCCCCTCCCTTTCTTCTGGTCCCTTGTAACACTTCAATACTTTACATAGTTGTTGCTTCTAGTTTTCCTATGTATATGCCCTAGTCATCTCAAATGGCATTCCTTGAAATCTCTTTTGATTTCTAGCCTTTTTGTTACTCCACACATCCATCTTAGCATGCTCGTCTCAGTCATACGTCTCTAGTTTCTTCAGTATTCAACTTTTAACAGGTCTAACTGTTGTCCTACGTAAATGCCCTTTTTAATCTAAGTGATTGTTAATGATAGCACACCACTCTACTAGCTTGCCTCTACTTTGCCCTTCCTGCAACTGATCGTTTATGTGATAACATCTTGAGTCTTTCCATCAAATTGTCCATAATCAAGAAAATTATGTAGCGACTTAAAGCATAGCCTTGATGCAGCCCAACTTTGATTGGATCTTCTCATTGACATGTTCTGGGCTAAAGCTTGTTTCTTTAAAAAAGTTTACCTTCTGATTGAAACCTAGCCAAGTGGTCCAAAAATTGAAACTTAATGCCTTTATACCCTTTTTTTTTACTATATTATGTTTTTGGTTGGTACATCATTATATGATGGGATAATCCTCTATATTCAAGTCTGTTTTACATGCTTATGAAGGTTCTGATGGATGCACATATCTTTTAGTTTTTCTGTTTCATTAACTTGTGCCTCTAATATGTTTAGGTATATGTACTTTGTCATCAACTACGAATTTTCTCCATTGGAGGGACCTTGCCTGAGGAACCCCCTGTCTGTTCTCCATCAGATCTCCTTGTAAATCCACGTGCAAAAACTGCTGGCCTGGACTTACTAACTCCAAAGCCTGGTGTTGAGATAAACCTAGGTAAGTTGTCATCTGTTAGTCCTATTATTCCTTTAACTGATGTTGTGCAACAATACTGTTGGCAGTGTTGTGCAGCCGTTACCTACTTGCCAACTTGCCATGGGGCAGATCTGGAATTCTTTTTCCTTGTAGATTAGCCAGGGCCTAAACTTTGGCCTGGATGATAATTCTGGACCTAATTTTAGCTAGGTTTTCCATTGAGGCACGCCTGAGATTGGGTGAAGACCCATTAAGGTTAGGCCCAGCAATTTGAAGCACTATAAACAGATGGGCTTCAGCCAGTGTCAAACTTTAGGCAGAAGCAACAAACAGGCCTACATGGCTCTTCACACACGTCGCCCTTAGAGAAAATGGCGTCGACTTATTATTTAACATAAGATGCATTTGGCTGTTAAAGAAAATGTATACAGGTTTTGTTACTGACCATGTGTAGCTACTGTCTGTACAGTCAATGCAGTGCCTTGCAGAATTGCATTTGAAAGGGGGAAAGAGCGGCACTTTTGCTTTTTAGCAGTCTCCAGGGAAACATCTGGGTGGGTTCTCCTTGCAGAAGAATTGCCTCTCAAGCAGAACTTTGGAATTGTTCGTGTTGTGGCACCCTTGCCTGGTTCAAATGTATGTACAACTTTACAACAATTATCTTTCAGCTTTACATTTCTGGGGTTTGGTTACTTGAAACTAGTGTGCTTCATATTTGCTTTCTCAAAAGTGGGAAGTGGGAAATATACAACACTTGGCCTGCAAAGGCGAGTTCTGCTTGGGTTTTTGTTCAAGACCCATGTTGCAATTATCCAAACTGTTGACACAAGCACCCCTTCCATGAATGGTTTCTGCAAAAATTTCTCTCAGTGGATCATAGTTTTTAAACCTTTCACGTGGACCTTTGCTTCTCAACAGTTTGACTCTCTGTCCACAGAATGAAGGGTCAGAATTACTTAATTGCTTGATATTTCTTGCATAAGCTATTCACAGGAAGATTTTGTCATTTTAATGGCTTGGATTTCCAACATACGGCTGCACTTGTACAAACTAAAGCCGTGGAGAAACTGCAACATATTTACTGGCTGGGAACCATTTTATTTCCTAAAAAAGATTTCTAATTTTATTTCTCATCTGAATGAAATTAATCAGTTCTGAGGTAAACTGACCAAAAGCAATTGCAGTATCAGCTGATAATTTATTTGTCCACAGCCCAGAATAGATGAGAAGCATCCAAAATGGATGCACTTGCGCATCCGTCCATGGAATCTACCATTTGTGGACCCTACCAAGTCTAACACCTTGGGAAGATCCAAGCCAAAGGCTTTGGTTGATGGGAGATGGATCCTTGCTTTTAGGGATGAGCGATCCTGCAAGTCAGCCGAGTCTATGATACTCGAGGAATTGAATCTACAATGCAGTGAGGTGGAGAAGAGACTAAAGCCTTTGTTTGACCTCAGCAGACCTGTACATACCCAAGACCTTTCGACACCAGCAAAAGAGGTTTTATCAGAAACGTGAAGTCACCCCTTGCTGTCCCAGCTACCACAGATGCAAATGATGCTTTGTGGGTCAAGGAGGATACGTCGCCATCCTGTATTTTTTGAGTATACACTGCCCCTTTGTATATTATGTGTTCCATAAAGAAGCCTTTAGAGCATAGGGATATAGAGTAGTGCCTCAGCCATTGAGTTTTTGGTAATTCAATGCCATTCTTTTGTATACTAGCTTTACTTCTGTCGCCCTAATTTTGTAACATTAGGCACCATTATTTGACAAGCTCTTGCATAGGGCCACTGGAAAGGAAGGCTTTGGTTTTGGGTTTCTTTGTCTCTCTTAATGTACCCACCCCACTTCACCTTTTGCTGTACTAACGTGAACATAAGATTCAAATTTGAGGCCATTTTAAATGTGGATAGAAAAGAGAAACTAATAATATGATTTTGGAAATATTGTGAAATTATCATTTCTCCAGATGCTTTCATATTATTTAGTTTAAAACAACATTTGTGCGCCCATATTTGGAAATAGAAGAGATTCCATTTGGGCAAGTATGCCATTACAGCATTTGTTTTATTCTTTTTTCTTTTTTTCTATTTTTGCTACAATGGGGATTCAAAATCATGCACTCTACTCATGCACCATGTCTCTAGGCTAAGCTATAGCCTATAGGTGAGGGACCATTACATCGTATTGTGTTTTTTTTTTTTTCATTCCGACATCATATCTATTAATTTTCCGTGTTTTTTTAAAAAGAAAAACACATTCTCTAATGGGACTTTGGATTGGATGAGGAATAAAAATGTGTAGAAATGGAGACTAACAAAAGGGCATATGAGTTACATGCGCGCAAACAGCCCGAAAGGACACGCATTAGGCCCAAAAGACCATTTGTGTACACAAGATTAGTCATGCACTACTACTGCAAGTCAAATGTACACAAGATTCACGTCTTGCAAAATTACAGGCCTGGAACTCCACTACTAATCCCCTGAAGGCTGGTGGCTGGGGTCAAGGTCGAAAGAGACCGAAGCAGTGGCCCTATATTAGAAGAGATTTCACAAGGGAGTGTTTACCGGGGTGCATTTTATCATGTAGAAGAATCTTAGGGAACTACCTAGTTGAAAACTATGAGTCTTACAAAGTGGTTTACTTTCTTTGACAAAATGTAAAAATAAATAAATAAATAAATAAAAAATTAAAAATAGCATAAAAATTGACGCTAAAAGGATTTGTTTGTAGAATGCTGTATTTTTACTGCTTGAAATTGTTCAAAGGGTTTAATACAAGCATCCTAAAGACTTCTTAGCAATATCTGCTAGCGTTTTTCTGGTTTAAAATGTTAATGACAAATTAGTGACATTGTTTGATGTTCGGACAAGTCAATTCTCAAAGTTACATGCTTCTTTACTGGAAGTGCCCTTTCGAAAGCACGTGCATGCTAAATTACACTGGCTAGAGAATCACTTGAACACCCATTTCCTCTGAGAATCTTTCCAAGTCACTTCTATTAGGACATACAGACTAAGACCATATTCCCCGCAGCAAGCATTTATGTAATAGCCTGCCCTGCAAATGTGACAGATGATTTGAGAAAATAATCAAAGGAGCATCTAAAGAGAAATAGCCAACTGATAACCGACTTAGAAAAACTTCAATTTCTGTAAATCCTACATTGAGCAGCCTCATATTCTGAGATTTTAATATAGCAGAAAAGAGAGGAAACGAAGAATACAAAGCCATTTAACATATATAATTCTAGGGCAAGTCCTTCCCATATTTTTATTACCATTTGGTGCAGCAACATCAGTTTACATGATGGCAAGATGAGTGGAAGTGTATAACTAAGAATGCTCAAACACACAGCACTAATCCTTATTTCGACAATAAAATTCCATCAAACCGTTGCACAAGTGCAAACACTGTCCAAGAAGTACTAAAATCTTATTTAAGCCTACGACAGATCTCATTCCTTAGAAAAATAAGAAAAATAAATAGTAAATAATAATCTAGCCTAGCAGGTTCAATCTATATAATACACTGTCATTGCATCCAGAAAATTGAATGGCCATAGCTTTGTATTTATCGCGAATAAATAGAAAAATATTAGATTAGCTGTTAGTAAAGAGCCTGTTGCGCGAGAGGACATCAGTTGCGGGGGAACTAATACTGGTGACATCTTGGTTTATCTGAGTGACACAGAAGTGTTAGAATCAAAATAAAACCAAAATTTCATATTAGAACTGATGGCTGACCATCTCACAATCACCCCTCTTTCCTGCCAAACAAGCGAGAGGGAGGCTTTTGCTTTGCACCCAATGCTCCGACATTCTCTCCCTTATTGTGTTGAGGAGTGATTCTCAGAGGGTGGGCTTCTGTATTGAACACCCACTCATCAAAAGAGATGACTGACGGAGGAGAGAATAGGAGATAGAGATACTTCAGGGTCTCTGCAAGGAAGAAGCTTTGCATCATGTTGTCTTTAGCACCTGTGTTAACCTGGACACCAGAAAACCAGAATCCTAGTTACTATAAAAATTATGATCTTAAATTTTGAGTTTTGTCTTAGATAATTTAAACACAGATCCATTGATGTTAGGAACAAATAGAGGAGTCGGACAAGGTCAACATGGAAACATGAGACCTCATCAACTTCTCTATAGTCTGTACAGTTATAGTATATAATCATTGTACAATATATATTATTTAGATAAATTTTAGTTCATTATGCAAATATAAAAACTAATCAAGCCCTACATGGTTTTACCTCCTGCCCAAAAAACAGAGATAATGTGTCCCAATGATATTTTTGTCCATCACATCATTTTCACAGCCCATACAATGATATTTATTATGAAAATTACAAACGTGAATACAAGCATGAAAAACAAAATAATTGAGGTAAAGGGGAAGAGAAACTCATACATCCTTCAGTCCAACATAGCCTGAATCAATTCGGGAGTTCTTTTCAAATGCTTGGAATATATTCCAACCCCACTCTTGGTATGTTTTGTTTCCCGTTAAACGCCAGAGGTACAAAAGCGATTCAACAGTCTCTGGCCTCAATATATTCCATGATGTACCAACACTCATGTCCTGCAATTATGTTTCAGAAATTATGCAGTGAAACCAGGCTCCCATGTAAAGATAAAATCTCCAGCAAAAAACAAGAAATACATGATGTTCGATTGTATTTGTAGTATTAGCTCTGCCCTAAAAACTGTACAAGTCGACCCAACCTTTTGGTGGTCAAAACTGTTGTTGGTTCCTATCATGTAGCAAAAACCTTCCCAACTGTCCAATTTTCCCTCGTCAAACAAGGGAAATTGTTGCAATCATCCATTTAGAAAGAACTCCAATGAGATGAATGTTTTAGGGCCCATACCATGATCAGAATCCAAATAATCAATGAGATTATATTTCCAAATCTCGAGCCCTGCCTGTACTTATTTTTGGGCCAGCAAAAGGGGAAGAGGATTCAGTTCCTCTTGATCAAGCATCATAAAATAAACCATGTCCAACCTTCTCAGAACGAAAATAATAATTTTCCCCTGCCAGTTTGGTTGGAGTAGACTGATAGAAGTTGTAGCATGTCCAAGCCAGCTGCAAAAAATAAAAAAAATCGATAGTTCAAGAAACAAGAAAGATATCGCTGCAAAAAATAAAACACATTGATAGTTCAAGAAACAAGAAAGATATCAATCAAAATCAAATCCAAAACAAAAAAATAATTACTCCCTGAGCGTGCATCACTTGATGAAAAAGTGTATGATTCTAGTTCTATAGCTTGAAAGAACATGAGTCTTCCACATCGTTCTTCATAAGTGACAAGTGAGAAGCTTTTAGGAACAATTTTTTTGAAGCTTTAGAAACAATTTTTTCTCATAGGTTTCCAGACAATAAAGCCTAGCCTAATGAAAGCAATGAACTTCACTAAAAGGATCATGAAACTGCCTGCCTGCCCATACCATACACATGCGTGCACGCACACACCAGCAAGCAGAGACCAAAAAGAGGCCAACAACAAAATATACACCATAATAACAGCCCTAGCTAAATAAAAGACTTCCGTCCCTCAGCTGATAAGGAACATGGGTGTGTGAGTAGAGTGTGTGAGTTTGAATCCTAGATGTGGCAAAAAATAAAAAAAGACTTCTCATACAATAAATAATATGATGTCTCCAATCCATGCTTTGGTTTCTGCACTACCAGTTGTTTGTCAGTGAGCATCAACCCATTAAGGCATTAAAAGCTTTTACAGATGTTACTGTCTTTGACTTGGACTCAAATCATAGCAAAAAATTCCAGTCTTGCCTACTACTACTGTCAAAGGGTAAAGGCATATCCTACTCCCCAAAACTTGGAGAAAAGGGTATGTTATATAATGTCCAGAAGTACGGTTTTGGATATTGCCCACAAACAAATTAACTAGTTTGGGCCATTCCTCACTTTTCTTGTTCTTCCTTCTTGGGGTTCACGGCCATCCTTGCCGATCTTTTATTTCTTTCAATCTTACTCCTTTCATTAGAACAACCTCCAACATGATCAACTCAATGGTGTAAATCATTCCTGTTGGAGTGAAATTTAGTCTCTGAATGGGGAAGGACATGTGATGTGAATGGGTTGAATCAAGGAAAGGAAGACTCCACACTTGTCAAACAGGTGGTCAGGTGTCATCAAGACAAACCTGATGGCAGCACCTGATTATTTCTCTACTAGAGTTGCCAATTTTAGCCCTAATCAGAAGTGACTCATAAAATGGGAGCAAAGATTATAATTTGCTTAACATTATCATGTATGCTGCAGCAGGCCACATAAGTTGAGATATTTCTTTACTAATTGAGTTTATACTTTGAGAACATATATTTTATTTTATATTGCGACCTTTTAGGACATGTGGCAGCTGTTATGTGTTCAGTTTCCCCACTGGAGACACTGTCTAATATTTTATCATTATGTTCTAATAAACCACCCATTGTAGAAGGAAAAAAAAAAATAGCATACTCTATACAGAAAATTACCTCTTCCGCTAGAGATAAAAATTTTCCCGCCTTGTCTGGTTCATAACCAAATGAGCCCAAAGCCAACATTCCAGGAGCAAAGCATGCTAATTCATCCATCTGTTCCAATTAGAAATTAAAAAAATATAATGCTCCACACAATAATATAATGAATATCGGATCGGAAGGAATTTCTCAGAACTCTAGCAGGAACCTACCTTATGAGACAAAGAATCACCATTTTTCTCACAAATGTATGTGAATGATGACGGAGAAGTTTTCCGAATCAAGCTCACTAGACCTTGCATTGATGTCTCCCACATTTCTCTATTTACAGATGGGTGACAGAATTATTAAGTTAGTAAAGTTTGCACATTCTGGATTTTTCGTGGGGTATGCTGTATGCAAATTGGCAATTGAATACCTGTATGTATGCAATTGGCAATGGGATCCCCATGTGGAGTTGTCTATGATCAATCTAAACCTGAATCACCTAGCTTCATAAATTGGTCGACACCACATAAAGCCAATAAGCATTGGGCATTTATGAGAACAGCAGTTCTGAGATTTAATCAGGTGGATAACTGTTGGATCAGTACCAAATTGGGATGTCTTCATTTAAGCAGAGTGTTGTGTGGGTAGGGGTTTGGGTTGATCATAGGTTGGATCCATTGCACCGATGAAAAATGGGACCACTTCTAAGCTAAAAGCAGTACAGCCTACAGGGCCAGGTCAAGCGATGTATCACAGATCCAACATCCAAACTTAGAAAGTCACTAACACACGCAAAAAAAAAAAAAAAAAAAATGAAGAAGAAGAAAAAGAAAAGAAAAGAAGAAGAAGAAGAAAAGAAAACGAATTTGGAAGTCACAACCACCCCAAATGGTCACTCATCTCTTATGACAATGAACTGTCATGGCTGAAGTATTCCTTCTCCTACAACATTTAAAGGGAGAGCGATACAAAGATGTCTTGTCTAAAGGTCAGTTTCAAGGACATCACGGGCCCACCCAGAGTGTAGTTTTGGGAAAAACTTCCTTCTTGGAATGTATTTTCTGGTTGGGTCTAAATGAAGCTCTTGAAAAGTTATGCTTTGTCTAAGATTATTCTGAAATAACTACCTGGAGATGAAAGATATTCTAAAGAGGAAAAGAGTCACTTTGCAGATAAAATCCCTAACCTATAGTGCTTCACAGCTTCAGTTTTGTTCCCTTGTACCCATACTTTGAGCAAATATTCATAAAAGCTGCATGTTTCAACTGTCAGAATTAAGAACAAACTGGGTGCAATATATGAATATCATATAGCAAAAATGCATAGAATCCAACATATTTGGTTTGATTTTAATTGTTAAAAGAATGAGGTCATGAAAATACAGTAGAAGCTAATAACGTGAAGCATATGTTAATGAATCAGCATATAGAAAAATTAAGAGAAGAAATCAACTCCCAATGGGCTGAAATTTGTGGACTGAGAACAAGACTTAACAATAAACCAAAAAAGAAAGGAACAAGAGACAATAAAGAATGGATCGAAAGAGATAATATGACTTTTTAACCTAAGGATGTGCACCATATCCTCAAGCCTAGAACACATGATGCCATGATTAAACAATCTAGACCAGTAATCTGATGAGGCAGTAATAATGTGCCCATATCTGTTGGAAGGAAATTCTAGTCCTGGATTAGGTAATCTCCGAAGTAATATTTATCCACTATGTTCCCATGCAACACAGGTAGCAGATACTCCTCGTACTGCTTTTCACTTTGTTGACAGAGGAGCGCATTTTCGTTTTAAGTGCTCAGTAATTTCTATTTCATCTTGCATATTCTTGAGCATTGGGCCAATGGGCATTCTACTTATCTTATTTTGATACTTCTGTAATTGAATTTGTTCACCACATGAGAGAGACAGGGAGCAGTCTTTTCTCATTGCCGAGATCCCCTTTTATACTACTGTTCATTCATATCTGATCCCTTTCAATAGGGAAATTACTATCACAGTCACTTGATTAGAGAAAATAAATAACCACTACTCCTAGTCAACGATCTTATAGGATCTGTACATTGGTATGATGCTCCTATGTTGTATACAAATGGGTGTACATAGACTTCAGTGGTTTCTAATTTCTATCCTTCACACTCCCCCTCAAACTGATAAGGGTCAAGAAGGATTGATTTGGATATGAGAAAATGATGCTGATCTCATCACAGCTTTGGTAAATATATCAACAATTTGGTTGGATGACGAAACATGATGTAGTGTCAGAAGATTTCCCTCAAGTTTTTCCCAATTAGAATGGCAATCAACCTTCATGTGTTTTGTGCACTCACGATAAACTGGATTGAGTGTGATCTGAACGATACTAGTGTAGTCAGCATTGAGAGAGATAGGACTAAGGATCTTAGTTCCCATTTCTTTGAGTAGTCAAACAAGCCATATGACTTCAAAACAGCTATAAAATAAGAGAAATAAGCACACATTTGGTAACAAGTGACGAATTTGCAGACTGAGGATCTCACATCAATATTGGCGCATATCAAATTATCAATGCGTAGAGTTGAGAAAAATAGGTTTCAATGAGTAAATCCAAAAACATGAGGATTTCAAAATCCTATAAAAAATCCCCAAAATGAGGATTTCCACTGACCCCAATCCTCAAGGATTTACAAGTGCGAAACATGGGTTTTCCATGGCTTTCCAGAAAACCAGTGAAGAATCCCCGAGGATTTGATTGCCAACCATGACCTAAGTTAGCTATGCATAAATTTTAACTTGAATGTTGATTGGTTACTGCTTCCTAGGAGATAGGCTAAGTTAGCTATTAAATAAAGCTGTAGAACATTAGAGGGACTACCAGAGTTGGACTTTTTCTTAATTATCTTAGCGTGCTGTTTAGCTACCGTATACTGTTATTTTGCGAGTTGGAACTATTTTTCAGAGTAATGAAAATTTCCACTACTTGCAAGTGGTTGCTTTCCTTCTTTTGGAATTTTTGCGTATTTGAGAGAGGTCCAGGTGTTATCCATTTTTTGGAACAACACCCTAACTAAACCGATCTGAAGATCAGTAGGCTGCTGCATCAAATACCAAGTCCATTTCTTCATACAGTTCTATTAGTTTTCCTACCTTACAACATAAAAGACGTTAGAAAGGCAAGTAAACAAAGATAATTTAGTTAATTTAGAAAAATATGCTGAAGAATTTTTTTTTTTTTTTTTTAATGGTACTGAAGAAAAATTTTAATACATTGTATAACAAACTCAGGGATCGTTTGTTTGCACTCACTTATATATGCAACTGATGCACATGAGTAACGGTTACGCATGATCACGCCTGTTTGCGGTCATGCATGGGCTGCTTAAAACAGATGCGAAAATGGTGTGTAAATGAGGCCATTTTATATGAAATTTTATGTGCCTGAAAAGGTGTAAAACCATTACATACCTCTTGGTTAGAACAGGCACCGGTACAAGTTCCGCCCAAGATATAGGTCGTGGTTTCAAACTCCACCACCTGACTTTTATTTTTTCCAACTCCTATGGGCCCCAAATTCTAATCCAAACACTTCAAATTATCAATTAAATCATTAAACCCCAAAATGTTCAGTTTCATGTCTTAAATATTCATAGATTTATATATATATATATATATATGAAGATCTTACACATGTAATCCAAACCATTCAACGTTTACTCATGAAAATGGTGCTTCCAAACAAACGTGGTATTTGTGTTTCACATGTGTAAATTTCACATATGCAACTCACAAATGTAAATGGCATATTCACATCACATCACGACACGTGTGTAAAAGACAAATGACCACTTAACTACAAATACGAAATTTCATGTTATGGATAGGATATCCATGTCAGTATCCGTGTCTAGATTTACCAAAGTGTAGATTTGTATCCCAGATCGCCCTGTTTGTGACCGCATCGGTATTAGTATCTGAGCATCATAGATGAATACAACATCATCTACAAACAACATACTCCCGGAAATTCATGTTGGCCACATACAGTGAAGGCTTTCATAACCAAGGTGAATAAATAGAGGCACAGATAGGATCATTCGTGCAAACAAACTCTAATTGGAAACTTAGACGTTTCCATCACATGATTATTACACTCGTTACTGGCTCTTCATACCATCTATTTGAATGCTCGCTCCGTGTGTTCTACTTCAACGTCGGAGAAGTAAAACTCACAAAGCCAAACCCGAATCAACAAAATAAGGCTACAATTAATCCAGCATATAACATATAACTGATAAATGGATAGGCAATAACTGAAGGATGCCAGACCTGTCACCCATGGCACCAAAAGTTATTGTTGAATATGAACTCGATCCTGTGTGAGGATTTATATAGATAGGGAGCAAACCATCAGCCGGGAAGGTTTTACGAAGTTGGGTGATAACATTCTCCACCTGAAACAACAAATTATATACAAAAGCCATTTTAATGCAATCAGATTGATGAGATTAAAAAAAACTTCTTTGAAGTTCAGACACTAGTGACTGAAGAAGTTGTAGAGACACCAAAGGTGGGTGTTGGAAAGATCCATGTGGGACCACCCCAGATAAAAATTTTCAAGTCAATCCAATGCTCCTAACCCTTTGATCCGTGGCCCAAAAGTTTAACGAATTAATGTAAAAAAAATAAAAAATCGACCCTTGATCCAAAGGTCTAGTGCATTCTGATTGGTGCAAACCCATGGGACTCGATGACAGAGAAAAGGAGAAGGGATGTAGTGTTTTGGTTTGGATTCGGATCAATACATAGGTGGGCCCACATGCTACCACACATGGTAAGACCATGCAAGGTTAGGAGGGCTCTTATGCAGATGAGAGACGTCATGCAGATTCCACCTTCTCTTTAGGGCTAGTTTGGCACTTTACTAACATAGTAAAAGTCAAGTAAATCCTCCATTTTTCAGACAAGATATCACATCAAAAGCGCTTTAATTCAAAACTCCCTCCATCTTTAAAAGAAAAAGTAAAAAAGCAACCACCTTTATCCACTAAAATACAAAAAAACTCCACTTTCCCTTACAAAAAGTCAAAAAAACTTCATAACAAACAACTAAAAACAAAATACCATCATAACCCACTTATATTTTATTCTTTCTTCAAAATCAACTTTACTTCACTTGACTCTATTAGTAGAGTTGCCAAAATGGCCCTTAGGCATGTGGGACCCTCTATGATCAATCCAGCACCCTCATGCTAACTACAGCCCCATGAATTGGCACAAGCCAAAATCGGACACTCATCTTACCATTACTCACCACTAGATTTGAAATGCTAAGAAAAATGATACCTAGTTGCCTACTAAAACCATTAAACTTGAGAGCCATGGATCAAAGGGGTTAGGATGGTGTAAGGGGAATGGATTTTGCGCACATGTAGGTCCCATTCAGATCTTTGAATCCCCCACCTACCCTATGATTGGCGTGGTCCCAGGTGAGTCCCACAAAGGAGTCCGCACACCCCTTTACCTCATTATAGCGCCTCTTTTCTCAGCCAATACCCATTTCATATCATTGAATGTAGGAGGGACCGTGAAAAAATTTGAAGAAAAGATGGGAGTAGTCTGAAAAATCCAAACTTCAATTTCTGCCTAGTTGTCTGTTCCACTTGGTCTTTCTCCATTATTTTCCATCCTTTTGCTACTTCTTTTTGGTACAAAAACTTGTGATGGTTAGATTTTATACAAATTCATGATACTCTATATTGTGGCTCACCTATGTAAAATCTGAACCATTTAGAATAAATTATTACTCTATTGTATGGGATATAGAAATTTTCATATGCATACACCTCTCACAGTATTAATGTCAAGTGAGGGCAACATAGTGGGGCCCACTTTGTGATCCATATGAACCGTCCACACACAGAGGACCCCCTGAATTACACCAAATCCATCGAGTTTTCTCCTATCCTAATGGACTGGACCATTGAATCGAGGGTCAAATGTTTCTTTTATTTAAAGTCATTAAACATGTGGGCCACGGATGAAGGGGCTAGAGGCATGAGACTGAACCAAAGTTTGATATATGGGCCCATCCAAGATGGGCTCTTTCCATCCCCCCTGGTCCTGTGATCAATGGGTCCCAGGTGGGCTACATCAAGCTACTTGTCCCCATAATACAGTGAGAGGTGTATGCACAGCAACATTGCCTATCAGAGTATGGGATATGGAAGCATTTCTTTGTAATATGTTGTGGGCTGAGGCTCACCGTAAGATTGATGATGCAGAATAATCTACTTGAATGATGGGCCCATATCCTATCAGAGTTTACATCTGGTGAAGGACCATGCAGGAGGGGCATTATTTTAAGCTGTTCAGATTTTTAATACGTGGGCCCCATATTAGATTCTACAACAAACCTATATAACATGTAACACACACACACGCACACCACAGCACTCACGCGCGCGTGCGCACACACACTCTCTAATGATCAGGTGCACACCAGGCATATGGCATGCACTAACTGTGGGGCCCCCTGTTGGACCGGATCCCTAGTTCTTGCATGGACTGGACCATTGGATCGATTTTGCACACATTTTGGAGGGGAGCCATTGACCATGGGGTTAGGATCATCAAGTGGGCCCCAAACTTGGTAGGGAGATACGTCCCACCTTGATGTTCAGATCCCCCATCCCCAGGTGGGGCCTCACAGTGAGGTACGCATTGATCCAGTGCGCAATACGTGCGCTGGATTGCACTTTATACTGCACAAACCACTTAAAAAAAGTAGGTATGCAAACATCTCTCTTCTTTTTTTCTATCAGTAGTATGTTTCACTTTACTCTTTATGAGGTTAAGGTTCCAATATTTTGTGGCATTTGAGATGTGGTAATCACATAGGAGGCTTCATTACTTTAATTAATAATCCACATTTACAAATGGTAACTTGAAGTAATTTTGAACTCATACACAACTAATTTTTTCTTAACATTAACAGACTGTCATAATGCAACATTGAATTGCACGTTTATCACTGGTCATAGATATGAACATGGAGAGATGCACAAGCATGCACAAATAAAGCACGCACACATGTCCACGTATAAAGGTGGGTGCAGATAGACACGGATGCACATATGCATGTACAGGAAACATAAGACATTTCCACCACGAAAAGAACTATGAATGACATTTCCAGCAAAACAAGAACTATGCATCACACATGTAAAGGAGCACACTTTCTCCCCTAATGTTCTTTTTTGTTACAAATGGAATAAAAAATTATTAAATCAAATTAGGGAATAATCAAATATAACCTTTTGCTGATACTTCGGGTCTCCTGTCCTCTGAGATAGTGCAATAAATTCCAGCTGCTCAGTGCCAGAATCGGCTAGGATACTGTCGCCCTGATAACAAGAAAAAGAAAATGAACTTCAACAAGGAGTTATGGAGGAGTAAAGTTAATTGCATGTAGTGTGGAACTCAAATGCACAAATCATTATGTTCCTTATTATTAGTGTCTCAATTCAAGATTGAAGCAACACCATCATCAAAAGCAGGGTCCACTCATCTTCCACCCACTATCACTATCCCCAAGAAGCAAAAATTTGTTATGTGTTTCTACTTTGTTGTATGATTACCATGAGTGTCAAAATGTTCTTGCTGTGAATCACCTAACACCAAACCTAGATCATCATTGGGCCCATCACACTAGATTTCCATCTGGCTCAAATCTCCAATAGAGATGTGATTAGCTAGAAAGGCGGAAAACTTGTTAAAACCCCTTTGACCAGCATCAATGAATCTATTTAAGGATGTTGGAGTTTTTTTTTTTTTCCCTCCTTTTATCAGTAGGATATTGGAGATGTCAAATTATCAATGGTTAGTTTTTAACTGGAAATTCAGCAGGATTTCTAATTATTAAAAAATATAAAATGTCTGCAAATTACCCTTTTGATGGCATTATTTTTATCATATTCCTTTTTTAATGATAAATAATTATTTATTCATATTCAATCCATTAATCCTATCTTCTGAGATTGTGAATTGGACACCTCATACCCTAATCAGATTCTGACACACATACCTGCAAGAGAATTATTTAACACACTGAGCTCTTTTTCACCAAGAGCATTCCAACATCTGAGATCCACCAACATGCATGCTAATCATGTGATGGGGAGGGAATCGAAAGGTCTTGGTTATGAACTTGGGGTGGGCAAAAAATGGTCTCCACCATATTATACTAACCCTTTTTTTTTAACAAAGCTAATGAATAATAGTGGATAACTTGAGTACAAACCCCTTGGGGTGGTCTCCTCTATTTATAATCCTTGTGAGAGAATCATTACAGCATTTACACCAATCATATCCCCTTTGATTGGGGTGACAGTAATCAAAATCTAATCTTATGCCCCAATTGGGTGTCCATCATATGTTGAAGATCTGATCTAATCTAGTATAAAAAGCCACCCACCCACCGTGCGTGCATCAAATCCTTGTTGATCCTTTCGTGTAAATATCTACAATTTGAAGATATCTGTAGACACATGTGGGAAAGTAATAATGTGATCATCATAAGCTTCTTTGATGGAGTGACAATCAACCTCTACAGGGTTTGCAGTAATCCGGATAGCACTGGTATTGTTAACATGAAGAGGTGTAGGCTGATCCTAAGTGAAACCCAGGTTGGATAAAATCCATTGAACCCAAACAATTTCAAAACAAGCAGAAGACAGAGCATGATATTTTGCTTCAGTAGAATACTTGGACACCCTCTTGTATTTCTTGCATTTCCATAAGATGATGGCATTGCCTAGATACATACATCACCCAGTTCTAGATATACGAGTGTCCGGGCAACTAACCTGGGCAGCATCAAGGTAAGCTTGGAGATGTAAAGGAGAGCTAGTAGGGAAGAACAATCCACGCTATGGAGTACCCAATAAATAATGAATAATTCATTTTATTGAGTCCGGATGAAGATTGCGGGCCCTTTCATAAATTGGCTAATTAGATTAACTGCATAGGAGATGTCTAGTCTAGTAATGGTCAAGCATATGAGACTACCAACTAACTACCTATGGACTAAGGGGTCAGAAAAAAGTTCTACTTGATATTTCCGTTACTTGACATTGACTTCTATTGGAGTATCCACAGGAGTAGAATTTTCCAAGCAAGCCAAGGTAATCAGATCTTTAGTATACTTGTGCTGATTAAAAAAATATATCCTAGTCAGAGGTATGAACTTCAAGTCCCAAAAAATATGTGATATTGTCAAGATCTTTCATATGGAAGGAGACATGAAACTAGTACTTGAGTTGGCGTATCTCAACAGAATCAATTCCTATAATTATGATATCATCCACGCAGTCCAGAAGGACCATTATCCTAGAGGAAGTGCATTGAAGAAACATGGATGTATCATTTTTGCTCTGTATGAAGTTAGATTGCCAGACGAGTTTGTCGAAAATTTTCAAACCAAGATCGTGGAGCTTATTTCAGTCTGAAAAGAAATCATTGAAGTCGACAAAACATCCTCCTCAAGTGCTAGTGATTCACGGAGGACGAGACATATGCTTTCAAATCTCTATGTAAGAAGGCGTTCTTCACACCCATTTGAAATAGTGGTCCGCACTTTGAAGCAGCAACAAGACGCATGGTGCAGACAATTGTCATCTTTAATACTGGAGCGAAGGTCTTCTCATAGTTAACTTGATATTCTTGCCGATTGTTGAGAGCAACTAAACAAGCTTTATATCAATCCAATGAGCCATTTGATTTGAGTTTAACCAAGTAAACCCATTTGCATCCAATCGATTCACACTAGTAAGATAAGAAATGACATCCCAAGCATGATTAGTTCTAACTTCTAACAGCATCAATTTCTTCCTCCATGGCCTTCCGCCAAAAGTTGTCCTTCACAGCCTATGAATAGGAATTAGGAATAAAAACTGAAGACAAGGTAGCAAGTAAAGAGACATTAGGAAAGCCATAACGACCAGCTGCTTGAGAGGGACGAGTAGACTTGTGAAGGGGAGGAGGATCACGAGGAAGACCAAGTGCTGGAGACAGCTCTCCATTAGGGTCAACTTCTGCAGTAGCCTCATGTTGTGCTCTTTGAATATAGAAAAATCCTTAGTTTAAATCTTGATGAGTCGTCGTTGAAATCATAAAGAGTTCGGAGAAGAAGACAGAGAAGCATCATGTTGTTGAAAGAATTGATTTTCAACTAAAATAACATGGCAGGAAGTATGAATCAGACGAGTGGCGGCATCATAACAAAGAAACCCTTTTTATGCGCGAAATAACCAAGAAAAGACATCAAAGTGACTAAGCCAATAATTTATTCTGTTCTGATTAGGGAAGATGAACAAAATAAACACATCCAAATATATGAAGATGCTTATAGGCTATAGCTAGGATGGCCTAGCTCTGATACCATAAGAAAGCTATAAGAGATTAAATCAAAGGAGAAGAATGAATAATTGTGCATAACTTGAGTAACAATCCCTTGGGGAGGTCTCCTCTATTTATAATCCTTGTGAGAGAATCATCACAGCATTTACCACAATCACATCCCCTTTGATTGGGGTGACAGTAATCAAAATCTAATCATATCCCCTCAATCTAATCGCGTCCCTTAATTGGGGTAGCTACCATATGTTACAGATCTTAGTTAAACTAACATATATGTTACAAATATTGTGTTTGAGCCATGTGGGCTCTACATGGTTCTATCTGGGAAATAGGTTCTAACAGTTTTAAGGGCCTAGGTCTGACAGTTTTTTTTAACCTGTAATTGTTTTTTATAGTCAGTAACAACCGGATTTGGGATGTCAATTTGAGTTGTGCCAATTCATAGGGTGTTGGTGAGAGAGAAGGGGTTGGACTCGTGATAAGAGGCCCCACAGGCAGGAGCTCTGTTAGCTTAAAAGTGCTCAGCCTCTCCAGATGTGCAGTATTGTTGTTTGACTTTCCATATTGGTGGCGCCTCATATAAACATCCAATATTGATGCCTATGATACACGGATGCTTCAAAATGGGCAACATATCATGTCGTATCATATCCGATACTTCACTTCTTATGTGTAAAATCCGTATCCCTACCATATCCATGCCGTATCTAGGCATCATAGACTGATACACATATCCCCATCCAGGTTACATAGTTAAACACAGGTATTTAATGCCTTCTAGATTCCTAGTAAATGTTACCCATGCAATTCTAATTTTTCCAACAGAGAGAGAGAGAGAGAGAGAGAGAGAGAGAGAGAGAGAGAGGATTGATGCATCTCAGATGCAATAAGCACATCAATTGGTTGCACTGAATTCTGTACTGATGCAATCGTAAACCCCTAATCCTTTAGGCATACACGTCCTGAATATGTACCCAGCAACATTACAGCATTGAAACACCTGTGCATTGTAGGTCTACAAGCAAAACTCCAAAACAAAGACAAACGAGAATAAATGTGCATTTTCATACAAATAGAACAGGTAAGTGAGGAATGTAGTTGATACATTACCCCGGTCCATCCTTGATTATGTGCATTGCCTAGTGCCAAGTTAATCCTGTTATAAGGTATCCCTGATGGAGTATCCCAAGCAGGCAGCAACCTATCTCCAATATCTTTAGCCTTCTCAAGAAACATGGTGTCCCCTGATAGATCATATGCGCTTAGAAGGCCACCAACAACTCTGAAATTAAATTTTACACAGGAAAATTTGTCAGCAGAAACAACAGACAGCATATTAGCCGTAACTTAATCAATGTTCAGCACGATAGAAGTCACCGCAAAACTCCTTTCCATCCAGCAAGAGGATAAATTACTGAATATGTAATTAAACCTTATAATGCAACCTTATGGTTGTCTCAAAAACGCTTGCATCATAGTTCTTGTTGAAATCCAATGATTTTGCAACCCACCTGCCATAAAGAAAGAAAGTTAATAGATTTATAATTATAAAAAAAAAAAAAAAACATCAAATCATCAAAGAACCAGTACTGAAGGGAAACTGCATACTTAAAAATACATCGAGGCAATAGGAAAGGAGCCAACAAAGTATTTTCAAACAGAACAATAAAAAAAAAAAAAAAGAAACAGGAAGAACAGTCCATTTGACATGTTCCTGCACTATTGAATAATGCATTCAAACCTTGCTCAGAAATACTAGATAAATGGATCAGAGCTACTGTTTTGGGAAACCTATCATCTTAAAAGAGTCTCAGTAAATTTGAAAGAAGAAATCACCACTTCCAAATACAGAGAAAGCACTGCTAAAGAATGTAAGAGAAATCCAAAAACTATCATTTCAGGTCAAACAAACATAAAGACACACACCACAGATGGATGCATGCACACAAGAGGATGCAAAAGGATTCTAATAAAAATATCAACCAAAAAGGCAAAAACAAAGACAGATCATGAAATGAAAACGCATGAAAGCAGAAAGTTGAAACTCACTCCCTAGCCTTTTGGAACTCCTCTTTTAGATCCATTATGTATAGCGTATCAAGTGAGTCAATCAAAGTTGCTCCAAGACCTCCAAAGCTATTAACACCATTCTTTGATTGTGGCTGGTACAAAAAAAAAAGAAAACAAAAATAACATACTTTGAAGTGCCAACTTGAATTGGTGGCCAATTTATTCTGCCATAAGCTCTAATGTCAAGAAAGATAGATGCATACATTAAATAAAGTTATTTTCATTGTTCAATCACAAGCATATTAGCAAACCAAACCTGAAGTTCATCTTGACCCCATGCATATTTCTCATAAGAAGTCCATGCATGAAGCATAGCTTCTTTTACTTTCTGCCTTCGCTCAATATCTATGGGATCCTCGTCTTGATTCTTCTTGGTAGGTTTGATTTCACCACCATCCCCCAAATTCTTCTTTACGTCTTGAAGCTACATGATGATAGAGAGATTCAGTCAATGCAAACAAACAATTGGAACTGTATAAACTAGTAGTAGCTGTTAAAACTGTAGATGCGAGAGCTTGCCTGATCCTGCAGTCGAATCAGTTCCTCCTTTAATTTAGAAACCACCACCTGTAAATCAATTTAGAGAGCTCCAAGTATGAAACTATGATCACTACCCAAATCAATCTATGAAAAGGAGAAGAGAAGTGATTGAGTTGAGATCGCTCCCAGTCCCACCTCGTGTTCACTTGTAAGCGTCTGCCGATCCCAGATGATGATGGTAACGGTGACAAAAGCGATGAGGAGAAGTGCCAGGCGTGTCGGGCGCTTCAGGTAATAGGACATGTGGAGATATCTCCATCGATTCGTGGACGTTCTGCTACGAAGCATCGGATTTCGGGATGAGATCTCGGAAGTCTTTGCGCCTTTTGGTTCGTCCTCTCCGTCTCAGATGGTTTCGAGGACGCAAGGTCAAAGATGGGAGGAGTTTTTCTTTTCTTCGGCTTTGAAAATTGAAAGGGACGACTTCTGATACCCAGTTTGGTCATTGGTCGTCCCACTCCCGCGGTCCGCGGAAAAGTCTAAACGAGTCTACCCACAATCACACGGAGAGCCGCTAACACACGCCCCGAGTCCGGACCTCCCGACTGTGCTACTCCAAGTCTCCAAACTGTACGGGGCCGATTATTAAAAATCTAAACTATTAAATTATCTTCTTCACTGATATATTTCCAAATTCAAATTTTACTTCCACAGGAGTTTACTTTTGTTAATTTTCTTTATATGAACTTCAAATTTTAATATATATCAATTATGGACAGGTGATTAAAGAGTCTAGATAAAAAAATCCACCTTTCTCAATGACTCTATCCAACCAAATTAAAATAAATCTTTTTTAGGTGGATTTACAATTTTAATATAGCTATTATGGTTAGAAAATCATTAATGTTTGTGATTATTAAAAGTGGATCCTTGATAGTGATTTATACATATGGGCTCCACGTACAATACATTTTTTTAAAGTGGGCCTCATATTTTAATTCCTAAAAATGGGACCACATGCAATATACTTGTTTGTTTTATATTTATTTATTCATTAATTAATATCTCATAAAATAGATACAAATTGGACTTGTTTTTGTTCTTGGGCCCGGACTGAGCGTGGGCATTCTTTGCTAGTGTTATTATTACTGTGAAGGGAAAAGAAGACTATTGGTCTTGAATCCTGATGGATAGTGATACATCTGGCGGACTGCTGGAATCCATCGTCCAAGTGGGCCCCATTTCGTATTGGGTGGGATTTTAGGTTCCTTCACTTGCTTCCTTCTGCATGGCCCTTAAATGCTAGGTGTTAAGATAATACCTATGGTTGGAGCCTACATACAAGTAATAGTTTTGGACCACCGACTTCAAAGCATAACAAACCTCTTTCATAAGAGTAGTTCTTTCTCTAGATTTGTTGGCTATAGATATTGACTAGCAACAACACTCCGTGCTTGGCCTGGGGCAAAAATTAAGATATTGCATTTTGAATTTATAAGATATCAAAATTAATTATAAACATATAAGCACATATTCATGCATATTTATATAAAAACAGTCAATATATCTTCAATCATAAATACAAGTGGTTAACATCAACAATAATTTATTACAAAGATAAAGCTAAAAAAAATCTATTCAACAACAACATAAAAATAAAAATAACAACAATAATTACTAAAGAAGATATATAAAAGAGAATTTTGTTAATATTTATAACATTAGTAATAAGAAATGCATTCAAATCTTTGTTACTCATTAATAATTTCAAAGCCCAATAAAATAAAGCCACCCCATTTGGACTTGTTTGTGCAATATGCAGATTTTTATTTCCTCATGGGAATGGAATTTTTTATTTTTGTAGAAAATCAAAATCCTCTCTATTAAGTAAAAATGATTCTTTTTTTTTTTTCCTTCTATGCAAGGAAAATACATCACACCAAACAACAATATTGTTAACAAAGAAAATCATAAAAATGTGCAATCCTCTCATTGCACAAACACACCATTTTTTTAAACTTTCATATAGGCCAATGGTCATTTCAATCCCTCAGCACAAATTTTTTCTCTACTCCTTTGAAGTAGCACCAATACCATTTTAGAACTGATCAAACTATTTTTTAGCTCTAAATTTAAAAAAAAAAAAAGTATAAACATCTTAACTTTAAAATGCATAAATTATGAGACTTTAGTTATTTGATCTCAGTAATAATTGGCCTACCTTGGATCAATATATATCTCTTAATTATGAGTCCATGTGGGCCCACGGAAGTGTAATTTATGGTGGGCCAAACCAAGGTCATATGTCTATATAATCAGATCAGAAAAAGATGCCTACAAGATTCAACCGAACAACTCCAACCTCAAAACATTTTCATCACAAGCCCATCTATGAGGTGGTCTATCAGAAGGTCAGGTTTGATTTTCGTTCACATGTAACAATCTTTGAATAGAGTAGAGTTGTATTTGGAAACTAAAAGAAAATGATATTTTTAATGAAAATTTTATCAGTATGAATTGTAGAAAGGTGGGCCCCAAATATTAAAATAAAAAGATGACAATCTTGAGAGGATGGAAGATAGATGGTGTTGAGATATAGAATAACTGTAGCAAAATAGAGAGATTTTAGGAGATGTTGATTGAGAGACTTTATGAGATAGAGGACATGGACAAAGAGATTTTTTTGTAGAAAAAATTATGGCATGTGATGACATGGCACCTTAAAGCACTCTATGTTTTTTCTCCATATTTATTTGAAAGGAGAATGATTGGGTTACTGAGATGATACCCCTCACAGCCCACCTCCCCCTTTGTTTTAATATATACTAGTGGAGCAGGCTTGCGTGATAAAAAGTAAATAATATTTTAATTAGAGATATTTATAATTTTTAAATAAATTATAAATAAAAATTAATATATAATTCATAATACAAACACAATTAAAACTGAACTTAAAAAATCAAGGTGTTTTTTTTTTTAAAAGTAAAATGATCTAATTGAATCATCTTTTTATTGATCATAATTGGACTAAAACTGTAACATTGAGTAATAGAAATCGAATGAAAAATAAAGGGAAAGAAATTTATGGATCGTCACAAAAACCCTAATGCAAAACGCAACTTCTTTTAAAAGAACGTTAAAACATTTACTAAAAAGAATACAAAAGATAAGAAGTACAATAACAAAAAAAATAAAAATAAAAGAAAAGAAAATCATACCTCTACTACTTGAATCTGACTACAATACAAAGAAGAAAATTACAAAAAAGAACTACAATAAAAAAAATCTATAACAAAATACAAAAGAAAAGAAATCATACCTTTTCGTGAATAAAATCTCTTGTTCCCAATGTGGAATAACATCCTTGTCACTTTGCTTTTTTTTTTTTTTTTCAAGAATAAAAGAGTACTGAATCTCTTGTAGATCAAGATCATTAAAGTAAAAAGTGCAAAAACTCATGAATCTATTAAAGAATTATTTTTTCAAAGAAAACATAAAGTCCTTGTAGATGAATTAGGTAAAGGTGATGGAGCAGCAAGATATAGATTGATGGAGTAGCAAGATATAGATTGATGGGCTCAGCTTGTGGGTTGCACAAATCGAGGGATAGTTTCAATGAGTTGGTCAATAGGTGAGTTGAATAAGTTCAAGGGTGAGTCAGTAGTGGAGAGATTTTAGGAAAGATTTCTTTTAGGGTGGAATCTTAAAGAGATTATGTTGCAATTAGAGAGAAGTTAGAGGAGATTTTAATTGAGAGGTTTTAAGAAAGATTAGAAGGGCAATTATGGAATGCAGCGTTGCAAAAAAATCTAGGGTGCGCCACGCGTCGCACTTTGGCAAAGGGGGCTGCTGTCTTTCGCTTTATGTAGCGACGGAAAACTTGCAAATACAGGTTTTCTGCCGTGAAATCGTTGCTGGGATGAGTCCCAATATGAAGGGAGAGAATGATCTGAAAGATTTCCAAAAATAAAAGATCCTTTACCATCCAATAGTTGGCTAGAAAGGAGGATCGTTGTTGTATTTATGTTTAATTTAGGGATGCTGATCGGCTGGGCCAGCTCGGGCCCAGTCTGCCTCCGTTTTGGGGTTTACGTTTAGTACTCAGGTCAGGCCTAGATTTACAATTTCAGCTAGTTTAATGTTTTGGCAGGGCTTGGATTAAGTGATGGAAAGCCCGAAGTCTACTCTGTCCTGCATGAAAAAGAGATATAGCCATACAGGATGAATAATATATTTTTCTTCATAAGTGTAACTTGTGCTTAGACATGAATAACGTATCTTTCTTTGTTTTATTGTTGTCGGTGTAGTAGTATTTGAATTTGAGATTGTTTTCTATTTGCATTAAGATCTTTATGTCACTTTTTATTGTTAGTATTAATCAGTTTTGGGGTGGGATATGGGCCTTTTTTTCGAGTCGGGTTGCACCTGGATATGCCCCAGCCCGGCCGGCCCGACCTGGGTAATCACCAGCCCTAATTTAATCACTCCAAACTAATGCTTCTTTAGATAGGACTTCCAATTTGTTAGTCTTTTTGGACATGCACTGGGAGCAAAAAAGAAGCGTTTCCTCATGCTACTGCTTGGTGGTGATCCAACGGCCGCCATAATTGTAACACCCTGTCCCGAGTTAATTAAGATTAACTCTAATTAATCGGGATTAATGCTAATTCAACATGTTTTATGGAATTAATGTTGATTAATGGCTAAATTGATATAGAATTTGGCTCAAGTGGTCAAATTGAACTTAATGAAAAGAATAGTGAAGGTTATGGGTGACTTGAAATGGTTTTAGGCTAAACCATGCAATGTAAGGACTTTTTCGTAAATACGAAATTACACGTATTTCGTCGAATACGGAAACTCTTGATACTCACACGTATATCTTGAGGAGTACGTTAACTTCCGTGAATATAGTGATTCCATTCAACATGAATTGGTTCAAATGACCATTCATTTGACTTAAATTGTAATTAGAGAAATAGGAGGGGGGTTTAATGCAATTGAGGGCTTATAAGATGTGGATGAACTCATTTGAGTTCATTCCTTCATCCCAGCCGATCTCTCTTCTTCTCTTTCTTTCTCTTCTTCTTCTTTCTTTCACTTTCTCTTCATGGAGTGGTGATTGGGAGAGTTGGCAAGTGCTTGTGAAGAGGGACTCCATCTTCACCATTCTCTTCTTCATCTCCTTTTTTACTTTCTTGGAGTTTAAGCTTGAGAAGATCTCAAGATCTCCACCAAAGAAGCTACAAGTAAGTGTTTGAGTTGAATTCAACACTTCCATGGTTTCATTATTGAGATAGAATGGTTATGGCCCAAAGAATTCACAAGAATTCTGTTTTGTGGTTGATTTTGGGTTTTAGGTTCAAAAGAAGGTTTGGCTTGAGTAATTTAGCTTGGATTCAAGCTAGACAAGGGAATTCTTGCTGATTAGTTTCCAAACAAGGCAAGTATACTCAATTTTATTGATTTCAAATGTTAAGTGACTTGTTAGAACTCAAGGAGTTCAGTTACAGAAAATTCGGTTCAGAATTTTCTGACTTTTTGGGCACAATTCGGTCAGCCGCCAGGCTGACCGACATCTGACCGAGAGCTGACCGACATAGGTCGGTTAGCCGAAATTGTGAGTTCGGCTAGCCGAGGGTTGACCGCAAGATAACTGAAAATCTTGTCAGGGTTTTCCATCAGAAGTTGAGCTTCTGGAAAACAAACCGTAAGCTGACCGCGAGAAATTCTGCTAACCGAAATTTGAATTTCGGTCAGCCGAGTAGGTGACCGAACAGGTGACCGAAATGAGCAAATTCTGGAAAGCTGACCGAATGTGGTTCGGTCAGCCGAAAGCCATAATGCGGCTAACCGTTAGGTAACCGACGAGGTGACCGAAATTGAGGGAATATCAGAATTGATTTCTGATATTTTCCTAAACCTTCATGGGTGTTAGCTAAACTCATGTGAATGTAAATTTCACTAAAAAGTGATGTCATCTAAAATAACACCTACATTGCATAATGAACGTTTCACCCGAATGTTGTTTTAGGAAATTTACTTGTTTTTTACTTGAGTTGGCTTGTCCTCTCTCGTCTACTACATTTATGCTCCTTGTTGAGCTGTCATTGAATAATGTGTTGAATTATGAAATGAAATGCAATGAAATGGAAAGAAAAGAACTGAAATGAACAAACACTGTAATGTATGAAAGATTAAGTCTGCTACAGTAGATGGAGCGTTCCGGAGCTCCGTGGTGATGCCGGTGATCTCTGATCAAGACACTGGTAAATCCCACACATTTGAAAAGCCACTTAATAAAGTGAGTAATATTGAAATGAAATGAGTCCTTGAAAGGCTGGGTTGTGAATGGTGCGCCTTCTGCCTATGCTAGAGGACAACGAAAAAACACTTGATAAAGTGTATATAATGAATTGAATGCTCTCTTCAGGGGAGAACTACATGAATGGAATACTCTCTTCAGGGGAGAACTACATAAATTGAATGCTTCCTTCAGGGAAGAACTATACGCATTGAATTGAATTGAATTGACTTGCATAGAATTGTTATACATTGGAACCAAAATGCTAAACATATGATATCATAGAATTGTGTATACATTGTTGAACCGTCGTGTTCACAGTGTTATTAATGACATTACAGGCCCAGTTGCCCGTTCCAGTGGTTCCGAGACCGCGCCGCCAACGGAGGATACCAATCTGGTTCCTCCAGGAGGATTGAATGAATGGATGTAAATCGGAGGCGACCGGTTTAGAAATATTTTGAATAGATTTATTTTGGTTGTAAATAGTGATCACATGCATTGTATTTGAATATGCATGGTTGATTTAAATAGAAAATGAGATGTGTAAGTAAACTTTACTTTATGTAAAGGACTTGTACATATTAAAGTGGATGTCAATGTATGTATATATTTCCGCAGAAATTTACATTGGACAGGTATGTGTAAGATCCCTTGTGAATCTCGTATTGGTTTCGGTGATGCGAGGTTTACGGGAGTAAGTATGGCGTCGCGACTCGGGGTTTGGCCGTGGTAACCCTAATCTCGGGCCCGGGTCATGACAATAATCTTCTCTTCTCGACGATCAGATCAAAACGTGGCAAAGACTAGAAAACTAAAATACAATGGCAACTTCTAACAGCAAAGGAAGAAAGCATTATATACACACAGAGGGGACACATGATCAGATTACTGAAGGAACACTTCCAAACACTTGTGATTAACTGCAACAGTGATCAACCTTAAGTATCTTAAACCTTAAAAGGGGATCAACTATAAGGATCCTTATCAATAAGGCAACTAGTGCAGAGGGTCCATCAAAATTTTAGATGTGATGGCTTGAACCTGAGACAGTGTTAATAAGGGTGTGGTTTCCTATTAGTTTTGTCACTTGTTAGGTAGTATTAATGCTTTGTTTATGTCTTAAGAGCTTATGTAAGATTCACAAGTGGGTGGATTGAGACAGAATGGATTGCAGAGTAGATCTCTGAAAGCCTTATCATCTTAATTAGAACTTATTGGACCGCAAATCCCACACACAGCAGTTATGGGGGAGCCTCAGAGGGTAGAAAAAGGAAAAAAGTAGTTGTCTTACATGGGGTTATTTAACATGGACATGGACACGCACTGATATCAGACATGTCCGAGAGGTGGCTACAAAACCTGACATAGTAGTTGTAATATTGAAGCTTCTATCACTATTTGAATTTTATTTCATTAATGACGATATATGGATCTACTAGGATAGCTGATCACAGCAAGCTAAAAATTGCGATGTGTTAGTATATTCATCACAAAGAAGTCAAATACACCAATTTTTTTTAAAAAAGTGGATATATTCTCTCTTGTTGTAGATAATGCAATCTCCACAGGATGAAATTCTTCGATTTTGGTTTGCATAATCACATGGGAGTTCAAGCTGAGATGATAAGCTAGCATTATGCAGTTTTTCTTCCATATACTTTTGCATTCTTCTTTTAACAGCAGATTTCAAATTCCACCTTACGTGAAAAATAAAAAGCAAAAAGGATAGTCTTTCAAGTTTCAATATTGCCAATGTTGGAAGCTTAAACTCAATCACAGAAGTACTCAAGAGTTTGGTGCTCAAAAGCTTATTTTAATGAATCAACCTTAGGCTTTATATAGCCTTTTTACAAACAGAAATGATAACAAACTGCATCCACGTTATACATGACCTACAAACGTGGTTAACTAGAGGAAGAACAGTTCAATCCCTACAAACTAGGGTGTTATTAACAAGAAAATAACAAACACGATAATAAAGAGATAAGTCACAATGACTTAGTCAGAGAGGCCCAACAAATCCTCCCTTAAACTGACTTGCAAGAAATGCAGTCAGTTTACTCCAGAAATCATGCACACTCCTAGCTGCTCCCTCAGCCTTAAGAACACATCTAACTTCAGAGGTTTAGTCATAATGTCTGCTAACTGATCTTTGGAACCACAATGCACTAAATCAACCACACCATCTTTGGATAAATCTCGAAGAAAATGAAACCGAACATCAATATGTTTACTCCTACCATGCATGACAAGATTCTTCGAGAGTTTAATTGCAGAATTATTGTCACAGAAGATTGTAGTGCACTTGCTTTGATTGAAACCCAGCTTTCCAAGAATTATTTGCATCCACACACATTGACACGCACAGGAGGCAGCAGCAATTAACTTTGCTTCAGTGGTGGAAAGAGTAACCACTGGTTGTTTCTTGGACGACCATGCCACAGCGCCCGAACCTATCTTAAAGACATAGCCTGAAGTGCTTTTACGATCTTCAAGGTCACCTGCGTAGTCACTATCAGAATAAGCCACCAAACATTCCTCTCCTCCTTTCTTGTACAGAATTCCCATCTCAGTCGTTCCTTTCAAATAATGAAAAATCATCTTCATAGCTTGTTGATGCAGCTCTGTAGGTGTCTCCATAAAGCGACTAATCAAGCTTACCACAAACATGAGATCTGGCCTTGTGGCAGTCAGGTACATAAGGCTGCCCACCATTTGTTTGTAAGTGGTGGCATCAATTCTCACACCTCCTTCATCCTTCACAAGTCTGCACCCTGGTACAATAGGATTTTTTACAGGATTACAGTGTTCCATTCCAAACCTTTCCAGCACTTCATTGGCGTACTTCTTCTGGCTTATAAAGATCCTATCTGAACTTTGCACTACCTCCACCCCGAGGAAATATTTCATCCTCCCAATATCAGACATATCAAATTCTCGCTTCATTGAACCTTTGAACTCTTCGAACATCTTCTCATCATTCCCTGTAAAGATAAGATCGTCCACGTACAAGCTGACTATAAGAACCCTTCCACCTGCACTGCACTTAATGAACAAGGTGTGCTCACACAAACATTTCTCGAACCCTTCCTTAATGAAATAGGATTCTATTCTGCTGAACCAGGCTCGTGGTGCTTGCTTGAGCCCGTATAGGGCCTTCTTCAACTTATAAACTTTATCTTCTGCACCCTCTACTTCATAACCTTGAGGCTGTTCGATGAACACTTCTTCACTGAGCTCTCCGTGCAAAAAAGCACTCTTTACATCAAGTTGATACACACTCCATTCTCTGTTGGCTGCAAGTACAAGAATCATTCTAATAGTATCCCTGCGGGCAACAGGAGCAAATACCTCAGTGTAGTCGATTCCGACTTGTTGAGTGTATCCTTTTGCTACGAGCCGAGCTTTGCATTTGTCTACTTCTCCTCTCTCGTTCAGTTTGGTCTTGAATATCCATTTTACACCAATCTTCTTAGCTCCTCTCGGCAACTCAGTTAACTCCCATGTTCCATTTTTTTCAATGGCTTTGATTTCAAGGTCCATTGCTTCTCTCCATGTAGAACTCTTGACTGCCTCTTCGAAAGTCACCGGATCACTAGCTGAAGTCTGGAACATAACAAGCTGATGCATCATTTCTTCCTCCTCGGACAGACCCTCACCAATTACATAGTCTCCCATCCAAGCTGGTTCTCTTCGTATCCTCCCTTGAGCATGACTTGGTGTATTGAGTGGAGTTGAGGCAACGTTTTCAGCTGCTGCTTCACTTGAAGATGACTAGCCAGAACCACTAATTCCACCTTCAGTAGGTTGCTCAACTTGCTCCTCTTCTTCATTATCTTCTTCCTCGGTCTCTTCCCCATCTTCCTCATCTCCCCATTCAAGTGTATCACATCGAATTTCTTCAACAGATTTACCCCAGTTCCACTTCTCCTCTTCTTCAAATATTACATCTCGGCTTATGACAATTCTCTTTGCCTCTGGATCAAACAGCCTGTAAGCCTTGGATTCCTCGCTTATGCCCAAAAACACACACTTGAAGCTTTTGTTGTCAAGCTTTTGCCTCTTGTTATCTGGTATGTGAAAATGTCCGATGCAGCCAAACACTTTGAAATGTTCCACTGAAGGCTTGAGTCCATTCCATGCTTCTTGTGGTGTTTTGTCTTTCATTGCAAGTGTGGGACATCGGTTAAGAACATGCACCGCCCAATTTACTGCCTCAGGCCAGAACTCTTTGGGAATTTGTTTGTCAATCAGCGTGCACCGTACCATGTTCATAATGGTTTGGTTTTTTCTCTCTGCAACCCCATTCTGTTGTGGGGTGTAAGCTACAGTGAGTTGTCTACCGATTCCATTTGAGCTGCAATATGTGTTAAACTCCAACGAGGTAAACTCCCCACCTCGGTCAGTACGAAGACAGCAAATAAACTTTCCAATTTCTCGTTCTATCATGTTCTTAAAATTCTTAAAAGTAGAGAATGCTTCTGACTTGGCATGTAAGAAATATGTCCATACTTTCCGACTATAATCATCCATAAAAGTGATTATGTACCTTTTATGGCTGTGTGACTCAGGTGTAATCGGACTACAAATGTCAGAATGCACGAGCTATAGTGGTTGAGAGGCTCTCCACAGACTTTTCTTTGGAATTGAGTCTCGGTGCTGTTTGCCAATTACACAATCTGTGCACAACTTGGAGGAGGCGTTGAGAGGTGGCAAACCAGTCACCAGCTTTTTGTATGCCAAGGTTCTCAGACCTTTGAGACTCAAGTGTCCAAACCTCCGATGCCATAAGTGTGTGGTGTCCTCAGATGTCATTTGAAAGCAAGCCAGACCTGGAGCATGAGTTGGTACAGATGCAAGCAGTGCAAACATTTTATTGGCTGACATGATAGTCTGCATAATCAATCCTTTCACAGGATGATAGATCTTGCAAACATCATATTGAAACAATAGCCAAATTCTTTTCTTGTAGTTGTCTGATGCTAAGCAAATTATTCTTGAGCTCGGGAATGTAAAAGACTTCAGTTATCACTTGAGTTGCTCCATGAGCATGCAGTCTGATGTTTCCCTTCCCCATGACATCCATTTTTGTGTTGTTGCCGAGTTTCACCACATGCCTGAAGGTTTCGTCAAGCTCAAGAAACCACCTCTTATCACCACTCATGTGGTTACTGCAGCCGGAGTCGAGGAACCACACATCCTCTCTCTTGGAATTATGCATTTCAACATAAGACATGAGCAGCAGTTCTTGATCTCCATTGTGCTCAGCATAATTGACGTTCTTCTCCCAACTAGGACACTCATATTGAAAGTGTCCTAATTTGTGGCAATTGTAGCATTCTACAATTGCCTTATTGAACTGTTGCCGACCTGAGGAAGAGACTGAGGAAGAAGATAATGAAGAAGAGGAGCAAGTTGAGCAACCTGCTGAAGGTGGAATTAGTGGTTCTGGCTCGTCATCTTCAAGTGAAGCTGCAGCTGAAAACGTTGCCTCAACTCCACTCAATACACCAAGTCATGCTCAAGGGAGGATACGAAGAGAACCAGCTTGGATGGGAGACTATGTAATTGGTGAGGGTCTGTTCGAGGAGGAAGAAATGATGCATCAGCTTGTTATGTTCCAGACTTCTCTTCTGAACTGACCTTCAGTGCTTGTTTTTCAATTTTATGCCCAACCATTCTTTGCTTGTGCACCAATAGACTACTCTGCAATTCATCTATTGTCAAAGTATCCAAGTTGTTGGATTCTTCAATAGAGCAGACCACATAATCAAACTTAGTGGTCATGGATCTCAAAATCTTCTCGATTATCACCACCTGCTCCATGGTTTCTCCCTATATCTTCATCTTGTTGGCAATTGTAAGAGTCCTGCCGAAGTATTCATCCACCTTTTCTCCTTCCTTCATCTGCAAGACTTCGAATTCTCTTCTGAGTCTCTGAAGTTGAGCACGCTTGACTCTGTTGGTGCCTTGATACTTTTGCCTCATGGAATCCCAAATGTTCTTGGCCGTATCTTTGTTGAGAATGGTTTCCATGATTGTACGGTCAATAGCTTGGAAGAGATAGTTCTTCACTTTGAGATCCTTAAGCTTTTCTGTCTCAATGGCCTTCAGTTGTGCTTCCATCAACGCAGATCCACTCTCTGCTACTGTGATGCCTGTCTCGACCAACTGCTAATACTCTTTTGACTTCAAAAAATTCTCCATCAACATGGCCCAGTGAGCATAGTGGCCATCGAATTTGGTATAGAAGGCTGCACAAAAGTGCCTTCTGAAGTCATTCTCTCTCTCCCTCTTTTCTGGCTCTTTCTCACTCTTTCTCTAAGAAATTTGCTATTTCTTAATCACTCAAGATCAGGCCCCGTGGTGGTGCTCTGATACCACTTGTTGGAAGCTTAAACTCAATCACAGAAGTACTCAAGAGTTTGGCGCTCAAAAGCTTATTTTAATGAATCAACCTTAGGCTTTATATAGCCTTTTTACAAACAGAAATGATAACAAACTGCATCCACGTTATATATGACCTACAAACGTGGTTAACTAGAGGAAGAACAATTCAATCCCTACAAACTAGGGTGTTATTAACAAGAAAATAACAAACACGATAATAAAGAGATAAGTCACAATGACTTAGTCAGAGAGGCCCAACAAATCCTCCCTTAAACTGACCTGCAAGAAATGCAGTCAGTTTACTCCAGAAATCATGCACACTCCTAGCTGCTCCCTCAGCCTCAAGAACACATCTAACTTCAAAGGTTTAGTCATAAGCCTCTGGGGTAATAAGCATTATTATTCTGGGGTAATTGTGCTACATAATACTGTGCGAAGTGTGAACTCATCTGTGGGGCTTATTTGGGTCATATGAATGATGGGGAAGGGAGATGGATGGATGGATGGATGGATCATTCTAACCCCCTCATCTGTGGTTCTCAAGGAATGATTTTACAAGGTACCTTTTTATATATATATATATATATATATATATATAAAACCTAATCGTGAGTGACAATGGGAGACTATCAAATCTAGGCTTATGACAATCCATAGTGGAAAAACATGTGTGGGAAAGCTAACTTGATCATAGATGTGCGAAATGATAGAAATAAAGTGGAATACATATAAGAACCATGTGAGGGTAAGATTAAAACATGAAAGGGTGATCATAACTTTTTCATATATTTATTTTACAGGAATATGTATTAAATTTTTCTTTAGGACTTTTTACATGGTTGAATGAGCTCCACCAAAGGATTATTAAATAGCTGAGGGTGAAAAATATAGCAATGCATATGAGAGCTTGACTTTCTTATTATTTAAATTACTAGAGTAATGGTTGAGCATTTATCTCCATCTTCCCTCAGTTCACTTTTTATTAAATAAGAGGTTATTTAATAGTCTCATGACATGAATTTTTTATATTGAATTCCTATATATGTAATCTAATGCAAACAAAGAGGCTGTGAAAAGTCAAGGTAGGATAGTACATTTCATTTGGATTTAAAATGTGCCCAACCAATAAATTAAAAGGGTAATTCGTGACTATTATATGTGTTTTACTTTCCAAGTATAATAAAATTTGAGTAAATTTTAACAAAATAAAGTACAAACTCTAGTTAGATTAACATGAAAACAATTCCGGATATGGGTTCGAATTCAAATGCATCATTCACAGAACTAAGGGCCTATTTCTTTACTACAAACTCTAGTTAGATTAACATGAAAACAATTCCGGATATGGGTTCGAATTCAAATGCATCATTCACAGAACTAAGGGCCTATTTCTTTACTAGAATTCCTGATAGGAATTCTAGTGGTTAGGGTTTTTGGGACCCCTTGGCATTTCCAAATCCCTTGTTTATTGACAAGAATTTATGAATTCCAACACATGAAAAGTCCAGGAACTCCACCATCTTTGCATTTTGGTGGAATTCCTGAATGTTCAAGTCCAAAGGAGGATTCAGGAATTCCACATTGTCTGGGAATTTAGGAATTCCCTAGACATGAATTCCTGGAATTCTAGTAAATGAACAGGCTCAAAACTCACTGCTCCGTGAAGTGAAAGATTATCATAATTCATTGAGCCTTTTCAAATAACCCCTAAGATTTTTAAGATTTGTAAATAGGCTCCTTTGATTTTTAGTGTTTGTAAATAGGCCCCTATTTTTTTTTTTTTTTAATACCTTTCGTGTCCTCAAAATCACTAACCTTTCAACCACCAAAAGTTTTTAGAGTGAAATAACACTTTTGCCTATCTCTTTATCTCTATATGTATAAATTCAAAATTTTGGACTTATTTTTCTCTAAGGCTTGTAACATTAATAATTACAATAACTGGGAGAGAATGATTGTACCTATATTTATTTTTCTCAATACATGGCTTATTTCATTGAATCCAAATTGATTATAATGACAATCAACACTCATCATTGGTTATTATTAATCCAGCTATGCACGATCCACCGTTAGATTGATCATGAAAGTCTCAAAATACATGATTAGACTTCATGTGCATTAACGAGTTATTAAAATATATTTTTGTGACTTGATATCAAGTAATGATATTTTTGTAAATAATAATAGACTCATTTTTATTTAATGGATGTAAGGGCAGAGTTATCATTTTTATAAAAGTTCAACACAAATCTCATAGTGGTTACCTATTCTTATTACGAATAGTAATTTTGGAGACATAAAAGGTATTAAAATAAAACTACTAGGCCATATCTACAAATCATATGAATGTTAGTGGGGCATATATAAAAAAAACAGTTACTCATTTGAGCGGACTAGGGTTTGGATGGCATATTTGTAATTTCAATCAAACTCAAATCCTAGACTGCATCTCATGATAAATTAGGGTTTTAGGGCTACTCAGTTCTACCTCACCCTCTCTCAAGTTCCCGGCAACAGGACCTTCTTTTTCTCTATTGTACGTGGTATGTAGCGTCTCTTTCTCTATCTCTTCTTTCCTATGACAAAGATCACATCTTTCATGTAAAAGCTGCTGTCTTTGTGAGTCGATCGGTTCTTCTCTGTTTCTCGCCTTTTCTTTCCTTTCCTTTCCTTGTAATTTCTTAGTCAAGATCCATGAATTCGATGGAAAGATCTAGGTTTTCTTTTTCTTATAGATGATGGTGGAGGTGATATGCTTCACGAGAGTTTGTTGGTAATATTTTCTGTAGTAGTTTGAGTTCGACATGCTAATCCTATTGTTTCTGCATAGGAAGAGACACATGAATGAGGCTGATCACATTCCACTCTTTCATCTGCATGAGAAACAACCCATTTGATGTTTTCTTATAAATGTTTAGGGCCTGTTTGTTTCATCAAGAAATTGGATAACGAGGAATTCTATGAGTTTGTAAGAATTTTTTTAGGTGGTTAAAAATGAAGAATCAGATGTGAATGCCCCCCCCAAAAAAAAAGACCATCCATAATGTAAATTGAATAAGGGGGAAGATGAGAAATCAATACCCAGCCAACCCCAACCCTAGTAATTCAAATCTTAGGAAAGTCAAGGTCCCATCTTTATATTGAGTTATCCGATTCCTTGTATCGGTACTGGTTTTGTCCATGCCTACTTCTTACTTTTCTCATTGGCACATGAGTTCTGATTGAAGCTCCAGGAGACGGCTGAAGTAGCTATTTCTCCATATGCTATTGAGCTTGTTTCTTGCGATATCATGGAGGCATTTTTAAAGGTGGATTTTAGTTTATAATGTGAGACAGGGTGTTAAGCTCTGGAGTTGCTTGCACAAGAGGTTGCAGGAAATGGATGTCATCTGGTTGGTTCTATGGCTAGTCTGGACTTAGACTAGCACTGTAAGGGGTTGAACGCAACTCCAGATAACATTTATTTGGACCTAGACAAACCCAAATCTGGGCCCTGACCATAGACTTAATCCAATTTCATTCTGGAGTATAATATTCGAATGGAACACCACCCCTGAAAGTTGTGGCATGTACTGCCTTGTTTTGATCATTCCTGCTTGTTATGATGCCTGGTTATGGTTGAATAGAGGATTTTTGCATTTTTTGAATATTTTATTGACCCTTTCAATGCTGAAATTAAGGTGTAGAGGAGTTTGTTGATACTCCTAATCAAATGGGAGCGCTTAACAGAGCTGGTATATTGTACCGCTTGCTTTGATTATTCAAATATGTGCTTAAGCATTTGTGAAGTAATTTTTTTATTTAACTGTTGACTTTCCTGCGTAACATTCACGAATTTGACTTGTAAAAGCGGATATTTGAAGTGTAGTTTATGTTTAATTACTATTTTAGGTTTTTACCCTTTTTTAAAAAAGAAAATCTGTTTTCATTTTTTTTCTTTATTGCATCTTTTCTGGAACAAAATTCCTGAATGGTTTGAACACCAGACTGTTTCATTTTAGTGCTAAATTGGAATGGTTTTCAGATTGGAATTGACAACTTTTTCTCAGGTCTGAAACAAGGTAAGAAGGGTAGAATCCAAGTTCTAATCCAATTTCTTATGTTAAGGTCGACAGATCATTGTGATCTAATTGTTGGTTGGATAGAATCTAAGGAACAGTAGCCACAAAAGAGTCTTGATGTCTTATATTGGTTGTATGCGGGAAAGATTGACCTGCAAGCAACTAATGTACAACTGCATAGGATAGCATATTCCCACTTGATGGGTTAGCTGATTAGCTATTCGTTCCACTGCCTATCCACATTGGATCTGTTAGAATTGAACCCAATCTATCCACTGTTACAACTCTTGATACGGGATGACTGTGCAGAATGTGGGGGATTGCAAGGACGTGAATGATGTTGTTGGTTAATGGCTGGATGCAAGGATCCAAGAAGTGGCTGTGGAGGGTATATCGGCTGCCCCTCAAATGATATGCATCACTTGCCCTATATCTGTGTGGATCTGGTTTGGGGTTAAAAAAAAAATCTGAGAAATATCTTAAGCATTGCTAATGGTAATAAAATGTCAGATTTTAATGTTGTATTTCATTCGCAACTTGAATAAATGTATGTATCTATGTGTGTATCCCATTGTCATGCATTTCCTCTGTTTTTTTGTTTTTGTTTTATAACAGTAAAATTGTCCTCTGTTGCTATTTAATTCTAAAAGAACAGTTGTATTTGTTCACCTATATTCTTGATACAAAGTTATATTAAGTTAAGACCTAATAAAACATTAATGGTCAAACAGTTGAATCAAAATCGGATCACTATATATGTTTACTATGGATGTAACATGTAGTATCATGGTATCAACTGCTATGTTTTATGTAGTATAGTAGTACTTAAATGCTAAGTACTTCTTTAATACCTACAACTAATTCCTTAGTACCTAGTGGTAGTTGGTGCTTTATGACTTATTAATATTACTTGGATAAGGGATTGATATATTTAGTATAAGAAGACACTTAACAAATTAATCTAAGTAAAGTTTAAAAAAAAATCTTGTTATTATATTTCCCCAAAAGTCATGGATAGTTATGACTTTTGTTTGAGTTGAAAAAGGAAGATGGATGAAGAAAAAAAGAATAAACTCACATTGATGCCACTTTGTAAGGTAATTTCTGTTGGTAGGATAGCTGCCATCAGTAGTATAGCTTCTGCTGCATAGTTTATATGTGTAAAAAGGAACTGGTCTGGTTGACAGTAATCCTTCTTGCTCTTCTATGCTGAAAAAGAACATGAGCGTAGGGTATTTAGGGCTTATATATATATCGAATGCTATCAGGTTTGTAACTACATGGGCTTGGATCCAGCCTGAAACGTTTTAGATTTAATCCATAACCAAATCATTCTGAAATATGAGGCCTCACCTTTTCTATTTATTATTATTATTTTTTCTCCCTTTCTTTCTTTTCTTTGTTTTGTCTGTTTGGCCATTTGGGTAATCCGGTACACACACATTCATTGACATCCTTAGTTCCAAGGTGGCTTGACTGGGAAAGAGCTGAGGTGTTCCACTTGCAAAGGTACTAGAGTTGGGGATGAAAGAGCTGAGTTGTTCCACTTGCAATGTGTGTGCAGTTTGATTATTTTCAAGGTGGTTGTTGTCCATTTGCAGTTTCATTTGGATTCTTGGACTATCATCAAATAGGAGAGTGTGTGGTGTGAGATGGGCTTCATGGATGAATGGCTTTGTTACTTATATTTGGTTCCATTTGTACCTTAACTGTTAAACAAAATCATGCATTTGTTTCGATATAGCAGCATTTGTTACATTCAACCTTTTGAAGGAATGAGAACTGCATTGTCATGCATAGACGGACCGGTATTTAATAAATTGATTTCAAACTAATTGGCATTATTGTATCATCAGCTTGCAGAATGGATACTCAGGTGAAGCTTGCTGTGGTGGTTAAGGTGATGGGGCGAACAGGATCGCGAGGACAAGTGACTCAGGTCCGAGTCAAGTTTCTCGATGACCAGAACCGTTTGATCATGAGGAACGTGAAGGGGCCTGTCAGGGAAGGTGACATCCTTACCTTGCTTGAGTCTGAAAGGGAAGCAAGGAGGCTGCGCTGAGGATGGGATATCGTTAGGTTTGTGAGGGAAGGTGACTTCCCTAGAACTGCTTAAAATGAGTTTTATTTAACTTTAAGAAGAACGTTGAGATGAGAGTTATGGGGACTCGTTTGGCTAAAAGACTTGTTGTGTCATTGTTGAGTGAGTATTTTCCGCTTCCCTCTATTGTAGTGACTTGTGATTGAGAATTCCAAGTTTGATGAGATAAGCCTTTTGTTTTGCAACTGAAGGCGTTTTTTCATATTTATTAGCTTACTTTTATCTGCCTCATTCTGGGATGTGCAGATACACTGCCTCTTTAATCAGAAAATGAGTGTCTTCCTTCCATTACTTGCATTAGTAAATGTTGGAATGTTACATGCATGGCCTCTATAAAAACGATGCTTATATGCTTCCTAACACTTGCCTGTTCTTTTAAAGGGTTTTTAGGCATTGATGCATGATAAGATCTATATTTCTAGATCATAAAACAAATATTTTTGATGCTAGAGAATTTGCTTCATATATGCAGCGAACTTTTCCCTGCAATGTGGAGCGGGCCACTTGAGAGTTTGCTTGCTGCTAGCAAATTTTCTGATGCCTGGCTTTTTATTAGATCGATGGTAGAGAAGTTTGTAAGGTAGTGTGTGTGCAAGCATCTGCAGGTATGAGTAGTTTGTTTTGTTGTACTGAATGTTTGGCTTGTATCTGAAAATGATGCATCTATGAGATTGGGAATATGCTTTTGCTTTCGTCCTAATCTGTAAGTGCTATTGCGTGATCTCGTCGGTGAGTTTTCATGGGCGTGGTCTAAGTGGAAAAAAAAAGAAAAAGAAGTGACCCTATCCGTATATTTTAAGAATGTGAACTGTGCATATGCAGATGGCCGCAGGATGCAGTTAAAAACGGATCTATGGATCAGTGGGTAAATTGGTTGGTTCATGTCCCAGCAGATTTTTATTGTCGTAGGATCCTGGCCAACCAAGTTTGTATTTTCAGTTGTGTCTACAAACTCGTATTCTTGTGAATGGGCCACAATGGTGAGCCAATAGGATTCGATTTCCAAATTGGTGTCTGATTTCGCAATTTTGCAATTGATTTTAAAATTGGAGCTCAATTTCGATTTTAATTGCAAAATTGAAACTCCAATTTCGATTTCTATTTAGATTGGAGAGAAATTTCAATATTTACATCGAGAGCCCACTTTTGTTAACTTTTTTTAGGTGAACTTAAAATTTTAATGTATCTATTATGGATAGGAGATTAAAGAATCCGGATGATACAAGAATTCTACCTACCTTTCTCAATAACTTTACTTAGCTAGTCAAGATAAGATGAGTCTTCTTTAGTTGAATTAAAATTCTTAATATATTTATTATAATTAAAAAATTTTAAAAGTTTTGTGATTTTAATAGTGTATCTTAGATAGTGATACATATGGGCTCCATGTATAATAAATTTTTTTTTTTAAGTGGATTCCATATTCTAATTCCTAAAGGTGGGGCCACATGTTATAATTTCTAAACATGGCCCTCTATGTTGGAAGTTTTAAAGTTGGCTTCATCATGTACAATAATTTCTATGTCATTTTTCTTTATATTAGATTTTGGAGAATTGGTTTTTCTTTTTTATTTTTCTCTCACGGTTTTCTAGTTTTTCTCTTTTTATGATGATTTTTTTATTTATTAAATAAATAAAAAATAAAAAAATAAAATTACTTTAAGCTATGATGTAATTTCACAAAAAAAAAAAAAAAACCTTACCTTTTTCCTATGTCACTGACTTTCGATAAAGAATTATAACTGCAATATAAAAATAATTTTATAATTAATTTAAAAACTGAACTCATCATATTTATGGAAGATGATCAAAATCATTAAGATTAAAAATCTCAATATAATATCAGCATAAATAAAAAGAATAGATCTGAAAAAAATAAAATAATAATCAAGTAGTTTCTCATATAGAAAATAATCATTTCAACATGCTCCAATTGATTTTCGGAAATGTCTTATCAATAAATCGAATTCAAACCACATTTGTATTAATATTCAACTTTTAGTCTATCTATTTGGGAAATAAAGAAGTCCAAATCCCTTTTCTTTAAAGGCAATTGATATATTCTAGGTTATATGATTGTAGGTTATTTTCAATTATATAAGGTTACACGGTATTCTATTTTGTTAACATATGCATAATATAATACATACATAAAAAGTAATAAGTAGAAGTAAAACCTTTGAAACGAAAATTTTTGATGAATTCCTAGTCTTTGACATGGACTCAAGCACCCATAGAGTTGGCTTAACTTGATTTGGGTAATACGATATACTAACTTAAAAAAAATTAAATTAAAATTAGGTAAGGGTGAGAGACTAATACATGAAAAATGAATAGGAGTGTTTGAATTAAATGGAGGAACATACCCTATTTATTAGCTAAAAATGTCATAGATGTTTGACAAGTGTTATATATTCAATGATATTAAAAAAGTTGTAACTCCATATGTCACTAATTTAAACTTCGACACAAAAAAGATGATTACAAGTACCATGAAAAAAATGATAGTCTAATGATAGTACAAAAAAGATGTTTGCACCCGGGGTTCGAAACTGCATTATCACACTGGGGCTACAAGGGATTTACCGGGCTCCCCTTGGGCCCGTAAAGATTATTTCGGCCCAAAGGCTTGGACACCTTCTGTTATAAAAATTGGCAAGTGTCATTTATCAAATTGCTATAAAAGAAATTTGATTACAAATATCACCCATCTAAATCATTACACCAAAAATATTATAGACAAAGAAAAAAGTGATAATTTAAAGATAGGGAGAAGGAATTAAATGTGTTGAATAGTGCATAGTAGTATGTGTGCTCAACCTAAAGCTTCCCCATTCATTAATTATGATAAAGATGTCAATCCAAATGTTTTTTATAGCTATAAAGGTTAACTCAACATTTAATTAATAGGTCGCATCCAAGTTAAATTGTTGGAAGATCAAGGTAAAGCTAGGTCAGGAGGTCATATGTCATAGATTAACTTTAATCCAATCAATTGATTAATTGGGTTAGAGAAATGTTAATTCAAACATATGAAAAAAATGAACTCTAACTTTGAATTACTAAGTGGATTCAAGTTTCCAATTCATTGATAGCTCAGTGGTGAGGCACATCCCTTCCATAAAAATAATTAAGGATCAATCCCTTACTGTAATGCTGATGGAGAGGGACTTGATATTGAGTGAGTGCAAGGCATATGATTATTTATATTGAGGGTGGGTGGGTGGGTGGGGGGACAGTTCAAGTTAGGTTGGTAAGTTGGGTCGAAATTGCTACAACTATCAATTTTTTCTAAAACTTTCACCAATTAAAGGATTATAGGTATTTTGCCAACTGCCTCATGACAAAGATCTTATTAATTATCATAAATTAAAAGAGTTTATAAAACTATCTTGCTTTTGTTTCATTAGAAGGTAGCTCGCACTTGACCTATGCCTAACATGTTTCCATCAACGTATTTTTTTTTTCTTATGTTTATAAGTTTGTAATGACCTCGACAGTTTTTTATTAGGTCTGGAGATTTATCCTGGGCCAATCCATTGCGTATGATTCAATTGAGTTTAAAACTTGATATTTTGTTTAATGCATTTATTACAATTGGACTTACCACTATATTTTTTACCTTCAATTGAATAAATTTTTTACAATTAATTTACAAATGTGAATGTTGTGACCATTTTCTTCTCAACCATTATTGTATTATATATTAAAGTTATTACCGAACCAACTTCAGTTCTAACTCTTCAAATTTCAAACTTAACCTCTAAATTTGAAATTTCTTTAATCATAGATTCTTTTAGTTGTTAAATCATTTAAGGGTGATTGTAGTCAGTTTTTATTTTTAAATATTATCAACATAATTGCTTCATTTAATTTATAATCTCGTTGATCAAAATATACCTACAAGAGAGATTCTTCTTTCTCGATAAGAGAGAACGTCATGTCATGTCCATTTCACTTGACAATTCAAAATTATGATAATATACTCTCTACATTTATATAACTTTTCCTTCACCCAAAATAATCTCACTTTATATTTTATTTTTTCTCAATTTGTAAATGGGGCTTTTTTTTAGGCTTATACTTAATAAATCTCATTATGTCACTTTAATTGAAATTAGACCTGTAAGATTGATCTTACTTAAAATACTTGATCATAAATAAAAGAAAAATCAAATTACTTGGTATGTAGTTAAAACTTATATTAATTTCTTACTTCTAATAAACTTTTATATTTTTTATTACCTTTTATTTTTTAACTTTTAAACATTGACACCAATAAAATTTAAATAATGTTTAATTCATAAAACTAATTACATTTTTAAGGTTTTGACCTTAATCAAGGCTACTATGACAAATGTCCGTGCTTTAAGTACGGGTGGTCAAGCTAGTTATTACATATTATAGATGTAGGATTCAATTTTGAAATTGGAGTCCGATTTTGCAATTGATTGAGAAATTGGAGGTCAATTGCAATTTCAATTTAAACTTGGTTTAACTTGAGAGAGAGATTTTAGGAATTCAAGAGAATTTTCGATTTTAGCCATTTAAATAAAGAGGTCAATCTAAAAAATATTTCATATTAAAGAGTCCAATCTTCCACGCTCTCTAATCAATCCAGTTACGTTTAGTATATTTAAAATTGGATTCTTTCAAACTATTTAGTTTCCAAATCTTAAACCAAAACATCATCCAAAACATGTATAATATAAGGATGAATCCCAACTCATCTATCCCATGAATTCCCACTCATCCATTCACATTCATGGAAAAAAAGAAAGTCGTAGCATCCGTATCTTTATGATTATCATGTTATCGGGCTTTACAATTATTTTTTATTGTTATCTTTCCTTAATTTAATATTTAAAAAATCATTATAATAGTTTATGTAAGTTAAGTGCACGTTTCTTTTTTTTAATAAACTTTTAAATATAGAATCTTAACGAAGATAAAAGAAATTTTTTTATTTAAATCTTCTTTCTTTCTAAAAATTCTGAACTTATATATAATTTAGTTTTTGTGCCCCTGCTTGCACAAGTCTGCTTTTTTAATGCGTACTTAGATGTTCTTATCTAAAGTCATAGGTAATGAGGGGTGCTAGCGGGCCGGGCTTGGATTTGTAATTAGGGCCCATTTTTATAATTGGATCGGGCTTGGATTAAGTGATAGACAACTCAAAGCTCGGCTCGACCTGAGCAAGGAATGCATGCAATTTAATTTAATTAGTCCAAACTTGATCAAATGCCCACAAAAGTGATAAAAAGCTCAATTCGGCTTGGCCCGATTGATTAAATGGGCAGGCTCAGGCCTAACGTTTACGATCGTGTCAGACTTGAGCCCGACCTGGGCCAGTGTTTCTAAAGTCAGGCTGGGCCTGGATACGTCATAGCCCAGCCCAGCCCAACCTATAAACACCCTATAACTAAGCAGATCCTATCTAATTGCATATTAAAGAGTATGTCATCTAAACTTTCCATTTGTCATCTCATTCAACCCCATCATAGTTTCCAATTTGAGATGAGATTTAATTAGATTTAGACTCTTTACTCTCCCTTCAATCGTGCAATCCAAATTAACAAGAATGAGTGAAACATGAGGGTTATTATAGTTGCATTTTCAATTATTTATGCAAATACAATTGTCATATATATTTCCTTTCTTAATTTTTTTCCTTTTTCATGTATTTTCTTGTGTCTTAATATTTTTTTATCATAGTTGTTTTTTTTTCCACTTTTGATGGGTTCTTTTATTTTCCGTTGTGATAGTTTTTCATTTATTTATGTTTTTTCTTTTATTTCTTTTCAATTTTTAGTTTTTAGGCATTGGGTTTCTATGGGTTTATTTGTTTCTTCTAAGTTATTTTTTTTATTAGATTGTCTATAGACTTTTGTTTTCATAAAGTATTTTTGTGGTATTTTTATCACTTTTTTTTTTTTTTATTATGGGTTATTCATATGATTTCAAAAGAATGTTTGAAGCAAAATACTTAATTGGTTTCAAACAAATTAAAGTATTATCATTTTGAAATTAACCAACTATATTTCTTTGTTATTATTGTAAGTCTTAGTTTTGATTCCAATTTTTACCATCTAAATATAATTTAGATTAAACATTATTTCAAAATCTTATTATTTTTTATATTATAAATTATATTGTCCGTGCTAAGCGCGGGCATGTTTTGCTAGTAATAGGATTCAGCTTACAATGGGACTAACTCTTACATTATTAGTCACGTGGCTCAATCTTACAATGGGACTAACTCTTATTAAAATAAAATTTGAGATTGAAATTAATTAACTCTTATTAATCTGAAATAGCCCAATCTAAACCCCACACTATAGGGAAAAGAAAAATAAGAAAAAGAGAAAGTGTTCTTATCAATCAGTGGATAAGACTCAATCCAAACCACCAAATCTCATTTATATACCTGTGTAACCTATGCTACACATCTGGTTGAGATCTTCTAGGCCCAACCCATGAAAGATCGAAAGTTCCATGCATCCAATCGCTCAGATTAGACTACCAATTCAAGGAGTATTGCTTAATTGAGCAGTTAAGAGGTGAACTAGCAGCCTACTCCCCGGAAGAATCTCGGTGGCAGAAAGTGGGAGAAAAAAAAAAGGTTATTTGTTACACATACGAGTAGGGGGGCCAACAGAGGGTGGGACCCAAAATGGGCTTGGGACTACTGTTGGCAATCGAACCAAGAGAGAAGAAGATCCAGAAATTGACCTGGGATTGCCAAATCAACCAGGGAAAAATAAGTTTGAGAGGGAGAGACCTAAATGTTCATATTGATTAATGAATTTAAACAAATGCTAAAGTAATCTATATTCAACAAACCCACATATAATACATACATTTCAAGGGTCACAATCCTCTGCTTATGTCAGACAATTCTATCTACAAATGGATCCAACTCTACTTGCATTATTACCAAGACAAGCACAAGATTACTCTTATTTCTGATATTATTGTTACATACATGTATATAATTATGTCAGGACAGATGTGCCCTTCGAAAGGGATTGCTCTCCTCCGCATTCATTCCCTCTTCCAACCACCCAACACAGGCGGGTAACCAACTAATCAAGAATCCTCATGACCATTTGCAGCAGCTTTTGATGGGGGTGGTGTCTGCAGAACTGCCTCGTCTCCCTGTGGCATTGCACCGGTGTGCAGTGGTTGTACATCCATGGCTTCAACCTGCTGTAAGGAAAATATGATAGAGAACAAAATGCAACAAATAAGGTACACGAGAAACTGTTGTATAAATGCGGACAATCAGACAGCTTACCTCATCATTTAAGTGTGCCACAGGATTGTGAGTTGACCCAGGCGTGCCCTTTGAGAGGTCCCTCAGTGTTCCCTGCAGGTCCCAGAATCATAACCAAATACACTAGAAGAAGTTAAATATTGTCACAGGTTTATCAACTCCCAGCGCTTGAGAGCTACAAAGTTACATCACCAGACATAAAGGAACAACACTTGTAAAGGACTTGCAGTCTTTGGCCAAGCATATGCCAGTAAGTGGGGCCCACCTTCCACCAATGTAGACTAATGGATTTCATCTTTTACCCATGTTAGGTGATATCCCTGAATAAATCATTCTGATACTACGAGTCTATGATTGGAGTGACAGTTGCAGATGAATCACACTATTTGGTGCTGTTCACTACTACTATCCACTATCCATAGGATGAGAACTGATGCTTTTTCACAGCCAAAGGTGGGTTCTACTTTACATTGCTTGGGAAGCCATGCTGTTCATTGTCATGCATTGTTAGGTTTCCATAGCCAGAAAAAAAAACAAGTGTACACGATTCAGACTACCTTTCAGATAGGGGTGGCAAATGGTGAAGACAGGTAAAAATAGATGAGGTTGGCCAGGAGTGTCTACAAGTTAAAACCCAACCTGTATGCCACCTGTTTTTTAAATGGGTCAAACAATAGGCGCTAGATGTGGGCCAACCCGACCCGACCTGAACAAACCAAAGAAGAAGAGCAGCATATGGGGGAAGGTGCAGAGAGGATTTGATTTGGGGAGGATGGATAGATAGGGTTTTATGGATTGGGTGATGTGCGAGAGCAGAATATGGATAGAGGAGGAGGAAGAAAAAGAAAGAAAGAAAGAAAATGAGCAGACGAGGCAAGGCAAGAGGATGAGCACTCCATAGAGACTAAAGAGAAATAGAGAGGGATTTCACTGCTTGGTAGAAAGACAAGAATCTGCCTTCAACATGGATTTGATTTGGGAAGGTCAATAGTGGGGGTTTTATGGATTTTGTAGTGATGTACAAGAGCAGATGGACAAAGATAAAGGGATATGGCTCCACAGAGTTGCAATGAGGATCGTAATAACTGAAATACCATGGGCATCAGACGAGTTACACCGAACTAACCCAACCAGTAGGAATGTAGGCCAAGTTTTTCTGACCCATGACCAACCCATATATATTGCAAGTTGGATTTAGCAGATCAAATCCGGGTCAGATCTGGTCAACAGAGCAGGTCAGTTTTTGCCACTTCTACTTCCAGATCTGCATCCCCTACCTTGTTTGCCCACTTAAGCCCACAGGCATTGCAAAGTGTCCTTGGTCCTTCAGGTCCACGGCGCATCATTGGAGTGGCTTTGTGACTAATGCCACAGTGGGTACATCTGAAAATCATATTTAAAGAGAACTATCAGCCAAAAATGCAGTTGTTGAAAGTGGCATGCACTCTAAACTAATATCCTCTGATATGTAAGCAAATTCATCTGGTAGAGAGCAATTTGGGCCTTGCTTTCTAGAGAAGCCCTAAAGTGCTTCATGCGGTTTCATGCGGATGCTTAAAACAAAAATAGAAACACAATTTAATGCCACTTTGGTTTCACAGTTAGGCAGAGGCAGCAAAACCCTCCTTTATAATGTTTGAATGCTAGGGATTATATTAATCCATAGCCCCCACCTTGTGGCAGAAAAGGGGACTGAGGGTTTGATAGTGCCAATCCTCTTCTCTATGATTCTTGACACCTTCTCCAACTCACAAAAATAATATCCTCACAACTAGCACATCTTAAACAGTGCAACCACTCAGGCCCTTCAGGTTTCCTCCATATCAAGGCATGACATTTTATCATTTTAAAATGGGATGTTCTTGTTCCATGGGGTTGCAAGACACTACTTGCTAATATAGAGTGAAAAACTGAAAATCAAAATAAAAGGTTTGAAGAGATTAGTTTGATTAATAATTGCATAGAGTGATACAGAACGGGCCATACATACCATAAGTGGTCCCCCCTAGTTAAAGATTTTTTTTTAAATTTTGTTTCCATTTATTTTTCCTAATTATTAGTTAGCATGTTTAAAATTGTAATTAGGATAGCCTCCATTATTGGTTTAGGTTTGCTTAGGCCCTAAGTTTACTTTTCTTATTTATATTACATTGTAAAGATGGAAATCTCAGACTTTGAAATTGAATAGAATCGTGGGTTTTCCCTTGGAGAGGTGTGTCCTCATGTTGAAGTCTCTACGGAGACATTGTAGAGATTCACAATCTCAGATTTTGGAATTAATAGAATTTCCCTTGTGGGTTTATCGAGGCATAATTACATGAGCCACGTCATGTGCAGATTATTCACCACAGCATTAAGAAGCTGAATCATGAGTAGACCAATCCCAAGCTCCTCCAACTCTTTTGAGTCAGCTAACAGTGAATTGAGAATATGTAACAGAAAGAGGCTGCAAATCAAAAGTAGAGAACCTGGGCTGTGTGGCCCACTTTAGTTCGTGCCACAATCAGTGGGTAGGACCGTAGGAGGGGACTAAAAGGTTTCATCTAGGATTAGGCATGAAGCACATATGGGCACGACCATGTGATCAAATCAAACCCTTAAACACATGGTTACAATTTACAATTATAAGATAGTGTCCATATGGGCTCCACACACTTGATCCAAGATGAGACCTGATGAGTGCCTAATTGTTTATAATTTGAGCCCTAATAATTGGTTTATCTTGTGCTAGTTCATTGTTATTTTATGTGTTCTTACATTGTCTTTTTATTTTTTTATGAAAAGGTCAAAAGGAGCTAAAAGAGAAGAATTTCAGCAATTGATTAATTGAGAGATTCAAGCATGAATCCCCAAAGGTTGTACGGCCAGGTGTGGGGGGGTGGGGGGGGGGGGTGGGGGGATTTGAAATTTGAAATTAAGGTGGAGCCCTAGAAGGAAAGTGTTAGAGACTCATAGCATAAACCAAAAAGGAAAGAGAAGGAGAGAAGAAAAAGAAGAAAACAGCCCAATCATGTGTTACACACCCAAAGGGGGCCCCACATCTATTGCAAAGAGAGGAGTTTCAGAATTTGGAAATTCTTTCTCAAGTCCAAGTGGCACCAAAGCATAGAGAAGAAAAAGGAGAAAAGGAAGGAAGTTCCCAAGCAAGAGTCCAAGCCAAGCTTAGAAGTCCAAGAAGTGGGTCCCACACTCCATGTTGCACGCCCCATATGGGCCCACTTTTATGTTCAGAGATTCAAATTTAGTCTCTTAAAAATAAATCTCAGATTTGTGGGTCCATGTGAGGAACTTTCAAGGAGCTATAAAGTGGGACCGGAATTAGAAAGTCTTGCACACCAAGAAAAGAAGACTTCTATTCTCATCTAATTAGGAAACTTAATTGTAAAGCAAGCAAGAGATCTAATCATAAAAGGAAACAAATCCTAAAAAGGAGGAAACTTCTTGCTAAAGATTGCTTTTGCAAAAAGCATAAAAGGGGAGCAAGGGCATGGACGACCAGCACCCATACACAAGCCCTAGCAGCCGTACAACACACTTTGTGGAGCTTTTTGGAGCAAGGAATTAGAGAAGTTGCTGCTGGCTGACCCCTTCTTCTTCACTAGTCTTTTAGAGTTTTTATTATGAACCTCTTTTCTATGTTATTTTCTATTACAAACGTGAGTAGCTAAACTTTTTAGGGCTATGGGTAATTGAAACCCTAGCCTAATTTTATGTAGTCCCTTTTAGCATTCTTTAATTTAGATTTCAGTTTTGTTGGTTAAGTTTCTAAACCATGATTTTAATTTAATGAGTTGTGTATATGCCATGCCAACCGTGCCATGTTCAATTAAATTTAAGATTAGCTAATTTATCTTTGATTGATCTTGATGTTAAGCATCTAGGGTTTAGAACCATGAATAATCTAAGTATATGCCATGCTTAGACTCATGCATTTATTATTCCCATTGTTTTTATGCATCATGCATGTATTGACTAAGACATATGCCATGCTTAGTTTGTGCAACTTGATGAACAATTCATGTAGTATGTCACTCATGAATTAGGTTTAGGGAAATCATAATCTAGATACATATGCCATGATCTAGGTTGATAAATGTCACCAATAATTCTGATTTTTTATTAAGGGATAATAAGGGACATGCATAAGATAGATTAGGGGAGTAGATAAAACCCTAGTTCATTCATTCTTATTGTTTTCAATTCTAGTAGTAGTCTTGTGCGTTAGGCTACTTTCCATTAAGCTTTTGGTTTTTTTTAATAGTTTAATTTACTGTTTTTAGTAGTTTCATCCAACCAATCAGCATTCAATCATTTTTTTCATCCATTTAATATTCTGATTTTTTAGTTCACACCTTTCCCGCCCATTGGTAGACATGAGCTAAAGTGGCAGCTTTTAGTCACAGCCGAATATTTCCCCATTTCATTGGGGTGTCTCAGTGACATGGCCAACTAATAAATGGCTTAAGATGCCCTTCAAAATGATGCCGAATGGTAGCAAAACAGGAGCTTGGTACAGGCCTCAATTTCAACACCATTCCAAACACAAGGAATGATTCAATCAGGATTTGATTTGCCTTTCAATTACTGCCATAACTTGATTTGATGATACATCCAACCAACCCAATTTATTAAGTTCATTGCATATTTGGAAAGTTCCTTTTCATTTGGTACTCACATGATCCGAAATGCATAACAGAAGTTCTAAGGGTGCAGAAATAATGTAGAAGTAGTGTTAGGGGCTTACTCAGTAACCCTTGTGGGGGATTGAGAACTCTTCAAAGCCAAACGTTCTTCAGGTGTTCCTTCTTCTGTTACCTTTGATGATGTGAACTGGCCCTTGTAACGTTGCATCCTGCAAAATTAGAGTCATAAAGTAGTAGTTACAAGAAAAAGTACAACCCACAGAAGTAATGGCCACCAAAGAACATATACATCCATAGCAGATGAAAAGAATAAAATTCATTTTTTTTTTCTTTTCATTTTGAAAATTATGTGTCAAAGATATGGGTGATCTGGGTCAATCCAGGTCAAAACTCTCCCCCCCTCCGTCTCTCGGCTTTAAATATTAACTGATGATGCAGGACCTGCTACTAAATTGACAAAATGCAAATGTGAGATCAAAATATTGAATTAATAGCAACCATAATCATCCTCAAAATTGGCACTAAACACATTTCTAACAATAAATTAGCAAAGGTGATTATGTCTTGATCCGAGACCGAGTTATAGTCTTGCAATCGGAACCTCTAGGAAGTAAAGAGCGGACCGATGGGAAGCTAGGACTTCCAACTTGTCTAGGGATAATCCAAATATAAGCATTTAAATCTGAAGTTCAGGCTTTGAAGGGGCTGTACAGCAATAAAATGGTAAATTGAGCTTTCAAAATTGGGCTGACCCAACTGTAAGTGGATTGGACCAGGTCTGATTAGCCCAGATGGACTGGATCAGGTTCAGCCAGGTGAATATAGGGTCTGATCTATGATTAGTTAGGTCCTATGGGGCTGGTTCTAAAGCCTGATTTTGGTTTTGGGTTTGGTTTAGAGTTCGGTAAAGGGATCAAGGCTAGATCTAGGATTTTGGATGGATGGGTTGAACTAGATCTAGGGTTGTGATAACAGCAGTAAATAATGATAGAAGAAGAAAGAGACGGGAGAAATACCTAGTTGGAGATGATAACAACCTTGGCCTCATGCCAAACTCCCCATCTCGGGCGAGGAAATATGAAAAACTTGCATGAGAGGACTCAAGAAAGCTTCCATTGAAGAATATTCTTTGTTAATGGTTCAATAATGGCCTCCACAATGGAATTGCAGACTTAAAAGAAAAGAGAACTCAACTCTAATAATGGATGGTTGAGATAAAAACATCTTAGTAGTCCTCAGATGAGAATAATGAACCAAAGACAATAAAATAAATAAATAAAAACAACAAAAGAGGGAGTAATGTCGTGACTTGGGGAGGACTTGCGCATGGGAAGACGTGTGCAAGTCATCCCACGCACTTCTCCCTAGTAAATTTAAGTCATGGGCCCCCCTTTTACATCTTTTATTTAACACAATACTCCTTGGGCCCCTTCTTTATAACCTAAACTCATTTAAAATTTTTTGGCCCCCTCAATAGTTTTAGAACATCTTGAATCAGCAACATATCTTACCCCTTGGCCCATCCCAATGTGAGGCCTTCCTTATGATTGCCATGGGAGGTCTTCAGCCAGCTGTCCATCACATCCGATGGTAGATCTTCTTCCAAACTTCAATCTAACGGTGGATTCTCCTGATCTTGACGGATTAACCCTAAGAAACGGTGATCCATCCACAATGGGATCATGTGCGCTATTTTCTTCTTGTTCCTTTGCTTGATGTCCCCATCAACTGCTAAATGCCAACTGAGTGGTACAATCACCATGATCATTGTAATATCCTGGACCCCATGGAGCCCCAGATTTGTGCAGCCCAATTAACTATTAGATGGTGGGCCCTATTTTTGTTATTCAGAGATTTATCATTAGTTATGGGATCCTTTGCTTAAATTATTTTATTAAGATTGTGAGTAGTGGGACCCTTTTTGGTGTCATAGCAGCAATGAATACATGATAAATAGTATAGTGGGATCCCACCTAGGGTGTGTGCCAACTTCATAGCAAAGAAGGGAGTGCCGCATGTTTCCTAGTTGGATACTAGACATGCATGACACTCCTATGGGGAAAGAAACTCTTGATCGCCATATTTCCATGGAGACCTCTTCTATTGCCTTATTCTATCTCCTTTCTAGACTTTTGAGAGAGAGAGAGAGAGAGAGAACCTAAAAAAAATCCCAGAATTGATATACGATTTGCAAGAAGCAGAACATTAATTGTGATGCAAAATGAGAAACTGGGTTTTCTTTATCAATAGTCCCAAGCACTTTTTGGAAATAATGCAACAAATTTTATCCCCATAATTTTTTTTTGTTATTCATTTTCCATAGAGTACAAAAATGCAGATTTTTTTTTTTTTTTTTTGAAACGAGAGTACAAAAATGCAGATAGAAAGAGATCGTATTTTTGGATGATATACCAAGTGATCAACTGCTCATGTGGGATGCCTCACTCTTTCATTTATTTTTTATGGTGAGGATACCTCACCTACAATTCTGGCCGAACATTAACAATATACAGGCTTGTTAAGCCTTGTGGCTCTGCTGTGTGGCCAAACCACTCACTCTTCCCTGCACTACTAAAATGAGCACAGCAGAGGATTTGTAGATAAGCAGAAAAATACATGATACAAAGAAGCAATCCTCAATCTTTTGAGTAAATGGACAACATATTAACTGTACTGGCTCTGGAAATGACTAGAATCGGTGCATCTATACCAACAGCCACTGCCTGCCACCTTTTGCTTTTATTAGATCCACATGACATTCAACAGGACAAGGAAGCAAAAAGGGTTAATGGAATATATAGTGAATCATGAATCTCATACCTAAGAGCAACCTGCTTACGAACATTGTAACGGACTTTCTTTTCATAATTTCGTTCTTTTCTCTTCTCTCGGAACCTGATCAATGAAGCAGCTCTCTCTGGCACATTTCCACGCTGTTGGATATCAGATAGCTCTTGATTGAATACTTCAGTAAACAAGATGGATAAAACAGACACATTGGAAGAACTAATACATACCAGTAGAATTGTACATCCTGATATAACTTTAGTTAATCCAAATAGAGATAACATAAAAACATGAAAAAATAATAAATGAACAACATACATTGTTATTTTGATGTGAGGCAGATGCAGAGCCAGTTGGTACTTCACGCCCTCCCAATAGTAACAGCACTGCTTGAACCTGTGAAATATGTTAAAGCAGGATTACAACATTTTTTTACTTTTCTTTGAGTCCAATACAGGCTTATAAATCCGAGGATGGAGTAAAGCATGAAAAACATGAGCGCTTTTAGTAAGAGAAAAAGGTGAATCCATAAGACTGAAAATAAAAGAAGAAAGGCCTATGTAGAATATGCACATAACAGGTAACAATTGAACCAATGGAGCTTTACAAGTTACAGAAGGACTTAGCTCAGCGCATAATAGAAATACAAAGTCTAAAAGTGACCTTTCATTTAATTAAATATTGGAAGATTTTGTCAAAGCTAACGAGGACAAATGATAGGAAGAAGTTACCCTGCCTGCAAGTAAGAAACAAATTGAAGTCTCAAAGTTACTCGCCTAAAATAACCTTTACATCTCACAGATCAAAATTTTCTTCAATAAATGCCATAATAAATCTTAAAAAATACTCAGCTCAGAACTGCATATTTCTTCAGTATATAAGATTATATACCATAAAACAAGACCAACCTACTTAACTTCACTGCACAATCAGACCAGCTTTCAGGCACAAGCAGAAAGTCACAAACAATGCTTAGTGCACGTACAAAAAAGAAAAAAAGAAAAAAAATCTGATGCCTTATCATCAATAATCAGGGTATGCTCGCACTTAAAACATTCCAGAACTCAAGTACTCAACACATGCTGCAAACTTGCAAATTGTGCTCTGGTCTAAAGATTGCTAATTGCAGGAGATACAAGGCTACTGGAAAGGGCCAAGAGCTTTATGTGGCATAAAACATTTCAGGATGGATGACATGGCATGGATACTTGGTATAGAAAATGGAGCAACATGAAAGTCTTCTCGCATCATTAGGTTACTTTCTTTTATATATAATAAGAAACATTATCTGAGGATTTGGCTCAGGATAGATCGGAATGACTATGATTTGGTGTGTATCTTCTGAAATTTAATTATTATAATTTGTTGCTTTTCCACCTTTCTAATTGGGTTCTTATGATTAAAATTTAACATCTTCATTTCCACTTGAGCATCGTGGACATCAACACCTAAGTCTTAACCCATCAATCAGGACCGGACGGAGCTCTTCTCCACCCATCCTTTCTTAAGGCAATGCTATCTATCAACCCACAACCTTAATTGGGGCACATCTCTTCCGGGATTGCCTAGGATCAAGTTATGTTGTTGAAGTGAAAAATGTTAGGGTAGGTTTGGCATTTTTTTTTTTTTTATAGCCGAGTGCGGATCCATGCAGTTCTCCCCATTACACAAGCTTGATAACGGGACATCATAAGCTATCAACATGTAGCAAAAGATTTCTCCACTTCCACTAGGGTGGCATTTTAAGATTCTATGTTCATCAAAAGCAGCTTTAGTCTCGTGGATAAGTGTTCTTTTATGCTTCACATATAGTATTTTAATTGCATTAAAAACGCCAGTCTAAGAGAAAGAGGATCTTATCTCTCTCTCTCTCTAACATAGCTCGAACCCAAAACCTCATAGTTGAGACAGAGCACTTTCCAACTGTGCGACTTTTTATATCAGTTCCCAACTTTCTCCATATAGACATTGCAAAACAACCACATGTGCATATGACAACAATAGGAATGATAAAAACAAAAGCACCAAACAAGAAAGAAACAACACAATTCCAGCTCCAACATAACAAGAACGGCCCAATTGAACGAGATACCTTCTCAGGCGAGACAGACTCGAACACATACACCTCTCCCTGGAACGAGAGAGTGAGCTGGTTCGCAGTCTGGCTCCTCGTCGCCACCCCAACCTGCTGCTCCTGCTCCGCGGCGACCTCCACCACCATGCCGCCACTCGCCCCACCATCTCCGGCGCCTCCTCCACCGTCCCCCACACCACCTTGCTCCTCCTCAATTCCCACTCCCTGCTGAATGTAATGCGCCTGCATGGGCGCCGCCGCCACCACCTGAACCAGCTGAGGGTCCCCCGCAGCGCCGCTTCCCTGCACGCCGTCGATCAGGCCGGGCATGCTCATCGCCGCCGCCGCGGCGAGCATGTGCACGTGATCGCCGCCGCTCATCTGATCTTGAACCGGCATGTTGTTACCACCATCCATCTCGCATCGAAGGAACGGATGAGATCAATTCCGGGCCGAAGCCGATAAAATGAGGGAAAACGGCCGATTTCCGTCGAATTTGAACCGTTCTCCTCAGATCTGAATCGGAATCGGAGAATTGAAGCTAACCGGGGCTATAATTCATGGTGATGGAAACATCATTTGTTAGGGATCCGAGAGGAAGAGGGAGAAACCCTAGATCTGGAAATTGGGGATCGAGGACGGAGATCTACGGTGGAGATTTCTATGGGTTGGGAAGGGATTTTCCGTGCTAGGGTTTTGAGGAAGGTGAAGGAGATGGCGTTGATGATGATAGTGATAAGAGAAAGAGGGGTTTTTGGTAATAAAAAGAAAGGTTGAAGTTGAAGAAGAAGGACGAAGATGAGAAGAGGCTGGTTGTTTGTTTAACCAGAAATGGATTTGGACTTTGGAGACTAGTACCCGGGTTATTTTGTAATTACGGAAATGGTCGATGTGATTTTAGAAGTGCGATAATGCCCCCATATGTTTCTTATAATGACAAGGAAGCCCTTAAACTGCTACTAGACTCCATAGATGGAGGCCATGGATCCCAACACCAGTGGGTGAGACCCAAAAGCCTATGGCCGGAGGACCAAGCCCACCAAGGCCCACCTAAAGGAAGACTTCTGGGTCGGTTATGCTTCGGATCATTCCTAGCCCCCCTTTAATTTCTTTTGTCATTCCATTTTGAATAAAGTTGCATGCATATGATAATTAGGGGTTGATGTTGATTTTTTTTATAAGGTAGAGTGTCTCAGCCCTTTGAGCCATACTAATTCCTACGGGCCCAAAAAGAGCTGGGTAAATCTCTTATTGCCCCAGTGTGGTAGTACAGTTTCGAATCCTCAACTTCTGAGAGCAAACCGTAGTCTTAGGCTAACTAAGCTACCCCTTGGGGATTAATGTTGAGTTATCTAGAAAGTTTTATCTTAGAATTTTATTTGATTTAGGAGTTGGTGTCATTGGAATTGTTTTCAAATTAGGGTTGGGATTTTAGTCTTTATAAGGAGATTCAATCTCTCTCATTAGATAGTTCATTAATTAAAATTTTCCTTTGAAATTTTCTTTTGGTTATGTGTTTGTGGTGTGAAACTTCCTAAGCTTCAACTTGGAGAGTAGTCTTTGCATCTTCAGGGAGTCTTCCCCGACCTGTGTTGGGTCAATTAAAAAAGGCATTTGTGCGACGAGAGATTTTTGCATTTGTGAGGAAATTTATTCTGATTTTTTACATGTGTAAACCACTATCTTATTATTTGGTGTAATATATTTTCTTCACAAAAGAAATAAACTCTTTTTTAATAGAAATGATTTCAATCTCCTAGGTAGGGACGAGGAATTCCTCTCTCTCAAGGAGGCAAAGGGTGTAGAGAGAGGAATCCTTCTTTCAGTTCAATTAATAGACCTCTTACTGTGGAAGAAGTGTGATAAAGCCCGGCCACATCACCTATGTTTATAGAAATCACCTCAGTTGATTTTCTTTGTAGAATGCTATTTTAGTTCTTATTTAAATTTAAAGTTTCTTAAGGTCAATTTGAGTCTAGTCCACGAGAAAAAAAAAAAATCCTCACCCACTTTGTATGAAAATTTTATAGAAGCACGCTTCCATTTCCAAAAGAAGTTTTGCCTATATGCTTAGTTACAGATATGGATTTTCCCGCCAGCTTACCAAATTTTAAATATTTTCCCATAGATATAATTATATTATTCCAGTACTAGAATGCCCTTGACAATGCGATGTCGTATAAAATTAATAAGTTGTGCAATATTGCATAAATTTATTTCTTTCTGTTGATTGTGTGATATCGCATAAAATTATAAATTGTTTGGCATTGCATAAATTTATTCCTTTTTTAACATAAAAATGTGCTCCTTCCTTTGCATTTGGATTTTTTTTGGATGACTTTATCGTTTTTCCCTGCCTCTATTTAAGCAATTCTATTTACTCCATTTTTTACTATGTTTTTTTTTTTTTTTTTAATCTTCCTACTCTACAACAAGGTATCTAGGGTCTTTAATCTTTTTTATATTTTTAGGGGGAGATTGTATTTTCCATTTTTTTTTCTGTTATGAATGAAACGTTCTAGCCCATATAGATCAATGGATTATGTCTCTTATACATTATTTGAAGTAAGACATACAAAATAGTATACTAAGTGTAAATATTTTAGGATGATGCATTGTTATTATAGAATTATTGTTAGCGCAATTTATTATTATAAGGTTTTTTTATTTGTTTTTTGTTAGGGTCTTGGGCTTTGGATTTGGTCCTATAGGTTGTTGAAATTCATGATTTCGGGGTCATTTTTTGAATATTTGTTGAGCTTTAAATCTATGATCCATGCCATTCATAATGCCTTTGAGGTTTACTTTCACACGTTAAATCTTAATAAATTATGGCAAGAGCTGTGTAAAATATTAGAAAAATCTAAACTTATATTCACTTTTTAGTTGTTATAGGGACTAAAATCATGACCTGAACACTCCCAGATTCTTACTTTTATGATAGACAATAAGTAGTTTAGGTTAATATCATAAATCTTCATATATATGAAGAACAGTGTGAATAATAGGGATGACAGTTTGAACAAAAAAAATCACATAAATATAGGCACTTCTGTCACTTTTCCTAACATGGAAAAGGTCTAGGAAAAATTAGACTCAAAAGAAGAGGGAAAAACCATCTCTATAGGTAAGCTACGAGTGAAAACCCCTTTCCAAAATTATCTTTGATGGAAAGTTTACAGAAACATGCCCTCCATTTAACCAAAACTACAAGTGGAAGTCTTACAGCAACACCTCTCCATCCTCCAAAAGTACATAAACAATACCTTGAAAAATGATAGGAAGACGATGTTAGATTTTTTTTAAATACACAAACACCCTTTAAATGGAAAACTTACAATAACTCCCCACCATGTTCATGAATTACAAAAATACCGTTCTAAGGAAATTTTGTCTGTACACCAATTCATTTTTCAGAGTCATATAAATATTCTACATGCGATAAATTGAAAAGAACACCTTTTCATTTTTCCAACACATGCAAACACCATTTAGGGCATGTTTGTGTAGCCTATTTCTACAGAAAAGGAGGTATTTTTCTGCGGAAAATCTTTTTTTTCATCTTACACTAGCCTGGCCCTCAAGATGCTCCCTTTTCAAAATTGGACCCTATATCTTCCCAGTCCCAACTAGGGAGCAATTCCGGGTCCTCATACTCCATGGCCAGTCGGCCAAACTAGCAAAATAATAATAATAATTCTTATAATAAATAAATAAATAATAGTTCATCTTCTCCATCAAAATTATTAGATGATTTAGTAATGCCAGTATGGCTATACATGGGCCCTATACTCCCAAATCTCCCTTGGGTCAAGGATTGATCATGATTCGTTGGCCACTGTCAGTCTTACATATTAAACACATTCAGACCAAAGCCAGATTTTGTATGACTAATGGAAGCTCCAGTCTCACTATCTTTCCACATTCATCTTTCTAAAAAAGGAAATTTGAAAAGAAGATCAAATTATTTGCTAGATAAAAAGAATATGCAAACCAAGATACTAATTGAGGACTAGATTGTAAATGCCAATACACACAATATAAATGAAATCAAGCAAGGTACACTACATAGCAACCAGCAAGAAGTTGATATAACAATCTTCACATATTTCCACAAATCTAGAATCACATAATTATAACAATCTTCACACATTTCCACAAAGCAACTAATAAAAGGAGACGATTAAGAAAAAGAAAATGAAACAGATCCATGCCACCATTGTTTATTTGAAGCCAAACTGATATCTTTCGCATATGGTATTGAAATATCTCCTGCAAGACAAGAGAGTAAAAATTTGTGATGAAAACGATACCAAAATCTTGGAGTTGAGATTCTAAACAAATGATCAAAAGAGGAAAGTTCTAAAATACCTGGATAACAATGCGTTGGGTGTTTCATAAGACATGGATAAGTAGGCAAAATAGAGGATTATATGATCCTTTTTCTAGGATTTGTAAAATGACAAATAATACAACAAATTAAGCAGGCAATTGGATAACCAGGAGCCCCCTGAGGCCTGAATTTGGCACCTACCATGACAAAAGGAAAAATCATTCAAAAGAAGAGGGAAATGGAGATATACAATGGTCCAACAACTTTATCTTTATCAATGGGAAACACATTCAAAAAATCATTAGTTGTGGAAAAGGATCATTCTAGCAAGCGCATCAATTTGCGTTTTCAAAATGAGCTTGACCAACCTAGGATTGGCCTGCGTCCATCTCACTTTGAATTATATTCGGATGGACTTCGGGCGGTGAGATCATCAGATGGGCAGTTTTTATATCCGACTTTCCCAACAAACAGAGACAGCTCCACATTTTCTCTTAAATGAAGGAGTGGGTCCAGGCACCAACTCTTAGGACTGCGATCTAAAATTGGGATAGACAGATAAACTTTGCCTTGGCCTGACTAGCCTATAGCTGTAGCTTGAACCCATTGAGAATGTTGCCCTGCTACTGCACTCGGTGGTTAGATCATATAACCACAATAATTATTAGTAGTATGATTCCCATCTAGAAAGGGCTTCATATATGAACCCTTCGGAATGAAATTCTGCACCATTTCCATGGTGGAAATGTTTGCCTGCAAGGATCATTACACTATTATTCACGAAGTGTCACATAATACTTATAAAAGTAATAAGTTTCTAATGTTTTTGCAATTATCATCACATTATTTTTCATGTGAAATGTCATATAATGCTTAGAAAAAGTTTTGCTTTCTATCTAAAACCAAGAAAAAAGAAATAAATTAATTAATAGGCATGTAGAACTTGAGCTTCATTATTCTCCCGGAAATAAAACAAAAGAGGAGATCTAAATTGCGTGACACATTAATGGGTAAATTGATGATCACATTGTTTTCTTATCAGTAACAACATATTATATTAAAAGAAGAAAGACATGAAACAAGCATCTTACAATGTGAAAAAAATAAAAAGAAAAAAGAGCACGATGGTATAAAAGAATTATACCATTAAAAGTAAAAAAAAAAAAAAAAACATGGGAATGTCACAAAGTAACATCTACCAAGTTAGAAGACCTAGCTGACGTAGTATTTCTTACCAAGGATAATGCGTGCCCTAAACTTTGGTGATTATGGGTACGAGATTGAACAGCAAGAGTCATAGCATAATTAAGAGTGTGCTATTGGGAGGTTCTGGTGTCTATGTCATGTTACCGGTGGCTGTGGTGGTGGTGGTCGTAGTAATAATAATAATTGTAGGCGGTGAAAACACGACACCCACTTAGGTTGAGATGAACTTTGTAGATCAGGGAATACCGAACGCCAAGAACCTGAAAAGGGAAGGAAAACGGCTTGGGTCAGAGCCCCTGGCTGCTGTGAGCCGAAGGAGCTCCGATGCCTGAATTAGTTCTCCAAAAAACTAAGCAGGAGGAGGAAGGAGAGGGGAATGAGACGATGTGTTGAGTATTGGGAGTTGCGTACCTCCCTGGGGCTGATCCTTCGTCTATGTATGTCCCTCGACATTCTTTGTTCATCCTCTCTGTGAGCGGGGGTAGGTGGGGTGAGGTCCCATCGATCCTTACCCTGACATGCAGCGGTAGGTGAAAAGGGAACATCTCATCCTAACTTTCCATGCCTTCAGTCAGTTGATGTTAAGGGCTGATAAAGCTAACTTCTTATCGCCATAAATGAGCAATCCTATCGCCATAAATGAATGCTGTTATCTGTCGGGGCGTGCCGTACTTTCCGGAGGAAGGTGACGGCCCACTCTGCCTTCAGCGTTTTGCTCCCAGACCAAGAGTGGCTTGGCCGCGCTGGGCATATTGTGCTGAGCTGGCACTCAAGCCGAGCTGCAGAGCCGCCCGCCGTGCTGGCACTCCTGACCGAGCTGCCGAGCTGCTGGGCTATGATTACAGAGGCTGAGGTGGACAGCAAGTACTAATGTGTTCCTCGCTTAATCTCGTCATTACGGTGTTTTACCCACACAATAATAATCATGATGATGATGATGATAATTGACAAATATGCATACATCAAGACAATATTTTAGGAGCACCTCACCCGTAAATGTGTCCCATAATTGTCCCACTTATTCTGAAGGTTGAGTCGCATTATAAAACTATACAATAGAGGATCCAAATTTTTTTACAATAGGAAGTTCTTAATTTCTTTTTTAAATGGGACATGTGGCAGGCATCATGGGGTCCATTGGTCTGCCAAATACATGAAGTTTTTCGGGTGTATTCATCTAAAAGTAGAAGAATAAGAGCAAGCAAAGCACCGCCCATGAACCAAGGCTGAAAAACTTTGCAACTCAACTCATGACTCAGCCGAGTCACCTCATTTTCACGTAAGACTGAGTCAAATATACGGTAAACTCTAACAAGTCAAATATAAGTAATAAATGCTTGAGGTTTGAAGTTAGCGATTTAAAATGATTGAGTGAAATGTAATAAATTTACTAATTTAAATTTATTTTTATTAATACATATAAATATATGTATATTAAGGTTTTATAAGTATTTGATCTATTTAAAAATATTTTATTAAAAAATCTTTAAAAAAGGACTCCCGAGTCTTTGAGCCGACTCTCTCCATGTCAATATTTTAGAACTAGACTAATCGAGTCCAAGTCACCAGTTTTCCAGCCTTATCGTGAACTTGAAAAAAGTGTACCCACTTTTTATGAAGGAAGTGAAAGCTACATATAGTAGAAACTGTAGAGGGTTAGGATCTATTATAACCATAAATACACAGCTTATAGGATGAACTTGAGATATACATTACCAGGTCTTTTTGCCGAGTCCATGTATGCTCCACTTCTCTTCTTCCATGAATAAATCTCAATTCAAGAGATGATATATGCCCCTAGGAAGCTTCTGCAGATGAACACAGGTGTAGACACTAACACTCTTCAGAGATGGCATTGCTCCTTCCTCAACAATCCATTCCTCTAGGTCCAACTCTGCGAGTTGTAAGAATTTCAGCTGAGGAAATCCTTCTGAAGAACAAATCAATTGCTTACTACAATATGATCCTTTGCCCAATATGAGAATTTGAAGATGGGGAAGCTTCTCTATAATTGCAATAGCATCTTGTTCCAATTGGGAATTATACAAAGACAATTTGGCAAGATATGGTGGGAAGTCAGGAAGTTTCTCTATCTGTCCACATAAATACATCTTATAGAGATGCAAATGATTTGCAAAGGACTTTAATGATGGGATTGAGTTGCCACTCCTAATTGTTAACGATCGGAGGCTGCACAACTTTTCAATGGAGCCAGATAATACCGTGTGGCGTGATATTTGACTTCCGTTTATTCCCAACTTTCTAAGACTCCTCATCTCGTGTAAGCCATCTTCTATCCAACTGCCGGCCTGTAAGCATAATGTTTGGATGTTTCTTAAATTATTAAGACCTGGATGCCCATCAATATCATACCCATATGCGCGTAGATGCCTCAACCGCTCCAAATTCCAAATTGCATTTGGTAAGATGCCTTCACCTCCTAATTCTAGAGTTTGTAGGTAAGAGAGGTTTCCGATGGAACTTTTTATGTCAGAATATCTTAAATTCAAGTACCTTAAATGAACAAATTCTCCAATTTTCTTAGGTAATTCCATTTCTGTTAAACCACTCTTCGCATCCAATACTCTTATTAATCTTCCACCAATTTTGAGTAACTCTGACATATGAGTTGTGCATTCGGAGAAGCACAATATAGAACGAAGGGTTGCAGTTGAGCAATTTATAGTTTTGTGCATTTCTGTGTCAGGATAGAGTGCCAGACGCCGCACCCTAATTGAAGATGAATTTGTTTCAACATCACTGTCGATTGTAAAGAAATGATTTTCTTTAGCTTCAGATATAGAAAGGTCACGTAAGAGATCGTGGATACAAAATGTTCTAACTGATCCATTACACCTTTTGCTTGCCACTTGAATCATGCTCCTGCTGATCAGCTCATTTAAGTAGTCCTCCGCCACATCTTCTAAGACCTCATTACCACTCTGCAGTATGAAACCTTCAGCAATCCACAACCTGATTAGTTTCTTTGAATGGATTTCAAAGTCCTCTGGAAAAAGGCCAAGATATAAAAAGCATGGTTTCAAGTAGTCAGGTAGATCGTAGTAACTTAAAGCTAATATTTCCCAACAATGCTCTGAGCTTTTAGAGAGATGCCGAGGTACATTGATGAGAACTTTTGACCACTCACTCAATGTGATATCTCTTGTTGATAAGAGGCCTCCTAAAACTTCAATAGCCAGTGGTAAACCATGACATTTTGCGAGGATTTGTCTCCCCGTTTCCTCCACTTCTGAAGGACAAGCATTTCCATCTGGAAAGATCCTTTTCATGAACAATTCCCATCCCTCTTTGTCATTGAGAAGGCGCATTTCATGAGGAGGGCTCAATCGGTCAGCACGTAAAGCTATCTCTTTATTGCGAGTGGTAAGCATGACTCTACTTTTGTTCAAATTAGCTGGTAGTATGCGTTTCAGAGTTCCCCATGCTTCCAATGTCCATATATCATCAATCACCACCAAATATCTCTTCCCTCTCAAGTGAGCAGAAAGCTTCTCCCCCAAGTCCTCCTCATTCAAGTTCTCAATCTCCTGTCGCCGGAGACTCATTACGCATTCTATGATTCGTATCAGAACATCTTTAAGTCTATATTGCTGGGATAGGTAAATGAAAGCACGACAATCGAAGTTGTTTTTAACATCATGATCACGGTAAATTTTTTTTGTGAGAGTAGTCTTACCTGAACCGCCCATGCCGACTACAGAAATCACACACCGTCTCTGCTCCCCATCGATCAACCGTTGCTTCAAAATCCTCATTTCTTCTTGGAAACCAATAACATCCTGTTCTTCGAACATTGCGGAAATCCGCCTACGTTCGCCCAGTCTTGCATCTTGTCCTCCAGCTTGGTCGTTGATATCCTTTATGCCATAATTTACCAAGCTGTTGGAGATCTCGGCGATCTTCAGCTTTATTTGACGGATCTCCTTGCCAACCTTGTGGCGAGTTTTCAACTCACTGATTTGTTGGAGACTCAGACAACCTACGAGCACTCCTCTCCTCCATCGGGCAATCTTTGCAGCTTCACTGAGGATGAAAGTGTCAATGATATCATCGGCGTCATAAGAAAGGTCTCTGATTTCTGCCACCCAATTCCTCACTCTCTCATCTCCCTTCTGTTTTGCATCGGCATCTTTCAAAAGGCACTGCATACGCCTTAACTCCCTTTCGATCGATTCGACTTCAGTACGCACTCCATGGAGTAGTTGTGCTTCTTTAATGAGAAGATTACCAAGGCCTCGTGCAACAGAGGAAACAATAGCTTCTGCCATCTATTGTATTGTCTTCCCTTTCAGAGCGACTGACGGATCTTCGGAGATTAGGCTGCGGATGATTTGGATCTCGATGTCTTCTTAGCCTGCAAGTACATAGAGGAGAGGGATCGAAGGAAGAAGACCAAAGAAAGTCAACCAAGCCGAACTGGACTCCACTTCTGTGGTTTGGACGTAGTGAAAAAGCCAAAGACTGGATACATGTCTCTATCTCCACTCTTTGACTATTATAAAAGAGAGAAAGATGCACTGTGGTTTCAGTGCACGCTTCTAATAAAAAAAGAGAAATAAGATGAAAGAAAAAAAGGAAAAAAGATAAGAGAAAGTGGATTGGATGGATAAAAAGGTGGGGATATAATGAAAAATTTTTAATTTATCAAAAATAGACTTTGGGCTAGTTTGGATTTAGAGGGGTTTTGATGATCCGGTTCAAGATGAGCTAAAATACTAAAGTTTAAGAATTAAAAATATTTATCCAATGGTACCATAATCTCAAAAATATAAAATTAGAAAATTGCGCTGATTACCCCCAACTATACTCAAATGAACCCAAATCTAGACCAAACTTGGCACACATGATTCTAATAATTTTTTTAATTTCTTCTATTGAATAAATACTGATATTTTAAATATAATAAAATTTTCTTTTAATAAATTCCAATAAATCAAGTAATTATTTCTTTGTTTTTTTTAAAGGTGGTGGAGAAAAGAAAATGAAAATGTGGATAAGATTGGAATCTATCGCAAATCAATATCTCAAAAAAAAATTTCCCTCTTCTTTTTTCAATTTTCTTTTAACATTCTTCTTATTCAAATACTACAAGATTTTCAATACAGCGAATTTTGTGAGTATGAGTTTTTTACCTATGTGAGTAATTGTGTAAGGATTAACAGATTTTTCATTGACTCTTAACTTCTTTTTGAATGGAGGGAGTTTTCATACATGTAAGTGAGCACCATCTAATGAAATTATTATCGTTTGATTGTGTCTTCTTTTTCAATTTTTTTTTTAATGTTGCAATAAAATCTTCATTCTAAGAAAAATGGGTGCAACCAAAGTTAAGAAAATGATAATGAAGAGTTGGTTTTTTTCTTTCTCATTCCTTTTTGGGCCAACGTTAGGCCCATTGATAGCCTTCGTGCTCTGATAATTTTAATTATATGTTTGTTTAATTTCTTGAATCTTAACTGCAGGCTTCCAAATTGTGTGTGTTTCGTATTTCCTTATGGTAGAACTTTGTATTTAGTTCTCACTCTATGTTTGAAATATGAATTTGTGCATAGAATTTAAAATGTAAATTTGATACTGTGTTGTTATGTGAGATATAGAAAATGGAAAACTCAAACAGAAAATATCTTGGTTGAGAAAAGCAAAGTAGACAATAACTAAAAAGCCGATGCTATGAGGCATGGAAAAGCTTCCCATTATCTGTCAGAATTTGTTTTCCTTCTCCATAGAGTCGAAGGGGAAGGGAATTTTTTTTTTAAGCAGTACAAGTGTAGAGATGAAAACCCATGAAGCATTACAGTTGATGCAGGTGCTACCATTTGGATCTTAAGTGGGCCCCACGAAGTATGTAGACAACCTTATATATATATATATATATATTTTATGATATGTCTATCTATACCCTTATTTTATTTTATTTTATTTATCTATCTATCTACTATTATAAAAGAGAAGAAGTTGCAGTACTTTTTCACTACACACTTTGTGGGCCCACCCTTATAAAAATTATAAATTTATTATTATATTATATATATTATATCTATCTATCTAATTTCTAATCTAATCTATCTAATTATAAATCTATCTCTATAGTACCCTTATATAAAAGAGAAGAAAGTGTCATGCTTTTTCTCTACACATCTGTGGGCCCCACTTAATATTATTATATTATATATATAATACAAGAGACCTACACATTTGTTGGCTCCAATAAAAGAGAAGAACTTGTCATGCTATTTCTCTATGATATAAAAGAGAGAAAGATGCACTATGGTTTCACTACACACTTGCCCAGTAAAAAGAGAGGAATGAGATAAAGGAAAGAGAAAGAAAAGAGATAAGAGAGAGTGAATTGGATGGATAAAGATGGGGACATAATGAGAATTTTCTAATTTGTCTAAAATAGACTTTAGGTCAGGCTTGGATTTAGAGGGGTTTTGAGGATCCGGATCAAGATGAGCTAGAAGAATAAAGTTTAGAAATTAAAAACATCTACCAAACGGTACCATAATCTAAAAAACTTAAAATTATGAAAAAACCCCCTAAATTCTCTGAAAATTTGCTAACTGCCCCCTGCTATACCCAAATAAATCCGGATATAGACCAGACTTGGCACGCACGATCCTAATAATTTTTTAAATCTATTTTATTGAGTAGATGCTGATATTTTAAACGTAATAAAATTTCATTTTAATACATTCAAATAAATCGAGTAATTTTTTTCAATTTCTTTATTTTTTTTAAAGGTGGTGGAGAAAAGAAAAGGAAAATGTGGATAAGATTGGAATCTATCTCAAATCAATATCTCAAATTTTGTTTTTTTCTCTCTTCTTTTTTCAATTTTCTTTTAACATTCTTCTTATTCAGATACTACAAGATTTTCAATATAGGGAATTTTGTGAGTATGAGTTTTTTTACCTCTGTGAGTAATTGTGTAAGGAAGAACATGACATTTTAACAAATTCTTCATTAACTTTTAGCTTCTTTTGGAATGGAGGGAGTTTTTATACATGTAAGTGAGCACCGTCTACTGAAATTATTATCGTTTGATTGTGCCTTCTTTTTCAAATTTTTTTAATGTTGCAATAAAATCTTCATTCTAAGAAAAATGGGTGTAACCAGAGTTAAGAAAATGACGATGAAGAGTAGGTTTTTTCTTTCTCATTCCTGTTTGGGCCAAAGTTAAGCCCATTGATAGCCTTCATGCTTTGATAATTTTAATTATATGTCTATTTTATTTCTTAAATCTTAACTGCATGCTTCCAAATTGTGTATGTTTAGTGTTTCCTTATGGTAGAATTTTGTATTTAGTTCTCACTCTATGTTTGGAATATGAATTTGTGTATAGCATTTAAAATGTAAAATTGATATTGTTTTGTTATGTGAGATACGAAAATGGAAAACTCAAACGGAAAGTGTCTTGGTTGAGAAAAGTAAAGTAGATAATAACTAAAAGGACGATGCTATGAGGCATAGAAAAGCTTCCCATTATCTGTCAGAATCTGTTTTCCTTCTCCATAGAGTCGAAGTGGAAGGGATCTTTTTAAGCAGTATAGGTGTATAGATGGAAACCCATGAAGCATGACAGTTAATGCAGGTGCTACCATTTGGATCTTAAGTGGGCCCCACGAAGTGTGTAGACAGTCTTATATATATATATATATATTTTATTATATGTCTATCTATACCCTTATTTTATTTTATTTTATTTATCTATCTATCTACTATTATAAAAGAGAAGAAGTTGCAGTACTTTTTCACTACACATTTTGGGGGCCCACCCTTATAAAAATCATAAATCTATTATTATATTATATTATATTATATCTATCTATTTAATTTCTAATCTAATCTATCTCTATATATACCCTTTTATAAAAGAGAAGAAAGTGTTATGCTTTTTTAGTACACATATGTGGGCCCCACTTAATATTATATTTTATATTTATTTATACTTATATAAAAGAGAAGAAAGTGTCATGCTTTTTCTCTACACATATGTGGGCCCCACTTAATATTATTATATTATATATATAATACAAGAGACCTACACATCTGTGGGACCCAATAAAAGAGAAGAACTTGTCATGCTTTTTCTCTACATCTACACATCTATGGGACCCACTTAGTAGAAGAACTTTTCATGCTTTTTCTCTACGTCTACACATCTGTAGGCTCCACTTAGTATTATTATATTTCGATGAAATGCTTAGCTCAAATGTTCCTGAAAAAGGTTGTGTTTGAAGAATTTGTACATTCACTGCAAGAACTCAAATAAGAAATTTCAATTGAGATTGTCTTGTGTAGAAAATTTCAACTTGAACAAGAATGCTAAGATATTGCTTTATAAGATACCAAACCAGTTGATATTTTTCAGTTTATGCTCAACAATCATAAGCAAAATGATACTAATGCAAAAAATAGAAACGTCCTATACACCTACATGATATATATATGCAAGTAAAATGAAACATTAACATACCTCCTTAAAAGTGAACTTTTCATTAATAAGTAGGGCCAAAATTAGGCACGGCAATATGAGAAACATATGGCTAAAATGTGTCTTATTCTCTATCATAGGTTGGAGATGCTATGGAGAGGCTTAAGGTCTGTTTAAATGCTTCATTTTCTTTGTAGCAAGATAATTTCGGTGTCATAAAAGTTTTTTGTGAATATGCAAGCGTATGCAGATTTTTGTCATGTAAGCTTTTTCTTGATTTCGTCATTCCATGCAAGTTGGTTTTCTTTTAAATTTTATTGTTATATATCAAACAAACATCCAATGCAAGTTAATAATGGCTTGTCCTATTACTTCTTGAATTATAATAAGGTATTTTATTTTTCCTTTCAAGTTTTTATAAGTATGATGTAATGGAACCTATCATTTTGATATGCCAACTCATGTTTTTAGATCCACCCTCTTATGTTGATTTGAGGTGATTGCCTTAGGGCTCCTGTTTTTTTGTTTTAGGCAATTCCAGCAACATGCATTCCTTCATTATCATTTTACGTGCTAGACTTTGTTTGAATGTGTTAATTGTCTTTCTTAATGATTATGCATGCTTCATCCAAGGCATCATCTCAGGCCGAACCAGTATTACTCTTGGATTTGATTCCTGTCCAACATTGTAACCACATTACTATAATTCTAGGATAATGGATTTTCCATTAAATTTTCTTAAGAAGTTTGTAGGAAGTAGTTGTGCCCACCCTGAGAGTGTATGGCTAAAGATCTCTTTGTAGTTGGTTGTCTTGCTTTGAATTATGATATTTGTTTCAAAAATTCACTTACTACAAAATTAGAATGTAATGGAACTGATTTATGATACATAAAAAGCTAACAAAAGGGCCACAAATTTACATGGTTCAAAATTTGGTAGATCTCTTTGTAGTTGGTTATCTTGCTTCTAATGATGATATTTGTTTCAAAGATTCACTTACTACAAAATTAGAATGTAACACAACTGATTTCTGATACATAAAAAGCTAACAGAAGTGCCATAAATTTACATGTTTCAAAATTTGGTAGCGGTGTCATATTAATTCAAGAAAGCTTTTTTAAGTTGTTGCTCTCTTGACATATCAATCTTGTTTCTTTCCATGATATTCGAATTTCTTTGTATTGGTATTACTGTCATTCGGTGCTTCTCAACATGAATTTGGTATGTATTTGGTGCTAGGTTTTAGACAAATTTTAATGGAAAATAGGCTAGATGATCGATCTATATTGAAATTGGTGAGTGTTTTACCAAATCATGTATGGTCAGAAAAAGTTGGTTTTCAACTTTTTTTCAGTTAGTTTCCTTTCATATATCTTGTTATTCCATCTTCTTACATTTTTTTATTGAAGTTTCTACTGAATTTCATAAGAACAATGAGTGATTGTAAATTACTTAATTTACAAAAAAAATTTAGCTATATGTGAACTGGTCATTCTCCATTGGGATCGCTAATATTGAGTTTTTCAAGGACTTTATTTTTCCATATTATCATATTGAAAGAGTGTGTTCATTGCACGTACAGGGCTCCACTAGTAAGAAATAAAAAAAGATATTGGTTACGACCAAAACATTTATATATTGGGTGATACCGCTTGATTTTGGCCAAGTTCAAGAATGGCCGATTTTGTAACCAAGTTCTTGAAAATGGCTGATTTTGTACGCTTCAAGTTAAATTTTGAGTCTATTTGATACCTGCATTGGCCAAAATAGATTATAACTGATACTCGGTCTGGTCTGTGACCTAGTGGTTGCGCCCATTATATAAAATAGATTTTTATCATTCATGGATCAAATGGCAGAGCCTCTCAATTTCATGGTTCCAACTGGGGATCAATTTCTGGTCCTCACTTTGTAAATCTGGTCATTTCTTGGCCACTGAGCCAAACTAGCAAAAAGAAAAATAATAATAAAAATAATTATTATAATAAATAAATAATAGTTCATCCTCTATCAAAACTATTAGATAATTTAGTAATGCCAGTATGTCTACAAATGGGCCCTATACTCCCAAGTCCACCTAATTAGGTCAAGGATTGATAATGATTCATTGGCCCCTGTCCCAGTCTTACATATTAAACGTATTCAGACCAAAGCCAAATTTTGTATCACTAATGAATAGTCTAAAATCTAAAATGTAATGGAAGTTCCAGTCTCACTACCTTTACATTTGTCATGTGATCGCATGTAAGAAACCTTGGCAACTGAAAATCAACATTCATCTTTCTAAAGAAAGAAATTTGATAGGAAGATCAAATTTTTTGTTAGATAAAAGAGTAGTGCTTAAACCAAGATACTAGTTGAGGACCGCTGTAATACCAACAGATAAAAGGTCCTTTAGTTTGGTAGTTTGGTTTGCTACAGAGTGTTCAAAAGGCACATTTTAAAACCTCTGTTATTAATCCGATTTTAGTTTGACTGGATTGTAAATGAAATCAAGCAAGGTACACTACATAGCAACCAGCAAGAAGTTGATAGTTAACCTTACAATCCCAAATCTAGAATCACATAATTATAACAATCTTCACACAATTCCACAAAGCAACTAATAAAAGGAGACGATTAAGAAAAAGAAAATGAAACAGATCCATGCCACCATTGTTTATTTGAAGCCAAACTGAGATCTTTCGCATATGGTATTGAAATATCTCCTGCAGGACAAGAGAGTACAAATTTGTCATGAAAATGATACCAAAATCTTGGAGTTGAGATTCAAAACAAATGATCAAAAGAGGAAAGTTCTAAAATACCTGGCTAACAATGTGTTGGGTGTTTCATAAAAAAATGGATAAGTAGGCAAAATAGAGGATTATATGATCCTTTTTCTAAGATTTGTAAAATGTCAAAATAATACTACAAGTTCAAACAGGCTATTAGATAACTAGGAGCCCCTTGAATTTGGCGCTCACCATGACAATGCGCAGGAACATCTGCAGGGGAAAAATCCCCGGACTTTGGGTCCATTCATGTTTTCTGGAAATAGATCTTTTGATAAAGGAAAAACTCATTCTCAAGAAGAGGGAAATTAAGATATACAAATAGTCCAACAACTTTATCTTTATCCTAGGGAAACACATTCATAAAATTATTAGCTGTGGAAAAGGGTCACCCTAGCAAGTGCATCAATTTGTGTTTCAAAACGAGCTTGACCCACCACACTTTGAATTAAATTTGGAGACTCTAGGTGGTGAGATCATGAGATGGGCAGTTTTTATGTCCTACGGGCCCAATTAAAGGGCACCACTGGTCCAACAAACTTAGACAACTCTGCGTTCTCTCTTAATGAACGAGTGGATCCAGGAACAAACTCTTAGGCCTGCGGGCTAAAATTGGGTCTAAATATATATAACTCGTAAGGACTAAATGAGATATAGACAGATAAACTTTGTCTTGGCCAGACTAGCCTACAGCTGTAGGTTGAACCCATTGAGAATACTGCCCGGAGCCCAAAACTGTTTTGGCTTCTGCACTCGGTTGTTAGATCATACAACCACAAGAATTATGAGTAGTATGATTCCCGTCTAGAAAGGGCGTAATATATGAACCCTTCCGAATGAAATTTTGCACCATTTGCTTGGTGGTAATGTCTCTCTGCAAGGATCATTACACTATTATTCATGAAGTGTCACATGATACTGATAAAAGTAATAAGTTTTTATTGTTTTTGCAATGATCATCACATTGTTATGTGAAGTATCATATAATGCTTAAACTAAAACCAAAAAACAAAAACAAATAAATAAATAGACACGCAGAATTTGAGTTTCATTATTCTCCTGGAAACAAAACAAAAGAGGAGATCTAAGCTGCATGACACATTAATGGGTAAATTGTGACACCCCGTCCTGAACTAATTGTGATTAACGCTAATTAATTGAGATTAGTGCTAACTAACCGTGTTTAGTTGGACTAATCGTGGTTGATGCCCTAAGAGAGATAAATTAGTATCAGATGATTAAATTGCACTCAATGAATTGAAACTGAATGAGATTAAGCTAATTGACTTGAGTTTAGACTTAAACAAGAGAGAATAATGATTTTTCAGTAAATATGAATTTTCGCGTATTGTGTCGAATACGGTAACTCTTGATATTATTGTCTGTATCTCAAGGAGTACATTAACTTTCATAATAGACCTCAATTCATTTGATTTGAGATTGATCAAATGACCCTTCATTTGACTTAAATTGTAAATAAGAGAAGTGGAGGAGGATTTAAGAGAAAAAGTGTTCACTTATATAGGCTATGGATGAACTAAATGAGTTCATTCACTCATTTCACCTCAAGACAAACCCTAGACATCTTTCTCTTCTTCTTTCTTCCATTCTTCTTCATCAATCATTAAGAGTGAGGGTTTATAAGTGGTTTGGAGAGGACTCCATCTTCATCCTCACTTTGTTTTCCATTTGTGGAGTATCTGGAGCTTGAGAAAGAGCTCAAACTTTCTTCCCTTTGAGCCACAAGTGAGTAGTTCCTTACTTTTATATAACTTGAAGTTCTAATAAGTGATTGAAGTAGGACCCTAGCTCAATTAGCTCATGGAAATCTATTTTCCCTTGTTTTGGATGGAATTAGGGTTTGAAATGGGTGTTTGGTGTCAACTTGAGCTAGCATAGAGGGTTTTTGTCAAGTAGCTTCAAGAGAGGCAAGCATAAATAGTAAACTTGTGATTTATGTAAATAGCTATAAATAATCCATTGATTTGGAATTTTGTGTATAATTTCCATTAATTGTGGCATTGAGTTGCTTTGTGAATTGATGGAATGGAGGAATGGTGTATGTGTGTATGTATGAGATGGTATTGGAGGAGAGGACATGAGGTCCTATGTGTTATGTAGGTTTTAGATTTGAAGGAAGGAGAGGGAGAAAACCAGTTTCAGAAACTGGAACTGCAGCCCGAGACTGCCCCGATCGATCAACAATGAATGTCCAATCGATCGGATAGTGAAATAACTGGGATATGTTTTCTGATTTTGGTGATGGTTTTGGTTGCCTGAATCCTAGTTGCTTCTTGTGAGCATAAGTACTCCCTAAATTAGTTTTGAGACTAATTATAATGTAATTGGAGATTTTTAGAAATCATGGACAATAAAAGGAGAATTAGTGATGAATTGAACATTGTCTTAATGGTGTATTCATTATTCAATTATTTATAGACTAAACCTCCATTGGTGATAATTACGGGGGCTCTAATATACACATTATATGAATGTGATGTCCATCAAGAATAACCCGTATATTAGATAACCAATGACTACACCTAAATGGTTTGTTGGAATTATAAAAAAAATGAGTAGAATTATTAAATATCCTAATTCTCTCATTGGATTATATTCGTATTGTTATTCGTATGATTGAACTCCAGTCTAATGTGACTAGTGCAGTGTCTGTTCCTTTCAATTGTTTGAATGAACTTATTGAATTGAATTAAATCAAGAAACGGATTAAATATATTGACTCTCGAGTCAGGCACTACATAGCTATTTGATTAAAACTCTACAAAAGTAAAATGAATTAATAAATGAATAAATGACTATTCCTAATGCAGTAGATGGATTTGGGTGTCCCAGAGCTCTGTGGTGATGCTAGTAAATTAAATGAAATGAAATGAAAAGAATTGAAGTCAAATGAAATGAATGCTATTGTAGTTGCCAAATTGTACATGTCTATTGATTGACTCTGAATGCTTATCTATTGTCATGGTATGAATTGTCTAGAATTGGAATTGAATATGAAATTATTTAATTAATAGATTAAATGGATCTGATATATGGGTTATCATATGCTATCATAAGATCTGTTTATACATTGTTGAACCGTCGTGTTTACTGGTATTATTGATGACATTACAGGCCTGATTGCCAATGCTGGTCCAGCGGTGGCCCCAGTGGCAACGGAGGAGACCGCTTCGGTTCCTCCAGGAGGACTGATTGAATGGAACGGACGGGATACCATTTAACATGGATATCCGAGTACAAAAATGAATCAGGAGTGTTTTGGGAAATTCTTTTTGGAAATGATTTTTTAATGTAATGTTTTGAGAACGTATGTAGTTGTCAACCTGTATTGTATTTGAATATGCAGGGTTGACAAATAAATGATAAGACCATACGTGTATAAAGACTTTTACTTTTGTATAAAACTGTACAATTGTAAATGATTTAGTTGAATGTATTTCCGCAAATTGTATAATTGACAGGTATGAATGAATGTTATCCCTTATAGATTCTGTTTTAACTTTGGTTAATTCAGAGTTTACGGGAGTACGTATGTGCTCGCGACTTGGGATTATTGGATCTCAGGCCCAGGTCGTGACATAAATTGGTGATCACATTGTTTTTTTTTATTATCGGTACATATTATATTAAAAGAAGAAAGATGTGAAACAAGCAACCCACCATGTGAAAAAAAGAAAAAAGTAAAAGAGCACGATGGTATAAAAGAATTATACCACAAAAACAAAAGACAAAAAACTTGGGAACCTCACAAAGTAAAAGATACCAAGTAAACTGCCCATGACATAAGGTTGGAAAACTTGGCAACTTAACTCTTGACTTTGCTGAGCCACTTCATTTTCATGAAAGACAAATCTAAGTAATTAATGCTTGAGGTTTGAGTTGGCAGTTTAAAATGAATGAGTGAAATGTGATAAATCTACTAATTTGAATTTATTATTATTAACACATGTATATCTAATTTTTATAAGTATTTGATCTATTTTTAAATATTTTTAAAAAGTTACTCTCTTGAGTCGTTGAGTTGACTCTCTCCGAACCAATATTTTAGAGTTAGATGAGTCAAGTCTGACTCTCCGGGACATCAGATTCCCAACCTTGTCATGAACTTGAAAAAAGTGTACCATGTAATTTCAAGCTGAAAAAAGGAAGTGAAAGTCCATAAAATAACGGAAGTGAAAGTCCATGTAGGAGAAATTACAGAGGGTTAGGATCCACTATAAACATATATACTCAAATATTAGGATGAAATTGAGAATATACATTACCAGGTCTTTTGTTGGATCCATTTATACGCCACTTCTTCTCTTCCTTGAAACTAGCTTCCCAAGAGAGGACGTATGCGCTCAGGAAATGTCTTCAAACTGTCACACCTGTAGATTTTAACATTCTTGAGAGACGACATTGCTCCTTCCTCATCAATCCATTCCTCTAGGACCAAAGCTTTGAGTTCCAAGAATTCCAGCTGAGGAAATCCTTCCGAAGAACAAATCATTTGCTTACTACAATATGATCCTCCCCGTAATATGAGAATTCGAAGATGTGGAAGTTTCTCCAGAATGGCGATGGCATCTTGTTTTAATTGGGAATTAGACAGAGTCAATTTGGCAAGATTTGGTGGGAAGTCAGGAAGTTTTTCTATCTGTCCATCCAAATACATCTTATAGAGATGCGACTGATGTGCAAAGGACTTTAATGATGAGATTGAGCCGCCTCTAATAAATTTTAACGATCGGAGGCTGCACAACTTTTCAATGGAGTAAAATAACACCTTGTGGTGTGATATTCGACATTCCCGTATTCCCAGCTTTCTAAGATTGGTCAACTTGTGTAAGCCATCTTTTATCCAACTGCCGGCCTCCAAGCATAATGTTTGGATGTTTCTTAAATTATTAAGACGTGGATGCCCATCAATATCATACCCATATGCATGTAGATGCCTCAACCGCTCCAAATCCCAAACTGCATTTGGTAAGGTGCCCACACCTCCCAATTCTAGAGTTTGTAGGTAAAAGAGGTTGCCAATGGATATTGAAAGACTGTTTATGTCAGAATATCTTGAATTCAAGTACCTTAAATGAACAAATTCTCCAATTTTTTTAGGTAATTCCATTTCTGTTAAGCCAGTCTGTGCATCCAGTACTCTTGTTAATTTCCCACTAATTTTGAGTAACTTCCCCAAATTAGTTTGGTCTTTAGAGAAGTTCAATATAGAACGAAGGGTTGCAATTGAGTGATTGATAGTTTTCCGCATTTCAGTGTCGGGATAGAGTGCTAGTTGTCGCACCCTAGTTGAAGATGAATTTGCTTCAATATCACTGCCAATTGTAAAGAAATTATTTGGTACAGCTTCGAATATAGAGAGGTCACGTAAAAGATCGTGGATACGACATGTACTCACTGATCCATTACACCTCCTGCTTGCCACTTGAATCATGCTCCTACTGATCAGTTCATTTAAATAGTCCTCTGCCACATCTTCTAAGACCTCATCACCTCTCCACTGTATGAAACCTTCAGCAATCCACAACCTGATTATTCTCTGTGAATGGATTTCAGAGTCCTCGGGAATATAAAAAGCATGATTTCAAGTAATTAGGTAGATCATAGTAACTTAAAGCTAATATTTCCCCACAAGGGTCGTCTGGGTTTTCAGAGAGATGCCAAGCCACTCTTGAGAAACTTTGGACCATTCGCTCAATGTCACACCTCTTGTTGATAAGAGGCCCCCTAAGACTGCAATAGCTAGTGGTAAACCATTGCATTTTGCAAGGATTTGTCTCCCTGTTTCCTCCACATCTGAAGGACAAGCATTTCCATCTGGAAAGATCCTCTTCATGAACATTTCCCATCCCTCTCTGTCATTGAGAAGGCGCATTTCATGGGGAGGGCTCAATCGGTCAGCATGTAAAGCTATCTCTTTATTTCGCGTGGTAAGCATGACTCGACTTTTGTTCGAATCATCTGGTAGTATGCGTTTCAAAATCTCCCATGCTTCCGTTTTCCATATATCATCAATCACTACCAGGTATCTCTTCCGTCTCAAGTAAGCGGAGAGCTTCTCCCCCATGTCCTCCTCATTCAATTTTTCTATATGCTCTCGAGGGAGACTCATTGTGCATTCTATAATGCGTATCAGAACATCTTTAATTGTATATAGTTGGGATAGGTAAATGAAAGCATGACAATTGAAGATATTTTTAACATCACGGTAAACATTTTTGGCGAGAGTCGTCTTACCTGCACCTCCCATGCCGACTAGAGAAATCACACACCGCCTTGTCTCCCCATTGATCACCCTCTCCTTCAAAATGGCCATTTCTTCTTGGAAACCAACAACATCTTGTTCTTCAAACATGGCGTTAAGCCTTCTACGTTCGCCCAATCTTGCATCTTGTCCTCCAGCTTGGTCGTTGATATCCTTTATGCCATAAGTTACCAAGCTGTTGCAGATCTCGGCTATCTTCAGCTTTATGTGACGGATCTCCTTGCCAACCTTGTCGCGAGTTTTCAACTCACTGATTTGTTGGATACTCAGACAACCTATGAGCACTCCTCTCCTCCAACGGGCAATCTTTGCAGCTTGACTGAGGGTGAAGGTGTCAATGATATCATCGGCATCATAAGAAAGGTCTCTGATTTCTGCCACCCAATTCCTCACTTTCTCATCTCCCTTCTGTTTCGCATCGGCATCTTTCAAAAGGCACTGCATACGCTTCAACTCTCTTTTGATCGATTCGACTTGATCACGCACTCCAAGGAGTAGTTGTCCTTCAATAAGAAGATTACCGAGGCTTTCTACAACAAAGGAAACAACAGCCTCTGTAGCCATCTATCGTCTTCTCTCTCTCAGCAATTGAGCAACACCTCTCATGTTCAATTATTAACTAGAAGAGAGTGAGGGTTCAATGCTTTGTATTTTAGGCTGAAGGTGCCATCATTCATTACCATGCTTTTCCAATAATTCTTCCTTCTGTTTGCATTGGATTCCCTTTTTTTTCCGCTCTGTGTGCTTTGTTTTCCTTCTTTTGCACTGATTTGATGTTGGGCCAATGAGTGACCAAACTATACACAGTCAGCTTCAGAAACCCTATTCACAGAGGGATCGGAACATTCTTCACTATTAAAATGGGTCTCGAGTTAGGATAAGAATTTCAATTTCAGCCATTCCATTCAGAATTACTTTCAGGATTACTAATGACGTCAATTGAAAAATTCTCAAGTCTACTATAACGCCCCAAAAAATAAAAAGCCAGTATTACTTTATATATATTAAAGTAATCTTAATCTTATCTTATTCATAATAAATTCAAATTTAGATGGAAGTTTGAATGGGGCTAATATGACTTGACTAGTCGGACAGTGGGCCCTTGCTGATATGGCGTTGCGAGGAGCCTTGGTGGGGGTCGCGTGATGTAACATTCAAAGGTGGGCTTCGTATTCTAATTCCTAAAGGTGTGTCCAATTGGATAGTGGAACAATTAGCCCTTGCTGACGTGACATTCCTAGGAGTCTTGATGGGGTCACATGATGCAACATCTAAAGGTGGGTCGCATAGCCTAATCCTAAAGGTGTGTCCAATTTGACAGTAAAACAGCGGGCCCATGTTGATGTGGCATTCCGAGGAGCCTTGTGTGGGGTCACGTAGTGTAACATCTAATGGTGGGCCTCGTATCCCGATTCCTAAAGGCGTGTCATGTTGTGTTTAAAGATAGCCCAATGTACATCAATTATTAAAAGTAGGTCTAATGTATTTTCTAAAAGTAGACAGCATATAGCCATACACAATTATTCATAAGTAGGAGGGACCGTTGGAATGAGAATAGGGATGATTTGGTTTGGGATAATGTTTCCTATCATTAAAGAGAGATTTTAAAATTAAAATCTGAATTGAAAGAGATAATTTACATAATTGAATTTCATAGAGATGTAATAGGTTTTGAGAGAGAAATTTTAGGGGCTTAAAAATGATCAAATGGATAGCTTTTCAATTTAGCAAGTTGGGGATAGAGACCCACATCAAAACCTGAATTTTTTTCTTATAATTTTTTTATTTTTTTAAAGAACTCCCTCCCTCTGTTGACGTGGCGCCCTCTACAGCCTTTCTCTTGTTGCTTTAATATTTCACCCATCGATTCACAGGTGAATGGATTAGTCGAGTATTTTACCTTCGCCAATTGTCTTCTTTCTTTCTGCAATTGAGCAACACCTATTTTAGGCCGAAGGTGCCATCATTCATTCCATGCTTTTCCAATTAGTCTTCTCTCTGTTCACATTGGATTCCCATGTTTTTCCGCTCTGTGTGCTTTGTTTTCCTTCTTTTGCACTGATTTGATTTGATGTTGAGCCAACGATCGAGTGACCAAACTTTAGGCTGTCAGCTTCAGAAACCATGTTCACTAGGGAATTAGGGATAGGACCATCCCTTACAATTAAAATGGGGCTCAAGTTAGAATAAGAATTTCAATTTCCGCCACTACATTCAAAATTACTTTCTTTATATTCAGGATTACTTTCTTATAACACATTAGTAATGTTATAATGTTGGTAGTGGAAAACCCTTTTCTTCAAATAATAAGAGCAACAGTGATTCAAAAAAGGCAGTGACATGGTGGTTCGATTTCTTTTATTTTATAAAACTTGCATGGCAATCACTTTTAAGGTTTTTAAGCATAATCAAAAGCATAAAAATGCTTTCAATATCAAGATATTTTACGTTTTTTCTGGAGAAAAACAAAACAAAAGCACCATTATAAATCAAATAGGATTTCCAGGATTTTTTTTGTAAAAACTGTTAATAACAAAATAATAGTAAGGATTGGCCTAGCAAGATTAACACTGGATTAGAAGATTTGAGGATAGATGCTAGGCTAAGTTTCACTTTCCTTTTTAGGGGTTGTTCGTTTTCCTCGCAGAGGATATGAAAATGAGAACACGCCAACTTTGTCTTCTTCTTGAGCCACATTGGCGCATAGAGTTATTATTCACAATCCCAATTTAAATGTCTAGAACCCATTAAATTAATACTACACACATCTTACCTTTACCTAAATGTGACCCATCTTGGACTTGGAGTGACATAAGGGGTGAGTTTGCTCCCCATATCCTTTGTTTGAAACATAATAAGATTTGCCTAGTGTGTGTTTGTATGAATTTAGTAGGTGCCATATGGAGGATTAGTCCTAAGTCAAAGACCTCAAGGATTCTCACGTTAAAAAAAAAAAAATTTCTTTACCTAAATTTGATCAACCATAAACGATTCACTTACCCAACCCATCATTTGTCTCTTTATTTGTACATGCATCCAATTCATCCACCCTTCTATAGAACTCACTATTTATATATTTCACCAATGGTCTCATAGGTGAATGGATTACTCGGATATAATGAGTATCATGTGGGTTCAACTATCTTTTAAGATGGCCCACTATCATTTCACTCTGCAATGTGATCCCGCATGGATTATGTTATTTAGGTGGCCACCTTAATATTGTTTTGGTTGTAAGTCAAAGGCCATCTTGGTAATTTAGAAGTCACTTTCTCACACAGGTAGGTTGCATATAGTCTACAAGTAAGCACTTAACTAAATATATCCAAAAAGTTAAAATTTATATAAACATTTAATTACTTATACAAGCCTGTTTAAGTTGGGTGATTCAAAAAGTAATTTTTAGCTATTGATCACTCAAATATTTTTGAAGTGTTATACATGGATTTCTTCTTAATTGATTATGTAATAATATAAATTAATATTTTGATGATCATGTTCTTTTTGTTATTAACATTAATTTGAATACTAATTTTAATTTATTTTTCAATTTGCAATAGACTTACTTTTTCCTTCTATCGTTTCTTTCATTTTCATAAAATCTTCAAAATTTTCAAACAAATTGCTTAATAGGTTTTCATAATCGGAGGATTTGCCAGTTGCCACACGGTGGATCTCGCAGGGACAACCTCATTGGCTGAAGTGAGCTAGTATTACAATGTATGTCACCTAGTATCATTTTCACAGGAGTGAATGATATCAAATTTACTTGTTTTAATGTTTTTCATATGTTTTTCAAAATTCATTAGAATCCAAGATACAGAACTTCACGTGTGGAGGTCTATCATTTATATGAGAATATTCAAAGGTTAGTATCATGAATTGAAGGCCCACAAATGTGCAAATGTATTTTTTTTTTTTTTTTGCTTTTCATATAATTTTCAAAATCTATGAGGATTTATGATATAAAAACGAGATGTCATAGGATTCATTATTTTAACAAAAAGATTTGAACAATTTGGCTCACAAATTAGATGCCCATAGGAACCCAAAAAAAAAAAAAGGAAAAAAAAGAAAAGATCACGCAGGTGGCCGATGGAATTAGGACTAAAAAACCGAAGTATCTGATGGAATTTGATCCCACAATCCAATGCAAGCTATAAGTGTACGGGTGCCTCTCTGAGGTATGGTGGAAATATTTATTTGGAAATTTTGATGTCTCATTTTCAGACCTTAATTTACGCATATTTAACATGTGCACGCATAAAAGTTAAATATGTTTAACATTTACCTATGTAGATGGGTGCAGACAGAGAAACAACCTCTGATCAAACGATACCTAATCATGCTAAGGCTATGATTTAAGGCCTTAATAATTTAACTATCTAAGATCATTGAATTTTTCCTTTTTTTTCCCAAAACAATTTAGATCAAGGACTTAGGACTATATAAAGGTAGTGAAACTTGAATCACCTATATCCATATTAATTTTTACTTCAACATACTACCATTCTCCTCTGGATCCACTACCCAAAGTAGGTCCCACACCTCCTCTGCACCACCTCAGTACTTTCTCAGATAATGGTTTTCTCCTTTCCAACGATACTATCCCAAGAATTATTGTTTAAAATCAGAAAAGCAAAAGCAAAACCAAAAGCAAATGCAAAGAACATCTTTTGGCTAATGCACAATAGGACATAAGACTTTTTGGTTAGTCCAAAATGACAAGTAGTATCTTTCGACAAGAGCTGTTTTTCTTAAAGAGTCTGCTCTCCCTTCCCAGACATATTCTCCGTGTCAAGGGAAATATGACAAAAGTGGTGTTCGGACCTTCTTTTTACGCACTGTCATTCTTGGATTTTTACTTTTTTTCCCTTTTCATATAATTTCTCTTTTTTCTCTTCCTTTAACAAATCTTTGTCATTATGACTTGTGTGGCCCAATTTGATGTGAACAATCTACATTTATATATTGAAGTGAAATCTAATACAATGAATATATTGGGAATGGTTGTTCATATAATTAGGTTCAAATAATGAAAGGTGTCCCTTGAATGGGATAAATTAATTTTTTCTACATTTCTTAAAAAAATTCTGGGTCGCTTTGTCTGCATGAAATCAGAATGCACATGAATTCATTATGGGCCTGTTTCTTTGCAAGCAATGAAATACATAAGAAGTAATTGATTCAAATGGGTCTGTTTATGCATAGAATTGGAATATGTAAGAAGTTATTAGAATGGTTGTTTGCATGGAATTAGAACCCAAGAAGAAATTGATTCAAACGGACCTGTTTGTTTGCATTAATTAGAATAATGATAGTAATTCATTGTCAAATGGGGCCTATTTATTTAGATGCAATTAAATACATAAGTAAACATCTAACTTTATTTGATATGATTATAAAATTTTATTTCATTCATTTACACTCGTAGTTAAAATAAATATAAATCACGTGTTATAAAGGTGCAAAAATGAAACTTGTCCACATACATTGCTAAAAGGATTAAAATGTATAAAACTCACATATATAAGACAAGCTTATGTAAATTCTATTTACATATCGCATATGTAAAAGATATATAAGCCATTTGAAAAGACCACTTTGCAAATTATTCACAATTGATACAGACATATATATGTCATTTACATAATAAACAAAAGGTATACACTATACACCCACATCCACATGTAATATAATTCTATATATATATATATATATATAATATATACTAATGTACAAAAGGGTCAGGTCAAGCTAAATCTTGCTTAAGCAGCGGCATACCCAGGATTTTCGTTTGGGTGGGGCAAAACTTTGCCCGACTTTGTTGGACTTTTTTTACATTAACAATAACAAAAGAGGAAATGTATTGCATTTATAGAGACACAGAATATTTAACTGCATTAATTAACATATATTTCTCTCACTAAAATATCCTGCACTTACTTTAGCTGTGAAAATAATTCCTTATAGTTGGTCATGGGGTCATGGCAAATAAGAGAAATTTCCACTTACTTGTAACTCAAGCTCTCCAAACATATGAACCCCGAGGCTGGATTTACATGTGAACTAAAGATTAAGGATGCCCAAGAGTGATTCCGTCATCTTCAAATTTGTATATATTATTAGATTGGTGATTTAGGTCTTAGGGTTTGGATTAGGATTTAGAAATTAAGGGTTTAGATTTAGATATAGAGTGATCAGGATTATACTACATCGTGGGGGGGTGAGACTAACTTCTAGAGGACCGGTGATGAAGAGCCAATCTCCCGGTGAAAGAAGCTATTGAAGGAGAATGGTGCGAAGACGATCTCGTATTCTCGGTGGAAGAAGATGAGTGTTTCCATTTCTATGACACGTGGGGCGATCGTCAGGTTTAAACATGGGGTGAATATTTATTAGATGTGTGCTTGGCATGATTCAGCCCATTTAATCTCATGTAATCTCAATAGGCCCCAGGTCAATACTATGTCGGTCCGCCCCTGTACTAAAGCCTGGCCCTCAAGGTGCTGGCTTTTCAAAATGAGAAGCTATATCAAGAATATTAATCCATCTTCACGAACAATTTATGGATCAATGATAGAGTCTCTCGGTTTCACAGGCTCAATTAGGAATCGATTCCTGGTCCTACTCTCTGTTGGTCGTACTTCTTGCCAGTGAGCCAAACTAGAAAAATAATAATGAGAATTATTATAATAAATAAATAAATGATAGTTCATCATCTCCATCAAAATTATTAGATGATTTAGTAATGTCAGTGTGGCTATACATGCGCCCTATACTCCCAAATCCACCTTAGGTCAAGGATTGATCATGATTCATTGTCCCCTGTGCCAGTCTTACATATTAAACATTTTCAGACCAAAGCCAAACTTTGTATGACTAATGAATAATCTAAAATCTAGAATGTAATGGAAGCTCCAGTCTCTCTGTCTTTACATTTGTTATATGATCACATGTAAGAAGCATTAAGGCAACTGAAAATCAACATTCATCTTTCTAAAGAAAGAAATTTGATAAGAAGATGAAATTATTTGTCAGATAAAAGAATAAGTCTTAAAGCAAACCAAGATACTAGTTTTTTTTTTTTTTTTTTTTTTTTTTTTTTTTTTTTTGGTACTCCAGCTTTGGTGGCTGGGACCTTTTTTTTTTTTTTTTTTTTTCTTAATTATATAGAGCCCGTTACACCAGGGAAGGAAAGCCCACCGAAGTAGGAAGAAAACCCTGCACACCCGGGAAGGAAGCCCACCGAAGTGGAAAGAAAGCCTGGCACATCCTGGAAGGAAGCCCACCGAAGTGGGAAGAAAGCCCGCAAATACACATGCAGGAATATATAAGGAGGAGGTGGGGGTTGAACCCCTAACCTCCCCAATAAGAACCCAACTCCTTACCAGTGGGGTAAGGATCGGTTCTTAAACCAAGATACTAGTTGAGGACCGCTGTAATACCAACAGATGCATGTCTCTGCTTTGCTAGTTTGGTTTGATAAAAGTGTTCAAAAAGCACATTTTAAAACCTCTGTCAGTAACCCGATTTCAGCTTGACTAGATTGTAAATGCCAATAAACACTATATAACTGAAATCTTCACACATAGTAATAATCTTCACACAATAAGCAAGGCACATAGCCATCAGCAGTAAGTTGATAGTTAACCGTACAATCCCAATTCTAGAATCACATAATTATAACAATCTTCACACATTTCCACAAAGCAACTAATGAAAGGAGATGATTAAGAAAAAGAAAAGGAAACCAATTTTCACACCATTGTTTCTTTGAAGCCAAACTGAGATCTTTCGCACGTGGTATTGAAATATATCCTGCAAGACAAGAAAGTAAAATTTGTGACCAAAATGATACCAGAATCCTGGAGCTGAGTTTCTAAACAAATGATCAAAAGAGGAAAGTTATAAAATAGAGGATTATATGCTTTGGGTGTTTCATAAAAAATGGATAAGTAGGCAAAATAGAGGATTATATGCTCCATTTTTCTAAGATTTGTAAAATGTCAAAATAATACAACAAGTTCAAACAGGCTATTTGATAACCCGAAGCCCCTTGAATTCGGCGCTCACCATGACAATGCGGACCTTTGTATGCAGGAACATCCGCAGGGGAAAATCCCCAGACTTTGGGTCCATATGTTTTTCTTCTTTTCTAGAAATGAATCTTTTGAAAAAGGAGAAATCATTCAAAAGAAGAGGGAAATTAAGATATACAAATAGTCCAACAACTTTATCTTTATCCTGGGGAAACACATCCATAAAATCATTAGCTGTGGAAAAGGATCACCCTAGCAAGTGCATCAATTTGTGTTTCAAAATGAGCTTGACCCACCTGGGATTGGCTTGCGTCTATCCCACTTTGCATAATATTCGGATGGACTTTAGGCGGTGAGATCATGCGATGGGCAGTTTTTAGGTCCTGGCTGGCCCAACAAACTCAGACAAGTCTGTATTATCTATTGATCAATGAGTGGGTCCAGGCACCAACTCTTAGGCCTGACATGCGAGCTAAAATTCGGTCTAAATATATGTAGGCGGTAAAAACGACACCTACTTAGATCGAGATGAGATCGGGGTTAAACTTCTTAGGAAGGGGAATGCTGAACTCCAAGAACCTGAAAAGGAAGGAGAAAGGCTAGAGTCAGAGCCCCTGGCTGCCGTGAGCCGAAGGCACTCCGATGCCTGAGTTAGTTCTGAGAAAACCAAACAGGAGGAGGAAGAGGAGAATGAGACAATATGGAGCTTTGTGAGTTGTGTATTGCGTACCTTTCATGGGACTGATCCCATGCATATATAGGCGAGTGTTCCTCGTTCATTCTCTCTGTGAGTGGGGGTAGGTGAGGTGAGGTCCCATCGATCCTTACCCTGACTGGCAGCAGTAGGTGAAGTGGACAACACCCCTCCCTCTCTTTCCACGCCTTCAGCCAGTTGGCGTACAGGGGTGATAAAGCACGCCTCTTATCGCCATAAATGAGCGATCCTATCGCCATAAATGACTGCTCATATCTGTCAGGGCGCGCCGTATTTCCAGTAGGAAGGTGGCGGCCCATTCTGACTAGTACTGTGGCCTAGGACCAAGGATGGCTTGGCCGTGGCGCGCCTTTGTACCGAGCTGGCATTTATGCCGAGCTGCCGAACTGTGGTACTGAGCTACGGAGCTATTGACCGAGCTGCCACGGTACCAAGGTATTGACCGAGCTGCCGAGCTGACGATCTTCTACCACAGAGGCTGAGGAGTTCGGCGAGTTTAGCCGTGATCTTTGTTTAACTTCGTCATTACGGTGTTTTACCCACACAATTGCCCCCTAGCTTTTGACTTCTGAGAGCCTCCCAGCTCGAAGAGGTCAGAAGCTTGATGTCCGTATAGCTGGCTCTGTTACCGAGCTCAAGTGAGGGTGATCGTCATGAGGGTAGTACCGGGACGAGGGAGCTTCGGATCAAGAGAGCCCCCTTGGGTCTGGAGGTTGCTGCTATCGTGCGGATCCCTTGGAGGTGTCTCTTCGCCTGTCCTGGATATTAAATAGTCTTCGGATATCGCGCTAGTGGTGACACGTGTCGCTTCTTTTAGCTGTCTTGCAATTACTTCGAGGAGACGTTAGGGCTGCGAGACGGGACGTTAGGGCTGACTGAGGGGACGCCTCTTAAAGGCTCTCCTCGAAAGTCGAATCGACGCCCCCAGGCTTTATAAATCAGGGCGTCTCCTTCGTCTTCACTTTCCTCTGCTTTCTTCAGATTTCTACTGCGCTTTGCAAGAGAGCTTCCTCCGTCGCCTGCAGACTTCCGTCGATCCTGATTGTGCAGTCCCTATTCGTAGGACTCCTCTCCGCTCTCCTCGTCTTTTCTTTTTAGATAGGTCCTCGTCTGAGTCGAGAATGGGGGTCTATAGACATCTGTTAGGAGACCCAGGCTCCATAGACCATTTTAGGGATTTATACAAGGTCCCCTCCAATGTGGAGGTCAGACCAAATGACCCTGATGATGGCCTCACTTATCGTGACGGCTGGATGCCGTTCTGGCTGGTTTCTTTAGTGGAAGGGGGGGTCCGCTTTCCTCTGCACCCACTGGTCCGGGACTGCCTCTGGGAGTGGAGGTTGTGCCCATGCCAACTACTCCCCAACGGGTACAAAATCATAATGGGGGTAGTGCGGCTCAACCAGATCCTGGGAATTGGCCTCGGTGTCCCGGACATCGAGGACACGTATGACCTCTGCAAATCCGCAGAGGGGGACACTTTCTATCTCCGGCTGAGGGTCCGCCGGACTGCGTTCGTGACCGCGCTAGAAGACTCCAACAGGTACGCGGGTGAAGACCGAGTACTTGTCAAAGGAGGATGGGAGTTCGGCGAAGCAGAGCCTGCTACCTCAGTTCGGGTCCCTCGAAAAATAGGGATTCCTCCAAGTAAAGGCCGAAGTTCTTTCGGTTTGCAGTTCTTTCCTTTCTCCCTGTCTGGCTTTTTGACACGATTTTGTCTATGCAGATTTTCGGGAAAAGAGGGAGCTCGCGAGGAGGAACCGCTGGAAAGTGAACAGCGCCTGGCACGAGCGAGTGAGGAACTACTGCGGCCACAACTGTCGTGCTGCGTGGTCTCTCCTGGGGTACGTGCCCCACTACAGGTCCTTCAACACCTCTAGAAAGGTGTCGGGAATAGACTCCGTACTGAGCGGGGGAGGCGCGAGTCAGAGAACAGAGACGACCGTGGTACCAAGCTCGGCGGTGGTGACCGTCGCGATTCCCGCCGGTCGTCTGGTTGAGTCGGCAGAACGTGCTCCAGCAGTCTCCGCCGCGGAGCCCGCCGGAACTTCGAGAGCCAAGCCCCTGTCTTCCCGAACGAGGCTAGTAGCGTCCAGTTCGGAGGAAGAGGAAGAGGAAGAGGAAATGCTGCGCCAGCGCGGGCGACGCTATGCCGCGGAGGATCTGTCCGCGGCGGCTTTTGGAGACATCGGAAGCGAGGTCCGGGATCCTCCACAGGCAGTGGCCGCGACGCCTCCGGGATTCCCGGGTGGTATTCCTGCCCCAGACGCCGAGACGGTTGGTTCTGCCGTGACTGTGGCTGCTCGGCCTGACGAGGCAGAGGTCGTTATAGCTCCGCCTCCGGCCGTGATTGCAGACGACCCACCCTCGGATCGTGCCGTGGGGGCTGGAGGTCGGGCTCGCCCCGCCGAGGTCGTTGAGAGCGGACGACCCGAGAAGAGGGCAAGGGTCGAGGCCTCGCCTGGCCCCTCTTCGCCCCCGCCTGCTGGTGGGAGGATCCTGCCTCCTCCTCTAGCTCCGTGGAGGCCGGCCATCGAGGAGGTTCTGGGGAGACCGCTGGCCGAGACAGACCGTGCGACCGATCCCCAAGTGGTCGCAGCGCTAGGGCGAGCCTGCGCCCTCCCTCAAGACATGGCAAGGTGGGCCGAGATGGACAACGAGTCCCTCCTGCTCTCCTCGATGCGATCCCTGGTGTCGGTAAGTGCAGTGTTTCTCCTTCAGCTTTTAGTCCTGTGTCGTTTTACTGACTTTGGGTTCTCATCTTGCAGCTGTTGCAGAAGTGCCAGGTGGGCATCGAGAGGCTCGACGCAGCCGAGGCGCGGGCAGCGGAGTGGGTAGTTGAAAGGGACGAGCTGCGGGCGTCCTTGGCGTCCAAGGATGCTACGCTGGCAGAGGTGACGGCCAAGAATGCCGGCCTCGTCTTTGATCTTGAAGAGTCAAAGGTCGAGGTCGAGTGTCTCAAGGACGAGAAGGTCCAGAACCAGCACCTTTCTTCCGAGCTCGACGATCTCCGGGTTGCGACAAAGCGACTGGAAGACGACCTGGAGAGTGCGAAGGGGACAAACAGGAGACTCCTCTATCAGCGGAACCAGGCGCAAGGTTCCCTGGAGATGGCGTTGAGGGGGAAGGCGGCCGAGATTGAGTCTGCCCTGGCAAAACAAGAGGCCAGGCTCAAGGAGGAGTTCCTCGCCGAGCACGACTCCATCATGGGGGAGGAGGTCGGCAGGATGTCTGCTGATTACAAGGCTCAGCTGCCGGGGATCCGGGACCGAGCCTGGGAGCTCGGGTGGAAGGCAGCCTTGCAGAAGGCTGGGGTCTCCGAGGATAGCCCTCTTCTCGTAAATCCCCCAAGATTTTCCTGCTCGGACTCGGAACTTGCGGCCGTGTCTCAGGCTTCTGTCCTTCCTTCGCAGTCGTGCCCGGAGGCGAACGCTGCTCCCGGGGCGCCTCAAGAGGCTCCTGCTGCCAGTGCTGATCCCGAGGGCTGCCAAGTGGCAGCAGTCGTCGGGGTCCCTCCTGAAGATGTCGCGGCCGTTCTTGAAGCTGCCCCAACCGCTACCGAAGCCAGTGCGGTCGTGGCCGAGGTCCCACCAGAGATTGACTGCAATGTGGAAGCTGCAGCCCTCTGAGGCTTTTTGTAATTTTTGTAATTCTTTCTTTTATCGCATCTCCATTGTAATTCTTTTATCTTGTAATCAGGAGCTTTGATTAATAAAAACCTTGAAACTTTGCTCGCATTCTGGCTCTCTCCTTGTTTCTGATGAAATGTGTGGTCGACCCTATGTCGCAATGTTTTTCTGTTTGAGTTGTTGGTCCGGATAACCGAACTCCTGGCTATTCTTTGGATCGAGACATCCGCCAGCGACCGAGACCCGGTGCATGAACCGTGGTCCTGGTCGGTTGTGTATCCATAATCTCCCCCCCAGCTTTCGACCTGTGAGTTCCCTGGAGCAGGTCGGGAGCTGAGTGGCTTTGTCAGGCCGGGAGTGATCTTTGAGTACTTGTGATGCGCTACCGAGACGGAGGAGTCTCGGTTCAGGTAGGGCTCTTCACCCTCTGCTGACGTGGAGCGCCTCATTAAGTTATCTTCGTCAGTCGAGGCAGTTGCCCTTTCGCCTGTCGAGGCATTTATTTTCTCGTATGACGCGGCATTTAATAGTCCTCTGGGAATGCGGCGCTGTTGCCACTTGTCGCTCCTCCGAAGGGCATGCAATCATATCTGCAGGACGCCTGGGCTGCCCGAGACGACGTTAGGGTTATTCGAGGTAGGGTCTCATTAAAGGCTTCTCTCGAAATCTGAAACGGCGCCTCCACCCCTTATAAATTAGGGCACCTTCTCCGTCTTCCCTCTTTTCGATCCTCAGAATCCTTGCTGCAATCTGCTGAAGAACAGTACTATCCCTGTTGCCTGCGAGCACACTGTTCGCACAACTCTTCATCGTAGGATTTCCTCCGTCTGTCTTTCACCCTTTCCAGTTAGTAGACCTCTGTCTAGGGTAGAAAATGGGCATTTACAGGCATTGGCTGGATGACCCACTGTCCATAGGTTTGTTCAGGGAGGCATACAAGGTCCCTGCGAATGTAGAAGTCAGGCCAGACGGTCCTGACGACGGCATTACGTACAACGACGGCTGGATGCCATTTTGGCTGGTGTCCGTCGTGGAGGGAGGAGTCCGGTTCCCTCTTCACCCACTCCTCAGGGACTGTCTCCGGGAGTGGGGGTTGAGCCCCTGCCAGCTGCTTCCCAACGGGTACAAGATCATCATGGGAGCAGTGCGGCTCAACGAGATACTCTCGATCAACCTCGGTGTCCCGGACATCGAGGAGGCGTATGACCTCTGCAAATCCGCAGAGGGGCACACGTACTACCTTCGGTTAAGGCTCCACCGAACTGCCTTTGTGACCGCGCTGGAGGATTCCTATAAATACGCGGGGGAGGACCGGGTCTTCGTCCGCGGAGCATGGGAGTTCGGCGAGGCGGAGCCCAGCACCACAGCCCGGATACCGCGCAGAATAGGAGTCCCCCCAAGTAAAAACCGAGGCCCCCCTGGATTTTGTATTTTAATCACGTTTCTTTCCTTCTGTTGATATCGTTCTGTTTTCTGCAGGTTTTCGACAGAGGAGGGAGCTTGCAAGAAGGAACCGGTGGAGGGTGAACAGCGACTGGCACGAGAAGGTGCGGAAGTACCGTGGCCATCACTGCCGAGCCGCGTTCTCGCTTCTGGGATACAAGCCGTACTACAAGTCTTTCATCGCTCCGAGGCGGGTGACCGGGATCGACTCCGTGCTTCACGGGGAAGGCATCGGACCGGACACCGTATATACCGAGGTCCCTGTCCCGGAGACGGTGACTGTCGCGATTCCCAGCGGCATTCCGGTAGAATTGGGCGGACAGTCTCCTGTCCGTGAACCAGCGGCGACCAAGAGAGCCGAGACCGGGCGCAAGCGGCAGAAGCAGAAATTTGTCGTCTCCAGCGAGTCCCGGAGCACATCCAGCTCGGAAGAGTCCGAAGTCGAGATGTTGCGCGGTCGTCGCCAGCGCTTTGTGGCCGAAGACCTCTCCGCCGCAGCGTTTGGAGACATGGGCGAGACCTCGGGCCCCTCCCGAGGTGCCGACGTCGCCCCAACTTCATCGTCGGCGGCTGCTGTAGAGGTTCACGCTCCCGAGACCGAGACGGTTCCGGAAGCCACCGTCGGTGCTCAATCAGGACCTCCTGCAGCAGCCGAGGTCGACGCGGGTCCTCCGGCAATCGTCGTGGAAGAATCGCACTCCGACTTAGGCAGAGAGGGTACTGCCGAGGTCGTCGAGGCGCGCAGGCCGGAGAAGAGGCCCAGGGTCGAAGCCCCATCTGCCCCGGAGCCTGCCATGTCGGTCGGGGGGTCCGCCACTCCCTCTGATTTTGTCCCTTGGAGACCGGACATCGAGGGGGTGCTAGGGAGGCAACTAGCCGAGTCGGACCGAGCGGTCAATCCCGAAGTGGTTGCCGCTCTGGGACGAGCTTGCGCCCTTCCCCAGGACATGGCAAGGTGGGCACAGATGGATAACGAATCCCTGCTGCTTTCCTCAATGCGGTCATTGGTAGCGGTATGTACACTTGACTCATGTTCTCTTTCTTTTTCTGCTGCATTTCATTTGCTGACACTGTTCTTATTGCAGCTCTTGCAAAAATGCCAAACTGGCATGGGAAGGCTAGACGTAGCCGAGGCCAGGGCAACAGCCTGGGCAGCGGAGAAGGAGGAGCTGCTGAAGTCCCTGGCGGCGAAGGACGCGACCCTGGAGGAGGAGGCGAGCAAGAATGCGGATCTTCTTGCCGAGCTCGACGCAGCACGGGCCTTGGCCGAGCACCTCAAAGAGGAAGCAAAGGAGGCGAAGGATCAAAACATCCACCTTTCCTGGAAGCTAGACGAGGTCCGGCTTGCGTCGTCGCGGAGGGAGGAAGACATGCAGATGCTGCGGGGGACCAACAGTAGGCTCATCTCCGAGAGAAAACTGGCTGAAAGAAGGCTAGAGATGGCTCTAGAGGGGAAGGCGGCCGAGCTCGCGCGGGCTCTCAAAGGGCAAGAAGCCAAACTCAAGGAAGAGTACCTAGCCGAGCACGAGTCCGTGATGAATGAGGAGGTCAGCAAACTGACAGCTGACTACAAGGCCCAACTGCCAGGAATCCGAGACAAGGCGTGGATACTTGGGTGGAAGGCGGCCTTAAGGAGGGCTGGTGTCCCTACGGACAGCCCTATCTTTCAGAATTCCCCCAGGTTTCCTCGCTCGGATTCGGAGTTGCGAGCCGTCTCGGGAATCGCCCCCGTTCCTTCAGCCTCGGAGGTCCCTCCAGCTCCAACCGCCCCCGCTCCTCTAGCGGTTCCCGAGGCTGCCCCAGCTGTTCCCAGCGAGAGCGCTACCGGGACCGGTTGTAATAAGGGAGCTGCAGCTCCCTGAATTTTGTACTCCCTTTTTTTTTCATACATTGTATTCAAACGGATCTTTCCATAATAAAACAACATTTTTTTTTTTTTTGGTCACTTGTTCTGTGAATGATCTTGATTTTGCTTATGGTGGAATGAGTATTGACGCAAGTAGTTTGCCGAGTAGTTTCATAGGCACTAAGCGAGGGCGGTTGGTCCTCTGAACAGAGGAGCGGAGCCGCGAGGGTGGTACTGATACCGGACCCTGATGTGCATCTGGCTGTGCCGCCCGAGCTGGTGAAGGCACCGAGCTGAGGGCGATTGGCCCTCTGAACAGAGGCGCCGAGCCGCGAGGGCGGTACTGTTACCGGACCCTGATATGCATCTGGCTGTGCCGCCCGAGCTGGTGAAGGCACCGAGCTGAGGGCGGTTGGCTCTCTGAACAGAGGCGCCGAGCCGCGAGGGTGGTACTGTTACCGAACCCTGATATGCTTATGGCTGTGCCGCCAGAGCTGGTGAAGGCACCGCGCTCAGGACGGTTGGCCCTCTGAACAGAGGCGCCGAGCCGCGAGGGTGGTACTGTTACCGAACCCTGATATGCTTATGGCTGTGCCACCCGAGCTGGTGAAGGCACCGCGCTCAGGACGGTTGGCCCTCTGAACAGAGGCGCCGAGCCGCGAGGGTGGTACTGTTACCGAACCCTGATATGCTTATGGCTATGCCGCCAGAGCTGGTGAAGGCACCGAGCTCAGGACGGTTGGCCCTCTGAAAGAGGCGCCGAGCCGCGAGGGTGGTACTGTTACCGGACCCTGATATGCTTATGGCTGTGCCGCCAGAGCTGGTGAAGGCACCGAGCTCAGGACGGTTGGCCCTCTGAACAGAGGCGCCGAGCCGCGAGGGTGGTACTGTTACCGAACCCTGATATGTATGTCGAAGCTGGCGATGGCGCCGAGCTGACAGTTGATATCCCGAATAGAGGGGTTGAACCGCCGTGAACCTTGAGGCAATGCAAAGACTCTTTCCATAAAAGTTGCCTTTTATTGATCTTTGATTTCTTGAATACATTTTTCAGAAGTAGAATTTTTTGAGATGCGTCGCGTTCCATGGTCGCGGGAGCGGCTTCCCTTCCATATCTTCGAGTCGGTAGGCAGATCTCCCGGCTGTAGAAGTTATTCTGAACGGTCCCTGCCAGTTGGGCGCCAGCTTGCCTTCGTTGGGATCTCGGTCGCCAGGAAGTGTTTTCTTCAAGACCAACTCTCCTATCGCGAATCTTCTCTCTTTGACCTTCGGGTTGTATCCCCTGGCCAACTGCTGTTGGTAAGCGGCCAGGCGGATAGCTGCCGCCTCTCTTCGTTCTTCAGCCAAGTCCAACTCTCGTGCTACGTTTAGATCATTCAGACCCTGGTCACAGAGTTCCGACCTCAAGGTCGGGAGGCCGACCTCAAGGGGAATAACTGCTTCCATGCCGTAAGCAAGGGAGAACGGGGTAGCCGAGGTGGAACGCCTTGGGGTAGTTCGGTAGGCCCATAGAACGCTTGGCAGCTCCTCTGCCCATCGACCTTTGGCTCGGTCGAGTCTCTTTTTAATTCCGTCGAGGAGCACTTTGTTTGAGATCTCGGCCTGACCGTTGCTCTGAGGGTACGCCGGGGTGGAGTAGATGTTGCGAATGCCGTACTCCTGGCAGAAACTCTTGAAAAGGTTGGAATCGAACTGCGTACCATTGTCGGAAATGAGAGTGCGGGGAATTCCAAATCTGGTGATGATGTTTTTCCACACAAAGTTCTTCGTGTCTAACTCGGTGATGGAGGACAATGGTTCAGCTTCGACCCATTTCGTGAAGTAGTCTGTGGCCACAATCAGCCATCTTTTGTTCCATGGAGTTCGGTGAAGTGGCCCGACGATGTTCAGGCCCCACTGGGCGAAGGGCCACGGACTGGAGAGGGAGCTCAGGTCTTGGGCTGGCTGATGGAGAGAGTGAGAGAACTTCTGGCACTTCTCACATTTTCTGGCATAGAGCTAGGCGTCCTTTTGCATGTACGGCCACCAGTAACCCTGGCTGATAGCCCGGTAAGCAAGAGACCGACCTCCTATATGGCTGCCGCAGATTCCTTCGTGAATCTCGTAGAGGAAATCGTCGACTTTGCTGGGGTGAACGCACTGGAGGTAAGGCCCTGTGAATGACTTTCTATAGAGCTTGCTGTCTGGGGAGAGCCAGAACCGGGTCGCCTTTAATCTGACCTTCCGAGCTTCAGTCCTGTCCTCGGGAAGCTGGTCGTCCTTTAGGTATGCCACTATGGGGTCCATCCAGCTCAGGCCGAGATCAAGGCACATGAGCTGCCGGGGTCGCTGGAGGTCGATGCTGGGCTCCTGCAGTGATTCTACTTCAATAGTTCTCTTTTCACCGGCTTCCACAGCCGAGGCGAGGCTGGCGAGGGCGTCTGCATGGGAGTTGGATTCTCTGCCGATCTGCCGGACCTCGGCCCTTTCGAACTGGGAGAGGAGTCCCCTGGCGTGGGCAAGGTAGGCAGCCATCCTGTCATCCCGTGCTTGGTAGTCTCCGCTGAGCTGGCTCGTTACCAGCTGAGAGTCGTTGAAAACCACAACGGACCGGGCTTCCAGGATTTTGGCACTGTTAAGTCCGGCAATGAGCGCCTCATATTCGGCCTCGTTATTAGATGCCTTGAAGCCAAGTGTCACAGCTTGTTCGATGACGAGGCCTTCGGGAGACTGGAGAACTACGCCAGCGCCAGCTCTCTTGGATGTTGAGGATCCGTCGACGAAGACTTTCCAGGACGAGTCTAGGAGTTCTCTCCAGGACTGTTCTTGCTCAGTCTCGGTGACATCCTCTGCACCCCTATCACCCTCTAGTTCGGTGTCGAGCGCGGTCGGTGCCGAACTCTGAGGAGTAAATTCCACAATGAAGTCTGCCAGGACTTGAGCTTTGATGGCCGTTCTGGGTTGGTAGCTGATGTCATATTGCCCTAGTTCGACAGCCCATTTGGAGATCCGTCCGGAGAAATCTGCCTTCCGGAGGAGAGCCTTCAGTGGGTATTCTGTTACAACCACTATTGTGAAGGTTTGGAAGTAGTGGGAGAGCTTTCGAGAGGCGCTGACGAGCGCCAAGGCGAGCTTTTCGAGCTGCAGATACCGGGTCTCGGCGTCCAGCAGGGTTTTGCTCGTGTAATAGATAGGCCTTTGCTGGCCGTTGTCCTCTCAGACGAGTACCGAGCTCACTGCATGGTCCGAGACCGACAGGTACAAGAACAGTGCCTCTCCAAACGTCGGGGTTGACAGCAGCGGTGGAGAAGAAAGGTATTGCTTTAGTTGTTGCAGCGCCTGAGTACAGTCCGACGTCCACTGGAACTTGGACCCCTTTCGCAAGAGTTGGAAGAAAGGTCTGCACTTGTCGGAAGCGCGGCTGATAAATCGGTTCAGGGCGGCAGCCATTCCGGTCAGCCAATGAACTTGTTTTGCCGAGGTCGGACACTAGAGCTCTTGGATCGCGGTGATCTGGTCAGGGTTCGCTTCGATCCCCCTTCTTGTGACCAGGCTCCCTAGGAACTTGCCGGAACCGACACCAAAGGCGCATTTGGATGCATTCAGCTTCAACTGGTACTGGTGAAGGATGCCAAAAATTTGGCGGAGGTCGGTCAGGTGGTCCTGCGACCTCTTGGATTTGACGAGCATGTCATCGATGTAGACCTCCACCGTCTTCCCGAGCTGGGCCTGGAACATCTTCGTCACCAACCGCTGGTAGGTCGCTCCCGCATTCTTCAACCCGAAGGGCATCACCTTGTAACAATAGGTGCCCCGGGGAGTGATGAAAGCTGTCTTCTCCTGGTCGGCCGCGTACAGGGGGATCTGATGGTACCCCCGGTAGGCATCCAGGAAGCTCATCCGGTCGTGTCCGGCAGTGGCGTCGATGAGCTGGTCGATCTTTGGAAGAGGGAAGCTGTCTTTTGGACAGGCCTTATTGAGGTCGGTGAAGTCCACGCAGACCCTCCATTTTCTCGTCTTCTTTTTGACCACTACGGTGTTGGCTAACCACTGTGGATAGTGGACTTCTCTTATTGCACCTGCCTCGAGGAGTTTCTGAACCTCCTCAACCACGGCCTCAGTCTGCGGGACCCCAGTCCGGCGTGGTTTTTGAAGCACGGGCTTATGGTTGGGATCCACTTTTAGCTCATGGCAGATAACTGCCGGGTCAATGCCGGGCATCTCATATGGTGTCCAGGCAAAGACCGCCTTATTCTCCTCGAGGAGACTGAGCAGCTCTGTCTTCTCGGTCTCGGGGAGTTGGCTTCCTACGAGAAAGAATCTGTCGGGGTCGGCGGGATCAATATTGACCTTGGTGAGGTCCTCGATGCTTTTCTGTGCCGGAGCCCTGCCGACGTCCCCGAGCTCGGCCTCTCTTTCCAGCTCGGTAACATTGACTTGGGAGGGTCCAGCCTCGTCAGACAGCACGGCCAGCAGGCATTGCCTGGCCATGTGCTGGTCGCCTCTAACGGTGATCACCTTCGTTCGGCCCGACTGGTTTTCCAAAGGAAATTTGAGTTTCTGATGCCGGGTGGAGGGCACCGCCTCCATGCTATGCAGCCACGTCCTCCCCATTATGACATTGTATGGGGAGGGGACATCGACTACTAGAAAGTCGACTTGCCTGCAGGCGCCACCTACTTGGACTCTAAGGGAGATCTTCCCCTTGGGATAGACAGGTTTGGAGCTGAAGCCGACCAGAGGGGTGCGGGCTGCCTGGAGGTCCTCGTCTTTTAGTCCTAACTTCTTGAAGCAATCGTAGTAGAGGACTTCGGATGAGCTGCCAGGGTCGACGAGGGCTCTCTGAACCAAGAAGTTTTGTAGCTTCAAGGTGAGCACCAGAGCGTCGTTGTGTGGTAGCTCGACGTCTTCCAGGTCTTTGTCAGAAAACCATATTCTGACACCCTCTGTTTTGGCCTTCTTCGCGGCCTGCTCTGGTGCCGCGGTCAGCACATGTTTTTGGTGGGAGGCGCGCCTAGCCTCGGCGCGCGCCTGGGAGCTCTTCTTAGGTGGGGCGGCGAGGTGAATGACGTGGATGACGCCTTCTAGTTCGCTGTCCTGGTTGTCAGCGTCCCGCCGCGGAGGTCGGTCATCACCTCGGCCCTCCTGCTTGATGTACTCCCGTAGGTGCCCCTCCTTCACCAGGTTTTCCAGATGAAACTTGTAGCTTTTACATTCGTCGGTCCTGTGCCCATTCTGCTTGTGGTAGGCACAGAACCTACTTTGGTCCCGGGAGGAGGGGTCGGTCATCATTGGGCGCGGCCATTTGAAGAAAGGCTGCGCTTTTATTTTGTTGAGGAGCCTATAGATTGGCTCCTTGAAGATGGTGTTCACTGCCACGAAGGAGGTCGGCTCGTGGCCGGATCCTCTGCCGCTCCGTGATCCCGACGCCGAGGCAGAGGGGGTTCGGCGCTGCTCCGAGGACCGGGCCTTGCGCCGATCCGGGGATGGATCCCTGCGGCGATCCTCCCTCCTGGAGGACCTGCTGTCTCCCTTGGCCGGTTGGCTCTTCTTAGTGAGGCCGAAGTTCTCCCGACCTCGTACCTCGTCTTCTTCCGCCAGGATGAACCGATTGGCTCGGGTCATCAGCTCCTTCATGGTGGTCACAGGGTACATGACCAGCTGTGCCCGAAGCGGGATGCCTGGCTGCAGAGCCAGCTGGAAGGACCTCACTGCTAGCTCCTCAGAAGCGCACTCGATCTGGCTGTAGACAGTCCAGAACCGGCGAGCGAACTGGGTGACGTTCTCGTCCTCCTGCATTCGGAGGGCCATCAGGTCGGCATCGGTCTTTGGGATGACGCGATGAGCCTGGAATTTTCCTAGGAAGGAGGTCCGGAGCTGCCGCCAACTGGAGATGGAATCCTCTGGAAGCGAGCAAAACCACCGCAGGGGTAGATCCGCCAAACTGGAGGAGAACACTCGACAGTTTAGGGAATCGTCATCCCCCCAGACCGACATCCTCTGGACGTAATGTCGGAGGTGAGCAGCAGGATCCGAGGTCCCGTCATACAGGGTGAACCTCGGGACGCTGAACTTCTCGGGGAGTGTGTATTTTCTTATCTCCCTAGAGAAAGGAGACGCGCCAGTGTCCTCGGTTTCAAAGGTGGTATACTGGTCTCGGTCGATACCAGCAGTCTCCATATTCAGGCGGATTGTTTGCTTCACCTGCTGGTCGGTCCACTGCTTCAGCTCCTGATCTTCCGAGACCTGGCGTTGCTTCTTCGGCCCTTCGTGCATGTGGCTGCTGCTGGAGCCTTCTTCTCTTTGGTCCCGGTCACGCCTCTTACTGTTGAGGACGTGCCTCAGGTCTTGTCCGTGGCCCGGACGCCTGGGCGGCGGGCTCTGATCCTTCTTGCCTTCGAGCTGCTGCTCGAGCCGTTGGATAAGCTCACGCTGTTCTTGGATGAGGCGGTTTTGTGCTCTGATGTCCTCCGGGCGGGGGTCTTCGTTTCGATCAAGGCTGGCCTGATGCTGGGACTGTGATCCAGCCCGCGCTGACTTCTCGTGTGGCTTGGTGACTGACTTGTCACCTTGCACGGGCCGCTTAAGGCTATGGCGGGGCTGCTCCGGAGGTGGGACGTCGCGAAGGGAGAGCATGGTCACTCCCCTAGACTGCGACTGTGTCTGGACCGTGGGAGACCTCCCCCCAGACCTCCTTTGCTGAGGGGGTGGAGGTGGAAGATTCTGCGCCAGTGTAGGCTGTATGGACAAAGCCTTGCCTCTGGAGGGTCCTTCGCCATTTCTGGTTTTCGGAGGCATGGTGCTTACAAGCTTTTTGTTCAGATTCCCACAGACGGCGCCAAACTGTAGGCGGTAAAAACGACACCTACTTAGATCGAGATGAGATCGGGGTTAAACTTCTTAGGAAGGGGAATGCTGAACTCCAAGAACCTGAAAAGGAAGGAGAAAGGCTAGAGTCAGAGCCCCTGGCTGCCGTGAGCCGAAGGCACTCCGATGCCTGAGTTAGTTCTGAGAAAACCAAACAGGAGGAGGAAGAGGAGAATGAGACAATATGGAGCTTTGTGAGTTGTGTATTGCGTACCTTTCATGGGACTGATCCCATGCATATATAGGCGAGTGTTCCTCGTTCATTCTCTCTGTGAGTGGGGGTAGGTGAGGTGAGGTCCCATCGATCCTTACCCTGACTGGCAGCAGTAGGTGAAGTGGACAACACCCCTCCCTCTCTTTCCACGCCTTCAGTCAGTTGGCGTACAGGGGTGATAAAGCACGCCTCTTATCGCCATAAATGAGCGATCCTATATCCATAAATGACTGCTCATATCTGTCAGGGCGCGCCGTATTTCCAGTAGGAAGGTGGCGGCCCATTCTGACTAGTACTGTGGCCTAGGACCAAGGATGGCTTGGCCGTGGCGCGCCTTTGTACCGAGCTGGCATTTATGCCGAGCTGCCGAACTGTGGTACTGAGCTACAGAGCTATTGACCGAGCTGCCGAGGTACCAAGGTATTGACCGAGCTGCCGAGCTGACGATCTTCTACCACAGAGGCTGAGGAGTTCGGCGAGTTTAGCCGTGATCTTTGTTTAACTTCGTTATTACGATGTTTTACCCACACAATATATATAACTCGTAAGGACTAAATGAGATAGACAGATAAACTTTGTCTTGGCCAGACTAGCCTACAGCTGTAGGTTGAACCCATTGAGAATACTGCCCTGAGCCCAAAACTGTTTTGGCTACTGCACTCGCTGGTTAGATCATTCAACCATAAGAAATATAAGTAGTATGATTCCCAACTAGAAAGGGCCTAAGATATGAACCCATCGGAATGAAATTTTGCACCATTTCCATGGTGGTAATGTTCCTCTGCAAGGATCATTACACTATTATTCATTAAGTGTCACATGATACTTATGAAAGTAATAAGTTTTTAATGTGTTTGCAATGATCATCACATTGTTTTTCATGCGAAGTATCATATAATGCTTAGAAAAAGGTTTCCTTTCTATCTAAAGCCAAAATACAAAAACAAATAAATAAATAGACGCGTAGAATTTCAGTTTAATTATTTTCCTGGAAACAAAACAAAAGAAAAGAGATCTAAAGTGCATGTCACATTAATGGGTAAATTGATGATCACAGAGTATTTTTAATCGGCAACAACAGATTATATTAAAAGAAGAAAGACATGAAACAAGCAGCCCACCATGTGAAAAAAGGAAAAAAGAAAAAAGAGCACGATGGTATAAAAGAATCATAGCACAAAAATTAAAAAATAAAATAAAATTGGGAACCTCACTAAGTAAAAGATACCAAGTTAGAAGACCTAGCTGACATAGTATTTCCTACCAAGGACGGTTCATGCCCTAAATTTTGGTGAATATGGGTACAAGATTGAACGGAAAGAGTCATAGCATTGTTAAAAAGGTGCTATTGCGTGGTTCTGGGATCTATGCCATGTTACCAGTAGTAGTACTATAGTAATAAAAATAATAATAATAATAATTGGTAAACATGCATAAATCAAGATAATATTTTAGGCGCACCTCATCCGTAAATGTGTACCATAATCATCCCATTTACTTAGAAGGTTGCATCGAATTATAAAACTAGCTATACAATAAAGGATCCAGATCCTTTTGCAATAGGAAGTTCTTAACTTCCTTTTTAATTGGGATACGTGGTTGGCAATTGTGGGGTCCATTCGTCTACCAAATACATGGAGTTTTTCGGGTATATTCATAAAAAAGAAGAAGAAGAAGAAGAAGAGCTAGATCCAAAAGCACTGCTCGTGAACCAAGGTTGGAAAACTTGGCAACTTAACTCTTGACTTTGCTGAGTCACCTTATTTTCACGAAAGACCGAGTCAAATATAGGGTAAACCCAGGGCTTTTTATATGTAGCCACCCACACTTGTGTATTTTGATCTTTTAGCATAGTGTGAGCAAACTTCTAAGGCAAATCAGATTTTCTAACCCAATTGGATTCGTTTTGGGTGAAGAAAAATTCTTCTGCCATTGCTTGATCTTTGGTAGACTATTCAGCTTCTTGCAATAGGGACAAATGTGTCATTTCTTTCCATAATGGTGACAAGTGGATGTGTGTGCAGCGCGTGACACACTCTTTTTCTTCAAACTACTCAGCACATTATTTGAAAGTGCAGTATGTGGAGTAGCATGTGCAACACTTGAAACAAATTTTTTTTTACCTTTAGCATTTGAAGTGGATGCACCATGATCATAACCAAGACCGCTTCTGTGAAAAGGAGACTTCTGACTACACAAGATGTTTGTAAGAGTCTTCGAACCAGTGTTCATCTTGTTTAGCGAAGCTTGTTTCACTTCTAACTCAAACAGAGTGATCTTCAATCTTCCTTGCAAATCTTTATTTTCAGAATTGACCTTCTGTAATTCTATTTTTAGAGTCTTAATCTCTTATTCAGCCTTCTTGAATTTCTGACCCTCAGTAGTCATATTTTCAGCTATGCAGTTTTTCTGACTTTCCAAAAGATGAATCTGTTTAAGCGCTTACTCTAATTTAATCTTCAGTGTAGAGTTTTCTTTTTGAGCAGCCTTAAACTTGATGGTAATCTTGTTGCCATACTTTGTCATCCTGACGCAATCAGCATATGTAATATGATACAACTCTTCATAATCTTTCTCTTGATCTGACATTTCATCATCATTATCTTCATCAGTATCATTGTTAGACAGAAATTTAGCCATGAAAGCCACAGACTTCCCATTCACATTTCCTGAAGAACTAGCCTCAGGATCTTTTTCTTCTTCGGAAGATTTTTCATCCCAAGTTGTATTGAGAGCCTTTTGCTTTGTACCCTTTTTCTTGTTGGCACACTCATTAGCATAGTGACCATAGCCTTGACACTCAAAACACTTTGTTCCTTTCGCAGAATCCTTCTTCTCAGATTTAGAACTCTTCCATTTGGCATGTTTTGACTTCATGTATTTCTTAAAACAATTAAACAATTCAGCCATACCATCTTCAGCCTCAGATTCAGAATCAGACCCAATTTTCTTTTTAGATTTCTTTCTTGATTCTGAGTTGGCTTTCAAAGCAATACGTTTCTCTTTAGATTTTCCTTTATCCAAACGGTTTGCTTCAAAAGTCTGAAGATTCCCAACTAGCTGATTGACCTTGAGGGTATCAAGATTCTTATTTTTTTCAATAGCATTAACCTTAAAATCGAACCCCGAAGGTAGAGACCTGAGAATTTTATTGACAATTTTGTTTTCTGAAATTTCCTCACCTAAAATGAAAACAGAATTGACAATATCATTCAGCTTTGCATAAAATTGATCAAAGGTCTCATTCAGCTTTAGTCAGCCTTTGTAATTTAGATTGTTTCACCGTATTTGTACCCTCATACACTGTGTAAGACTTCCCATGCTTCTTTTACAGTTTTACAAATAAAAATCCTACGGAGCTCTTCAACAGACACTCCATTGTATATTACATTCATCATCTTGTTATTACAATTGGAGGCATGCTTGTCATCCTTAGTCTATTGGGTTTTAGGTTTAGGAATAGTTTTTCCATCAGCCACAATTGTTGGTTTAGAGTAGCCCTCCTCAACAATATCCCAAACATCATCATCAATAGACTTAAGAAACCCAATCATCATCTGCTTCCAATATGCATAATTAGAACCATCTAGCAAATGGGACTTTGAAATTGATGTCCCTTCTCGATTGAGTACCATTCTAAAAATCTCTTTGGATCAAACACAACAACTTAGTGCAACCCGCTCTGATATCAATTGAAAGTTTAGGGTTTTCCACGCAAAAATCTGGTGTCCTTGTGGTGTGTGTTTGTGATTTTATTTCCGCTGTATATTTATTGTTTTTGCACACTTTTGGGGCTGATTTATTGAGTGGATCAATATAGAGATCTTGAGAATCCTAAACTTTCAATTGATTAGGCCGATTGGCCACCATATTAATGAGGGGCCCATGAAGCATGGAAATAAACAATGAAGTGTATGATAACGAAAGGTAACATTGAACCCTACCTCATCTCTAAAGAAGCTAATGGATGTATACCACCATTACCATCACCATCAGCATCATTTTATGACAAAGGTTCCGCGGTGGCATCTAACCTAATACGATTATTCACAGGACGTGGGGTGCAAGGCAAACGCACGCCGATGGATGAGTGTAGACACAATTGAATGGTGTCTCTACCAGAAGGTTAGGATCATGGAATGGACAATCTCGATCCTCCAAATGTCCCACCATAGATGCAGTTTGAATCACCTAATGACTGGGACTACATGTAAAATCTGCAGTTCCAAACAGATGTTGTTATCCATAATTACAGTTACGTAGATTTTCTCCTAATACCGGGGACACATGGTATGATGGTACAGGGTTAACTGGCCTCCCATGCAGTTTGGTAGATTAGGCATCTAATATCAAATCCACCATATTTGTCATTACTAGCATCTAATCTAATGCATTAATTAATTCCAAGTTTGAATATGTCTTTTTGTTTTTTTTTTTTTTCCGTTTAGACAGTCCATTTCATTGCATTGCCACGGTTCATATGTCTGAAATGGACAAAAGAGCCAATACTTGTGAAGACGTGACCACAGCCTCCTCATACCTGGAATCAGTGAATCTTTTCTGCAAGCAACTTTGCTCTAACATTCAGAAAAAAAAAAAGAAAAAAGACTCTGCTATAACATGGTCATTGGGTCATTACTGCAGGTGGTTGGGCTAGACTGGTGGAGAAATGAAACAAGATCTGTTACTGTAACACCTGAGAGCCACATGAATGAAAGAGCACGGAAGGCACATTGGTGTCCAGTTTAAATATATAGTCCATGCAACAGAAGAACAACGCTTAGAACCGAAAGAGCAGTTGCTGAAATTCTGGAGAGCACTGCTGCTGATATTTATACAAGGACAATCATTGAGCAAGCTGATGGCACATCAAGCAAGATTTTGGCCACTTGGCATGTGGAGATGTGAATAACTCTTGGCCCCAAAGCCAGAATGCTCCATCTAGTGAATGTGAACAGATCTTCTTTTAACATGCCATTTTTAGACTATCCTAACCGTACAATCCCAATTCTAGAATCACATGATGACAATCTTCACGTACTTGTCACAGGCAACTTATACAGAGAGAGGATTAAGTAAAATACAGAGGAAACAGATCCAATCCCAATTCGTTTGAAGCCCAACTGATTATCTTTTGCATGTGGTATTGAAACACCTCCTGCAAGACAAGAAACTAAATTTTTGTTGAAAATAATACAAAATCCTGGAATTGAACATCCAAGCAAGTAAGCAAAAGAAGAGAACTCTAAAAACTCGGATATGCTTTGGGCATTTCACCAATTATAAATCAAATGGATTAGTCGGCAAAATAGTGGATTATATGCTCCTTTTCTAAGATTTGTGAAATGACACAGATAATACAACAAATTCAACAGACAATTAGATGACCAGGACCTCCTGAATTTCATGGCACCCACCATGACAACGCGTCCCCTTGCATGAAGGAACATTTGCAGGAGAAAATTCCCCAGATTTCGGGTCAATTTGTTTTTCATCTTTTCTAGAAGTAGATTATTTCAAAGAGGAAAAATCATTCAAAAGAAGAGGGAAATGAAGAAATACCAATGGTCCAAGAACTTTATCTTTATCCTTGGGAAAGACATTCATAAAATTAGTGGTGGAAAAGAATATAGTCCTAGCAAGTGCATCAATTTGTGTATGGAAATGAGCTTGGCCTGCTTTGGGTTGGCTTGGCTTGCGTCCATCCCACTTTGCATTAGATTGGGATGGGCTTTAGGACCGTGAGATGCTATGTCTACAGGCCCAATTAAAGGGCCTGCCTGGCCAAACATATCTCAGAGAACTCTGCATTAGTTGAGCTAGACAGGCACCAGCTCCTAGGCTTGCGAGCTAAAATAGGGCCTAGTTGAGCTAGACAGACAAACTCCCTCTTGGCTTGACTAGCCTAGTTGCAAGTGCCAAGGAGGTGTGTGAGATTGGAGAACTCCTTTTGTTCCTTTGAAGGCTGGACCAACTGAGAACATTGCCCTTAGCCCAAAACTGTTCTGGATATTGCACTCAGTGGTTATATCACACGGCTGCAAGAATTATGATTAGTATGAATCCCATCTAAAAGGGCCTAATAAATGATTCCTTTGGAATGAGATTTTGCACTATTTGTATGGTGGTTTTTTTTTTTTTTTGCAAGGACAATCACACTGTTGTATAAAACTTAGAAAAGTAATAGGTTTTTAATGTTTTTACAAGGATCATCACATTGTTATTGATGTGAAGTGCCATACTATACTTTGAAAAGTAATAGGTTTTCTTTCTATAAAAAAAAAACCAAAAAGGAAAAAAGAAAAAAAGAAGAAAAGAAATAGACGCATAGAATTTGAGCTTTTATTCTTCTCTTAGAACAAAATAAAAAAGAAGATATCTAAACTTAATGACACATTAATGGGTAAACTGATGATCACATTGTTAATGTTAGGTTTCCTATCAAGGATGGTGCATGCCCCAAACTTTTGGAGATCCAAGCCATATATTTATGGGTATAAGGTTGAACAGAAAGAGTCTATGGCACAGTTAAAAGGTGCTAAAGGGAGGTTGTGGGATCTTTGTCATGTGACCAGTAAATAAATAAATATATAGCGAAGATGCAAATATCAAAATAATCTTTAGGATTTTTCTCATCATCCTCCCACAAACTTAAAAGGTTGCATTGCATTATAAAACAATACAATGAAGGATTCAAATCCTCTGCATCTTTTGCAATAGGAAGTTCTCAACTGTGATTTTAAATGGGACGTGTGGTACATTTTGCGGGGTCCATTGGTCTACCAAATACATGAAGTTCTTTTGGTAATAAGAGCTAGATCCCCAAAGCACCCTTGGCCCGTGAAACAAAGTTGGAAACTCTTGACTTTGCCGATTCACCTCATTAGTGAAAGACTGAGTCAAATATAGAGTAAACTCGGCCTAATAAAATATAAATAATGATCGAGTGAAATGTAAAAAATTTACTATTTTAAATTTATTTTAAATAAACTCAAAGTAGTAAATTTATTACACTTCACTCAATCATTTTAAATTACTAACTCTAAACCTCAAGCATTAGTTGTGTATATTAAAATTTTATTAGTATTTGACCTATTTTTAAGTAATTATAAAAATTATAAAAAAAAAAAAAAGTTTTCTAAGTCGTTGAGTTGACTTTCTCCAAGTCAATATTTTAGAGCTTGACTAGTAGAGTCCAAGTCACCAGTTTTCCAACCCTGCTGTGAACTCGAAAAAGTTAAGAAGGAAGTGAAAACTGCATATAGTAGAGACTGTAGAGGTTTAGGACCCACTATAACCCAAAATACTCAACTTATAGGATGAGTTTGAGAATATACATTACCAGGTCTTTTGTGGGTTCCATTTATGAACCACTTGTCTTCTTCCTTGAATCAGTTTTGCTTCAAGAGATGACGTATGCACATAGGAAGAATCTTCAAATGACTGCATCTGAGGAGTTCAACATTCTTAAGAGATGGCATTGCTCCTTCCCAAACAACCCATTCCTCTAGTTCCAAGTCTTGGAGTTGAAAGAATTCCAGCTGAGGAAATCCTTCCGAAGAACAAATCATTTGTATACTACAATACGATCCTTCCCATAGCCTGAGAATTCGAAGATGTGGAAGTTTCTCCAGAATTGCAATGGCGTCTTGTTCTAATTGAGAAAAGTACAGAGTCAATTTGGAAAGATTTGGTGGTAAGTCAGGAAGTTTCCTCATCTGTCCAGCCAAAAACATCTTATAGAGATGCAAATGATGTGCAAAGGACATCGAAAATAAGATTGGGCTCAAATTCATAATCTTTAATGATCTGAGGCTGCACAACTTTTCAATCAAGTCAAATCGCACATTGTGTTCTGACATAAGGTCTTCAGTTATTCCCATCTTTCTAAGATTGGTCATCTTGTCCAAGCCATTTTCCATCCAACTACCGGCTACTAAGCATAATGTTTGGATGTTTCTTATGTTATTAAGATATGGATGCCCATCAACATCACAACGATATGCATATAGATGCCTCAATCGCTCCAAATTCCAAATTGCATTTGGTAAGGTTCCATGACAAGTTAACTCTAGAGTTTGTAGGTTAGAGAGGTTGCCCATGAATATTGGAAAACTGTTTATTCTAGTAGATCTTAAATTCAAGTACCTTAAATGAACAAATTCTCCAATTTTCTTTGGTAATGTCCTTCCTGTATTAACTCTCTCTGCATCCAAGACTCTTATTAATTTCCCACCAATTTTGAGTAACTCCGGCATATGAATTGCGAATTCAGAGAAGTTCAACATGGAACGAAGCGTTGCAGCTGAGCGATTTATAACTTTATGCATTTCAGTATTGGAATAGAGTGCAAGTCGCCGCACACTTGTTGAAGACAAATTAGTTTTGATATCATTGTCAATTGTAAAGAAATTATTTTGTATAGCTTCAGATATAGAGAGATCACGTAAAAGATCATGGATGCGACATGTTCTAACAGATCCATTGCACCTCCTGCTTGCCACTTCAATCATGCTCCGACTGATCAGCTCATTTAAGTAGTCCTCTGCCGCATCTTCTAAGACCTCGTTACCTCTCTGCTCTATGAAACCTTCAGCAATCCACAACCTGATAAGTTTATTTGAATGAATTTCAGAGCCCGCCGGGAAAAGCCCAAGATATAAAAAACATGGCTTCAAGTAATGAGGTAGATCATGGTAACTTAAAGCTAATATTTCCCCACAATGGTTTGAGCTTCCTGAGAGATGCCAACGCACGCTATTAAGAACTTTGGACCATTCGCTCAATGTCATATCTCTTGTTGACAGGAGACCTCCTAAAACCTCAATAGCCAGTGGTAGACCGTGACATTTTGCTAGGATTTGTCTCCCTGTTTCCTCCACCTCTGAAGGGCAAATAATTGAAGCATTTCCACCTGGAAAGATCATCTTCATGAACAATTCCCACCCTTCTTTGCCATCCAGAAAGCGCATTTCATGGGGAGGGCTCAATCGGTCAGCACGTAAAGCCACCTCTTTGTAGCGAGTGGTAAGCACTACTCTACTTTTGTTCAAATTATCTGGTAGTATGCGTTTCAGCATTTCCCATGCGTTCATTGACCATATATCATCAATCACAAACAGATATCTCTTCTCTTGCAAGTGATCAGAAATCTTCTCCCCCCATTCTATCTCATCCCGTTTTTCGATCTCCTCTCGAGAGAGACTCGTTATGCATTCCATAATGCGTATCATAACATCTGTAATTATATATTTTTGGGATAGGTAAATGAAAGCATGGCAATCAAAGTTATTTTTCACCTCACGGTATACTTTTTTGGCGAGAGTGGTCTTACCTGCGCCTCCCATGCCGACTAGAGAAATCACACAGCGCCTTGACTCCCCATTGATTAGCCTCTCCTTCAAAATCCTCATTTCTTCTTGGAAACCAACAACATCCTGTTCTTCGAACATGGCGGAAAACCGCCTAAGTTCACCCAAACTTGCATCTTGTCCTCCTTGGTCGTTGACATCCCTTACGCCATAAGTTATCAAACTGTTGCAGATCTCTTCGATCTTCAGCTTTATTCGACGGATCTCCTTGCCAACCTCGTAGCGAGTTCTCAACTCACTGATATCTGAGAGACGACTTACGAGCGCTCCTCTCTTCCGTCGGGCAGTCTTAGAAGCAGTTTGATTGAGGATGAAGGTGTCTATGATATCTTCGGCATCATAAGAAACGTCTCTGATTTCTGCCACCCAATTCCTCACTCTCTCATCTCCCTTCTGTTTTGAATCAGCATCTTTTAAAAGGCATTGCATGCGCCTCAACTCTCTTGTGATCGATTCAACTTCATCATGCACTCCATGGAGTAGTTGTGCTTCTTCAATGAGAAGACTAGCAAGGCCTCGTACAACGAAGGAAACAACAGCCTCTGTAGCCATGTTCAATTGTCTTTTCTCTCTCACACGCACACAGCAATTGAGCAACAATCATATGTTCAATTAAGAAGGAAGAGAGCGATGGTTGCAATGCTTCTTATAGGGATCTGAGAGAGAGAGAGAGAGAGAGAGAGAGAGAGACGCGCAGTTTGGATCTTGGGACTAGTGGGATCTGGACGGCGGCTTTCTCTCCCTCTTCTCTCTCGCTGTCTGCAGTGCATATACCTAAGAATCGAAGACAGAGAATAAGAAATTCAACGGAGGAAAGGATAAGTTCCCTGTCGTTTTTTCTTGTTTCGGGTGCTGACAGCCCATGGTAATTCCATCTCCTGGCCGAAGTTGGAAAAACTCTCCAATTCATTTTTGAGCTGGTACTAATTTTTTTTTTTTGGGATATGACATAAAATTGTCTTGAAACGAGGGGAAATAATAAGATAATTTTATGTGATATCATATAATTAAATTAAAATTTCACGATGTCACAATTAATACGGGAGCAATTTTCTCATCACAAGGCTGAGAAAATATATAAAAAAAACAAACCTAAAAGCCAACCCTATGAACAAATAGGGACCATCTTAGGATTTTGACCCGCCGTGACCATAAATAGACCAATCACAGTCTGCAACATCACCGTGAGCAGCCCCTGCCTTGAACAGCGGTTACCGTGGGTCAAATCCCTCATTCTGTAATTACGTAAATGGCCCAACATGATTTTACAAGTGCTATGCAATCCACTTATCTTATTTGGTGTGTAATTCCTCTCTCTCTCTCTCTCTCTCTCTCTCTCTCTCTCATACACACATAAAAAAAAAAAAAAAACACTATTTTTCAATAGAAAGGAATTTAATCTGCTCAGAGGAAGGGAGGAGGGATTCATTCCTCCTCGTGGAAGAAGAGTTTGCGGAGAAAGAAATCCTTCTGTTATATTAGAAAATAGATTCTATGCCATGAAAGCAGTGCAATGGTGCCCCCTGTCACCTAAGTTTCTTCTTTTTTATTTTTATTTTTATAAATCACCTTATTTGTTTTTCTCTGTTGGGAGGCATTAGAGTTTTGATATTACAAACTTTATGTTTTATTTTATTTTTTTCACTTAAATTTAAAGCCCTATAGGTTCAATCTAAGTTTAGTCCCTAAAAATATCCTTACTACTGTACACTTTGTAAGTAACATTTACAAAAGCACGTTTCCATTTCCAAAGTTACTCTTGATAGGAAGTTAACAAAAACACACCCTCCATTTCACCAAAACGAGATAAACACTCTTTACGTGGAAATTTTTACAGAAACACCTCTCCATTTTCCAAAATTACATAAACACTATTTTGATAAATGACAAAAAAAACACAAGAATACAATAACACCCCTTCATTTTCATGAATTGTAAAAATACCATTTTTATGGAAAATCCACAAGAACACCTCCTCATTTGTCCAACATTACGTAGGCACCATTTGGGGGAAATTTACGCCCCAATTTTTCAGGATTACAAGAACACAAAACACCCCTCATTTCTCAAAAATAAAGAAACAACGCCAACCAAAAATTTATGCATACACCCTCACATTTTGTACCAAAAATCACAAGCACCCTGTTCTAAAATTTACAATGATAAACCTCCTCCGGCATTGTATGGTAGATTAGGTATCCTAATATCAAATCCACCATATTTTTCATTACTAGCATCTAATCTAATGCATTTATTCCAAATTTGAATGTTTTTAACTTCTTTAGACAGTCCATTTCAGTGCCACGGTTCATATGGCAAAATGGCCAAAAGAGCCAACACTTGCGAAGACCTGACCACAACCTCCTCGTACCTGGAACCAGTGAATCTTTTCTGCAAGCAACTTTGTTATAACATGGTCATTGGGTCATCACTGCAGGTGTTTGAGCTAGACTCGCGGAGAAATGAAACATGAGCTGTTACTGTAACACCTGAGAGCCACATGAATGCAAGAGCACAGAAGGAACATTGGTGTCCAGTTTAAATATCTAGTCCATACAACAGAAGAACAATGCTTAGAACCCAAAGAGCAGTTGCTGAAATTCTGGAGAGCACTGCTACTGATATTTATACAACGACAATCATTGAGCAAACTGGGTGGTACATCAAGCAAGATTTTGGCCACTTGGCATGTGGGGATGTAAATAACTCTTGGCCCCAAAGCCAGAATGCTCCAGCTGGTGAATGTGAACAGATCTTCTTTTAACATGCCATTTTTAGACTATCCTGACTTTTTTTTCCCTTGCTGGAGAATAACCTGACTTTATAGTAAGAGCATATGTTCATGGTGCATCCACCTGATGAATCACTCAGATCTGCCACTCCTCTGCACCTGATAATCCCCCAACCTTCACAAATATTGTTCATGTGTTTATCTCGATCTGTTGGGTGTCTGTTTTGCCCATAAAACTTGCTCGTCGATCCTACTAAGGTTCTCATCATCCAAAAGCTTCCATGTCTTAATCCTCTCAACTCCCATCCATGCCTTCTGTCCGCTCTCAAGCTCTGCCAGTATTACCCTTGCTCTCCTTGGCCACCCCACTTTCCCGTAACTATGATACCCGATGCCACCACCATAACAAAACCATATACCCTCCATCTCCCCACAGAAGTCATTGGTATGATCATGTCCCATGAATACTGCCTTCACATCTCCCATGGAGACCAGGGTTTGTAAAACTCCTGCGTTAACAAAGGAACAAGCAACTGACTCCTGAAACTGGCCAACTATCGCTTTATACCAGAGCTGCCTAACCTCCGGAATTGGGATGTGAAAAAAAACCAGCGCTGGGGAGATGTGGGATGACAAATCAGTGCTTAATACTTTGTCCTGTCAGTAAGAAAATCCCATATTTCCTTTCAGATGTTTTCTGGCCTGGACCAGACCTACAACATGTTAATGAAGGCTAAAGGTAGAAGTGGTCCTCCATACACCACATCATGCAGATATAAACGAAGCTAAGACGTTCTGGCAATAGCATGCAAAGTGTCCTAGGGAACCTTACGAAAACCAATAAATGCATGTGAATTTGTGCAGTGTTACTATAAATGGTTTTCCTTAGATGCGCACACAGTAACTGATGATACTTGGATACTTTAAATGAGGCAACATATCATGTTGTATTGTATCTAATACTTCATGTTGTATTGTATCTAATACTTCACTTTTTCGTGTAAAATCTACTTCCCTGCTATATCGATGGCGCGGCTGCCATTATCATAAATAGTAACTATATTATCTTTAGCCAGAAAATATAGTGACTATATTGTTGTCGAGACATGGCAGATTCTAGCAACAACACACACACTTCCTCCAGAGAATCATATTACTCCAATTTGGATGTTGAGTTAAGCCATCCGCGTATGTCTTTACCAGGAGTGCCAACTCATTCACCAAAGACAAGGCACAATTGAACGTTAAACAGGCCATCCAGATCATGTACTCCATTCTGGATGGTAGGGATATCATGGACATCAAACTAAAACCACTGTATTGATGGAAATCAAATGGACAGTTCAGAAGTGGTGGGTGAAGTTGGATGGTTTGGACTACCCAAATCAGTATGTTTTAGCCTATAACCTATCTCCAACAACACAAGAATCTGAAGGGAAGGGTACAAAGATATCACATTACAAGAAATCTACAAAAATACCCCTCTATACACGCTCCTCTTTTTCAAAAAATTAGAAAGACAACTCTTTCTGAAACATTTACAAAGTAACCCTCTACTTTTCAGAGTTTTGAAAAAAAATCTTAACCACTGGAAATCTGCAGAAACACACATCCATTTTTCTAAAACGACAAAAAACTTTTTGATGGGAAATTTTCATAAAAAACCCCTCCATTTTCACAAAATCACGAGGACACGCTTCATTTGAGAACTTACATCATTTCATCAATGAGCCAATCAGCAAAGTTGAAGATAGACAAGGAAAGCATTTATCAAGACAAGGAGAGCATTTGTCATAAGTGCAGTGATCGCCGGAATATGATCAGTGATAGGTTATAACAATAATAACAAAATGAAATCTCACCATACCTGAAACCCTTCAGAAATACTCCGGAGCCAATGAAGTTGAGATTCCTTGATCCATCCATATGTCCGAATACCTCCAACAGTTTCTCTGTCCCCACTGTCAAGAAAGTAGAGATCAAGGATACTGGTATTGGCCAATTCTGAACCCAAGGCACCATTTACTTGGATGTCATAATTCCCAAAACCATCAATATGTTCATACTTCTCCTTGGCTTTAGAGAGGTAGCTAACAAATGGGTTAATCCGAGCGACAGAATAGTCCATGAGAGAGATAAATGACATTAGCTCTTCACGAGTCATAGTAGATTCCTGGTCATGGTTACCCAGTATTGCTGCCCAAGGAATTCGGGATTCTATGGCAGGCCTAAATGCTCCAATTAGAGACTCAGCAGCATCAGAAGTGCTTGGCCCAAATATGTTATCTCCTAGATGACAACAATAAACAAGATGTTTATGAGAGATGCTTTCAACTCTTTTTGTCAAAACATAAGAGCTAGATCTGAATCCAAGTAAATGCCATCAACAAGTATTTGAATCTCCAGTGCAGCTGTTCTGTAACTTCCAATAACAATAATAAAAATGAAAAACAGTAATAACAAGAATAATGATAGCATTTAATAAATAAATAGATAAGGATAGAATCCTACAATGAAAAAAAAAGAGTGACCACAAAAATAAAAAATAAAAATACACATTTTTTTTATCTATTCAATTTTTGAACAGATAAAAAGATAAGTCATGAATCACTGATATCACAAAAAAAAAAAAAAAAGCCAATTATTCTAACAATACCTGTCATTGTTCATTGCCAGAAGACAGAATGTTGCTAAAACTTAAAGAAATTCCAGCTACTTCAGAAAGACAGTCTTCTAGCTATTGTACTAACAATAAATAACTGCAATCACTTGTGTGTGTGTTTTTTTAAAACATTTCTCAGTGATGGCTAACACCAAAAACAGATAGCAAAATTGTTGGATTTATGTCTTGTATTCCGGTTTAGCAGGGTTGGTTCATCTAGATTAGCCAAGACCGGGTTCAAGGTCAGGGGTATTTTGGTAATTATATTGGGATTTTCTTAGGGACCAAGAAAGACTTTCTTGTGGGCCAAGAAAGCAGGGATTATATATATTGATATAATATGTAATCCTAGACTCTAAAAGATAGTGAGTGGAGAGTTTCTCTTTCCCGTGGACATAAGCACTCTTGGCAAACCACGTAAATTTGATGTGCTCTTGTGTGTGTGATTAATTTATGGTTTGACTGTTTGTGCATCGCAGTAGATTGGTTGATCAATCACAGGTATTTTCTGCTGTGCCACACCCAACACAGATGAAGAAACTTCATGCTTGAAGATTTACTGCAGTAATTTTTTGAAATGGATTAATACGAGATAGTTCCTTTCATAATCCATCATGAACATTAGAATTTTGCATTCAAACAAGCCATTTTCATAAGAGTGCCTATAGATATATACTTCCAGCATTTGTTCATTTGTTCATTCATTGCGATGTTGCCACAACTATTCGGAGTTATTTCCTCAAAGAATGTGGTGTGAGTTGGTATTTTCCAAGTTCATTAGCGGAGGTGTTTGAGGCTTGGGGACTCCGATGTTTGGAAATAGGAGAATTCTATGGAGAATCATACCCTTTTCCATTCTTTGGTCAATTTGGAAAGAGCAAAATGGTAGAATTTTTAATAGAACAGAATCGGCGTGGGTGGATCTTCTATCAGTGGCGCAAGTAAGGGTGGCTTTATGGGCATGTGCCAGAAAGAAATTTTCAGATTTGAAAGTAGATAATTTTATGCAAGGTTGGGGAGCTTGTTTGAAAAAGAGTATATTGAAGAAGAAAAGAAAAGTATCGTGGTGTGTCCCATCAACCGGTGTTTTAAAAGTTCAATGTGGATGGAGCTGCAAGGGGAAACCGGGGCTGGCTGGCATTGGAGGTGTTTTAAGGAATCACAAAGGGGAAGTTATGTATATGTTTTCTAAACACGTAGGGATCAAAGACTCCAATGAAGCAGAAGTTCTAGCCATTTTGGAAGCTCTTCGTATATATCATTTATCATCATTATCTTATTGCGGACAGTAACTCTTCTAATGCTATTTCTTGGGTGAAATCACTAAAAGGGCTTTGGAAAATGCAATTCTTATTCAATGAAATTAGTCTGCTACTTTCTGAGTTGCAAGTCTCGCTTCAGCATGTCAGTAGATCTGCGAACAGTATGGCAGACTGTTTAGCTAAGATGGAGGTGGATCGTTTATGTAATCTAAGTGCTTTTATAATGTAGTTTGGCTTGGTAGCTGGCACATGTCTCTTGTATTGGTTCACCTTTCGAGGATGCTCCCTCTTTGTTGTAATAGGTTTTGTAATCGTTCTTTGTTTTTTAATAAAATTTTCTGTTACTGATAATAAAAATATATATATCTACTTCAATAAAGAACCACTTTTCCAAAGCTATGTTCACGGTATCCTTTCAGGATTCTTGGAAGTTTCAGGTTGACCAGAGGACTCAAGATTTTATGAAATAATGACATAAAGAATAGTTTACTTTTGTATTAATCTTTTTAAAAGGAAATTTTCAAATTAAATCCTTCAACTATTTCCAAGTTTTCAAAAAAGGACATTACAAGTTGCTTGCTTCAAAATAGTGTATAAGTTTCTATACTTCTCTCAATTGGGCCCTTTCTGGCGATTGATCCCATCGTGTTGCAGGTGACCTTTTCCTTTGACACAATCCCAATGCACCCACTTATGAAAAATCCAAACAATTCAAAAAATGGTCTCTTACATTATAATCTACATAAGGCACACGTAAAAGGAGAATTCCTCTTACGAGCAGACTACATGTAAAGTCTAGCTCTATGGGGCCCACCTGAGCCCACATTTGATCAATTTAGCTCCTTTCACACTCTCACCCCCACTTTGATCTGCAACCATGACCAATTTTGATGCTTATCTTACCTACAAATCTAAAAGAATATATGGTTAAAAGAGCATTAAACTTTAAGGCTGTTAAATAAGAGCTGAGATAATTTGATCGAGGCTGATTTTTTTGCATGACCCTTATACATAAATAGACCTTTCTAACCAACCCACCCCCAATAATAGGAATGCATCCAACCGATTCCTGGAAGCTGAACCAAAAACATGCAATCTAATTGTAGGAGAAGACTTTCCTTCACCTAAATGGCCACAATCAAAATGATAACTTTTAGAACACTAAGATAAAATATTATAAAAAAAAATACTAATGTTTTATAGAGATGAATCTGACAGTCAGCCTATATACCACTTAAGTGAGATTTCTCAAAAATAAAAAGGGGGCAATTCTTTTGTTTCCACTAATGACTTCAAGGCCCATGAATGTTACAGTAAAGACAAATTGAAGGGTAGCTCAATTAGCATAGGACGATGGTTTGCTCTCGAAGGTTGAGGGTTCGAAACTGTGATACCACACTGGGGCCACATGAGATTTACTCGGCTCCCCCTGAACTCGTAGGGATTAGGCCAGCCAAAAGGGCTAGGACAACCTTCGTTATAAAAAATGTTACACTAAAGACAAGAAAAAGAAAAAAGAAAAGAGGCATTACGGTGACCAAGCATCATATTCATAACTTTCTAAAATACTCCAATAAAATGATATAAACAAATCAAATTTTTTTCTATCATATAGACCAATTCAACTTGGGCCCAAATGGTGTCTAGTTACATTTTTTTTTCCAAGTCAGCCCCACTTGCCCTAAAGGATCTGCATTTCGAGCCCATGTCATTTTCTTAAGCACGCCCCCACACTCAAGAGCCTCAACTAATACTCTCTACTTAAAAAGAAGTAGGATGGGACTCACCAAGGATTATGGTGTTGAAACCTATGATGCCTAGATACAGATTTGGATACAGACACTGATATGGGGATGGGGGACACGACTCAAATCTTTTGAAAATCTAGGACATGTCCTCATTTTGTCTTTATATCACTTTTGAATCAATGAAAAAAAAAAAAATTTCGTCCCTTTCTAACAACTTTTTATGGTGAGAAATAAAATTTTTAATAGAACTACATGAAATAAACAACTAAATAAGTAGGAATGTAGGATATGTTAAAACTTGTTCCCACGCAGTATCAGTTACCAATACAAGTTGTCATATCGGTCGATGAGCTTGTACAAGTATTTCTCGGTATCCAACGTGGAGATAAAACACAACCCCCTTTACATCTTCTGGAAGAAAGGAAAAGACAGTAATGCCCTTATTATTTTCCAAAATTCTCTTTCCAACCAAATAGAAATGCAAGAATGCCCAACGAGCAAAGAAAGTAAGATTAAAAAAAAAAAAAAACAAAAAAGCCCAAATCCATTCCTATCTTCTCTCTCTAATCAAGAAAGATGTCATAACTACTTTTTCCTAAAATGGGAAAAGTTATAAGCATTTATTCAAAGAATTCCCAAAAAGACAAAAAAAAAAAAAAAAGATCCATCGAACCTATCTAACAAAATTAATCTCTTAACAAGAAATATAATAAAAATCATTTTCCTGATTTGCTCAAAACTAATCAATCGATCGAGGCTCTTTACCTGTAAAAGCCAAGAAATCGGGCTTCTCAGCCTCAATCAACCTCTTGATGAATCTCGTCGTGTTCATATCAGAGCAGTAAAGGAACTCGGAAGCCAAGACATCTCTACATCTTGTAGTGATTCCATTTCCGTAGTGCACATCAGCTATCTGATTCAAATCAAACAATATGCATTAGATAGTAGGTATGAAGGAAGAAGAGAAATAAAGAGAGATAAATGGAGATTAGATTGATATTGACTTGGAGAATCTTGAAGGTTCCGTCGTATCGGAATCGAAGAGGGAGATCTGGAGATTTCTTGATCTTGACAGGTGGTTCGTGGCCTGGCATCAGCTTGTGGAAGACGGAATCGAAGAAGGAGAGGGAGAAGAAGAGGAAGATGAAATAGATGAGGAGATGGAGAGAAGATTCTGTAGCAGAGGCCATTGCTCGCCCTCTCTTTTACTTCATCAGCAGTTGTCGATGAGAGAGAAGGAGTCGAGGTTTTTTTACTTTGTTATTACAGTCGAGTGCACCTTAACCTGTACTCAACCCAGCTTTGTGAGTGAGTGGTAAGTGGTGACAGTTACCGATCATATTGGAAGAGGAATGAACGTCTAAATTAGCTCGTTACTTATCAGTTACCTTCATTTATTTTTGTTTGTGTGAGCACTATATTTGTAATCTAAATAGTTTAATATGTTTATTGAACTAATAAATTCTAAAATATTATGGCCAATTATTGTAAAAGTCTTTATAGTTTTGGAGTAAATTGTGAAAATGTCCCAAATTAGTAGATCTGGTCTTTTGCACTTATACGGGCCTCCAATTGATGATCTAAACCATTCGATATTCTCTCGGTAATGATAAGTATGAAATTGTTTAGTTTCATATGTTAGATATTCTTGGATTTTGAGAGATTTGTGAAAAACCTTCAAAACATCTAAAATGGATGGATGTACTCGTCTACTCAGGTAAAATGGTGATTTTGAAAAACATTATAATGTGTTTCATATTGTAATATTTGCATAGGCAGCATTTGTGTATATAGCATTTATATAGGTGAGACTTATTTTCCCATCACGTTTAAAAGGGAAATAAACATCTAGGGTCTATTTTCCACATTTAATTCAAAACCTAGGATTGTATTTTTATTGTTATGTACTAAAAGAGTGTTATCGTCCAAATTCTAAACTTAAATGGCTAGAATCGGACGATAAATGGATTGGGTCGGGTCAATAGGTAGTTTGGGCCCCAATTCATAACTGACCCATTTTAAAAGGGCCAGATGGGCCAACCCAACCCAAACCCATATTGATCTGCACTTAATGTGGGTCAATTGACCTAACGCGTATTCATCGTCACCATCAAAGGCTTGTCCCAACTATGTTGGATACGGTGTGCATCATGTATTTCACTTTCCATTTAAGAGAACCCACAGCCAAAACACTGTTTATGTGATCCCAAAAAAACTGATCTCCAAATGATTAGGTTATTTAGTTGGACCAAGTGGTAAAAGCCTATGCTGCTGCCCAAACTGTGGGTTTGCGATGACAATGGATCTTGGTCCTCATTCCATGGCCTTCTTACAGATGATAATGTATTTACTTTAGAAATCATCGACTGAACGGAGAACGTAGCAAGTTCTCCAGGAAATGCAAAGCTCAAGGTTAGTATACCTGTGACTGAAGATGAAAACATCAACGAAACATCGCTAGGGATTGCAAGGCAGCAAAGATTGCCATGGAATCCCCCGAAGTAGCTGTAACATCCATTGTAAGTGGACCTCCAAGCACCCTTTTTTTTTTACCAGTTGTTGGAACAGGTGGCGACTGTATAATGTGAAGGCTAAGTCACATAGCCTCCTCCAATCATTCTTCAGTAGAATAGTTAGATAAACAGTATCAATGAAGCTCAAAACTGGAGATGAGTGAAATGTAAGGGGGGCTCGTTCATTTATTTAATGTAGCAGAATAATTTATTTATACTGCCCTCATGTACTCTTCTCAATAAAGTTACTTGTTACTGCTTAAAAAATGATTGTATCATTAAATTGAAAATTTTACATCAGTTTTAGAAACACATTACACATGATACTATGAGACTCATCTCTTTCAGTTGAAACTTCTGACTATTAATTGATGTATATTGTGGATGATCTTATGATAGATGATATGTTTTCGCCACTTACCCGACAGTTAGAAGCCTAGAGACGATCACAATAAACTCAGCAAACATTTTGTGAAATGAGAAATAAAATGGGGAGATTTTTGGGATCCTGATATGCATATATGTAAGAAAACAAAAAGATGACTACACCAAACCTTAAAAACCTTCACATCAGGAAAATGAATTCCCACCTTAATAGGTAATTAATGTCCAACCAAAAGGTGCTCCCTCTTGGTGTAGAGATTAAATAGGGAAACTTCCCTACCGTCTCATCATGATGGGAAGGTATGGGTTGCCAGCAGCTGTGACACAGCAAAAGAGGACGAAAGAAAGAAACCTACATGAGTCATGATGAATAATCTGAGACACGACCAAGTGAAACGGCAGATGGTAAAAACACAATTCAACATTAATTATGCTTAATAGATTTTTCAGACAAATATATCTGACGAATACCATAGTAAACTGGTACACATCAAGCTGAACTGATATGCAACAGCAGTGCTTCAAAACCATGCAACAAATTCCCTCCTAAACTGAAGCAGTAAACCTGAAAACAATGACTATCCAAACAATTCTTTTAACATTACATCATGCAAGAACAATTCACTTTTACCTTCATTTATCTGTACAAAAGGCAATTTACAGCCGAAAAATTCCAAAGCCTGAATCCATCATGAAAAAGTCCATACCGATGAATGGCCATGGCTTGCAAAAAATTAACTAAGAATATGGGGGGTATGATTCCTTGTGCCATCTGCTTAGTAAACAACGGCAATAGCAACAATAAATGACCATAAGACCTTGCTCACAGCTGGGATTTCTACATCCACGCAGAAGACCTCTGCTAGCAGCTCCTGAGAACATTTCCACCAACATAAATCAAGATATTCTTGCAAATAGCTTGGGACAAAATTCACCTCATTGGCCAATGTTCTAAAATCCCTCAGAAAATTAGTTTTAGAAGGGGAATAAAACAAACGAAGATAAGATTGCTGACTTGCCAGATCCACAAAAGGTGAATACTCCATTTGCTTCTGCTCTACTTGCAAACTGTTGCAGCCTCTCCACCAGCCCAAGCTGTTGAACAAATTGCTACTGGCCAGGTAACACTTCTGGAGTTCATCAGTAGATGAATGCCCAAGGGGGATAATCACAATAAAATGAGATATCATGGGGTGGTCTGCCCACACAGAATGAAAGCTTGAAGAAGGCTTTGAGCAGCACGAGTCTGATCTGGTGTTCCTGATATGATGACCATTCCCTCTGTAGCCCCATGGCTCGGATCATTAATTATCACCTTAGCACCCGATATCTAACAAGAATAAACCAATCAACCATTATAACCCAATATAATTAAATAAAGAACCAAATCACCAATCCATCTGATTGTAGACAAATCGACGGATACAGAAACCTCCTCAAATTCCAATATATCTCATGGACTCGGTAGGAAAAAAAAAAATATCGCAATAAAGTCTACCAAATAGCAAAAGTTACTGCCCCAAGCCTCCAAACCATAGTTATGAATTTTGTTACATTTTCAGAATCACCCCTGACTAGAAACACAATAATGTTTCAGCCCCTGTTTCAGACAAAATAAACTAAAACATCCAAAACACGTATGATCCTGCACAAAATCATCATTCATCATCAAAGCCCTGTCCCAACTATAATGGGGTCAGCTATATGAACTCTGTTAATAATCAAAAATAAAAAATAAAAAATAAAAAAAAACCATAAAATATGTTTTGCCATTCTAGTATATCCAGGCCAAATCAAACACCCAAGCATGATCCTGCACAACAAATATAATTGCTTTGTTTTAAAAACATTTTTGAATAGTATTACTGTTGTTAGTTTTGATATTATCATCATTTTGTTTGTTTTTCCCCAATGAACAACTAATCAAGCTTGGATAATGTGTGAGAAAATCTGTTTGCCCCTCCAAATCAAATGATATGGCTTTAAACAAGTGATTTCACTTTTTTTTAAGACTCTCATTTTACAATTCTTATGTTATTTATAATAATAATAATAATAACAGTGAAACCAACATTGTTCATTTTCCCATAGTGTTTTTCCTTATAATTGAAAGCCAAAATGACTGAAACACTGAAACATTTCCATTTTAGAGGCAAACTGAAACCTTTGAAACAAAATTGACAGCTATGCCTCACATACCTGGCCGCTACCATGTTTTACCTTTTTATCCACTTAAAATGTTTCAGAGGACAACACAAGCGACCGAAGTACTTCGTCACAGGTGAGAGTATATGCCATGCAGGAATTTCAGTAAGATTTCATTCCTTAAAATAGGTAGGTTACACAATAGTCTAATTCATTTTATAAGTGTGCACATGTTCTACTAGGGGTTGGAGGATTTACAATAACCCAATTGATTGGGTAAAACAAATAGTGGCAGCAGTGAACCAACCTGTCTGATCTGACTCAGATTACTACCATTCTCTCCATAAATAAACCCCAACAGCTGCTGTGGAACTATAACTTCAGTGGCTGTGTCAGTCACTACAGTTGCTTCACTTGCACTGGATAAATCAACACATTTTATTAAAAACGTGAGCGCACATACTGGAATTTCAGGAATCGACACACAGATTATACCTTCCAATGGCTCCGCCTCTAAGTACCAAGCCAGCTCCAATATCAGCAACAACTGGATATACACTGCTTACTGCCTGCAGCAAAGTAATAGTTTCAACATCAGTATACTACTCAGTTGAGATGCAAAGCCTGCAGAAGGTCTAAACTAATAAAAAGTGTGTGCCAACACCAGCCCTTGACGGATTCTCGCTTAGTCTATGATGACATTCAGCCGTAGGCCCGTAGCTCACGCCTAATTTTTCAGGCCAGTTAAGGCCCAACGTACCAGGACAAGAGGTTGCAATACAGTGCTAGCCAGATCCAACTTAGAGACAAAGTTGAGCCAGAGTAGGCTGGTACGGGCTTCGCTACCTTTAGCGGGTTGGGCCTGGATAACCCTTAGCATAGTGCGATCCTAGTTGAAACCCTGGGTTTCACCTACCTGGGGAGGCCGTGACCTTGGGGAAGAAGGGCGGTCAAAGGCATGAACATGTCTGGTTACCTCACCCCTATATGGATGGGAAACTAGGTCGGCATTCACGAGTCCAAGGCGATCCATACTTTGTGATGGAACTGGTTGTTGATCAATCGTTCGGGGAAAGCTAGCAGAACGGTCCAGTCCATGAGACAGACCAACTGAAGAAGAGTAATGTCCAGGACTAGGCGAAATCGGCTCGTGCCTCTGTCTAAACATTACAGGAGGGATCTCAGGTGCTGTGCCTGTTACAACACTTGAATGAGGTCTCGTTGGAAGAATAATTTCTCGAAGCCTGCTTGTAATATGAAATAAAGCATCCTGAACAGACTGCAAGTTACCAGTAACCTGTCAAAACACCAAGTTGTGCCCTTTAGTATAAATAGTGCCACAGATACATACAGAACACCAAATGTATACCTGCGGGGATTGATTTCAAAAACTAAATTTGTCAAAAACCAACATTACCATATTTCCATTCAGTAAAGTCTGCCAGAATGCAAGGCCAAAATTTGCCAACAGACAACAAGAAATAACGGTACATACTTTCATGAAGAAAAACTATCACGTACACAACCCAATCCAACCTTCCTTTCCAGTTAAGTAGATCATCTCAATTGATGAGAGAGAGTAGGTAAATCAAGTTAGAAGTAACTATCACAGCTTTTTTACAGTAGGGGCCTAGCACTCTAATGCTCGATTTTGATAAACTCCACATTCTTCTCAGAATGAATCAAAGAAAACCATGCAATAAAGCTGTAGTAACACTAAAAATATCCAAATAATAAGAAGCTAATCCCAGTGTAAAAAACTAGCCAAACAGACTAGGAGACAGCAGCCAAGGGTATCATTCCCTTCAAGCCACACATCAAATTGAATGGTGCTCTGCTGCAATCTCTTGGTCTTAAAACCGTGACCATAATATTATCAGAACCAAATTCTCTAATGCGCACGTACATAACATATTTGTCATCCAACAAGTGCAAATTAACAACCAACATTATTTACAGGTTGATCACTTTCAAAAGCATTCCAACTTTTCCCAATTTCCCCAAACCAATCACCAAAAGCAGCCCAGATACTTAACTTCAATAGTAAATGAATTTCAAAGCATATATTACTATGACGTGTGTAGCAATTTGATGCAATGGAAACATGGAAAGCGAAACGTCAACCTGGATGGTTGCCAGGTCATGGGGAGGGCGGAAAGTGTAAGGCACCACAAGGACAGGGGGACTCTACCAATCATCCTAGGGCTGTGAGATGGACCATGCAAAATTGATGGTTTATAAAAATCGAACTTTTCAATTCCTCTAATCACAAGTAACAAGCTTAGGTAGACAGCTAATCATAACACAAATAACTCAATAAACAGCAGATGTGAGTTTTTTTTTTTATTGGTAACAGGGGCACAACTTAGGAAATAGCATACATAAAGAATCACTCATTGGTGAGCTGGTACAAGAGAAATATACCAAACACCCACAAACTGCACTAAAGAAGCACTGAGATTACATGACCGATCGACCCCCTGTTTAGCTAGACAATCCGTCATTCCATTTGTCGAGCTACTAACATGCTGAAAAGAGACCTGCAAATCAGAAACTAGAAAACTAATTTCATTGTTCAAAAATTTCATTTTCCAAGGCCCTCTCAAAGATTTTACCCAAGATATGGCATTAGTTGAATGGTGTCGAAAAGTATGGATAAAACAAAGAGCTTCCAAGATGGCAAGAACTTTCGCTTCATTAGAGTCTTTAATAGAAAATATGAGAATTCAGTATGAGAATTGTGAAGTACCTGCACAACTTCATCATTCAGTGAGGCACATTTTGGTACATGTTCATTCACAAATATCTTGATGCTAGCCCCACTTGCTCTTCTCATTTCAGCGATAATATTCCCTCCTTTGCCTAATAAACAACCTATCTGTTGCGCAGGTACAAGAAGCCTTGCAGAAACTGTGGAAACCTTTTCAGTACCAGCCTCTGTGATTCTAGAATGGACGCGAATGACAGCATCCTGTGCGGGAGAGCGTTTTAATTCTGAGTTCTGCATTGGACCAAACCCAGAGAGAGAGAGGAGGAAGAAGAAGAATAAGAAATAATTCAGCAGACAAACAAATCCAAAAATACTTAAAATATAATTTCAGTAAGTTACCAGGGGAAAAAGTCCAACTCATGGCTAGCCCAAAAAAAAAAAAAAAGTGCATGGAATAGATTTTATATTTTTTGTACCATTGTTTAAGCCAATTCGTCCTTGGATTTTATTTTCCATGCATTACCACCAACTATGATACTTGGATATATCAAAATAGGCAATGTCTCCATGTAGTATCATATCTAATACTTCAGTGTAAAATCTGTCCCTTTTGTATCCATGGTGTGTCTTACCATTGCCATGCCATATTCGATCATCATAGTGATGCAGGCCCAAAACAGTGTCAGACAAAATTGGACTTGGATCATGGACCAGTGCCAACACAATGTCCACTGGAGCAAGGCCCAACAAGCCCACACAAACAACACAGTGCCAAGCCCATGCCTAGCAGCATTACTGTCAATATGGGCCTTTTTTCAGTCGCTTTGTTTATACATGGGACCCTGTCACTTGATCTCTACATTAAACACATGTTAAATTTGAAAGTGGGCCCCCTTATGGTCAGCTAAATGTTCTATCCATTTGGTCAACTACTGTAGTATCTATGGATGTTATCTTACTTAAAAGTTGGGAATCCTAGGCATACCAAGCCTAGATACAATGAATATAAAGAGTACAAGTATTAAAAATTAGGAATCTTAAGTGGATAAAAGCTGATAAGATTTAGAAATTTTTAGTCCAACTTTAGTGAACTAAAAGGCCATGGATATGGATGTAATCTCTTCCTACAGGATACAATTGAATATACTTTATTATTTTAAAGATGTCCCAGTTTCCTCTTTAGGGATTTTATTATGATCCTGCGAAGAAACCTGGGTGTGTGGTTGATGATAGCCTTTGGCCTGGCATTGACCTATAACCAAACATTCTGCCTCTCTTGGCTGGATTCCATAGAACCCCACTTAAACTGAATAGGCTGAGATTGGAGATAGATATACAGGTTATATATCCCAATTAACAGGTTGGAAGTAGGATGTTGGTTCTATTCACCAATATCAGTTTTTGTTTCATCACCAAGACAAAACTTAATTGAACCCTCGTGAGGAAGAAGGATAAGTGGGTGCTTACTGGATATTAAGTTTCAAAGTGGGAACCTTGAATCATAATACATCATCATTGCTGAAGCCGTATCCCAATTAACCTCAAATCATAATACAACACTTTATGCAGAGAGCTCTTCATAGTGGGAGCACGGGCTCTCATGAAGGATTAAGGATATTCTAATCATTAAAACTAGAGTCATTATCATATTCGCCTTGCAAAATTGTAATCAAATGACCAAAATCCACTAGCATATTTGGAAGGTGCACACTGTCAACAAGCATGGCATTGCACATCCAAGTTGTGTACATATAACAAAATGTAGTCAAATGGAATTATACAAGGAATCAGGTCCTTCGAGACTATCATTCGTAATCAATGGAATTAAAATGCAAGCAGGAATATATGCTTCTTTGCTCCACATCCTGACAGAAGCAAGTGAATGTCACTGACGGAATGCCAAAATGAGTGTCAGGGAATTATAAACTTGTAGTAGAAAGTAGAAAGCAAACCAATTTTGCAAATAACTGTAAGTAGTAAATACTTCTTTATAAATAAAGAATTAGTTGCCTATCGTATAAACAAACACTTGAACGAAAAGGTAGATGTACATGCCTCTACTGCAGATATCACAACAACTCGCTCCTCTGAATCAGGCATTGCCTCTTGAACCTTGATTGAGGTTCCAGTCTCATTTTGCAATCCCCGTACGATAGCACCTCCCTTTCCTATCAAACTACCAACTCTATCATTTGAGCACAGCAATCTAAACACGATCTCTTCTTCAAGAAATTTTCTTTGGCCTGCTGAAACATTTTCTGGCACTTGGATCATAGAATGACCCCTTGAATGATAATCTAAGGAACTGGAACCGTTTACATGACCCCTCTGGGGAAAAGGGTCCAGTAGGGAAGGTGGACCAGTTCCACGATGTGTTGGCCCCAATGGTTTAGCAGCAACGAAGTTGTTTGCATCTGATCTTGGGTTATCCTGGAGACAGCTTGAGACAGATAAGAGGGCTTTCCTTACAGATGAGAAACTACCTGTTATCTGTCAGACCAAGGAATCAGTGAGTCACCACTCAATAATTTTTTTATTTTTTTTTTTTTTAAGATGACTGAATTCATTTCAAAAGGGAACTCTACAGTATGAGAGGAATATACTGAGAACAAATAGCCCAAAAAAACGAAGGGCCTATGGGACCATTTAAAGAAAGAACCCATTCAATAAATCTTAGAAATACAGTGTCACCATTTACAAGACAGCAATCGGACCTGCTACTGACCTATAGAGCAGAATGTTAGCCAATCAAGAAGCAACACACGCACAAAATGGGTGTAGTTGAGATGGATGTTGTAAAATAAGGAAAGATATAATTAGAAATGAGCACTTCTAGGAGCATTTAGAGTGGCATCAAGAGGTGATAAATTAAGATAGACTTGTTTGAGATGGTTCCGACATGTCCAACACAGGCCAACAATGAAGCAATTGAGGAAAAGTTTTTCTATACAGGTTGATGGCCCACCAAGGAAAAGGAGTAGGCCAAAGAGGTCACGGATGGAAGTAGCCATGCAAATGGGTCGGGTCTGGGCCTGTTCCAACCTGGAATCGGAACCATTAACCCAAGGATAGTTGATGGCTCACCAAGGAAAAGGAGTAGGCCGAAGAGGTCATTGATGGAAGTAGCAATGCAAACGGGTCGGGTCCGGGTCGGGTCTGGGCCTGTTCCAAATTGGAATCGGAACCATTAACCCAAGGATGGTTCTAGCTCTGGAACTAGTTCTTGCTTGGAAATAGTAGACAGGTTTCTAAACCGGTTCCCGCTTGAGTTCCGAGTTTAGTCTCGGATCCGATTCTGACATTTTATTTTTTATCATTTGATTGTTTTTTGCTGGAACATAGAGCAGAATATATATATATATATATATTTTTTGGCTAGAACCAATATTAGAAAATAAAGTTGCCTGACGGCATACAACCATGGTTCAAAATTAAGGTTGAAGTTGCCGTCGTGGTCATCACGTCGCAGTTTGTGGTCATCGCGGTTCATCACAGTGAAGATTTTTATTTTACCCAAAAATATCCAAAAAATTCTAAATATTCTAAAATGCTAGAAAATTAAATAGGTTTCCATTTAGTAAACACTTTAAAGCAAAATATCGGTCCCCCCAAGTCATTACATCCTGTAGCGCTATCTTATCTGAAACTTGTAAAGTTTGTTATGAATTAAATAAGTCTACATGTATATATTAAAACAAGTTCAAATGTCAAAAATTTTACAGTATGCAAAGCAACCATAATTTTGAACTAATCATTAGTGTAAAACACTTAAAGTCAATAAACTAGTAAGTAGTAGTATAGATGTACAATACTCAATCACCAAGTAAATTGAGAATGAAGTTCAACTTTCAAGTAACATTTACTACTACATCAAGATTAACTAATTAATTAAAACAAGGAAGTATGAACTTAAGGGTATAGTGGTTGATTGAGTTTTGCTGAAAAAAGAAGCTTAGGAAGCTTAAGTATAGTCTTAAGAAGCTCCACAAATGGTTTGGGAAAAAAGAAATGCAAAGGAAGGGGAAGAAAATAAAATAAAAAGCTCATTATGACCGTTATATCGTAAATAACGTAACGGTATGGGCCGTAACATACAACATAACTACTACTAATACTACTACTACTACTACTACCACTACACACATATATATACACAATCTTTTTTTACTTTGCTAGACCATGAGGTTTTGTATATAAAAGATTTACATGGGCCCATGGGTCGGAACCTGAGTGGTTTCAGAATAGAACTCATTTCCTTATTGGACCCTAAATAAGGTTCAAAACCTGAATTTTCTCAGGTCGGAACCTCTAAGCAGTCGAAGAATCAGGTATCCATTTGCATCCCTAGATGGAAGTAGTAAGGATAGAAATCAAGAAGTGCAACCTATCCAAGGATTTAGTCCATGATAGATCAGAATGAAGAAACAAAATTCATGTAATCGACCCCAGCATAGTTGGGACAAGGCTTTGATGATGATAATGATGATGTGATGATGATGGTAACAATAAAATTGTGATAATTAAGGCATGGTTCAGAATAGCAGCCGCTACGCTATTTTCAAAATGGCGGTGCTACAGTTTAAAACCTATTAGAGCCAAGCAATTTTAATTTAAAACATTGTTTTTCCTATTTCTTCCCCTCAATAACCTTTCTTAAAGTTATCTCTAGTGTTAAATGATTCCAAATCACAATAAAAGAAAAAAAGATTGGCTGCTACACAAGATTCAAAAAAAATTTTACCACTTCAAAATTCACACTAAGCCGCTACGTATCGTTGCAACCACTACATAACATTTTGGCCACTGAGCCAACCGCAACCACTATTTTGGTCTACGCTGCTACGTATCATTGCAACCCCTACATAACGTTTTGGCTACTGCCTGTCGCAACCGCTATTTTGGTCCTTGAATTAAGGCAAATGTTTGAACATGGTACAATGCAAAAAGAAATGAAACAAGCAAACGTATAAGAGACTTATATCCAACACACAAAACAAACTACCAAAGAGAAGCCTCCAAAGAACTAACTCTAAGAAGCCCCAGTTTAGCTAAAGCATCCACCATCTATGATGCACAGATACTTCAAAATGGGCAACGTATTGTGTCGCGTCGTATCCGATACTTCACTTTTTATATATAAATCCGTATCCCCCCATGTCCATGGCTCGTCCCTTCCATATTCATGATGTATCTGAGCATCATAGTCCTCCATGTTATTTGCAAATCCACTAACATGACAATGAACAACCCGAGAAGAAGACAATGCAAACTAAAAAGTTAATAACCAAAGGGAAACATCAAAATTGAAGAGAATAAAATGTAAAGCAAGGGAAATCACTCATAATTGCAATTTGTAACAGAGAAGTTTTATCGTGTTTTATGAGCATTTGGAGCAAAGGATTACAATGAAGAGGAGCCAACGACTATTCTGGAAGCTTTATTGATTTATTCAAATACATATATAAACAGTACAGTTGCACACTTATTATATATAGTGCGACTTATATTCATACATACACATATATATATATGCTAGTCGTCACTTATAGTTACAGCCATTGAGTCTTCTTAGAAGATAGAGATATTCGGTACCTACCATGGTTTAAAAAATCAGCCGAGTCCCATGTGACTCAGCGAGTCCACTCAAACTCGGCCATGAACGAGTCGGGTCCCGAGTCCGGTTTTTTAAACCTTGGTACCTACACTATCAATAAAGATGAAAAGTTTAGAAAACTCTTAAGGATACATAAATGATAATGGATAAAAATAGCCAATAGTGATAATTAGTATGAAGAATGGAAATAAAGTTCCTTACTAATAGCAATCACGCATAAAAGGAACTAAACTAAACGAGACTCGTAAGTCATAACTCATAATCATAATTGTTAATTATGTTTCTATCTAGAGTGCGGAGTGGAACTGAAACCAACCCCCAACACGGAAACCTCCTTCCCTCCCAAGTCCCAACTCACCCACCCACCCATAATTCCAATCCATTCCGCCCAATTTCAATAGAAACTTTATTATTAATATTATTATTTATTTTATTTTTTTGCATTTTTTTCACCTTTCTACCCTCCTTTGAGGTGCTGAAATAGAATCATAAGAGTCTTTTAACCTCCAAATCAAATGCCGGGGTTAAAAGAGATAATATATGTACAAGCATACTTTACTTATTTATACATGTGCACTTTATTGTTTGTTGTAATTGATATTTTTGTTTGATTTTTGACTTAACGATGACGTATTTGACATTTAGAAGTAGCTATTTGCAATTAAGTTTGAATTATAGAATCATGATCATCATCATCATGAAAGCCTTGTCCTAGGTATGTTGGGGTTGGCTGCATGAATTTTGTTTAACCATTCCAATCTATCCTGAGCCAAATCCTCAGATAAGTTGCACTTCTTCAGATCTATTTTTACCACCTCCATCCACGTCCTTTTCGGCCTACCCCTTCCCCTTAATGGGCCGTCAACCAAAATAGCCAAGCTTTTTTTTATCTACGCTAGTGCTGACCTACATTGGACATGCCCAAACTATCTCAAACGAGTTTCTCTAATTTTATCCCCTATTGATGTTACCCCTAAATGCTCTTGAAAGCACTCATTTCTGATTTTATCCTTCTTAATTTTACCAAACATCCACCTCAACATTCTCATCTCCATTACATCCATTTTGTACACATGTTGCTTCTTGATTGGCCAACATTCTGCTCCATAGGTCATAGTTGGTCTAATCACTATCCTGTAAAATTCTCCTTTCAATCTTGTTGGCATGCGCTGATCACAAAGCACTGCAAAAGCAAGTCTCCATTCTTTTTTAATTTATTAACTGATTATATTTTTTATCATGATTTTTTATTATTTCTCAATATTATCATCATATATTTAAACATACTGATATTTTGAAAATATCTAGATATTATTGGGAAAATGACACTTCTAAATAATATCACAATATTCTCAATATAATGGCAATAGTAGAGATTGTGAGTACAATTACCCCTTGACTATTACAGACTTCCTGAAAACTGATTTTATTTATATCAAATATGAAAAAATATATATATCAATATTTCTGTTTTTCCCCTTGTTAAGTTTTGATGTTGCCACTCACTAACTATGAACATATTTAAGAGATTAATTATCTACAGTTTCGATAAATCTTAAGATGGGATGATACAATATCATTCATCTAACAGAAGTTTAACAAAGACATTAAACAGTTTGGATCATTTGGGAAAACGAGAAATCTGTCCAGAATCTAATGCAAGAACCTTCGGAAAACGAGAATCTCCTTGTCTCAACCCCATGGACACCTTGAATAGCCCGTGGAGAGCAACTAATCAAAACTGAAAAAGATGATGTAAATATAAATTTCATAATCGAGCCCCTCCAAATAGGGCCAAACCCCTTTCGAATCAATATGTACTCCAAAAGGCCCTAGTCAACACTATAATATGCTTTCTCCACATTGATGTTGAGGATTAATTCTTCTTCATTTCTTTTTAGAATCCAGTAACTCGTTAGCAAACCAGATGACGTCAAGAATCTATTGGTGCCAACAAGAAACACCTTGACAAGGGACAATCTCAGGTATGTTCCCTCGGATATGTAATAGCTAATATGTACTGGTTTAGATTGAGAGAAATCTCCACCTTTCTCGATAAGGGAAATGAAGGATGATCCATTCAACGCCTCCTTCAACTTGTTCCTCTTAGAAACCTCAGTAAACATGTTCATGAAATCTTGTTTCAAAAATTCCACTTCACTGTTAAGAAGGCAGAATTAAACCATCTAGACCTGGGGCTTTCTCCCACAAGAGACTAGATAACACTTCTCTACCTCTTTAGCTTCAAAGTTTCTCGGAAAGCATGGAATGAACCTTATAATGCTAGCACTGAGATGGAACAAATAGCATTGGTGGTATAGGAGACATACACCACACCACACAACTAACAAGGGTCAAATAACAAGGGATAAGAGCACAAAGAGGAGGAAAAAAAAAAGAGGAGCAAAAGAAAGACTACAGCAGCAGCAGCAGCCTAAAGTCCAAATCATTTCTATCAACTCATTATCTAATGAGTTTGCCACCTCATTCGCTCCCCTGAAAGATATGACGAAATTCTATACCCATTGACACGCATGTCTATTTTACCTCAAGGAAGATGAAATTCATTCTCCAAGGACTATTTTTACCCTTTAACATCCAAATAGTAGCATAAGCATAACCATTCCCCACAATTCAATGTTTCATAAGTTCACTTGCATCTAACAATCCACAGTTTTTTTTTTTTTTTTTTGGAAACCCCCACATTTCTCTCCCTCTACAGTGTCCACGAATTTGTGTAAGCACTAACTTGCATAGAACCTTACCACTTTTTGGAAAGGAGCCTTTCCGAATATGGAAGCTCCACGTTGTGACAAATAAAGAAATGAAATGGCTCCACCTTACCCGCAAAATCATAATAGACAAGTAAATGATTGAGAGATTCCTCCACCCATAGGATTCAAATCTCCAAAAGTGATGATAATGAAACTCTTCTTAAAGGAGAGCTTCTCTGCAACCACTAACCAATAAAACTGAAGGAGAGTGGTACCAAGTTTGGGTATCACTCTCATCCATGTAAATAAACACACAGGCCCTACTTCAATAAAAATTTCACACCCTACCTTACATATTTGTGACACCCCACTCCGAAAATATGAACCCACATCCCACACTTCCTAGATTCCAACTTCCACCAATGTTAGATTATGTCAGTGAATCATGTTCATTATTAAAGATAGTGTGAAACTCAGCTTCAATTGGAGAACTAAACTTCAGTCCGAAAAGATGGTTTTCCACCCAAATCAAGTTTCAGGTCTCTGGCCTATATGGAACATTGACCACCTGCTGAAACAAGAGATGAAAACAGTAGCATGAGAAATGTACTTACCATTTTCTCTGGGTTCACTCATGACATCACAGAACATCCCAACACACTAAAATATCTCTTCCAGCAAAAAAAATTCAGGCTCCCCATCACATTGGAAATGCTAGAAAAGACAAAGAGGGCATCCATTTTCACAAACAGAAAAGAAACAAAAAGTATCCAAGTGGTACATACTACTACATCAACAAACCAACAAATCTAAATCACAATTTCCAAACTCCAAAGAGCTCCAAAACCCCAGAATAAAAAACCCCAGTTCCCATTTTCGCACATTGCCCCATAACCATCCATAGTAGCATCCCAGACAACGCCTTCAATCACAATTCCGCAAGGAACTAGACTCTCCATTATCCTATCAATGCAAGACAACACAAATAGACTTTTTCCAATCCAAGACACAAACCAATAAAGACTATGAGAGAAAAAAAGTTGGGGCTTCTTTTTGTTTCTTGTGAATTTAAAACAAAACCCTAGATTCTCCAAAAAGAGATAAACAGAAATCTAAAACCCTAGCCACACTGCAATTACCTGAATCAGCTCATCCCCTGTGCCCGCACACATCGGAATCTGGTCTTTTGAAAGGATCCTGATCTGGGCCCCACTCTCCGACCTCATCTTCTCCACAATCTTCCCTCCCTTCCCCAAAACGCACCCCACCTGGTTACCCGCCGCAAGAAGCCGACACGCCACGTGTCCCTCTCCCTCCTTCTCCTTCTCCTTCTCCTCCTCCGCCTTCATCATCCTCTCGAAAACCCTAACCAGAGCCTGCTGCGCCTGCGACGACGGCGGCGCCGCTGGATCGGCGTCGGCCATGGGATCGGAGGATCCGACGACGAGAATGACGCGCTCATCGGAGCCGAGGACAGGATCATCGATCCGGATCTTGGCGCCCGTCTCCTCCCGGAGCTGCCGGATGGTGGCGCCTCCCTTTCCGATGACGCCGCCGGTCTTCTCGGAAGGGCAGAGGATGCGGAAGAGCGTCTCGGCGTTGGGCTTGCCGGAGGTCCGGCGCTTTCCGGGGGTGGTGGGGGTAGTGGTGTTGGAGCCGTTGGATTCTGATCGGACGGCGGAGGGATCGAGCGGACGCTTCGCAGATGAAATGACGGAAGAGCCCTCCATCTCTGTTGTCTGGTGACTCTTCTGCAGTCGTTTTGCAGAAAAGGAGGGAGAAAATATATTTTTCTCCCGCCGCGTGATGTTTTGATGCGTAACGGACTTTTGCGAGTCCGCATTCTCTAAGCGCCTCCGTCACGTTTCTCGTGAGTTGTCTGGGTGGGCCGGGCCTGAAGGATATCAGAGGCTCATATCCAGCTTCAGAGCCCGGGACCCAGCCCTCTATGAGGAAAATAGACTTTGGGTGAGGTAGGATAGACCTAGAGTGAGCGAAGATGACTGTCCAAATTTAAACCTTAGGTAACCAAGTAAGAATTTGACATACGCCGTTAATTAATGGCCTCATTTCGAGATATCTCAATCCTATCGATCTTGAGCCCAATAATTTAGTCAATGGAGTGGGCCAGCCAGAGCCTTCGAATACTTATTTGGGCTTTTTCTCACTTGATTTGATGGATAAGTCATTATACTGAGAGCGCCTTATAATATTGAGTTTGAATCCCCTATTTCAGGGAAATAGGGAGATACTACTTTTACATATCCTAAATTACCAACTATGCAAAATCTTATGCGGTTTGCTCAATTGCTTTTTAGGAATGAAAAAAATAGATGAAGAGATGGCAATTTATGATTAGATGAAACAGTATCCCCATATTTCTTAGAAATAAAGGATCCAGGCTCCATAATCTATCATATTCTCGATAATATAGACAACCAATGTCGCTATCATCATAAAATCTCTCATGCAGAGTGAACAAGGAACTTAAAATCAATTATCCTAAAACCTCTCTCATTTAATTCATTTCTTCAATAGAGTAACCAACCAAAAAAGGCAACTAAATATTTCCTAGGAATCCCACTCAATCCAACCCACCACTTTTGGGAGCCCATCTATGGACATACTAATCCAACCTGTCCCATTTGTAAGCTTACCTAATCAAATCCACCGCCAACCCACTTGCAACTCATCAATTCAATCAGTCCAAACCGAAAAGACACAGCTCGATCGCACTGAACCGACTCCGCTACACAACCAATTATGGAACCCAACAACATGCTCACCCACATTGAACCTACAACTCTCGCCTAACATGACCTCAGGCTCAGAGACATTGTTACCTCCATGAAATGGATTTACTCAGTGGGTTCTTATGTTATTTGACCCATTACTAGTCTGTTTAAGGCCATATTCCAAACCCGACTGACAACCCAATAGTTTGGATTGGCTCTCGGATTCATAGCTTTGGGTTAGTTTTCTGACCCATTGGTTGGGTTAATTTTGAACCATTGAGAGGGACCCATTGAGTAAATCAAATATAGGTTTTTCACAATTCTTGATTCGGGCCTGTTTGTTTCTTTTTTCTTGCTTTTACTTATGATGGGACCAACCCTTAAAAATAAGGATAAATTAGCGAGAGATCCCTTATTATTGTGTTATAAAGTCTCTAGCACACAATGTTACTGTTTAAAGCCTAAAGTCCCTTGCGCATGGGATTAATTCAACAGAACCATATACAACTCAGTTAAAATGATATCAAACTCATCCCAGTCTAAAAGCAAAGTTAAATACAACCATAATGAAGTCAGATAAAATTTTAAACAAATTCATTTAAATTCACTTCAGACATAAATAATTTTATATCAGATTCAGATAAATTCAAACCAAACCTAATGTAATCAGATAATTTTATATCAAATACAAATAAATTCATATTGATGGGACATAACTTTTTTGTAAACTGGTTATGATTTCGAACACAGATAAATTCATATAAACTCACATCAAATTAATATAAATGCACAGCGAACTTAGATAAATTAATTTCAAATTCAGATAAATTCACCTCAATCCAATTTTATTCATATCACACTCTGATTAATTCACAGCAAACACAAATAAATTCATATCAAACTTATATAAATTCATACAAAATAGAGATAAATTTAATTTAAAGTCGGATAACTTCATGCCAAAGTCTGATAACTTATACAAAACTAAGATAAATTAACAGCAAACTCAGAAATACTCATTTAAAGCAAAGTTAAATACATGTCAAAGTCAAATAAAATCATGCGAAATCCATTTAATTTCGTACCAAACTGATATTATTTTATAAGAATTTCAAATACATTCAAATGAAAATCAGGTAAAATCATGTCACAATCAGATAATTTTACTTGGAACTCTGTTTAACTGATAATAAACGCAGTTAATTCCAAATCAAACTCAGATAATATCACGTAATATACAGATAAACTCATTTAAAGTCCTTTTTAATTGATATTAGACTAAGACAACTTGAGAACAAGCTTAGATAAATTCACAGCAAGCGTAGATAAATTCACAGCAAACTTAGGTAATTGCTTAGGTTACAGATCGTATGACGGTCTGAAATATTTTTAAGCGGAGTATGTTTGTTGACGTATAGAGAGGGCATTTTTGTATTTTTGATTGTGTCAATTTTAAAAAAGGATTGCCGCTTCTATGAGAAACTATCTTGGACCCTAGGCTATAAAACGCAATGATGAGGGACCTACCGCCAAACGCCCTTAAAAATAAAACTTATCACATCCAATAAGATAGAAATTATATTTTTGAATGTTTGAGATTTTTAATAGGGATGGCCCACTATAAAATAAGAAAAGGGGACAATCTTGGAATTAAAATGATAAGGACAACTTCAATTCAGGATTAAAAAAAAAAAAAAAAAAATCTTCGCTTAGTGACTTGAAAAAAAGGTGACTACAGACCAACCATGACACTTCTTCCTCCTTTCATTTTGAATAGGGGTGCTCATGGATCAGGCCTGTGCGTAGGCTTGAGCCTTAGGCCTTAGTAGTAGGGCTGGGCTTAGACAAAAAAGCTAGGCGTTGACACCTCATTTGGCACTCCTATACACAATTTCCAATGCCCGTAATATTGGTGGTGAGATTTTGCTCCATTTAGACGGTTTTGAATAAATAAAGTAAAATCATCATTATCATGCACAATTTAGGAAAAGTTGCGTTATTGTAGGCCCTATTTTTAGGATGAATTTCACCGAACCTCATTTTCTTTTAATCGGATCTCGCTTACATATTGATTTACTCATTGTGAGTTCTCCGATGGTATATGGATTTCAGAAATTCGACGGTCGGATTGAGAGATAAAACTGGATCCCACTAAAAACCCAAATATTTTTCTAGTCTTCAAAATTTTAGATCTTTATGGCATTGTGATCTACTCGCTAAGTAATTTTCATTGGTATGTTGGTCACGGAGATCTAACGGTCAAATCAAAAGATATGCCTTTTTCAGAATTTAAACATGCTTGGGTCCTTGGAAATTTTAGATCTTCTTCGGCTCTTCAAATCGCTCGGACCCATATGCGGTCGGAAACTACTCGATGAGAGATTTCTGAGAGTTTTTGAACCTTGAGAATCTCACGGTCAGATCACGAGATATGAGTTTTTAAAAATTAAACACGTGGGCTCCCAAAAAATTCGAATCTTTTCTAGATCTTCTGATTGACCAGGCCCATATATCATTATGGTTTACTCTTTGAGAGATTTCCAACGGCACGATTTTAAAAATCCATCGGTCAGATCTCAAATAATGATTTTTTTTAAAAATTAATCATGCGCAAGTCCCTAAAAAATCCAAACTTCTTTTTGTATTAAGATGGCTCGGATCAATATGCCAATGTGTTGTAGGTGGAAAAAGATTCTCACTGACACACAGATTTCAAAAGTCCAATGGTTGTGCACTCTTTCTGGTATGTGTGGGTCCCACCCTTTATCATGGAAAGGGAAGGAAAAGGAGCCAATCCACATTCTCTCTAACAGGCCCATCTCAATCAACCCCCAAACCGTGCACTCCTTTTGGCCCATAAGCTACGGCATTCATCCTCTTTCCATCATTAATTCCTCTCTTTTTCGATTTTTAACGTCTTTTAATTTTACCATTCTAATTTTGATCTCAATCTCTTTTATTTTTTGATCTCCGTTATTAGATAAAATATTTATTCTTTTAGTTTTTAAAAACATTTTAACGAAATTTCAAATTTTTAATATATTTTTTTCTTTTTCTTTTTCTTTTTTATTTCCTTTTTTTTTTTTTTTTTGTCTCAGGCTGGCAGGGGCGTGCTTTGCTAGTTACTTTTATTTGAATTTAGTCAGGTAAGTAGGACTGAGCTTCAAGCTTTCTATCACTTAAAGGTAGGGCTGTCAAAGGGCCAGGCCCAGGCCGGGTTGATGTAAGCCCTTATCCTACCCTTACATGTGCGAGCCTAGCCTAAGCGAGCAGAACCCCTCGTCTTTTATAGCGAGCTTATAATTTTTAGGCCCTTATCCTACCCTCAAGGGTCAGGGCCGGGCTAGAGTAGGACCAGGGTCAAAAGAAAAGAATATTTTTTTTTCTTTAAAGAAAATAAATCTTTCATACGCCACCACTGACTTTCAACTTAATGCTAACCCTCCTACTATGTCTGGATAAAGGACCGACAATGCAAGAGCAGATAAGACTTCTGCTGTTTCAGATTTCAAACTATTCTTAGACTGGTCAAGTACTCTTTCTCTTGTACTAAATACCGATTCAAAAGCAACTGTCGAAACTGAAATTGCTAAAATGTCATGAGTCATTATTGAAATAACTGGATATTTTTCTGAATTAACTTTCCACCAATTCAATATATTGAAATTTATAGATTTATCCCTTAGCTCTTTAAAATAATAATCTAATTCAGATTTTCTTTTCCTAAAGCAATTGTCTGGGTCATTTATTACTTAAATATTAAAAAATTATCTTCAAACTTAATAACTTTTACTAAATTAACTTTATCCACATTTGACAATGTCATAGTATAGGTGTATCATAAATTACACAACGCTCTTTATAAAGATCTCCAAAAGGGCCTAAGAGTATCACCTCAATGAATACTCATATTTTGACTTGATCCATATAACTTTCTTAAGGCATACCCTAAATACAATAACTTATGTTGAGGATCAAAGAGTATAACCATTTTAAATACTTTATTATATTGTTCTCAAAATTTATCAAAGTTTTTCTTCATTTTTCAAACTATATTTCTACAAAAGATATCTACACTACTAACTTTTGTACCAATAAACTATGTATTCTAATCACTTATGGTAAAAATAAACGAATAAATGGGTACTCACTTCTTAAAATTTTTAAAGTAACTTCATAAAAACTATTAAAAAAATTACATATTTAATAAATTGAGGGCTGGGCCACCTCGGGCCGGATGAGTCAAGCCCTAGCTCGGCCCTTAAGATTACAAGTTTTTCAAAATAGGGCTCTACCTTACCCTCGGGCTTTAAGATAAAAAAATAAAGCTCTCGCTTTGAGGGCTTATGCGGGCCGGGCTCCCTTGTGAAAGGGCTGGATTGACAGCCCTACTTAAAGGCCAAACCAAATATTAAATGGGCTAAAGTTTTAAATCCAAGCCTAGACTGAGTGCTAAGCCTAGTCTAAGCTTAGGCCCGGGATATCTCTACCAGTCTAGGGGTGCTCATGGGCTGGGCTTGGATTAAGTGATAGAAAGCCTGCCTAATGAGTGCTTGGAATTTATTATTTCTTTCAAAACAATTGGTAGATAGCCCAGTTCGCCATGGCCGCACTCAATTAAATTAGATGTGTGGGCTTGGGCCTGAGTTTGTGACCTGTGTTGGGCTTGGCCCGGCTCGGGCGTATCTTTCTAATGTTAGACTGGGCCTATATATGCCTCAGACCAGTCTGGCCCATGAACACCCCTATCGACCGTGGGTCCACTTCCCGGACTTATTTATCAATTTTATAAGGTGTGCCACATCTAGTCTAGGACTCGTTTTTCATCAAAGAGATTTCGCTTGAGCTTTTTGGTAGATGTATTTTTTTGTCCGATAGAAATCTTGCATTTTTATCCTTCCCACTAGAAATTAAAACCTTCCCTATCGATAAAACAAAGGTCACTTTTTTTGCCCTCTTCCAAAGGAAAATTTATTGGGCCCGAAAGAAAGGCCCAATAAACTCACTGGGCTGTGTATGCTGACTGCCAGATTTTATGCCCTCTACCATCAAATCCAGACATCATAAGCAAATTAAATCAGATCAGTTAAAATTCAAATTGAAGTTATAGAGGATCATTACAAATCAATATCATGGAGAGTGAAGATATGGAAACAAAGTAAAACAGCTAATCAAACATTAGCTTCAACTGCAAATCAAATGAAAGAATAGGGTGCTATACAGTCATAGGAGCCAAATTTGGGGATCACAGCTTTTGCTGAATAAAACTTGAGGCTTTAGAAGAGGGCCTTGAGGCCTTCCAAGTTCAGAGAGAGAGAGAGAGAGGAATCATAGAAAATGGAGGCTTGGGCTAGGACTTGGACTAGGAGATATAAGTTGGCCTAGGACAAATGAGCTCATCAACAGTTGTAGGTTTGTTATGTTTTATTTATTTATTTATTTATTTTTGTTTCGTATACTGGGGACTCAAATTCACACTCTCCCACAAGTACATGTTCTTAAGACTGACCAGTTTCCTAACCAGTTAATAAATGTTTGGGTTTAAGCTGATTACATTTTGTTGTACACACCCACCCCTTGAACCCAACAAATTGCCCATGGACTGCCGACCTAGTCTGAATACAACCTATTAATTAAGGATTCAAGGTGACCCTTCTTATTTCTGGATTGGGTTTGGGCTGACAATTTCAACAATTAATAAAGGGTCGGCATTGTGTAAAGCTTACACATATTACCCAGTGCTCAACCTGACCTATACTCCAATTGCCTCGATCTGCTGCCAATCCTAATTGAGGGCATACTCTTGCCACTAAACTATTAACACGTTTTTTCAAAGCCTTGTCGGGCCCAAGTAATGGTGTATTTAGTTGGGCACAGACATGGATTTGGGTTTGACAGGGCTGATACAGATCAATGTTTATAGTCCACAACAATAACGGGCCACATCCAAGCCTAGGTTCTTAAACTATGGACTCTTTTTATGCCTATTTGTATATTATATGTACATATTATATATTATAGGTCCTCGGGCCGGCAAAAGCTAATTAACCGACCTGAAAATCTGACCTGACCCATATATGACCCGCACAACATAATATACGGGAGGGTCTCATGTTAGATTTTTCTGACCCGTCTTTAAGCGTGTCCGGTTAGGGTTAACCCGTGCGACCCGCAATTAACCCTCGTATGTTTTGAAATGAAGTTGGGCTTGATTAAAGCACTCCCAAATAGGTTAGAGTCCCAAGAATGGGTTCAAAGTATGGGAAATAAAAAGGTTAATGGACCTTGGACCCACTTATGCCCAATGGAAAGCTAGATAATGAACCTCTAAGCTAGATAAGCTTACAAGTCCGTTTGGGTCTGGTCGGGTTAAGTGGTTCGCTGGGTTGGTTGACTCACTAGAAGGATGAGGTTTATGCGGGTTGGGTCAGATTGATCCACAATGCGTGCGGGTAAAGAATATCTAACCCCATTTAATAAATGGGTTGGTGTAGGTTAAGCGTATCTGACCCGTTTAATAACGGGGTCCAACCTGTTTGCCACCTTTAATTTACGACATAATTCCAAACAAAATAGAGTCAACATATATCATTGATACATCACAGGAAAAGTGATTCTTACAATTTTCTTTGATGTTTTTATAAATTCGGATTCGGCTCAGTTTTGAAACTCAGATTCGAACCCCCTTTCAACGTGTGGGCTCAGGCCTGCCAGTTTCCTAATGGGCGGACTTGGACCTGAGCAGTGGGGTAAATGCCGGGCCTGAACTGGGCTTGGACACCTAATCATAAATTGACTCAAAATGTGCATATAGATGTCCAGACTGACCCAGGGCCATTCAGTATCTCAATATTTGCAATAATCTTTATACAATCCTTTAACTATAGGTAAGAAAATACTGGGCAAGTTAAAAAAAAGTGGATGGGCAACTCTGTAATAGATGCTTTAAAGGCTGGGCCCAATTGCCTTTCAAGCTACTGGGCCTCTTCTCAGCATTTTGGTGGACCTTGGCGTGTTACAGGCAGTACACATCTCCCATGATTCATGTATTTCTCTTCAATGAATGTTTGTCTTCTCTACATATTTCCCATAATGATGGTGCATGGCATCCTCTTGTGTTGTTGCTTCTGTTTTTGTTTCATACTATATTATGCTTCTCTCTCTCTCTGGCCCAACTGTGATCAAGTTACACCCCTTACACACTATAACCACATGGGCCTGATCCGGACCTAAGTTCTTAACTGATGGACTCATCCTAGATCCATTTGAAGTTAATATATACATATTATAAATAATTAGATACCACAAACATTTTGAAGAAAATGATATCAACAATATAGCATGGAGATGTCACATGAAAAGGGGATTTTTATAATTTTCTTAATTTTTTTTTTTTCAATTCCAACCTTGTTTCAAAGCTCAGATTCAAGATTAGATGCTCTAATTGCCTATAAATGTGTGGACAAGAGTCTGCTTACTTTCCTAATGAGTGGATGTTGAAAGTATTTCCGTTGCCTTCACTAACGTCTTGAGGTTTTGTTAGAATTAATTAAGAAAATTTAATATAGTATCAGAACTAACTGATGGTGAGTTTGAATCACAGGAGAAGCTGCTCGACGCTGAAATGTGTGCTGACCAGGTTTCACTCCACATACCTACACCAATGAAAGTAAAGCCCAATTTAGGCTTATTGTGAACCTAAATGCTGGAAAACTCTAGCTAGGTCCATGAAAACACTGTGAACAAGAAGCCATTTCAATGGTCCTACTTTCTGAAATTTAGAATCGTTTGATGTGATCCGCTTCTTTTTATTGTCTCTTGAATTAACCCTTTACTTGACATCACTGGCAAAGTAAGTTTACCAAATAGGAAATAGTTAGTGAGCGGGAAGCGGACACAAAAGGTTGAGTCCACACTTGATTAGATCCCACTGAGAAAAATCAATATCGGCTCGACTTTTGCGTCCGGATCCTTACTTGAAATGGTCCTACTCCATGATCTATTGCCCAAGCTTATTTATTCTCTTCAGTTGATGCGCTTGGTTTGTTTTGCATTTCCTGTGACGCATGCATCCTCTTTGAGGTGTTCATTCTCTCTCCCTCTCCCTCCTTAAGATGTGATGGATGCAATGGAGGTGCAAGATGGCTCACCTTTAATTAAGTTAACACCCTCACACACACTACTCCCCAATAAATTGTTATAAGCTTAAATCTGAAACTTGTTCGATCGTGATTCACCATTGAATTGAAGTGAAAAAAAAAGAAAAAAGTATTTCAAAACCGTTAAACTTTAGGGCAATAGATTTAGGGGTTAAAATGATCTAATGATTTTGATATTTGTAAATCTCATAATTCTCATTGAGCTCTTTCCATCTTCCTCATCAACAATGATTGTCATAGCCCTAGGCAGGCTATGCAGCCATACAGGGTTAATCGTATCCATCACACCAAATTAAATATATAAGTTTTGGGTACCAGATAAGTATATAAGTCTTAGTTGGTTGAGAATCATTTGCATACGGTATATGGCCCACATGGGGCCATCTCAATCAATCGAGCTGTGATATAGAAATATTTCAATCAGACCTGGGGCTTTGCAAAATATCAATCCTAATAAATCATCCTAACACCTTGATCCATGACCCTCAAATTATATGATTTTAGAGGACATTGTCTTCTTTTAGATTTCAATCCAACTTTGAGTGACATTTGATGAGTTTCAAATTTGGATTTATAGCAATTCATGAGAGGGTAACTTGGTCGCAAATGGTCCACATGGTCCAAAAACATGATTTAAAGCAAAAGTTAAAAAATAATCTACTTTCATAATTATTTCCTTACTATTTTTGTTTTGCACACATGGGCTATTCACATGGTCCCTAGAAATAATGTATGGGACTTTACCATTACCAGATGGGGGTGAGCTCATGCTGGGGTCTGTCTTAAAGTGGTCAATGGTCAATGTAAAATGCTTCCACTTCTAGAAAGATCATGACCCACTTTCTGTAGGGCCCAATGTGTCTTTTATTGCTACTCTGCATGTGACTCGTGCATCTACGTATGAATGGATGTTGTTGACTTAGAAAGAAGGGTCACCCCAACCATGTTTCACTGTTAACTTTGACAAACCCACCCTCCTGTTGAAGGCAAGTGGGTCTTCCTGGGAAGACTTGGACCTTTGTGTGTGAGCTCTTTGGTCTCTCCCTGTTCCCTTTTCGGCTGGGGTGAAACACGACCCAACACAGTACCATGGTTTCAAATATTGGGCCTACAAATTATGCATTGGTCAATACTAGCTAAGCCTTTCGACAAATACTATTAATATGGTTTGAGAGGTTAGGGTGGCAAGCTTTGACCCGACCTGCTAACTTATCCTGTATTTGACCTGCCGAACTCAAACTGCAAACAATACGGGTCAGTCATGGGTTGGAAATTGGGATCGGTTGGTTAACCGCTTAAGCTGTACAACCGAAGCTTGACCCGTTTTCTTGGAATGAAGTTGGAATTGGGCTAAGCATTTGCAAGTGGGCCGAGACTTAGATTGATTGGGTCAATGATAGGCTAGAAAAATGTCAACGGGCGTTGGCCCAAGTCTTTACAAAGGGGACACTGGGAATGGGCCTTGTATAGTTCTTGAACTGTAGTTGGGCCTGGGAGAGCTTTTACAAGTTGGGTCGAGTGAAGTTGAGTTAACCGGGTTGACCAACACAGTTTACGGGTTATGTGGGTCAACACGGATTGGGTCGGATTGACCTACACCAGGTGCGGGTTGGTGATATTTAACTCGTTTTAAAAAAAGATGGTTCGGATATGGGTTGGGCTTCAAAGAAGGAACTCAATTATTGGCCTAATGCAATTTGATCCGACAACCCGTTTTGCTTTTTTCAGCTGAAAACAAACTAGTACAATCAATACATTGCTATGTATTGCCGATATAGGCTGATTTTTTTTTTTTTCCCCAAAAGAGAGCTGGCACATATATATGCGGAAAGACAGTCTACTCATGTGGGAAAAAAACTTACATACGCGAGAAGATAACCCACGCAAGTGAGAAGGGAGTTCGCACAAGCGGGAAGGATTGGTGTTAGGATAATGAAATCACACTGATCGATACAGCCAATAAAAATATAAAATATCATTTATTTTATATAGGGCTCGGATCTGATATTGATACTTGAAACTCATGCGAATGAACCCAATGACATGGCATTTGGGACAGTAAATGTATTTTGGACTGCAAATGGCATACAAGAATGGGACCGAACCATTGGATAGGTGGGTCCCATCACGAGTATGGATGCAACACAATCTAGCTGGTCAAACAATACCAACAGTCAAATATGAATTCTCTTGACTGATTAATTGTAAATTATTAATGGATTTTTTTTCCTTTTCTTTTTTTTTTTGTTCCACCGTCCAATTCTCTATACATATTTAGGGTGCCCTTTGGCAAGGTTACTTCTAAGTAAATTTGATTTTAAAACCGATTCAAGTAGATGTTTGAATTGCATTAGACTGTTTGATAAAATCTTCATAAACATTTAAATCAAACGGCTTTAAGACATTTTGCATCTTTTTGAAAAAAAAAAAAAAACACTTTTCAAAACGGACATGTTACACACGTTCACGTATATGTAGAAGTAGTGTTTAACAAGAATGATAAAAGATAAGATTATCTAGCCACTTATTTTAAGATATCGTGATATCTATAGAATGGAGGTTAACATCACTATTGGCTTTAATTCCATGCCCATGTATCTCGCCCGTTTGGATGTTGGTGACAAGTCCTAATACGCAACAAGGGACACATGGACCCACGATTAACATCAATGGGAACACAAATAAACCATCCGAGTCCAGTCTTCCCCATCCTCATCATAAGAAAATGCTAAAATTGAGTCTTTATACTTGTACAAGAACAGCTGCAGTCAACCAAAATTTCTAATGAGCAGATTGATATTGAAATCTTTCTGTCCTATCCATCTCACTTATGTAAGTGCGAATCACTGTCAAATGTGGATGATGTTAACAACTCTTGTGGCTTTTAATTTGTGAAATAAAAACTTTCAGACCCATTTTCAGTATAAAATAAAATCACTTCACTGTCACCCTTTTTGTTATGCAAACTACTAGTATTTGTGCCATGTTACATTAAAATGGACATGAATCAAGTGCAAAGAAAGTTTGAGTTACACCTTCTAGAAATAGTAGACCTTGAGGTTAAGTTTGTGGGACCTTGTTTGAACTAATTCATCATGAACTTCGATATAGGAGAGGTGGATTCAAGTTATTCTTCAAAGTATAATGTGCATGAAATGGGGCCATCAATGGGTCAGGCCAGGGTTAGTAAGATCAAATGTTTGAATAGGTCTAAGCTGACAAGGACACAATTCTCGAAAGATTAAAAAAAAAAAAAAAAAAAAACCATCGGCCTAACTTGTTTGAAAGCCCTTGTATATCAGGTGAAGGCATTGAAACATCAGCAAGGCCATCCATCATCCATGATCTAATACAATGGGTACCTCTGAGCTGTCATTCGAATATTGGTCACCCCTTTTAATAGGTCAGGTCTCATTCCAATTCGGTCATCAGGAGGGATTCTATTTGACTACGAATTATGGATGTTAGCAGGTGGGGTTCTATTTAGTTTCACGGGGTATCCAGATCCAGATACTTTTTGGGAGGAAGAATTAGTTGTTCTTCTTATCATTTTAAGAATAAGCATGTGATGGGTAGGTGGGATTGTTTTATTTGTGTACAGTAGATGGTAGACGTTTTAAAGTCCGATTTATTTGCAACTACATATACTGAGCATTCTTTTTCGAGTTTTATGAATTCTCCGGATGTTGTCCCTGTCCAGTTACACAAATGTATGGATTTTTTGACGGGCGGTACCCATCAACATTGTGAATGAGAAAACTGATACCTTATTTTTTTTAGCAAAATTGTGTACCTTAGTGTTTTTAAGTACTGCCAACTCATTTTTACTGATCTTCAACATGGTAATACATAATAAAACAGAAAGATTTTTCTATAATTAATCTTCTGCACCCATGATCCAATCCAATGTAAGTCATACACAGATAAGGATTAATCTTCTACACCCGTTTCACGGTCATGATATAAGATTAATAGGGGTCGCAAATGGGTTGACTTGGGTAAACTTGGGTTGTCCAAAGGTTGCCGGGCACACCATATCCAACCCGTTTTTCCTAAAATGGGCCAGGAAAGCCTACACACATCTGATGTAGGTCAGCATTATCTGATCTACATAACCCAATCCGCTTTCCCATCTGTCTGTTATTACATTGCTCAGAATTTAGAACTGCCTCAAAGACTTTTATTTTAGACAGTGATTTCACTGTTGGATTCCTAATGTCTTGATATAAATTATTTATCTAATCCCCCCATCTGGCTGTTATCACATTGCTCCGAACTTATAAATGCCTCAAAGACTTTTAATTTAGACAGTGATTTCACTGTTGGATTCCTCATATCTTGCTATAAATTATTCATCTAATCCCCATTAATGGAGTATTTAAAGTTAAAGGCATACACATGGTGAACACTTCCAAAAGTACCAATCAAACAACCCATTATTTGATTGTGGAAATCATCTTTCTTGGTGCATTCTTATAGGAAGATGTAATGTATTCATACACTCACCCCACTAAACTTTCCTTTTTGCCCGTGAATGCTAAAGTCAAGTCATACTAGGGGGATAAAAAAAAGATCCTGCTCGACTTCGACATGAGTGAAGTCATGCTGGGGAGATAGTAAAAGACTCGCTCTGCTGTAAAGACACAGATACCACGTCTTTATATGAAAGAGATGGACCACCCAGATAACAAATATCCAGGCTGGAAAGATCTCAACCTTTCAATTTTCCAGCAAAGATGGCAACACCTTTACCACCAAAAAGAAGAAGATAGTTTTAGATTTAGTATTTAATAAGGCAACGGTCCTCATTAAATGAAAATTTGTATAGTGATAGACCACTAAAATGTGAATTCTTATATTTTGGTGAACCATGGGCACATAAAATGGTGTGGTCTAGCGTATAGGTCCTACTCGTGAGTATGCCAATCACAAACTAGGATGATGAAAATTAGCTTGAAGAGAGCGTATAAAATATTAATTTCAATAGATCACCGTAGTTCCTTAACTCATGACTCTCACATTTAGTGATTTGAAAATGCATTCGTTTTTTGGAGTTCAATCCAACAGTGAATAACAATTTAAAAGTTAGGTTTATGGCAATTCAAGAGGTAGATAATAACTTGTAGGGGAGGGTCCAATTAATTTTTATTAACAAGGGAATCTAATCACATCAACTTCCAGAAATATCTTTATATTAGACACATAAAGCATGAAACTCACGTGGATGAATTAATATGACTCGTGGTTTAAAAACCATGGTCCACAAGGCCGCGTTTTCGGATTCACGTGTCTGCTAAATCGTCACGTGACAATGTCCTTTTCAGATTTAGTGATTTCAACGACTATCGATGGACGAAAATCACTTGCGTGGCTGAGGGCTGACTTTGTCTCATCTGAGAACAGAATATGGGCAGGTTCAGCTCAGGTCGGATGGATATGAGTATGACCCATGGGATTTAAGTATATGTTTGTGTATAAATACATAGGTATGTACCAAAACATAAATGGGAGATACCATCGCTGAACACACACCTATTGAGGCCAACTTATATTCCATCCTAGTGGATCATTAAAGAGGGACCCTACTTAATAGTTATTGATCCCAAGTTTGGTGCCCATTACAATGAATTAGGCTGTTGGACCAATTGTGCACTCATTTTTGCCAGTAAAAATTTATAGCTTGTTGATCAAGTAGTTAGGATGAAGATTTGAGCCTTCATCAGCATAAACAAGCTGGGGGGGTTTGTTTAAAAATAATCTGTTTCGCTCTCCGCTCTCTCGTATCTATATCTCGAATACATGAAATTCATATGGTGGACCCTGCCTTTGGGGACGGTTGAGATGCATAGGTGATTGGTTTCAATAATGCATTTATAATTTTTTGACCAAATTAGCAAATATTTTTTAAGTAAAAATAATGCAGTTAGCTTAAGCTAATTAGAAGTAAACTTAGTGTTTGAACCCATTTAAAATAATTCAAATTAAAATTCTAAATTACTATTATTCTTAAACTAACTAGATTTCTTTACCTTAGTTTTTAAACTACCACAATATATTTTTAAGGCTTAAACTAAACCATGACTAGATTGTTGAGGTGTCTATATTCGAAGGAGATTTTCATTCTTTTTGGGTTTTCTTAAATAATACGATCTAAAGCGGTTGAAGACATTTTTATGGGCTTTGGGTGTGGTCGAATGAGTCATCCCTATATTTGACTCGGTCTTTTCCAACATTGGTTTTTACCATTATTTTCCAAGTACATTCGAACACGTTGAAATCTAAGTCTCAAAGTCAAAATGAGTTGCACATTTGAGTACTTGGGGCTGTGCTTGGATCTAAATTACTGGCCTGTTTAAGATATGGGTAGGCTTAAATTAAGTGATAGAAGGTTTGGCCCCAGTATGTAATACATGTAGTTTAGAAACTTATTTACCCAAACAAGTAATTAATTATAAAAGCCCAAAAAGTGAAAGAAAGCCCGGCTTGCCCCATCAGTTGATCAAATGGGCCATCTCGGCTAGACAATCAAGGCCTATGTTTGGCTTGGGACAGATATGGACTTGTGTTTCTAAAGGTGTACCGAAGAATTAATAGATATAAAATTAGGTCAGTTTTTTTTTTTTTTTTGCTATCGGAGGGTTTCCAGCCCAAAAATCCCTTTGGGCTTAGAGGGAAGCTGGGTAAATACCCCTGTGGCCTCAAGAGGATAGCACTAGTGGACGCAACTTTCGATTCCTGAAGAAGGAGGAAGTGGGGGTTGATACCAAACCTCTAGCTTTGGAAGAGGGAGGAATCGTGGTCCTAACAACTCGGCCAACCCTTTGGGGTTATATAAAATTAGGTCAGTCATTGACGTAAGATGTGATATGTCCAACACATCATACATTGCCTGTTTGTGTGGTGTAACTGGTGTCCTTTACCCATGTAGGTCACACACAAATGCCGGATAGGAATGTAAATTACGAAGGCTTAAGATTAATCGGAGATGATTGAGGTACCGTGGAGTTAGGAATGTAAACGGGTTAGTTTCGGTCTGGATTCATGGTGGATCCAGAACCAAAACCATTAATGAGAATGTGGATTCAGAATTGTTTTGAAATCGGTTTCTTGGTTTGAGAACTAGAACGGTTAATGAGAAGATGGAATTGGAACGTATATGAGACAGGTTCGGGTTTGGATCTAGGTCTAGATAGAGAATGATATGGGAAAAAGCCAAGTTTTAAGGAGAGATTCTAGAAAATTGCAATTTACGATAATATGTCATGTCTTGGCTCCACATGTCTGGACCAAGGTAGAGCCAGACCTGGGTCCAAAAAAGAATGTGGACCCGAACCTATTTACTTATTGGGGTCTAAAATTCCCTTGGGCGACTAGACCACTCCCCGCAAACGCGGTACATGAGTGAGGAACAAAAAAGTGACTTGTGGTCCATGGCCTGTTACAGGCACATGCATCATTTTGTACGTATTTTTCGTGATGCATGCATCCTCTTGTGTTGGTACTTTTATTTGTTTCATGGTATATGAATTATGATCACTCTCTCTCTCTCTCTCTCTTATTAAAAAAAAAACCACTTAACTAGTGAAGCAAAATGAATGATCAGTCTCACATTAAAGATAGAAAGACTCGTCAAATACAAAGTCTGGAATTTCAAAAATCACCTCGTGATCAACATGACTAGCTCAAGTCACAACATTGACTCTATCTAAGTCGAATTCTTTACCTTGGATCACATGTTCAATCTAACAATTAGTATTATTTTTAGTGATCTGGGTTTGTGAGATTTACTGGAAACCACATGCATAAGCAATGGGCAAGATTCCAAGCCGTATCAGTCATCTGACAATTTGGTTCCATATCAAAGGTTAGGATCTTAAGTGCTTGTATGATCCCCTTCACATCCCACACACCTAGGTGGGCCATCTAGGGCCATTGCAGCTTAATCTCACTTAAAGAAAAATCTCCCTAATTTATAACAAGAGAGAAATCTAGTAACTTTATCATCAGTGGAGGGGGTGAGATCATGTTGGCATCTTTTTCTTCAAAGGTCAATGGTCAATGTAATATGCTTCCATTTCTAGACCGATCATGGATCACTTTATGAGGGGCCAATGATCAAATGTTATGACTACTGACCATGTGCCACGTGCATCATCATGTGAAGGGCATCTTCCCTTTGGACTTTGGAGACCTTGTTGACTTGAAAGGAAGGGACATGTTCCAACTTTGACCAACCCAAGCCCACTGAAGGGAAAGTAAGTCTTTTGGGAGGACTTTGACCTTTGTGTGTGAGCTCTCGGTTATTCCACTGTACCATTTGCGGCGAGGGTGATACACGCCCCAAACGGGACCACGGTTTCAAATATTAGGCCCACATACTATGGATTAGTTATGATGTTTTGCCCATTAATATGGAGACTCAACCTACTAACCTGACCTGAATGTGACCCCACCTAACTTAGATCCGTAAAAATATGGATCGGTCATGGATTAGGTTTTTCTACCACAATTAAAAGCAGGTTGGGTTAGGGGTAACCTTCTCAACCGGTATTTGACCCCTTTTGTTTGAAATGAAACGGGGCTTGGGCTAAAGCATTTACAAATGGGCTAAAAATTACATGGATTGGTTCGATGCACCGTCAGAAAAAATGTTAATGGATCTTGGCCCAACTTTTTATAGACAGAAAATTGGGTAATAAAACTCATATAGTTGTTGAACTGTAATTTGGTTCTTTATTTTTTTATTTTTTTATTTTTTTTAAAGTTGGGTTGGGTTAAGTTGGGTTAATTGGGTTGACCAACACAAATTGGAAGCTGAGAATGAAAGGTTGCCCAGTAGGTTGGCAATCCTGCATCTCATCCGGATGACCGGGGATGGATCCTCAGTTTCCCCCACTCCAATAATGTGTGGTTTCTCTCTCCACGCACTCACGTGAGTACTCACTCTTTGTATGTGTGGTTGTCTCTCCTCTCTTATGTGATTCTCTCTCCTCTTGTGTGCAGCTGCTCTCATGGGTCCTAGCCCCCTTAGCTAGCTACTAGAAAAAATTAAAAAACAGGCACACATAGTTTACCAGTTACGCAGATTGAGTTGGTTGACATAAACCGCATGCATGTTCGCAATAACTGACTTGTTTTACCAATGTTTTAGTTATTGATTGGGCTCAAAGTTGTGGACCCAAATGTTGACCTGGCCCAACTTGTTTGCCACCTCTAAATTTATGTCTTTTCAGCTAAAGACTAACTAATATAATCAATGCATAACCACATATTAATGATACATGTTATTTTACATTCTACAAGATAATGAAATCTCAATGATATAACTATTACACAAATAAATCGACACAGATATGATATTGATATAAATTTTTTGGTAAATGATAATTAAAACCCCTTGATAACCCATGAATTCGCATTAGACAAAGCAAATGTAACTAAAATCTGGACTGCAAATGGCATAAAAGCATGAGACAGGACCAATTGGATATGTGGTCCCTTCATTAGTATATACAAGACAAAATCTTGCTGGTCAGACAATCCCATCAGTCAAATATGAATTTCCTGATTGATGAAATCAAGTAAACTATTATAGAGTTTTTTTTTTCTAGATCCGATTCTCAATATCTTGCATATTTTGTTGTTTATTTGAATTAAAACTGATTTCAATAGATGTTGTTGTCATAGATGATGAGCAAAGTTTTTAGTAAATATTTTATTCAATTTTGCTTCAAGACCTTATGGAACTTTTACATCATCAAAGCCTTATCTTATCTATGTTGGGGTCAATTGTACGAACTCTATTTCTCATCGAAGTCACACAAATTTAGAGGATGGGCTTTGGTGCATCGGTAAGATTGCTCCATTCTGATCTGGGCGTCACGGGCATCAATTAAACATTTAGGATGCATGTAGTGATCTTCATGTTCTTTCCCTTTGAGCATATATGACATGCTAATAAAAGCCTTTAATCGATTTGGATTTAAAACCTTTATGGACAAGGAATGTTTTAAAATCACGGTAAGGACTATGATGATCTAGTCACTTTATTTAGAGATATGGCGACACTTCTGAAATGGAGGGTGACCTCAACGTTGGATTGAATTTCATACCCATGTGTCTTGCCCATTTGGAATGTTGGTTACCGTCCCTACAGAACGACGAGGGACACATGGACTCACACTTTTGGGACCCAAAACAATAACATGAACATTAGTGGGAACAGAAGAAACCAAATGGTTCAAGAGGTCCGTCTAAACGGTCCCACCCATCCTTATCATAATAATGCTAATATTGAGTCTTTGGTTCTCTGCACAACAACTTCAATCAAAGTTTCTAAGGACCAGTTTAGTTTTAAAATCTTTTTGTCCTATATATTTCCCAAGTTTGTTGGTCAGTGTGAGACATTTTCAACAGACAAGGATGACTTTGTCATTTATTGGGAATTTATCTTATGCAATAAAAACATCTACCATATGCAATGTACACAAGAGGTGGTTTCTTAGTGCAGATCGATGACCTCTTCAAGGAAAAGAGTAGGCTTATGATGATATGGATCTAAATTATAAGGATATAATCTCAAGAGGTGCAACTTATGCAAGGATTTGGCCTAAGATAGATTGTGATGGTTATTTTCTAGTGATTTTAAGCCGTAACGTGTGATGCTTGCCTTGTGGAATTGTTTTGGGGTCATTTGCATGCAGGAATCCCGAAAGTGATATTTTACATGTCAACAGCTGTCTCCTAGCATTTGGGCGTTCTTATTTGGTTTCTGAGTTTTCAAAAATCATGCTTATTGGATTGGCTTTTTTAGCTCGTAAGAGTCTTCAACTTTTCACATATATGGTGCTTAAGAATTTGTTAATGTAGATGGAGGTCTACTAATTGGAATTCTTACCTGTCCCCATGGTGGAATTCTCGAATTTTAAGTAAACAAGCAGCCAGTTTGGACTGGAATCTTAATTTTTATTGGATTGAAAAATATAAATTGCCCCCCCATTCTTTTGGAATTAATGCATGATCTTTTATAGGTACCCGGTGAATGATAAAGGCTGCTACTTTATTTTTAGCAAAATCTTAGTGTTTTCGTTACTCCAACTCAAAAACGCTTCTCACCTGATTGTCAGGGTGCTTTTATTCTTGAGTTCCTTGTTCTATAGGAAGCTTCCTTCCCCCTGCCCTCCTCTTCTTTTTCAGTAGGAGCGGGCTTCTTTCTCCACGGCTAGAGTCTCTCATTGTTCAAGCCCAAGTGGGGCTAGGTCAAAAAGAAAAAAAAAAAGAAGTAATGACAACTCATATTTATTATTCTTCAACATGGTAGCACAAACAATGCTAAAACTTCATATGATTAATCTTCTCCGCCCGATACATAATCATCATCTGAGAATAGAGTGACAAACTGGTCAGGCCTAGTCCCTTTTCTCGAATGTGTCAGATACAATCCACATCTGATGCAAGTCACCCGACCCACATAACCGGTATCCAGCACGGGTCAGTTCATTTAACCCAAACCGACCCTTTCCAACTTGTAGAATTTTAGCCCAAGCCCTCCCTATCAAGTGTTAAGGTTATATTTAGTTTAGTTATAGGCCGAAGAAACCCAAAATAAGAAAAAGATAAATATTAAACCACTACATTGTTTAAATGGGTTATGTGGTAGTGTGGGTCACCCTAACTGGCCCATTTTACCCAGGGTTGACCGACCTGTATAGGATGCAACTTGCGTTATGTAGGCCAAAGATGGTTCGAATATGGGTTGGGTATGCAGGTCAGTTCAGACCCTACCACCTCTTGACTATAAACTCTTGTCCAGATATATTAGTCATGGATAGACTAATGGCAATTTGTAATTTGGGTGGTGGAAATCATAAGGGTATCCTTTTTTTTTTTTTATTAATTTGCCTCTCTCTCTCTCTCTCTCTATTTTTTTTAAACAAAGGAGACTGTCCCTACCAGTGTACTAATAATCGGGTTGGACCTTTCGGTGGAACCGGATTCGACCATAACCAATACCTTCATAGGTCTGATTATATAGAATTGAGGTCTTAATATAAAAAAATACAAGTCAACATATAAGATGAATTGTTGGACCCACCATCAATTACTTGGTACTTATTTTTAAATTGTTATTATTATATTCTGTCACACTAAGTCAGGTTAAACTGGAGGGTCAAACCGGATTGAACCAAACAGACCTAAGAAATTGTCCGGGGCTCAATGTCTCTATGTCAAAAAAATATTGGGGAAGGTGGAAAATATAAAAATAAAAAATAACATTAATTTGTGGTTCTCAAAGCATGTTTGACATTTTTTTTTTAGGTTAGGGTACTCTTGTACCTGGGTCCGCCATCCTGTCTAGCTTTTAAAACATTGCTTGGGATTTAAAGTTCTTTATTTTAGGAAGTGATTTCATTGTTGGATTCCTCTTTTCTTTGATATGTTTAATTTATCCAAACCTCATTAATGGGGTAAAGCTATCTTTAGAATTAAAGACATATACACATGATGAACACATCTAAAAGTAATATGAAACAACACGAATGGGAATCATCTATCTCCCTGTTCATTGATAGGAAAAATGGGATCATGTATATTTTATACATTGTAAATCTGTCACCTTAAAACTTCTTCCTTTTCCTATGAAGACACAAGTCAAGTCACACTAGGGAGAAAAAAATGACCACATTCGGCTGTTGAGCTGACTTTGATCGACTACAGATACCGCGTGCTTTATATGGAAGATGGGCCACCCAAAAAGCAAATTTCTCGGCTAGAGCCAGGGACCTAACAATTCCAAATCTCAAACCTCATTAGGCTCTGATGCCACTTATAGGATCTTATGCATCCACTGAACTACCATTCATTCAAGAATCAATTGGTGATGGAAGAGGCATAACTCAATATTTTATACGGCATTTGACATCGTGTCGACCGCGGGCCTGTTTTTAAAGCTGTCGCAAGGAGTGACATTGTGGCACACCTCTACCCAACAATCCCCCCCTACGATGGCGCTCCCGTGACTCAAACCCATAACCTAAAGCGCTAATACACTTGATGGCATTGTGGTCTGTGGTACAACCCTTGTGTGCACCTGTGGTAGAGTGATGCTCGAATGCCTTTCTCACAGAAAGATCTCAACCTTTCAACTAATTCTAAGATCTCACATCTTATTCGTCTATCACTAAGCAAATTTTCATTAAATGAGAACTTTTGCCATCTTTTTTTTTTCTTTTTTTTTGAAGGTCTTACTCATTTAATGAAAATCTGCCAAGTGATAGACGACTGAGATGTGAAATCTTAGAATTCACGTTTTTAGAGAATATTTACCCATTTTTTGCGCATGACTGCTATAAGATATTGTTTCCGACCAAATAAAGATTCTTTATATCTTTTACACCTCATATTAATCTGTTTTACTTTATTTTAAACACAAATAGCTCCAAATTTCATATTCTATAGAGGTCAATTAAGATTGATGCTAGTCCGTTTTACTGTATTTTAAACACAAATAGCTCCAAATTACATATTCTATAGAGGTCAATTAAGATTGATGCTAGTCTCTAAGCCGTGCCGGAGATAAAAAACTTTCAATGGAGGGGTTACAAAACTTTCATTGGAGGGGCCACTATGTAAAAAAAGGGGAAGGGTGGGCATATATATATATATATATATATATGGGAGATTGGATGGGGGTCCCAACATCCATATCCCATGCCAATAACTTAAATGTGAGGGCCCCCACCCTTATCTCTCATATAAGGTCAGAGATATCTCTCATAGGAGCATCTCCCCATACATATATATATATATATACATATATGGGAAATATTCATGTGCATCTATTCCTCACTATAGGGTGAGGGATGCTTCCATAAATGGTATTTTTCAAGTACAAAAGGAGGATTTTAAGTACATAGGGTGAAATACAAAAAGGGGATTTATGTGCAAAAATGGAAAGTGCCCTCACTCTATGGTGAGGGATAGATGCACATGAATGTCCCCCATACATATATATATATATATATATATGGGAGATATTCTTGTACATCATTCCCTCACCATATGTTAAGTGACAAACTCAATGGAGCTAGCCTAGGGACCCACTGATCATGAGACTTATGGGAGATATGAAGATATATCTTAGATGAGACCATATATTAAATTTGGGGTCAATCCTATGCCTCTAACCCCTTCATATGTGGCCCACAAATTTAATGACTTTATATTAAAGGAAAAAATTTGACCTCAATTCAACAGCCAAATCCATTTGGATAGGTGAAAATTCATTGGTTCTAGTGAACTTAAAGGGGATATATGTATATGAATGGTTCGGATGTGTTATAAAGTCAACCCTTCTATGATGTCACTTATCATAACATGGTGAGGGATGGATGCACATGATTATTTCCCTATATATATATATATATAAGAAAATTCTAAAACTTCTCACAACAACATATGAGGCATTACCAAAAATTCCAGGGGAAGTTAAGAAATTCTTGTGCCCCACTCCCCCTAGCTCCGCGGCCCCTATTTCTAAGGATAAGGGAATGCCTTTGTAAAATGAGAGATGGGAAAATCTTAAAAAAGTATAAAATTTTTGACTCATTTTCAAAAAAGTACATGAAGACTAGAGTATTTCACAAAAGTATAAAAACTTTCCACAATTCTTTTAATCAAGTCTTCTCCACAAAAAGAACCTTGAGAAATAAAAAAATACCCTTCCCTTGTGATGGTTTTTTCTCCATTTTTAGCCTCTTTCCTCACCAAAACTAGTCATTTTGATTTTGATGATCATAACCATTTAATGAAGCTAATTTCCTAGTCATCTAGAATTCCCCTTTTTAACTATCAATGCATAAAAGGTCGTTAAAGTGGGCCCCACTAGGTCATTTGGGTTGGACTTAATCACTTCTCTTAAATGATTTATTAAAGAGAACATTTGAAAAATGGCATCAGAGCATTTTTGGCATTTCTAAAATAAAATTATGGAGAAGATCTGATTGAAAGAATTGTAGAAAGTTCTATACGTTTTTGAGATCTTTATATGCTTTTTAAAAAAGGAGCCAAAAGATTTATTATACCTTTTGAAAAATTCCCATGATTGAATTGGTCATAAGTGAGGGACATGGATAAATAAAAAGGCCTGCATACAAAAAGAGGTTACATAAACTTTGCAAAGTGTCATATCGTTTTGAGAAATTATTACCCATTGCAAGCCCATTCCAAAACAAGAGATATATAGTTGACCTATGTTTATTTTTTTGCCAGGTTCGGCTACCGATGAAAGAGTGATACTTCAACTTGAGGGCTTGGGATCGACCCTTGGACGTGTATGTGAAACTAAACTATCACCACCATTAAACCATGAGTGTGACCTACTTATTTGTGTGAATTGCCATCATTATAGTCATGCCGGGGCAGACCAACATAATTTCCTTTTCTTTTTTTCTTCTTTTTTTTTGGGTGAGGGATGTGTAAAGACATCATTATTTTTCAACACATAATAGGGGGTTTCTAACAAAACTAGAGGGCCATGGCCACCCCTCTAACCTTTAGTTTTGTCGGTGTATTCAAGTAAGAACAATTTACATATAAGATGATGTTGTCTTGCTTATGTGCCCTACTCGAGGCCATGTCAATCATGAGGAAAAGGATCTCAAAAGGACCTATGAATGTACAAAATATTAACCCTTGATATATCATCTCTACCCCATCATCTATGACCCCAAGTTTAGTGATTTCAAAAGACATAATTTTTCTTGAGTTCAATCCAATACTGAGTTACAGTTGGAAGGGTGCTAAATTCAGGTTTATGGCAAGTAGGAGAGGTTGGAGGATGCAGAAGGTTATATGAGAATGATAACTTAATCACGAGTGGACCTAGAACTCTAGCTAAAAATGGGATGAAGAGTGAAAGGTATAACGTGAAAATGAAGATACAACCCTATGACCTGTCTTTTGTATGATTTGATTTTTTTATGGTTGTATAATAATTTCTTATTGAAGAAGGTACGTACTATTTACGATCATTTATAGATCTAATTTACATGTGTTTTTTTAATATCAGTAGTTTTAATAAGCCCGAGGAGTAGTGCTGTTGGTTAGGACTGCAACTATTTACGATAATTTATAGATCTAATTTACATGTGTTTTTTCAATCTTAGTAGCTTTAATAACCCCGATGGATAGTGTAGTTGGCTAGGACTACGACTATGGAATTGAAAGTTGTGGTTTCGAATTCATATTTTTAACTCAGGTCACTTGCCCATACGAGAATCTAACTTACTGGGTGCCTTCTCAAAACATTTTTACTACTTTAGCTCCAAAATGAAACTTAAAAAGAAGACCAACGATGACCTTCAACTTGAAAATCTTAAAGAGGGATCATTTCATCCAAACGGGGCGATGGCCTCAAAATTGGATGAATTTACGGCTGACACCAATAGTTTAGTTTCCAGTAACAAAGATTCTAATCACATCATAAACAAAAAAAGTCTCAAAAGATGGCGATAACAGAGTTTTATTGACCTATACCACCCGACATCATCAAATCATCAATCAATAACTTTTCTTTATGAGACACGATGAACTTAAAAATCACGTGCAATGGATATAACTCGTGCTTAAAAAGCACGGTGATCAATGAGCGGAGCGCGCGTGCGCAGCCGCGTTCTCTCGGATCCACGTGTCTGCTAGAATCGTCGCGTGACTCTGCTTTTCGGGTGATTCGTTGTACCTGCGGTCAAGGGTCATTCCAAATCCGTCAATTCATGGACGAAAATGACGTGACGCGGCTGTGCATGAAAAACTGAACGGTATATAATATGGGCAGGATCAGACCCATTGGGTTTTGTTTTTATCATAATTTGCTTGAAGACAAAGGGATGACTCTTGAGCATGAATGTGGCAGGCAATACTATTTAACCATGGGTGTGTGTTGATAGATTCAATAGTTCTTTACGGGCACATTCTCTCACTGTATCTAAACTCGTCATGCCTATGGGCCTAATGGTTTCAATTCCGAACTATATCAACATGAGTCCATAATTCGTATATTAGGAAAGACTTCAGTCTTACACCTTTCATCTCTTGTCTTAGTGGCAAAACTTGACTCGGCCGTTCGTCTAAGACTAAATCCATATATTAACATACACGTGTCAATCACGGGTCACGAAACTTATCCAATATTTAAATAGATTAGATTTGTGTTAATCACCTATATCTGCATAATCTCACTAACTTGTTTAGATGCGTCCTGTTAGGGTTGACCCACCTTTTGTGAAGCTCATTTGACCATCAATTTATGTGTTTTATAGGTAAACAAATAGGTTTCTGCCATTTGAATCTAGTAAATATAATTCATTTTATTCCAAAGAATCATATTAGGCTTGAACTAATTAAAATTTTAGATTGTATTTTTGCCATATTTCTCTAAACTACCAAATTACAGTTTCAAGGCTAAACTTAAAGAATGCTAAATATTTGTTGTTGTCCATATTTAAAGGCCATTTGTGTTTTTTGAAGAATAATAACTCATCATGCATGAGTGTTTGAAAGACCTCTTTACCGCCTTCGGCTGGTCAACGTGGCTGATCATTATTGTCGAGAGAGAGGACACGTGGTCATTCAAAAATAAATGGTACTCATATGTAAATTTCATATCTTAACATCTGATAGAAATGCACAGTAGATTCCATATTCGCTTGTTTTCACATTCGTTTCCTCGAATATGAGCGTCCAAGATCCAACAGTCATCGAATGATCTGGTTGTATCCCATGATACAATATGGACCACTCTCATGATGGGCCACACTGTGCAGAGTGATGGATGGTGACATAGGATGTGATATGTCCAACTTATCATACATTGCACGTGTTGCACAAGGTCCACCTTTCACATGGGGCAGCCAAATGCATAGTATTAAGACGAATTGCAGAAACGTCCTTATTCAGTGTACCATGAAGCAATCCATCTATAACATGGTCACCAAAATAGTCGGGACCAATTTGTCTTAGATCCCTCCGTTGGCATTGGTTATGGGACTCACCTATGTTTATATGTGGGTGGGCCCCAATCATAAAGCGAAACCCCTCATATTAACTATCATAGTTGCGAGCAAGAATGTGTACCCCTACATTTACTCTCATAGTTGCGAGCAAGAATGTGTTAATCCATGTATGGTGATATGAATAAGAATCCATTTAAATTTGAAAGGATGTGTTAATTCTTATGTGGTAATAGGGATTAAAATCATTCCTTATCCTCATCATTTCTACATTCTTATTTAAATGAAGAGCTTATCACCCCATAAATATGTTCTTTTAACAATTCATGATCATTGTATTGTGTACATGGCAGATCTATATACTTTTATGTTAAATCTATATATTTAGGTTTTTAAAAATGATTTTTTAAAATGTTCTAATTTTCTTAAAAGTAATTGTTGGTAGAGAGTATTTATGATACTAATGGCTTATTAATGGTGTGCAGACGATAGATCTACTCATACACATGATTTTGGGTTTTTTGTTAAGTTTTTTTATTTTTGAAATCTTCAACCAAAATAATGGTTGTATATCGGAGAGCACGGCGACACAAGTCTCATGACTTAGGGTGATTGATATTTTAATTTATTGTCGTTACTAATGAAAAAAAAATTGTTTCCAAGTATATTTTAATATTCTAGATTTTTTTGGTTATTTTTTTTAATTTTTTTAGATTTAAAAAAATTCAAACCGCGATTGACCGCATCTTGGTTTTTTGGCTCAGCCACTACCGCGATGTTGAACCATGATGCAAAGTGTCATATCTATGTACCTTTAAAACAAGAGTACGTCAATGGAAATAATTCACAATAGATTATTATGTTATTATTGGATTCACAATAGTATACTACTGTCACATCCCGGTCCCGAATCACCCTGACCTAAAGTAATCTCCAAGGTGCGATATGCGTAATCCCGCATCACTGTACCTTTCTCTAGTCAAATACAATAACATGAAACATAAAATTTTTCTTTCCACATGCCAACAACATTTTTAATTCGCGGAAGCATATCAACAATACTACTTGAACCATTGCACAGTCCTAATTAAAAGCTGAATGTTAGGTTTATACAAAACATAATTACATATTTAACCCAAAGTAGGAATTACAAAAAAAAAAATACCCTATACTCTATTACAAAAGAATGACAACTATCCAAAAGTGTGACCACACAAAAAGGGCTAGTCACACTCTACAATTGATTCTCAAAAGAATGATTCACATCGCTCTCCGTGAGCCCAGACTACATAGGGCCATTACCGGCCTACTCTTCTAGTCCTGGAGGAATTTCTTGGCCTCCTCATCTCCCTCCTGGGCCACCTCAAGGCCAGGAGCTGTACCTGCATCTGTGACACAAGAATAGTATTTCAAATACGATGAATTTGCAAGTATAGGCATTGATAAGGAATTACATAATGTATCAAATCAAATTAAAAACATTTGATTAAAAGATATCAATATAAAGGAATACTAAGCAGTTGTGCAATATCGAATAAAATCATGCTTTATGAGTCAAATTAATGAATAATGAAACATACAATGTGGTTACTACATTTAGCTTATCCTCCCAGAGAGAGCGAATCTAGTTGGGATGTCATCAGCGGCTTGGCCAAAAGCTAGCTGGCTACCGGGGTTTGGAGTTCCGTTGCTATAGCGACTTACTGCAGTAGTCTCGACTACTAAACCGAGTTTATCCCTGTCGGGTATCACAAGGTCAAAGCCAAGTAGTATTGACTCGATCGAATCAAATAATAATCGAATTTGAGTAAGTTGTTATACATTTTCATAATCGAATCGAATAGTAATATCATCTATACGAATGCTTACACAATTACAAATCTCACTGAATACCGAATAGTTAGGCATATGACAACAAAATATTGAATTAAGAAAAAGGATAATCGAATCACAATGCAATAGATAATTAACTAGAATTGATAGCCAATGGAGGGACCTAATCTCAATATAAAATGCAATAGAGTAAAAGAACCAATGAACTTACTAGCTAATTTAGTCTAACCATCCTCTGTACTTCACCATCTAATTCGATATACGTTAGGAAAATCCATGTATCACTATTTTATTTAGTGTCACATTGTGTAAATAAATACAAAGATTCACTAACTAATATCCTTGGCCGCCAGGTAATCGCCTGGTGACCACTCGTCCAGATAGAATGATTTTACATTCTGGAAAGCCAACCGCCATGGGGCGGCCTGCCGACCGCGCTTCACCTGACAAAAAAATTAGGTTCTAGAATGCTAACCGCCCGCCTACGAACAGCATTTCTGAAGCAAAATTTTTCATATTTCTAATACCCTTTCTCCTCTATTCCAATTCTTACCACTTCACTTCCAAAACCCTGCATAACTAAGCCTTCTTGCTCTCCATTTCCACAGATAAGAACTCATACACTCCTCCATCAAATGACTTAATCAAATCACATAAACCTACATTTATTCCATTAAGAAATTAAATCATGAAGGGAATTTGTGCACAATCAATGTATATACAATATATAAATCCAAACTTAAGCAACTTAAGCTTATACTTACCTTAATCAAGTTTTTACAAGTCTTCTTCAGTCTTTGGCTCAAAAGGACCAAAAACCCCCAATCTCAATCCCTAATCAAGAAATCCACATAGAAGTGCAAAGAATATGCAATTATGAGTACATGAGGGTCCCTTGACTCTATTTCAATCCAAAATACAACAAAATGGGGTTTTGTTTCTTACCTATAGCAAGGAATCCGAAATGAGGTAGAGGAGAAGAAATGGGTCTTGCAACCAAATGTAGAAGAAGATGAAGAAGATTAAGGAAGTGAAGAAGATCCCCAAGTTCTTCTCAATGAAACAAGTTCTCTTGAAGCTTTGGAGAGAAGAAAGAAAAATGGAGAGGGGAAGATGCAAGGCAAGCACAGCCGAATGGAGGAAATGGGTTGGGTTTGGAGATAATAGAGGTGTCTATTTTGCAAACAAGTCCACCTATTTAGTGTATTTCCAATTCAAGTCAAATGATGGCCCACTTCGTCAACCGTTGGCCAAATGAAGTAAGCTTAATACGAAAATCGACGTGTTCAACGAGATACATGTGATGATGTCAAGATGATATGCATATGATGCAAAACTCAAAAATTGATAATCACGAATAAGCCATCGGCTCTACCCAACTGAGTCAAATTAGTTCAACTCACTCATTCGAGACTTAAATTACCTCTAACTCACCTATAAGGGACTAATGAACATTATTTATACTAAATATAAACTAAGTATAATTAAATTAATTAAAACTCAATTAATTAGTACTAATTAAGCTTAATTTGAGGTCGAGGTGACACCTACCCTCATTTAATCTTCTCTTTGTTCCTTATTTGCCTCTAAGTCAACGAGTTGACTGCAGCTATTGTTGAATATTGGCTCCATTTGCATCCATTTTACCAAAAGTAATTTATATCATTCTTGAACAAATGAAAATAAGATGTGACATCGCCAAAGAATAGTTTGCTTTCTCATTTCATTCCTATTAATTGAGAGTGGTGTTTTCCTTTCTCTCAACCGTATTCTTAGACTTTGATAAAGAACAATAATCAGGGGCATGAGGGGAGATGTGAGTGAGGGCGCAAACCGAAAACGATGGCTCAAGCAGATTGTCATCTGCTGACCAAGCGTATGAAATCTCACCAAGCAAATGCAAGGATCCATTGTCATGACATGACTTGTATTTGACAATTCTCACTTAGAAATTGTTGGCACTAACAACACCATGGTGCTTTCATTTGAATCTATGAACGATAAGATTTGTCTAGAAACGTGCCCCCACAAAGTAGAAAAATGGAGTGCGAAAACAAAAGAGAGTGAGAGAGAGAGAGAGAGAGAGAGAGAGAGAGAGAGAGAGAGAGGACGATACGACGATTGTGACAATCATCGCATTCAGACTCCTTTAATTTATACCTGTTCTTCAAATGGGTTTGGTTCCTATGAGTAATCCAAACACCTAATCTCGTAGCTCCTATACAAGTAGTATATATCTTCATGCATCGGCTATCACGTGGGCGATGTCACCCTCGGAAAACCTGGTTGGAGTCGACTTCTCCTTGAGATTTGCTCTCCTTGGATGGAAGTAGTCCCCTAGTATGGCTGTATAGGTAGCATAGTTTAAAAATTACAGTATTGGCTTACAAAAATCGATATATGCTATTAATATCGTTCACGGTTTGTATTGTAGTCGTTGCGGTGTGAATTTTTTTTTTATCTCAAAAAATCTGAAAATTTATAAAAGAAATTCAGAATATGGTAAAATGCTATTAAATAATATTTTTCATCAATAACAACTATAAACCAAAATAATGGTCCTCCTAGGTCATAACATACTATATCGTTCCCTTATCTAAAACTGTATAAATTTTATTTAGAATTAAATATATTTACATATATATGCTAAAAGAAGTTTAAGTATCACAAATTCTATGAAATGCAATAATAGTTTTGACATATTAACTATCTATTAGTGTTAAATTTAAGAAACTAAATCTTCTACTCATTACTCATTACTTAATAGATTTAAGCCAAACTAAGAAGCTACAAGCATTTTAAATACAATCCAAGCAAATTTGAGTAAGTATTTTACAATGATTTATAAGATTTCAAATCTCAATCTTTATATCTCAAATAGTGGATCTAACCTCAAAATGTGTAACTTAAAGAAACGAATTGTATCCACAACAAAAAGAGGATATAATCCTCATTTGTAAGCTATTTCTAAATAAATAATTTAAAAAGTTATAAAAAAAAAACTACATAATACTCACCTTGGTAATGTCGTATATGACCTTTTCGAATGAAATCCGCAAAAATTAAAGCTTCTTAATGGCTTGGAAGTAAAATAAGTGTTGGAAAAGAAGAAGAGTAGCAACTAATACGTTTAGAAAGATGAAGAAATGAGCACATGAGGAGAGATGGAGAAAAAAGGCTTTATTTGAACATATCGGCTAGTAAATTTCAATAATATGGAGATTTTTTGCTGAGTCAAGATCGCGACCGATATACGGGCCAATATGAGAACGGCATAGGCCAAAATCAATATGTCTCGGCCAAAATCAATATGTCTCGACCAAAATGAACCGGTCTCTCGGCCGAGAATTTAATGATGTATAGGGACTAGAGAGTTCGAGTTGTTCCTCACTATTGATTTTGTATGACCCATATTTCGATGATGACAACATCTAAGGTTGAAAGTTCACCTCACCTATTTAAAAGTTACACCTGTCCGAAGGTTTTGGTACTAGCCAACTAGGTGGCTTCAGATATCTCCATGGGCCTGCATAGCAGCTTTATGAGCCCCACTTTTATCTCCTATGATCTGCAAGCCATGCAAAGTACCTATGATCTGCAAGCCATGCAAAGTGCCGTATCAATATGTACCTCTAAAACAAGAATATTAAGTAGAAATAGTTCACAATAGATCATTATCTTCTTATTGGAGTGACAATAATATTACTTCATCTAAACTTCTCTTCGTTCCTAAAATCTCCATTCAAAATAGTCTTCATCCCCAAGAAGGCACCCCAAATTTGATCGTGGCTTGAGATGCAACAATTTGACTTTTGGTTTTAGCTCAGATTTGCAGCCATTTTACCTTATTCTTGAACGAAGGAAGACAAGAACTGATAATGTCGCAGTCATTCCATTCCAACAAATCGAGAGTATTATTTTTCCTTCCTTCCTACCGTTTTCTTAGACTTCGATAATCAATGGCATGAGGGGAGTGGTGAAATGAGGCCACAACGAAAAAGATGGCTTAAAGACGGTGTCATCTGCTGATGAAGCGAATGAAACGTCAAGGTGCATGGATATGCATTCTAATGACATGGCTTGTAGTTGACAATTTTGCTTTTTTTTTCTTTTTCTTTATATAAAGTTGACAATTTCACTTGGAAAAGGCTTCTTGCCACATTTGGAGAAGAGATGGGTCACACTAACACACATCGTTGACACTTAAACAACACCATTGAGCCTTTTAATTGAATCTTAAACAGCCCCATGATCCTTCAATCGAATCTACAAAGCGGCACGTCTATCAAATGTGGATTTTGGACGTACGTACCACCTTAAACCTTTTTTCAGAGAGAGAGAATCCTTCAATTCCTAAAAACTCCTGTATGATTGTATGAGTCTAATATTTACACCTGTTTTTCAAATGGGATTAGATCAGATCCGTGGAGTTCAAACTTGAGAACCAAAGTACTATACATTATCTATTTTTCAACATTAGCTATCACGTGGGCGATGACACCCTTGGAGCAACACCTTTGTGGAGCCCGCTTCTGAACCTACTTGAGATGAAATCTGTCCCCTTCCATGGGCAAGGACTTGCATTAAGTTCCATACAGACTCGGTGTTTCCCACTGCTGTATCTCGATCATGATTAGATCCATTGCATCTGGAAATCCACCTCGCCTATTTAAAACCTGCACCAGTCCATAGGTACTGGTACAAGCCACAATGTGACCTCATAGAGTTCGACTCTTCCATGACCTCCATGGGCAACATAGTCTAGGAGGTACATCGTCCAAGAGGCACAGTCGCATCTGTATAGGTACATTAAGTAATTCAGTATATTATTTAAGTATTCAGGGTCTTTTTTATCCTTCTGGGAGTTGGTGAAGGAGCATAAGGTGTGGATTTGCACCTCACCCCTTGTGTTCAAAACTGCCCTAAATTTGTCTGTTATGCATGTGTGTGGGTTTACTAGGCGCCATCAAGGGGGTTAGTCTAGTTGGGTGAAAGACCTCACGAATACCCACATCCTCAAAAAAGAAAAAACAAATTTAGGGCCTAGATGTGCACTCGAGTCTAAGACTCTAAGCCTTTAATTTGGGTAATTCTTTAAATTTAAAATTTCAATTTAATTTAGGTATAATTGAGTTGGGGTACACTGTAAACTCAAATCAACTGACTCATCATTAAGATTAATCATAAAATGAATAACTGTAGTAATAGGGTTTTATGCATTATTAGTCGTATTTATGAATCATGTTATTTATTATATGGCTAATCTAATGGTGGCACTAACGTCTCTTACTAGAGTAAAATTTTGGCACATCCTTTTTTTTTTTATCTGTGTTTATTTTGAGTGATTCAACTATTCATAGGTAGCCCTGTTGTGGAGTCTCACTGCTTCAACCAAGCAATTCCCTAAGTCAAAAGTCACAGGATCTGAACTATTGAGATTCTATGTAATAGTGAGTGAAGGTTCAATTAGTACAAAAGCAGTCCTAATATTGTTCATGTTAGCCTTAGAGGATTGGGACCCACTGCCATGTTAGCAAACTTGGCCCCAATCACAAATAGAAAAAATGCCCCTCACTTTGATTCTTTCATCCGTTTCCTCTTCTTCAATAAGGGAACGGAAAATACAATCGAACCTCATGTTTTCTCTCTTCAACGGCTCTCTACACTGTGGCTATATAAAGAGGATACAATGGGGAAGAAGAATACACAGATCTAGCATCCCTATCTTCTTCTTCCTTTTGGTATAAAAAAAGAGTAGTTCAATCCACCCATTAGCTCATTCATCAGGCATCCATCGTTCAGCCAGTGGACAATAGGGAGTGATTGAGTGAGAGAGATTTTCAGTAAATCTCCTCTAGCCTTTTGACAAATACACTACCTCATTCTTCATGAAGATTGGTCTCTTGCATTGTAGCGGACTCATGACAATCGATCTAAAGCTTCCACAACAATCTACAACCAACAATTCCTAATGCCAAATCATAGAATAAGAAGAGTATCCAATTGGCTGCACCGATCAAAGGTGGGCCCGATAGAGCTGGACTACATTTGCAGTCCACTCACAAGAGAGCATTCTCCAGATTTGATGAGCATAAATCCAGGCATGTTGACAAATCATACAAAGTTCTCACCTTTGTAGATGATGTCGGGCAAAACTTAAGCGTAGGCAATGAGCACCTCTCCATTATGCAATGGTGAGAACATAAATTCAATTTCCACAATGTTTTGTTAAGAATAATCTCATTGTTTCTTTCTAATGACCCCACCATCAATTTGCCCCATCTTAAAAGAAAACTACTTTATGATGTGTATCTATGGCCTTCGGGTGCCTTTTTGACAAGTTTTGATGAGCTGAAGAGATTTTCTGCAGAGGAAACAAGGGTTAAATGTTGGAAGATGAAATTTTATACCGAGAGTCTAACACACCATTGGGTTTTCAAAGTATAAAATTTGGAATCCATTAAACTTTAAGATTGCTGAATCTAGAATTAAGATAATCTAACTCGGCTGATGTTTTATGGCTCTCCCTTTTCGAAGGAGACTTTTCCATTTCCCTCCGATTGATAGAAATGTATCTAAGTGTGCCTCACGAGCATAATTACATTTTAGTAATATACAATTCACTCATAATAGAAGACAATTGTCTCATCAAACCTTTAATCACCGTTGAATTGAATTAAAAAAAAAAAAGAAGAAAAAACTCTACAGTCATAAGACCGTAGCTTTAGAATAATTAAAACAATATATATGGTTAAAATAATTTGATAGGGCGGATTGTTTTCTTCATAACCCTTACACATAAAATAACCTTTCCATCCATCCTAATTCCTATCACTCAATCATCGAAACCCATTTGAGTGAACCCTAGCCCTAGAAGTAGAACCGCTAATGTGAACCGCTAATGTGTACATAACTACATATGCAATCTGCTTGAGTTTGACTAGAAAAGTTAATGACGATGGGCGACTTGGGCGAGAGCCGAGTGCAAAAACGTGGAATCGCAGTGCAGGCTTGCGTGTGGAATGGTGGACAGCCTAGAGAGACCAGCACATGGTGGGGCCCGACGCAAGCGATCGTCACTCGAATGACGTCGTCAGGATGTCTTTTTCCCCCCTCTGTTTTTTTTTTTTTCTAGTAGAAGTCAAGATGCAAGAGATTGAGAAGGATAGTAATTCTTTTGCCACTTGGGCTCTGAATTTAATATTGTCTTGGTTTTGTTTCCTTGCTGGGTAGAAACTAGAAAACAAATATGTGGTTGGGCGTCATGAGTGTGGTTTTTATCCCTTTGGCCCACCCTCGTTTGGTCGCCAGGGGGATTATGTATGCAACTGTAGGTCCTCATCATTGGAAGAAGGGGAAAAAACAGAGATATGAGCCATCCTGTCAACGGCATATATTATTGATTTACTATTTTCATGTACACACCTTGTGTGGATGGGTGGGGAGAGTTCGTAACTAAACGCCTGTTTCTTAGCTAGAATTCATAGAATTTCAATTTAGAGTATTTTGAAATTTCCAGACATAGTGGAATTTTTAAATGATGCCTTATATATGAGCATTTAGAAATTTCACAAAAAGGTTAAGGGGATGGAATTCGTAAAATCTCCAAGGTCATTTGACCTTTGAAGCGGCTGAGATTTTGAAATGTTTGTAAATGAACATGGCATTGGACAAGATGTCAAATCATATCCAAAAATTTAAAGAATGGTTGAAACTTGTATTGATATCAAGGGGTTTTTGAAACTTCAGGGGGCACCCTGGCCTTCTAGTTGCACTTCTGATCTCCCTCTGTAGTAGATAGATGAGAAATCTATAATAGGCAAAAATCTTGATCCACAATTTGAAATAACTCAGACTATTAGGTGATGACCAATTTAACTGCATCATTACTGAATTGCATATTTAACTTTGCCAAGCTCACCAATTAATCAATGATGACACCCTAGCTTTTTTAGGATTTGAATTACTAGGGTAAGGTTTGTTATTCATTTCTCATCTCCCCTTAATTTCTTCTTCATTAAAGGATAGATAATTTGAATGCCATTTTTGGAAACTCATTTCTGTTATTCAATTTTAACAACATTTAGAAATTAGAATTTTTCAAACTCACATGCATTCAATTACATGAAACGAACAGGCACACACACCTACTGCCTTTGAAATGGAATATATATAGTCCTCATTTGACTGAACCGTAAACATTATTCATCATTGAATTTTATCACAATAAACTCGCTTAATATATAAACATTTAGCTTTAGTGACTTCTATCTGGATCATAATCACATGCACTCTTATCAACCTATAAACCCATCTATGTTCCTGTTCAGATGGGCCTAATAGTAGATGATATTTTTAAGAAAATATAATTTAGGCCAGCTACATATCTTGGCTCTTTTCTCTGCATGTAATGGGACTGATTTGGTGAATATTCGATGACTTTATTAGAGGCAAGGGATTCTTCATTTACCTTTGTCAGAGATATTCCAAATTCTTTGTGAGAGATCTTTGAGAATATTGTTGCTAACCTCTTCTTTTAAAAGCTAAATTTATTTCCACCAGTGAGGCATTGGCTTGTAAAAGTCAAAAAACGGGGCTACCGCTTAATCTTTTTCAATCTAATCAATCGTTTGAGTGACAATTAGCAAGTCTTCCCCCTTATTGCAACTAGCACACGGATTAAGTACCAAAACTTTACCTAGTAACTATTTCCTCTGTGACATTCTGCTGTAGTTATTTCCAACCCACATCTTCTAATTCTCTACACATTAAGGCCCATTTAATTCTTTTTTCGCTGAGGCAAGGTCTTTAACCCATTAAGGCGTACTTAATTCTCATCCTTAACCCATTAAGGGACTTAATTCTCATCCTTTTGTGAGTTACACCTCTACAATAATGTTCAAGTTTACAAGAAAGCAATCGAGCTTCTTGTATATCCTAGACATTAACAACAAAAGTAGACTTTGATTACCATTGGACACTACCAAAATAAGGATCTTCATAGTATCATAATCATCATCCTCTCATCACAAGCAATCTCTAATCTCTGGCTACTCTGTCTTAGACCCTGTGTCTACAATAAATCTTTTGAACTCAATTTTAAAGCTGATTAATTGTTCTTTTAAAGTTATATAGATATTTAATGATTACACAAATGGCTCATCATTCAATCAAATTATTATTTTTATAAATAAATAACTTTAATCATGACATATTTATTATTTTATCTGCATGGGCTTTAATGCTAGTATATGTTGCATGTGTAGCTAAACAGATGATCCATGTGTAAATAGAAAAGATAAGCACTGTGGTCTCCCATAGTGCAGATTTGGGGGAAACACCACAATCAAAGACGATTTACTAAGATTCTGTAGGATATGTGATGCTTCTCATTTTATCCTTCTTTGAGTGTGTTAAGCTACCATGATTGTAGGTTATGCAACCACAATTTTTTTTTACCAAAAAAATTGATTGTGACCACACTATCTCCAAACTTCAAAAAAAAGAAAAAAAAAAGAAAAGGAAAAACCCAACTTCTTAAAAGTAATTCAATAAAAGTAAATAAATACTTTGCTTGTTCTATCTATATTGGGCTTTTAAAAAAATATTATATTTTCAAGCCATCCAAATAAAAAGAAATTCTTCAAAAAGAAAAGAAAAACTAAATTAAACGGAACTTCACCAGTAGTTCTTCAATGAAAAACTATTTTAATACAAAATGCATATATGTGGCTCGATTTAATTTATTCAGAATTGGGCAACTAGGCTTCATGTGAGCACAGTTAATTTGCCTAAATTTGAAATGTTAAATCAATTCTTTGGAATGTTTTCTATTACTAGTCTCGTAGGATTGTCCTTTCAAGAAAGGATCATATGATTGGTAATAATAAATATAACTCTTTAATCATGGTTTATCTTACTAAATTATGTAGGGGGAGATTTTCAAAAAGATATAGAGCTTTTGGCTCATTTTCAAAAAAGGATATGACGATTGAATATTTCAAAAAAGCATAAACGTTCTTCACAATTCTTTCAATCAAGTCCTCCCCGTAAAATTCAATTGACAAAAACACCTTCCCCAATGACAAGTTTTTGTCTTTTCTTAACCTTCATTCCTTTTGAAAATTGACCATTGTAATTTTGATGATCATAATCGTTTGATGAAGTTAGTTATTTAGTGATTTGAAATCCATATAAATCATTTTTTAAACCATCCATGCATAAAAGTCGCTGAATTGGGCTCCGCTAGGTTATTTGGGTTCGACCTTTATCGTTTTTCTTAAATGATTTATTAACGGGAAAAATCTGAAAAATGATAGGGTGTTTTTTTCCCTTTTTAAACCTTTTTTTGTGAGTACTTGATTAAAAAATATTTGTACTATTTTGAGATATTCAAATCTTCACGTACTTTTTTTTTTGAAAATTAGCCAAGAGTTTTATTACTTTTTGAAATTTCTCCAAATATTTATTATGCTATACCAGTGATCATTATTTGTTGAACCTTTCACTATGGAATCCCATTCTTTTGTGGATTGTCATGACCCGCCTAGAAGAGTAAGAAATGAGAACCACAATACATGGCAAAAAGAAAAAGATTGAGGGCTGCTTGATGAATATGAATATGAAGATGATTATAAAAATAACGTTTTTTCATGTCAAAGATGACAACCGATAGAATCATTAGCAGATTCAAACCTTTGACATGCTACCATTGAGAGTGATTTTCTTTTCCATATTCTTACATATGGAATGGTGACTTTGTCCCGGTTAATATCGTGAAATTTAGGAGGGTCTCAGAATATTTATTGATGCACCCCACATCTTTAATGTTCTACATCCGTTGGAAAAACATTTCACATTGATATACTGACATAGCACGTTTTACTTTTATCGTGTTTTGGTTGAGAAAATAGTGCGGAGGAGTAAACTTACAATGTGAAAATTTTAACCTTTGCTTCTCCATTAGGCTCCTTTTTTTTTCAGTAGAAAACATTAATGAAGTACAATGAAATTAAGTTCAAGACAAAAGCGTTTCTTAATCATTCTCTCTCATCCTATTCTTTCATTAATTTACCTTATACCATTCGAATATATATGTTTCTGCACATTAACTTTTGTTTAAATACGTTGTATCTTTACTTTACTTTTTTATGATGTGAAATCTACCTCATGTACCAAACAAAGACAAAGATGACTTTTAACAGCACAATCAGCAGGGGGGGGTGTGTTGAAGTAGTAAAGGATTAATGTGCACTGTAATAAGTTGATGGTCTTGTCCTCCCATGGTATACATAGAAGTGATAGAACTACCCAACTACACTTGGTTTCAAGTCAAGAACTCCAGCTGAAATTTGTAGGTCTTACCGTACATAAATTTTTTATTGTTGCCCTTTTTCCTTGTCGCAGACAGCTATGAATTTAAGACTCATGCTAGCACAAAAACCCATCAAAAAGGGATAGAGATACCTGTCATTTTGGTTAGTCAAGTGGCTCTATCTGATGAACGGGTGAAGTAATTAGCTGTCTCTTAGATTACATGAGAGCTTCCAAACATGGGCACTTGATAACTGCAGTATCTAGCATATTACCTGGATAGTCAAGAAAAAAATTGAAGGGAGCTTGGTTCATCACCATCTTCTGGGTACTAGAATGACTTTCTAATGAAGCAGGTTTCTCCTAGAGGTCTCATCCACAACCTACTTATGTGTACGGTACAGCCAGTCCGTGTTGGGGTCCATTGGCTGTACCATACACATCCAATGGACCCCACCATGATGTCTTTCTTCTTTTCTTACAACTTGTATGTTCTAAACACAGTGGTATATGGGATTTACCTGGTTCTCCCAGGCTCGTAGATATTAGTCTAATTCTAAGGGATGAAACATCCTCTGATGTTAAAATTGAAAAAGAGAATCCTAAAACTTCTTGTATGATTGAATAGAAGAAGCATGCTACTAAATGCTCCAAATTCTAAAACTCCAAGCGCATTTTATAGCTGATGAGTTGTCCCATACCTGAGATGTGCGGGTTAAGGATATGGGTGTTCGGGTCGAGCATAGGAGTTTGAACAAAAAGTAAAAAGAAAAATTCGATCTTGGTGAGTCTTGCTATTAAATTCTAAAAAGCCTTTTTATGGCATATATGGAAGGAACGGTAAACTTTCCTAATTCTGTTTGGGGATTTACTATTAAAGTAAATGTGAAGTAAAATCTCCATTTGTTGGACAAGAAATGACCACGGCCATATCAAATGTACACGAACTCAAAATTTCCTCTTACTTTTTTAAAAGGAAAAAATTCATAAGCAACATCTTTTTAATGACAGAAAACATCCACCTTTTAACCAAGATGTCAAATTGATTTCCTTTTAAGCCACTAAAAATAAAAGACCATCATAACACATTTGTATTTTATTCTCTTGATTTGATTTGATTTGATGCTTCACTTCACTTCATTTTACATGTAAAGTCCCCAAACTTTGGTGAATCTCCGCCCACATACATCTATTGTAGTGGAATCACCACAGCATGCTTTGGGGCGCCCATGTGCAAAAGGAAAACTTCAGAGAAAGAATGCCCCCATCAAATTCTTGCTGTTAAAATTAACATCAAATGATTTAACGCAAACCAGATTTGATTAGAGTCAAAGTTCGGCACATGCAAACATAGAGACCAAGTGGACGGTGGTGGGAAGGAGATTTTAAATGATCCAAGTTTGACCCCACAAGAGTCCTATGCAACAGTTTCCATAGTGTGGACACCCTTCCTCAACTCCCGGGTATTTATTACAAACAAGAGAATCCCGGCATCCCTTTCCAAAACCCCTCAAAAACAGTAAAAGAAGCACGCCGTGATAACAGGCAAAAAAAAAAAAGCAAGCAGTCATTCAGCTTCTTATGGAAACTGACAAACGGCCGTCAGAAAAAAAATTCCCTAATCAATCACAAAGCAGCGTCTCAATTTCCATTTCAAAATTTCTCTCTTTCCCTTCCAACGCGGCCGTGTCAGATCACAGTCCGGACTTGTCTTCAGCGTACGCGCTGTTTCTGACCGTTGATCAGCCACCATGTTTTTCCAATCTACTTCCTGGAAGAATCACAGAAACCCATTTCCATATGGCCCCACTTTTTCTCCAACAACAGAGAGCATTTCCCCACCCAAGCATCTATAAAATCTCTGCTTTCCTTCCGGAAAGAAAAGCCTCACAGCTTCAGCAGACCCAAACGACTTTAAAAGAGAAAAGAAGGCAACAAACCTTGCCCAAAGAGCATGGAAAGCATAGTAGATGAGGATTACAATCACTACTGGGAAACAAAGATGTTCTTACAAAACGAAGAGCTTTTCTTCCCAAATGAAGAGATTGACAGGTATTCTTGCCGTTTTTGGAGGTACCCCAGATCGAAGAAAGGGTCGATTTAAATCCCCCACTTTTTTTTTTCCCACCTTTGGATGGCCTCCTAATTCAGTTACGGCTATGAATTTGGGGGTTGGTTCCTCTTTTGGCTTTGTAGTTTGGAGCTGTTTTTGAAAGGAAATAATCACTAAAGATTACCCAGAATTTGTTTATTTTTTCTTCTCCTCAACTTTCCTCACTTGGATTTCCAAGGAAATGTGGGAATTCTTATCTCTTGCTTTGGGTCTGTCTCAACCTGAAATTTGTTGCAAAAGGTGTTAACATGAAATAGCATCACTTGGGTCTTTTTGGGTTTTTCTTCTTTTGATTGAAGTGGTGTTTTTCTCGATTGAGAATTTTGAATGATTGGGAGTGGATTCGTTTTTTCCTGACATGTACGCCAGTTTTCTTCTTCTTCTTCTTGTCTCTCTCTGTAACTAATCTTCTTTAGAAGCATCTCAAAAACTATCAAATGGTTTCATGTTTCTTTGTTCAATTTTTCTTGGCAGTTGGGGTTGGGATGATCCGATATCTGGGTACTACGATTCAAGTTCTCCAGACGGGAGTGCTTCATCTGCTACTGCAAAGAACATCGTTTCAGAAAGAAACAGGAGGAAGAAGCTCAATGAAAGGCTCTTCGCTCTCCGAGCTGTGGTCCCAAACATCAGCAAGGTATATTATAGATATCAATGGACAAATCATCATAAAAAAAAAAAAAAAAAAAAGCCTCATGCCAATTATCAACTATGTCGGGTATCCCAACTATCAGCTGTTGGTCAGCCACATGAATTTTGTGTTTTTTTTTTTTTCTCAGTCTATTTTGTGTGCCAAATTTTCTGATAGATTGCACTTTTTCAGAGCTACCCTTATTTCGTTAGCCCGTGTAATGTTCTGCCCCCATCTTTCTGATAGACATTGCGGCAAATATTAACATCAAAGTACCATATTTTGCCATTTCAGCCTACATTATGTGTCAAATTTTCAAATAAGCTGCACTTCAATGTCGGGTACCTTTTTTTTGGTGGAAATTACTACAAATATTAACATTAAAGTCACATTTTTTGGGCACTTCAGTCTACATTGTGTGCCAAATTTTCAAATATGTTGCACTTTCTCAAAACTATCTTGTTATTTACATTCAGTCCTCTTTGACCTACCTCATTTTCCGGGTAGATATTACAACAACTGTTAACATTAAAGTCCCATTCTTTTGCTTAAGAAGAAGAAATGGTTATTTAATGTGTCTTGCAAGCTAATTACCTCAATATTATACAAAGTTGGTGGCTCAAAGTGTCTCTCTCTCTCTTCTTCCTTCTTTTATTTTTATTGTCCTCACAAAAAAGAAAGGCTATAGTGAAAGGGATGTGTGCTAATCCGTTTCACTTCCAACCTCATCACATGGATGCTGTCAACTTTTAAAATATTTTTGGATTAATTAACTGTGGATTAGTTGATTGATTGATTCATTAATGGCGTTTAGATGGACAAGGCATCAATTATCAAAGACGCGATTGAGTACATTCAAGAGCTCCACGGCCAAGAGAGGAGGATCCAGGCTGAGCTCACTGAGCTCGAAAGCGGCCGGCAAAAGAGGATACCCAATTTCCGATTTGGTCATGAGAATTCATATTTTTCATCGACGAAGAAGAAAAGAATTGATCGAGGGTACGAGTCTGAAGGCGCCGGAGGGATATCAACCGCGCCCATAGAAGTGTTGGAAGTAAGTTGATTAGTTGAAGATTGAGAGTTCCCTACTCTTAAGTCTTAACTACATATCAAGATTGTGTTTTAAGAATATGTCTGCCTGTAAGAAATTTTGAGGAATTTGAAACCTCTCTCGTTCAAATTTTCAGATTCTGGTTTCATAAAAGCATTTCAAACTTCAGTATTTGGAGCATTTTAAAGGCTATTTCAGCTATTTACTATGTTTTTTTTTTTTTTAATTTCTAATAGAATTTCAACGTAAGAAAGTTATCAAGGGTTCATTTGTTTGGAGGTTTTTTTTATGAGAATTTTCTATTTGGGAAATTCCCAACTGTAATCATTGTTGTTGTTGAGCATGAGGTTAAAAAAGTATTTGAGCATTTGTAAAACAAGATGGGAACAAACACTTGAGAAATTCCAAAGACTCCAAGCAAGAACTTTTAAATTCTTGCAAACAAATGGGCCCTAAGCATTCTAAATCTTGAATTCAAAAAATTTCAAATGTCAAAAAGGCATGTTACTACAGTGTAGCCTTGGTATTCTCCCCATCTAAGTATGGTTTTCGAACATTTTTTGATAGAAATTTGAAATTCTCCGAGACTCGAATTTATGTAGAAATTATTGCAATCAAATAAACCCTGGCTTAAACTTTCTTAAAGTAGATGATAAATTAATTATTATACTTTTATGATTACTTTCAGCTTAGGGTGTCTGAGGTGGGTGAGAAGACTTCAGTTATAAGCATCACATGTAGCAAGAAGACAGATACTATGGTGAAGCTATGTGAGGTTTTTGAGTCCCTCAAGCTTAAAATTATTACAGCAAACATCACTGCTTTCTCTGGAAGGCTTTTGAAGACCGTTTTTGTGGAGGTAGGCAATTCCTCTATCCAAATTACACATAACCATCATTTTCAAATGACCATACTTTTGGAGCACCCGAAATAGTACTCTAGAGCTCATCAATCTGCATATAAATCCAAACAGTTGAGATGATCCCAACCTCTTGAAAAATAAAATAAAATTAAGGGGGATTTGGGCCCACCAAAGGGGGATGAATCTACCCTTTTTGTCTGGACCAGTTCACATGATTTTCTACCACAGATCCAATGTAACCAACACAAAGAGAGTACAATTTTAGGTTCTCTCAAGGAGTGCCTGACTTTTCCTCTCTTTTGCGTCCTTCTCAACAAAGGCGAATTTTGTATATTTAAGTTCTAAGTTCATGTAGTCCCAAACATATGAAAGTCACCCAAAACAGCTGGGAGAGAAACCTTTTTACTGCAACAGCTAGCTCCCTCGTAAAGATTCTCTCCTATTTTAGATAGTATAAATGATGGTTAAGATGCGTTATTGCATTTATTCCAACCTACACTTGCTGGCACATATCAAATAACTCTGTGTCAGTGATTGGGTCATCCATAAATTATGTTTTGCAATTTGAGTGTAGCTTAGCTTGAGTCAAATCCTCATATATGTTGTACTTTACATATTTTATCATTACGGGCTTGTTTGTGTAGCGTCCACATAAAACTCATTCCGTCGGGATTCGCTCTTTCCTTGGAATTTCTTTTTCCTGATCCTTATGGGAGATGCATTTCAGCGGAATCACAAAAAATAGAATTCATTTATGGTCTTTTACGAGGAAAAGCATTTGCGCCAAATAATGAAAAATTTTCTCAATGGAAAAGCACTCCACCTTTCTCCATATTTTCTACAAAAATATGGCTGCACAAATGTGCCCTCTACTTCCATCCATGTCCCTTTTAGACTTGTCTATTTTTCTGAAAGAATCATTAACTTGGATAGGAAAACTTCTCCTCAATATTTTCATCAATAACCAAATCAAGAGCTAACCCAAAATTCTCAATGTTTTTTAGTGGTGCTGATTTGATGGAGTTGTGTTAACAGGCTGATGAGAGTGAGAAAGCCCAACTCAAGGAGAAGATTGAAATGGCCATTGCAGATATTGATTTCCCCAAAAGCCCAATGAGCTTCTGATTGAAGGAGAAGTCGTGCTCAAGCTGTCGTTGTGGTTGGTATTTGGTGTGTACATCGTGTACGATCTGCCACTGTTGGCTCTTGTTTTTTCTAGTTTTAGCTTGTAATCAGGAGATGATAGTCTATATGTTGTGGGTATCTGTTGCTGTTGGGAATACGAGTTTTAGGGTCTGTACCACCTACAATAAATTTAATGAAAATGGTAAGAGTGTGGCTCATATGTTTTATGAAATCTATTATTACTCTTTTCATTTCTTCACACATAGGGAGTGTATTTGCGTCAAATTTGCGAAGGGGTTATTTGTTTCTGGTCATTTATATGTAAGAAAATTACCTTTAGGTCCATTACTTGGACTACACGTCCTTTCCTTTCCTGAATTGTAGTCGTTATAGGAATTCCGTTTTCATAGGATATATGCTATTAATTACTAAAAACGGTTTCTTAATGAGATGTATTCCATAATATTATCTACCTTCATGGATATATGCTATTAATTACTAAAAACGGTTTCTTAATGAGATATATTCCATAATATTATCTACCTTGATGGACGGTTAAGATTAAATCTAAGGAAATCCTAATTGGAAATTCAGTCCTCTTTTCACCTACAAAATATAATATTTTGTCCATCATAAATACTCTCTCACGAAACTCAACACATTAGGGTTTATAGGCAAGGAGAGAGAAACCGAAACCATTCACCTAGCCTCTTCCTTGACGGATCACAGCAACAGCACCAGACTGCAGGATCGGAAAGCTCTTTGCGTCAGGATGTCTGGAGGTACTCTTTAATTTATTTAAGATTAAATCCTACACGTGATTATCATGCTGTTCACGATCTTAGGTTTCATGTTAATAATAGAATAGCATGTAGAATCAGAGCATGGTTTTAGAACACATGATCGTTCATTAATTAGGATAACTTTGCATCGCCATAGTCGGCAAATATAGATCCGTTCTGACTCTGTTTTGCAGTAATGTATCGATCCAACTATTATGGTCTGCATGAATGGTTTATATTTATGCTATTCCGCAATTTTTAATTTGGGCACGACTGTTTGATCGTGATTCATTTAAGTTTTTTGAATTTTCAATTATATATAAACTCCTGCGTGAGTACAAATTCAATGTAATAGTTAAATAGATCTGTAACTAGAACGTCGTGTCTGGAGTGGTGGCTGTTTCGAGACTGAAGATGACATTTTGAAGCAGTCGAAGATAAAGATAGATAATCGAAAAGAAGGACAGAAAATAGGCCATATAGTTGGATCATATTTTCATAATCATTCTATAGTATGTTGATTATCATTAGTATGTTTCTTTCAGCCCCAAAGAGCCGGAGGACTGCCCTCCGGGGCTCAGCCTTCTTTCTCAGTACTTTTCATATAACTAATGATCTATCATGAATGAATGCGATATATAATATTTCTATTCATATTAAGCTAATTTTGATCACCAAAGTTGTATGCTTAGAGTTAGGTCTCACCACAGTGACTCTAACAATTTAACACTGAAATTTGGCCCTAATCGTATCATCGTGATGTTTACATTACATATTGTTCAAGCACACGAAGCTTTTAGTCGCCCACAAACGGATTATATTCATACGATTAAACAATAATTAAGGAGTGTTTGTTCATATGTAGACAAAAGATATCCACAGATATCTTACCTGTCCTTATTAAGAGCAACATCACTCATTTACACCACCTTGAATATGACGACCTTCGATGGTATAATGTATATAAATTATGGTGACTACCCACAGAAGCACCTCAATTTTATGTCATATATATTCATATATTATGCATGTGTTGTCTTATTTTAATTGAAATCTTATTGTTATATCTCTATTGCAGTTATTGCACCCACTAATCTGACTTCGCATGCTACCTCTGTCACTAAGCTCAATGGAACCAACTTCTCAGAATGAAAAGAGTAAGTTGAGTTCACATTGGGGCTACTTGAACTGGATATGGCTCTTTTTAAAGATAAGTCAGCTTTACTCACTGAAACAAGTACCCCCGAGGAAAAGACCCTCTTTAATGCTTGGGAGAGGTCTGACAGACTAAGCACTATGTTTTTGCGAATGACTATTGCCGCCAACATCAAAACATCCATTCCTACACCTGAGAATGCTAAGGACTATATGAAGGCCATTACAGATAGATTTAAGACTGCAGACAAATCCCTTGCTGGGAAACTAATGGCAGATCTTACAACCATGAAGTTTGATGGCACTCGCTCAATGCATGAGCATGTCATTGAGATGACCAACCTTGCAGCTAAACTAAAGAATTTGGGACTATCAGTGGATGAGGCATTTCTCGTCCAATTTATCCTAAATAGCACCTCCTCAGTACGGGCCTTTCCAAATTCACTATAACACTATTACGAACAAGTGGACAGTGAATGAATTGGCTAACAAACTGGTTTAAGAGGAGGCCAGGCTGAATCAACAAGGTATTAAAGTAGCTCATCTCGTTCAAAGAGCTGGACACAAAGCTGGGAGAAAGCAAAATTCAGGCCAAAAAAGGGCACCACCCAGGTCTAATGAGTCTAGTCAGAACCCCAAGAAGAAAAAGAAGGAAAACGTATGCAAATCTTGTAAGAAACCTCGACATTTTCAGGCAGACTGCATTAAACGTAAAGAATGGTTCGAAAAGAAAGGTAACCCTATGGGCTTCGTAAGTTATTTTGAATCAAATCTTACTTATGTTTCTTCTGATACTTGGTGGATTGACACTAGTGCTAACGTTCATGTTTCCAATTCAATGCAGGGATTCCTTACGATCCAAATCATAAACCCAAGTGAGAACTTCTTTTTCATGGGAAACAAAGACAAAGCTCCAGTTGAAGCTATTGGCACTTTTCGTCTTGTTTTAGATAGCGGTTATCAATTAGACTTATATCAAACTCTTTATGTTCCGTTTATTTCCCGTAATTTGGTTTCTGTAAGCGCACTTGATAAAGTTGGTTACTCGTTTGAAGTAGGACATGGTAATTTCAGTTTATTTAAAAATTCTAGTCGTATTGGTTATGGAATTTTGATTGATGGGCTATACAAGTTTCATCTTGATAGTCAACTTGTTGAAACCCATCTTGCCCTGCATTCTAAGGAAACAAAACGAAAGTCATCTAAAAACGACTCTTATTTCTTGTGGCATAAAAGACTAGGTCACATTTCCAGTGCAAGAATCAAAAGATTAGTAAAAGATGGTGTCCTTCCGAATATAGATTTTACTTATATTAATGAATGTGTGGATTGTATTAAATGCAAAATAACAAAACACACAAAGAAAGGAGCCACAAGAAGTACCCAGCTTCTTGAAATAATTCATACAAGCATTTGCGGACCTTTTAATGTTCCAACCTTTAGAGGAGAAAAGTACTTCATTACCTTTATTGATGATTACCCACGTTACTGTTATTTATACTTGTTGTATGACAAATCTCAGTCCGTGGATGCTGTACAAATGTTCATCACTGAAGTCGAAAGGCAACTAGACAGAAAAGTGAAAATCATAAGATCAAATAGAGGTGGTGAGTTTTACGGAAGGTATGACGAAACAGGACAACACCCTGGACCTTTTGCAAAACTTCTCCAAAAGTTTGGAATTGTTGCCCAATACACAACGCCTGGTTCTCCATGGTAGAATGGTGTAGCTGAAAGGCGAAATCGTACGTACATGGAAATTGTTAGATCCATGATGAGTCATGCTAACCGACCTATATTCTTATGGATGGATGCTCTACGCACAGCTGTTTATATTTTGAACAGAGTTCCCAGTAAGGCAGTTCCAAAGACACCTTTTGAACTATGGAAAGGATGGAAACCTAGTTTACGACATCTCCAAATTTGGGGTTGCCCCACTGAGGCTAGAGTCTACAATCCACATGAAAAGAAATTGGACCTTAAAACGATCAGTGGTTACTTTATCGATTACCCAGAAAAGTCTAAAGGATTTAGGTTTTACTGCCCTAACCATAGTACGAGAATTGTTGAAACCGGTAATACTAGATTCTTTAAGAAAGGCGAAATTAGTGGGAGTCATAAACCTCAAGATGTGATCATTCAGGAAATTAGAATACCTATCCCTTTATCCTCTATTCCGAAAGATGTTGAAATCCTCCTATTGTTGAACCATTTAACAATGAGGAAAACCCAATAAATGATCAACAACTCCATAATGAGATTATCGCCAATGAACATATGGATAATGCACCAGAGGAACCAGTATTAAGAAGGTCTAAAAAACAAAGGAGATCAGCTATTTCCGATGATTACATGCTTTACCAAGTAGAATATGAAGAATGGACAATTAAAGACCCGGTTTCTTATTCACAAGCCATTAAGGATGTTAATTCTAGTAAGTGGATTGATTCCATGAAGGATGAATTGCAATCTATGGATGAAAATCAAGTATGGGAAGTTGTTCCATTGCCACCAAGACACAAACCAGTTGGCTGTAAATGAGTCTTTAAGACCAAACGCGACTGCAAAGGCAATATTGAACGACAAAAAGCCAGACTTGTTGCCAAACGTTTTAATAAGAAAGAATGCATTGATTATACTGAGACTTTTTCCCCTGTGTCCAGGAAGGATTCTCTTAGAATTATCATGGCATTAGTAGCTCACTATGACCTCGAGTTACATCAAATGGATGTGAAAACTGTCTTTCTTAATGGAGACTTGGAAGAATAAGTATACACGCGTCAGCCTAAAGGCTTCATAATTGAAGGTCAGGCAGACATTGTCTACAAACTTAAGAAATCAATATAAGGACTGAAACAAGCTTTGAGGCAATGGTACCTAAAGTTTCATGAAATCATTACTAACTTCGATTTCAAAGAAAATATAGTTGACCCTTGTATATACCTCAAGATCAGTGGGAGTAACTTCATATTTTTGGTTCTGTATGTTGATGACATATTACTGGCTAGTAGCGACCTTGGTTTATTACATGCAACAAAGGATTATCTCTTTCAGAACTTTGAAATGAAAGATATGGGTGAGGCTTCATATGTGATAGGAATAGAAATATTCTGTGACCGGTCACCTGGTGTTTTGGGATTGTCTCAGAAAGCATATATTGATAAAGTTCTAGAGCGATTTGGCATGATGATATGTTTCTTTAGTCCTGTTCCACTGCATAAAGGAGACAAGCTTGATCTTACGCAATGTCCACAGAACGAATTGGAACGTAACGAAATGGAAAAATATCCTTATGCTTCTCTCGTAGGGAGTTTGATGTACGCACAGGTCTGTACGAGACCTGACATTAGTTATGCTGTTGGCATGCTAGGTAGATTTCAAAGTAACCCAGGAATCGCTCATTGGAAAGCTGCAAAGAAAGTACTGAGATACTTTAAGGGAACAAGGAATTATATGCTCACATACAGAAAATCAAGTCACCTACAGGTGACTGGTTATTCAAATTCAGATTTTGCTGGATGTCCTGACTCCAGACTTCGCACTATTGGCTATGTGTATCTCTTTTGTGGAGGTGTCATATCATGGAAAAGCCATAAATCCGAGTTGATTTACGATTCCACCATGATGGCTGAATATGTGGCATGTTATGAGGCTGCAATTCAGGGCACATGGTTGCGTAATTTTATCTCTCAATTTGGAGCTTTAAGTTTTATCTCTAAGCCATTAACTATTTACTGTGACAATGACGCTGCAACCTTCTTCTCCAAGCATGACAGGATATCTAAGGGAGCCAAACACATGGACCTTAAATATCTATCACTGAAGCAAGATGTTAGATTACAGAAATTTGTCATTGAGTCTATACGTACAGATTTCATGGTCACAAACATATTCACGAAAGGACTACCTCCAAAGACCTTTCAGGGACATAATGAAAGCATAGCTCTTAACGATAGTTCTTAATTCTCATTTTCTGCCTTTTATTTCTGTACTTGTATTTGACATTTATTGAGCTCTTAATGCTATTCTACATCTGCTATTTCTGTTTTTCCATTGTATACATATTTATGTTTGGATGAATGATAAACAGAAACAGTCTTTATACAACGACATTATGAGACCATTACATAAATCTCCTCTTACGGTCTAGTTATGAAGGTTGTCAATGACGTAGTATATGGAAGTAAGCATGTTGCAAAATAATGTGTGCACGCCATCACTCCTTTTGACCATCGAAATAGCCAAGACACTTATGATAATCGACTAACGAAGTGTTTAACATATAATGCACGCCTTATGATTTCTAACATGAAAAACACTAAAGGATCTTCCTATCGACCAAGTGGGAGACCGTAAGAAAATTACCTTTAGGTCCATTACTTGGACCACACATCCTTCCCTTTCCCGAATTGTGGTTGTTATAGGAATTCCATTTTTATAGGATATATGCTATTAATTACTCAAAACGGTTTCTTAATAAGATGTATTCCATAATATTCTCTACCTTGATGGACGGTTGAGATTAAATCTAAGGAAATCCTAATTGGAAATTCGGTCCTCTCTTCACCTATAAAATAGAGTATTTCGTCAATCACAAACACTCTCTCACGAAATTCAACACATTAGGGTTTATAGGCAAGGAAAGAGAAACCGAAATCATTCACCTAGCCTCTTCCTCGACGGATCACAGCAACAGCATCAGACTGCAGGATCGGACTCTCAGTGTCAGGATGTCTGGAGGTACTCTTTAATTTATTTAAGATTAAATCCTACACGTGATTATTATGTTGTTCACGATCTTAGGGTTCATGTTAATAATAGAATAACATTACATGCTCATTTGCATATGTAAAGGATGCAAATGCGTAACTTTTATTTATGATCATTTTCGTTTGCATAACAAAGTGTGAAAATGGCCGTATGAATGAGATTAATCCTTATAAAAACTCAAGCACTTGAAGAGGTGTGAAAACTAGTGTGTACATGCTTCTTGTCACGACCCGGGCCCGAAGTACGATAATCCCGAGCCATGATCCCATACTTACTCCCGTAAATTCCAAATTAACCAAAGTTAAAATGAAATCCACAAGGGATAAACATTCACAAATATCTGACCATTACACAATTTTGCAGGAATATTTATAACTGACATCATCAATTTACGATGTTACATGTATGTAAAAATAAAGTTCTATATACATGTACCATTTCTATCATTCATTTACTTTCATCAACTCCTGCATATTCAAATACAATGCAGATTGATAACTATTCAAGTTCTCAAAACATTATATTCAAAAATGAATTTCCAACTATTTCAAAAGGAATTCTCAAAAAGAATTTCTGAACCACTTCGCACTCGGATAACCGTTCAAAGGTTATCCTGTCTGTTCCATTCAACTAGTCCTCTTGGAGGAACCGGAGCGGTCTCCTCCGCCGCTGGATCGGCATTGGCAAAAAGACCTGTAATGCCATCAATAACACCAGTGAACACGACAGTTCAACAATATATAAACAGTTCTTGTAATAGCACATGTTAATACATATACTAAATTCATTCAATCTATTAGTCAACAATTCCGATTCTAGAGAAGTCTAGGTAATTCCTACAATGACAATAGGTGAGCACAAAAAGTCAATTAATAGATATGTACTAAATGACCACTACCATAGCATTCATTTCATTGTATTTCATTTCATTTACCATATTCCCTCAAATAAAGGATTCATCTTCCGAATGGAAGGCATAATTTACCATCTTCCCTCAAAGGAAGGATTCATCTTTCAAATGGAAGGCATCAATCAGTACCATAGAGACGATCGGAATTTGTGGGACTTACCAGTGTCTGGGCCAGGGACAATTGGTATCACCATGGAGCTCCGGAACGCCCCAAATCCATCTATTGCAGTAGGAATAGTCATTTGCTTGATCATTAATTCATTTAGCTCATTTAGAGCTTTAATAAATAGCTAGGTAGTGCCAGACTCAAGAGTCAATACATTTCATTAAGCAATCCATTTCTGGATTCAATACAATTCAGTAATTTTATTCTAATAAATGAAAGGAACAACAGTAACATCAATCTCATTAGATTGATATACAACAATACGGAATACTATACAATGAGAGAATCGCTAATAATTCATGATTCTACTTATTTCTATCTCAGTTCTAAACAATCATTTAGGTGTAACAATTGGTTATTAAATGCATGTGTTATTCTCGACAGACCTCACATTTATATATACAATATGTGCATTCTAGTCCCCGTAATTATCACCTATGGAAACTTGGTCCATAATCAATTAACTATTAGAACAATGTTCAATCTCAAAGATTCTTCTTTTATTGTTCGTGATTCTCAACAATCTCAATTCACCCCATAATTAGTCTTAAAACTAATTTAGGGAGTACTTGGACTCATAGGAAACACTCCTAGCCCAAACAAAAACCCCGATCGGTCGGTCCGATAGGTCCGATTGATTGGCCAAAATTTTACTCCGACTTAATGTACAGTTCTGCACCAGGTTCGCTCAAGCGGACTCAAGCTTGCTCGAGCGGACTCAAACAGAGAGAGGTTCGCTAGAGTGGACCTAAACAGAAAGGTGTTCGCTCGAGCGGACCCATTAGAATTCCTATCCGAAATTCTGAATCACTCTTCTTCTTCCTATTCTTCCTTCTTCACTACCATTCCACAGCCTGCAATAGACATTGGAGCCTCCTGTTCCCTCCTCATTCATCATCCATTCACAAAATAACACTTCTAATCATCCATTAACCATTTCAACCAAACCATAAAATAATTCCAAAACTCAATGGAAAATGCACAAAAATCCAAATCCATGGAAATTATATAAACTTCTACAATGATTAACACCAATCACAAGTAAATGATTATACTTGCCTTTCTTGAAGCTTAGTGACAAAAAAAACCCCCTTTTGCTTAGCTTGATTTGGCACAAATCACCTCCTTTCAAATCCTAATCCCATGAAAACATGACAAAGGGGTGTCCCATGAGCTATTTATACTAGAAACCTCTCCTTATTACTCAATAGAACTTGGAAATCCTATAAAAACACCAACGACTTACTTGTAGTCCAAAAGAAGAAACCTTGGGTTTTCTCTCAAGCTCTAACACTTCAACAATGGAGGAAATGACTTGAGGAAGAAGATGAAGATGATGGAGTCTCTTCAAAATCACTCACAAACCTCCAAACCTCACTCTTGATGGAGAAGAAACGGAAGAAAAAGGAAGGGTGGAAGAGAAAGGAAGGGAAATGAGTCTAGGGTTTCTCTTTGAGATGAAATGAGTCTAGGGTTTCATTTGGGGTTCATTTATCTCTTATAAACCCAATTTTTGCACTTAAGCCCCCAGCTATCTCTCTATTTACAATCTAAGTCAAATGAGGGCCACTTGACCAACCTCAAATCAAGTGAGATCTCATACTTTATGAAAGTTAACGTACTATTCGAGATACATGCGTTGATATCAAGAGTTTCCGTATTCGACGAAATACGAAGAAATTCATATTTACGAAGAAGTCCTTGACTCTCCTTTGTTTGAGCCTAAACTCAATTTAATCAAACTAGTTTTATGCAAACTCATTCCATTATGCTTAATACATCTTTTGAGACTAATTTGTCTCTCTTTGGTCATTAACCATCATTAATTCAATTAATCATGCTTAATTAGCATTAATCTCAATTAATTAGCCTTAATCATGATTAGTTCGGGTCGGGGTGTAACACCTCTCCAATGGAGAAGCATTAAAGTGTGAAACCAATTTTTTTTTCTTTCGAGAGACCAACATTTATACGCATGATATTACCAACTCTTACAAAAAAATATAGATAAAAATATTTAGTAATTAGCACTTGAAGAGGTGTGAAAACTAGTGTTTACATGCCTCTCCTGTGGAGAAGAACTAAAGTGTGAAACCATATTTTTTTTCTTTCGGGAGACCAACATTTATATGCATGATATTACCAACTCTTACAAGAAAATATAGATAAAAATATTTACTTAAGGGGTGTTTGGAAATGAGATATTTTAAGAGATTTTTCTATATTATCTACTAGTTTAGAATGTAATCTATTCACCTAAAAAGGAGGTATTTGGACAACTTAGAAAATATCTTCCAATATCTCACTTCCTTCCAAAAACTTTTATAATCAAATAGTAACTTTCATAATATAAAACCTTCTTTTATTGTTTATATACTAACTTTTTATTTTCTATTCAGTTTTAATATCTAATCAAATAGTATATAAGAAATTCATCATCTACTAAGGGCGCATTTGTGCGATAAGAGGAATCCGCGATAGAAGAGAATTGTTTTGATTTTGTGTGTACCTCTTTCTAATTGTTTGGTGAAATGCATTTTCCTTGCGAAAAAGGAAAAAATGAACTGATTTTCTTAGATAAAGAGAGTTTCAATTTCCCATGTGAGGGATAGGAGCATATGATTCCTCTCTATTCCTTAAATTGAGATATGCAGAGAGTGGAATCCTATTACCGCACATATGCACCCTAAATCTTATATACAAAATAAAATTAAACAAAGAAAGAAAGAAAGAAAGAAAATAAGTAGTTTTGTACCTTCTTGTTTTATGTGTTTGTATTTTAGTGGACGTTGGCATGTAGAATAAGAGCTCTACTATCTATAAGATCTCGCGTAATCATCAAATCAAAATGCTTGTGCTTGTTTTATGTGTTTGTATTTTAGTGGATGATTAGAGGGGTACTCAATCTCATTCCACAGTTGAATTTACACTGTAACTATCTCCTCCTCCCATTTACTTCTAATTGTCGCTTTCTTTCCCATCTCATGTTTCTTCCGTCTTTCTTTTTCCTTTTCCCCTCTTTTCTTCTATTCCTTCTATATTTCTTATTCTAAAAATAGGAGATGTCACAATTTTCATCACTTATTTTATTCATTTGTTTTCGCATTTTTTTTTAAATGTTATCTTTTCACAATGATAAGGGAATGAGAAGACTATTTCAAGCATGATAGCTTTTAACAAACCAAGATTTTCTTAAGTAATCTCCTATTTTTGGAGAGTTTTCTTTTTCTATATTCTTAGGGGATGTTTGGATAAAAGCATAACATATTACAAAATTTTAATATTTTCAGATTTCATTATCATAGAATAAAATAGTGTCATATGATAATATTCCGTCAATTATAGTGTTTGACACTTTCTACAAATTTTAATAAAGCTTTAAAGTATTTTTCAATTTATAAAATTTCCACTAGATGATACACCGAAATAAAAAAAATAAAGAGAGAGATAAGGATTTAGAAACCACGAACAATAAGGTTATTTTAATCAAAGTGGGTCTACCAAATATTGGTAACCGCAATAATACATCTAATTGTGATCATAACCGAGGGCCCTATCAACAGCTGTTGGACATTAATGAGGAATCTATTTATAAAGAATCAATGTAGGACCCATTTGATATCAATAGTCATATTAACCAAGCTAATTATAGTAATTACTAGAGAGCCATTAAACAATAAGACTCATTTAATGATGATAAACTAATAATTAGTCACACAATTCAATATTGTTAATTAGTATGAGACCCACCTTATGTTGGTAGCATGATATCCATTTAATGTTGATAATCATTGTAGAAGTCGCCTAATGTGACATTAATTTGTAGGATCCGTCAATATTAGGGAGTGTTTGGATAAAGGTAAAACATCATATCACCAAATTTAAATATTTTAAGATTTTATTATCATAGAACAAAATCGTGCCATATTATAATATTGTGTGACTTATGGGATTTCTATGAATTTCAACATATGTTTAAAGTATGTGGCAATTTATGAACTTCTCACTAAACGATGCACCGAAATAAGAAATAAATAGAGAAATATGGATGATTGACCCAATGGAAACCGACTAATTAGTGGTCACACTAGAGTTATTTAATATTGGTAACCGTGTTAGGGCCCGTCGAATTAGAAAATCATTGGACTAAATGTTAAAACGTACAAGCAATGTTGTTCAATGAATGTGGGTCCGCCACTGGCAATCACAATGTAATACATTCAATGGTAATTGCAATAGAGAGCCCTAATGAGTATCATACATCAAGGAACTCATCTATGAAAAATCAATGTGGTGCCCATTTGATGTTAATAGCCATATAAACCAAGCTAATTATAGTAATCACTTGGAGGCCATTAACAAGACTCATTCGATGATGGTAAATTAATAATTAATCACACAATCCAAATACTGGTAATTACTTTGAGACCCATTTGATGTTGATAATCATGGTAGAAGTTATCTTATGTGATATTTGTAGAACTCACCTAATATTGGTAATCAATAAAGGAACTATGCAATTATGATTGGTTATAAACACTGAAGGGCCCATCTATTATTGAGAGTCATAGTAGGACTCCTATAGAAACTATCAACGTTAAATATAGTGAAACCATCAATGTTAAAAACATGTAGTGGGCCAACATGGTAGGGAGTAGTTGATCATGAACTGCCGCTTATGTTTGCAAAACCTCTTGATCATTGCTTTGGGTAGTTTTCTTAACGAAAGATTATTTTATATGGTATATACTTGCATATTTTAATATGAATATTTTTTAAAGAAAGCAAGATACCTTCGGAACTAGACCTGCAACCAACAAAATAGGTTCCAACTGGACTTTGACTCAAAATCAGAACTGTTATTTAGAAACAAGTCTGAGTCCAGGTTTAGTATGGTTCCGACCCAGAACCAACTTGCTTGCATCCCTACCTTCCATCCAATACCCCCTCCACCCAAGTGCAAGTGACATGCCTAATAAGTTGCGGTTTTAAAATCCATCATTGTTTTGTATTTTTTGCAACTCTTGAAAGCCCCTCAAAGTTTTCATATGTCGGGTCCTAGGTCCACGAGTCAGAACCAAGGTGGAATTGGACCCGGACCAATTTATTTATTAGAGCATAATGAAAATCCAAATCCAGTTTTTAACAAGTTGGAATTACCATATAATCGGAGAATTGAACACCCATTTACTTTTCTATTTTGAGTGATCAACATAAATGATGGGTGTGTCTATGCTGTTTTGTCAAAGATGTGAGGAAAAGGAGGATGGAAGGGACAAATGATAAGGCTGGACCTCACACCTACCTTAGACACAGATGACCAGGGCCACACACCTAGTGTTGGAATTAGTTCAGAGACATCCGGGCCCCATCTGATGAATTGCTTGATTTGCTCTCAACATTTATTTTTCAAACATGGGGCCTATTGTCGAAGAAATTGAAAAGGGATTATTTCAAGACCACATCTATGTTTCTTTGAGTCCTTCTTGGTTATACATCTGGAGCACACAATTCTTGAGAGGTACAATCACTTCAGATTTTACCTACAATTCCTTAATGCCAGTCATTTGAAACCTGTCTTGTGTTAATTCGTGGTTGATATAATTCTTGTACACCCATGTCTCTGTGCTATCTATTCAGATGTATGCTTATCCTAGGGCAGGGGGAAGGATTTGTGTGGTTCTGTATGCTGAGGTCACTCATGATTTAATCCCTAGATTTTTCGCGTCAAAAGTCTAGTAAAGCTGTCTCTTTAAAGATTTTCAAGGTCAATAATGGTGGATCCACTATTTTATGTATGCGCGCTCTGTTGACACCAATGACCAATATACTTATATGGTAAATTACCTAAAAAGATAAGTATCGAATTCTCTACCTCCCCAACTTCTTTCTACACTCATCCACACACCCCCACTCCAGAGGGAGGGTGGGTGGCAACGGGTGGAGGGAGGGAGGGAGGGAGAGTTGAGAGAGTATAGATTTGGGTAGTTTAGGAAAAATGAGGTGTGTAGAGAGTAATTTTGTTAACAGCTCTCGATTTTTGTTACGTCCATACTAGACATGAGTATATATATATCTTCACCTTAGTTGGGCTCAGAATAGGTTTAAACTTTTGGTTTCCTGGTTTTTCCCCTTATATTTAATTATGACCAATTTATATATTTGTTGATAGGATGATGTACAATGCTTTCCTAATCCTAGTTAATAATGGAGCCTTCATAATGGGTTTTTAATGAAATCTCGTCACAATAGAATCGAATACATGACTCGCTAAGCAATGAGCATCCACGAGCCTGCAAAGCAACTCAACTCAACCTTAGGAGTGGAGTCAACTTGGCTAAAAATGCTAATCATTGTAAAAAAGAATTCTGGAAATTCTTATTTGGAAAAAATTCTGAATTATCCGAATGTTGCCTCAAAATATTTCTAAAATACTCAAGTTCCATCCAACATTGTGCAAAGTCAAAATTATGTGAATTCCAAAGACTAGAAGTGACTTTTGATCTTCAGAATTCCAACATCCAAAGGGAAAATTTCTAATGCTCTAGACACATGATCTGACATGAGTATTAGAAATTCCCAACACTGAGAGAGAGAGAGAGAGTTGAAAAGTGGGAATCAGGAAAGCCCGGTTATTCTTTGACTCAAGGAGACATGCAATGTGGTCATAAGAGTCTCCTTGAGGTGGAGCCCGCAGCTTAATTGAACAGTGCCATGTAATGCAATTGGGGACCAATAAACTAGTGGGCCCCACCTTTGGAAGGCTGAAGTCTCCCTTACATGAGCATCACGAGTCTCCTCCACAGAAGACAGCGTGGCTGGGTCAGCCCCCCATTTCTCTGTGGTCTGAAAACTCGATTGAAAGAAGCATATCATCAAAGAGACTTTCTGCTATACATGGTCTGTTTTGTTTGAAAAGGGAGAAAAGATAGAGAAAATGGAGTTTTCCTTTTCTAGCTTGTCTCCTTGGTTTCGAACAAAGGTACGTTGCCAGTAGTGGGGGAATTTTCTCCTATGGACGTGCTGGATGTATAATCCAGCTTTATTTTATGGGGCTCACCGGTGTCCACATTTGCTCATTGCTGCTCCTTTCACGCTCTTATCCAATCATGATTTGGCACCGTTCGCCGTACGTTGTGTTGAATTTTAAAAAAAATATCTATAATTAAAAGATCATTAAACTTTAATTGTTAAATCAGGGGTTAGGATCATTTAATAGGGCTCATTTTTTTGTGTGACCCCTATCTGTAAAGAGACGTCTCCATTTGCATCTTAAACCATTGATATGAATGCATCCAAATGGATCCCACAAGCCACTAGTAGGCATAGTAGTGAATTCCATTTCGCTTTGGCTAGAATGGCCGTAATTCCTTGTTTCGATCCTTCAGCCGAAACGGAATGGGGGTAAAAAAGTTCGGTTTGAATTTCGGTCTATTTCGATCATTCCATTCCATTTTGGTTGTAGCAAAATTTTCACTGTTTTTTTTTTTTTTTTTTTCAGTTGAGGATGATAAAGGGTCATCAGACCTTTAGTCACAATAGTATCAAATCTAATGAACATGTACAGAGCCCATTTGTGTCCTGTAGTTTTTTTATGGTAAAAGTTTGTTTCATATGACTGAATTCTTATGAATCTTAGGACTTGTATTTCTATAAGTGACTACAATTGAAGAAACAAAGATGAATATTAAAAAATATCATCAAATAATTTTCACTTAAATGGAAAATAATTTAAGGAACATGAAAAATGAATACCTTTCCTTTACCTTAATGATTCAGATCCTAAGAAAGTAAAGTCCAATCTACACAATTTTATATCTCTCAACCTTCACCAATGTTGATCTATACTTCTTTGCTGGAGTGCATTTGATAATGAATTCCTATGTACTGGATTCTCATTGAAACACACAAGCCTGAGAATGTTGCACTCCGAGACTATAAAATCAGGGATTAGGAAGACTATTATGAGATGGAGATTTTCTGCCCAGCTCATTCATGATGAGATCTTTCCATCCCTTTACCCCGACTGATAAGCATGCATCTAGGTGAGCCCATGATCTGGACTGCATCCACGATCGAAAATGGATTCTAATATTGGACTTGTACCTGATTTTTACAATTACAATATTTTTGCTAGTGGGTATTAGCCGATATATTTTACATCCCCTACAATTTTTGTTAATCAATCAAGGTCATGATATTAACTAATTTCCTTCAAAACTGAGAAAATAATGGGTTGCTTAGTTGGTTGGCAACACTTGATCATCTCATCCTGTCCACAATGGATTAATCCGTGCTCTCCCCATACTCCTCACTTATTTGACCTTTGACCCTCTGTATATGTGGGTTCTCCCTCATGTCCCTGACCTCTTAGCTGGCTACCAAAAAAATCCCCTTCATAGTCAATGAGTATTGTCTAATCCAGAAAGGAAGAAGGAAAAAGATGAATAAATAAAGAGATTTGGGGATTCCACTTCTTTCTATCGTCTAATCGATAAGCCTTGCAGTTCCATACACAAAAGGCTATAGGGCCATCACATAGTCATGATGCCATGGGGACATCCTAAGATAAGGATATGTGGTCATTACATTACCACTAGAAGTAGTTTAATTTAATCCATAAAGATCTAACCACTACATTATTTTAAGATGGTTTGGATAGTAATGATCCCTTAATTTATATTTATTAGGGAAATTTGCATAGAACAACTTATCTTTTCTCAACTTCTACAAATAGTCACCTCTACTTTTATGGTTTTTTTTAATTTTTTTTTGTGTAAAAGTTAGAGTGGATATGCTTATTTGTAAATGTGGGCCAAATCATGTGGTTGTATGTAAATTCCTCTATTTATTATAATCTTGTTGAGACAAGTGGAGACAAGCTACAAAATGGTTGGATGATGTTCAGGTCCTTCCATACTATATTCTATTTATTATAATCTTCTTCAGACAAGTGGAGACAAGCTACAAAATGGTTGCATGATGTTCAGGTCCTTCCATACTACTCTAAGAAATAAAGAAATATTCTTTCTTTTTGACCGCTCAAATGTTAGCTTAAGCTCTGATACAATATAAAAAATTATGTACTATTTTAAAAGCTTAAACTGATAGGTGAAATGTCCAAACAGAAATATGAAGATGTGTCCAACTCAGGACTTAGACGATTTGGGCCTTCCCAACAATTTTTACTGCTTTTTCCATAAGACACATGCCAACTCACCCCTTTTAATATATTTGGGTTAAAAATGACCCAACACTATTAAAGATTTCCTTGTTAATGGCTAAAATAACATTTTAACACCTTCTACTTATTAGAAATTCTTGGTGGGGAGATAGAGTTGATAAAAAAGTTTCACATTATTAAATGGAGCGAGTTATGTACGCCTATTAAAGGAGGGCTAGAGGCATAAAAAGAACCAAAGAAAACAACATTGCTTTTACTTGTTAAAACTACTTGGAGATGCATAGCGAATGAAAATTTGTTGTATACCAGGATTTTTAGGCTGAACATTGGAAAAAAAAAAAAAAAAAACCCACCTTCTATCTATAATAAATAAGACCTTTGAATGAGCGAGAAATGAAAACTTTCGTCAACAAGCAAACCACACAAAGCAAACACAGAATCAAAAAATCACATAAGAGATTTGCATGGTTCTTGTTGTTTCTCTAACCGTGAACAAAGGGAAGGCTCTTTCTTTACCCTTTCATTCTTGGCGTGAGGCCGGTAGAATTATCAAAATACTGAACCCAACAAAATTAATCCCTAACCAACCCAATTGACCAGTCCCGTTAACCCGGATACAAGAATAAACCCACAAGTTTTCAATGCAACAATGTGGCATTTTATTAACGTGTGATACCACTTCAAACTCATGAGTGATGCTCATCTTTCAGAAATTCAAACTAATTTAAAACTGCAAACAACCTCTATCCAATGCAGCTGAATTTCTAAGTCATTTGCTGCATGGTCCATATTACATTGATCATGCTAATAATCTCATTTTCGTTCTGGGCCTAGATATCCCTAAGCCCGGCCCATATACCCCTACTATGAAGTAGGAACAATCCACTTCAACCGATGATTGAAGACCATGTTTAGCTCATCAAGTAGAGAGAAATTAAGGTGGGACTTAGATCATTATATATGGGATTATGGGGAACATAGACAAGCCAAATCAAGCCGACTAAGCTCGAGCCCGACTCGAGCTTGAGATGCCGAGGTTAAATCTCATGGTCGGGTTGAGCTGAAGCTTGTCAAAGCATGGGCCGTATAATGATCGAGGCTAATATTCAGGCTGGAACTGGATCGACCAAGAGCAGTAATATTCAGACCAAGTTCTTACTGCCAACGTGCATGAATGGACCTGGTCCTAGTTCTTGGTCTGATGTTTGAAGGTCCAGGCACGGCACTAAGTTTACTAATGGGCCTGACATAGCCTGACCTAGGAACTTGTAAGTAGATATAAGTCTAGCAAGTGGGCTTGGCCCAGGAATGACTTTCTATCCATTTGGTTGGATCTGGGCCTGAGTATTCGGCCTAAAGATTAATAGGCCGGTCACCTTCATGTTGGCTAGACTCGGCCATGAATTCCCCTGGACATGACTGGACTACAAGTAAGACTCTGCATCCAATGGGAAAGTCTGAGGATTGCCCAAGTGCTGCAGCGCAATCTGAAAGAATTTTGGTGTGATTTAGGTCCATGGAACGCTGGGCAGACTGCACCTGGGCCAATTGGTAGTTAAAAGTCCGATAAATGGCCACCCTAAGCTTCCATTTAACACAAACAGAATAACATTCTTCAGGTTGACTGCACTGGATCCTACCTTATGGTGCTGTTAGCCTTGGCAAAATCGTTAGGCCTGATGAGCAAGCTAGTTGGGCTTGAGCATGATAAGCAAACCCAGTCGAATTTTCACCATATGCAGACCTTAAAAAAGGACTTGAGTCTGAGCTCTTGTTGGTCTCAGTAGGATATTACAGGGTAGGGGAAATAGGCAGAAAAACAAGGACTAGTACTAGACCAGCAAAAAGACCTGGCCCAGTACCCATCCTAACCAATCAATGGCCAGGCCCATTCACGTAAAAGGTCAAACTCTCTCATTGCTGCCTTCCCAGGAAAAGCTAGACTGCACCAAACTTGTCTGAGCCACGTTGCTTTCATACTCTTTTGGGCTTCTTTTTAGGCCTACACGTTGGGCCCTGGTCTGTTTCTGTGTCATTTGTGGCAGGCCCACGCCTATTGAAAGTCCAAAGTAAATGGCCTGTCTCATTTCTTTCTGATGGCTGCATCACACATGAGCCTGATATTTTTCTGGACTCTGGTGGTCTTCACATGTGCTTGAATTAAAAATCAGTAGGCTGGATCTTTTGTAGAACATATGGCCCATAACTAGAAGGGATCGCCTGGAACAATTTTCTTTAATGGACCTTGGTCTGGAGAGTTTGTCATGACCATTTGAGTTTCCACAAGCCCATTTGTTTGGCGTAATTGAATTCCTAGGTATTCTAAGGGCCTGTTTATTTCATGTAATTGAATTTGTAGGATTGTATTTCAATAAGTAGTTAAAAATGAAAAATCAAATTACATATCCAAAACTAACCATCAAATTCTCTCTTTAAAGCTAAATCTTGGTTGGGAAAAAAAAAATCAATTATGGCTTAAGGAGAAGTCACATCAGCTTCTTGGGCCCATTTGTGAGTGTGTCTCAAAATGCACTTAAAGACTTGAATGTGTATTTTCAAATATTTTAAACTTAATATCTTTTCAAATACACATTTGTGCCTTTTCAATAAGATGTGTCTCTTTAAATTTTATGTCTTTTCAAAAATACATTTGTGCATTTTCAATAAAATGTGTCTCTTGAGCTTATTTGTGTGGATGTAACCCAATTCTAAGGGATGCCTTCAAACTCTATAAATTAAGGTGATTTTCAAGTTTTTATATAGTATTCAAAATTAGCAAAAGTAAAGCATTTTCAAAAGTACATTATCTAAGAGCATCTTCTTCTCATTTAAATTTACTTTGATTTTAAGGGAAATTTCATATTTCTAAATTCTCTTTAAAGTATTGTAAATGAATCTAGTCGGGAATTCTCTTTTCTTCGTAAAGTGTTGTAAGCATCTTCTTTAAAGTGCTTAATTTACTATGTAAATTCTCTCTAAAGTTTTGACTAAGATTTCATGCTAGTGCTAGTAATTCTTATACCTTAGAGCTGAGAAACAGTTGGTAAAAAAAGGCTGGATCTGAACTTTCCCTGAGCCACATTAGCACCCCCCACAACAAACATATCTCTTAGGACGACGTATCTCTTGAACTCATCTATCAAAAAAGTGTCCCTTCTCAATGCTTAAAACACATCCACTGCTCCTCTCACTTAATCCAAACGCATCTACCGCTCCTCTCATTTATTCAAATTACTCATTTTATCCATCTCTCATTGCGACTTCCTTTAATATAACACCTGTTGAGGATGTTGAGAAGGAAGACCCTGATCTTTATCAAAGATCTAAACTCGCATTCCAATATCATTTCAACGACTTAGAAGTTTGCATTCAATGTTGGGAAAAATGGATGAGAGCATATTATTTTAATCTAAGTTTGAGCCAAAATAAAAGTGGGGCGGGCCCACTTATCATTTTAGATACTTAAACTGTATGTACTTAGTCTAACATCCAATGCTTCTAACAAAACTCAGAAACTGTTTTAGAGAATTCCTCCTCTTTCTTGCATTCCTCTCACGGTTAAGATATATACAAAAGGGTTAAGATATATACAAAAGATACAACCCCTAAGAATCTGCTGATACAACTAATCTCCTAAGAATCTGCTAATACAACCAATTCACTTCCCAAATTAACTCCTAATGATATCCGCAAAAATCTATCTACCAAAAATATAAAGATTACAACAATACACAAGATTCCAATACCCCCCCTCAAGTTGGAGCATGGAGATCTCGAATGCCCAACTTGCGAAGTAAGTAGTCATATTGCCGTGTACCCAGTGCCTTGGTGAAAATATCTGCAAGTTGTTCATGTGACGGCACAAACCGGGTATGGATATCTCCATTGAGGAGTGCATCACGAACAAAATGACAGTCCACTTCAATGTGCTTAGTTCGTTCATGGAACACCGGATTCTGAGAAATATGAAGGGCTGCCTGACTGTCACAATGTAACGTCATGGGTGTAGTATGCACCACACCCAGGCTAGACAAAATGCCCTTCAACCACTTCAACTCACAAGTAGTCACAGCCATAGAACGATATTCTGCTTCAGCAGAAGAGCGAGACACTGTATGTTGCTTTTTCGTTTTCCAAGAAACAAGAGATGCACCTAAAAATACCAACCAACCTGTAAGCGATCTCCTCGTCAACGGGCAACCAGCCCAGTCTGCGTCACACCATCCATGTAACCGCAGCTCGCAAGTACTACGCAGCAAGATACCTTGTCCTGGACTACGCTTGAGGTAACGAACTACCCGCAATGCCGCTTGCCAATGATCTTCTTGTGGTTGCTGCATAAATTGAGATAAGACATGAACGCTATATGAGAGCTCAGGCCGTGTGAAACACAGATATATCAATCGCCCAACTAAGCGACGATATGGCTCCGGATCAGTTAGCAACTTGCTAGTGGAAAGTGCCAAGCGGTGATTTTGTTCTAAAGGAACACTAGCAGGTTTAGCTCCTAACAATCCAACTTCAGAAATAATGTCCAGCGCATATTTCCTTTGACACAGAAAAAATCCTTCAGGCCCACGTGCAACTTCAACACCAAGAAAATACTTCACAACTCCCAAATCTTTCATATGAAAACAGTCATTCAGATAATTTTTAAACCTCTTAATAGCAGCACTGTCGTTCCCAGAGACGATAAGATCATCCACATACACAAGAACACTAAGATGTACTGCACCTTTGTTTATAGAAAACAGGGAATAATCAGAATATGATTGTTGAAACCCGTATGTTGTCAAGGCAGTCGATAGCTTGGCGAACCAACATCGTGGGGCTTGTTTGAGCCCATAGAGTGACTTTCGCAATTTGCAGACCTTGCCTGGAGTTGAAACCTGAAAGCCAGGGGGCAACTTCATATAGACTTCCTCTTGAAGGTCGCCATGGAGAAATGCATTGTGTACATCCATCTGATGCACTTCCCAATTTTTCGCTGCTGCCACTGCCAACAACACTCGAACAGTAGTCATCTTGGCAACTGGGGCAAAAGTCTCAGTGTAATCAATCCCCTCAACTTGATGATTCCCTAAAATCACGAGCCGAGCTTTGTAACGTTCCACGGTGCCATCAGAATTATATTTGATCTTGTATACCCATTTGCATCCGAGAGCTTTCTTGTCGAGAGGTAGATCATCAATATCCCAAGTTTCATTGTTTTCCAATGCCTGTATTTCTTGGTGCATTGCCTCCCGCCACCGTTTATCTTTCACAGCTTCAGAAAAAGTTACTGGCTCATATTCTGCATTTATCGCTGCAAGGAAAGTACGATGTCGCAAAGAAAAATTGTTACAATTCACATAATGTGCAATGGGATAGGCAGTACCTGAGGAATGCCGCGGTGTGAGTGTCTGTAAGGATGGACTCAATTTCTGGACCGTATGAGTAACATAATCACGCAGTAACACTGAGGTTTGCTTCTGCCGATATCCACGACCCAACAACAGTTCCCCATCATCAGCCTGAACTCCCTGTTCCTGTTGTTCCTGTTCCGGGGCCTGTTCATGTTCCTGTTCTGACACATCATCAACATGTCCCCCCCTTGCAACCAAGCCATCCACCTCTTGAAAGTCAACAGCAACCGCCTCAACACTAGACAATGGTTTTGGGATGTCTCGAGGAGATGAAGCAAATGGGAACTCTGTCTCAAAAAATATAACATCACGCGAAACAAAGAACTCATTTGTTTCTAAATCATACAACCGCCATCCCTTCTTCCCATAAGGATAACCAACAAAAATACACCTTCTACTTCTACTAGCAAATTTATCTCCAGATCTCCCTTGTTTATGGGCATAACACAATGACCCAAAAACTCGCAGATGATCATACGTAGGTTCTCGTCCATAAAGAACACTATAAGGAGTTTTCCCATTCAAAACTGAGGAAGGTGTTCGATTTATTAAGTAACCAGCAGTTAAGACACATTCACCCCAAAAATCAACAGGAAGGCATCCTTGAAAACGCAGAGCTCGAGCCACATTTAATATGTGTTGATGTTTTCTTTCGACTCGCCCATTTTGCTGTGGTGTTCCAGTACAAGATGTTTGAAGAACAACACCATTTTCAAGAAAATAATTTTTCATGCAAGTGAATTCCGTTCCATTATCGCTTCTCACAATTTTGACCTGTTTATTAAACTGTCGTTCAGCCATAGAAAAGAACAATTTCATGGTTTCAGAAACTTCTTTCTTATCAACAAGCAAATATATCCACACACCTCGAGAGTAATCATCCACAATAGTCAAAAAATACGATGCTCCACAAGAAGAAACAGTTCTATAAGGACCCCATAAATCACAATGTATCAATTCAAACACATCAGAAGCTCTAAAATCACTGAGAGGAAATTTTTCTCTAGTCTGTTTTGCTCTTTGACAAACATCACAGCATCTATTCAAACTATTATTCTTACTAGAACCTACAACTGGAACTAACTTGGTAACTTTCATAGACGGATGACCCAGACGCTGGTGCCAAAGATCCAAATACCCCACCTTGTCAACCTTCAGAGCTTGAATTCGCGGTATGCCCTTGAAGTAATAGAGTCCATCCCGACGTTCACCCGCACCAATCAGCATCCTCGAAGTGCGGTCCTGCATCACACAAATATTATTAGTGAATTGAACAATACAATTGGAGTGGTCTATGAGTTGCGACACAGAAATTAAGCTGCAAGTCAATCCAGGCACATATAGAACATTTTTAAGAAAAAAATCTCCATCAAGGGTAATTGACCCTTCTTTGATGGCGACAGTATGACTCCCATCTGGTAGCCCCACAGGACACTGCGGGATTTCCCGTAAGTCATACAAGTCGTTCAAATTCCCCGTCATATGGTTTGACGCTCCCGTGTCAATTATCCAGGACACAGATTTACCAGTCATCTTTTCAGTCGTGGAAGTTTTCTGATTGTTTAACAATTGCAGAAGAGCCTCCCACTGTTCGTTGTTCAAACCAAATGATCCCGTTCCATCTCCTTCTGGCACGGTCATTGAGGAAGAACCTCCTCCAACAGTTTGAGCGGCGTTGGCTCGTACTGAACCACGCCCTCGACCTGCTCCCTTTCCTGTTCTTTGCTGCGACATTTGTTGTCCTCTGCCGCGTCCTCCATTCTTCCCTTCATTGCGAGGCCTGTCGCCCCACCATTCCGGATACCCAATTAGAGCAAAACAGCTATCAATCTCATGGCCTGTACGTTTGCAATGGGAACACACCACGTCTTTGTCTTTCCCGTCTCCTCGATTGCGAACAGTAAAAGCCATCACTTCCCCACGTTCATCTTTGCCTCGAGAAATAGTTTTCACCCGTTCCTCTTGAATGAGGATCGAGTATACTTTGTTCAAATTTGGCAGCGGATCTTGAGCCAAAATGTTGGAACGAACAGTCCCATACAACGTGTCATCTAATCCCATGAGAAAAGTGTGCACCCTCTCCTCCTCTCGTCTCTTCTCCAAAACAGTTCCGAGATCACACGTGCATCTTCCACACTTGCACGTCGGCAACTGCTCATAGTTGGCCAGTTCGTCCCACAACTGTTTGAGTTTGCCATAATAATTAACAATACTCATTCCTTTTTGTTTGCACTCTGCAATATCTGACTTCAGTTGCTGAATTCTAGGCCCATTGACTAACGAGAACCGCTCCCATATGTCATTCCAGAGATCCTGCGCAATCTCTACATGTGAAATGGTTGATCGAAGCGTAGGTTCGATGGTGTTTCGAATCCAAGACACCAAAAGCGAATTGATTGTCCACCAGTCTTCAAGATCAGCGGAATTTTCACCAGGTCTCATGATCGTTCCATCAACAAAACCGAACTTCTTCCTTGCTCTCAAAGCCGTTCGCAATGAACGAGACCATTCATCGTAGTTTTCTCCCTTCAATTGGACCTGAGTAATCAAGATACCAGGATTATCAAGCGAAGTGATGTCATATGGCGAGATGGTTTTCCGCTGAGAAGTTCCATCATCGCTAGGCGTCAGCTTTTCTGTGTTTGATTTTGCAGCCATGGTTCAAAGAGGCAAGTCGCGATTTACCCTATGGCTCTGATACCATAACAAAACTCAGAAACTGTTTTAGAGAATTCCTCCTCTTTCTTGCATTCCTCTCACGGTTAAGATATATACAAAAGGGTTAAGATATATACAAAAGATACAACCCCTAAGAATCTGCTGATACAACTAATCTCCTAAGAATCTGCTAATACAACCAATTCACTTCCCAAATTAACTCCTAATGATATCCACAAAAATCTATCTACCAAAAATATAAAGATTACAACAATACACAAGATTCCAATAGCTTCCAAGTCTTTTCTGTGCACAATGCACCCAAATTGAATTGTCATTCTTATATGCTCCACATCAATCATTTTCTTCCCCTCTTCCCCACGAGCAACTCTCCGTGACCCGAACCACTTCCAAGCCAATCACTGCCCAACCTCCTTTGTTGCTGGCCTAGAGAATGCCATGAAGGACAAGAGATTTTCAAAGATGGAAAATCTCTGTGCGCATAACTCTCTAGCCTTAACAGCAGTAAGGGTATGTTTGTGTAACCCAATTTCACATAAAAAGCATTGGTTTTATGTGGAAATGAAGTTTTTTGTGCGTTTGGTGTAGCAAAAGTCTGCGGAAACCCCTTTCCGCCACGTCAGACTTATCCATGAGAAGTCTGGAATTCCAATTCCCATGGGGGGCCATAGGATTTCATTTCTGCAGAGAAGTTCCTCTACTTTTTTGAACCAAGATGCTTGACGTTCCAACCTATGTGAAACCCTAGCACTCAAACCTGTGACCCTCCTTCCTCTTCTCCTCTCTCGATCCTGACCAACTAGAACCGGATCTCCCTGGCGACAAACATGATCGGTGTGGAAAACCTATACTCCTCTTCTTCCCATAGAAACAATAAGATGTTTTTTTTTTTTTTAATAAGTTGTCTTTGGGAAAACCCTCTCTCCGGTTTCACAGAAACCTCTACATTACTCTCCTTCAAAGCTTTTCTCTCAGTCTCAACAAAAGACCCTATCCCTCTTTTGTTTCAGGTCTGGCCCCTCTCTCTGAGGTCCGACCAAACCAACCCAACGTCCATCAAAGAGGAGATGGTTTGGTGGTTCCTTGTGGATATTCGCCTTGAACTCTTTATGCTTTCAATTGCCCATTTGATAGAAAGCAATTCATAAAAATATTAGGAACTCAATGTTGATTTAACGCGATTTAACGGGCCTACAATAAGAGTAAAGAAGGAATTGCTCATCTTTTCCTTCTCTGTTTGGACATTTGGGAACTCATGTAGACACCAGAGAAGATGGTGTGTATGAGACTCTGAGGTGGGAATATGATGGACAGGTGTGATTGTAGCTGTATGCCTTATTTTGATACTACTTTCTTTATGGCATGAGCTACTGTATGAAATCTCATTCTTCTTAATGTATAAATCCATTTTGTCTCTGAAGTTTGATTATTCTAGTGTATAAACGGCCACCCGAAATTGTCATTTTAAATCAATACAAAAGCTTTTTTTAGGTGATTTTATGGTGCTTCTTGAATGCTCCGTTCATCTTCATGGAACTGGTTACTTGTAGCTATTAATTCTTTCTAATTCTTTTTTTTTTTTGTCCTCAATGCATTCATGTAATTCTATTTATGTTCACCTATGATAGGTTGTGGCAGAGAGCAAGAGTACTGTTGAGAAAAAACTTGTTCTTAGATTGGTAAAATTTTTCCCAATGGAAAATCGCGGCACCAAACATGAAAATTATCATTTTCACAATGAAAAATATTTCGCACCAAACATAGATTTTCAATTTCTATGGAAGACCTTTTCAATGGCATTCAATTACCATGGATTTTGCTAGCGTGGCAATTTCCTCATTCCACGGAAAAGGCTTGTACGCAAACATGCCCTAAAAAAATTACCACTCTTGAGCCAAATTGTAAATCATCACTTGCTTCTTCTCTCTTCTCTCACTACAAAACTACCACTAAACCTCCTAAAAAAACCCAAAATCTTAACCCTCCCTAGGTCTCTTCTATTTCCTGTGCGTTCTTCAGTGACCTCAAGTTAACATCCAAGTGTGGTTTTTGATGTTGCATATGTGGCTGGGTCTTGTATAGAAATCCAAGGATGGAGATCTTGATGTCATTGAAACCTATATCTTATGGAATCTTCACGAATCTGTTTGAAATAATGTAATCTTCTCTCTTTCAGAATTTATTTCTATCTTTCAAAAAAAAAAAAGGAAGAAAGATAATCATAAAAAATAAATGGGCCAACATGACATGGCAGAATAGATAGAAAACCATCTCTATCATCATCGTTCATGATCATTCATCAAGATTATGCGTGTTCAAAGATAGAAGAGAGTATGGAGATCATGTGTGATCATTCACTCAATGCGTGCATCTTTATTAAAGTCGAATAACAGTTTTGACAAAAAAGATGATCGTTCTAACTCTTCCTTGAGCCACGTAGATCTTTGGTCTATTGGAATGTCCCACATCCCACATCGCCTAAGTAATGAGTTTGACAGGGCTTCATATACCTGTTTGGACCTTCCACTTATCAGCTTAAGCTTTTGAGTTAGTAAATGGTTTCTTATATGGTATCAGAGCGGGTTTCGATCCCGTCATTCTTGTGTAGCCTACATGGTAGGCTTGTCTATGAAATCTGTTAGGCCTGCACTTGGGTGGGGGGGAGTTCCCACATCCTAAATTATCTAAGTAATGGGATTGATAGGACTTCATAAACCAATTTGGGTTTCTACTTATCAGCTCAAGCTTTTGGGTTCGCACATGGTTTCTTACGCATGCTTTTGGGTTCGCACATGGTTTCTTACGTTTCTTACGACATAAGCTGCAGATATCCCCAAAGAGAAAGAGCCACAATGGTTAACAAAATTAAACAACCATAACTTCATCCGAAATATCTCCTTCTTGCTTTAGTAATCGTTTTGACCCTTTATCTCTTTTTTCTCCTTCTTTGCAGGTCTCTTTATACTTTTTTTTTTTTTTTTTTGTTAACATGGGAACCCGCTGACCCTCCTTCTCTGAATGTCTCTTTATACTTACTCAAAGATGAATACCTCTCTTTTTTTTCTTTTCTAGGTAACCCAGCTGGGACTCAAGAGAGAGCCCGCATACACCTGGGAAGACAACTTGCACAAGTGGGAAAAAAGCCCATACAAGTGGGAAGAGGTGGCATATCCAGGGTTCGAACCCATATGAGAATATTCATGTGCATCCATCCCTCACCATCGGGTGAGGGACACTTTCATAATTGGAAATTTTCATGTGCCAAAGAGGAAAAGTTATATATGGTCATATGCATATAAGGAATATTCATGTGCAAAAAGGAAAAGTTCTCTCACCTTATGGTGGGATGGATGCATATAAATGTCCTCCATATACATATATTTATATTTGGAAATAAGATACCAAGTCCCTGGGTCGTTTTGCCCTATCTCCATTGCCTTAGATCATATCTTGGCCGATAGCTCTGTTTTGTGCCCGGTACTTCTCGTTTGTGTTTAGTGGTATATAGTGTAGTTCTTGTTTTGGCCGTGCCCTTTCTAATGCCTTCATGATTCTTTTTGGGATCCCTTTGTCTTGTGAATACCTCTATGATCTGCATAACTCCAATTGCGGCTCAATTGACTATGAATTTATGTCTTTTTCTAAGGGGAGTGGGAATAGCCTATAAGACTGTCATTTACCTTTTATGTGGGAGAGATGAAAGTGAAAATTACTCATGTAAAATTATACCTATGCCTCTCTGGCTAAAAAGGTATGTAAATATTCCACACTTGAAAAAGTGTGAAATTCTTCATGAGAAACTAATTCATTTACAAATTATTCTCATGTCTTATTTACACTTGTGATGTGTAAACGAGTGCAAATAAACATGTATATACATACATAACATACGTAGATGGGGAATAGAAGGGCCCCTTGTGAAAATTTGGGGAGGATAAGAGTTACATGCATAAAATATTTGATCATCTTTGAGTCCACGTTGCTACCGGATTGTCCTGCTTTTATTTATGGAAACAATAGGTAACATCATCCAACTGTGCCATTGAATCATTTGCAGAATGGGTTCCCGAATGCGGTCATTAGTAGAATGCAAACTTTAAAGATTATTGTTTTATTTTGATAAATGAAAGCATATTGAATGAAAAATATGTCAAAAAAAAAAAAAAGTGAATAATGAAAAACAAACTGCATTGGGAAAACTAATTATGACGCCTTATCTCGGATCATTCAAGGTCATATGTCCTACTACTATTGAAACAAATCCACCCTACACCGGGAGCAACAAAGAAAAAAAAATAAACATGTGGAAAATCTTCTCTTCCTCACCTTTGTCGTGTTCTTGTAAATGTATTATGATCTCCTGCCTCACAGATTCTACACTGCAATTGCTTCATCTAGGTCTTCTTCATCTTTGAGAACGGCCACTTGCATCACAAGTAAGTGCCGACAATTCTCACATGACTACCCAAGGTTCGAACCCTAGGTATGCCACCTCTTCCCACTTGTATGGGCCTTCTTTTAACCTGTGCAAGTTGTCTTCTTATGTGTATGCGGGCTCTCTCTTGAGTTGCAACCCCCTTTGCTGGGTTACCCAAAAAAGGAAAAAAAGAACGGATTCATCTTTGAGTAAGTATAAAGAGACATTCAAAAAATGGGGGTCGGCGGGTTCCCATGTTAACTAAAAAAAAAAAAAAGTATAAAGAGACACGTAGAGAAGGAGAAAGAAGGGATAAAGAGTCAAAACGGTTACTAAAGCAAGAAGGAGATATTTCGGATGAAGTTATGGTCATTTCATTTTGTTAACCATTGTGGCTCTTTCTCTCTAGGGATATCTGCAGCTTATGTTGTAAGAAACGTAAGAAACCATGTGTAAACCCAAAAGCTTGAGCTGATAAGTAGAAGCCCAAATTGGTTTATGAAGCTCTATCAAACCCATTACTTAGATAATTTAGGATGTGGGAACTCCCCCCCACCCAAGTGCAGGCCTAACAGATTTTATAGACAAGCCTGCCATGTGGGCTACACAAGAATGACGGGATCGAAACCCTAGGCTACACAAGAATGACGGGATCGAAACCCGCTCTGATACCATGTAAGAAACCATTTACTAACTCAAAAGCTTAAGCTGATAAGTGGAAGGTCCAAACAGGTATATGAAGCCCTGTCAAACTCATTACTTAGGCGATGTGGGATATGGGACATTCCAATAGACCAAAGATCTACGTGGCTCAAGGAAGAGTTAGAATGATCCTTTTTTTTGTCAAAACTGTTATTCAACTTTAAGGTATAAGAATATACTAGCTGAAAGACCCATACAATGCACAGTTAAGTCCCGCGTAAATTGACTTATAAATTCAAATTAATATCTAAATTCAATTACAATTAATAAAGACGCATGCACTGAGTGAATGATCACACATGATCTCCATACTGTCTTCTATTTTTTAACACGCATGATCTTGATGAATGATCATGAACGATGATGATAGAGCTGGTTTTCTATCTATTCTGCCATGTCATGTTGGCCTATTCATTTTTTATGATTATCTTCTTCTTTTTTCTTTTTTCTTTTTTTTGAAAGATAGAAATAAATTCTGAAAGAGAGAAGATTACATTATTTCAAACAGATTCATGAGCATTTCATAAGATATAGGTTTCAATGACATCAAGATCTCCATCCTTGGGTTTCTAGACAAGACCCAGCCACATATGCAACATCAAAAACCACACTTGGATGTTAACTTGAGGTCACTGAAGAACGTGCAGGAAATAGAAAAGACCTAGGGAGGGTTAAGATTTGGGGTTCTGTCACCCTATGGTGAGGGATGGATGCACATGAATGTCCCCTATACACACACACACACACAGATATATATATATATATATATATGGGGGGACGCTAGAAAACTCCCCGGACGTTTTTATGAAGAAAACGCCCCTTCCCAACATCCAATGAGAATGAAGAATCAAGATAATTATATGCTGACATAAGCATCTAATTTAAGAGTCTTATTAAAAGGCCCATTTCCAACTTTCATTATCTCCTCCTTGAAACTTACTAATTATCCTATTCAATTTCGTTGCCAGTCGATCTTATCTCCTTGAAATTAGGTAATCTAACCTTGAAACCAATTGCATTCATACGACATGCATGGAAGCTCAACAATTTTTCTTTCATGGGAATCTTTTAAGAAGTCCTAGGCCCCACATGGAACATTGTTATTTCACAAAGGCTTGAGTTTTAATTGATATGGCCCACCATGTAACGCCCCAATTCCGAATACCGAAGATAACGCTAAGGTACCCGAAGTTGGCGTGCTACTTCCCGGATAAACCAAGAACTTCCAAGATCGTAGTCCGCAGTGAGGTCAAAATTTAAAACTTTTTAAATAACATCATAATCAACAGTTATGTGCGGAAGCGTAACACAAGATAGCGGAAGCAAAGTTATCATGGATATAAATCAAATGTAAAAGTGCGGAAGTCTGATAATAATCTCAAAGTGTGAATATCAAAGTGTTTATACATATCAGTCTAACCTACCCATCTCACTACAAAAATAAACTCTCAAAGTCCCAAAACAACTGCACTCAACCCTCCTGTGCAGGCTCTCCATCCTCTGGCTCAACCACTTGGTCAGCCGGCCCCCATGCGTAGTCCCTGACTACAGGCGCCTTGTGGATCACGTCACCCGAGGGATCATAGTCTGGACCTAAGCACCAAAGATGGATCAGATCTAAAGATCTGGCAAGGCACCATATGTAGATAACACCAGATGTACACAACAAAAGAGAGTAGTGACAGGTACATAATCATAAAAGTAAATAAGGTACATAATCTAGGCAGTTGAGCAGTAATAGCAGTTTAGAGACAGAAAGATAAAGTATCTAATCTAAACAGACAACAAGAGGCACATTCACACAAGCTAAATACACTGCGGGATATTATTCCGCAACCCTCCCGTACTGTAAACATCCCATACCATAAACAGTTTGCGGTGGGGAAAGGTTAATAACCATGGAAGGGATAATAACCCTGATAAATATAACATACAATATACATAACATCGATCACACCCCTTTATCAGATTAGCCCGGACTTGGTATCACACCATCCGTCTAACCACAGCTCATCATGATAGCTCTAAGTAAATAGATCATAGCTCCTACAAGAGAGAATCAGTCAACTGGCTGAGCTTAGAACAACTGAGTGAATGTTCAGTGCCGACTCAGGAAACTAAGTACAGGTCTGTGTCTGTCTAGGCTAATCTTGCGTGAGCAAGGTCCTACCCAATGTCTCTAAGAGGTTAAAGTACAATATTATGGAATACAGTCCGATATCCAAGTCCAACTCCAACAACATTGGATCCACTCCAAGGTTCACAACCGTGGCCTAAGTTAACACAGGTACTATACTGTGTTCATTCAACAAGTAATCACCCTATGCTCATACACAATGAGCTAACTGACCATTAATCCTAAACCTCTTCATACTATGGTTTCACATCCCCAGCCTTAGGCCGTATGAGGGCCCGCCTAGACGCAGACACGGGTCAATTATCCCTAAACACAACATAGGGTCACCTCTAAGGAATCCTAGGTTCAGGTCCTCCAATTTCCATTAATTAATAGGTTTAAGACAACAACAAGGATAAGGAAAGAGAATAACTCATTAAATCCTTAAAAAACAGGGAATCAAGTGGAAATAGGCAAGGGACCAGTCCTAAGTAGTGGTCCACACTTGGTTCAGGCCTCAACACATGATTAGATCTCCAACTGTAGCATCAGGTGTCCAAAATGATAAATCTGGTGCTCCTGAGGTTATGGACACCATGAACTACAGTTAAGGTTCGAGTCAATGACGATTCGAATCCTAGAACCTCAATTGGTGGACCCCACAAGTCAAGGCTGAGCCATGCCATTGATTCGTGTGTGGCACACGTAATGAAAGGTCATTTGGATGGTCAATGGGCCCCTTATATGATCAAACATCAAACATACAAAATTCTGGAAAAATCACAGATCACAGTTTGCCCGATCGACATCACACCCTAGGATGTTGACCGGGTGAACTGGATGTTGACCTCCCAGGTCGACATCCTGTAGTGTCCCCGGTCGACATCATGGTCGTGATGTCGACCGGGTCCACTGGGACCTGAAGCCAAACACCTGGGGGGTTCTGTAGGAAATCCAGTGTATATAGTCGACATCATGGCCGTGATGTCGACCGGGTACAATGCATTTCTGCTCTGTTCTGAAAATCCAGGTTTCGGCTATTTCTGTATTTTTCCAGTGTGCCCGGTCGACTGAGACAGGGTCCGGTCGACCGGGTACACTGTCTGTGCACAGTTCCAGAAAATAACTGAGACTTGCATTTTTAGCCAATTTAGTGTACCTGGTCAACTGAGACAGGGTCCGGTCGACCGGCTACTCGTAAATTGCAGAATTCCAGATTTTCTGGGATTTCCCTTTTTCAATCCAACTCCCTTCCAAACCTTCTCCATTCATCACATTAACAAGAAGAAACACAAAAACACTTCTATACTCCATCCCTCCATCAATCCATCAATCCATCCGGGCCATTGATCCTCCAAATGGAGAAACACATCCATCAATGGCCATTTTTCCATTAAAACAAGCTCAATAGCAGATCTAAACATGAATTAACATCTAACAGATCTAAAATTACAGAAACAAGAATGAGAAGCATGCATCTAATGAAATTGCATAAGGTACTTGCCTTAGAGTAGAAGAAATGGAAATTGAGGTGAGAGAGAAGACCCAATAAGTGTTGATTGCAAGAGGGAAGAGTCTCTAGCCTCCTTGTGCTGGATTTTTGGGGGAATTAGGGTGCTTGGGGAAGAAGATAGGCTAATTGTGGGAGATGAGAGGCAATTAGGGTTTAGGGTGATTTTGCAATAGTTTAAGTTTTATAACTTAGGGTTTTAGGCTAATTACCTAAAGGGTATTTTGGTTCTAAATGGAATTAACATGGGGCCATGGGTATTTGGGTAAATTGGTGGGTTCTAGAAGGTTCCACTCTCATGCCCTCCTATTAGTGTTAATCACAAATAATTTCTAATCTAATCCAATCTATTGAAATTAAACAAAAGCTAAAATCTAAAACTTAGGAATACTACAGACTATACTACTAATTTCCTATTAAATAACATATTAAGGATAGAAAATACCTTATTAATTATTATTTAAATTCAAACCGAGGGCCCACCAGGGGTGGGGCCTCACACACCACATGGCATTAATCCATAAAAAATCATAACCCAATGAACATTAATATTTCACATAGTCTTGAGTTCTAATTGACATGGCCCACCAAATGACATCCATAAAAAATCATAACCTATTGATATGCATGAAGCACCAGATTTTCTTTGATGGAATTCCTATAATAAATCGATAGGCCCCATACGGGAGATAATTACTTTAGAAAGGGTTGAAGCCTACTTGAAGGAAACATGCATGAAGCCCTCAAATCTTCTTTTATGACATTCATATAATAAATCCCTAGGCCCCACATGAGAGATTGTTTGTTACAAGTTTCCAATGAAGAATTATTTGTTTCTTGGTTTTGAGAGAAGGAGAGAAATTCGGTACTCTTATAGTGGTTAACTTGATTCTTCCATATTTTTAGTAAATTTTAAGACATCAATATTTATCCAATCATGTAACTTACTTCTAAGGTGGCATCATTTAATTGGATATGTAAAAGGGGCGTTTATGCCCCTTTTTGACAAGGAGAGTTTTTGAAAATCTCCCATATAAATATAAATATATTTCTAAAGGTCCAAATAGCACAAGTAGATATTAAAAAAAGCTGCACCCAAAGCAATCCAAGCAGTGTAGTCACAACCTACCCAAAAAGAGACCCATGTAGAAGAGGCAGAGTAGGACATGGTGGGGATAGCATTTGGCCGAGTGGACAATGTTGGAGATTATTAGTTTGCAAAGATTATCAGTTTGTAGGATGTTAGTGATATTATAGTAGGTTATCCTTATCCTCAGGATTAGATTAGTTAGTATTTGCTTATAAATATCTGTATTTTCATTTAATAAAAGTTACGGTAAAATTATCGGAACATAGTGATTCTTAAAATTCTATATGGTATCAGAGCTTGGGCTCGGCAATGATCTTACGATCAAGCCGAGTATGATTCTACTTCTGTGATTATCATCGTCAAATCTTTGAACTTCAATAAAAAAAAAAAACCAAGCATACTCTTTTATCCATTCATTTAAACCCTACGATCTCAGCATATTCATCAAGATTGTTGATCAAAATTGCAAGATGAAAGCTTTTGGAAAAAATTGCGACAGATCTGATCCAATGGGCCACCAGCGCCAACAGACTCTGAAAGGAGCGGGTTGCGACTGTGATGGATCCACAAATAGATGGTGATCACCAAGAAGACATGAAGATTGTTTCTATTAAAATATTTGATGAGAATCTAAATGCACCATTTAGGCCCCTCATTGAGGACTTTGTTATACCTACAAATTATATTAATTGGTATTAATTGTAGTAATTTCATGTTTACAAGCGCCTTATGTGAAAATAAGGAATTCAGAGCTAAGTTGGAGGAAAATGGCAAGAACCAAGGCGATTCGGAGACTTTGCCTTTGGGCATCTAGATGCCAAAAGCATCTAAGCGCACCAGGCATTCTACCTAGGAGAGTCCAGAAGCCCAGTGGCTACGTCCGGACGCTAGACCCTACGAATAATTTCCTAAGCCTCTACCTCCTAGCATCCGGACGCCAAGAAGCTGGCGTCAGGGATGGGTGGACTCCGTCCCCCTTTGCGTTTTGAAGTGATTTTTGGAGCAAAACCTATAAAAAGCTAGCCGAAGTCATTTTAATTCATTTAAGTTTGGAGAGAATAATTGGAGGCTGATTTTGGAGCATTAGAAGGAGCATTAATAGGGATTTCATCAAGGATTCGTCATCAATCTCTCTCCATGAGTAACTAATTCTCTATCTTAGGGTTGTGATGAAGCCCTAGTTTTGTGATTATGGTGATGTATAAGTTCTAGGGTTTTACTTTGAATGCTTTGATTATATGATATGAATGCTATCAATGTATTGGATTTATTTATTAATGCAAGATCTAATTTTGGTATTTTATTCTTGTAGTTTGGAATACCAGTCATATAATGGTGCTTGAATATGTGTGGAGTTTATTCTAAGATGATCTATGCCGTAAAGATAGGGTATGCCCAGATCTAAACCCGCACTGTGGAGGCTTGTAACCAAAACGAGTCTTTAAAGCGTTGATAGTGAAACCTTAGGTCAATGTTTGTCATTGCACAAGGCTGGGGTGAATTCGTACCATAAGACCTTTCTTTAATTGGATCAAATCTTGTTTTTAATTCGCTAATTTAGGAATCATTAAACCCAAAGCAATATTTCATTTTCTAGTAGGATTAGTTTAGGAATTTTTGAACCAACACAACTTAGCCTTTTTATACCAGTGGATACGATACTCGGTTAACATCTTTACTCTCACGAGTAGAGATACTAGCTAGATATAAATTATATTTTCAAACCCTGTTTTGGGATGATCAATATTTTATCATCTATTTTTTAGAGATTAAAGGATACTTATTTTTCATGTTTACAATCACAGAGATTGAGGGGGAATGTTGGAGATTATTAGTTTGTTAGGATGTTAGTGATATTAGTAGATTATCATTATCCTTATGATAAGATTAGATAGTATTTGCTTATAAATCTAGGTATTTTCATTTAATGAAAGTTACGGGGTAATTATGGAAACATTGTGATTCTTAAAATTCTATAGACGAAACTATATTGGACAACTATTATGAGACTTCTAATATCTACTGATAGCATAAGGTAAGTCTATTCATGGCTGCATGGCTTCCTTCCTCATCTGCAACGAATATTCTCTGTTGCATCTATGAATTTTTTATTATTTTTTTCTTTTTCTGATCTTATACCGTATAGTTTACAGGCATTTATCATGTAACTTATCCACCACTATATTCAGTTTTGGAATTGTATCAGTTCATTTGAAAATTGTGCTGCCTACAGATAAGTTGCAGCGACTAGAATGATATAAATACTGTGTAGTTTTTTTTTTTTTTTTCATCATGATTTCCGTGTTCATGATTAATATGAAATGATCATCAATGAGGTATATGTCCCCCATATTCTTCATATTTCGACCGTGATTCATTTTGTTCCTTGTAAAGTGATTCTCATTTCAATGATAATGTTGCACAAGGGCCTTCGTTTGGAAGTCCCTTCCAAATGTACAAATCTCTTAGACTTGCCATGGTAAGACTTTGGTTTGATTGACTGCCTCTGCAACTTTTTGCATAAGAACTCCAAGGTATAAAAAGGTAGTGTAATGTCAGCATCAAACAACTTTTCATGAGAATGTATCCTAGAGTAATACTTTGTGTTGGCAGGGGAGGGAAGGGTAGGGCACACACAAGTCAGTGCAGGACCGCCGTGGGGCCTTTCTAAAGTTTGGTGCTGGGGATTTGTCATTTCATTTAGTGGGGAAAGGAGGTTATTCTTTTACTCTCCATTTTTATTTTTATTTTTATTTTTATAAAAATGAGGGTATCTTGAACTTGTGTACTTTTGATATGATTCCTTGTTTTTTTTTTTTTTTTTTTGGGTAATTTTCGCTTTACTTCACTTTAACTTTACTAGTAAAGTGCCAAACACGCCAAGAAAGGATTTGGATGCAACTGATGAGTGATGATGAATGGGTGGTGAATCATTTCTTTCAGAAGATGTGGATTAGCAATAAATTGATGAAACCAAAAAACAAGAATGGCGACAACAAATTAAATGGCATAAAACTTTGTGCAAAACATCTATAAATTTACTTTCTATTAGAAAACGAAAGAGAAATGGTCATTCTCTTTGCAATAAACACTTGAGAATGCCTAAAACAAAGATTTGAAAGAGACCTAAGAGTTGATTTTGTCTTAAAATATACACGTTTCAACGATCTACATAGCTTGAGTTATATTTACATTTGAGATTATGCTTGGCTTAAATTATTTACTATTTAATAAATATTTCTCCACTTCTATATTTGAAGAACCAAAATATTTCGAATTTCTTTTACCAATTATTGTAATTCTCTCCCCATCATATTTTTTATCTAAAGCTAAAATTGGATTCATTCCTTAAGCTGATGCTAGATCTAAATACAACACATGTTTGTTGGTTTTGTGTCAGATCTGAATTCGAATATGCATTGGGACCCACAAAAATGGATCCAAAGATTTTCCACCATGATTCTGCCTTGGATCCAACCCGTTTGCAAAATTAAAATGAATACCCTATCATCACTCTAATAATTCAAGCCCCATGAAAGTTGAGGGCTCATCCCATTTTCAATGAGTTCAGATTCTCGATTGCAGTTGGTATAGGCTCACCATGAGCGGTCATGATGAGCGGGGTTAGCAAAAAGGAGTGCAATTGCTCTCATTCGAAAATCACGTGCAGCTGCACGTGGTTTTTGTGGTGGCGTGGCTCACAAATACTTAGCTGCGATAGAGGATCTTGATATTTTTTTTCCAATAAACAAATGAAAGCTATGAGATAAGCATTGGATTTTGAAGTGGTCTCATTGATGGATTTACAATGCAAGCTATAGATAGACTTTTGAGGCCATGCCTCAAACTAATCTCTTCGCTCGGATCATCATCATCATATGTATCGAGATGATTATTTTTATCACCCGCTGAAAATATATATATAATGAAGAGGTTTGGAGATAATGATGATGAAAAAAATAAAAAAAAAAGGATTGATGCATTTCACACGTGATATGGGCCCGACAATTCTCATCAAGTCACGTGCCAAATGTTTAGAGTTAAAAGAATCCTCTGAGGCTTTGACAAAGAAATATAAGGCTGAGGGATAACTCATAGGAGGTCCCACCCTATTGGAAATCCGGCTCCAAATTTAACTCCAATAAGATAGGGTCTAAGATTAAGGGGCAGACATAGGCACAATCATATGGACACGGTCGCACCTGTTCAACCATAGTGTACTTAGAAAAGCCCAATAAAAATTATGGATTACCCTAAAAATCCATATGAAAATTCTCAATTTGTCCCCTAAAATCAAACTACTTATTAATGTTCATATCCCTCAAACAAAAATCATGTGTCCGACATGGAAAAGACTATCAGATAGAAATGTAATGAAAAACCTATACATAAGATTATATCAAATACATGTTTTTTCATCATCTTTTGCTTTAATAAAAATTAAAAATAAGTCGCACACAAGGGTAAGGGCATATTTATTTTGAGCAAGCTGGAATTTCTTATGGTTGAGCTCGCTTCATTCCCCTAACTCAACTCATGATTTCTCAGCGCAACAAAGCCACCATGCGTGGCGACCTCTTGATCGCACGTATTTTGTATGAGTGTCCGAGACACTCGAAGCAGTCCGCTGCCAGCGAGGACTTTTGTTGATGTCACGTGCCTCAGCCTGGAGCGTCTTCTGGATTCTATTCTAGAAACTAGAACGAGAATCTTTTGCTTTCTCGAAGTACGCACCACGTGGCGCAATTGCCACCGCCATAGATATAAGCCTTTGGTTCCGCCTTCCCATTGATGATACACACACTGATACACATACGCCCGAGATTGGATTCGTGGAAGGAAACTCACGAGGGATTTTGTGGTCAACATGTAATCCTCAAAAGACGTTATTGCACTTTCGCCATTTCTTTTTTTTCTTTTATAAATTTCTTTTAAAAAATATCTCTTCCAAATTTGGATTGTCTTGTGTTAAACACCCCCCCCCCAAAAAAAAAAAAAAAAAAAAAAGTGAAACACACAAACCAAAAAATAAAAAAATAAAATAAAATCATGCCTCTCTCAAAAATTAGTTTTCGATCCCTCAAATAACAAAATAATGATGAGATGAAGTTGATATTATGGTCATTGTCCGCCTCCTCCTCCCCCAACAAGAATCATGGATCTGCCACGACTCTGTAGATGTTTTGGTATGTGTAGATGTAATTTAGAATGGTAGACGTCAAGGTCATAATGGTTAATGCCTTAAATTTAAGGGTCTCAATCTCTTCATGGGAGCAACAACTCATTGACGACCCATTAAAATGTTTGCGTTCTAATACATTTATGAAGGTGACATCTTCTTTTTCAAATAAAAATTGAGGCCCACAACTAAGCCATGTGTGGGTGGAATGGTGAAGCATGTGGTGCATAGAAGAAGGCTGTTGTTTTTTTTTCTAAACTCACAAATGTTGGTAATTCAAAGTTTAAATCGGGTATGAGAATTTACCAATTGATTCTTTTTCTCGTCTTCTTCTAGGAAACCAAAAGGAAGTTTGAAAATAATCTCTAACCAAGGTTTGGAACAAAATAAGAAAAAGGAAGCCACTATATCAAAAGTGTTTTTTTATGCTTTTGAGATTTCTTTCAAACAGGTCATTGTTGTTAATTTACCTGGATGTTGTCATAAATGGTGTTAAGTGAAGAAGTGAAAAAAAAAAAAAAAAAACATAAGCTTGTTACTTAAAAACCAGAAGAATATTTTATAAATAAATAATTTATTAACTTTTTTTAATAGTAGGCCAAAACTTAAAGATTATTTTGAATTTCTTTTAAATGAAATCAAAAGCTACCCTTTTGAAACTGTGAAAAATACTGCCACCTCTAGGCAAACCACATTTGCAATATAATAGCACAGCACTACAACACAATGTGGCCAACTATGCCCACATTTTATCAACTTATTCCCTTCACAACCACCACTACTTATGAATAGAATTTGGTCCACATGTAGTAAAAACTTCCTCAAAAGAACTTTTGTTAGGTAAGATACTTAAAAAACTTACCAAAATCACTAGGTAATAGCTCATATATATAATTTTTCTGGAAGGATTAGTCAAGCCTAAAGGGTTAAAAACCCTCTGATAGCAAAAAAAAAAGAAAAAAAAAACCATGTATTAAATTACTAAGGTGTTTGCTGGAAACTCATTTTTTATTTTTAAATTTTTTTTTTTTTTGAAAAGACTATTTCAAACTCATGTCTAAAATCCAACTATAATATTCATTTTTTATCCACTTATACCATGAATCCACTATATTTAATCCCCATATATCTTACCAACATACTCATAGTTAAGTGGTGTTAGCACCTTAGCTTCTTAAAGATGTTTAGCAATTGATCTTCGAGTCCTTAAGTTTAAAGAGCACTATTGGACCAGTAACCCAAATGCCTAATGTTGCTTCAGGATGTTGAGGGTTGGAAACTATGCTATCACACTGGGGTAATAGGGGGATTTACCTTGCTCTCCTTTGGCCCATAGGGATTAGTCCGGATTAAAGGGTTGTGATACCCTCCATTATATGAAAAGAAATACCAAATTTAGCAAAAAAAAGAAAGAAAAAATCTCATGTATTCTGATGAAACAAAAATTTATCATCATAGGAAAATATTTGTATCAATCATATCATTAAAACAGAAGGGCAATTGTAGTCATTCCCAAACCGTCTCCATGGCTTCCCAGCCACTCCCCTCGACCACCTTCCCATGACGCAGACCCGCCCACAGAACGCCACGTGCTCCCCGTTCCAACATCCCATCCTCTGGCCGCGGACGATTCTTCATTCAACAACCCACACCCACTAGGCCTGCTGACCTGGCAGATATTTCCCCCTCTCCCGCGGGCCCCACCCTCGCACAGTATACATTTAAAAACCTCTTATATGAGTTGTTCGAGGCAGACGGTGTTTGTGGCCATAGAAGCCGCTTCCAAACGAACGGCTCTTCTCTCTCTCTCTCTCTCCAAAACCGCCGTTTTCCCCAAAAAAAACCACTCCTAATTTAAAACCGCCTTCTCTTTCTATTTAAATACCTCCCCCACCTCTCTGCTCCAAACCCTAACATTCTTTCCTTCTCAAAACCCGGCCCAAACTCGACGGAAAACCGCCAAAAGATACGATCTTTAACGCTCTTGTATTAGGGTTAGGGTTTCTCACAAGAGATGAATTCCGCCGCGTGCGAGCTCTGCAGAGGCCGAGCGTCCCTCTATTGCGCCTCCGACTCGGCGTTCCTCTGCCTCGATTGCGACGCCAAGGTTCACGAGGCCAACTTCCTCGTCGCCCGTCACGTTCGCCGGATGCTCTGCCGCGCGTGCGACCGCTTCGACGGGAACGTGGTGTCCGGTGTTGGATCCCGCCCTGTGCAGTCTCTCTGCCGTAGCTGCGAGGCGGAGGACGGAGATCGCCGCTCGGCCGCTTCCTCCTCCTCCTCGGCCTGCGTCTCCACCGCCGAGTCCGTCCCCGCGCCGCCTGGAACCCCTAGAAACACCGCGGAAAGGACGCGGGTCGGCCGAAACCGATCCGGCTCCGCGTCCGGTTCGAGGGCGGAGGGCATTTTGGTAATTTGGTCGAGGCGGCTGGGGCTGAGGAACCGCCGCTGCGTAGCTCTCGCGCTCCGCGCGCACAGAGTCTGCTCGAGGAAATTTACGAATCTGCCCTCGCGCGCCTCGCTCGCGGGCTCGCTCTGGCTCGCTGCCAGCCGAATCGAGCCACGTGGCATTTCCACGTGTCAGCTCATGAGGCTACAGCAGTGCTCACGGGTCCCACCGAAGCTGATTCTCTTCTTGGGAAGGAGGCTCTCTCGAGTCCTACCAATAAGAGCCAAGCAATCTTTGGACGAATCCCTCAATGAATGACACGTGTAAAAAAACTTCAAAAAAAAAAAAGAGTAGATTTTATAATATGTCTTTTTTTTTTTTCCAATTATAATGTATGCGATTGGACATTTGGACCCAGTGACTCACGTTTGATTTTTGTAATTTGGGTTTGTGTGGGGTCAGGTGGAATGGTTGTTGGTTGGGTTATAATGAGGTTGAGATATTTTGCCTTTAGTTCTAATTTTTATAATGGTGATTTGTGTGGCTGTGTTTCAAGGGTATTATTAAATGATAAATGTAAGGGTCTGCTTTTGATTTTAATTTTTAAAGGAATGGGAATCGTATGGGGGACACTAACATGTGGTGTTGGTTTGAAGTGGTTGAAAATTTTTAGGACGGAAAAGATGTCTTGTAGAAGATTTGAGTGACTTTAAGTCCATGTCATGAAAAATTTTATACTTTGATGTGTGGACGTTATGAGTTTTTATTGTCTGGAATGTCTGGAATGGCTTGTCAAACCAGAAGACTAGTAGAAATCAGATTATAAAATTGTGGATGGAATTCAAGTTGGGGGGTGGTGAGCTGTCCAAAAATGCAATTGATTGGTAAATAGAATTCGCAAAAAGAGCTAAGGATAAAACTTTAATCCTGGTGACATTAACCATGATTAAGGACCAAATAAGGATAAGACTTGAATAAGGGTAACATTAATAATTATTAAGGACGCGTTTGTGTAGTTGAGTTTTTTAGGATACTTGTTACCTTTTAAATTCCTCCATTTTTTGTATGAATGTATGCTTTTTGGTGAAGTGGAAACCATCATATAAAAAACACTTTAGTAATAATACTTCCCTTGCTAGAGTGGAAGATGGAGGTTTTCATCTCCTTCTACCCCATAGCTTTTCCTCTTCTACAGTGTTAGTGTGTTACACAGATGTATTGTAGGGGGTTAGTTGACTTTTTTTTTTTTTTTTGGGCCTTTCTTAATCTAGATTGTTGTAGAGCAACCACCAATGAGCCCGATAGAATTATATATAGAAATCATGAGTGTGGAAGACTTTTACTAATTTAAGGTTTGCTAAGTCAATTATTCCTTTCTTCAATGAGTTGCAAATTCTATTCATCAAAATAGAGCATGAATGTGCGGATTATTCTCATTAACGCTTCTTATTTAAAATCTCATCTTCACCCAATGGAAAAAAAAATTAAAAATTGGACAATGAAAAAAATAGAAAGCGGACACAAGAAGACTAGATTTCATTATGAAGACATGGAAAATGCATTTAAGGCATGCATTTAAGGCATTCTTTTTTCTTCTTTTTTTTTCATGTGATTGAGATACCTTGGATTGTATTTGTATAAGTGTTAAAAATGAAGAATTGAAGAGGAATATAAAAAAATGATCATAAAATAACATCTCCTTTAATGAGAATTGAAACAAGGAAAGATTGGAAATGAATGTATAGCCATCACCTTAATAATTTAATACCAAGAAAAGTCAATGTCTCATCTTTAAGAATCTTTTGTTAGAGTTCACTTCACTATGAATTCTTATGTATTCAGTTCTTACATGTTTTTTGCAAATAAACATGCTCTTAATTTGCTATACTTGCAAACCTTTTGTATACATAGAAAAATCAGATGAAGTAATGGTTACCATGGTAATTTTTTGAAGTTAACCAGTCTAACTTAATTCTTGAAGAGTGGGGGGAATCTCTTTTGTTAAAGGTTAGAATTGAGTGAACATTAAGGCTATTGAACACATATGAATTCATGTCATAAGTGGTTAAAAATGAAGATCCAAGGTACATATATTAAAATGATGATCAAATAACCTCCCATTTTAATGGAAAGTGAATTAAGGGGAGATGAGAAATGAATACCTAGCAATTACTTAGTAATTCAAATTCTAGAAAGTCAAGGTCTCATCTGCATTGATGCTTTAAATCCTTCACCCCTTACTTTTTTTCATTCACACATCATCTCTTTAATAATCCTTTGGAGCTTCATTCTTTTAGCAGCGTTGGCTTTCAAGCATATATATATATATATATATATATAGTATGGAACCTGTTTGGTTCATGTAATTTAATAAATAAGAGTTATAAGACACTTATTTTCTTAAAAATAACTAATGTTGAAGAAACAAGTCTGAGTTTCCTAAGACGACCATAATGAAAATGACTAAAAGGGTGCTGGCGTGGGAAATGAATACCCAGCCACGAGCATAACAATTAAAATCCTAGGGAAGAGAGGCTTGCATATATTGGTATCTTATTCTATATACCCTCACACCTTTCATAATCATTTGGCATGACTTGTTTTGCCTTGAATTCCTACATAATTAATTCTTATATCTTCTATTCAAACCAAAATACCCATATAATTCACATCTTGAACTTTTATCATTTATTTTATAATCTCAAATCAGATAGTTGAGAACATTCATTGCATTGATTTTTTTCCATATAAAGAAACCGAAGGCCTCTTGCATATGGCAATGCCATTGCACCCCATCTACAAAGATCAGCATCAAAGGATGCAGTTGGCACTGCATCGAAGGACAAAAAAAAAAACATAGTACTTGAAGAATGCTTGAGTTTGAGTTAACATTACATACCACAAAGAAATGAGAATAGAGTGGTTGTGGGTTGAGCAACATCCGGAGAGAGGAATGATCATGAAGTTTGCATACACAAGTTATCTTAGCTGTCATGTTTCATTTATTTTCATCCGACCCCCTCACCTTGGTTTGTGTAGCTATCCAAATTTCAAAAGACTGGCCATCAAATATCATATACTAATACATGGATGATATCTATTCAAGGACGACACGTTTTCATCTGTGGAATATGTGGCTTAGAGCAAAGCCTGCAAAAGAAAGGATGCGTCGAATCAAGAAAGAGAGGATGGGAAAGATAAAGATATAATGGTTGGATTCTGCATCCTACATCGTACATATGACACCTGTGACAATCACTGTTGATATGTGGATTTGATAGAATCTCCTGTGGATTTCTACCTTTCAAGATTCGTTGTACAAATAATTTGCCTTGTTAATTCAATTTGCAATTTGTAAATGACTCAACAATTGGGGAGAAGGAAGATGATGAACATTATTGAGAATAATTTGAGAGATACGAAGGAAATTCTTTATAATAAAAAAACCACAATTATGATATATGTTGATTGCCACTCTCAGCATGGTTTGTTTGTTTGGTTTTTTTTCTCTTCGACTTCTTACGCCCAGCCGGGGAGGGTATGTTGATAAAGAGATCAAATTAACTTCCCGCTCTGCAATACCACCACATTAATGTGAAAGTTGAGTGACTCTTGGGAGTTTGTAAGAGTTTCTTTGCTAGTGTCTTTTGGCAAGAGTATGAGGTGCTTTGTATTTTTTTTTTTAACATCATGTGATGGCTTATCCACTAATATTTGGAAATGTCACATTTCTTTACAATAATTTTAAAAAATAAAATTATTTTTTAAAGAAATCTAGATAAATATCTCTTAGAATGATCCATATACCATTAGATTGACTACACACTTAGCTGAGTTAAACTTGGGGGGCCCGGATGAAGATGATTAGATGAGATCCAAACTCGGTAGGTAAATAGGTCCCACTTAGATCTTCAAAACCCCTCCCCCAATCTTAGCCCCACAACCATGTGCATATAGAGCCTCAATGCGCAAGTCCGGCACTGAATAAGCATGTGCTCTCTCTTTCATAACCATGCATATATAGGAGATGTTCTTGTGAGAGTAACCATCTCAGTATTATGCCTAAATGTGAGAGCCCCACCTCTTACTCTCATATATCATAAGAGTTATTCTTACAATATATAAATAGGAAATTCTAGAAAAAAACTCCCCTTTTCAAAAGCGGCGTTTTCACCCATTTTGATTTGTCCAATGAGATAATGCCGCTTCACATTGTTTATGCCAACTGATATTTATTTACTCACCTTTGTTATGGGAGTGTGTAGGAGAGAAAATAGAAGATGCGAAAGAGAGAAAATAGGAGATTCGAATTTAAGAGAGACTCTTTTGAAGTGTTCACATGGCTATAATATGTCATTCAATTGCCTTTTTAGCCGTTCTTTATCTTGCAAAGTGGGCCACACATATTTGGATTAAGCAAAGCCCTTCACAACAAAAATAAGAGGGTCCCACTGCGAGTTCACATGATGATAATCCAAATCTTTCATCTTGAATCCCGACCCCTACATGGATTTATCCTTCAAATCTTATTTTAATATGAGTGAGTCCTACCATATGATTGAACACCAGATGTACATAATCGATGCCACTTGAAAAAATACGATGGATGCCATGAGACACATACGTAATTGATTGGGTTTTGAATATAGCTACTTTAAAGGAGAAATTAATTAAGATTGATTTGATTAGATACTTTTAAGGATATGAGATTGGATAAGTCATAAGAGAAAATCAATCTCTAACTTGCCATTTGTGTTAAATGTCATTATCTTTATTTAAATTGGATGACATGGCACTTTCATAGGCTTAGAAGAAGGGGTGTATTTTTGCAAATAACTCTTATAGATTCTCTTATGTCGTTGGCTATTAGATAGGGGCAAAAACTGCCCTTTTGAAATAGGGAAGTTTTTTAAAATTTCTCATACACACATATATATATATATATATATATATATATACACTGAGTGACACCATGATAAAACCGACTGGGGACTCCACTAATCATTGGACCAGGGCAATTTTCCTATGCATACACCCCTCATCATATGGTAAAGATACTGACATGAGTATAGTGGGGGTTATATTAAGATGCAGTGAAAAGCAGAAGCCCAATATCTACTACTATTATAAAAGAGGCAATGTTGCAAAGTTTTTTCACTACACCATGTGGGGCCCACTTCCGACTATTATAATAGAATATAATAATATATTATTATTATAATATATTATTATATTATTATATTATTATAATAATATCTACTATCTACTATATAATATGATAATCTACTATCTATTTACTACTATTATAAAAGAGGCAATGTTGCAAAGTTTCTTGACTACACCATGTGAGGCCCACCTCCAACTATTATCATAGAATATAATAATATATCATTATTATATTATAATAATATCTACTATCTACTATATACTATTATAATCTACTATCTAGCTACTATTATAAAAGATGAGATATTGTAAACTTTTTACTTCTCCACTGTGGGGCCTACCACCAAATATTATAATGCAAACTTTTTCACTACACCATTATGGGGCCAACTCCTAAATAGTATAATATAATAATATATTAATATGAGAAATTGCGAACTTTTTCACAACACCTTTGTGGGGCCCACCCCCAAATATTATAATATAATATAATATAATAATATATTATTATTATATTATAATGATAATAATATAATATCTATACCCTTATATATATACCCTTATATAAAAGAGAGAAAGATGACATGTTTTTTCACTACACCTTTGTGGTGGGCCACATGATTCATCATTATCTTTCACTTAGTGGGCCCCACTTAGTATTATTATATATATATATATATAATAAAAGATAACTACACATCTGTGGGCCCCAAAAAAAGAGAAGAACTTGTCATGTTTTTTCTCTCTACATCTGCGAGCCCCACTTAGTATTATTATATTTTATATATATATATATAATCCCTTATTAAAATCATAAATCTACTATTATATTATATTTTATATATATATATATACCCTTATGTAAAAGAGAGAAAGATGATATGTTTTGTCACTACACCTTTGTAGTGGGCCACATGCTTCATCATTATCTTTCACTTAGTGGGCCCCACTTAGTATTATTATATTATATATATATATATATATCAAATAAAAGATAACTACACATTTGTGGACCCTAATAAAATAGAAGAACCTGTCATGCTTTTTCTCAACACATCTGCGGGCTCCACTTAATATTATTATATTATATATACATATAAAATAAAAGAGAACTACACATCTATGGGCCCCACTTAGTAGAAGAACTTATCATGCTTTTTCTCTACATCTACACATCTGTGAGCCCCACTTAGTATTGTTATATTATATAGATATAAAATAAAAGAGAACTATACATCTGTGGGCCCCACTTAGTATTATTATAATATATATAAAATAAAAGATAACTTTATGAGGAATAACAAAAAATCATTCCTGTAGTTCCTAAGAGTTATAATCTTCAGATTTTCATTAGTGCTTAAAAATGTAAAATCATACATGAATATTAAAAAATGCCAATCAAGTAACCTCTCTTTTAATGAAAATTGATTTGAAGAAAAATGAGAGATGAATGCTCATCCATCACCCTGGAACTCAAATCCCACAATGGTCAAGGTCCTTTTTGCATCCATAACCTTGTGTTTCTCACCCCTCACTTCTTTAATAATCTTTTAGTAAAGCTTATTTCACTATGAATTCCTATATATGCTAGCAAATATGTTATGGTGCAGTAGAAATGTGTAATCAATACAAATCACTATGTACAAGTAGATCTAACCTAATAGTCACTATAAAAAATATAGAAAAATATTTTATGTTTTTTGATAGTATGCTTGTGTCAGATAAGAAAAAGAAATATTGGGACATATATATATATATATATATATCCCCTTTACTAAGAAAGTTTGGTGTTTTCATACTCAGTGATAAGGACTTGGGTGAGATTAGTGAGTTAAAATGAGGAAGATATTTCATTGATGTGTGGGATACGGAGATGCTGTGGAGAGGCTTAAGGTCTGTTTACATGCTTCATTTTCTTATTAGCAAGATAATCTCGGTGTCATGAAAATTTTTTGTGAATATGCAAGCGTATACAGATTTTTGTCATGTAAGCATTTTCTTGATTTCTTAATTCCATGCAAGTTGGTTTTCTTTTAAATTTTATTGCTATATATCAAACCAACATCCAATGCAAGTTAATAATGGCTTGTCTTATTACTTCTTGAATTATGATGAGGAATTTGATTTTTCCTTTCAAGTTTTTATGAGTATAATGCAATGGAACCCATCATTTTGATATGCCAACTCAGGTTTTTATATCCACCCTCTTTTATTGATTTGAAGTAATTGCTTTAGGGCCCCTGTTTTTTTGTTTTAGGCCATTTTGGCAACATGCATTCATTCATTATCATTTTGCATGTTAAACTTTGTTTGAGGGTGCTAATTGTCTTTCTTTATGATTATGCATGCTTCATCCAAGGCACCATCTCAAGTCGAGCCAGTATTACTCTTGGATTTGATTCCTGTCCAACATTACAACCACATTACTATAATGCTAGGACATTGAATTTTCTATTAAACTTTCTTAAGAAGTTTGAATGAAGTAGTTGTGTCCACCATGAGAGTGCATGGCTAAAGATATATTTGTAGTTAGTTCTCTTGCTTCAAATTATGATATTTGTTTCAAACATTCACTTACTATAAAATTAGAATGTAACAGAGCTGATTTATGATACATAAAAAGCTAACAGAAGTGCCACAAATTTATATGGTTCAAAATTTGGTAGATCTCTTTGTAGTTGGTTGTCTTGCTTCAAATTATGATATTTGTTTCAAAGATTCACTTACTACAAAATTAGAATGTAACATAATTGATTTATGATACATAAAAAGCTAACAAAAGTACCGCAAATTTACATGGTTTAAAATTTGGTAGCGGTGTCATCTTAATTTAAGAAATTAAAGCTTTTTAAGTTGTTGCTCTGGCCCTCATCTTGGCATATCAATCTTGTTTCTTTCCATAATATTCAAATTTCTTTGTATTGGTATTACTATCATTCGGTGCTTCTCAACATGAATTTGGTATGTATTTAGCGCTAGATTTTAGATAAATTTTAATGGAAAATAGGCCAGACGATAGATCTATATTGAAATTGGTGAGTGTTTTGCCTAATCATGTATGGCTAAAAAAGGTTAGTTTTCAACTTTTTTTCAGTTAGTTTCCTTCCATATATCTTGTTATTCCATCTTCTATTTATTTTCTTTATATTGAAGCTTCTACTGAATTTTATCAGAACAATGAGTGATTATAAATTGCTTAATTTGTAAAAAAAAAAATTGGCTATATATAAATTGGTCATTCTCCATTGGGACCGTTAATATTGAGTTTTTCAAAGACTGGAAAAGAAGTGTGTTCCTTACACGTGCATTACACGTGCAGGGCTCCACTAGTACTTGTTTAAAAAGCCAAAAAGAGAGTCCAAAGAGGGAAATGAAATTCAAAACCTCTCTAGTATCCCTCTCCAGCCCTTTTTCCTCTTCCAAAAGGTAGTAAATCCAACTCCGCTTCCTCTTTCTCCACTGTAGCAAGTCATCTCTTGGATCAACCACAATCCCTCTTCTCCAACCAAGCAAACAGACTTATTTCTTTCCACGGCAAAAATGATAGCTCTTAGGGTACATTTGGTAAACATAGAAGAATCCTCTATTTTAGAAGATTCTCTCCGTCTCCGAAGAAGGCCACAATCCTTAAGTAGGATTCACAATGAGAGTTCCACGTTTGGATGGAGGGAGGATTTCTACAAATTATAGAATGTATGATCCAATGGTTATAAATATTTTTATAAAAATTTCCAAAAACCAAGACCTCAACTTTCACCTCAAAGTTGTTTGTGGCCTTCTAGAAAATCTTAACAGTTCAGTTCATGCGAAGGGGGCCCACAGGAATAAGAAATTAATATTTTAGTACTTGAACTTTTTTTGCAAATATCTCAAGATATGGTAAGAATCAACAGCTGAAATTTGGTCATCTAGCCGTGTTTGACATTCCAGAAATAACTACCGGTTCAGATCATGATCTTGGGGCCCACAGGAACCAAAAAATTGGTAAGAATGGACTGATTTTAATCCCATTTTTGGCCCACAGAATCTCAGAAATTGCAATCTAACGATTTGAACATTTTTGCAAATATCTCAAGATCTAAGATGAATCAACGACTGAAATTTGGTGAGATGGCCGTCTTGGATTGTTTAAACATTACTAACTGTTTGGATATTGATTGTGTGACCCAAAAGATACATTAAAAAAGAAAAAAAGGGCCAAATCCACATTACCGTCCCGAACCACTGTAGATACACTGTAGCGCCGTTTTTCCACTTATGCTTGGAAATGATCCCATTAGAGGATAACTCATGTCATTCCTCTCAAAATCCTCTCCCAATCAAATGTGCGAAATCCTCGAAAACGCGGAAAATGGCAAAGATTCCTTGGCCATGCCCTTTGCCAAACATGCCCTTAGTGTAATCGTGATAGGATCCAAGGGCCAAGCACAGGCCATGCAAGTTGTGGGACCTATAGGAGACTGCACAACTCCGTTAGATTGCTTTTGCTTTGAATAAGAATAGCAATATTAGGTTGCAAATGTTTAATTATGTAAACCTCCCCATGATGGATTACCTTGATTTAGGCAAGATAATTAGTGATTGATCACCTTCATTTAAGTGATTGATTGCCTTTACTTGAGGTGATTGATTAGTAATTGATATCCATGATTTAAGGTAATTAATTATTAAATGATATCTATGATTTAAGGTAATTGATTAGTGATCAATAGAATAGTTTCTATGTTTAAGGCAATAAATTATAGAAATATCTCGTATCCCTCTTTATCTAAATCAGAAAATAATTCCACAAAACTATGTGCTTGCACAAAGAGTTCGTCCATCCTCGAATTGGGCAATCGCCATTGCTTCTCTCATCTCATTTTTTAGGCTCATTGATGCCTATGGGTGTGTATCTTAAAACCACCACACTCCCATCTGTTTCATGTGTTTTCTAGCCAATTATCATTTCCATTGTGTGCTTTTCTAGCATCAAAATCATACTAGCTTTGCATTTTTCATTTCTTTTGCCTTATTTTACTAGGGTATTATGTTTTTTGGTATAATTTATTGGGGTAGTTGGGGTTGAAATGTGAGTTATAAATGCAGTTTTTTATACTATATTTTAGATAGTGGAATGTGAAAGTCACTTGATTTGCCTGCATTGGATTAGAGACTGCATTCCTTTGTTTTGGCATTTTGTTTTTATGGGTTTTTAATGTCATGGATTTGAGAGCTAGCAGCAGAAGATGAAGCCCCAATCCCGGAACCTGAACTCCCCTTCTCCAATCCTTGATCTCAGTTGAATGTTGAATGTGGATCATTGACAGTTCCCTGAATGCATGTCTAGATCCCAAACTACTTTATGCCTACAGAGTTGTTGTCAGACATGGTTTTATCCTTTTTCTTCTTTAATTGTTTTCAGATTGAAGATAATTCTGTATGGAGTATTTGTCGAAAAAAGCTAATATGGATAAATAATCTCATTGAAGATTGTGCAAGAAGCTCTGCATGTAGTGAACATACCAGCAGAAAAATTGCTTGACGGATGGAGATTGAATTAACCTTCTTGTGGAATCCTCATCATGTAACTTTTCCCTTTGTGACAATAGTACTTAGTTCTTAGTCTTCCTTTCATTTTTTCTATAAGGAGATGTTATTTTCTGGAAATGCTCATTTCTGTAATGGGTGGTGGTGTTGGCTTTTGAAATTGGGCACTTTATTGGATTGTAACAGATTCTGTTTGTATTAAGAATTTCTTATCACACAGCTTAAATATTTCTCTTAGTTTTGGCTTTAGTATTGCTTCTTTTTATATTTTGGGGTGTTTGAGCACAAACTGTGTACCAACTACCAAGGAACCAAATTATGCCTGGCTATGATAATATAATTGGAACCAATGGGTTATGATCATTTAATTCATAAGGCTATGACCATATAAATGGTGGATTTTGGGCTACAATTCATCAACAATGGGTCGGCACAATTTATATATTTATATTGGTTAAACAGCATCTTGAAAGAGAGTACAGTCCACTCCATCCTGGTTCAATGGTACAAAAAGAAACCAGTCTTTTAGAAAGAAAGCAACCAGGTACCTTCATTTCAGACTACCTGCATTACCTTTATCATCTCCAGTTCTCACTGCCCATCCAACTGTACCCCACAGCCTAGCCAAATGCCTGCTCCCCCCACCTGCTACAAGTAACTTGACCCCCTACATGTTGTAACTTGCGGAAAGTGACTGTAACCAATCAACCTGGCATTCCATTAAAAAAATTCCAATCTAATACAGAGTGATTACAACATCCAGAATACATTCCTGTTCAGACATGGTTAGTTACAACATTCAAACCCAACATACACCAGTTCATTACGACTTCCAACCTCTAAACAAAAGAATAAATTGTAACATCTAATTACACCATCTAAGTCCAAATCCAACAATTCCAATTTCATGCTACAAATATACATAATTCAGAACGACAAATAAAAGAACATGCTAAATAGTGCATTTTAAGGGTGTGAACTCAATGCAATGTACAATTCCTAACAGAATATGGTTAAAAAAAATAAAAAAATCGAAGGATATCAGGGAAATGAGGATCCGTAATGAAATAGTTAATTCCTTAATTATGTAGTGGATGTCCCTACCACCAATCTGTGAGGGAACAATCTAATTGTCCACCTTTGGTTAGAAAGAAATTTATTTTCTTGTCCAAATATTGAAAATAGTTGCGGGTTTTTTATCACAATGGCTATTCATATCCTATTTCAAGGCTCTTTTATGATGTGTTGTTCACCGTTGAAATCGATTGATTGAGGTCACAACTCGATGTTCAAATTGCATATTTGATGAACATCAATGCTTTGTGCATTGCCCAGATACCATTTTTCTGCCTTACCAGCCAAAACCAGTATTGTGAACATCTCATGTTCTACCTGGCATGTACAACAATTAATGTGGGTAGAGAAGCATCCCTCCACCCACCCTTTTTTGGGTTTGTCAAAATGCACCTAACTTTTTCTAGACGAGCAATGCAGCTGATCGTTCATTATGGTTGTAGATGTAGTCAGAAAAGTTCACACATCCAAATCCCAATTGACTTTAATTTCCAAACAATCTAAGTGATTACTGGTCACATAAGCTGTTTTACACCTAATCAATTAGCTCATGTTGTTTCCAACTGTTCAGGGTGGTGAGTGGTGACTACGTTCCCATATTACCATTAGAATTAATATCAGATTGGGAGTCAAATTAGAAATATACAAACCTGATTAAATGTTAATTTGAACCTCAATCCTAGTCCACAAGATTGAAGTCCGTGGTGAGGTAGTAAAATTGTTCATTTATAATTGTGTGGGTAAAATACCGTAATGACGGGACTAAGTGAGGACCACGGTAATACACCGGCCATTCACTTCGGCCTCGGTAATCACAGCGAGCAGTTCGGCGGCTCATTAGGAAGCGTCTGCTCAAGAGGCTCCCCCGCTCCCCAGCTCGGTAGCTCGGTTAGGAGCTTCAGCTCAACGTTTATCAGCTCGGCAGCTCGGCGTAAGTGCCAGCCCAACCAGACCATTCCTGGTCCCGGTAAAAGTAATGAAGGCAGAGTGGGCCATCACGCTCCTATGAGAAGTACAGGGGCGCCCTGGCAGATAGGGGCGCTCATTTATGGCGATAAGAAGTTGGCTTTATCATCTCTTAACATCAACTGACCGGAAGCATGGAAGTTTATGATGGGATGTGCCCTTCTTACCTACCACCGAGTGTCAGGGTAAGGCCCGATGAGACCTTACCCTACCTACCTACCCCCACTCACAAAGAAAGAATGAACGAGGAATCATCTACATATACACATTGGGTCAGCCCCATGGAGGTGCGTTAACCCCCCAGCACGTGAACTCTCACAATCTCTCATTCTCTTTTACCTCCTCCTGCTTAGTTTTTCCAGAGCTAACTCAGGCATCGGAGTGCCTTCGGCTCACAGCAGCCATGAGCTCTGACCCAAGCCATTTTCCTTCCATTTTCAGGTTCTCAGCGTTCGGTCTTCCCAAATCCTATATCCTAATCTAAGTGGGTGATACTTTTATTGCCTACAATAATATTAACAGAAATCACCGTACATCATCAGAGTAAACCCGGATAAACTTAAGATTAAAGTTCACAAATTACTACGAAAGTTTAATTACAAAATTCTATCTATTTAAATGCCATATATTTTCTCTTTTGATATTGTTAATGTGAAGAAAGTACAACAAAAAAAAGTAAATAACTCTTTTAATTGACCCTGGTCCGGCTCACCCAAATATAAATCCCGGGTCCACCACTGAATTAATAACCCATTCTTCATTTCATTAAAACATCAAAACCCATTTCATAAGAAATCATATGAATTCTAATCAACAAAGTATCCATTTTAAAACTGAAATTCTGAAATTCAAACATGCATATCAGTTCCATGAATATGGAATTCTACTTGCCTTGCTGTAGGGAATTCTCAAATCACAACCCTAGCTCCAATTTTGCCCCAAACCTCAAGATAGAATCAAACCTACCAAATTAACACCACAAACTAATTAAAAGAAAGCTAATGAACTCATCTATAACCTAAGAATAAAAACCCCCAAAGAAAACCATGTCAAATGAAAAGAAGAGCTTACTTATAGATGGAGAATGGGTGAAATCCTGAGAAAACTGTTTCAATGGAAAGCTTGAGCTCAAAGGAAGATGATGGAGAAGTTGGTTTGATGAAATCAATGGGTCCTTTGCTCACATGCACAGAATTTCTCCAAGAGAAGGAGAAAGAAAGAAAGAATGGAAAAAGAGAGTGAGAGAGAGTCTGCTGGTATTGAAAACACGAAAGTGGGTCTCGATGGAGCTTATGGGGAAATTGCATATGAAACCCACTTATAAGCCAAAATCTCTATTTGAGTCAAAAATGAAGTTTGGGTCCATGTTGAGGATGATCTAGGGTTCAATTTAAGATTATGTAGTAGGCAAAGATGAATGAAATTAAAACATCTACCTAATGACACCAAAATCCCAAAAATATAAAATTACAAAGCTCCCTCAAATTAGCCTAAATTGTACACTAACCCCCTACTAAAGTCTAACGAACTCACATCTAAATGAAACTTCACACACAAGTTTCTAATGTTAATTCAAACTTATTTGGCTCTTAAACGAACTTAATTAACTAACAATTCAATTAACTAGGCTAATTACACGCTTAGAGTTTTAGTATGCTCATCTATAATCACAAGATTGAATGCTTATATTCTTTTTTTTTTATTATTTATGATCTTGCTTGGAACTGGTTCCTCTGCCTCAAAGTAGTTGCCATTTACTTTATTTTTATATTTCTGTGTCCATTACCATCCATTTCTACCAATACTACTCAGAACAGGACATTCTTTTTTCACAAGAGGAAATCATGAGAGGCATTTTATCTTTACAATGATCGGATCTATTCATTCACAAAATAATCAGCGCCTGTGGTATTTCCACTATCAAAAAGCTTTGAATCATTTGTTGCTTGTTTATACTATGTGGTCATTTGTAGCACAATCTGTGGTTCTCATCTCTGTTGGTCCTTTTTTTTTTGTTCTTTCTTCATAAGTGGTTCAGCTCTGATTTATTGCATTAAACTCAAGAATCTCAGCTCCATATACTGAGGGTAACATGAAGACCTACATGAAATGACTGTTGAAAGAAGAGGCACAACTAGCTATAGAGAGAGAGAGAGAGAGAGAGAGAGAGAGAGAAATTTACTGCTGAAACAAAGATCTCAGTCAAAATGAAAACAAGAAAACAACTAAACTAATTTATTGCTGCAACAGAGAATACTGGCAAGTACACTCATGGTTGAGTGGTGTTGGCACCTCGGTAACACACAAATACCCACGGATCGATCCTTCAGTCTTCACAGTTGGTAGTATCACTTCTAACCAGTACACCGACCTAGCAAAAAAGAAAAAAGGGAAAAAAAAAACAGAGAATACTGAGAGTGCTTCAGGGGCAATCTATCATCATGTCATCATCATCAAAGCCTTATCACAGCTATGTTGAGTTACCTGTATGAATTCTGTTTCTCCACCCAAATGCTTTTTTTTTTTTTTTTTTTTTGTGGGTTCCTTGATTCCTTTTTTTTTTGAAATCTCATGGTTGTGACAACAAGATCCTTTCAAGTTTCATCCCTCCATATCCTTCATCAACCCAACATCACTTGTCCTACAATCATCCCTACCACAGCAAACAGTAGAAATCACCTGTCCTAAGAAAAACTTTGCAGAGAAATGCACTGGGAATGATGTCCTAGGAATGGGTGACGCAGCAAATAGCAACCCCACATCACACTCTCTCACCAACAAGCTCCATATTTAGGTGGTGAGTGAGAGTTATTCAAGACTGCTGTTGGATTGATGATGATGTGCATGAGATGAAACCTGGTCCTCAAAATCTTTCAGGTTTCCCTTTGGATTCCCCTGGAATCTATCCAACCTGAAGTAACTGAGGTCCACCCCTTGTGCCTGCCCATTGAGAACTAGATCAGCCACAATCCTCCCCACCACTGGGCCCATCTTGAACCCATGACCTGAAAAACCTCCAGCCACCACCACGTCCCGCCCGAATTCACCCCCGAGGAAGTCAATCACGAAATCACCATCAGGGGTCATCGAATACATACAGGGCTGCACCATTACAGGCATGTCCGACTGGACACGACCCGAAAACTGCCCCTCCACCCATGGGCCCACAACATCCCCTAGATAGCCCATGTCTGTGGTCCATGATCTGTTGTCTGGGTCACATGGGTACCCTCCGTGGACCGCAACCTTGATCAACCCCGGGAACTCCGACATCGGCGTGCCATATATGTATGGATTCCCGTAGCTCGCAAAGCTCGGGAATCCACTCTCCGGCGAGAAATCGCCCTCGAACCCGGGCTTGATCTTCCAGTAAGCTATAGTTGTGTGCAAAGGTTGGATGGGCAATTCAAGCCCAGTAACCGTTTTAACTAACTTTCTCATCCATGCACCAACAGTCACCACACACTTGCTTCCCCAATACCTCTCACCATTAGATGTACAAACCCAAACACCTCCTCTTTCTTCATCCTTGATAATCTCCCTCACCTCCATGTTGTCTCTGACCACGGCCCCCCGCCGGATTGCCAACGTCTGGAACATGGACACCGACTTCGTGGGCTTAAGAATGCCGCCCAACTCCGTCGACAGTCCAATCCAATCATGGGGCATGTCAAATGTGCCTGAAAACTTCTCAGTGACTTGTTGGTGATTGAGGACTTGATGGGTGATCGAATTCAACTTGCAATTCGCAATCACAGATTGTAGGCTCTTGTTGTCTGGTGGGCCCATGTCGAATTGAAGGGTCTTGGTATAGACCCGATATCCTATCTCTTCTTCAGCTTCTTCCCATAGGCGCGTTGATTCGAGGACCATGCTGGTGTAATAGGGTTCTGGATACGTTGCACGTATGGTGCGCGACTCGCCATGTGATGACCCCCTTTGGTGCAGGAAGTCAAATTGTTCCAAGAGGAGCACTTTTGATCCCCTTTTGCTGAGTTCATTGGCTGTGCAGCTGCCCATGATCCCGGCTCCGATGACTATTGCATCGAACTCTTTGCCGGAATATTCCATACTTCAGTTTGTCTATCTGTCTCTCTCAGTCTATCAGTAGTTGCTTAGGATGATAGAATGACGGGGCTTTTTAAATGGACTCTTGATAGAAATGACATTCAATCATGATAGAATTTCATGGACACCACTGAGAGCTATTGATCAGAACATAATTTTTTTTTCATCTTTAACAATAGGACAAGTGGGGGATAAATATCAAGAGTTGGCATCTAATATGTCAGATACTTCCATTTAAAAAACACCCACTGAATATTCCTGTAGTCTATTAACAAGCAATTAGTGGCTACAAAAGCAAAACTGTAACTTTGTTGAGAAGGTTATGGTAATTTAGCACCTGGCGTTTCATTTCTTTCTTGCTATGAAGGGTGGATTCCAATTTCCACATGGTGGAAGGCTGATACTACACTCGGTACTTTTCTTTTCCATGCACTTTGTACTTATATGATGAAGACATCGAATCTTAAACGTGGCGTATCAAATCACAACGTCTTCCAATAACAAGTATCACACTTTGGAATTTATCTCGAAGTTACAGATACGTTTTGTGTAATGTGGAGAGAGTTAAAAGGGGAGTGTTTATATGGCACTGGGATTCTGTTCTAGGTGGATTTTAGTTTTTCATGTAGGCAAGGAATTTGACTCTTCACCTCTTTATATCTGGTTTTTGTTTTCTCCTTTCAGTATTCTCCATCATGTAAAATGAAGTTGAAAAAGGCATATTTTTTTCAGCACACACTGTGTTGTAAGAAATGATAAAAAAAAATCTTCTGTACCTAAAATGGTGCTCTTTCTAGGTACTTTTGTGCGACGAGAGGATTCTTATTGAGAGAAAAATTGTTGTGATTCTTTGTACGCCTAGTGATTTGTTGTTTGATGCAATATGGAAATAAAAAAATTCAAAAGGAAATGATTTTTTTTTATAGAGGGGATTTTGATTACTATAAGAGGATTTAAATTTCTTGATAGACTGCTTCGAATTCTTGGATTCCAAGTACTTTTCAAGATTAGCTTAAAAAATTTCTTGCATGAGTTTTTGGTAAGAATTTGAAAATCCTTTTTTTTAAAGTCATTTTTTCCCCTCTAAAGGAAATTTGAATTTCTACCTACAAAATATCTTTTTCGCCTATCAATTGGTCCCACTTGATACCCAAAAATCTCATAACTTCCACCTTTCTGCTCCACCAGGACCACCACCTGTGTCTTAGGGTAAATAGCTTCCAGACACTATTGTTTTCTTTTTTGCCCTTTTCAGCCTCAAGCGCATGTGAGCCCTGCCTTAAAACACGAAAAGCTGCTTTCATCCCATGCACAATAACAGCAAGTGAATGTGGCTTGTCATTGAACCTCATTTCAGAGGAATCTTAGGATTCCTCTCTACTTTCTGCGGTTTTCTCACTCTTACTGCCATTTGCATGTGCCATAGCTTTGTCCACATCGGCACTACAGAATCATCCAAAAGGACCAAAACGCTCATGACAGTTGGATTCCATTGAGCAAGCAGCCACACTATGGCAGGCAAACTAATTAGGTTGGCCAGGACATGGTGAGCCATCCACTTCAACCATATAGGTTATCATCTATTTCTCACTAGAGAGAAGGAAAATGGACCCTAGGTCATGGTCCAGCATCGCCTGAATTAGCGCCACTTGGAAGAGAAAACACAATAAAAATAGGGACAGTACCGTGAAGCTGGTGATCACTGAAAAACCTCCCAAGTACTCACAAACCATTGTATTTCTTCTTACCGCTCAGTGTATTTTCTATATCTCCCACCCTAACACATCATCATCATCATTGTAATCATTAAAGCTTTGTCCCAATTATATTTGAGTTGGCTACAAGATTTCTATTTCTCCATTCCGATTTATCTTAAACCAAGTTTCCAGATAGATTACAGTTATTCAAATCTATCTTTACGACTTCAATATATATCTTTTTCGGCCTACCCCTCTTCATTAGTGGGCCATCAACCCACATTGGAAATCTTTTTCTTTTGCTAGCTTTTATTGAACATGTTCAAACCATGTCAAGCAAGTTGGCCCACGTTCCAACACCACTTGTATGTTAGGATCAGGATTAAACTGGACCTACCTGTTGGTATAATCAATCATTGTAATGCAATTGGACATCGGAATCACATCAGTGTGTGATTGCATCTGATACGTGTGTCGTGATCGCAGGCCGAGTTTCGCATTCAGAAGCTAAAAGACATGTTGACTTACTGTAGCAACTTGATTAGTCAGAAAGAAGACAAGGAACCTATTGATGAATGTATACAAATTACAAGAAATCTCCATCTGCTTTTGTTTTTCCTGTGTCTCCATCTGTTTTATGTCTTCGTATGTACCAAGAGTTGGATGAAGGAATTGGAAGTAGACAGAGAATTTCTCCAGATTCTCTAATAGTGAAGTGATAGAATTGGCTTCCTTCATTCTCCATGATAGCAATACAAAATCATTAAACTACATGTGATGTGAAAACTTTTTAAAGGTTAACAAAATAACCCTATGGGATATGATGACACCATGTGCACATCCTTTTATAAGCCTACCTAAATGGCCCTTCGAAGAGAGATAATATATTGTTATTACACTTAATTAAATAATAGAGGATTATATATATATATATATATTAAAAAAAGGCCTCTGAAACGCAGTGAAGACTTAGTGAAGATCAAGACGACCTTTAAATTTTACTATCGACCAAAAAAACTCTAAGTGGAGATAGCGCCGCTCATTTTTATTTTTATTTATTTTATTTATTTTTTTGTGATTTTGCTAAACAGTGATATCGAAGCAAATGACAAGGTGTGGGCAATACCGTGCGCCGATAAGCAAAACAAAAGAAAAAAGAAAAAAAAAGAAAAGAAAAGAAGAAGAAGCAAGCGGTGATATCCTCACTCAATGAAATTTGGGGGCCTTTTTTATCTTCACAAAATCTAAGGGGATATTTTTTGGTAAAATCCTCTAAATAATGTCTTTTCTAAGAACATTTTGTTTTCGCAAAGTTGAATCCATTTCCACATGAAAGAATACATCCAAATGGCACTAGAAAATAAAATAAAACAGTCTAGATATAAGCCTAGTTTCAAGAAACCTATGTGCCCAATTACATCCAAAAGCATACATACTCCAAACATTGTTGATGTGTTTACCTCATTAATCTTCACTCAGAGTTATAAGACGTCATAAGAAGTTTTAAATAAACTTAAAGTAGTAAAAGAATTCAGCATTCTAGTGCACCTCCTTTTTAGGCCTACCTAAATGAACCTTGCAAATGGTGGTCAATTACTTTACTAGTTTAAATTTTTTTAAAACAATTTCTTCAAGTTCTTTTTCACAAAAAAATAATCTCACTGCATGCTTAATGATGCATTTGCTAGGTTCTTGTGGATATATTTTTAATAGTCTCATCAATCAAACTCATGTCAATATAAATAATTTATTGTGAAATGATGACCAATTTAGACATGTTGGCAGAACTCATCAAGGAGAGGTTACATGATTCTATAATAAAATGCTAACCTTTGAATGACCCTTGCAACTGGGGGACCATTTTTTTACCATTTTAAATAACTTTTTTAAAGTTCTTTAGCGCGAAAATGACTTGATTGTATTCTTTATGATGCATTTGCTTCGACTTTGTAGATATTGCTGGTAATTCTTTTTCAACAATCCCATTCTTGAAATTCATGGTATAAGTGACTAAAAATGAAGGTCCAAGGGAACATTTTTATCATAAAAAAACATTTCCTTTTATGGAAAGTGAATCAAAATGAATATCCAACCATCACCCTGATAATTCAAATCTCAAGAAAGTAAAAATCTTGTTGTATTGCTATCTTATATCCTTCACCCCTCATCTCATATCGTTCACATTTCACCAGCTCATTTAACCATGAATTCGCATTCAATTCATATGTATTCTAATGCAAACAAGTAGCCCCTTAAGGAATCCGCATTGTAATGTCATTTTCCATGGAATATCATTGATTGAATATGACAAGGAGATCCTGTAAAAAATGGTCCTAACCCTTCCTTTCCTTTTCCCTTCCTCGTCATGCGGTCTCACTGTCCAAAGCTGCAAAACCTTAAAAACCACAACCTCAAACCTGTGAGCCATTTGAGATTTCTCTTTACTATCCAAGCAAATTTCTCACACCTTTACTAGTATCCATTTGCATGTGCGATTGCTTTCTCCCTGTCATGACACCAAGCTTGGGATTCCTCTGAGTCAGCATGCACTAGAGATCCTTACCACGTGAGTCTCGACGAAGCAGATAAAGAATTTTATTTATTTATTTATTTTTTGGCTAACCGGGGGTATCTAAAGTCTCTTAGAGCACCTGACTAAATCCCCCAGGTTGGTGGCTTCCCCCTATTTCCACTCACCGGGTACGTCAGGCTAGAATAGCCTGTGGTCCCAACACATTGGCAGACTTCTATGCTAAGACCTCCGGGTGGTTACGAAGTGACCCAACCAACGGTGCTACTAAGCGTTGGTAAGCAGATAAAGATTGAAGATTAATAATAATGCACCTAAGCATGATATCATACAAGTATAATCAATCAGATTTAGTGGGATTAGGACATAAGACTCACATCAAAGAGAGTTGATGACATCTCACCCGCCGCAAAAGGAGTAGACCCAGATAGGGAATTTGGACAAGCATATGTTGTCATCTTGCATTCAGAATTCAGAAAGCAAGAAGAAACAAATGACTTTCTTCAGCGTCTGCATCAGCAAGCAACAAGACAGGGAACCTATGGATGAACGCATGCGAAAATTTGCAGTGATGTTGATAATTTATACATCTAGATAGATGTTTAAATCTCAAAAGCACTAATGGGTTGTCTTTAGAAAACTTAGATAATGCGTGAATCAGGGTTATAAAATCAATTTAATATATCAACAAGATGTACATGTCAAGAAGACAAGAACCCTACTTGAATGGTTCATGGTTCATGGTATAGAATTTTGACTATTTTGGCAGACTATTTTGACATATGGCAGACTATTTTGACTAAGAATTTTTCTATTGATTTCATTGAGTTCAATAAGTCCATGTTATAGAAAACCGGCTCAAATCAAGGTTTTGGGATAGAATTAAAAACACTAAGAAATTCAGAGATACGCACTCAAATCCTTTTAAGCTTATGCATTGTATGGGCCTCGGAAAAGGCCATCAATTTTTTGACTAATTTTAAATGTTTTTTAGATAATTTCTTTGAGTTCTTTTATAAGAAATATGCATCATGAAAGTCAAGAGTAGTTTATCTGCCTCAGTTTTAGTCGGTATTTTGATTTTTCATGAACTATGTTGAAACAAACTTGGAGTGAATTTATTAATTTATAACTATAATTTTTATACTACAAACCATAATGGTTATTTTAATGAGATTCCATGAAGCCTTCTAGAAAGCCTTTAACAAAGAAAGTTTAAGAAAATTTAGCTATATGGCAATCACAGCCTAGTAAGCATACACCACTGGCCCTTAGAAAAGGTGGTCGGATTTTTTGAAAAATTTGCCTTAAGCATCTTCAATTTCGGGCCCAACCTGAATGGCACTTGCATTTGGCAGACTATGTTTGACACCATTTTTTTACTTATTTTTTGAGTTCATGTTGTACACACAGACCTCATTATAAGGATTACATTGGATTGGTGATCGTTGATGGTGATTGGATTTCCAGAGTAAAAGCTAGAACCTGTTTATCAAGTACCACACGTCTCGATGAAGTTGATGAAGATTATTATGATGCAATGCATGATGTTATGCAAGTATAATCAAGCATATGTAGTGCGCGGTTAGGACATAAGAATCACATCAGAGAGAGGGAACTGGACAAACAAGCGTGTCATCTCTTTCTCTCAAGCAATGAACCCATGACTTTTCTTCTACACTTGCACCAGCATGCACCAGACAAGTACTAATTGAACAATTACTTGCATCAGCATGCAACTAGACAATATGCTAATTGAACAATTACAAAAAATAAAAATAAAAATGCTGTGTGTGTGAGTGCTATGTAACCAGTAATTGGATGCAGCACTTGGCTATGACCCAAGGGGAAGAAAGTGCGCGATGCACATTCACAGAGACTGTAGCATATATTTATTTCACAGTTCAGAAAAAGTAATTTGATGGGGCATATAGTAAATAATACATTATAACCATATTTACTTGAAAACTCTTAGAAAAATAATAAAATAACCTGTGGGGTAAAAACATTAGAACTCAACATATCTTACATATAGAACCACGCTGACATTGCGAACCATCTGATTTGGCGTGTCTATGTAATATCAATACAATGTAAAATTATGAGCTCTAGTCACGCTTGACTGGAGCTTAATCTTGATATGCATTGTCAAGTTGGGAAAAGCTTGGCTAGGCTCAATCTTAAGCATGCTTTTGTAAAGTCTAGGTCAATCTTCTCAAACTAGGCTAAGCTCCATTATACACCAAGACAGCATATACATGGTTCAACTTCATTATATAAGCACACATACATGGCACATGCAAGAAGTTTTTTAATTATAAATACTTGGGATCTGTGACATGCAAGTGAAAAACAGTTAATTACAGATGTGCATGAGGATGGGGTCGTGACATAAACATAAATGTAGAAGGGTACAATTCATGATACAAGTGCAACGGGACCACCATGAGTTTTACCAATCCTTAAGCAAGTCACCAGCTACATCTTTGTAGCTAACCTTTTTCTTCTTCACTGGATTTGCTTCCAGATTTGGCTGTGGTTTCTCATTCTCCAAAACAGTGCTTTCACTTTCAGCCTTTTTCAGGCCCAGAGTTGGAATCATCTCCAGTAACATTGCCTGCACTGGATCAGTCATTACTTCCAGCTTTCTATTAGTATCCTCTTTTTCTTCAAACCGAGGCATGCCATCAGATCTTCTGGCCATTTCTACTTCTCGGGTGCCCTCTCTTGTGTCATTTCGTTCAATGTCCCACACATTGTCAGACCCTTTTCCCTTGTTGTCAACTTGGGTGTCTTGCTGCAGTGTTGCTTTTGCTCTTTGCAAGGCATTCAGACCTCTTCCATCCTCTTTCTCTTGGAAACTCTCCTTTTCTACAGCAATTTGGCTGTTATCAACAGAGCCTTTTCCTAAATCAACTTGCATTTTCTTACAATCATCACCAGAGGAAGCACTGTTTTCAGCTTCATGATCCTCAATCATAGCACGCCTATTTCCCATTTTTGCCCGTGTTCTTGGAGCTGGTTGAAATCCAGTTCTTCCACTTTTCACACTCACCCGAGTAGGTTTACCTCTTATTACCTTTTCTTCTGCAGGTCTACCTCTTTTACTCTTCTCGTCTCGGTTTGGTGATGATGAGAATATCTTGTTTTCTACATTAACTACAGGTACCTGAACATCTAAGTCATCTCTGCTGAAGAATTGAACAAAAAATAAAAAAATAAAAATCCATAGCTTTTAACATCAAATAAATAGAAAGAAAAAAGGCCGGTGTTACTGCAAATGTAGATTTTGTGGAAGAAGAGATTTATGAATCCTGAGCTTCGGAAAGCAAACAGTTTCTCCACAGACGTGGGGAGCAATGATTTAGATGGACCAATGATCTAAGGTGTGCCAAGAAATCCATCTCCACAAGATGCGGGGAGCAATGATTTAGATGGGCCAATGATCTAACGTGTCCTACCAAGGAGGTGGATCCCAAAGCATCCTCCAAAACATCAGATACTGATTCTGTGTACTTAGCCTTATTTTGCTGCATTCACTCGTTCATTTGCAATTTTAGGCTGATCATCAAGGGTAAGTAAGACTACTGAAAATGCCATGGAGACGAGCTCACATGAATGTAAGACAGACTACTGAAAATGCCATGGAGACGAGCTCACATGAAACAAAGAAATGCATGTGCCACCTGTCTTTATGCATGAAAAACTGTGTTGTCTTTTAAATCATGAAATGTGCTTTCTTTCCCATAAAGTTTATAGGATGCCTTTACCCTTGACCTTTTTAAGTTGTAAAATGCTCAATGGGGATGCTTTTACCCTTGACCCTTAAAGTTCTAAAATGCTTGATGTGTATGTTGAAACTGTACAATGCTTGACTGTGGTTGGTTTAGTTGAACTTTCCTAGTTATTTGATCTCAGGCATCTACTTTTAGAGTCCTTTTTCTTCCATCAATCAATTTTTCAAATAAAAATGATCGAGTTGTTTTCACATAGATTGCAGATCAACATACTTCCTTTTGCATTGAGACCAATTATTTATACTCAGGCATCAGGCCACTACTTTTAGAGTCCTTTTTCTTCCATCAATCACATTTCCAAATGAAAATGATTTAGTTGTTTTTGCATACATTGCAGATCAACATACTTCCTTTTGCATTGAGACCAATAAGCCCCACCAATATACAATTTTATCATTTGTTATTCATTCTCTTGCTAGTTGGTTATTTGGTAGAAGGTTAATCATTGGAACCCATTTATTTGGTAGGGTCAAGCAATGGGCCAGCCAATACTATATTGTAGAATTAAGATTCTTCGTCTACGACTAATTAAATCAAACAGCATAATCCAGTTATTAAATCCGCGTCACTCAAAAGCAAAATCTTCCTAAAATAGCACCAAGCCCGTTCAACTTTACTTAGAAGACTGATGATTTGCAAAGACATGATTAAAATACAAATGCATAATTTATATTCCACTATTTAATACCCCAAACATCTATCAAAATCTGAGTTTCTGCATCCAGTTCTAATTTAGCCCAAATCTTCAAATCATGTAACCTAGACATGCAACTTACAAGTTCCTTACCTTCTGACTAAAATACGGTATGCCCTAACTCTTTGTGAACAGTTTGCATTGCAATGCAAGTATGCATAAATAGCTAAGAGCATTATGTACGTATGTGTGAATGAATGGGGACGTACACATAACAAGTCTGAGGTCACAAAGGTTACCTTTGTTCAAATAAGCCTTCTGGCTTTAAACGGTATGAATCCTCTTGCAACCAACAACCCTTCTCCAATGAATCTTCCAACCATTGATGCCCCACAACATGCAACATTTTGTTGCGAAGACGTCTTTGCGCAGCTGGAAAACTGTCAGAATCAGCATCAAAGTAAACATATGAGCTCCAAATAATTTGTGCTCAATCTTAGAATGCATAAATCATGGCATATAGAAGCGAAAAATCTAGAAAAGCAATTGGAGTTGCAAACTGTAATTTGTACATAGATAACAGGCATTTGACAATTGTATATAGGTTACAAAAGCCGGTTACCAATTGCATATAGATTACAAAAGGCAAGAGTGGAACAATGAACAAAAGGTAGAAAGAAGATTTCTAGTTTCTAACATAAAGGTCGCGAGAATTTATATCGTCAGTTCATCATCCTCATCTTACCATGGATGAAAATAGCCTACGTAGCAGCCGCTATATCGGGTGTAGCGGAGCAGACCGCTACGCTAAAACGTATTTAGCGGCGTTCACATCCGCAACGGGCACTACGGAGTGAAACAGATTTGTATTTTTCAAAAAAATTTAAAATGTATAATAAGACTTTTTTTTTTTCTTGTTCTCTACGAATAACATTTCTACTCAACTCTTCCACCCTTCTATGTTTAAAAAAACACCAAAAAGCATATGATCTCGCCAAATTACAGTCAATACAAAGAGTTCTTTTCTAGGTACATCGTATTAGACACTCCATTTGGTAGAGGTATTCTTTTCTCTAGGTACTCTTAAATCTTAAGTCTTGACTTCATGACAGTTTTTTGTTCTTCTCTTTTCTTTTTGTTCTTTTTTTTTTTTTTTTTATGAGCCTTTCATTAGTTTCTAAGTTAGCATAACTAAGCAACATGAATACATGCGAAAAAAATGAGATCAGTACTATTATTTCTATTTATACAGCGATACATGATCTCATACAATAAGGGGACCGCTACGCCCCCTTATCTTAGTTACTTTTGCAAAAAAAAATACATTTTCTCTCATTTTCCAATATTCTAGATTTTCTACAAAGTTTTTAGATTTTTTTGACGATTTTTTCTGCTACGTAGCGTTTTGCCTGCCGCTACAGCTATTTTCATCCTTGATCTTAGCCTCATTAGTCATTATCACCAATCTACCAATGATGATGAAAGCATTTATATTTTGTCGTATAGAAGTCAATTATTAGAAAATTCATGCTCTATTTGTGTACAAGCAGATATGAACTATAAACTTTAGAAAGAAAAAATGCAGGCAGTTGAAGTTTTCTTGGAGTGGCTTGTTATCCATTTTTGGATCTGGGAAGTATGAAAAGCCCAAAGTACAACAAATCAAAACATGATGCCTTTACTTAAAACTTGAACCGGGACTCTGATGCCGCCAAGCAGAGCCCAATTGATTGGAAAACCAAAATCCAAACCTAAAACCCAAATCAACAAGAAAGTTATGCAGAAAACAAGGAAAAAAAAAGGATTACTCGCCATAATGTTGATTAACCTCTGATGTAGATCTTCAATCAAATGGATAATGCTCAATCCAAAGAGAAGAAAAGGAGTATCATCTTTCTTTCTTTTTTTTTAAAGAAAGGAGTAAAAACAATCTAATTTAAAATAATAAAAAAAGAAAAAAAGAAAAAAAAAAGAAAAGGACATTGGAACTAGGGTTGGACAGCCCTTAAGGCTCCTTAAATACATCTCAAAATTCTTTTAAACCCTAAATTTAGTCACAGCCATTGATGTAAACATTAAATCTATCAAACCCTAACTTGCAAGAGTCCTAACTTGAGTACATGAAATAGAAAATAAATAAAAATTAAAAGAAATCTGAATGTTGCTGGAAGGAAATGGACATTTACTCTGCTGTGGCTGTGGGACCCATGTGGCCTGCCAGCTGGATCAACTAGACCCAACAGATTCAAGGCAGGATCAATTGAGACATTCGTGGGCTATTTTAAGAGTCCCAATTAACTGACATGTTGCTGGATATTTTCTGGACTAGGCCAGCCTGAATTCAAGCGCGAGTTATGACCTCTTTTATGATCCACAACTGGCTGAAACTTGCAGAAAGCCCCATGTTCTAAGAAGCATGAGCACGGACACGGGACACGGACACGACACGATACAAACACGGCATTTCTCAAAAAAGTAGGACACGGACACGTCGGGGACACGTTAAAATTTAATAATATAATAATAATAAATCTAATCATATCTAAACATATACACGGACACGGACACACCGACACAGCAAATCTTCTTCTTCTTTTGTTAGGGCTGGAAGGACGAATGAGTTTTTTATCCTTTCGTTTATGGCTGGACAGACGAATGGTGGCTTTTTTTTCTCTTTCATTTCGGGCTGGAGCTGGATGGACGAATTAAAAGAGCCCCATTTTCCTCTTAAGTTATACATTTTTACAAACAACCCCCTTTTCTTTTCCTTTTTTACTCAAATTTTAATTTTTTTTCCAATTAAAAGAGGACAGCGTGTCCCAACGTGTCCCTAATGTATCCTAGCGTGTTCAGAATATAAAATATTAAAAAATTAATAGGATACTCTTTTTGTCGTGTATAAAATATTAAAAAATTAATAGGATACTCTTTTTGGCGTGTCTGACACGTGTCCGAGCTTGTCCGGAGCGTGTCCATGTCTGACACGTGTCGGACACGGACACGACGGCCCCAGAGAGGTGTCCGTGCTTCCCAGCCCATGTTACTGACTATTTATCAAACAGGTCCTTAACCAGTTAAATTAATAAATATATGGAGACTGTTATGAGGCCAACCTAGGACCTCCTCCTAGATGTGTTCAGGTCCCGCATGCTCGACACAAGTGTCCAAAAAGAGTGAAATGCATGGTCCAACCCCTGTTCTTCTAGACTGTTGTCAATGGATGCAGACTGATCCACACCAGAACTGACCCAAAAATCACTGCTTCTCAGTTTTGTTGTAGCTACTGACCTTAATAATTGTCTGGAACTAGAGGTTTTGAAGTAATGACAAAAATCAAATGTAATCTATTTTGAAGGTAGCCACTAGAATGAAGGAGAAATAAACCAAAAATCTTGCAGCTTGGAAGATCCTTGCCAGTATTATTCAATTTCACCATTGTCAGCCAGTGATTGAGTTATGACCTCCCAATCTGACAGATATTTGGGTCATCATCTTAAGTCCTGAGATTTCTGATTCACAAGTCCCACATGTACCCCAAAAAAAAGTACGAATGTGGTAAACTGCATATCTGCTCTGAAGCACAATGCTTCAGGGGGACACCATACAGTATTTACTTGAGAGGAATATTGTAAGCTTTGGAAGAGAGAAAGGAAGTGAGAGGGTTGAGAGAACATGCCACTGGCCAGTACTGAGAAGGTACTGCTGAAGATTTGTCACCCAATCATTGCAAGAAAAGAGGTAGGAATTTGTAGAAAAGGCGGTAGATTTTAGAACACAGAGAGAGAGTGAGAGAGAGAGAGAGAGAGAGAGAGAGAGAGAGAGAGAGAGAGAGAGAGAGAGAGCACAATAGCGATGAAATGAGAGGTAAGTACCATAGAAACAAGTATGTTGACACCGCAAAGTATTACCTTCTTGATATCGTATCAAAATCTATATGATCCAAGTCCCCAATAGAAAAGACTACCAAATGAGTAGCACATGAAAGATCATTACTGATTTCACCACCATGCATTGAAACTTCAAGTTTCATCCTTCTCAGGGTAAGCCCCAATAGAACATTCCATTCCATATTCCTTCATATACAAAATGCAAACACATCATGTTTTGGAAGGTGAGTACCAAAAATAAAACACTCTGTATGCTGCTTAGAAATTGAGCAACACTGGTAGCAGCGAAAAGTTCATTTTGCCAGTCAATAGTATCAAAGAAATATAAAAAATGAAGGAGGTGCTGATACTTACGTTGTGTTCGTTGAATGGTGCAAATAAATGCAGCAATCCTGAAAAAGAGACCATTTCTTCATGGGACAGTACTTTTTCTTGTAATAATAAACTATTTTGGGATCTTCTGGTCTGTCCATGTTGTTGAAGAGCTAGAAAGGCCAACAAGACATTTAATGTGAGTCGAATAAGTCTCACGAGACAGATTAGGAATAAATTATCCCTAAAAGAATAGAGGGCAAGTTGGATGTTATTCTACAGAATGAGGATGAAACAGCGTGTAATGGATGATGAGGAAATTAGTCCCACATTCAATCATTTAACACATCATGTTTGTATCTCCTTCTCATAGATAACAAGAAATTTATTATTAAGCAGAAGTGATTTGAGTACCAAAAAAAAAAATTTGCCAATCCATAAAGTGTGCAAGACTCTTAAAAGGGCCTAAACAAAAAGCAAGAAGCACAAGAACTGAATCTGGCCAGACTTACAACAGGGGAGAAAAAGGAAAAAGAAGAATATACTGTTAACACAAGTGATACAAAGCCCATCAAGCCCAGGCCCATTTATTGTAACAAATTAACCCATCATATGGGATACGTTTAGGATACACTCAAAGTCAATGTAACAGCTTTCATTCCATAACAAATAGATTGTATCAAGATTTGAATTGCCTTGATTAAGGCTAAATGAGATTATAAAAGGGAAGGAGGATCGTCCACGAGAGGGATCCAAAGTTTTCCACAAATATCACTCTTTTCCATCATTGCGATATGGTATCAGAGCCAATACTGGGAAATTCGTGAAGACTTGTTGCTCTGAATCAACTCTTGGGAAAAGCTAACAGATCAAGGATCTGTAATCTTGCAATCAACCAGATCAGGGATCTGCATGTATTTTTTTCGCACTCAGACGGAGGAAACAAACGTCTGTGACAACATGATCACAAGTGGCCCACCTGCGATCATCATGGCGTATCCCAACTCCCCTACAGCAGTGGTCAACTCTCTCTCCTGGTAATTTTGAAGATTTTTTCAACATTTTTTCAAGATCAGAGGTAGGTCATTTGCCCCGATTTGTGATTTTCCAGTTTTCTAAGCTAGTTTTGATCACAGCCGTACAAAATCTTGGATTGTGGATGGATTTTGATGAATCTTGTCTTGCTGGAAAGATATTTTGAGTCTCCTTGACCCTTGTTGATCTGATTCTCACTCAGATCCAGCTGTGGGCCACACGTAGGGATTTAGAGGTCCAAATCCAGGTCGCCTGGACCTTTTTTTTTTGGGAAATTCATTGCAGACAGTTTTCTGCACTGTCTGGAGTCTGGAAATTCATTACTGCTGCACTGTTCGCATTTTCTGTTCGATATTACTACTGCACTGTTGGACATTACTGCTGATTGCATACAGTTTCTGCACTGTCTGGAGTTTTGGAAATTACAGCTGCACTGTTGGTTTTTTTTTCTGCTGCCCTGTTAGAATTTTACGTTAGGACTTCTCTTCTTCTTGTCTGGAATTTCTTGATCAAAACAGGCTGCTGCTATAGTAATTTTGAGTTACAATCATGGACACCCACAAAAGTGAAACTTACCTGATAAAATTCACTGGGACAAATTATTCATCATGGGCATTCCAATTTCAAATATACCTTAAGGGCAAAGAGTTATGGGGACATGTTGACGGGACTGATCCTATACCTTTAGAGGATGTAAAGGCCGTATCTAAATGGGCAACCAAGGATGCCCAAATCAAGACTTGGCTTCTGGGGTCGGTGGATCCACAATACATTCTGAACCTACGGCCCTATAAAACAGCAAAGGGAATGTGGGATTATCTCCGACAGGCGTACCAACAGGATAACTACGCCAGACGTTTCCACTTAGAACATGAGCTATCACAGTTTAATCAAGGGACATTGTCCATTCAAGAATATTACTCTCATTTTATTCGCTTATGGACGGACTATACTGAGATCATTTACTCAAGTCTCCCTGATGCCTCGATTGCGGTGGTTCAAAGCATTCATTCCACTAGTTAACGGGATCAATTCTTGATGAAGCTGAGGTCTGAATTTGAACAAGTTCGTTCAAATCTAATGAGCAGGGTGCCTTCTCCATCTATTGATTCGTGCTTAGGAGAGCTTCTTCGTGAGGAACAACGTCTTACAACCCAAGCTGCTCTTCAACAAGCCATATCTCCAAGACCACTAACTGCTGCCTACCTTGCTCGTCCCAAATAGCAAAACAGGGACATGACCAAAGTACAGTGTTATTCTTGTCAGAAGTATGGTCATGTCGCCACTCAATGCGATCAGAAATTCTGCTCTTATTGCAAACGCAAAGGCCATGTTCTTCCAGAATGTAGGCGCCGTGCTCAGTTTTCCTCACAGAAGGCTAATTTGGCAACCCTGGATGCGTCCTCTTCTGCATTTCGTCCTGCTGCCACTATAGTCATGCCTGCTCAGCCTCTTTCATCATCCGCTCTTACCCCTGAACTTGTTCAACAGATGATGGTAAATGTTTTTTCTGCTCTTGGTCTCTCAGGTAAACCCAACTAATCAAACTCTATTTGGTATATGGATTCGGGGGCTTCTAATCATATGACTCACTCTTCTGATAATTTATCTCAAGTAAAGTCGTATGATGGAAATCTCCAAATCAATACCGCCGATGGTGGCAGTATACTCATTACTGCCATCGGTGAGATCTCCCATCCCTTACCTTTGAGTCATGTCTTTCTTTCTCCTCAATTATCTACAAATTTATTGTCTGTTGGACAACTAGTTGATAACCATTGTTCTGTCTCTTTTTCGCGTTCTGGTTGTGTGATACAGGATCAGGCATCGGGGGAGGTGATAGCGAAGGGACCTAAGTGTGCCCGTCTTTTTCCGCTACAACTCTCTACACAAGATAGGAATTTGTTTGCCTCTGCTTTGTTTTCTGCTTCAAGTTCAAATAAAAGCCAATTATGGCACAATAGACTAGGCCATCCTCATTCTCGTACTTTGTTGTCTTTGTTTCAATCTGGTTTGCTTCATGATAATAAACTTTCTCTTAAAGATGCTTCTTTTGATTGTTCTAGTTGTAAAATGGGCAAGAGTAAGACTCTTCCTTTTCCCATCAGTACATCATTATCATTAAAATGCTTTGATCTTGTTCATAGTGATGTATGGGGTATAGCACCTGTCATATCCCATTCTCATTTTAAGTATTTTGTTACATTTATTGATGATCACAGTCGCTTTACATGGATTTATTTCTTACATTCAAAATCTGAGGTGTTTGTTACTTTTAAAAAAAATTTAGCTTATGTGGAAAATCACTTCTCCACGTCCATTAAAACACTTCGCACAGATTCTGATGGTGAATATGTTTCTAATGAGTTTCAAAAAATTTTGCAAAATCAAGGGATCATTTCTCAAAAATCCTGTCCTTATACACCTCAACAGAATGGCGTGTCTAAGAGAAAAAACAAACACCTTTTGGACATTGTTAGGTCACTTCTCTTAGAATCTTCTGTTCCGCCAAAATTTTGGCCTGAAGCTCTGTCCACGGCAGTTCATGTAATTAATAAACTCCCATCCCCTCGTATCGAGAATGACAGACCTTATTTTCGTTTATTCCACAAGCATCCTACTTATTATCATCTCCATACTTTTGGGTGTGTATGTTTTGTTCTTCTTCCCCCAGTTGAACGAACAAAACTATCTGCTCAATCATCTAAGTGTGCTTTTTTAGGCTATGCGACTGACCAAAAAGGATTTCTCTGTTATGATCCTAAGGTGAAACGTATCAGGACCTCTCGTAATGTTGTGTTTTTTGAAAATCAGTATTTTTTCCAACATCATTTAGATCATGATCATCCTATCTTTCCCTTGTTCCTGACTTCTGTGATGATCCTGTTCCTTCTTCGGACTCTATCAAGCCTTTACTTATGTATGAAAGGCGTCGGCGGGGAAATACGATTGCACCTGAGCCTCCTGATTTGTCAGCTTCCTCGGCACTTGACCCAGCTCCTACTCCAGCCATCTCCAAGTCAGTTCCTCTTCGTCGATCCTCTAGGACTTCCCGCCCCCCTTGATCGGTTTGGTTTTACCCATACATCCTTACTTGCTACTTTGTCTTCTGTTCACATTCCTACTCATTTTTCTCAAGCAGTGCAACATGCGTGTTGGTAGCAGGCCATGCAGGAAGAACTTGACGCACTCAAAGTGAATCACACATAGGATGTGGTTCCCTGTCCTCCGTCCATCAAACCCATTGGCTGTAAATGGGTTTACTCTATCAAGCTACATTCTGATGGTACTCTGGCACGTTATAAGGCTCGGTTAGTGGCACTTGGCAACCGTCAGGAGTATGGTATTGATTATGATGACATTTGCTCCGGTGGCCAAGATGACAACGGTGCGCACTATTCTTGCTATTGCAGCATCACACTCGTGGCCTCTTTATCAGATGGATGTGAAAAATGCCTTCCTCCACGGAGATCTTAAAGAGGAAGTTTACATGCGTCTTCCTCAAGGATATGATACTAATTCTCACAACGAGGTGGCCCGGCTCCGTCGCTCGCTGTACGGACTCAAACAAGCCCCTAGAGCTTGGTTTGAAAATTTTCGGTCTACTCTGCTTCATCTTGGATTTACTCAAAGTCCCTATGATCCTTCACTGTTCCTGAATAACACTGCTCAAGCTACCACCATCCTTCTAGTCTATGTGGACGATATCATCATCACAGGCACTCACAGTAAACTGATTCATAGTCTTCAATCCTCACTTCAAACTGCATTCCATATGAAAGACCTGGGTCCTTTAACATATTTCTTGGGGCTTGAGGTACTACAGTCTAGGAAGGGACTGTTTTTACATCAGCATAAGTATGCTACTGATCTTATTGATCTTGCCGGCCAAAAGGATGCTACCCCTGTGGACACTCCATTAGAAGTCAATCTGAAACTCCGGAAAGATGATGGGGACCTCATCTCCGACCCCACCTCCTACAGACGATTAGTCGGGAGTCTAGTCTACTTGACCATCACTCGGCCCGACATCTCCTATGCTGTGAATGTTGTTAGTCAATTCATGCAAGCACCACGGCATCACCATCTAGTTGCTATCAAACGGATTATTAGGTACATTCTTGGGTCTCCGACACGAGGCTTGGTTTTTCCGGTTGGCACACCACTCACTCTAAATGTTTATTCTGATGCCGACTGGGCCAGATGCCCGGATACTCGCCGATCTACTACAGGTTGGTGTATGTATTTGGGTGAATCGCTTATCTCTTGGAAATGCAAAAAGAAGGAAAAGGTCTCCAGATCTTCCACTGAATCCGAATATCGTGCCATGTCCTCTACCTGTTCCGAGATCCTTTGGCTTCGTGGCTTACTTGCAGATCTAGGGTTTCCTCAGACCTCTGCTACCCCACTTCATGCGGCAATACTAGTTCCATCCGTATCACTGAGAATCCAGTCTTTCATGAACAAACAAAGCATATTGAGGTGGATTGTCACTTTATTCGCGATGAATATGATCGCAAGGTCATTAGTCTTCCACATGTTTCCAGTGAACTTTAACTTGCGGATATCTTCACCAAAGGACTGCCTCGGCCACGACATGAGTTCTTGCTTCGCAAATTGCTGTTGTTTGACCATCATCAATTTGAGGGGGGGGGTGTTAACACAAGTGATACAAAGCCCATCAGGCCCAGGCCCATTCATTGTAACAAATTAACCCATCATATGGGATACGTTTAGGATACACTCAAAGTCAATGTAACAGCTTTCATTCCATAACAAATAGATTGTATCAAGATTTCAATTGCCTTGATTAAGGCTAAATGAGATTATAAAAGGGAAGGAGGATCGTCCATGAGAGGGATCCAAAGTTTTCCACAAATATCACTCTTTTCCATCATCGTGATATATACTACCATCAGCATATTGAAGGAAAGGCCCAAAAGTCCAGCTTTGCAAAATATGGATACATATATTAGCCCATATGTACAAGGGAACATTCAAATAGGGTTTAACCTAATATGTCCTACTGTGCTATGAGATATGGATCCCACCTCTCCTATGGCTAAAACTTGGACCAAAAAACCATATCACAATGCATAATACTGCAAATATAGTTAGAAACCAGTTTCAGGGGGTTTTATGTAATTATTCATATCCTAGGAACTTATTTGTAAATACTATAAAAAATAGGGTTTTTTTGTAAACACACAAATATGAATGTTTTTTAATATAAGTACAAATCAATACTGGTCACCCAACCATAAGTTCAATGACTATTAAATAGGCCCAAAGCCCATCAGTAATCAGAGGCCCAAAAGCCCATTGTTATATCTCACGTGGGATTGAATGGGAGACAGCAGGAGCCTTCTTTACTTAGAATACCAATTGCTGTAATTAGTTTCCTTCTTAACTTAGAACACTGATTGATGTAATTAGAGAGGTTTCCTTTCTTAGAGCCTAGATTAAAGGCATGTAAATACTTATATAATGATGTATAATCTCCTTAGAAAGATATACAATAATACATTCTAAAGAGCATTCCAAAACTCTTTTCAATCATGAGTTTGTCATGGTATCAAAGCAGAGTTTTAATCTTCAATATTAGAATTCATTCAAGGAGCCAATCAGAGAGAAATTTCTCTCTTGAAGAAAATAAACAGATAGAGGATCTGTTTCAAGAGATCGGCATCCATCCTGTTCCTGCGATAGGCTCAGATCAACTGTGGCCCACCTGCGATCATCACAGCATCATCAAGGATCCTTCCAGCCAAGATCGCCCAAGTCTTCTAAGTATTTTGGTGATTTTTTCAGAATTTTTTCGACACTATAAGGTACGTTTTTTATCATTCTCGTGATTTTTCAAAAACTTGCACAAGTTTTGATCAAGACCGTACAGAAATTTGGATCTTCAGCAAATTGAGTTCAAACCTCTTCCAGTCTGAGCGAAAATTGTGTGCCTACATAGATCAAGACCCTGATCAGTGTCCAGGATCATCTGTGGGGCCCACGTAAGGGATTTAGAGAACAAATCAAGGACATCAGGGGCCTTTTTTTCATTTTTTTTGTTCTCTATTTGGCCTGATTGGTTTGTTTTAGTGTTTGGATCTGTCCAGTACCTTCTCCAACACTCACGAACTGTAGTTCAAATAATTTATTGCTGCGTTTATCACTTGTTGTTTCACTGTTCACAATATATAGTTGAGATGGACAAATCTGAGGTCACTTTGATCAAATTTACCGGAAAGAATTACCCTGCCTGGTCTTTCCAATTTCAAATATATCTAGAAGCAAAGGAATTATGGGGATTTGTTTCTGGCACGAACCCTAAACCCACGGAGGATGAGAAGAAGATCTCCTCTTGGTATACTAAAGATGCCAAAATCAAATCCTGGATTCTGGGATCCGTTGAGCCTCATCTGATAATGAATCTCAAGCCTTACCCCACTTCGAAAGCCATGTGGGGGTATTTGAAGAAAATATACCATCAAGATAACTGTCAGACAATTCCATCTTGAACATGCAATTGCTGAATATACACAAGGGAATTTGTCCGTACAAGACTACTATTTAGGTTTCCGTACACTATGGTCGGAATACGATAGTATTAAGTATGCAGATGTGGCTGACAATGTGTTGACAGTTATTCAAGACCTTCAAGCCTCTAGTCAGCTAGATCAGTTTTTAATGAAACTGCGGAATGAATATGAAAGTGTCCGATCTGCTATGATGAATCGGACGCCACTACCTTCATTAGATGTCTGCTTGAATGAGCTCTTACGCGAAGAACAGTGCCTTACGACCTCGGCTCATATTGCTCAACAGAAGCCTGAAACCTATTCAGTCGCGTTCTCGGCCACTAAAACTCCTTAGCCTTCGCCTCGAGACTTGAGCAAAACCCAATGCTACAGTTGTCAGAAATTTGGGCACCTTGCATCTCAGTGCAAACAGAAAGTCTGTAGTTACTGTAAAAAGTCGGGACATATCATCTCTGAATGTCGTCGCCGTCCACCACGTCCGTCAACACAGTATCAGACTCCATAATATCCGGCTCAGCAATATCAGAATTCACAGTCTCAGACTCCACACGCATATATGGCTTCCTCGGTTATGCCTGCTCCTCCATCTGCCTCACAGCCTGGGCCCTCATCCTCTCTCATCCCTGAATTGGTTCAACAAATGATTATCAATGCCCTCTCTGCCTTTGGTCTCTCAAGTCACCATCATCTTCTACTTGGTTCATTGATTCCGGGGCATCTAATCATATGACAAATTCCCACACCCCTTTCTCCAATATGACAAGTTACAATGGCCATCTTCAAATACAAACTGCTGATGGTGGACATGTTCCCATTACTGCTGTTGGCGATATCCATGGTCCCATCCCTTTGAGAAATGTTTACCTTTGTCCTAATTTAACTTCTAACCTATTGTCAGTAGGACAACTTGTTGAAAATAATTTTAACATCTCTTTCTCTTCTTCTGGTTGTGTTGTCCGGGACCAGATATCCGGGAAGGAGATCGCGAGGGGGCCTAAGTGTGCACGCTTGTTTCCACTGGATTTTTCTAACATTTCTAGGAATCAATTTGATAATAATGTGGTTTGTTTTTCTCTTAGAGATAATTGCCGGTTGTGGCATAATAGACTCGGACATCCTAATTCCAAGGCTTTGTCCCTTATGTTAAATTCTGGTTTATTAAATAAATCTCTTGGTCTATCTTCTTGTGTGCCTTTTGATTGTACTACTTGTAAAATGGGGAAGAGCAAAACTCTTCCGTTTCCTCATTCCACTTCCTACACCTCTAAGTGTTTTGATTTAGTTTATAGTGATGTATGGGGAATTGCTCCAGCTCTTTCCCACGCTCACTATAAATATTTTGTGACCTTTATTGATGATTTCAGTCGGTTCACATGGGTCTATTTTCTACAATCAAAATCTGATGTTTTAATATTTTTAAAATCTTTTTGGCTTATGTTGAAAATCAATTTTCCACCTGCATTAAAATCTTGCGATCTGATTTAGGCGGGGAATATATGTCCTCTGCTTTTCAACGGTTTTTGCAAAACAAAGGCATTATTTCTCAAAGATCTTGTCCTTATACTCCCTAGCATAATGGAATTGCTGAAAGGAAAAATCGACTTCTCCTTGATGTCACTCGTTCCCTTCTGCTGGAATCATCGTTTCCTACTCGTTTTTGGGTTGAGGCACTGGCTACCGCAGCTCATCTTATCAATCATATGCCATCAACCTCCATTGAGAATCAAAGTCCATATTACCGGTTGCACAAGACCTCTCCATCCAATGAGGATCTTCATGCTTTTGGCTCCACTTGTTTTGTGCACTTGCCTCCTTCTGAGAGGACAAAACTCACGGCACAATCAGCTCAGTGCGTGTTTTTAGGTTATGCACCCTTCCAGAAAGGGTTCTTTTGTTATGATCCTCACATTCGTCGTTTCCGCACCTTTAGGAATGTCGTTTTCTTTGAACATCAGTATTTTTTTCAAAAACACATTGAGCCTCCTGACTCCTCCTTTGTGTCCTTACCTGGTTTTTCTGACGACCCGTCAGTTGTTCGCTTTAATCCTAACTTTGTGTATCACAGACGGAACAGGACAGCGCCTACCAGGGATCCCCCTCCCGATCTTCCTCAGGAATCCGGTCCAACACCGACAGTTGATCCATCCGGACACCCTTCACTGCGTCGCTCCACTCGGATTTCAGTACCACCAGCCCGTTATGGGTTCTCCCATACTTCCTTAATGGCCACTTTATCTTCCTCATCCATTCCCCAATCCTATTCTTAGGCTGTGCAGGACCCATGTTGGAACAAGGCTATGCAAGATGAATTGGATGCGTTAGCGCAAAATCATATATGGGATATTGTCCAATCTCCTGCGGGTGTCAAACCTATTGGCTGTAAGTGGGTATTTTCTCTCAAGTTAAAATCTGATGGCTCTTTAAATCGATATAAGGCGCGTCTTGTCGCTCTTGGAAATCGGCAGGAATATGGCATTAATTATGATGAGACTTTTGCTCCGGTTGCCAAGATGACCACGTTCTGCACTATTCTTGTTGTTATTGCATCTCGGTCTTGGCCTCTCTATCAGATGGATGTCAAAAATGCGTTTCTCCATGGTGATCTCAAAGAAGATGTTTATATACGCTTGCCTCAGGGCTGCTCATCTGGACTGGTATGGTTGCCAAACTTCGTCGCTCCCTCTATGGTCTGAAACAAGCTCCTCACGCATGGTTTGAGAAATTTCAGGCTGCTCTTCTCCTCTTGGATTTTCATCCAAGCCCGTATGATCCTTCTATGTTTTTACATCGTGCTCCATCCGGGATCACTGTACTCCTTGTCTATGTTGATGACATAGTCATTACTGGTCCTAATACAGCCACGATTCAAAAGCTCCAAGCGTCTCTTCGAGAAACATTTCACATGAAGGATCTCGGCCCCCTACATTATTTCCTCGGTCTGGAAGTTCATCAATCGCCTCAAGGCATAGTTCTCAATCAGCACAAATACACTATTGATCTCATTGCCTTGGCTGGCCTTACTGCTTCAGCTCCTATTGGTACGCCGGTTGAACTGAATGTCAAACTTAGTCGCGAGGAAGGTGATCTTCTCTCAGATCCTACTACTTATCGCCAGTTAGTTAGCAGCTTGATCTACCTCACGATCACTCGTCCTGATATCTCTTATGCGGTAAACCTGATGAGTCAGTTCATGACTGCTCCTCGTCACCTTCATCTAGCTGTTGTTCGCCGCATCATTCGTTACCTTATTCGTACACCAACTCGTGGGTTGTTTTTTCCATCCAACAACCCTCTTATCTCTCAAAGCTTATTCCGATGCTGATTGGGCTGGTTGTCCAGATACTCGCAGATCGACGACCGGCTGGTGCATGTTTTTAGGTCATAGTCTCATTTCTTGGAAATGCAAGAAACATGACAAAGTTTCAAAATCCTCTACTGAGGCCGAGTACCGTGCTATGTCTGCTGCCTGCTCCGAAATTCTTTGGCTCCGTGGTTTGCTTTCTGACCTTGGTTTTCTAGCAGTGGAAGCTACCCCACTCTATGCAGATAATACAAGTGCAATTCGGATTACTGAAAATCCGATTTTTCATGAACGCACTAAACATATCGAGGTTGATTGTCACTTCATACATGATGAGCTTAAACGTCATGTCATCAGTCTCCCACATGTCTCCACTGAACTTCAAATTGCTGATATTCTCACCACAGGGCTTTCTCGACCACGCTATCAGTTCTTGGTTGACAAATTGATGCTTGTTGATTCCCCCGCATCAATTTGAGGGGGGGTGTTAAATAGGCCCAAAGCCCATCAGTAATCAGAGGCCCAAAAGCCCATTGTTATATCTCACGTGGGATTGAATAGGAGACAGCAGGAGCCTTTTTTACTTAGAATACCAATTGCTGTAATTAGTTTCCTTCTTAACTTAGAACACCGATTGATGTAATTAGAGAGGTTTCCTTTCTTAGAGCCTAGATTAAAGGCATGTAAATACTTATATAATGATGTATAATCTCCATAGAAAGATATACAATAATACATTCTAAAGAGCATTCCAAAACTCTTTTCAATCATGAGTTTGTCAATGACCAGCAGTAGGTTTCCCCAATTCACTCCATTTTCTTCATCCTTACCATTTCTTCTTATTTTCTCTATATTTTTCATATTATCTGTTTTCTAAGTTCCAACAGAAAATGTTGGAAAATTAGTTTATTAATCATTCTTTTGATCTTTAATTTGGTGTCAGAGTGCATCAATTAGGGGGGATTTCTTCCAGAATACAAGGAAAGAGATTTCATTGGCGGTTTCATTGGGGATTCCTGCAACTGGTTTGTAAATTGTAACAAATATCATAAACAATAGTGCAAGTTGTACAATACATAAGATGATTGGTAATTGTAACTCATGATGAGCAAAAGTTCAGGCAAGGTGATGTATTAGCAGTATTGAGTTTTGAAAGAATCCAAGTGTTAAAGAGTTTTTTGCTTGAATCTGAAGACCGAGTGATGTAGAACGGAGCCGTGGTCTCCATGGGTCGACCCACCTTTAGGCCCAGCCCACCTATCCCTAATCTATTTAGAGTTTATTTATGAAAGTTGTGTTTAGTTTGATATTTTAATCCTGGTCATTGAAGTAGCGGATGGTCCAAATTCCAAAATTGCTTTAGGGTTAAGTTTTCTCTTATTTAAACATTGTAAAGCCTCTTGGCTTATTCAAATTTGATTAATGAAAAAAATATATATATATTGAGTGCTCTATTCTCTCCCCTGAAAAGGGCATGGTGTGAGGCCATCAGGTGTGAAGCCCCTCCACTTCAGGGGTGAGGTATGAACCTACCCCCTATCTCTCATCATCTTCCTCCAATGATGGGAGAAGTTTGCCTCTAGTGATTGGAGTTTGGCGTGAGGCCAAGATTAAAATATCAAACTAAACACAACTTAATTCATAAATAAACTCAAAATAGACTAGGGATAGGTGGGCTGGGCTTAAAGGCGGGTTTACCCATGGGGACCACGGGTCTGTCCTGCGTCAACAAGTTCCCTCAGATGTTTCAGCTGTTGGCTTAGATTAGAAGGGGAGCCATGACAAGGTGCTGATTAACAAGATGGAATTACTTTCGTCCAGTGATTTGCTAAGCGTATACGTGCTTGCGGATCCATTCCGTCTTCACAGCTACTAAGCTACACATGCCATCATGGCACATAAGTCAAACCTGAACCATCATTCACGTGGGTGCCACCATGTAAGATGTTGTGTTCCAAAAATTACGCTGGTACAGTCATCAGGTAGCCTACTCATGTACATAGGGAATCTTATTCCTTATGTACATGGGTTGGAGCCACATGGAAAAGAGAGCAAGGACAAAAGTGGCATTAGAAACTTGAACTAGCAAACCATAGAACATGAAATCACTATCTAACAAGCAATTTTTTAGAGAGAGAGAAAGTGAGAGAGAGTGCTATAAGACACAAAACACAGAGTACCTGTTTAATGTCTCCAACATCAAGATCCCAGTAATAATAATCAGAGAATGCATCCACTTCATCTTGTAACCTGTTCTTCGAAGAGTCCGCAAGGAAGAGGAAGTACCTTTTAAGAAAATAAAAAAACCCCAGTAAACAATTGTCATGGTCCTACATAACAGTGGAAAGATATCTTAGAAAAATAGCACAAGTGAATGTCAAGTGCAAAGTGGCTGACTTGGGCTGCAATGGAAGGAGACGCTTCTGTGAACAACAGTCCAAGACCCAAGAGTAATGAATAATATCTCCATGAAGCATAGCAGCCTGATATTTGATCCCTGTCAAATTTAAATATCATCCAATTTGTTACACTGCCAATCTAAATGCTTTTAGTATCAAATTCCATTTCCCCAAAAATAAAAATACTGGTTAAAAAATTAAAATAACCCTCCTAAGGAAAAAATTACAAAAAGTACTAGGATCTTGAAGCACCCAGACGGCCAGACCATATAAGTAAGGAATGGATCATACATTAACACTGTTGATGTGCTTGATTGTAGCTTGGATGGGTTATTTGCATCCCAAAATACTTTCCAAAACAGAGAATCCAATCCATGAAATCATTGGCCTTTATCTGGCCGATTGCTGCCTTGTTTTATAATTTGTAGTATTGAAGGATCAGGTTACATAACTTGGGCATTTTTAGGCATTGCCCATCAAAACAGGGGGTCATCACATCAAAAGTCTGATCACAGAAAACAGGCCCCACATATACAAATTGGGAGAAAAAGAACCAGAAATTTCTGCAAACTGATAAACAGACCTTTTCTCTCAGCCGCTATGCAGTGGGTGACTGAGTCATTTAAATTCATTGAGAAGGTTCCCCCATTCTCGGCCACCATTTTGTGGAATGAATCTATTGAGTGGAAAGGAGGAACATTGACAAAATCTAAGCAAGTCAAGGAGGTCGGTAAACTAATCATAGATGTCCAACCGAAACAAATTAATTCTAGAAGACAATGTCACCTATAAGCTCCCACTGATTGTATAGTTAGAGCCCCATGCAATTCATAGGTAGTCTAATCTCTTTCCACCAATGAAAATCTATGTACTACTGATCTTTCCATGGAAACATCAGAAGGATCTGATAACCTGAAGGGACCAAATCCATTCCTTAAGAGACCAGAATCTTATTTAGAAGGACAATATCAAATTACAACAGAAAGAACAAAGAAAACAGGTGCACATTGGCAAAGTAATAGAAAACCAGAGACGGTAGGCAACTCGTCCCCATCGAGTCAACTCAACTCAACTGAGTCACACCCTAAAGCCCAACAACCTTTAAAATATGATAAAAGACCAAAAGAAATTGGGAAAAAAAAAATGTCTTATACATAAGAGTTTTATGACTGGTCATGTTTTAATCAGAATATGAATTAATTTACATATAAATAAGTGCTGCCATTTGTTTTTCACTAAATCCAATGTGACTGCATCCTATCTTTGGATGCATGATCAACAGAATGTGGTTCTAATCTTCTAATCAGTGTTAAGGATCCTAAAAAGCCTCCTGAGTCCCAATTCCCAAAGCTTCTTCAAAGTTCAAACGGCAAATTGGGAAAATGATGTGTATATGGACTTTTCTATAGGAATTAGTTAAAAGAGACTGGACTCTTTTAAAATCATGCATTGGCAGGCATCTTACGATGAAAAGCTAAACTGTGTTTCATGAGAGAGAGAGAGAGAGAGAGAGAGAGTGATCAAAGTGCCATTTATCAAAGGATACAAAACATAACGTTTGTGAATATGTACGTCGACTCCTTGATTCCAGAGACGTCAGTCTGAATGAGATGTGCAGGGACAACAGAAACAGTTTTCTGCTCTCCTTTTTTCAAGGTCTTCAAGCGTTTTGATTTATGTTCTTGAGGACCTCCATGATCCATTCCCCTCTGTGCATTCCCATTACTTGAATGTACCAGGTCCACAAAAGCTGAGACAATAAAAGTAATTCACAAAAGAAGCCTAAAAACATATTAAGAACACTGTTGCTGCAACCTGCAAAATAAGGTCCATTTACAGCTTCCATGGGCCAGGTGTGGGACTGACAATGGACATTTGCATTCATGGGCCAGGTGTGGGCCTACCAATTGACATTTAGGCCCTGGCAATTCAACCTGAAAATGAGCAGACCGGATCTGGCCCTTTCGACAACCCGGACAATGGCTTTACAAATTTTATACAAATAAAGTGTGCTTACATTGCATATCAAGGCATTCGTGCCAAGGTTTGTCATATCTCACCCGGTCAATGCGAGGAAATCTCAAACTGTATGGTGCAGCAAAAACCTAGAAAAGGGAAATTCTGATTATTCATGTAAAACAGGTGATCTACAAGTATGCTGAAATACAAACCATATAGACGGGCTTATTTATGAGAAGGCTATGCAGTTAACTGTGAGTGTTTTTTTTTTTTTCTTAATCAGTTACTAGATTGCGTACAAGTAGCACCTGGCAAGCATGTCCAAGTAACAAGATATGTGTTGATCCCACCACATACCATCAAGGTGAAAGAGACCAAAAACACACTCACTGGACGATCAGAAGCTTTCATTTGGAGTACTTTCTGACAAAATGAAAGTGATAATAAGGAAATAAACAACCAAAGTAGTATGGACCATTCATATTTTCCTGATTTTCCAAAATTCTCCAATTGAAAAGGACCTCAATTAGATACTGTTAACCATTCATAATTTTAACGGACAAATGAAGGACTTGGATTGTCAAGGCAGAATGAGTTTCAAGATTGTGGAGCAACTGTGCAACGTCAACCAAGGTAGAGCCGCCAATGATTTAAGTGAAAAAGAGGTCTTTTGGTGGTGCATTAGGTATAATCATAAAAAATACAGGAGCATCAAACAACAGTCACTGAACACTACCGCCGACTTTATTGTCCGGATATCGCTTGTAATTGAAAGTATGACTGATCTGGAAATTCAAAAGAAATTAAATACGTTAGTGTCTGTTAGAAAAAAATATTACCCTCGTAAATTGTATGAAGGGCCGCTCACTTTTCAGGGCTTTCTATCCAAACATCTGGCCTCTCCTTTGAATTATTGGTCACTTCATAAAAGCTCGGTGCTTTCTTCGGGTACTCATTTTTCCTGTCAACATAACAGTACACGATTTTAAAGCCCATACTGCCAAAGGTAACTGTCTACCAAATACCAATACATATTTGTTTGTGTGTAGCATACATGCTCGCACATGCACATGTACCACGCGCACACTACACATGCATGCAGCAGACAGATCAAGGTATGGACTGAGAGTGGGCAGTGACATCATCATCAGTCTTGCAGATTCAAGGGCCTTAGAATTGACACAATATAACTTTTTTCGGAGTAAGTAGATTGATTGTAATTAATCCAATGGTAAATAACATTTGGACTGGCCTCAATATGGAATTAGTGTCGAATCATGAGGTAGTGAGTGTGAGGTGACTGCATCAATGGTGACCAAATGATTTTAAGTGGGGTCCTGAAACATCAATTTGCAACCAGATTCCTCTGGAAAATTTTTGTAGACTGAATATATATGCGTATGACCAACCACATGGAGGAGTTCCATATGGTCAACTTTATACAGTCAATCCTGTACATGTTTGCTCACTTTTCCATGAAGAAAACAGCTCATATGATGCAACTCTCACGTTTACCTATAGACATCCCAAGCTCCACTTTCATCATAGTGACATCGGATTGGGAAAAAGGAGCATAATTTATGTCGGTTTCTATCCGTTTTCATCCCACAATGAATAATGATTTTTAAATAACACCTCCTTCCAATATTATACAGCCCACTTTCAAGGAGTTAAGCTGAGCATAAGATGGCGCGATTAATGATCATCACTAGCTGCAGTTTCTCTTTGAACAAAGTGATGTTCATTGTTAGATTGGATAATCACAAGTTAATCGCATTTTTAAATGTACGCAGCCAAACAGTCATTCATGCTACAAATGAAGTCAAATTTGAACACATTCCAATTCATGAAGGCAGTTTGGATGGATGGTTCTGATCAGTGTTAGGGGTTGATGAGTGCTTAATTGTTTACAATTCAAGCCCTAATAATTGGTTTATCTTGTGCTAGTTCATTGTTATTTTATTTGTTTTTACATTGTCTTTTTATTTTTTTTATGAAAAGGTCAAAAGGAGCCAAAAGAGAAGAATTTCAGCAATTGATTAATTTAGAGATTCAAGTGTGAATCCCAAGGGTTGTACGGCCAGGTGGGCCCTCCCTATTCTATTTGGGGATTTGAAATTCGAAATTAAAGTGGAGCCCTAGAAGGAAAGTGTTGGAGACTCATAGCATAAACCAAAAGGGAAAGAGAAGAAGAGAAGAAAAGGCCCTACTATGTGTCACGCCCAAAGGGGGCCCCACATCTATTGCAAAGAGTTGAATTTCAGAATTTGGAAATTCTTTTTCAAGTCCAAGTGGCGCCCAAGCATAGAGAAGAAAAAGGAGAAAAAGAAGGAAGTATCAAGCAAGAGTCCAAGCTAAGCTTAGAAGTTCAAGAAGGGGGTCCCACACACCATGTTGCACGCCCCATATGGGTCCACTTTTATGTTCAAAGATTCAGATTTAGTCTCTTAAAAATAAATCTCAGATTTGTGGGTCCATGTGAGGAAATTTCAAGAAGCTATAGAGTGGGACCGGAATTAGAAAGTCTTGCACATCAAGAAAAGAAGACTTCTATTCTCATTTTATTAGGAAACCTACTTGTAAAGCAAGCAAGAGATCTAATCATAAAATGAAACAAAGCCTAAAAAGGAGGAAACTACTTGCTAAAGATTGCTTTTGCAAAAAGCATAAAAGGGGAGCAAAAGCATGGACGACCGGCACATATACCACAAGCCCTAGTAGCCGTACAACCCTAGTTTGGAGCTTTTTGGATCAAGGAAAAGTCAGAGCAAGCTGCTGGTCGTGCCTTCTTCTTCATCAATCTTCTAGTTTTTTTCTTATGACCTTATTTTCTATGTTATTTTCAATTCCAAACATGAGTAGCTAAACATTTTAGGGCTAGGGTGTAATTGAAACCCTAGCCTAATTTTATATAGTCCCTTTTGGCATTCTTTAATTCAGATTTCAGTTTTGTTGGTTGAGTTTCTAAACCATGATTTTAATTTGATGAGTTGTGTATATGCCATGCCAACCATGCCGTGTTCAATTAAATTTAAGATTAGCTAACTTATCTTTGATTGATCTTGATGTTAAGCATCTAGGGTTTAGAACCATGAATAATCTAAGTATATGCCATGCTTAGACTCATACATTTATCATTCCCATTGTTTTGATGCATCATGCATGTATTGACTAGGACACATGCCATGCTTAGTTTTTTGCAACTTCATGAACAACTCATGTAGTATGCCACTCGTGAATTAAGGTTTAGGGGAATCATAATCTAGATACATATGCCATGATCTAGGTTGATAAATTCACCAATAATTCTGATTTTTAATTAGAGGATAATAAGGGACATGCATAAGATAGGTTAGGGGAGTAGATAAAACCCTAGTTCATTCATTCTTATTGTTTTTAAATCCTAATAGTATTTTTGTGTTAGGTTACTTTTCATTAAGCTTTTGATTTATTCTAATAGTTTAATTTACTGTTTTTAGTAATTTCATTCATTCAATCAGCATTCAATCATCTTTTTCATCCATTTAATACTCTGAATTTTTAGTTAATTTTAACATTGTTTTATCACAAGTCTTCGTGGGATCGACCTCGTACTTACAATTCATTATACTACATAGTGATCTTGTCTGCTTGCGAGCTTAAATTGTGTGCATATTAAGTAGCTTATTTCTAGGTTGCTTGGTGCATACCAGGGGTACCCATTGAAAATAAATAAGTAAAATATTTACTACAAAGAACAGTGATTGACCATGGCAACATTTGGAACCGAGCAAACTACTAAGGAATCAAATCTTTCTTTTCTGAATGGCAACACGAAATGAAAGTGATTGATAAGCTATAACTATGCAAAAAGGCCTCCGAGACACACACACACACACAGAATCCAAGTTTAGAGGATCAGGGAGAGTAGTGAAGGTTTGTTGGTCAAAATTGAAAATGACTTGAGTTTAGAGGATCAGGGGAGTTAGTGAAGATTAGTTGGTAAAAATTGAAAATGACTTCAGTTTAGAGGATCGTGGAGAGCAGTGAAGATTTGTTAGTCAAAATTGAAATTGATGCAGTACAACTGTGATAGATTTCGATATTGGAGTCAATTATAGAACAAAATGAGATGTCTGAATTAAATATAGCTACAGGACCAGCATAAGATTCGCAAAATGAAGACAAGCAGGAGAAGTGATGCACAATCTTCGAGTGCCACCAATTCAACTGGAAGGGCATTTTATGACGAAAGTAGGATGCACTTTGGTGTATGGAGCTGAATGTTGGACCATGAAGAAAGAGAAGAAACGAAAAGGAATAAAGCTGGCATGCATGAGGCTGACATGCACATGCTAGCATGGACATACAAAAACAATAGAATTAGTAAGAGTTTATTCAGAAAAAACTTACTGGTAGCTCCAGTAACAGAAATTGTCAGGGAAGGTTGCTTGAGATGGTTTGGGCATGTATATAGAAACTAAAAATAGCCCCTAATCAACATATTGAAAGGCTACAAGTGCAAGGAACAAGACAAGGAGATCCTAAGACAATGTCCAACTAAGACATTGTATGAGGTGTCAACTGAAGCCGGCCTAGCCCAGATCAGGCCTTTCTAGACCCAGCCCAGGCCCAGGCCCATGCAGGCCCATTTGGCTCAGTCCATTGTTGTAAAGCTATTACTTAGGATCTGTCCTCTAAAATAGGATCTAAGGATTGTAATCATCCTATAAAATAGGATCTAAAGTTGTAATGAAGGGGAACAACCCCCTATATATATTTGTAACTACAGTCGTCCAAAGGGAGGACGACAGACTCAATATTCAAAGAGTTCTATCAAAATCTGTTTCATATGATTTTCTGTTTAGTTTGATATGGTATCAGAGCCCCCTTCTGGTCATCTTCCAAACCTTGGAAGATTCTCTGCAATCATCTTCATCAACCAGATCCCCTCTGATCCCCTCTGATCATCACTGATCAACTCAGATCTGGGGTGGCCCTCCTGCGATCATCACAGCTCATCAACGGATCCTTCCCATCTTGGTCGACTGAATATTTCTGGTTTTATGAAGATTTTTCCCGGATTTATTACTCATCGGAGGTAGGTGTTCTACCATTTTTTGTGAAAGTTCCATCTTATTCACTAGTTTTCATCTTGGTCGTCCAAACTTCTGGATCTGGGTTTGTTTTGACTGAGACCAAGACCAGTAGTTGCAAAAAACTAGTCTTCTATCATCCCCACCCTCTGATCTGTGTCCAGATCACAGTGGGGCCCACTGGTGGATTTTTTTTTCCACAGACGACAGGGACGATTTTCCTGTCATTGGCTACAGTTGCTGTTGCATTCATTTTTTTCTGCTGGGTTATTATTCCTACTTGATTTTTGATGCTGATTGCTCTTCTCTGGGGTATTTTTACTGCTGGTTGTTGATTGTTCATCATTCTGTGGATCTTTGCATCTCTACTGTGGCCCTCATCTGTTGTTTTTACATCATCGCACAAATCAGTCTGAGTGTGTCTTTAACCACTGATTGTGGTCTGATTCTAATATTACTGAGTCATGGAAAAATCTGACATTATCTCCTTGGTTAAGTTTGATGGCACTAATTATACCTCTTGGGCCTTCCAATTTCAAATTTACTTAGAAGGCAAAGAACTTTGGGCTCACATTGATGGATCTGACCCTAAACCAGAAACCGATGATAAGAAAATTTTGGCATGGAAAACTAAGGATGCTAAAATAAAAACCTGGTTACTCGGATCAGTTGAACCACATTTTATACTCAACCTCAGACCTTGCCAAGCTGCCCGTGACATGTGGGACTATCTTAAAAAGATCTATCAACAAAGTTCTGCTGCTCGACAATTTCAATTGGAGCTCGATATTTCTCAATATACTCAAGGCACACAATCAGTTCAAGAGTATTACAATGGCTTTCACAGACTATGGTCCGAATACGATGAAATTAAGTTTGCCTCGGTCTCTGAAGCTCTTCTACCTGAGCTACTCCGTTTACAGCAAAGTAGCCATCGGGACCAGTTTCTTATGAAACTTCGTTTGGAATTTGAGACAGTTAGATCCAACTTAATGAGTCGGGCTTTACCTCCTAGCCTGGATGACTGTCTTCAGGAACTTTTACGGGAAGAACAACGTCTTGTCACTAAATCTACTATGGAGCAACAACAGGCTGTTGAGGCTCCGCTTGCATATGTGGCTAATGCCAGACGCACTCCCAGGGATATCAGTAAAGTTCAATGCCATGCCTGCAAGAAATATGGTCACTATGCCAATCAATGCAAGGTCAAGATCTACCGATATTGTAAGGCCACGGGTCATGTCATTGATGAGTGCCGGAAGAAGGGGCGTAATGCTACTTTCCGTCAGCCTGTGCCATCCGCCTCTGAGTCTTACACAGTGTCATCAGCTCCTACTGCTTATACAGTCACCACTCCTCGATATGCCTCGTCTGACTACAGTGCCATGCCGTCTGATTCTTCCTCACAACCTGATTCCTCCACACAATCTGCATCAGCCTCTCTCACCCCTGAGATGGTCAACCAAATGATTATCAATGCCTTGGCTTCCATGAACATCGCAGGTACGCGGTCATCTCTTTCTCATACTTGGTACTTAGATTCTGGTGCCAGTAACCATATGACTTCTTCACCCCTCCATTTAAAAAATGTGGTTCCTTACACTGGTCATCTTACGGTTCAATCTGCCAACGGAGATCATCTTCCCATCACCTCGGTTGGTGATACTCCTGGCCCTTTACCCTTAACCAATGTTTTCGTTTCTCCTCATCTTGCTACCAATTTGGTTTCTGTGGGTCAACTTGTTGAAAATGATTACAATGTCTCTTTTTCTCCTACTGGTTGTGTTGTGCAGGACCAGGCGTCGGGGGATGTGATCGCGAGGGGCCCTAAGCGTGGCAGACTTTTTCCTTTACCAGTGTCTTTATTTCATCAGGATAAACCTTTACATCAGTTATTTTGTTTTTCCGTTCAGAATAATTCTCGATTGTGGTATAAAAGACTTGGTCATCCAAATGCTTCTACTATGTCTACTTTATTTCACTCTGGAATTATAAATAAACCTATTGATTCTGCTTCTTTTGAATGTGATGCTTGTAAATTAGGAAAGAGTAAAACGTTGCCATTTCCCATCTCTGACACACGGAGTACTTCATGTTTTGACTTAATTCACAGTGATGTTTGGGGTATTGCTCCAATCCTTTCACATAGGCATTTCAAGTACTTTGTAACATTCATTGATGACTACAGCAGGTTTACTTGGATTTATTTATTACATTCGAAATCTGATGTTCTTAATGCATTTAAAATTTTTGTTCATTATGTTGAAAACCAATTCTCTAAATGCATTAAAACATTGCGCTCCGACTCTGGGGGGGAGTATGTATCCAAAGAATTTCAATCCTTTTTAAACCATAAAGGGATCATTTCTCAACGTACCTGTCCATATACTCCACAACAAAATGGAGTTGCGGAACGGAAAAACAGACATCTTCTTGATGTTACTCGAACTCTTCTGATTGAAGCATCCGTTCCTCCTCGTTTTTGGACTGAAGCCCTCACCACGGCTGTTTACCTTATAAACCGCATTCCATCCCCTACCATTGGACATGAGACGCCTCATTTTAAATTGTTTGGTCATCATCCTGTGTTTGATCACTTACATATTTTTGGTTGTACTTGTTTTGTTCATTTACCTCACACAGAAAGAACGAAACTATCCGCACAATCTCGCAAGTGTGTTTTTTTAGGGTATGCCACTAATCAAAAAGGTTTTGTTTGTTATGATCCCATTGGACGTCGTATCAGGGTTTCTAGAAATGTTATTTTCTTTGAAAATCAGTATTTTTTTTCAAAGTCACATGGACAGTCCTCCTCCCTCATGTTCTCTTCCCCCTTCACAAGCCCTCTTACCAGGTTTTTCAGATCAAACCTCTGTTACTCGGTTTAATCCAGCTTTTGTATACCACCGGCGGGATACATCTTCCACTGCAGATGGCCCTTCCCTTGATCCTCCACCGACACTTGGTTCCACCTCTGCTCCTCTCTTACGTCGCTCCTCCAGAACTTCTAGACCGCCTGCTCGGTATGGATTTACCCATTCTTCCTTGATGACCACTCTCTCTTCTATCTCTATCCCAAGTTCTTATTTGCAGGCTGTCCAACAAGATTGTTGGAACCAGGCCATGACGGAGGAATTGGACGCATTGGCTCAGAATCATACCTGGGATATTGTGGAGTGTCCTTCCGGTGTTAAACCCATTGGATGCAAATGGATCTACTCGATAAAGCTTAAATCTGATGGGTCCTTGGATAGACACAAAGCCAGACTTGTAGCACTCGGGAACAGACAAGAGTATGGCATTGACTATGAGGAAACGTTTGCACCTGTGGCAAAAATGACTTCTGTTCGGTTACTTCTGGCCATTGCTGCCTCTAAATCCTGGCCATTATACCAAATGAATGTCAAAAATGCCTTTCTCCATGGGGATCTACAAGAAGAAGTCTATATGAGGATACCACAAGGCGTCCCCTCTCCCTCAAAGCGGACTGTCTGTCGCCTGCGAAAATCGCTTTATGGTCTCAAGCAAGCTCCTCGGGCATGGTTCGCGACTTTCAAGGGTCGCTTATGCGAGAGTGGCTTTACTCAAAGTTCTTATGATCCATCTCTCTTTTTATGCACTGCCTCTACTGGTGTTACTGTGCTTCTCGTATATGTTGACGATATTATTATCACTGGCACGGACGATCGTAAAGAAGTGAGGAAACACATTAGAATGTCAAGTGGCAGAGAGTACGACCTCGAATGGGCCAGGGCTACCAACAAATTGAGTTAACTAACGTGGGTCTGTTGGGCATAGGCTTGGGCTCAACTAGTTAGCTAATGGAATGAGCCCAAGGAAAAAAAAAACTTGGACTCGGTCGCCCAACGAAAAAAAAACTCAGGGTCGGTCAGGGCCGAGTTCGCCAAGTCGCATGGGGCTCGACCGAGTTGGGCCAAGTCCCAATTTAAAATAAAAATAGTTGCCCGAGTTTGACTCGACCTACTGACCAAGTCTCATAATTTGAGTCTAAGCCCCATAGGACCTGACTTGTCCGATATTTTAATCCATGATGGAGCCGATCTTTTGGGACTAACTCAAATCAGCTCAGGCTCGGCTTGAACAAGGTAATATACATAATGTATATACAAGTCCAAGCAAGGCCGAGTAATATACATAAAACAAACATATGGGGAAGACTGGCTGAGCCCAAAATCATGATCATGCTGGAATAGAGCTGTAGCTCAGTAAAGTGCGGACTGTGGAGAAGTTGAACTCAAGCTAAAGCTTGACCAAGCTTGCTCAACTTGGCTTATTCGCCACCCTAAACAGGGTTGAGTTAGAAGTCAAATTCCAATAGGATAAGTTGTTGACATTCTGCTAGAAAATTAACTAGTTTTAAGGGAGCTTAACTAGCACACTTGGCAAAATTAGATAAAAGGTACCACTTACAAAGTGTTAAAAATCGGACTCATGAGCAACGCAGTCCCCCTCAAGTCGAGTCGGATAGGATTGTCTGACTGAGTAACACCCTTGAGCCCAACAAATTTTAAAATAGTGAAAAAATAAAACAAAACAAAACAAAAATGTCTAGAAAATAGACATTTTTGTGAATCCATAATTAGAAGACTTGCTGTGTATTATTTAGGGCATGTTTGTGTAACACTTTTCTGCAGAAAAGTGGATGGTTTTCCACCAAAAATCTATTTTCCATGCGTCAGGAGCGGAGCAATTCCACGGAAACAGTTTCTTGCCTAGTTAGCATTTTCCCTGCAAATGTTGGAAATGGATTTCCTATGGGGGGTATGGGAATTCTGTTTCCTCAAATCTCATTTCCTCACTCTTTACCACAGCTCAACCCAAAACCATACCTTTGTTGACCATCAGCAAGCACCAGACCCATTCGTCGTCAACCATCAACAGGTTTGCTCCTCTCACACCTCCCCTGCGTCCAGCATCCAAGCCCGGCGACCCCGCTCTCTCACCCTCATTCCCTGCGGCCAGGTGGATGTTTTGTAATAGAACAATTGGATATGTCAAGTTCATGAGGACATTTGATACATGAGATTGATATTATGTTTCAATAGAACCATTGGATATGTCAAGTGGGGTTTTGTAATGGTCCGATGGAAAATTATTGCACCAAACAGGGAAATTTGATTTTCAAAAAGGAATCCACAGCCGCACCAAACAACATTAGTACCAATTTAGCGAGGAAAAAAATTTGCACCAAACGTGAAGTTCTAAATTCCACTGAATCTTTTTCCGAGGTTTCCATTTCTATGGAATTTGTTGACGTGGTAATTTCCCCTATCCGCGGAAAGGGTGTGTACACAAACATGCCCTTATTAGCCGCTAATCTTCAAATACTGGAGTAGTTAAAAAAAAAGGTAAAAAAGTAGTTCTACTCTTCCAGAATCAGCAAAAACTATCCCCAAGAGCCTCCCATAAACTTTCCCAATAGGAAAAAAGGAAATAAGTGTGTTAAGGCCTAAAAAAACTAAGCCAACTATTGGAGTCAAGGGGGTTGACTTGACTCGCCACCTACCAATATGCAATTTTAAAACCATGACCACTTATCACATTTCCCTTTTCATTTCTTGTTGTAGGATACTGGTAATTCTTTAGTATTACTTCCCTTCCCTCATAGCCATCAACTAGGACCTTAAATGTCCATTCAAACATGCACACAGACAGAGGACCCTAGAAAAGAATTTATGATATTGTAAGCTTATTTTACAATCTAATAGTGACTTATTTTAGACAACCCTGGTTTGATGGGACAAGGCTTACATGATGCAATTAACCATGGGATTTAATCACATTTCTGAATAATATATCCAGTCCAACAATGATGATGAAAGTGAAACTTTTGATCTTAAACATCATTGTGGTGTACTTGCACCTATTGATCAATTCAGATATGCACAAGGTGGGCCCCACACTTGCAGGTATGACAAAACCCAACATAAGGTTAGTTTAGTCAACCTTACATGATCAATCCTCAAACACAAGTATACTTTATAAATACCATATCTGTCTGCTATTATAACTGTAATATATTATTAAATTGTTTTGGGATGTTTCCATGCTAGTGCGTTACCAAGCATTTAGTAGATTCTAACTCAAATATAAATGTTCGTCTTCAGACAAGAATGTAACTTGATATCTATGACATAACAAATAAAATCTGATGGAACAAAATTTATGATAAAAAAAAAAAAACTAGTGATCTGGCTTCTATAGAGTAGATCAACAAACTAGCCAGAGCAAGGAAAAAACTAGATGGAAGAATTTGTCATCATGGGGAGCCAAACAAGAAGCAATAACACGTCCTTGAGGGCATAATCTACACAAAGGGGAAGGGGGATGGTTAAGACAAATATTTCAGTTGACATTGATAATTTCTAATAGACATTTTGCAATATATATATATATATATATATTTATATATATAAACATCATTTTAAAGTGATAAAATTCAAATATCTCCAAAAAGTAGTACCTGAAATAGGGTCTCAATTTGGTGAGAAGAGCATCAAGCTCATCATCAGAGAGACCTGTACCCACTCTACAAAATGAAATAAAACTGCAAGAAAGTTTTTGAACAAGTTAATTAGCATCCCTTCATCCCTTCATTAATAGCAGATGAAATGAAAAGAAGTCCTAAAACATGAATGATAAATACTTGAGTAGTTTGGATTTAGAAGTTAGGCCCCATCGATGGATTTAAAGCATTAAATTACACATAATAAAGTGTTTTATAATTACTTAATCTACTAATGAACTTTTATCAATAACATTAAAATGTTGTTATCTTGAAATGGCCCTTGCATGTCTTGAGATCATATAAATAAAGTGGCTGATTTATGCACTTTAATATTTTATTCTCCCTTGGTTGAGCATCTCCAATTGGATTGAAGGCATCAATGGTGGATCAAGCGATCATTGGTAAGCGGAATACTTCTTTCTCCTTGCTTTACAATTGATTTCATGTTGATGGAAGATTGAGTTTCTTGGGCTCCGAATGGCCGGCATTGGCTTCCCTTGACTGCAGCACTTCATAAAATACTGAATAGCTTTTTTGGATCGTTCAGAAATAACGAATAAAACTGCTAATAACCTTACACAAACACGGAAGTAAAGAAATAAGCAATAATATCGCTAACTCTACAGTCTACACAAACATGGAAGTACTAGTGAAATACCGTTTTGGGTAGGCATTTGTTGCTGTACCCTCAGCAAGAGCCACCAAAAATTGAGCAACCTGTAATTAAGAAAACAGGAAGAAAAGTAAATTTTGAGATGGATCATGAAATAGCAATTGGGGGGGCGGCGGCGGGGGGCGGGGTGGGGTTAGTGTTAGCAGTCCCCACAAATTGTAGTCCTTGAGGATTATGGATTCCCATTCCTTGTGTACTAATGCCTAAGGGGCCATTGGCCCCGACACTTTAAGGGGTAAGGCCTGGACTCCCTCCAAACGAGAGCCAAAGTTCTATAAGAGTGCAATCTCACAGGAGTCCCAACATTTTCCCCAAAGAAAAATGGGATGCAGGCAAATGATAAGTCACTCACCTCCCCTCCCCAACGGCCAGAGCCATAGTATCCTCCTAACAACAATGCACAAAGGCAGTACATTAGAATACTACATAAATGTACATGCACCAAATAAAAAAACTAACAGAGTGAAACAAAACCTATAATTAGAACATCCAAATCAGAACTAGCATGTATGTAATCGGGCTTCAACTTCAACCACTTTCCACTTCGATCACTGGGTTCCCATTTAGAACCAAGGTCTTTCAGGACAATTCCTTCATCTCTGGAAAAAAAGGAGAAAGTCTCATCAACACAAAGAAAAGGCCTAACATGCTAACTAATTCAGACAAGCTGTTCTCTTAAAAATAAAGATCTGTATGGCTATTGTCTATGGTTTTTGTTTTCATTTTTCTCAGATGCAGATACAGAGCATAACCATAGGAGATGTATCCTTTAAGACAGCTCTAAACCAACACCTTAGATTTTGCGGGGAAGAAGGCATGGCTGGAGACAAAAGACTGATGCAGTGTTGAATCCAAGCAGCTGTCATACTGCTACAAATAACTGAACAGGACCTGATTCCTTTTCTTTCCTTTTTTCTTTTTTTTGTTTTTTTTTTTTTTTTTTTGGGGTGTTTGTGTTGAGGTGGGCTTTGAGAACAGGAACCTATTCTGCTTCCTAATCTCAGCCCTCCAGAATTTCACATATGGCAGGATTAACCAACAGAACTTAGAGACTGGATCATTCTAGATCATTATTGTCAATTTGACACTATTATACAATTTACAATTTGAACATTCCATCCCAAATAAAATTTTGGAAAATTATTTGAACATTGTAATTAAATCCCTTTATCTAATAATCTTACAGATTTTCTTGATAAATGTTATGGCGTGAGATTTGAATTCAGACAAGGTGTACTCTACTTCTCGTAAATCGATGGAATTTTGATAAATGTTATATTCCTCCATCTTGACAAAAATAATTATCATGATGTACAAAACCGTAATTAGTGTAATTGATTTTGGTCCCTTCTTTCAAAAATCTTGTTTGAGGCCTCTCAAGCAGAAATAATATCTTATCTGGCCTAAATCAAGCAACAATATAAAGGCTCATCTAGCTTAATCCATCTAGAGTTAAATTCGGATCCAACTTGCATTAGAAACTCTCCAAACAATATAAGAGATTGTATTAGCGAAACATGATGTATCATTAGATCAATAAGGCTGATTCAATGACAACTGTGATCAAGGATCAAAATAGTGGTTGTGGTGGGTGTAGCGGCCTGTGGCCAAAATGCTAAGTAGCAGGTGATACGTAGCGGTGTAAATTTTTTAAGTGGTAAAAAAAAATCAAATCTTATGTAGTGATTTTTTTATGTAGCAAGCAATCTTTTCTTTCTTTTTTTTTTTTTTTTGCAATTTGGAACCATATAAGGGTAGAGACAACTTTAGGAAAGGCTTCTGTGGAGAAGATATAGAAAAAAAATGTTTTAAATGAAAATTGCTAGGCTCGGCTAGGTTTTGTACCGTAGCGGCGATATTTTCAATCATGGTCACTACACCTGATATATCGGCCGCTACATAGCATATTTTGTTCCATGATGGTGATGATAATGATATATGGAACCTAACAATCTTACAACTTCATGATTTATGATTTCTTTAGGTGGTAAATAAATACTTGCGATTTAAGACTAATGGTTCACAATTTTCCAGTCCATATCAATTTTAAGAACATTGGTCCAGACTGTTCCTTTACTTGGCCATGCAGAGAGGAGGATGAAAGTTAGACCTTGCACAGTTGCAGCAGTCTAATTGTTGTTTTAGCTACATGTGTCAGTATAGTCTATGTTTGACTTTCCTTTTTAAAGTATTTTGTCAAACCAATACAATGAAAGTTGTCTTCATCCAAAAAGGGACAAAAAAGATATCTACACCAGGTTCTTCTTTGAAAAAATGAAAAGAAAAGGATATATGAAGAACTAGCATTTCTGGAGTGTGAAAAGTCAAAAGAAGGCTGGAATCATATGCTTGCTGACCTATTCTCTATGGTCTCCTTGAAAAATCTTTCAATATCTTCCACATTATTTGCAACTAGAGACCAGCACGGTTCCCCTATAAAATGAATAGAAGAAAATATGTTAACATGGGCACTAGACCAAATGATAATACAAAAAACAATGAACACCAGTTGTTTCACAAAAAATACAATGCATGAGAGGAACACCCTCAATGGAAGGTATCAATATCTCATAGAAAAATTCCGCCTTCAACTTTCATGAGCAACATGCTCCAGACATTGTTCAAAATCAAGGCTATAATGGTCATTTTGAGAAGTAAAATGTAGCAGCAGCAGCAACAGGAATGGCAGTAGTAAAAATAATAGTAACTCACTTTATCCTATCTTACCTGATGAACAATGAGCATTAAGGCCACCATTAGGGACTAAAATTTCTAACCGACCCTTCATAGGTTTTACAACTTTCCGGAGAAGGTCATGTCGTTCCCTCAGGCTCTGATGAATGACACTAGTGTCACCTACATAAAGAATATCAAATGCAACATCTGCACGTATTTATGTCAAGGAGAGAACAATCAACTGCTTCCATTGGAAAGAAGCCAATGCTTAATAGAAAACAAAATCCCAGTACCAACAGTGTAGGAATGCATAAGCAACGGAACATATGAATCTTATAGTGCAAAAACTATCAGAGTTTAAACATCAATACCAAATGAAAGATCCATGATATAACAAAAAAGTAAAATATAGGCAATTCATAATTGACGCGATTATGATACCTTAAGGATCTAAAAGTTTAGGAGAAGTTGGAAGACAAAGGATACAGCATAACTGCATCAGAAGAAAGCGTAACTGAGGTTACTATAAAAGGTCTACAAACCTTTTCTGATAAGTAGTTCTGCCCTTTTACTTGCTACAATGTAAACACAATTGCAAAGAAACAAACCTGTCGATGGCCCTCCAGTCCCTCCTTAGCTGCCTTTGCTGCAAATTAACAGGTATCAAATATTACTAAGAACAATAGAAATAAATAGAGTACATGGATAAACATGAAATCAACTCAATCCAACAGTTTAAAGACCTATTTCTTGATTTGAACCAAACTCGGCAAAATGATTGGTTGATGCATCCCAGACCAACATTTCACCATCAAGTATACACCTGAACAGCAGTACATTATAATCAATTTAATGTCTTTAATACTATATAATACAGTTGGCTATCACAATATCATGCTGACCTCTATTTTAGCTGCTTTGGACGGATGTAATCAAATCAATGCATTTTTGCATATTTTGTGAGACATTAGAAACTGATTAGGTATTTCCATTTGCAATCATTTTTTAGTTTTTAACCAAATCACAGGCAATACCAGGTTAAGATATTGGTTTGGAAGAGGAATTACAGGGGGAAATAGCATTTCAGTGATGCAATTTCCATTTTTGCACCATGCAAACACACAAGACAGGGATAATCTCGACTCAGATAAAGTAATATTTGATTATACAACACCCTCCCCAAAACTAGTAGCGTAATGTAAATTGACAGCAATAACAAAAGGTCAAGTTTGAGAGAACCTTGCTTATACATGTTTATTAAAATAAATAAATAAATAAACACTATGACAAGTTTCAAGTAACAACTGTACATCATCAAAGTCTTGTCCCAACTATGTTGGGGTGAGCTACATGAACTCTGTTCTCCATTTCAATTTATCCTGAGCCAAATCATTGGATAAGTAACAACTGTACACAACCTCCTATTTTTGGTACAGTGGAACATTTATAACAGGCAATGTATCACTCGAAAGTTATATGATAGCAACTACTAAAAAACTGAAGTATATAGCAAGTTCTTTTTAATAGTTTTCAAAAATTTGTAGATCTGACTAAAACAAATAAGATTCCAACAAAAATAAAGGTCAGTGATGCAGGCCAGATGATGGGTCAGCCAACCAATTTGGCAAAGTCCACAGGCCCAGCAGGATCAGCCATTTTATTGGAAGTTTGCCTTAATTAAGGATTAGTTTTTTTTTGGATTGTCTTGCAAGATTTTAGGGATTTAATAAATTTTATTAGCAAAGACTTAGTTTCCTTTTAGACCTCCCATCCTTTCTTATATATATGTAATCCTTCCATTAGGAGATATACCTCGTGATTATCGACTGAGAGTTTCTCTTGGATTGTGTGTGAGTTTTTCTCTGATTTGAGAAAGCTCGTGTGTTGAATCCCTTGGGGATTCGGCCAAGCCTCTTTGGAGCTTGGTCCCTATCATTGGATCTTTCGTGGATTCCGCCAAATCCCATAGTGAGTTGGTTTTGTCCTTTCCTTTATAAAAGCAAAAGCTAAAGTCAGCAATTTTTTTGGTTTATAGAGTGCTTTCAATGTAAATAGGACTGGATGATACCTAAAATCAGTTAAATCTGAAACTGGTGCACATTGATGATACATGACATGATTTAAAAACCATGGTATATGGAGATTAACTTATGGATAAAACAATATCTCTAAATGACGTCATAAACACAGTGCTAATTAGAATACAAAGACTGAATGTCACAGTTCAATGAATGGGGTGAAAATTTCCCCACCATGAGTTTGCCTCTTTACTCCTCTATCAAGAGTCCCTTCAGAGAAGATAATATTCAAATCACTTTCGTCCCCGATGAGCAAATAATGTCACAACAAAATACCATGCTACCATAAAATAAAAAATTTGACTGCCTTTTTAGACCATTAAAGATGCAATAATACGAACACTAGAGAATAAACCATGCAATGGATGGGATGTCATGCAAAGAATCAATAGTGACAAAAATATAAATAGTATGATGAAAAGAAGATGACAGTGACAATGATTCACAATGGCAGGTTCCACTTAATGATGGATAACATAAATGGCACCAAAAGATGGAAACTTAGTTGTTTGCCCACCAACAGAAGCATGGTATGACCATCCATGATGAAAAATAATGACACCCACCTAATGATGGAAAGAATTGGTTGGACCCAGCAGGAGAAGACAAATAGTGGCCATAACAAATACACAAAAACTTAGGAGGCCCCTGAACAATGATAATATGGGTGGAGGTAACCAATACGTGAAAACCAATAATGGGCTTCAGTCTTCAATCTTCACATTCATCCAGTGGGCCTAATAGCCAATAATGGAAACACAGTTGTTCATGACAGTAGAAGCATGGTATGACCATTTATGATAAAAATTCATGATAGCCCACCTAATGATGGAAAACATGGTGGGGCCCAGCAGATGATAGAAATGTTATGGCCCTACCAAATAAACAAAATCATTGTAGGCCCACTAAACGATGGAAATATGGAAGCAACCAATATTAGAAAACCAATAATGGGCTTCAGTGTTCAAAATCACCAAGTGGGCCTAAGTGTGCCTTTCATTTTGTGAGTCCATTTCAGTTTCCAATTCTAGGTGGGACACCATTTGTTCCACCATCTAGGTGAATTCAGTTTGATTTTCATCATTAAGTATCCCTCTACGATTGGATCAGTTGGTGGGCCCCCCATTGTCATGGCCCTACTCTACTTCTATAATTGCAGTATATGGCCCCCCATGTTGTTTGCATTTTATGAAATTGACTGTATTTCACCAAGTTCCAAAGTCATAGCAAACATGCACTAGCAATAAATAAGCAATTACATATTAAAGAATGAGGAATTGTTAAATGTTAAGTGAATAATAGAATAGCCTTTCTCTGCACATAGTAGAGTGGCCATTGAAGAAGAGAGCATTTTTGGTCATTAGAAAAATAAAATAGAATGGATCATTCTCAAAAAGCTAAGTGAATAAACAGAAGCCATTCTACTGTTGCAGCCAGCAGCAATAGAATGGATCATTTTCAAAAAGCTAAGTCTGGACAAACCTGACCTGTCAACCAGGATATTTTGAAGAATAATGCTTGACATAGAGTGTCCATATTCAGGATGATCAATAAAGTTCCTGCAGACAAAAAAGCAGCTATCACCTACCATTGCATAAAGTAAATACTGCTCACAAAACTGAAGAACGATAACAGAAATAAAACCTGACAATGGAATAATATGATATTTTTGTAATGATGGAAAGCACATATCTCATGTCGAGTTGCTTAAACTGTTACCTCAAAACAGAAGTTGGAATTGGTTGCATGGCCCAAACATTATGTTATGAAAAAAAATCTTAGTAATGCACGCAACTAATGCAATTTAGATAGTAGTAAATGCCAGTAATAGCAGACAGGATGCTAAAGTTCCATTTCAGTTGCAATGCAGCAACGGTTGGGGATTTTTGCCGCAGTGGAAGTGTATCAAGAAAATCATTCTAATCCTTATTTTCTCTCTTAATTACAAGTCAATTATAAGAAAAAGACCAGCACGGTGTGCTAAGGGGAAATAGCCAGCTTCAAGGTTGCAATGACTATATTAAGCAAGCGCCTTCGTGTGTCGGATGACTGGCAACCTCAAAAAATTCACTATGCCAATTTCACCAATATTGATTTGGAGCAAACATAATAGAGAGACAGTATTTCCTCTTTTTACCATTTCTGATCACTCAAATCCTCCCTACTCCCTAAAGACCAAGCATAAGAAATAAATAGGCATTCTGCCACAACAAGTGAGACTGATTCAGTGGTCAAGAAAGGAATCCAAATTCCGAAGGCACAAAGAAATTACAGAAGTTCCAATGACGGACTAGAAAGATTGGATTGTGTGTAAAATCCACATCCTTAACATATCCATGGCATGCCCCTGCCATATTCATGTTTTATCTGGGCATCACAAGTTTCTAACCATGTCTAATATAAAATTACAGTATTAGGTATGATAAGTAGTTAAGCATATGAAAGAAAGATAATGAGAAATGATCAAGAACAGCCAGTTGTGCTACTGTCGTAGTACGAAACATGTTGTCTGACTCACTTCAGCAGCACGCATTTATGCATGTATAGCAGATGGTTGGGTAGGAAGGGCGTGGATTACATATGAATGATAAAAGTTAACCCATGACCATGCCAACTGGACGCTTGGACCAGATTTCTCTAGCTGTCTAGTAAGAAACCCCTTATGAGATGGTTGTCATCAAATCAAGGTAACATAGAATAGACTTGGTCAAGAAGCAACGCACCACCAACAAAGGCATGGTATCCAAAAGAAAGGGCAATTTTCATATCCGGAAAAGAAACACAAATTTGGCACCTTGTGTGGAGTGGACTTCTTATAAACCTTAAACAAGAAACTAATAAACATAAATCAGCGCTGGATGATCCAACAAAAGTTTGCATATATGTTATGGAAGGAACAAGCAAAACATGCCTCTGATATATAACAAAATCAAACCTACCTAGAGAAAAAATGTATGCCTGCTCCATTCTTATGAATTTGAATGCGATCCCCATCAAATTTGCACTCCACAACCACTTGTTTTCCATGAAGCTAGAAGAAAAAACAGAATGAAAAATATATCAAACTGTGAAACTCCACTAACAAAAAATTACTAGATACTGCACACAGCAATTTGTATAAAGGTGAAAGATAGGCAGTACGATTGTTTAGAGTCCACCGTACTTCGGAGCACGCCTTTACATCCCATGCTTCACTACTCTTTCAAATGCAATGCTAATTTTACTACCCAAAAAAAAAAAAAAAAAAAAAAACACAAGCTAAAACAAAGAAAGTAACAAAAGAACTTCACCTCATAAAACACGGATTGCCAATGAACACAATTATTTGAACCAATCAGTCTACCACCTCATTTTCTTACAGCTAGTATGAATAAAAAGAAAATGGCCCATGGTGGTAAAGCGCGCACACACTTACTCCACCCAGTCTCCCAATCTCCAATGGGAAACAAAATAAGAGAAACCCACTGAATAAAACAGCCAGTAGCCAATACTATAACCAGAACAGCCCCAAACCAACCTGCTCCCTTAACCACATGAAGGTATCCAGCACCTCTGCTTCGCTGGAAATCCCAACAGCAAGCAGATCCAACGAATCTCAAACCATTGTTGCATAATGATTTCTCATTGGACCACCAATACTTGCTTGTATTAACCCTCCAACTGCACTTTCATCAAATTAAGCATTCAATCACCATTCGTCAGTGGACACCATGAATACACCCTAGAATAATGAGACGGCCGATAATGTAGACTTCAAAGTCCAGACTCCAAACTCTTATGTCCCACATTTAAATTTAAAAAATAATAATAATAAGAAAATTTAAGGAAAATATAAACAAAGCAAAATACACCAATATGGTATATTCAAGTTTATTATTATTGTTTCTATCTTATGAATAACATTTAACACTTTTGACAAATCTACCATTACATGTACCATTCCGCACCAGTTCTTATTTACAGCACTTTGTAATATATTAAGGTCACATATTATCTTTTAATCCATTTACCGAAAGTATCATTTCTTAAGTTTTTTCATTCACTTGACGAGATTTTCAAGATATCCATAATTTAGTGTACTTAGTCCAAGAGAAGATAAGCAATCTCTCTCTGTAAAAACCTTTTTCCATGCAGTAGCAGCATCACTAACTCTCTGAGCTAGTTGAGGTCGCACAGCTTTTCCCACTTCTATGTCCTGCAAGGATGATATAAAATCTTTGTCAACCTCTTTGTATGGTGCAAGTATCTCAACGTGGATGAGTAAAAATAATATGAATGAATGAATATATTAAAAAAAAAAAAAAAAAAGACACGAGATAAGTGCAAAAAGAATAAACAAACAAAAGCCAACATTATTTAATCAAGTATATTGGAGGGAGTTTATTGCCTAACATTGGATCTTAGATGGTAACAAGCTTCTATAGGTTGAGTGAAACTGATTGCGAAGAAGGTTATAGTTAGACTGTCTAAATTCAGAGGGAACTTTAAGCACTCATCCAATTTTGTGTTTTTAGCCTTCTGTCAGTATTACCATTTTAATTTTGAATTCCTTTTCTTAAGACATCCCAATTTCCAAACCTTTGTGAAGTACCAGAAGCCAATTCTGTCTACGAAATGTTCACTACAAAAGATGATATAGTTTTGGCAATGGTATGCTTATGGAATTCATGGACCTGCCGCTTGTGGCGCTGCGTTCGATCCTTGAGCCTTTCACAAACCAATTTCAAGTCACAGGTGACATTAAACAGGTCTTCAGCATCCGGATGAAATTCATGGAAGATGCTTTTTTCGCTAATTCCAAGCTTCAGGTCTACAAGCACAAGAATAAAAGATTAAAAGCGCACTGACCGAAACTCCATCGATGCAAGCACGCTAAGAAACAATTACCTTTGAGAATGATCATGATAATCCATTTCATTTCCAATGCATTGGTTTTCTTTATGAGAGCCGAAAGAATATTAGTCTTCTCCCCTCTGTAGTCAAATCAAGTTATCTAAAGTATAATGCAAAGCTCATAGCAATTCAAAAGAAAGATTGGAGCTTTCTTACCTATTATCATTGGAAGCCAACTGATCAAGTGATTCATTCAACTCCTTGATCGTTAATCCACCAGAAGCCGTCCCTTGCCTGCGTTGCAGAACCTGGACCAAATCGAAACTGAAATCAAACATGTGTAACAAATAACAATGCAGTGAATCTGGATTCCTATGTATTTGAACAATTACCTCGGAGGCGACGAGGGGGAAGTTTCCGGCATTGGCGCCGGTGGTGGCGCCGCCCTTGCGCCAGTTGAGGAGGCGGAGAGCGTCAGGGGAGTCTCTGGAGATGCCGAGGGCGTCGATCAAACAGGTGGAAAGCACGGACTCTTTGAGGCCGTAGGATCCACGCTCGCGGTCGAGGGAGGGGAGGATGAGGCGGACAGCGCTGAAGTAGTCGCGGGAGGAGTAGACGAAATCGACGAACTTGCGGAAATGCCTTCGCTTCGCGAGAGAACCCTTGCTCCGCAGCATCGCTTCGAACATGCTGCAGAGGACGCTGAATCTCACCGTAGCGTCCGACATTTCGGGCGACCCGCTATTTTCTATCTGCAGAGAGTCTTGCTCGTTTTTGGGGAAGAAGAAGTAATAGAAAGTATCAGCAGTAAGCGGTCATATATAAAGATAAAGGGATTTTTACGCGAAAAATTAAGATTAAAAATTAATTAAACGATTTTACGTGGAAAGATCATAAAATGACGAGATAATTATTCGTATAATTTTTATCTATTTTTTCTGACGAAATCACCCCAGTTGACAATATCATCAACTCATTTGACGATATCGTCAATTGATTGACGATACTATGGACTTCCATTGCAAAAAACGATACTATAGTTCACAATTCTATGCTCTATCTTCTTCTACCTAGTGATGGAAATGTTATGAAAATCATTGCACTTTGTGTTCCAATGGTTTGCCTTTAAGTGGTCTCAACAATCTTCCTTATGTGTGGGGTCCCATGCTTAGTTTGATGAAATACCTAAATGAGAAGATAAAGATTAAAAATTAATTAAAAGATTTCTACACATTTGTTTCCCCTTTTGCATGATTTTGGAGTGCAAGGTGTTTAATGGAATGCCTAAATGAGAATTTTCTCTTGATTCGGTGTCTTCGAGTGAGATTGGAGGTGATGAATTTAAGTATGGTTTTGTGAACATTTAGAATTTAAAGCCATTTGTTTTAGGAAATTTCGTAAGTCTTGATGCTTGTGGCGTGTGAGCAACATGTAGGGAGCCATCTTTAAGTGGTGAATGCGAGATCTTTTTTCCTGGGTATTGTATTGTTTTTGTAGAGTTTTAGAACCCAAGAGTGTTTCTTCTTTCGTTAATCTGTAATCCTTGAACCAATTTTTAGAATGGATTTGATAGTAGATAGATTGAATACACTTCATTACATGATTTTTGAAAGACTTATCAAACTCTTCTTCTTTGATGCATTCATCACCTCCTTTTGATTTTCCTTCATTTCTTTGACTTGATAATTCATCTCCTATCAAATGTCAACATCATCCCCTCCAAACCTAAGACAATCACGTATGAAACACAATCAAAGAAGCAGAAGAAAAGTCGAAGAAGAAGAAAAGTTACAAGAAGTTGACGATATTATCAACCAAGTTGATAAAATCTTTAACTGGTGCAATCTTGTCCAAAAAAAATGTACAAACAATCATTTCATCATTTTATGGTCTTTCTTCATAAAATCGTTTAATTAGGGTTTAAGCTTTATTTTTTCCTAAAAACCCCTTTTTTAACTAGGGAAAATATAGCATTGGAACAGAGTGTGGTCAAACTATAGGTTATCCTCCACTCCTAACAGCAGTAAAGCTGCATTTGTAATTTTTCCTCCCCTCTGAGCGAAGGAAAACCTACATATGCAACTTTTCTGCCGTTGTCAGCAACGGTAAAGCTGCATTTCAACTTTTCCTCTATTCTAAGCGGAGGAAATCCTGCATATTTCATTTTGTCACCTCTAGGCCTTGTGTTGAATATGTCGTAGGGCCCACATGAAAAATGCATGATTTCTATTTAACTCCACGGTAGGGCCCATTTATTGAATTGAACTTGTTCTCTGGTTTTTTTTTTTTTTTTTTTTTTTTGTAGAAAAAAATATGAACTCGTTAAAGAAGTTGTCCTCCCTTTTATAGAGTGACCCCAAATCTTCTCTAATAGAAACTGGCCCCCTATTAGATTGAGCGCTCCTATTGGAGTAAAATACGGAGTCCATTTGGTTATCAAGCCTAAGTTTAGAACCACACTTAGACATGGCCAAAAAATTAATGCAAAGGCCAATCTCAATTGAAAATTATTTGTACTTTTACTAATACTAAATATTCTAGCCAGCCTAAAAATTAAGTTAGGCTCTGGTTTTGCCCATGCGTCTAAGAGCAACGCCTAATTCCAATATAATGTGGGTAAAGTTCTGGTTGAGCTCGTGCTGGCTTAACCTACTTTGGAGTAAAATGCCATTCAATGAGAGAAGATGGAGGTCAGTATGGCCCCCAAAGACGTAAAAATAGTATGGATCCAAATTGCATATGCAGCGGAAAGCCTACAGATTTTCTAATTCTTCCAAACCTTTAGGTATGGGTTGGGTCTATAGTATGATCCATATGAAAATGCACGATCATCAATACATGATTCATATCTAAATGCACAATGGGGGCCCATTTATTGGATTGATACCATTTCTTATTTCGTATAAAAAAACTTGAACTCATTAAAGTGAACGTCCAACAATTTCACGGATTGTCCCCAAATTTACTCTAATAGAAATTATTGCTGTTAGTTGGAGTAAAATATGGGGATAAACCGCAGATTGAGAGAGATGTTTTCAAAAGATGGACCTCTTACGGAGTCCACTCCCCTAACTCATTGGGAGCTAGAGTGACACACTCATAGGATCCATACTCATTTTGTTGGGTATAGCTAAAAAACCCTTTTAAGTCTAACATAGGTCAGCTTGCATTAAGCGGGCTGTGAGTTAGCCCTTCTGGGAGTTGGGTTGAATCTAGTTGAATGGAATTGGGTTTACCTCATATTTAGAACAGTGTTTATAGCATTCGAGTCTAGCTTGGATTAGCCAAAAGACCAACACGTACATGCAACCTAAGTTCCTAGAGTTTCGCATATAAAAATGCGGGAGTATTTTTAAATGATGCCAAGTGGGCCCTAATGTGATATCAACACCCGATTAGCCATTTGGGTCGACAAGCACATGAAATGTCATTGTTTATTCAAACCCAGTACAAGATGGGCTCTCTAAAATTAAGGTAAGCATGCACGCACTAGAGTCGAACCTACGGGGTGACAGGGTTTTAATTTTTATGCCCAGCCCAATCCCAAAATGGACCTGTCTTAAAGGTCCAAAGGGCCAACGCAATTCCTGAACACCACACATGATTACAATATTAGTTCCAAAAATTCGAACTCTTCGATTATTTCACACACTCTACATGCCCCCTCATTGTGGCCTGGGCTATGCAAGCACCCATGACATGAATGAACACAACATAAGGACCTTTTTTATGTTGAGAGACCAATATGTGAAAGCATAACCCTAAAGCTAATATGGACCATCCAAATACACAGATGGCTAGGATTAGAACACCCACTTAAATACAACTTAAAACATAAATAAGTAAATAAAACTTATTTTAGATTCCGATACATAAACGGGTTTCGGTTTTGGAACCCAATTTAGGTTGCAATGGATAAATGGGTCTGGTTTTGGGTCCATTAAGGTTCGACCCATGGGCCTAGGACATGGCAAATGAGTCTTTGATACTACAAACTGCAGCTCAAAATCAAAATTTATTTTTTACATTTTTATTTATAGTCATTGAGGTTGTAGACTTAATGCATTGTTATAAATTGAATGATTGCCTTATTTTAAGAAAGGATTTAAAGAAATGTAAAGAAATTAGAACCGATTTTGGAACTAACTTCGGTTCTCTAGGTGGGCCTGGCTCTGAAACCGGTTCCGGATTTTCCTATTTGAACTGGGTTTGGAACCAACAGAACAGGTTCAAGCCAGAACGACCTGGCTCCAAAATCGGATCCAGATTTTCCTATTTGAACTGGGTTTGTAACCAACAAAACAGGTCCGAGCCAGAACTGAAACCGGAAACGAAATCTTTATTTAGAAACGGGTCTGGATCTGGCTCAAGTATGGTTCTGACCCGAAACCATTGTCGGGCTATAGTGAAACCCAATCTAAGCTCATTTTTTAAATGAGCCCACTTTTTATAGGAACGAAAATAAAGCTCTACCCACTCGAATCATTTTTTAAGTGAGCACACTTTTTCTAGGAACAAAGGTAAAGCTTAGCCCACTCGAATTGGGCCGTTTAGGCATGTATGATTAATGTTTAAATGAAATAATATCAAATCACGTGAAATACACAGTAAATCACTTGTTCGGTAAATTCGCTTTACCGGTGAAGTGAAGTAAGCGGTAAATGCAAGAGAGAACAAAAGTAAATGTTTGGTATTAAAAGAAAGGCTTTTGAAATTCTCTTTTAAAAAGAAGAGTGTTTTTCGTAAGGGTGCTCATTGATCGGGCTTGCTTGGGTTGGGTCGGGTCCCAATAGCGATCTCACTTTATGATGCGGCTTTTCTAATCAATTGTCGGCGGTCTTTAAATCACAGTGGGCCTAAATACTGTTGAGTTTGACCACCTACATCAATCACATCTTCAAGTGCTATTTACTTTGAATCCAAATTCTCTTATTGAAACCCCATAAATCCATTGACCAAGCCTCTTCTGAAATCTAAATCTCTCAAAACCACAGTTTTCCCTTGAATTGGCACCATGACAAATTTTAATCTAGTTGGGACTCAATATTCTATATCACTCGAAGTGAGATTTAAAAGGAGTGGAAGCTCCACGTTCAAAATAAACGCCTTCTAGATATGAGAAAGACCGGATCCTCTAGCGCGACCATTACATGGTGACACTTTCTCCGAACTCCGCCTTGGGCCCACACATCTATAGTTCATACCCTTCAAGACGAATCCCGCCCCATCTGCGGATGAATCATAAAGCTTCAATTCAAAATGAGTGGGTTGTTAGGTTTTGTTTTTTTAATATATAATATCATATACTCTCGTCTAAAATTAAAAAAGCTACCCCATAGGAAGGATCACCAATTATATTTGTTACTTTATCATTGGGGCTTGGTACACATGTTTGACCTCTATGCCACAGAAATCTCGATTACATGGTGAATGGGTTGCTTCCTAAATTTGTGGTTCACCTAGTTATAGTCTACTCAAAGGAATGACTCATATCTTAATTCCTTAATTTCATGCTATAGTGAGCAAGGCCTGTGTCAACTGCATGGAACTATTGATTCTTTCATTTTATGTCAATGGAAATGAAAATGCATGCTTGGTCGGAATTTGGGCTCTTATGCAGCTTTACCACTACTTGTATTCGCGGTAAAGTCACATTTTCAAGTTTTCCTCCCCTCTGAGCGGAAGAAAACTTGCACTTGCAACTATTCGACTGTTATATATGGCAGTAAAGTGGCATTTGAAACTTTTCCTCACTTAGCTAGTCAAATTCATCTAATCGAACCCACATGAGGCTGGTTAGATGCGTGTAATCCTCACCTGCGTGAGGCCAAGCAATCTAACCCATCACTTTTAGGACAACAATGTGTAACTCACTATATGACTCCTCCCATTAAAATATCATTCACACCTTATTGATAGTTACCTATGTGTATTATTTACATATGAAAATGACGGCAAACAAACCACCCCTTACCCATGTTTGGCATCTCTACTTTTTTTTTGACAGACCATTTAAAATAGAGTCATTAAAAAAAGAGCTATAAAAAAAAGAGGGCATTTCGATTTTAAAGGATTTGCCTCTACGTTTTTTAAAGCCTATGCCTCTATTTTTCACATGTCCAGAAAGTGGGCATTTCAATTTTAGAAGATTTGCCTCTACTCTTCTAAAATAAGAAGAGGATAAAGTCATCTACCAAACGCTCTAATTTTTCTAACCTCTGTCCGATTTAGACAAATAGACAAATAGAGGTGAAAAATAGAGATACCAAACACGCACTAAGAATAACATGAAGAAGGAATTCAAACCCATTCAAAATTTTAACTACCCTTCAGACATTTCTTAACATTCCTAATATATTTAGTACAATCTCATCATCCATTAATAAAACGTACCTTTTTTAACATTAGAAAAAATGGAAACTACTAATCATTATAAATATTGGTATAATCTCCAAATAATATAATTTGTACACCCGCTCTTTGCCTTTTTCATGAATTTTTTAATCATTTAATGTAAATACTTTCCTAATTAAAGATACAGTACCAAAAGCATTATAATTTTTCGAAAACCGGAAAAAGACTATTTCGATGGAGAGGGTAGGAAGAAAAAGAAATTTGGAAAAAAAAAAAAACCGTTGTATACTTCCATTTTCGTAAATGCTATAGAAACATGTTCTTAGTATAAGACAATATAATGGTACTAGACTCTATTTTGATCCTTTTACATGAAAGGTTTTATAGTGTTTCACGTAAAAAAAATACTTCCATGTTTTCTTTCTACGTGACTGCTGCATAAAATCAATAAACTATAAGATTTTTGTTATCCTGCGCTATAACCTCTATTTATACATATTTGTTTAATTGCTAGAACTTTTTTAGCCCATCACATGAACATGATGATGAGACAATGTAGCCAAAACAACAACATAAAATACGAGAGTGCGTGGTCAGTTCCAATTAGGGGTGTTCATGGGCCGGGCTAAAGCATATTCAGGTTTGGCCCCCGTCTTTAGGAACACTGGCCCAGGCCCTACACAGGCCATAAAAGTTAGGGCCCGAGGCCGCCCATTTAATCAATCTGGTCGGGCGGAACCGGGCCTTTTTCATCACTTTTGTGGGCATTAGAGCACTAATTAAGTTAAAATACATTCATTTATAACACAAGTCGGGTTGGGCTATGGGCTTCCCATCACTTAATCCAGGCCCGGCCTAATTATCAATCGGGGCCCTAATTACACATCCGAGCCTTTTGACCTTTAATTAATAAAATTTTATTGTTAAAAATAAAAACCCAAACATGTAGTAGTGCAGCATATTACATGCAAAGTAGTCTTTTGGAACTTGGAACTCCGATACATTTCGAGGGCCTTATCGAAAAAGGCAAAGAGAAATGATTTTTTACGGTAGGCATTATATATAATATTTTTCGATGCCACCATCGACTTTAAACCTTAAGTGGACCCACTTCTATCCGAGCTAAAGACTGGAACAATGGAAATGCCAATCCCATGCATGGATATAAAACTCTTCCTAGATAAAATGTTTAGCGTGTGTGGTTCAAACATATATTAGAACATTTTCCTAAGCTTCTCTCTCTCTCTCTCCCTCTCTCCTCTTTTAATGTGTTTGCTAGGGACATCATGAAGAGGGCACCCACCTTTTTTAGCACACGGGACCATATGATCAATATGATCTCATCACTTTCATCCCGAATTTAATATTTATTCAACTGATATTGTAGGGATCCAATCCCCAAGATCCAAATGGTATTGGTTTGTGACCATAGCACTTATCACGAGTGGACCACGCCCATGTGATCGATCTTCACTCGCTAATTGTACATATGTTAGTCGTTAATTATTTATTGTATTTGTTTTACCATGGACCCTACCCGTGACTTGACCCAAGTAAAATGAATGAGAAAACAAGAAAAAGAAAGAAAAGGCCTGAAAAACCTTGAAAAACAGGTTTTCTGCCGTTAGCAGTGGCGGAAAACCCCAAAATACAGGTTTTCCGCACTTGCAATCTGCGGAGAACCAGAAAAATAGGCTGTCCGCTGTGTAAATGTGCGGAAAAGCAGTTATTGCAGTTATTCTGCTATTATCATTGGCGGAAAAGCTGCATTTTCGGTTTTCTCCTTCAAATAAGTCCTCCTCTCTCTCCTTTTTCCTTTCTTTTTTCATGGATGGGTTCGCGGGTTGAAGGAAAGCTCTAGATGATATTGTAGGAGCAAATGATTAACAAAAAAATGCATTCACATTATAAATGTAAATTATTAACAATTAATCTAAACAATTATTGAATGAAATGTGATCACGAGGGTGGGGTCCGCTCATGATAGGTAGTTTGGTCACCGATCAATATCATCCCCCTTTTTTTTTTATTGGTTCCTTACAATGTGAGAGACTAAGTCAGCCTCACTGTGTATTTCTTCTAGCCCGAGAGGAGTGGCTGGATCTTCATCTTTCAAGTGCCTGCAAAACTTGTAGAAATTAATGGTTGATGCAAAATATCCAACAAACCTTCACTAATTCAGATCCTCTTGTCTTACAATTTGTCCATCTAAAGGCAGGATCCGCTGAATTTAACAGGGTTCCATGTGATTCACCGCACTGATGCATAGTGCACAGGAGAAAACCGTCCTCATCTATAGAATGATAATATAATAATATTTTTGAGGTATAATGCAATAATATTTTTAATTCTTTCTCATCTCATTAAGAGAAACATTTGCTGCAACCCACCCACCCCAAGAGAAATTTCTGGCTTCGTCACTGTTCGTATCTACGCCCGAGCCCACTCAACATACAGCATTGAGCTTACATTTGCTTATCCTAGTCCGGTTCTGAGACATTGGTATTAGCTCTAGGATGAACAATGGGCTTACAGTTGCTCATCCTAGTCCTGGCCTAATCAAAAGGCATGCATTATGTGCAATTTAGGATATCTTTTTGGTCGGCCAAATTAGGGGGACATGGGCTTGGTTTATAAAACAATGGTCTAAGCTCCATGACCTGCCTGCCCGCGTTGTTGATCAAGAAACCTTCTAGTTTATGAAAACTATGGGCCCATTTGTTTGGTTGGAATTCGAATACATAGGAATTCACGTTGAACTGTCATCACCATCGGAACAAATTTCATTGCATGCAATTGTTGTTTTTAAGATTTTAACATCTTTTTAGATATGACCGTGGAATATCTTGTTAAATGAAGTTATTAGGAAACAAAAGGTAGAAAACGTAAAATAGCAAATATGCTTAAATATGTAACATGAGAATATGGATAAAACCGGCACTCTTAAAAAAAAAAAAAAATTCCTTATTGACATTTTGGGAATGGATAGATCAATATTTTTAGTGGGTATAATTATATTGATTTCCACAAATTCAATAATGACCCATGTGTTTGCATGGAATTGAATTCACGTGGTTGAAATTGGAGAAGGAAGGTGAGGATCAATGAATGTTCTTAAATAAGATGTCCCATTCAATGGAGGTACGTTGATCAGGGAATGGAAAAAAAGTTTCCGACGAGAGATTATTAAAGCGGCAAGGGAGTGAATTTGATATATGTTGAAGATGCACTTTCCTATGAATTTGAATTAATTGCCTAAAAAAGGAGATCAAAGTTGCTAGGCGATGTAGTATATACGAAGACAGACAAATGGGCCGAATGCAAGCTTCCTAAATGCCTATTCAAGCAACTAGAAGCATTCTTCTAATTGTCTATCGTTCTCTAATTCTTTATAGGGTTTGGAAAGAGTGGTAACTAATATTTTTGAGCGAGACTGAGATTTCTAATGGACCGCCCCAAAGTACATTTTGCCCCGGAAACAAACGAAGCCAATATAGGGGGGCAAATGTGAAAAATGTAGGATTTCCGCCGTTGAGATCAGCGGAAACCCAAGCATTCCAGTTTTCCTCACGTCCAAGCGGAGGAAATCTAGATGTTTTAGCTTTTCCGCCGATCATGACAGCGGAAATCCTTGATTGCAGTTTTTCCTCATTTTATTTTTATTATACTGGGGCTGGAGTCGGGCTGGACACAATCTGAATGTTGAAATGGCCCAACCTTAGATCCTGAGAAATCCATTCATATCTAGGCCCAGGCCCTCTTTGGATACAACATGGATGGACTTTGGCCTGCGTGCATCCTGGCCTCATCTTCTTACGGACCCACTATTTCCTGACCTAATTATCTTCTGTGTCACATTTGGGCCTAATGTTTAGTACCATGGTCGAGCCTAAACTCAACAACCGGATTATGATGGCTGGCCCACTTAAAATCTAAGCAATTTTCCTATTGTTGCCTTATCCATGGGAAAGTCCAGGTCTCTTTATGTCCACTAGGAGTTGGACCCGGGCCTTAGGTACTTAATGAGCTAGACTCTAAATCCCGAAGCCAACTAGTAAAATGGGGCTTACCATGGCTGCCTAAGACCAGTCATTGCTTACAAAAACAAACGAAAAAAGAGAGTGCGATGAGTGCGACCTTCGTTTTATAAATATGAGGGGTTTTGACATATTAGCCCTCCTTATACCCAATTTCACAGCCAAGATACAAATAATGCTACTAGAGTTGCTTGACGCCGGTCAACATTTTTTAAATTAATGTTTTAACTTTTATAAAACTCAAAAGGCTAAGGGGACACGATCTAACACCAGAAATCCCCAGCACCCACATTTCTTAGTTAGAAATACCTCCAGACAAACATGCCCTAATTAACGACTTCACTTGATGGTCACTAGACTGTATTTGAAATATTCATCCATCCATGATCCTTGGGCATGCAAGGAATTCTTATTGGCCCGGCCATATTCATGTAGCGTTCTTCTCCAAATACATAACTCTCGTGTATTTGTACCGGTCTAGATTTCACTCTAATTGGAGGGGTTTGGGACTAAGATTGATCACATATTCACATGTAAGTTAAACACAAATACTATTGAAGCACCCTACATTTAGATGCATAGTGCACAGGTGCACAGGAGAAAACCGTCCTCATCTAAAGAATGAGGCCGTTTTCTTAAGTCCAAATCGTGATGACGTCGGTTCTCGTTTTCTAGCTTTGGTTCGACTCCATTCCACTCTTACTAGGGCGTAGTGTTTGATTAACCTGTTGGGCCAGGTCTGCCCTTAATCATAGATGGGGCAAGGTTTGTCTTCTCTAAGTATCGGGTAAAAAATATGGTGTGGATTATACATGTTTACTAATCATTGATTAAGTTTGTTAGAAATAGAGCTTAGTAGTTGGGTCTGGGTATGGATCAAATGGGGTTGCAAATGGTTAGAAATAGAGCTTAGTAGTAGGGGTCTGGGTATGGATCAAATGGGGCTGCAAATGGGTGTCAGGTTATCTGAGTACTATTGGGGTCCAGGGAATAGGAACGCTTAAGGGTAGGGTGAGCATAGACCCAATTACCGGCCCAGCCCACTTTTGGGATGGGTTTTAGAACTTGGGCCAGGTATATCTAATTTTTACTCATGTGTAGCGTATCGAATGAGCTTGAATTAAGTGATAGGACTCCCAAAGGCCGCCTTGCTCAAAGAAAGTCATGCATGTAGGTTAGTGACCAAATTTCTAAGACAATGCTTGCCCCAACCCAAAAAAAGTAACGCACATGGTTTAGTATCCGATTTACCGAGCAAATGATAAGAAAGCTCGCTACAGCCTCCCCTTTTTTTAGGTAGGCCAAGATCAAGCTTTTGTAACCATGAACTTATTATTCCTAAAGTCGGGTTGGAGTGGATATGCCGATGGTTTAGATTCTCAGAAATACGAATCGGCCTCAACTCATGCCGGTACAATAATTGGTGGGAATCAGTCTCTTTATCCCCCCGTCAAGAAGTCCCCAAAACCTTAAGAAATTATCCCCGATATGTGAGATCGTGGGCCCTAACCGATCTATCAGCAAATCGTCCGACTAAGTTTCAAGCCTTTTATGAGAAAAAGAGATTTCACTTCTCCGATTCTAATTCTTTCTTCCCCCTTTCAAATACATCATTTTAAATGCAATAATATCAAATGACAACAAATCTAAGCAATTAGTGAGTGAGAAGTGACCGAATAAACGGGGTTCAATCATGATTTAATACTACAGTAAGAAAAATCAGTATCATCTGGGTTCTTTTTATCGGGGTCCTTACAGCGGGTGACCATTTACATGAAAAGTAAGTCTTATTATGAAATAGATAGGGGCGGAATGGGCTTTCCCAAACCAAGTACCAGATGGACTCAACATGAGAAAATTGACCCAAAACGCGCCTGCGTACCTCGATTTAGGCTAAGTATAGGTTTACCTCATTGGTCTGGTACTAACTCAACCACTTTCCATCTCTATGATAGGCATATCTCAGTTAGTGAGAATGATTCTCATGGCCCGATCCAGCTTGAGCTTGCATTAGACTACATTGGGCTCTATTTTAGGCTTGTGACATGTACCTAGCTCTAATCTCCTAGTCTGATTATAAAAATTGGCCAGCCTGGACCAATAGACCCCAAAATGTTTGAATGTATAATCTTCAAATAATATAATATGTACACCCGCTCTTTGCTATTTTTATGACTTTTTTTAATCATTGAATGTAAAAAATTTCTTAATTAAAGTTATAGCATCAAAAGCATTATAAAGTTCTTAGAACCCGAAAAAGAATGTTTCGAAGGAAGGGTAGGAAAAGAAAGGAATCTATATCTCTAACAGAATGTAGTTTCCCTTCACTTAACCACAAGCCTTGAAACCACAAATCCTGAATTCTTAAAATATGTCATAACAGGTGTCAACATCTCTCCACTATCCTCTCTCCCCAGTCTACTCTCTCTCCACTATCCTCTTTTGAACTGCTCTCTCTAACTGAATTTGGAACTGCTCTCTTTCCAATCTATTAATGCAAATACACAGAGTATGAAAAAAAAATGATGGAATCACTGTGTGCCCTACCTTAAAATGATGCAATCATAATGCAGCCCAATCGGTAAAGATTATGTGATTTGTGTAAATTTTATTTTTGACCCATAAATTTTATTTTTGATGGAATCACTGTGTGCCCCACCTTAAAATGATGGTGGGGTTATTGCAAACTTATTCAAGGTGATGACGAAATCAAGGTGACCCATCAATTTTTTATGGAATCACTCTGTGCCCCACCTTAAAATGATGGTAAACTCTGATGAAATCAAGGTGACCTATCAATTTTTTATGGAATCACTGCGTGCCCCACCTTAAAATGATGGTATGATTTGTACATTGTCATCTTTACAATTAAATTGCTAGATTTGAGTAATTATGGTAGGCTCTCACGAAATTAAGGTGACCCATCAATTTCTGATGGAATCACTGCGTGCCCCACCTTCAAATGATGCAATCATATTGCAACCCAATCTGTAAAGATTATGTGATTTGTGTAAAAAAAAATTTGACCCATTAATTTTATTTTTGATGGAATCATTGTGTGCCCCACCTTAAAATGATGGTGGGGTTATTGCGAACTTAATCAAGGCGATGACGAAATCAAGGTGACCCATCAATTTTTGATGGAATCACTGTGTGCCTCCACCTTAAAATAATGGTAGGCTCTGACGAAATTAAGGTGACCCATCAATTTTTCATGAAATCACCGTGTGCCCCACCTTAAAATGATGATATGATTTGTACATAGTCATCTTTACAGTTAAATTGCTAAATTTGAGTAATTATGGTAGGCTCTGAAGAAACCAAGGTGACCCATCAATTTTTGATGGAATCACTGTGTGCCGAACCTTCAAATGATGCAATCATATTGCAGCACAATCTGTAAAGATTATGTTATTTGTGTAAGATCTCACATCATTTTAGCCAGTCATACTCACAATTCACATGAGATTGATGTTAAAATTCTGGAAAGTAGGAAGGGATTATGCATGATTTGAACCAATGGATTGATAGATCTAATGATTTATTCAGTACCTTATTTTTTTTCTAAATTTTTATTCCCTTTTATATTCACCGCTCATTAATGGCCACAAAGAGAGTGAAATTGGCAAGAGTTTCAGCTCATTAATGATAAAGATATTAGGTCTAATTCATCCCAAATTTTTGGACCTATATAGGGCTAGATTTTTTGTCCAATTCCTTATTTTTATTGGGTTTAAACCAGGCCTGGTTTTTCGGTGTAAACCATGACAAATTTTGGGTCCATTTCAAAACAGAATATTGGGTCTAAACGAGACCACATTTTGGGGCATACATAAGGCCATATTTTGGGTCTAAAATAATTGTATTGTTAATAACTGCCCGAAACAACAAAATCAAAACAGAAAAACCAATCCAAAAGTCCAAAAAAACAGAAAGTAAAGAACAAAAAACATAAGAAAAACTAAAAAAAAGAAAGAAATCTAAGTATTAGATTAATTAAAAAAATTAGCTTAGGTTTAATAATTAATTGTCATCTCCTCCTCCCCTCACATTAGGATTAGGGAATTTAATTAGGAAGTTATAAATTAGTTAGTCCAAAATTAGTACATACTTATAATTCTAAACCAGTTTAGACTTATGGGAACAAAAACAGGCCGAGATTAAGCCAGAATTACAAACCTAAATCAGGCCAGAATGCAGCATAACTTAGGCTAGAATATGTCTTTTATTTATTTTATTTTTACAAGTGCCCGGGCTTCATCAAAATCCATTTACACCTTACGTAAATAATAAAACATCTGGAAAAACACATAAAGATCAAATTAGCAACAAAAAGAATGACTCAAAAGTTTACTAATTAATAAATTTAATAAAAACAATTCGTTTAAGTCTATGCATTTGGTGGTTCCGTGGTCCGTGCATAACACGGAGTTTTGCTAGTTTTGTAAAAAAAGCCGTTGTATACTTCTATTTTTGTAAACGCCAGAGAAACACGTTCTTACTGTAAGACAATATAACAGTACTATACTCTATTTCGATCCTTTCACATGGAAGGTTTTTCAGTGTTTCATATAAAAAATTATTTACTTTTACATTTTCTTTCTACGTGATGGCTGCATCAAATCAATAAACGATAAAATTCTTGTCATCCTTCACTATAACCTCTATTTATACATATTTGCTTGCTAGAACTTTTTTAGCCCACCACATGAACATGATGATGAGACAATGAAGCCAAAACAATGAAGTAAAATACGAGAGTGCTTGGTCTATTCCAATTAGGGTTGTTCATGGGCCTGGCTAAGGCATATTCAGACCCAGGCCGACTTTAGAAACATTGGCCCAGGCCCGGCACGGGCCATAAGCAGGCTCGAGTCCGCCCATTTAATCAATCTGGCTGGGCGAAAGCAGGCTTTTCATCACTTTTGTAGGCATTAAAGCACTACTTAAGTTAAATTACATGTATTTCTTACACAAGTTGAGCCAGGACGGGCTATGGGCTTCCCATCACTTAATCCAAGCCAGGCCCAACTATTAATAGGGCCCTAATTACACATCCGAGCCCGGCCCAAAGCGGGCTTAGGCTGGCCTGGCCCATGAGCACCCCTAGTTCCAATACATTTCAAATCTCGAGCAAAATAGGAAGGTTTGTTACTTCTTTCAAACTAGTTCCTAATGAGAATGTAATTGCTGACGTGGCTCATGGAGGATCAAGAATGAGGTACTATGTTCTAAACATCTTTCCCCTTTAAAGAAGAAGCAAGCCCTTTTGGGTGAGGATTTAATACAGGGGTGGAGAATTAACCAATGGTTGGGTTTAGTATAAGAAGCGAGCCTCTTTTTAATACATGGGGTTAACATTTCCATAATAAGATCACATTCATTTTTCATGGCCCTTTTTCTTACCACTTAATATCCTTTCGCATATCTCGCCCCAAATGTCTGAGGATCGAACTGGAGCACCTGACCCAGATCACTTGATCAAACCCGGGAAGAGAGTAAGATAAAAAATAAATAAATAACTCAGCTTGCAGCATTACTGTCATACGTAGGTGTGATAAAATTACAATTCTAAGTATACCGCTGATGTAAACAGCGACAATCCTGCAAATATGCTTTTCCCCCTCGGATTGGGTCTTTACGAGTTGACTTCCAAGCAACAAAATGTCTGAAGTTACGATGCTCGTTTGTTACGAACCAAGTCGTGGAGATCACTGTGGGGCCCACCTACTTAAGATCAAAACCATTCAAATTGAACTCAATGCCTAACATTTTCTCAAAACTTACTTGATATGATTTGGTCCAACTATAAAATTGAACATTTGGTCTTTTGTTCTTGCCCAAAAAAAAATTCATCCGTAGTGTAACTATCAATCAAATTGAACATCTGACCGCTAGTGTACCTAATGCTTTAGAATTGATAATGCGTGCGTAAGATTGTGCAAATCACGTTATCAATCATATGTTTAATCTTGTAGTATGATCAAATTCCATTATATAGTAGTTTGAGGATATTCTAGCAGAGGGGGGTTACATACATCTACTTTTAAAGGTTCAGTTCATTAGTATATGGGCCCTACGGTGGGTTCTCCACGTCCCTCTCATCGGGAGCACATAAGAATAACGTGAAGAATGATACGTAAGAAAAACATGTAAGAATCACAAACCACGTAAGAATAGCAAACCACCCCTTGTCCATGTGTACACGTAAGAATAACATGAAGCAATTCAAACCCATTCAAGATTTTAAATTACCCTTCTAACATTTCTAAACATTCCTAATATATTTAACACAATCTCATCATCCTTTAATAAAATGTACCTTTTTTAACATTAACAAATATGAAAACTATTAATCTCTATAAATATTGGTATCATCATATCATTTGTCTTAAAGTCCATCACTATCATATTCGGTCTTTCTAAATTTTGTTGGTGCCCATGACCCCACTAGATTAAATATGTCATAATTCTTTAAAAAACAATTCAAACTCATCAAAAGATTCAAACTACTCTATTAACAACACTATCTAATATCTAATTACTAGATAACCTTATGGTTTAAATATATCAATTCTAACAGTTCTATTGGAATATCAAGGCACCTTTGCACTATTCTCTATTAAGAGGTATAGTAATAAAGATGTAAAAACAACAAAAAAGAATCTTGCTGTATGCAGAGGCTAGCCAAGTGGTTGAAGCAACCTGAGCTTTCTGTTTCCACAGTCAGGCATGGATTCAATTTTCAAACTGTTTGGATTTAGTCTTTCTACTATCAACAAAACATCATAATTAACTGTAGCTGTAGGAACTCCTTTCCCTTCTTTGGAAGGGTGTGTTTTTCCCCTTAACTTATCGAAGGGATGTAACTTTGGCATGGAAAGTCGTTGACAGTTGAACACGACATCTGTCCTGAAGCAAAGGATCATGGCTCCACATATCTTTCAAGATAAGATTTGTTTCAAAGTCATACGTTACACATTAATGAAGTATTTTGGTATGCTAAATCTCAATAGTTTGTTTTATACCTTATCAATCCCACTTGTGGGGTCAACTTTGCTTTGAGTGGTTTGGATTAGAGAAGATCAGCAGCGGCAACATTTTCTTTCATTTTTCATTTATTTTGGACAAAAAGTTATTGAACAAAAACACCACACAAAATTCCAAGGGAATAAATATATGCATGAATAAGAATGCTCTTTTTAAGGGAATGGTTCTCATGGAAGCAATCAAGAGGAAGCCCTTCTTTAGACGTGTGGTATCCCCCGTGACTAATCCAGACCCTCTCTCCTAAGTTGAATTGAAATATTAAAACTAAAACCATTAAACTTGAGCGTCATAGATCAATGCGTTAAGATGATTTAACTAGAGCATGTTTCTCACCCCATATAAGGTTAGGATTTTCTAATGGGTCTCATCCCCTTCAGTTGAGTGACAAAAAAAAAAATAATAATAATAAATAAAAATAAAACATCTCTCATGTTTGTTGTGGCCCCAAGTGGGCTCCACAAGGCCGTCAGCAGGAGATCGAGCCCGACCCAAATATGTGTTTGTGATTTAATAATTTAATTTCAGTGGGGCCCGTAGTTTGAATAGTCTTTAATCAATCATTTGGTGGGACCACCTTGGATGACAATGGTCAAAATGTCTTCTCCCTTGGACAATGCCTATCATCTGGTGGAGAAATATGTGCGGTTGGAGGTTCCCCCACTCCCCCACTCTTTCTGGCTTTATGCTCTTGTTAATTGTCCACAACACAAATCCTGGGACTATCTTCCAACCCAAGGCACGGGTGCATCATTGCCTACCAGAAAACTACTTCAACTAGCAAGCTTGTAGCTTGTGGTGGGCACGTTCAACATATAACCAACAGGCGAAGCATACTATCGGGTGGCAAACTCACAGTCATGCTTATGCAAAAGACGAGCTCCCAGTAATGCCATCGACCTGGTCAAGATTCCTTTGTAGCCGACCTTGGGGCATGACAACGCTCTCTCTCCCTCTGAGCACCTATTTTAGATTGGCTCTGGTGTCCACTTGAGAGTTGAAGCCCACCAATTGTTGAAAATGTTTAAAATAGAAAGATCGAGATGTGTCCCACTTGTACAGAGTTCTAAGTCTATTAAATCATCCTAATCGCTTTATCTATAGCTTTCAATGGTTTTATAATGCATCATGTTTTCTTTCTTTTCTTTTCTTTTTTTTTAGTTTTAATTGAACTGACAATTGTGTTTGGATCATTGTATGAGATTCATGACATTAGGTGGAGGCGGTACTAAAGGGTCGTTTGTTTCACCCCATTTATATATATAAACATCTCACGTGTCAAATATTTCCACCACATTTACTATTGTTTGCAGAGTTTACACTTACAGTATGTAAATTATATGTGATTTTGGTGTGTAAATCATTTGCAAAAGCGCTCTTACATTTTCACACCTCAAGAGAATCACACTCATCAAGCTTTTTCCACTTTTTTTTTTTTAATTTTTGTAGGCACGTGAATTATGATCCGAACAATTAAACATGTCACGAAGGAAGGCCAAAAACGGCTATCTTATCAAATCTCAGCTCTCGGATCATCATAAATTGTGACATATTTATGAAAAAGTCCAGACTATTGATCTTCATTTTTGGATGTTGTGGGCTCCATTTTCACGATCCGAACCGTTAATCCTCTTTAAAAGGTCGTTTCCAACTAAGAGGGTAAATCTTAGGTGTTGGTTCAACATGGATGTTGAAATATCTTCGAAAAACATATAAATTGTTGGATGCATGCACTAATGCTACAATGCATTCCACGAATTGAAAAGGCTGTCTATTTCTTTTCAAAGATTTTGTATCATTTGGGCCCCTAAAGCAAGATCTTAACCGTTTAACCTAGTGATTCAAATTTCAACAGCTGATCCTTCATGGATTGTGAGATTCTTATAAATCCTAGCCATGGAGTGAATTTATATTAGTAAAAATAATATAAAGCCTTTTTTTTTCAAATAATAAGTCACATAAAAAATACTAAAAGTGAATAACATATTCAATCATGTGTGAGCCCTAGAGAATTTAAGTCCTTGGCAGAAATTATTATCTAAAGCACCCAAACATCATCGTACCTTTCACCATTGGCTCATCAAGGATGGCCCAATATTATTTGTCATTTTTGTACCACGCTGGGGTCCAATTCCAAACAAAAGAAAGAGACTCTTTACTTTTACCAAAAAAACACCAAAGAAAGGAGGCTTTTACCATAAATGGTACCGGACGCACAACGAAAAAAGGATCCATGCAAAACGACCAACGGTGCCCCGTGCCCACCCCCATCTCTCTCCTGCATTAATCATTTCATCCTCTTGAGTACAATGACCAAACTGCCCATTTTTCTCCCACTCTCCGCACCACCTTCTGTCCTTCACCATCCCCATCACCATCATCATAAAGGAAATACAAAAAATGCCTGGTTTCACATGAATTTCTTCAACACAGCAAAAACCCACAGCCACCACAACAACAACAACAAAAAAGTACCATGGCTGAAACCACAACCAGCAGCAGTAGCAGGTCATCCATCACCAACATAGCCCATGACCACATCTTCTCCATCCTGCAGCTCCTCCCCATAGACTCCATCCTCTCTTTTGGCATGACCTGCAAGAGACTCAATGCCATAGCCTCCTGTGACACCCTCTGGGAGATCATCTGCAGGAGGGACTTGGGAAACAGCTCTGTTGAAGGCTTCTTGGCCTCCACTGATAAGAAATTATCTTGGAGGAGGGTTTATCAGCAGGTTTTCTATCTGGGTTCTGTCTCTTGTCTCAGATTATCTAGCCAAGATGGGATCTTTCCCAGACCCAGAGCCTCTCACTCCCTCAATTTCATCTCTGAGTGTCTGGTTTTGTTTGGTGGAGGGTATGAAGATGGTCAGTTGTTTTCTCTCTCATATTTGGTTTTGGCTTCTAATTAGGCTCTGTTATCCGTTCTGTTTTCTCGAAGGAGCTTGTATTGCTTTTTCAGTCAGTGGTCCTTTTCTTTTCTTTTTTTAAATAAAAAAAAGTGGGTTCTTTTAATTGCCTAATGAAGTTGCTGCCTGATTCTTTGAATGCCAGTATTATTGTATATGGATGATTTTATGGTTAGTTTTTGGATAATTTGATTTGTTTGCGCATGATTGGTTGGAATTGGTAGAGAGGATTTGTTTAAAAGGCTGCCTTTTGTCATGGGTGTAATTAGGACTTACAGATTATCAAGTATTTGAGTAGATTTCAATTTTCAACTGATGATGGATGGATTCATTTGATTGGGTTGATTGGATGTTCTTGGATTGGTTAATTGCCATTCCGACACAGATTTTCTTTCGAAGGAAATATGAGAAGTTTTGTTTAAGAAGTTGTTTGGTAACATCAGATTCAATGGGATTTTTGGATTATGCAATTTAGAAAATTCTCTCTGATTATAGCTTCTTGGGTTGCTATTAGTATGTTATTTAGAAATCTCTTTTGAAGCTTTACCTGCATGTCATTCCCTGTTAGTAAAACGTGCTCATTCACCTACATGAGAGTTGAGAGTTGAGACACACAACACGTGCACTGACACACACTTTCACTTTCATGTGCCTGGTTAGACAGATAGGTAGTTTGGTCATAATTCTTTTGTTTTTTAAAGAATTTAAAGATAAAACTCTTATAGGCAACCCTAGTTTGACGGCTCAGATGATGATGACGATGATGATATCTGTCATAATATCGTCCTTATGACAAATGAAGATGCAAATTATGGAACATGAAAGCTGGGTTAAAACAGAAATCCAAGAAGTGATGAGTCAGGACATTCGAAGAATGAATTTCTTTCTAAGATGGGCTCCACCAGCTGGTTGCCATCTTGCTTCTTTAATATTTCTCAAGTGCAGGATGAGGGCCTTGGTGTTGCACTTCTGTCAAACCTGGAGGGTGTTGCACTTCTGTCAAACCTGGAGGCGTCAATGAAGTTAAAACCAACCTAGAGAGAAGTTTAAAAAATCACTTTGCATATCAAAAAAGTCTCGAACTTCTATCATACAGTGAATTAATACTTAGACTTTTGTTCTTGCAGCATGCTTTAGGGAATTTTCCTAATTACAAAAAGCACTAGGCCACAACATCTCATTCCTAATTGAAACAAACAATAAGTCAATAACTATATTCAGTGGGAACATTTGGGACTCTTTCCTGAGATAGGACTCCTATTTCACTTGAAACGCAAACTTGCTTAGACAATTAATAACTATTAACTCTTTGATTATTTGTAAATATAGTTCTCTCTTGTAGGAATTAAAAAAAAAACACACAACCACACATTTTGTGCACTTCCGCTGTATTTGAAGGTGCAGGGTCCTCTTGCTTCACACTTTAACATGGAGGATTCCCCATGGAATCCCTCGAAGCAGTTGGATATACATAATTCTCCACTCATGGCCTGTTGCCTGCAAAAGCTAATCATGGGCTCCCTCCACTGAATCTGTGCGCTTTCTCTGGTTCCTCAGTGTACTTAAAATTTTCATCTACTATCAGTCCCACCCGTTATAGGATTTTTATTTTTATTACCAATCCAAAATGTGTTCACAGCTTAGCTGGTTCAAAGGACTATTTTGTGTGTATAGTTCACAGTGACTATGTATGCATATTCCATAGTGAATCCTTGCTGCAGGTGGGGATCACAGGTAGGCGTGCGCATCGTCCTTTTCAAAATTAGAGATTTCATAGTACATAAATACAGAAAGTTTAAGCAAAAATGCTTTTCGTGGACACTAATTATTTCATTTGTCACTGCTGATGGTGCAACTTAAATCCCCTGTTGTTCAAAACTTCCAAACATCTCTGCTATTTTCATCTTTAACTACCATCCACCACACATCTTAACATCTTACACCTTAGCAATTTTCAATTAATATTTAGTGTTTTTTTACTGTTTTGAAACCCATGTTCTTCTCATGATTCTTGCCACTATGCATCAGAATTCAATAAAAAAAAGAAGACCATGTTGCCTTCAATGATGATGAAGCTTTTATAAACTCCAAAAAAAAAAAAAAAAAACAAAGAAATGAGGAAGTGCAAATGTGTTAATAACTAGTTACACCAAAATCTTGAGCTATCAGTGAAAGGCATAACAATTTATATCAACCAGTTTTCACCAAAATTTAAACTAGTTTTCTAAATGTAGAGGATTGTGTTTAAATTCTCTTTTCAAATCATGGTTGAAACACTCACATGTAAGCTTGGTGAGAAATGTCTTGACCTTGTCATATACATTCCACAGACACAGTGAGGCCTTATCGCATGGACTGAGTGTTCCCACAACCAGAAAGTGCTCCAGTAGTGGTATTGGACACAAAAGTGATTGTAATTGGAAACCAATTCATGTGGTTTCTGCTTTCTTCGCCACCCCAGATGCAATGGCAAACAATTTGCGCCCCCACCCCTGATCCTTATAAATGCACCCTTAGCCATGATAAGGATGCTTTTGCTAATTATCCTTCTGACTTCTTTTAAATGCTTGTGTAGGGCGCCATCTGGATGACACATGGGTGGCATACACTGGAAATGAGGTAAGAAGAGTTCTAAGGTGGCAGCAGACAAATTTAGGCATTCCCAGAGGACGCTTTGGACAGAGCTGCATTGTTATTGGTGACGATCTTGTTCTCTTTGGAGGAATCAATGATAATGGAATTCGCCACGATGATACATGGATTGGTCATGTCGTGCAAGATCAAGCGCTTGAAATCAAGCTCTCGTGGAGGTTGTTAGATGTGGGTTCCTTCGTGCCGCCTCCTCGTGGAGCCCATGCTGGATGCTGTGTTGGTGACAAGAGGATGGTGATCCATGGAGGAATTGGACTAGGTGGAATCAGACTGAATGACACATGGTTGTTGGAGCTCTCAGATAGTGCAAGATCAGCCACTTGGCAGGAGATAAGAATCCATCCATCTCCCCCAGCTCGGTCGGGCCACACACTGACATGGATTGGGGGCACCTACATGATTCTTTTTGGTGGGAGAGGATCAGGTTATGAGGTGCTTAATGACATTTGGCTCTTAGATGTGGGAGCTGAAGATCCTGAATGGGTGGAGCTCAAATGTGACTTGTTGAATGCACCTGATGGTATACCCCTTCCACGAGTGGGACACTCTGCGACACTCATCATTGGAGGCCGGGTGCTGATATATGGAGGAGAAGATTCATACAGGCACAGGAAAGATGATTTCTGGGTGTTGGATCCTAGTGCTGTACCGACGTTTAAGATGCCGTCCCGAATGCTAAATCTGAAGAGATCATCAGGGAAAATGTGGATGCGGCTGAAGGTTGAGGGACAGATGCCTGGTTGCAGATCGTTCCATAGAGCATGTGCTGATCGATTTGGACATCATGTATACATATTTGGTGGCATGGTGGATGGTGTGTTACAGCCTGCAGAATCATCTGGGTTGAGGTTTGATGGGGAGCTGTATCTGGTTAAGCTGGTGCTTCGGGTTTAGACAGAAAGTTTTCTGTAAATTAAGGAAGTTAGATATCTAGGTGGAAGTTGGTGTGTGCCTGATGATGGTTCACCTATACTAAGAACTCTATCCCAGTATCAACTTTTTTATGTAGCTCAACATCTGATGTATGAGGAAGTATGATCCACCGTTTGATCGAACGGTGAAGTGTACTAGTCTTGGCATGAAAATTACTAATAGTTCCCACATTTTGGTTTCATGAGTGACTGGTTCATGCTCTGAAAATCTTCCCAATCAGTTATGTAATCTCTCATTCGAGTTTGTTTTCAGGATGTGTGATGTTGGCTGAACCATCCATCTTAGGCCACAACCAGAAAAGTCCAGTGGAGGAAATCTTTTATTGCATGATTAACATGGAAGTATCTGAAATTACCTATTGGACAGCCAAGCTCTTCCATGAAACTTGATTGACAACAGAGACAATATGTGTGATGCATCATCATTTGACATTGTTCTCTCTGCTATGGGAAGATAAAATGGGATCTCATCATGTAAAAAGCAATTGAAACACTTTTGAGTTTTTCCTTTGCTGAGAAACCTTGCCTTATTTTTGGGAGTTTTTGTGCATAAATTGTTACAGCTTCAACTTTCGTCTGGCCAGTGAATACTGAGTTTGTTTAATGATAGTATCTGTGCTTCAATGTTCCTTGTTTTCCTCTTGTAGGTAAGCTAGAAAAGAATTCTTGACTAAATGCTGGACCTGATACATCCAACAGGCAGAGTAGCCAGTCACTGGGACCATCCAAACTATGTTGTGGCTGTATATACACAGTGATTTGGCAGCATCTGTGCATTTTAATGTCACAAAATAAACCAAGTCATGGTGTTTGGTCATTAGCAATCTGCCTACAGATAAATTTGGCAGTAAACCCTTCTCAATAATGTATGCTTTGCAAGTTGCAAGTCAAATTGTTGGGCTGCTTTCTTCTTGACCATTTCCTGACATGGGCTTTTCACCAAAGGATACATAGATGCATGAAAAATGGAATTTGAAGTAGCTTTGTTTCATCTTTTATCTCGTTATATTTATTATTCGTTGGATTGGCTATGTACTGTTGACGTCCATCGTGACAGGTGGGCCAATTTGTAATACTTTTGAATAATGTCTCCCACGAATAATTTTGTCAATTCTATCAAGGTCAAGACGGATTGCTTTGTCTTACAAATGTACAAATTGCTTGTGTTTTCATATTGCACAACCAGGTTGTGTCGGTCATGACCTTCACTGCTGTATGGTCCATGCACAGAGAATCTTCTAGATTTGGTTTTTCATTGTGGAGGGATGTAGTAATTTGTATTTTCTGGGCACCCATTGATGGGTTTTGTCTAATCTGGACTGGAAGAAATTGTGTGGATGGGCTACCCATAGTGAGGGTTTTCACTCATCATATCAATAGTTTGGATAACGAGACACTAGCACAATAACCCTTGCTAAGCACAGGCTTGTTTGCCGATTAAATTTGTAGCAACATATATAAAGATCAATTAAAAAATTTCAGATCACGTCAATCATCTCCAAACACTTACTAACAATAATTTCATATCGATAGAGCATAAAATTTTAAATAAAAAATAAAAGAAGAGAAGATTATGATAGTACTATTTTCTTAATCTAAGAGTCTAGAATAGAAATGAAGAGAAGTAAGTTGAAAAGGAGATGAGAAAATACAAAGAAAACCCACGAATTAAATATAGTTAATAGGACCCACTTGTACAAACTATAAACCCTAACTTCGCCTTTTAAGGGTGGAGCACTGTATACATCCTCTTCTCTCATCCTTACATGAGAGGAATTTACAGCCCCAACAACATCAGCCAGCCTTGCTTCTAGTTCTTTCCTATTGTTCAAGCTGACAGGTTCATGATGCTCTGTGGACTTTAGTGTTTTAGCTGCTTTAGGGTATTTAGGATTTTAGGCCACCAACATGACAAAAAACATTTTGGTCGGTAAGAGAATTCAGGTCAGAAAAATTCAAGACATTTCAATTCTTACAATGTTTGTATCTGAATTCTTATTTAGGGGACCAATGTCCTTTAATGAGGTGGTGAAGGCTGCACTCGGTGGGGGCCTGAACTGGAATTGCGTCACAGTCGAATGACTGACAGAACAGACTCATTCTGGGAAATTATGAGAGAGAGAGAGAGAGAGAGAGAGAGAGAGAGAGAGAGAGATATGCACCATGCAATCTATTTGTGGGACATATATATGATGGATGGTGAATTAAAACTCATGTCCCTCAAATCATCAAGATGTCTAGGGTTGGAAAGCTCTCTTTTTAGTTAGGACAAGAGCCCATATCATAATTGAAAGGAGTACATGTTTGCAACCACAGAGGTTGTCGGCTCTAACAAACCCCTCCATAGAAAAAAGAAAAAAAGAAAAAAAAAATTGTTCACTAAAAGACCATCAAATTTCACGCATGAGGAATTTTCTTTTCCAATACTTATTGTCATTTCAAAAGCATCCCAATAGTGGTGTGGTTCCCCTCATTCCAACGGCTTGGATCACAGAATTGTGCCCCACATGATATGGGTTCCTCATCAATGGAATTGTAGCCTCAGTAAACAGTTGGACACAACCCCTGATCCACCCCATAATTCTCCTTGAGTAATATAGCCTTCGTCCATATAAATTTACAAGTCACATGAGCCCTTTCACTTTCCAAATTTCTAAGAATGCAAGAATACCACCTATTTTGAGAAGTATGGCCTCCAAAAAGATTAAAGAAGAAAAAAAAAGTGTAGTAATGCAGCATCAGGATAGCTAATGTTGAAAGCCTGTTGGTCTTTCCAAAATATAAGAACAAAAGAAAAAAAAATGCTGCTCCCTTATATGAATCGGGATTTTGTGAGACTTTTGGCCCACGGTGACGATGAGTGGACTAATCAAGGTCCCACGTCACTGTGAGATGCCTGCCATCACGTGGGGACCAATCAAGGCAGGCATCCCCACGGTGACGTAGCGAACCCTGATTGGTCCACTCACAATCACCGTGGGAAAAGGATCAAACGTGTTAGGATTTTGTGTGTTGGCTAAATTCATAGGTTGGACAAAACTCTAAGGGTCCATTGAGTTGTATTTCATATTTAGAACAGGACTCTGAAGATAGAAGACTGGACAAATTAGAAGAAGAAAGCTGGGACTAAAATTGCTGAAAGTTCGAATCTACAGAATGTGGTTCGCTCAAGTGACCAATGCATTCGCTCAAGCGACTAATACATTAGCTCGAGCAAACCCCAGACAAAAGTTGTTTTGCTCGACCTACCTTTTGTGATCGCTCGAGCCATGATCTGATATTCAAATACAGTGGCTTGTTCGCTCGAGCAAACTCCCAAGTCGCTCGAGTAAACCTAAGCGCAAAATTAGAAACTTGCCTAGTTTTCTCTCCTGATTTGTCTCAAGTTTGTGTTGTTGATTCCTAATCTGATTATAACACTTGAGGCACGAATCCAAGACTATAAAAAGGACTCAAGGGCTATTCTAAAAGTACACCTCACCTTTCAAGTTCTGAATTAGATATTTAATTGAGAGAATTCTTCTCTAGAGATTTTTGAAGAGTTGTGCTGCCAAGTACTCTAGAGAGCCAAGTTCTTCTACATCCTTTGTAGAAGATTATCTTCTTACGAGAAGATCTGAGTAGTTAGGCGTGGGATTGAGTCTGTTGCAATCAATGGTGTAAAGTCGTTGAAGCGTGAAGCGACACAAGGTAACTTCAGTCCTTAAATAGGGGATATCTGAGGAAGAAATACGAGTTTCTTGTAATTGCGAGATTCATAGTGCTTGATTAAATCCAGTTCGGATCCGTGGTTTTTCACCCGGTTAGGGTTTTCCACGTAAAAATCTGGTGTCCTTGTGGTGTGTGCTTGTGATTTTATTTTCGCTGCATATTTATTATTTTTGCACACTTTTTGGGCTGATTTATTGAGTGGAGCAATCTAGAGATCTTGCGAACCCTAAACTTTCAATTGGTATCAGAGCAGATTGCACTAAGTTGTTGTATTTGATCTAAAGAGATTTCTAGAATGGTACTCAATCGAAAAGAAATATCAACTTCAAAGCCCCCTTTACTAGATGGTTCTAATTATGCCTATTGGAAGCAAATGATGATTGAGTTCCTTAAGTTCATTAATGGTGATGTTTGGGATATTATTGAGAAGGGCTACTCCAAATCAACAATTGTGGCTAATGAACAAACTGTTCCTAAACCTAAAGCCCAATGGACTAAGAATGAGAAGCATGACTCCAATTGTAATAACAATGCCATGAATGGTATATACAATGGAGTATCTGTTGAAAAGTTCCGTAGGATTTCCACTTGTAAAACTGCAAAAGAAGCATGGAAAATCTTACAAACAGTGTATGAGGGTACAGACACAGTGAAGCAATCAAAATTGTAAAGGCTGACCAAAGAATTTGAAATAATCGTGAGGGAAGGAGATGAGACCTTCGATCAATTCTATGCTAAGCTGAATGATATTGTCAATTCTGATTTCATTCTGAATGCGGAAATTCTAGAAAACAAGATTGTCAAGAAAATTTTGAGGTCTCTACCTTCGAAGTTCGATTCTAAGGTTGATGCTATAGAAGAAAATAAGAATCTTGATACCCTCAAGGTAAACTAGCTAGTGGAAATCTTCAGACATTTGAAGCAAACCGTTTAGATAAAGGTAAATCAAAAGAGAAAGGTATTGCTTTCAAAGCCATCTCAGAATCAAGAAAGAAACGTGAAAAGAAAATTGAGCTTGATTCTGACTCTGAAGCTGACGATGATATGGCTGAAATGTTTAATTGCTTCAAGAAGTACATGAAGTCAAAACAAGCTAAGTGGAAGAGTTCCAAATCTGAAAAGAATGATTCTGTAAAAGGAACCAAGTGTTTTGAGTGCCAAGGCTATGGTCACTATGCTAATGAGTGTGCCAACAAGAAAAATGGTACAAAGAAGAAGGTTCTCAACACAACTTGGGATGAAAAGTCATCATCAGAAGAAGAAAAAGATATTGAAGCTGATTCTTCAGAAAATGTGAATAGCAAGTTTGTGGCATTCATGACTAAGTCTCTGTCTGACAATGATACTGATGAAGATCATGAAAATGAGATATCAAATCAAGAGAAAGATTGGAAAAAGTTGTACCATACTACCTATGCTGATTGTGTCAAGATGACTAAGTATGGTAACAAGATCACTATCAAGTTCAAGGCTGCTCAAGAAGAAAATTCTGCCCTGAAAATAGAATTAGAGCTAATAAGATCACTATCAAGTTCAAGGCTGCTCAAGAAGAAAATTCTGCCTTGAAAGTAGAATTAGAGCAAGCACCCAAACAGGTTGAAAATCTGACTACTGATGGTCAAAAACTTAAGAATGCTGAAAAAGAAATAGTGAATATGAAGAAAGAGATAATGATGGTGAAAGCTGAAAATAAAGATTTGCAAGGGAGATTGAAGATCACTCTGTCTGAACTAGAAGTTAAACATGCCTCTCTAAACAAGATAAACATTGGTTCGAAGACTCTTACAAACATCTTGTGCAATCAGAAGTCTCATTTTGACAGAAGCGGTCTTAGTTATGATCATAGCATCCACTTCAAATGCTAAATGCAAAACAATTTGTGTTTCAAGTATTGCACATGCTACTCCACATACTGCACTTTCATATAATGTGTCGAGTAGTACAAGAAAAAGAATGTGTCACGCGCTGCATGCACATCCGCTTGTCATTATTGTGGAAAAAAAGGACACATTTGTCCCCATTACAAGAAGCTAAATAGTCTACCTAAGACCAAACAATGGCGGAAGAATCTTTCTCCACCCAAGACGACTCCAATTTGAGTTAGAAAATCCGATTTGCTTAAGGAGTTTGCTCACACTATACAGAAAGATCAAACTACACAAGTGTAGGTAGCTACATGTAAAAAGCCCTGATCAAGGAGGTCAAGCTCCCACCCCCAATGCTGCTACGAAGATACATTCAGGGGGAGTTGAAGTTGAGGGGGAGCTAATGCATCCAGATTGACAAAAGCTGCATAATATTTGTTTGTCAATTATGAACAAAAAGGGGGAGATTGGTATATCAAGGGTGACAAATCAAGGGGGAGTAAATCAAGGGGGAGAACAAGAAGTCAGAGACAATGCAGATCTACATTTGCTCATTGCCAATTTTTTTTTTTTTTAAATTTAATGTAGTTTGGGTTTTATTTTGAGTAGATCAAATTGTATTGTTCTAGGGAGTTTTGTCCATGAATTGCCAAAGAGGGAGATTGTTAGGATTTTGTGTGTTGGCTAAATTCATGGGTTGGACAAAACTCTAGGGGTCCATTGAGTTATATTTTATATTTAGAAAAGGACTATGAAGATAGATGACTGGACGAATTAAAAGAAGAAAGTTGGAAGTAAAATTGATTAAAGTTCGAATCTACAGAATATGGTTCGCTCGAGTGACCAGTGCATTCGCTTAAGCGAACCCCAGACAAAAGTTGTTTCGCTCGACCCACCTTTTGTGATCGCTCGAGTCATGATCTGCTATTCAAATACAGTGGCTTGTTCGCTCGAGCGAATCTAGACGCAAAATTAGAAACTTACTTAGTTTTCTCTCCTGATTTGTCTCAAGTTTGTATTGTTGATTCCTAATCATATTATAACACTTGAGGCATGAATCCAGGACTATAAAAAGGACTCAAGGGCTATTTTAAAAGTACACCTCACCTCTCAAGTTTTAAATTAGAGATTTAATTGAGAGAATTCTTCTCTAAAGATTTTTGAAGAGTTGTGCTGGCAAGTATTCTAAAGAGCCAAGTTCTTCTGCATCCTTTATAGAAGATTATTTTTTTGCGAGAAGATTTGATGAGTCAAGCACGGAATTGAGTTTGTTGCAATCAACGATGTGAAGTCGTTAAAGCGTGAAGCGACACAAGGTACCTTCAGTCCTTAGGTAGGGAATATCTGGAGAAGAAATATGAGTTTCTTATAATTGCGATATTCATAGTGCTTGATTAGATCCAGTTCAGATCCGTGGCTTTTCACCCGGTTAAGGTTTTCCACATAAAAATTTGATGTCCTTATGGTGTGTGCTTGTGATTTTATTTCCACTGCATATTTATTGTTTTTGCACACTTTTTGAGCTAATTTATTGAGTGGATCAATCTAGAGATCTTGCGAATCCTAAACTTTCAAGACGATCCGGACTCCTCAGAGATATGTGTTTCCTACTATTCCGAAATGCTATTCTCCCTAACAATAGTCACTGCAAGCTTTATCATATACAAATGACATCCTTTATTTCTACAATATACCAACATTGCTAAATTCAAGTTTCAAAATAAGAAAACTGTATAAATGATGGAGGCTAATATATTGAAACGAAGGAATGCGTCCCTTGTTCTTTCCGAAAATGAGATTCAAATTCTGTCAATGGTGAAAAACCTTATTATGATCTTGTACAATGTGTGTTCTAATAGACTTTTTCTCATAAACACCTTATAAATGGGAAAGGAGTGCCTCGTACCTTATTTTTATCTATTTTTGAATCTCTCTCTTATCTTCTCTTTCTCTATCCAAATTAGCTCTCTTCATGAACCCATTCATGAAACTAGATATTCCTTTTCCTTTCTCCCATCTTTTAGTCTTGAACCATTATACCATATAATGAATGGATGAAAAGTATTTTACAACAGGTCCAAACCATTCACTTGTCTTGTTGCCTTATTTCATTTGTCTTTTTGTTCATTTGTCCCGTTGCCTTTCTTTCTCCAAATGAAGGGTGATGTTACCTACCAATCGAATTAGATTTTATCTGTTTTACCACTCTTAGAAATCTATTAAACCATATACTATGATTCAATCTTTTTTTCTTTTTTTTTTACTTGTGTCCTTTTGTTCTGATTCTATCTAGCCCATTGTTTCTTATATGTTTTATTTTTATTTTTTACTTTTATTTTCCCCTTCCTCAATAAAAGATTTTGTACTTCTATCTTTCAAAAACTTACGAGTTACTAATAGGATTTTTACCGAGTCCATAAAGAGGCAATGAATTTATAAGAGATTTTGCAATTTTGCTGTTACTTTATTTTATTTATCAGTTTTCACATTTAATCAATATATATCTCCTATTTTCTTCCACTTTATCAATAGAATTGTGTATTTACATTTCAACAAATTATTCTTTGATACCAGTATAACTTTCTCCTTTTGACTTTCTCAGAAATCCTTGAAATTTCCAATAATTAGAATTTTTTTTCTAATTTTTTTTTTATCCTCTCATTTTAGGCAATTCTTTGATTTTTTTCTACTCGAGGAAATATGTGGTATACCTACCCACGTTTAACTCTTCCCCTCTTTTGGTGCTAGCCTTTGCCAACCAGACTGGCTAGCATTATCTATACACGAGAGATGGTTAAAGGTGATCACCACCCTCAATTGCAATACTGCTGAGAATTATCCTTCGTTGCCATCAAGAAGAACCTGCATATGTAAAACTCAGATCTTCCTCAAGATTGAACAGAATCACATGGAAGAATGACAAGTGAGTTAAATTCTACGACAGCAATATGCAAATTTCTTTCATTGTCTATTCTAAAATGATCTGTTTTCAAGTCTACAACTTAATACAGAAAGATTCATAAATTACACTTGCTGGTTGGAAAATCCATCTTTCCTGAAATAGAGATTTGCATGTAACTGACATTTCATCCAACAGCCTTGGCAAATCGACCATCCTCATAAGGCGATGTATTTTCAGTGGGCTAACCATCCTTTCAAAATGTGGAGCCATTGAACCCAAAAAAGGAGCGCTTCATGAGAGAAAATGCGAGATATATCAATATCACATAAAATGGCCATTACTGTTGTAGAGCAATAGTACAGTCCTCTTCACTTAGTTTCCAACTTTAGTTTGAGCTATCACAATAAATTAATAACTAGAGAAAGGAGGAACAATACAAAGGAAGCTACTTGGTTTCTAATTTTCCATCAATATGTAACTATCATCAAGGGTAAAAGCAATAAAATGACAAGGGGAAGGTGACAGCTTTTTACGATAAAGGTTAAGACTTGTGCATCGTGATAATCAGTAGTGAGCAAGAATAAAAGCACATCATACATGCTGTGCCTCCTAAGCTTATTTTATTTTCTAATCAGAAACAAAACTTAAATTGGTAAAAACTTGTGCAAGTGTAAGAGCAACTACAATGCCTAATTTTTTTTATTTTTATGTTCCATAGATAGAATGACTTTAACCTTCATCTGTGTGGTTGCGATACTGAGGACCTTCCAAGTGTGAGACAAGCAACTAGAACGTATAATAGTATGAACCAAAAACTACTGAAAATATAAAATTCTCAAAAATTCTTGTCCTCTGTAGCTGTTTAGCCAACTCATCTGCTACTTCATTAGCACTCATTAATAGGAGAAATGGAGAACTCAATTCCTATATATCCCTAAGCAAAAACTCTGATCTCCAAGGTGCCCCAACTTTGCATGTCACCTATTTAATTGTATTCTTGGGTCCCCTAAAATTAAAATGACCAAGTGCCCTGAAAACATAACTAGGGGTAAGAGGTAACCATAATGCTTGGAAGAATCACCACAATTCCACTTTACTCATTAATATCATTTCGTCTTGAAAGAGTGAGAAGAACCACACCAGCATCATAACTTAAAAAGGATCTCAAAGAAGGACCTCCTCAATCATCCTAACCCTACATTGAGGGAGGGAGGGAGGGAGAGAGAGTTCATGGGGATTTTCTTCTCACTCTTCTTCTTCTAAGGTTTTTATTTTTATTTTTTCTCTCTGGTTGATGGAGGGAAATGTTGCAGTTTTTAATTGGGTTTTTAACAAGTTTGTGGATAAGAGGAACTAAGGTCTCAACTAGGAAAGTGGTGGTGTGGATACATGTGAACAATGTCAACAGCATAAAATAACATTCACATCCATACTCTATACAAGGTAGCACATTAATATAAAGAGAAGGCTAGAAAACAACATTGCTAGCCCACCTGAACATCGTAGAACTTGATATAGAACCTGGAGCTATCCACTGAGAGCTTGGTTTCAAGAATATCTGCAATGGCAGAACTTAACTTTCCATTAACACTTGGGTTAAGTCCGCCAATGGATATCAATTCTCCGTATGCAGCTGGTTCTTCACTTCCAGCAAATGCAATTGGCACTCCTCCATTTAGTAGAATCATCACATACTGACACCATGACATCATATGATGTAATCCATAAGACATGGTAAAATGAAATAAAAAACAATATACCTCTCAATAACGTCATGATTTATTAGATATTGAAATCACCGGTGAGATAAGCCACATGACCCACAAAAAAAAAGGGACCCAATACCATTACATGTTGAGAAAAGATTTTTGACATACAAACAAGGCGTCTGCTGTGTTGTTGGAAAAGATACCATTAACAGAATGCTGGTTCCCTTTCTTTTTGAAATCATTTTGAGTTGCATGGTAGATGCCTTGCACAATTAAACTAGTTGCATATGATCACTCATCAAGATAAAAGCCTAACATCCACTAAGATTAACAAACAAGGGTAAGACTAAAATCAAAAGAGAGAGATATCCACTTAACTAAGTTAAACTATCAAAGATTGGATTACCACAACAATAATAAGAATGGAAGAAAAACCCATATCTGGTAACAATGAACTACTGCAGTAAAAATAGTCTTCCTCCTTACGTCTCAAAAGAATTGAAAAGGGGAAGAAAAGATAGAATCATGATGCAAAAAACCACCTCCATACACAAAAGTGACCACATCATACTAAAGGAAAATGTTATTTTCATTGACACATTCTCCTTTTTGTGTTTTAGTATTATTTATTGCAAAAGACAAGGTACATGGTGATCAGTGTGCATGTGGATGTCAGGAGAAAAGAAAAAGAATGGATCCTTTAACAATTTTTCAAAAAAAATAAATAAATAATATTTAATAAATTTAAAATTTATGGAAACAACTTGTTTCCACTATTAATAATAAAAAGGGGTTTTTACGAAAAGCATACTCAAATATCCCTGTACCTCCAAAAACATCCTCAAATACATGTAACGCCCAAAAGCATCTTACAGCGTATACTTCGTTTTTTCCTAGACCAAATTGCCCTTCACCCCCTTTCTCGCGATCGAGACTCAACCGCATTCACGCATTGAAGTATTTCGAGAATTGTTACTTTTGTTTCAATTCTCGACCTCGCTAGTTTATTAAAGATAGCACAAGTAGCTAGCATTTATTTTAAACCCATATTCTAAAGCAATAAACATCGAGGAAAAACATCCTCAACTTTGAAGGAAATCCTCTCCATGATTGTAGTAAAAGTAGTGTTACGAATAGGGAATGAAGCGGACCACAATTTTATTTTATTTTATAAAAATGAAAATTTTAGATTTTTTTAGCAAAATCTCCACAAATTGTAGTAAGAGAATGCTCGCAGTGACTACATTCATTATTGAAGAAACTCATAATATAATGGCCGAACTCATAGATCTACAAAAATCATTCCTTCAGATTTAGAATTGTTAGTCAATCTAAATGCACCTCCATGTGTCAAATTTTTGTTAACCTTAACTATTGAACTGTTAAGTCTTTTCTGACATCATGTATTGTTTCTCGACATCGTGACTTAATCATGTTAATACTTCTCGACATCTCATGTTTCTCAACATCGCGAATGTTGTTGGACATATATATATAGACACAAAAACCAGAGCTTGCGAGTGTTATGTCTTGAACTCGTGAGTCATATCTTGAGCTCGCGAGTGTCATGTCTTGAACCCACGAAAGATAAATTGAGGTCTAGAAAAAATTGAAGCCTATTGTATAAGATGCTTTTGGGCATTACATGTATTTGAGGATGCTTTTGGAGGTATAGGGATATTTGAGGATGCTTTTAGTAAAAAACCCTAATAAATAATATCCAATATCTAGTACATAGTGGTATTTTGAGAATTTTAATACAGTAACGAAATATGTAAACATATCTTAGTTCTACTATTTGAATTGTGTTCTGATAAAGTCAACAGTAAAGGATGTTTCCTCCCAATCCCAATATCTAGTACATAGTGATATTTTGTGAATTTTAATACAATAATGAATATTAAAACATATCTTAATTCTACTATTTCAATTGTGTTGTTATAAAGCAACAGTAGAGGATATTTCCTCCCAATCTCGATGCCCTTGTTAAATCGCTAAAATACAACAAAAATGACCAAAAAACTGCACGAATAAGATCGGCACCATCATCATTAGTTTAAAAGCACATAAGTAGATTTTTCTCTGTTCTCTCCTTCTCATACAATGTGGGTTTTTGTCTAAATTTCTGTAATAAATGAGAACAGAACAAAGCTACTAACAAATAATCACAAATATCATTAGAGGACCTACTGCATCATTTTCCCCATATAAAAACAAATTTGAAAATCTTCAAAGACAAATCCCATGGTGAAAAAAATATATATCTAGATAAATATAAAATTAAGGCAAAACCCATATACCCCCAAAGCAACAAAACCCTCAAAACCCCATGACTGAACATTCAAATGAAAACAAAACAACAAAGAAAAACCACACTTGAAAAGAATGAATGTCATTACAAAAAGGACCAAACACCAGAAAATCCTCAAAAAGATGGAAAAAAGAACATATTTTTAAAAGAAAAACTCCCATGATAACAAAAAAAATACGTACAAAGACAAGTAATCAAAACAAAACGCACATAGAAAAAAAAAAGAAAAAAAGAAGTAAACTTAGAAAAACATGACTCAAAATTCAGAAGAAAACCAAATAACAAAGAAAAACACACACCTGCCAAGAATCAAGTCAGTATAAAAGGGACCCAATATCGGAGACTCCCCAAAAGAATGGGGAGAAAAAAAGATCATATTTTTAAAAGAGAAATTCCCATGATAACTAAAAAAATATGTACATCGACAAACAATTCAGACAAAACCCAAAAAGAAAAGAGAGAAGTCAAGTCAGAGGAAAACCAAATAACAATGTAAAACACACACATGTGGCAAGAATCAAGTCAGTAGAAAAAGGACCCAACATCAGAAAAAGCACCAAAAAGAGAACTTAGTGAGCAAAATTGTAATAGAATAGAAGATAAATGCATGAAAGCTTACAGATTCAGGCTTCCCAATTATCTTTGCAAGGGCTTTGGTGGCATCCTTTAGGATGTCAGAGGTCACAACTGCATCCACAGGGACATTGGTGAATATATTCAAAGTGGGCATCTCTCCCCACTCTTGGCTTCTGCTATTGGTATCTTTGGTGTTGAAATGAATGAGTTTGAGGTCACTCACAAGTCACAACTCAGGGATAAGAAAAGAATGGCTTTCTGTTCATCAACTCAAAACCAAAGACAAGAGAAAGCTCCAAAATTATATCACTCAAAGCTCAGGGATGATAAGGGTTGAGAATTGAGATAGGGCAAGTCCAGCTATGGCAAATGGGTCGGGTCGGGTCGGGTCTAAACAGGTCGGGTTTACAAACAGGTTGGTTGAGAAGGCATGTCCACAGGCTGCACAGCTTTAAAAACAGGTCAACTAACTTCAACCCACGCACAATGCAGGCCAACCTGTTTAGCCCGGCCTAAGTTGCAAAAGCATAGCCCAAACCTGTTCATTTCAAATATTAAAGCTACATCTGTTCTGAGTGAAATTGTAGGCCAAAATAAACTCAACACAAGGTCGGCTAATTCTATATTAAATAAAGTTTTCAAAGTATCAAAATATCAAACTACCAAAATTATTTAAATAGGATTATGTATACTGGCGGGTTAAGACAGTTGAGTGGGCTAATCCTAATTCGGCCCGTTTTATTATGGGTGGTATTCTTCTTACCATTGACTACAACTGACTCATATATATTGCGGGTCAATTTATGTGGCTCAAATATGGGTCAAGTTAGATATTGCCGCCCCAAATGCTATCTAGGGGTTAGGCTTCGGTTGGGCTTTGATCGGTCTTGTGTTTGGATTTTGAATCTAGGCGGGGAACAGTTTAATACCCAAATTGAGCAAATACACAACTTATTTATTTTATTGTATAAATAATTACAAAAACGATCCCACTACGTAAGTCCCCTTACTAATAAGATTGATTGGTGAGAATTATCACTTGTAATTCCTATGAAAAAGAGGAGCTACCCACCATCGAATCTTATGTGACCACCATCCACATGGTCCCCATATAATAAATCCGCAAGACTCTACCATGGGGCATATACAATAACAATTTAGATCGTTCGAGATGAATGTCATCCCCCCCTCAAATATCAGTACGATAAGAGTGAGTCTCACCCATGGTTTAAAATCTCGGCCGATATCGGTTCATATCGACCGATATGAACCGGTATCGGCCGATACTGCAACGATATTTTGCCGCGATACTGAGTCAGGCCGATATGGTCAAAATATCCCCAAAATATCGGTTAATCTTGGCCGATATGGTCAAAATATCGGTTTTACCGATATCTCGCCGATATTTTGAAAATATCGGCCGAGATGGACTGCGATGGAATAATGGTAAAAAAAAGTAATTTTTTGTAGCTTTTTTCCTATTCTCCAATTTTCTTCTCCTTTCCCCTCATCTCCTTAGAGGAACCATGTCTCCATAACTCATTCTCTCATATTTTCCAAATTCCAAAACTGTTTTTTGAAAAAATCATTTTATTTAGCAAGAGAAAATCAAGTACTTAACTACCTTATTTTTACTATTATGTGTTTTTTAATTTTTATTTTTAGATAAAGCATAAAAATGAATGAAAAAATCATTTGCATGTCATTTTTTGGTTTGTGCTGTGTTCTTCACTTAGATCTATACACTTTTATGCTAGATCTACTTATAAATATGATTTTAGGCGTAGAAAAATGGTGCTTTTTAAATCTTATACTTAAAAAAAAAAAATTTGTTGGAGTATTTATGCTACTAAATAGTAAATACTAATAGCTTATTAATAGTGTATACATAATTTTTATATTATATTTGTTTTCTTATATTTTACACTAATAAATTGATTATGAGCATCAATAATGGTTGCATTATATGAAATACTGGAGAAGACAGCGAACTGTGATACAGACAGGCTCATCACTTAAGGTGACCGAGATTTCTATTTATTGTTGTTATTAATGGAAAAAAATGTTGTTTTCTACCATTTTCTAATATTTTGGATTTTTTGGATATTTTTGCGATTTTTTTTATTAAAAAAAAAATTCACACCGCGACTACCGCGACGGACAGATATCCGCGATCGATACCAATATCATATTGGTTTTTCGGCCTGCTCGAGACCGCGACTGATACCGCGATTTTAAACCATGGTCTCACCATTAAATTGAGCACACGACTAAAATGTGATTAATGCAACATCAGCAGCAGCGATACCACGCCACATTTTAAATCATTTGTTCAATCTTAAGGTGGGACCACTTCCAGCGGGGCCTAAAGTTGTCATTTATATGCCCCCACTGACTAGTTTTGGAGGCCCGTTACGCATTTGGTATATAGTGATCGGGTACGAAATCGTAATAGAAGACGAAGTGGAAGCAGAAGGAGAAAGAGGAGGGAAGCATCAGGTACTGCTGCCTTCTTCCTATCTCTCCTTTAAGTTTGCTCCTCCAGATCTGATTTTTCCGACACATGAATATGGATTTCTACTCTTTCAATCGATTTCTTGCTGCTTTTTTATGGGTTTTCGTTGATTTGGTTTGGTATGTGGTTTTGATAGATGGATAGATTTGGTGGTATTAATATGATTGAACAAATGAAATGAAGGATCTTTGTGACGCAGTCATGGATTCTAATTTCTAACAGAAGAGAAGAAGACAGTATGTAATCTGTTTTTGATAGTGCTGCTGTGCTGTATTAGCAGTGCACAGTGACTGACTGATGCTTCTTTTGGGTCTTGAAGGAGACAAAGCAAAGGCAGGATTGATACACTCAAATAGGTTAAATTAAATCACAAGCATAAACACCGTAGAGCAATGGGAGCACACTAGAAATCAACATGTATTCTTTTCCAGAAAACTGTGATGCATTGATTAAATAATGTACAAAACCCTAATTAACTCCTATCACAATAGTTATCCCTCTCACTAATGGATTATTCACTTAATGTATGATGCTAATGGTGAGCGCATTAAACGCTGCTCAGAAAATAGTGAACCAACTGAACTGCCTGTTCACTGCTTGATTCTGAATTGAATTTTGGAATTTACGGAATTCTCGGGGTGTTATGACATTTTAAAACAGTCATCCCTTAACGATCAAAAACTCTGTATATAATCTTGGACTGTTTGGGTTTTCTAATAAACACGCATGAGTTTGGACCCCATGTGCTCGATCAAATGCTTCTATGTATCTAATTGTGAGATCTTCATTGCGATCCGCATCAATTGGTTCTTTCCCCCCTTTGGTAGCTTGTAAATGATAGATATAGTTCTTCCCCTGATATTCTTGATTGTTAATATGTGAAATGTACAACTGTACAAGTTTATACTATTTTTAGATATTGGGGTGACGTCATGTACCCTATTTTCAGATTTGCATTTCGTAGTGATGAGACATTAGAAGATGATTCTTTGTTGCTTTTGAAAGTACACCGTCCCATTTTTTGGCATTTCTGGGCTGGGATCATGTTGCAACTGCTAACATGTTAGGGATACTTTACTATTACTTACAGTTGGTTTTGGATATTTCGTTGATTTTCATTGCACTCGTATTCTGTAGATTGCTGGATGCTTTTATGTCGGTTACTTTATGTATAAAAAAAAAAGTACGCATGTGTGTGTGTATATATACATATTAATGAAATCCACCTTTTTTTCTTTTCTTATTTTTTTCCTATCTTCTTAGGATGCCCATCACTAATTTTTCTCATTGTTCAATATTTTTTTTTTATGGATTGTAGGTATCTGATGTACATTTGTTGCCTTTTATGTTTTTAGGCTTATTTTTTGTTGTGTGCGCTAAAACGTTCCACAGTCCGGTCACTCCAGTGTAGGTTTTGGCTGTTATTTACTCTATTATATTTCACTCGTCATGATAACTTGACTTTGGGAAAACTTCTTTCTTTTCCCTTTTTTAATGATATCCAGAAAACTTGTCAGTAATGTATTTATTGGAATGTGAATTTACAGAAATCCCCAATTTGCCCACTCTAAGTAATGAAACAAATGAAAGTAGAATTCTTATTTCCAATTAAATTTCGAATGCTCTCATACAATGATTTTGTTTAGAATTTATTTCTTATACTTAATACTAACTATGAGTAATATATTCTATTTAGTATTTTGAGAAATCAAAGAAAGTGAACAGCACCAATCCAGTGAAGAATATGTGGTCAATACAACAGTTCTATTACAATGATTTGAGTGGAAATTAAGCCAATGTAGGATAAATCTCCAGCTCACCCAACTTATCTTAAGTCTTTCTCTATTTCGCAGTAGGACCCACTTATTATCTATGCGCGCGCACACACATACACACATCCCTGAAGAGCAAACACCGATCTCAAGTTGATATTGATCTGTTCAATTGCAAAAGAATTGCATTATATAAAAGTAATCGAACTTTTAGTTCCTTTAACTGAGGGTCAAGATCAATTGATTGGACTGGTTTTAGGCTGAACCCTTGTCCACATCCAGATCATTCATCCTTCTTATCTACTTAGTTGTCAACCATCTACATGGGCCCTGCCTTTTGGTGGGTTCTCTAGTGAAAAATGCTTAAGTTCAAGCTGAGTATTGTTATAAAAAAAGGGAGAACGCAAGAGGCGGATTGTGTTTTGATTTGAAGGTATTATAGTCATTGTACCTCCACTAGCTCTATTTGCTACCTAGTTCTTTTGTTTTATACAAACCCTAACCAAATCAATCTCTCTTTTAGAAAGATAAGAGATGATGAACAATGCATCCAAGGCATTCAAAGCATGTGTACCCATAGAGTGAAGCCCATGCCTCTATAGTCTACATACCTCGGAAAGAGGCGTATTGGGACCTGGAGGCTCCACTGGCACACATTAGAGGCTCTTCGTCTTGGCAAATGCAACCGAACTATCATGCACTGGAATAGGTATCCCTCTAGCCAAGTTTATGTAAAGTTATGGGCTCCACTCTATAGGTACACATGCTTTGAATGCTATGAATGTGCTGTTTATCTTCTCTTATTTTTCATCTCCCCCTTCTGAAAGAGAGATTGATTTGGTTAGGATTTGTATATAACAACAAAAGAAGTAAGCAAAAAACAGAGCTAGTGAAGGCACAATGTTTATTATACCCATAAATCAAAATCTAATTAGCCTTTTTTGTTCTTCTTCATTTTTTTATTTTTTATTTTTTTTATTTTTTATTTTTTATTTTTTATTTTATTTTTTTACAATGCTCAGCCTGAACTTAAGCCTTTTTTCACTAGAAAACCAAATTTCATTTAGCAGTCCCTTTTTATAGTTATCCAAGATTGGGTCATTTGTGGGTAATGTTCAAAGAAATGTTGTAGGCTCATTTTAACCTACAAGATAAAATAGGAAGTCTCTACATAACAGGAGATGTTACAAAATTTAGCCTAACTTAACATTCCTTACTATCTAATTACTATTATGAAATTGATGGATAATGCATTGAGTGTCTATTTTGACCATCCATTTCATAGCCTTATATACATATCTTAACCAAATAAATCTCTCTTTTATAAGCAGGAGAAGAGATAAAATAAGAGAAGATGAACAACGCATTCAAGGCATTCAAAGCACGTGTACCCATTGAGTGGAGCCCACACCTCTACATAACCTTGGCTCGAGGCATACCGGGGACCCGAAGGCTCCACCGACGCACATTAGAGGCTCTTCGTCTTGGCAAATGCAACCGAACTGTCATGCGCTGGAACACTCCTACTGTTCGTGGCATGCTCCAACAGGTTTGTGGGCACATCTCCCTCTTTTTCTCCTTGTTTTCTCACTTTTCACTCATCATTTACTTGTTCAGGTAAAGAGACTGGTGGTGATTGAGACTGAAGAAATGTTCAAGGCCCGCAAGAAAGGATTGGAGGAGCATCGAGCTTTGAGATCTCCCATTATTGTGAATCATCCCGCTGCTTCTCAATAACCTACATCAGGCTCATCTTAGGTTGGATTACGTTATGTTCCTTTATTGATTGATTGCTTCGAAACTATTTGAATCTGTTCTTTTGTTGATCAATTGCTTAAAAGAATATAATATAATACAAAAAAAAATGATAGCTTTGAGAATTACGATTGAATTGGGTTGATGGATATTGTTTAAACGCTGAGTGCTAGTTTTAGGGCGTGTTTGGTACTTTGGTTGCTCACTCAATGCCCAACAGAATGGATTCTTCTTTTAACAAGATATGTTGCAAAAATCCTATGAATGAAATAAAATGAAAGAATAATATCGTATTGGAGATTAGTTTAATGCTTTTGATTCAAACAATCCCAATTTTTAGATTAGCAGAAATGGCTCAAAAGAAACTTTGATTTGAATCCCTAATGTCTCCACCCATGCCTGTTAATCTACCCTCACAATGTTTTTTCTCATGATGCACCAACAAATTATTGGCGGATTATCCCCTATGACATATTTCCTCCCACCTCATGGATGGTTGTCTCTGTATTGAGCCAGTCATATCTTGAAATGAATCGTCATTTCTCTCCTTTCATAGTGATTGAATAATGCTGTCAAACACAACCTCAATAAAATATTGCCTCTAGCTAGTTCATAGCTCACTTGCCAGCATCAATGACCCTAGCTAATGACGATGAAACTAATTTTTTATTGATAAAAAAAATTGATTAGTTGGAAATTACAATAATTTCCCGCATTCATGTCGGTGGATGTTTGGGAATTCCAAATGCTAGATTTTTTTTAAACGCTTCTATCACTAATTCCTCATTTCAATCATGCTGAAATTTTTGCTGATAATTTGTGCATCATGAATACCATAAACTCCCTGTTTCATGGCTACTAGAGTTCCTTAATAGAAGTACATGTGTATGCATTCTGTATATATAGATTCAAATGTACAGATACTATGGTGCATGAAGTGTATAGATTCATAGCTACTAGAGTGCTCATTAATGTGTACATACTATAATGTACATATATGGGTTCTACTTAGTGACAAAATGCAACGCTCAAATGTGGAGACAGCCTTTTGAAATTAGGATAGGAATTGTGGGCCCACCTAGATTCATAGCTTTTAGAGTGCTCATCAATGTACAAATACTATGCTGACTGTACATTTTTTGTGTTAGTCACAAAATCTAACACTTGAACTAGGGTCCCGCGTTTAGAATTAATAAAAGAATTATATGCCTGCGTTTAAAATCCAAGAAATGGAATCTACTCAAATGCGATATGAAGACATCCATGTGTGGGTCCCATACTTGTAAAATGCTAGAGCTACATGTGGGCCCTTGTCTAAAATGATGATTTGGGATGTCAGCGTTCCACCATGACCATCAGAATTCCAGAATTTTGGAAATCTCAAATGCTTTCTGGGATTTGAGATTGCTTGATTTTGGGCATTTGGAAGTCCTGGAATTTCTATATGAATTTTCGAATTTTGAGATAATGGAAATTCCTGTCGGAAATTCTAATAAAGAACCCTAAGGTTATATATTGTTGAGTTCATATTTGTACAGGGTATACAAATCATGTTTACCGCCCACAACATCAAAAAGTGAAAATGCATGGCAGACTCCTTATTCGTGACAAACCAACAAATTTTCCATGTCCACCCATGCTGTAGCGAGCGAGTTAGTTCTTAATGTAGGCTCTATGGATTCGATTTAAAAATGCCATCATCGAAGAATGAAAGGTCTTAATTTGAGCTCATATATATGTAAAGTTCCACAGGCTTGATAATGTTTTTTTAGCCCATCTAATCACTTCAGCTCTTTCTATGGACAGGCCAACAAAAGTATGACTTGAATTTCCTTAATGCTTCCTTGATGCAAGAAATTGAGCCTCACTAGATCCCTTAACACCTAGTGGGCCGAGCGCCAAACTTGTTCCCTTATAAAAGTTGAGCCCTCTTCTTGTGCAAAATAACTCCAATACTTGTCCGGCCCGGTTTTCACTTGCTAAGCGTCCACATTAAGGACATGGTTGTGCTACATCAAGGGTTCTTGGGTAGTTCTGAAACGCTTTGATAATCTGTGCTTGCTACTTTTTCTTGCTTGGTTTAACACTTTTGCCACTTTTTTGTTGTTTGATGCAATGCTTTTCGTTGAATCCATGGAAAATCATTTCTTTTGGTGGTTGGGGTGGATGGGTTGGGATCGCTTTTCACAATATCCTGGAAATTGAATCTGCAGTGCCATGGAATTTCTGGTGCTGCAAAAATGTGTCCTAAATTTAAGCATTCCATTCATTGGAGCAGCCACGTTTCAACAATTATGGATGACAGTCCAACACTTGTCGACACTTTGTCCCAATTCGTAACGGTATGACATTTGGACAACTGTTTAAATTGTCTGTGTGATGCATTCCTACCAGCTGCTCTAAATTTTGTCAAATCAACAGATTCATCCACATACCATTGGTAGGGTTTGTAAGACCATGACTGATCCTTAAAGGGTATGAACTGAAAAACATCATATCATATCAATGTAAAACCCTCGGGAATGAATTCACTGCTGGATGGCTGACCATTGATTACTAGCGATTCCCGCTTCATATAAGTGAGTTGGAGCCTGCAATCCGAAATTAGGTCGAGTATTTGGAGTTAGCTCAACCTGGCAGGATCACTACCCTTTGCCCTGGCCATTGTAAGTTTGTAACACGTCACCCAGGGCATCAGGGGCATGATGACTTCACATCATCCTTTATTACAGGAGATAATTGCTTTCCTCTCTCATTCAGCAGGGGAGGCTTCCAAGTCAAAGCTTACAATACCTACACATTCGCATGTCTTGGTGTCACCAGAAATTCAAAACCAAGATAGAGAGAGAACGATAGTTTTTGTTCAGTGCTTGAGAGGAGAGGAAACATTCCTTCACCCCTAGGATGAGATCATACATGATGCAATTTATCCTTCCACTCCTTGATCTTAGCTCGCAAATTCTAAATGATCACTAATCTAGATAACTTTCACCTATCCTCATCAAGGAAGGATTCTAAAGTTAGCAAACAACAAATTAACTACTCTAGATGAGATCCTAACTTATCTAGGATTCTCAAGATATCATCATCCTCAAATCCTTGCCCCAACTATTGTTGATCAGTTCCTGGCTGTCCAGAATCGAGTACCCCTCGGGCTCATGGCCAAAGGCTCCTGGAGTGGGCTGGGCGGGAGATATCCTGGGTTACCAAAAAAAAATGTTGTCTCGAGATCCTCCTTTTATGAATTTTATGTTGCTAGTCAGAGAAGAAAATTATGTTGCAAATTTTGTGAATTGAATTCATCAAATATGTTAAACTAAATGTTGATAGATTGTATAATGCTTGACAATTGCTTGATTGGTTGTGTTGTGTTCTCGTGTATCTTTTTTGATAATTGAAATCCTTTGTTACTGATAAAAAAAAGATGGGTTATCGCGGCCATTGTTTCGAATGTTAGATGTCATATATCTTGTGGGTTTCAAATGCAAGATGTCATATTTCTTTCTTTACATGATGTGGTTAATTCTGCTATTCTGTTTGACCTGCTATAGTCTCACTCTCGACTTTCTTGGCAACTGATCTCAGGATAGACTGGATTTCAAGCAGAGAACTGCAAGATGGCTGTGACATTCCGGTTGTGCAATAAGCTACATTGGCCAGACTATGAAAAAGGCTTTGGATTTATTAGGTCGAACAAATTCAGCAGACACGATTCGATCCTTGCTATTTTGTGGTGGGTCGTCGCATGCGGAGTTATTGCATGATGAAATTAGCAGAAAGCTACCTTTGCATGTTTAGGATGTCTTTTATTGCCAAAAGCATATAGAACTTTATCAAATATGATTTGAGACCAAAGGCCATTTTTTTTTTATGAATGTTAAAGGCCATTGTGGTTGAAGTAATTAAGGAGGATTTAAGTAACTTAATCCAATGATGGAGCTGTGAACATACCCTTTGGCAAGTGATCAGAATCAGTGACTAGATAGATATATGCTCCAATTCATGGGCACTTTTGTTTCAAGTTATGGAACAGGAGTTGCAGTGCGTATGGTGTTAGAATCACACCCTTGTGTTAAAAAATGGCAATAGGGCGGTAAAGTCTATGATTTCATTGATTTGGCATAGGCTGTTCTCTAACCATCAGTTCCTTCAGGTCTGGCCATGATGTTATAAAAACAAAGGTCCAACCATTAAATTAGCATGACTTTAAAGTTATATAATAAATAAATTTAGAGAATGATAGAAACTCTAAATTGAGGAGTGAAAATGTAAGGTTGGCCTTAGATGTGACCTCAAGTTGTAGGCATGCACTTTGACCACGTCTTCTGAAGACCAGTTGAAGATGAATCTTTCCTTGTTTGCTCGTGCAGGTCCAATTTTGAGTTCAATTATCTCCATTATATGAATGTCTACCTAAATAGCGACTGAATGCACAACACATGAATGTCTTCTAAAAGCTCAAAATCTTTCACTCAATTAGGGTCAGTTATGCACATCCATACCATCCATTCAAACTGTCGTCCGTGGATTGATGGTTGTCAAAAAATTTACTCAATTTTGGAGAAATTTAGACTGATTGCAAGCATTCAAAAAAGTAACCAAATATTGATTGCCAGTCAGTCCAACAGTGAATATCGACCTCGTTGAAGAAGTCATTGTGGATTGTCATTTTTCCGCATTTGGCATTTCTCAATTCCAGCTTTCAAAATCTCACTTGGAACGGCGTTTGGTAAATTAAGGTATACTACAAGAGGAATTCTAAATATCCTACAAACTAAACAAGCCGTGACCATTAGGATCTGTCAAATTTCGGGAAAGGAAGAGATAATGAGCCAACCTATGTTTTAATATAACTCTTCATGCATATCTGGACTCCCTAAAATCACAGGCTCTTCCCGTGACAGAGAGAGAGCTGATGTTGTATGATTACAACTGTTTTTTTTTTTTTTTTTTTTTTTTTTTTGTGGTAGAAGTATGAGTTCATTTTAATGTTGTTCTTACCTATAAATTAATATAAATTGTAGGGCAGTATCTTGACTTCATTTATTACAAAATGGTAATCTCAAACTTAGTTTAGTAGCATAGAGTATGGTGTGCCCCATGAGACGGTGCACATATAGATGTAATTGAAAAGGACTGAAGCCTCTTAGTTAGTTGAAATGTAATGTTTTTTACCATGTTTGGATGATAAAGTAATGTGAGGAAGTAAACTCATGATGTCACTTACGCTTCCACAAAGCCCTTTTTTTAAACCTAGAGAAATGCAATAATGTTGAGTGAAGTAAAAATACGAAGTGTACTCTCAATCACTCTCTCTCTCACCTTTACCATGGTGTGACATTAATCACTTTACCTCTGAAAAACAGACATTTTACCACACATCAACTTCTACTTCATAAATATGCTATACATTTACTTTTTGCATGATGTAATGTCCTCGTATATATGTGTGTTTGTGGAAGGAAGCTGGATCTGATAGGCAACTAGGGTATTTATTTGGAGTTCGTCGTTTATTAAGTGGCGTTCCAGAAGTTAAATGTCAATGCCTTGCCTTGGGAATTCTTTGATTTCTGGTCTGATTTACTTCAAGCTTGCACCATGCAGCACCTGTGTGGCTGATTAATACATACTCACTTGTACCATACAAATGAGTCAAAAGGAGTCGAACTCTACAGTCCTCTAAAATCCCAGCTGCACAAGATTATATGCCCTTCAAATTTTATCTCAATAGGTGTAGGCCCCAGCATAACATTGGATCAACACAATCTTATACATATTCACACATTTTCTATCAAACGATCAATCTTGCGATGGTAGGGACATGTCATAAGACTTGGGGGAGCTAATATTAAGTGGCCCGATTTTGATAGGTTGGACCCATTGTAGAGTTCCTCTCCTTTTAACTCTCAAGATTTCTTTGAAGACCTGGACTTGTAGGAGCCTCATCTCAGTTATAAATAAGTATAGCTCAAATCAATATGATTGAGATCTGTATTCGACTGTCAATAGCATGAGCATTCCATCTTCTAGTTTCTCCTCCATAATACACAACAGTATTTCATATAATCCATGCATAGTATTCCATTCCTCTTTCTGGCTTTTTATTAAGGTAAGAATTCGTTGATTGTCGTCCATGTGCCTTGTACACACAAGGACATTAGTGCAACACAATGGGCCCCCAAAATGTCCACCTATCTATGCTTCAAAGCATTCCCTGTATTTACACAATCAATTGTTTACCCACTGCTTTAACATATTCTGAAGAACGAAAATTTGAAATCTCCAATCTGTAGACAAAACGCTATACAGTTGCTGTGCACATTTAAGTAAACAGAACAGAAAAAACATTCTTCTTCTTTTAAAGCACACAATGACCCCGTACCTCTTCCACTCTTTAAAGGGGCAGAAAAAAAAAAGGGGATAAATAGCCTCACTACAGTGGCAGACGACTCTGTTATTCATCATAAATTAAAAAATAAAAGAACAAAACTAACTGGACAGATTGATGCAGGGAGAGTATAGAGAGACAGGAGTACAGTCCTCAACAACATTAAGCATTAATTACAGGATGGAGCTTGCTTTATTCAGCTTCAAGCACATGAAATCATACCACCTGCACCAAAAAGACACTCAGTGAAAACAGAAAACAGCATGATTGATACTGAAGCTATTCTGATTTGTGGCTATATAAGAAGAATATCTACCAAATATTGAGTTGCATTGCATGCTTAAGTGGAAATATTATGTGATTGCAATTGAAGTGAAGGAATAATGATCATGGACCAATAGACTGTACTCAACATATAGGGCAATGAGGCATCACATAGTAATGTAAGGAAAATATAACATGAAACAAGGGACCATCAAAAAGGTAGTTTCATACTTGCATATGCATGGCTTATATGTAGCTTCAAATTTACTATGATTCTCTTATAATATTGTCGAATAAAAAAGCCGCCTCTTTGCCATTAAATAATCCATCTGCAAATGTAGCATAGCTCAATTTTGTTTGTCATGCTATGCACCCTAATATGGATGGTCATTTCTTAAATGTCATTGCCCAGTGCAGGTCCCGCCGAAGCAGGGTCCTGAGAGGGTCTAAACCTTTGGCAAATTTGCAAAACATGGCTCACAGGTCTCGAACATGCGTTGTCACGCATGGCACCCGAGACTTTTACCATTGCACCAAAGTAATGACCCTATGCACCCTGATATAGATGGTGTGTCGAAAAATATCATAAACTAACTCACTTGCCCGCATATGTAAGAGAATGCAGCAACAATTCAGAACGTTGGCCAAATAATGGGTAAAAGAGGATCTTTCCATCTTGGTTAATTGGGCATTCTCCATCCATAACAGGGCCTATCAGAATTAGTCTCGCCAATACGTGAGTAGTGCCTAGCTTCTGCTTGCTGATGGACAGGACAAAAGGGAAGGATAAGTATGAAATTGAAGAGTCACCATTGTCGCCAGAGGTACAGGTAATTCTGGCCTTGGTTTACATATAAGGAATTTAAGAAAATGCCAAGTAATGACGACAAATTGCCACCGAAAAAGCAAATGAAAGATTAGAAGGTAACAACAAAGAAAGAATTAAGTTTTTCATAAAAAAAAAAAAAAATCTTATTGGTAATATGACTTGAACCCGCTAGGGGTGTACATGCATTGGATTGGTGCCGATTGAGCCAAATCCGTCACCAATCCGTTATTTACGAATTGATGGATTTGGAATCCGTTACCAATCCATGGCTGTTAAAAACCAAGCCGATCCGATCCGTGGAGGATCGGATCGGATTAATCCGTTCAATCTAATGTTAAAAGAAAGATATCAAACATGTAAAAAATTTCATATTTGACCCCTTAAATTTTTTTCTTATTTTAGATTTAGACATCTTAACTTTATATTTAGACCCCTTAATTTTTTTTTATTTATATTTAATGTCAACGGATCGTATCGGATTGAATTTGCTGATTAAGGGTGAAATCTGTCACCGATCCATTGCTAATGGATTACAAGATTTTCAATCCATCACCAATCCGCTTACCTTCGGATCGGTTCAAAATCCGTGGATCGGATTGGTTTTACAGATCGGCAGATTTTTTGTGCACCCTTAGAGCCCGCAACCTCAAGGTTGCAAAAGTGAGCACCTTTCCACGGCTCTTGTCAAATATCTAGGCGGAGTAGAAAAAAAATAGATTTAAAAAAAAAAAAAAACACACACACACACACACACGACATGAGAGCAAGAAGCAAAACGTATCTGAAAATCCAACTTTGAATTCTTAATCATGCAAAACACAGTTGATTATGGAAGTTGCCATTCTATATATTGGAGTTCTTTGTCAGATGATACCATTCATATTTCACAAAGTGGTCAAAACTCAACAGGATTAATATGATGGTACAAAGAATATATGTAGAGAGGATCTTGCTTGAGATTGATACTATACCAGCGCCACCAATGTCTGGGTGATTCAGTCTACTGATTCTGTAGTCACCATTATGGATGACCATCCATGCTGCCAAAATTCCCTTCAATAGAACTCTCCAAATCCTAACACTCCTAGAATGAGCCTAATCTTCGATGAGTAGAATGTTACAAATGTTCTATGGGGATATCCATCCATGGTGAGCATGAGATTGACAATGTGGATCATCACCATACCATGGGAACCAGAATCCATCAAATATCATTTAATGGTGCCCCCCTCAGAATACAATAGACCCAACCGACCAGACATGTAGTCGGGCTGAGCATTTACAGGCTCAGACCTGAAAATTACAACCTATCTGGTTTCAGGTCAGTTTGAAGTCAGGTAGGATCAGTCAGGTTCTAGTGCATTTGAAATATGTAGAATAACTAGAGGTTTAACATGCTTCAAGTTGTTGGCCCTTCTAGAATCCTGGTCAGGTTAAGTTGGGAGGGTTGGCAGTCAGGGCTTGAAGAATTCAGGTCAGACCAAAACCTGATCCACTTCTTTGAGTTGCACGTCCCCACTATCATCATAAGGTTATTATAGTACTTCCCATAAAAGTCTTCAGATCCAAGAGTAAGTTGCATGCATGTAAAAACAAATAGACCGGCATTCACCAACAGCAGAGAAGTCAGTAGATTCACTGGAAAAATGAAAAGAAGAAAACTAAATACTTAAACCATGTGACAGTTCCATCAGGCAACCATGTGACAGTTCCATCATGCAGACAAAAACAAGGTGCAACGACAATATAAGTTCAAAGAATAATCTGCTTACCAAAAACCTAAAGAACCCAGTGGTAGGAGCATAAGTCAGTTCAAAAGAGTCCCAACATCCTTAGCTCCGTGACATGACTTGGATCCAGCTCAGGTGGATTCTTGTTCTCTTCACGACTTTCCACCACATACTCCTGACATGAAATCACTATAAGACTCTGTGGGTAGTGCTTGTTCAGTATGAGAATAGAGACAACTATAATGGCAATGGGTTGAGTTGAGCCAAGTTCAGATTGGCTGATCATTGAGGATAGCAGGCATGGATTTAACCTGGACCTGGACCCGGACCCGGACCATTTATTAATAGGGTACAAAAGGGGAAATAAACCAGACGCAGGAATCGGAAGGGCCAGTTTGACCCTAAATTACCCAGTCCTGTTCATGTTGGGTTGGTGAGGCCAAACTGAATTTTCATACTTTATCTATAATTAATGCCATTTAATCTGTCAAGGTCACGTTGTAGCTACAATGAATTGTTTCAAGTACCAAACCTTTGTCAGCTCTTGTTTAGCAAGGACGTGGTAGTGCCGTTCATTGATCCTCTGTCCACATATTATGGCTATGAAGAATCCATAGAGCAAGCCCACCAAAATAACAGCTAAAACTACAAATTCAAAAGAACGACGGATTCATTTAGACTTGCAGCATATGAAAATACAAATTGCATAAATAGTCCTCAAACATCACTGCATCATACATACTAAAAAGATGCCAACTACTCCTATCATACATACGAAAAAGATGCCAACTACTCCATAGTCTATATTTCAATCAATTCCTAACATATGCCTCGAACAGCACTAGTAGGGTTTACATACATAGTCAAGCTACACAGTGCACAGGTGTTTTTCATGTGGAGCAAGAAACGAAAATTATTGTTGAGAGAGAGATCTGATTATGTATAGGACCAATATAGTTTCAGTATAGAAACTATACTGCTAAGTTGATCCCATATTATGTACAGGACCAGTATAGAAATTATACTGCTAAGTTGATCCCTTCTAAGATGGCCTTCGTTACATCAGGTCAACTGATGGATATCAACTTTCCACCCGACAATACATGAGAATATCACTCCGATTGGAGTAATAACCTTCAGAATAAATCATGGTTCTAAAGACTTTGATTCGGCACCTATCACCTAGCTAGTCGAGTCACCCTCCCAGGTTGCCTCTCTAAACCCCAAGTATGCTAGAGAATGCCTAAATACATATTTATTCCCTTGTTTTCCTATTGGGAAACGCTTTGCGAAGCTTTTGGGACCTTTTGCACTAATTTTGGACGATTAAGACAGGGAGATGTAACAATTCAAAGATCACATACACTACTTATTTGATCGAGTAACAAAGAAGCACAGAATCATATCTCTATTTAAATCCATTATTTTTCTTTGAATGTGATATTTAAATTCATTATTAATAATCAAAACATGATGAGGCTTAAAAATTTTATCATTTTTCTTCATTTTCCTGGGGGCATTATGGGCTCTAGGATGCAACTCAGACCAGTCCAAATCCCATGTGACTCAGCCGAGTCGGCTAGACGACCAAATTTTAAAACCATAGACAAAATCATGCTATTTACAAAAGCCACATATAATGGGGGTAAACAGGAACGCAAGGATTTGCTTTGGTGAAAAATGGGATCCAATGAATAGAATTAATAGTTCAGTAAGGATCTTTCAATACCTGCACCACTTTGAAATCAGTTTTTATATACTATTTGTCCATCACAATTGGTAACATGACTCGTATCTGCAATTTCGTGGTTGCAGTAACAACGTCCTTATGGGCTCTTGTCCCAACTAAGCCGCATTATACTACATATTTGCAAATAGCCACTGACCAGGAGCATACCTGCCATTGTGTAAAACCCATATGGATGTTCTTTATAACCAAACATCTCCTGCAGTTCTTCTCCATAGAACTTGTACACAAGCATACCCAAGAATGCCACTACCTGCCAGAAGCGATTACAAAAATGAATTCATAAACCAATAAATAAAGAAAAATATATTCCTAAGTTTTTCTTCCTAATTGGAACATGAAGCCTAGTTTCTCTGCAGAGAAGTCCTTTAATAGATCGCACTTCACAGTACTTTAGAATTTTAAATGTGTTGCGACCATTACTGGTCACTCATGGAGCTTTAAAAGGTGGAAGACTTCCCCACAAAGGGTGGTTGATTAACTAATAGTTGGAATATTCTTTTTATGCTTTGGCTTCAGAACTTCAACCTCACCATTCAACTATGCGATAATGCAAATGAAGGGTGCAAAGAGCTCCATGTCGGAACCATTATAGTTTGCAAAATAGGAAAATATCCCATGGGAATTTACTTAGGGCCTGTTTGGTTAAAGACATTTCTGACAAGGAATTGGGCTTGTTGGGGATTTCTCACATGATGTGACATCCTGTCCGTGTGCATTCCAAATACTCAGTTTGATGCAAGAATTCAGAATTCCAGGCCACATGAAAATGCACTTTTAGCCTTGTGAATTTCCATAATTCTAGCATTCCAAATGCTAGAGGGGGGTTGAGCATTTGGAATTCTACTTTTGGGGGCAGAATTTGGAATTCACAGAATCCTCCCGGACAAAAATTCTCACAATTCTTCTAAACAAACAAGACCTTAATATATACACTAGATTGGATAGCCCATATCTTGTTTTTGTTCATGCTACATGTTTAATAGTATTTCCAACTGCACCAACTTGTATGGCCATTTACTATTTAGTGGGCTGTCACAAGAACTGTTGGCAGGCTAGTTTTAGTTTGAGCCAATCTGAGCTTATCTGATTTGGAGTGGATTGATCCTGACATTATATTAGAACCCATCTTGATTAGATTCAGCCATTGCAGCTGGTACACAAGTACAGATTACTGGAACTCTTGTAAGGACTGCGGTGCATGTACAAACAAAATATGTGACCCAGGCCTTGCATTCAGCTTGTTGTCCCTTCACACTCAAATTGAAATCTCGCCCTAGCTTGTTCAAGGTAAAGTTCTGAGCTACAAAGAGATGTGTCTCATCTCAAGCATGACCATGTATTTTATTATTGAGCCTGGATTCCTGCCTTAGCTGGGAGTTGCATTTGATTTTTTTTTTTTTTTAAAGTAGCTGGGAGTTACATTTTTTTTTTTTTTTTAATTTTTATGTTCTCTTGAATGATGAGTGCCTGCACATCTTTGCTAAATGAGACAAGAACAAAAGGATACATGACACAACCTAAATAATCCAGGAAACAAAATTATAATTTTGGAACGCTAGTAGCTTCTGTATTTGGTTGTTGTTTTCCCATTTAATTCTTTTGGGCAGGACGTTATAATACTGGATTTTCTGTCAGACTTTAGATTTAACCAGATTAATCAGGAGGAACTGAACTTCTCGCCCCATTTGATCCAGACACAACTAGTTTGGCTTCATCGCAATTCTGATTTACATCACAGGATATGCCCGTTTCAGTATCAACTAATTATAAGTTTAGATCCCAATGATAGATGGTACCAGTTAAGATGATAGCGGTAAGAAAATGAAACAGCTTATTCATTGTTGGTATTGTATATGAAAATTTGCACTCTTACCAATTGAACCGTAACAAATATGAAAGCATGGTCCCTGACAACAAGGAGCTGAAACTTCAACCTCAACCACCAGCGATCTGGAGGCACATTTGCACGTAGAAGGAAAACAGCCTTGCATTCAGTACAGTGGGCAAAAGCAAAACCCTCCTGAATAAATGAATGAAATATCTAGTAAGTTTCACTTTTCTTTTTATGACTGGTAAGTGGTAACATCAAAGAAAGTTTCCTATCCAGCAAATTTGACAACAAGACATCATATTTTGCAGACATGTCATACTACCATGCAATAGGAAGGAGATGTGAAATTTCAGTTGCACTGTACTGATTTCAGAAAGAACCAGTACAAAATGTCTATTGAATTGTAATCTGGACACCAAGTCACATGTGGGATATCTCCAGCACATACCAATTTATATATATGAAAGCGGCTGTCTCTAATTACCAATTTCAGATTTGATTTTGACTATCTTGAAAGTTTGACCTTCTTAATAGCATCCATTGAAGTTGTTTACCTTCTTAATATCAGCCATTGATTGATTTTCAATCCATCCATTTCCGAATTTTAAAATCAATTAATCTGCTTGCTTCTTTTCTCCTCTTCGTTACATCTGCAAGCTCACTTTTCATCTTCTACCAAGACTTTGGAGAAGTGCTGTGAGGACGATGACGACCACCAATCCAAAGGCCCAGATCCTCCGTGCAAGAAATGCCGAGAATCTTCTTTTTGTCCAATGCCTCTCTATGATTTGATCAGGGAAGAAGAAAAAAAAGACAGAGCAGGATTGGTTCTCAATTCCAAGGACTCTCTACATTCTCTCTTTGTGAATAACGTTTACATTTATTCTCAACCCATTAAGTTCACTCAATTCTCATTCCATTTAAGGCTAAGTAAACTATGCTTCAATACTCTCTCTCTCTCAACAAAAATGTAGATTTCGACCTTTCCGTTCCATATCTCTCTAATTGATCCCTCAGGTCTGTTCATTTCGCTCAATTTTCTTTATTCAAATTGTTTTAGCTCAATTTATTTTTGTAGCATGTGTGATTTTTAGTATTGTAATATCCTAAGTACCTAGGCCCCAGGACAAGCTTGGCCTAGGTAGGGCCCTTAGTTGATTATTTATGATTGGACTTAGAATTTGCCTCACGTGAATGGTTTTTAGAAAGGAAGGGAAAGGAGTTGTATTTCAACTCTAATTAGAAAGAGGAAGAGACAATACAAAATAAGGAATAGGATTCTACTTTGTATAAATAAGAAACCAACGACCCATAGATGGATTCTATTTTTTCTTCCTTTGGAGATATTCTGAGAGAGAGCCTTGTGTGCTGGAATTCAGGAGAAGAAGAAGAAGAAGGCAATCATTGGCAGATGTCCTCTTTGCGTCCACACATTGCAAAGGCGACGATCACGTACCAGAAGTGAGTGAATCTTCTTAATTACTCTCTAATGGTGCTCTAGATGATTGATAACATTGAATTGGATACATGGCAGCAACTAAAATCTATGGATTGGAGTGAAATCTATTTTGGAGGCAAAGGAAGTATGTTACATCGCTGCTGGAATGATATAATTGATGATGGAATGCAAATCCAGGGGAATCCATCGATTAGGCATGGATTTGTGGCACTCAGAGGCATGTCGTTACTTGACATAATTCTATTTTTGGGATTGTGGGGCCCCCTGGCCCACTGTTTGGATGATCAGGACCTTAGATCCTAAGGAGGATCCATGGTCTACCAAGGAGAGCCTGAAACCACGTGAGGTGGACCCCGTTTGGGCCACCATCCATCTGATTTTAATAATTCTGGTGTGAATTAGATGGAAACTGGGCTACAGGTCGACAGGGACTGTGGGACCCATCAGTGGGCCTGATCAAATATCAAAACCCCACATCTTTAAGGGGACCCCTGGGCGACCTTGGAGGGGTAGGGCATCTGGGTTTTGGACCTTTGGGTCCCTCTGTGCAAATAGACTCAAGGAACCTAGGCATATGCATGTGCAGAATTTATCAGAACTTAGTTCTGACTTGTGGACCCCAGAATATGATCTGATGATGAATCCAATCCTTTAGGAGGGAAGTGTGACCCTGGGCGACCATGGAGGAGTGGAACATTTGGGATTGTGATTAGTGGGACCCACTGATCAATGAATACAAAAACAGTCAGGCGTGACTTAGTGCAGGAAACGGCAGACACAACAATTTTGATTTGTGGACCCCAGAGAATGGTCTGATGATAAATCAGATCCATTAATATGATATTCCAGCCTTGGGCGACCACAGACTTCAAGTCTGATCTTGGTTTGGTCCAGTGGGACCCACCGGATTTTGCTTATCAAGAAGTTTACACGTGACTTATGTTCCATTTTATGGGCTCTGTGGTAAGATGAGTCCTGGAAGAGGTTTAGTAACTGAGATAGACCTGGACTGTGTGGGGAATAATAATTAACTTTCTTATTTAGATGAATTGGAGATTCGTGATTGTGATTAATTAATTGTGATTAAACTATGGGTACTGTGATTAATGTTATGTTGTGTTATAATAAAGGGTGGGCCATCCTAATACCAATCAATACCAATTATGATTGTAAGAGGGGCAACAACCAGTAAATTGTGTAGGGGTTGGATCCACACTACTGTTGTGTAAAATTGTTAATAATAAGGGAATCTGGTTGCTGTGTGATTATGAGATATTGTGCATTGGGTCCCAGACGTGGGATGTTGGACTTAGTGTCCGGACAGTTATAGCAGCTGGTCCTTTGGGGACGTGTCTGATGAGACAGGGTCATGGTGACCAATATACATGTATACGATAAGCCTTGGAGGCGTGGTAATGTGCATGGGCACGAATATGTTTATGGATGTACTTTTTAATGATAATTGATTTATGTATTCAGTTTTGTTGTTTATGCGATATTATGTTTTATGCTGTTTATGTAATTAGGAAAATTCATTCACCAGTAATACTGATGTTGTGTTGCCCCCTTCAGATAATCACATTGCGGGTGGGGCAGAGCAAAACGACGTTCAACACGTAAATTTTGGCATGCGTGGCTGACGGGAGAGGACGAGAAATATTCAAATAGTTGAAAAGAGGATTGACCCTTGTTTAGGGATTTTATTATATGTTTAGACATCTTGAACTAAATTCAAACATGGAATTTGGTTTACTCAGAGATATTTGATTGAGTTTGACATTTATAATTTAATTAAAGTTATATTTTTATCTAAATGCCTGATCCCTTGTGGAAGTCATTTGATGAATGCGTGGTGAATATATATTAAATAATCACGATCCAGAGTCTGACAGGGCTCCGGAATTTGGGTCGTGACAAGTATGTCATGTATTTGCTAAAGTGGGTTCAGAGAAATTCCAATTGACGCATTTTGGTTTCAGTGCTAATGATTTTAAGTTTTCGTTTTAAAAGTTAATAATAATATATTGTGATGTAACGTTGAAATGCTATCTTCTAATTGCATCAAGAATTTCCCCAGGCTAATTATTATCAATGATGAATTCAAAATCAGCGTCCTGGAGATGAAATGGGATAGATCCCGAAAATCTTGATTTTCCAAGCTCTAAGGATTGATCGGTCCAAATTGCGTCAATATTTTCCTCTCAAGAAAATCTTATATCCTTTTTTGCTTTTTATGTCATTAATAGGTGTCAAACTCTTGATTTTTTGATACATTTTGATTTCCTAACTTGCTTGATGCATCTAATTTTTTAAGATGTAAATTATTTCTTTACTGCTCAGGCTAAGCACAGGCCTCCTTTGCTAGTATATAAAATAAAGTGAACTGGTTTCAAATTGAAATCGGTTCCAATTCACTCCAATTGATTTTGACTTATCCAATTTAATTTAGTTTGACCCTAGCAAACGGGTCGGATCGAGGTAAATCGGGGTCGGTCCAGAGGTAGAGCACACTTTTTGGACGACCAACCTTTGACCGACCCGCATCTGAAACCGGTTTGCAAACCTACAACCCGCACCCATTAAGTCTCGGGTCAGACTAACTCGTCGCTCCAATTGATTTTGATTTATCCGCCAATTTAATTTAGCTTGACCCGAGCAAACGGGTCGGATCGAGGTAAATCGGGTCGGGTCAGAGGTAGAACACACTTTTTGGACTACCAACCCATGACCGATCCCGCATCTGAAACCGCTTTGCAAACCTGCAACCCACACCCATTAAGTCTCCGGTCAAGCTAACCCTTCTAGCACGAATTAGACCCAACCCAACCCATATGTTTTTAATGACGTGGCAAAAATTAATTATTGTATGTGACGAGCCTCGAACTCAGGACAATTTGGATTTCAAAGGGACGACCCTACCACTATACCATAGAGCATTCTTTTGCTAATAGTTATCAACAAAAACTTACAATTAGTTAATGAGGAAGGGACCCCAGCCGCACTTTGGAATATTGACCGGGAGTTAGAATTTATCTACAAGGTGTTTATAAAAGTAACTATTTTTTAAGAATATTGACCCCTATAAATATTGTTGCTATTATTTTCACACTTATGCATTATACTTTAAGTATAGGTGTTCAAACTTTTGAAATAACTATTTTATATGGTTTCCTATATAGTCATTAATTTTCTATGATAACCATTTTACAATAAAACTAAACCCAAATGAATATATAATATATGGAATTGATAAACAAAAATAACAAGTTTCATAATTAACAAGAAAATGACAACATTCTTGAAAAAAGACAAACTTGTGACGATAGCGCGGAGCTAAGGACTTTTTCCCCCCTCTCTTAGACTATAACCTTTTGCATTTAATTTTAAAGAAATTGATCGTAAAGCTTGTTTTATGAATTTTAATATTATGATTATATAGCACGGGCATGTTTTTCTAGTGAATATGGGACAAGATGCATCAGAACTAAAAACTGGTTACACAATCTTCTATACTGGCTACAGACACATCTCTTGAGATAACAAATGGCACCAAATGGGTCAATGGACTCCAAGATTTTATGACAGCTGAAGAGGAAAATCAAAGGATTTATGACTAGCCATAGGCCAAACAACCTCATACTGATATTCTACTTAATGGCAAAACAACAACCTCAATAAAGAAGAACCTGTTACCTTTGTTGATCTCCAATGATCAAGACAGGATCGATGCACGTACTTCTGAGTACCTCTACAGTAGCACGGTGCAATTAGATCTTCACCTATACACAGAAAGGTGACTGTTTCAACATAAGCAGAAGTTATTCATTCAAGGAACAGCATCTACTGATTTTACAGTATCTATACAGGTAGGCTTCTGGGAATGATAACCAAAAAAATAAAGGGGGAAAAAACCAAAGGAAGACCTTCAATCTCAGTTCTCATTGAGATTCCAGTAAGAAATTAAAATACCGATTGTGATAGGGGTTAAGGACCTCCAATATCAAGGCAAATACGACACTGTGGCTGGTCATCATTCACCAGATTGCTGTGTTCACCAGCATCATAGCTCTGACAAATATCATCTGCCAAAGAGCTACTACTACCATCTTCAGCTCTTATTTCAAACGAAGATGTAGATTCGTCCGATCTGAGCACAGTTATAGGTTTCTGCAAAATAGGTTCTGTCTCTGAGCTGCCTTCTTCTTCAATGTCATTTGGTACCAACTGCATTGCGGAAAGATTTCAAATCAGGGTATGATTACACCAGACATTACTGAAGAATCAATCCCGTTGACACTTTAAAAATAAAGTTGAAATCCTGCACAGTAGATAAGACAAGCATTCATGTATCATTTCAGAGAAACAATCAGGAAAAACAACATTGTCAGTGTAATGTTAGAGTTTAAAATCAGGTAAGAAAACACCTGCGCCATTCATTTATTAATTCATAATGGCTATATTTATATAAGTTCAAATCAGTGTAGCCTTCCTAGAAGATTAAACAGAAGAAACATATATGGAGTATACAGGAGGGAATATCGTTTTCCCTAATAAGAGATAAGTGGCAGATGGCCTTATGATGAATATAGTAAATGACCCATTATCATAAAACAGGGCCCATAAACAAAAAAGGTTTTCTTGGTGGGCAACACAAAGGTTAAAGAACCCCAGATGCTTCAGATGTGTTGCAGATGTTGTCCTGATTTCACCTTGTTAACTCCATCACTTCTAATGGAAAGCAAAAATAAGAAATCCACATAAAGGAAAGTTCAGAATTTGTTTGTTTCTCACCATATCTACCATCTCTCTCTCTAAACAAATTCTAATTTACTCAAATCCGAAAACAAAAGCTCACAGAAAACCAACACAATGTGAACAAAATGACAGGCTCAATCTTCCTAGGAAGAGAACAAAAAGATTCACAGTTCAACGATTATGCTCTATTCTACCTTTCAATTTTCATTAATGGCCTTTGCCCCTCTGCCCAGCTGATGATGTTAGCTGAAGATAACCTCAAAATAACTGGAAAGTGAAGAACCTTCTAAGGCATGGAAAATATATCCTTCTCCGAAACTCATGCCCAAAAAACTCAATTATTCAATTCAAGATAAGTAGTGGACCAAAAGTGGGACATTGATGGTAATCTAATTCAATGGCCCGAATATCAACAGTTTCACATATGCAGACACTAAGTAATTAAATCCAATGGTCAATAACTATTGTGTCAAGCATTGGGTGTCTTCTATTTTCCCTCTTAGAGGAGGGGGGCCTGGGAGTTAGTGGGTTGATTTGCACTTAAGGGGCCCCACATTGGCATCCTAAATGCAATCTTTGTAGTCCAGGCATACATAATCAGTGAGAACAGTTGCAAGTTTCAAACTTGCTATGAATTTCACATATACAATCAATCCAATTCCCTCCTTTCCCAACTCAACTCAACCCGATCCAGACCAGAGTGATATTTGCCTGTGGGGGGTTGAATCATGCTCATCTCTCACCATTAGTTGAATTGATAGCTCCAACCATTCAACCAGACTAATGTTTTGGTCATTCCTAACTAGTAATAAGTCTTTCTTCCCTATGCCACACCCTCTCAGAGCCGCACCAAACACCACCCCCCACCCCCGCACCCACCCCACAACCCAAAACACCGCCGAAAAAAAAAAAATTGCAACAATTTGCAAATTATAGGATGCTCACTATATCAAATCACAGAAGAAAGACCATGCACTATACCCAGATACACAAACCCACATAGATTTAGCATATATCCAAAAGCACCTTTCAAGAAAGAAATAAACAGATGCAACAACAACAAACAAGCATTACAACATATCACATCATCAATCAGCCCCAAAACTCGAAAAAAATAAAAAAAGCGAAAGAATTCAACTTTCAAAAACCATTCCTCCCATAGACCATCGAATCTCATGTTTTCCAATCAAAACGCCACATCATTCATAGAAATAACCAATTTATCCCAGAAATTACAAAACAACTCCTGAAACTCAACCGATTTAAATCTCTACAACTGCAAAAAACAAAATACCAAAAGAATGAAGAAAAACCAAATCAACAAGAACAAGAACAAGAACATCAACATCATAACAATCCGAGGATGGGAAATGGTGGGATTGAAATCAGATAGGGAAGGAAAGGAATGGGTGCAATTACAGATAGAAAAATGCTGAGAGGATCCATGAAATTACCTGATCTTCACGATGAGCAATGCATTCGGACGCAGAAGAAGATGCGAAGAATTAGGGTCCTCTTTTTCAAATGAATTTCGATCGATAGAGAGAAAGAGGACGAAAGACTACAGGATCTTGGACTTAGAACCGACCGGCGATCATGTTATGTGATGCAGGGGAGCTACTATCAATAAACTCTCTTATGTTAGTCTTCCACAGGTATTAAACAACTCATGCCATTCATGGGTGAGAAGGGTTAAACTTAAGGCCTGTCCTGAACCAACCTCAATTTGTTGTTAATTTATTAATCATCAAGTCCTTTGCTTAATTCATTCTTTTGTTTTGTTCTGTTTTTATACTATAAAAGGAATAGATTAAGAGAAGATGAGCCTTGGTCATGCATTAGGAGGGGCCCACTAGCGAAATTTAAATGGTTATACTCCTACACATCACACATGATGTACAGGTGTTCATGGGCCGAGCTAAAGAATATCCAGGCTTAGGCTTGACTTGGGCCATAAGTGGTCAGCCCAATCTCTGCCCACCTACAAAGGATTAAACCTAAGCATAGCCGAATTTAGCTTTATAGAAATTAAAAAAAAAAAAAAGTTTATTTATGTTGTTGTAGGTTGTACCTCAATTAATGTGTTTATGAGTGTTTCTATCTCTCCCTACCAATGTTTTTACATTCAGATTAGATTAGGCCGCGTTTCAGGCTCTCGACCACTTAATACAGGACCCACTTATATATTAAATGGGCCCGAATAAAAGTCTGAGCCCATTCCGGTCCTCCATAAGCACCCTATGCGGATGGTTTGTCAATTAAGAAAACATATGTACAAAATGAGTTCATTAGGGATGAGAGTATTTGATGTATGGTAAAAGTAATTTCAAGGTGCAGAGGAAAAGCTTCTCCATGCATGTTGATTCAACAGCTGCTATGTAAAAGAGGCAAGTCAAAGAGAACAAAAGGATTAGATTAAATGAAATAACAAAATTCATGTAGTCTACCAGTAGAATTGATGACAATGATTAAGTAGTGTATGTTTATAAAAGACTAACATCGATTCCTGCCCATAACCGGTTTCTATTGGCAGACGGGCACACCTCGTGAGCACATAAAATGCTTGCAGCGGATTTCATGCACCTCTTCTGCAATAAAGTCAGCTCATCCTCTCACCACGCAAGGAATGTAAATGAACCACTTTTTACTTGGAGAAATGCCAAGATCCATGCATTCAAAATTCAAATACAGAGGCCTTTTCAATTTAGGGTGTATTTCTAAATTTTATTCAAATATGAGTTCGTGTTACAGTACAATTGATTATTTAATGAAGACCAATAAGATTTGTCAATTACATTCTAATGAAATAGTCAATTTGACCAATCAGATTCAATTGATGTAAGATTTGAAGATAGTCGTATGGGAGTTTATTTTAAGCCAAATTTTCAATGGATGTTTGCCACTGTAGAGCTCGACTCCTTTTAATGTATAAGATTACTAAGTCAAAGCTTCAAGAGGATTAGGACTCCATTTAACTACGTCAATCAATCGTAGGTATTTCTTCACAGGAATATGACCTCAAAGTTACATCTGATGATCTAGTAACGTTTGTTTTTTTGGCAAAAGATCAATGGTTCAATTAGATTGAAATGAGATCAGATGATTAGGTTCTTCTAAGAAGCATTATTTGTGTGCATGGTATTACATCTACACTGTTCATGGTTTGAACTGTGTGGCTTGGTGACCCTGTATAGTTTAATAGTAGTGGAAGGCTTGTACAGACATTAGCCCATTACTAGGCGTGTTAGGGCGGGCGAGAATCTTGAGCAAATCAAGACGTGATTTGGGCCATCATGGATGGATCAAAGGCTCAAACGCCCAAAAGCCCGGATATCTTATTGGTTAGATGATCACAATTCACAGCCCACTTGTCGTTTGGACTTTTTTGAGCTGCATGTCATTTCCCTTTTTCCAATGTAGGAGATGGATTAGATTTTACGCCTAAATTGAGCCAATCAAGGGCCATGGGAGCTCCACTGTGGACCCGTCTCTTGGAATAAGGGAGTATATTTCTTTATGCTATAGAGATGCATAGTTTTGTTTTGTCTGATTGCGTAAGAGATTAAAGTGATTCAGGTTTACCAAATCCATCAGATTGCTGCAGGGTTCAAGTTCAACTGAGGATAATTCCTAGTCAACTCCTTAGAGGATCCATCTAGACTCCTCTTATTAATTAAGAATTAGTAGTCTCTTCATCAGATGAAAGGACGGATATTTTTTAAGAGGGATATGATTCATATGATGATGCTATCATCATCCACTTGTATTGTATGTTATTATTACAAGTTAAAACAGAGGTGGAAGTGGGTGGAGGTGGAGGGGGAAATGACTCAAGCAAATCTGGATAAAAAGAGACCAAAAGTCCACATTTCAGCTCTTTCTGGGCAGTTGCTGGTGGGGCCCACCATGGGTAACACAACAAACACAGGCTTTTGGCTTTATCCATTTAAAAATCTCAGCCAAGAGAGTCACATTTTGGGTTGGGGTATCTAATAATATCTGTCATCTAGGTGGTGCACTAGAGATCCACGCATGCAGGATCTTGCAGTTTTCAGTTGAGCCTCTCGTGAACTAGGTGGTGCACTAGAGATCCATTTCAGTGCCAACGAGTTGCAGAGGCAACCAACCCATTGTATACTTTTCAAAAAGACCCCATATTCTGTATTTCTACTAAAAGCCTCCCCGGTCAAAATTCAATGGTGAATAATATTCAAACTAGTATGAAATGGAATCATTTCCAATAAGGCCCCAGTGTCTGCGAATGGGTTGGATTGAACAAAAATAAGCCCCCAAACTGAAAGCTCAAAAAGTGGCATCATGACAATTCTCATCTGAGCTTTCCTGCCCTTGTGTAAATTGGTCAAAATCAAGAAGTTAAGAGAGTGTAGTTAAACTTTTGCACAGTTCGACCGTTGGTTAAGGGAGAAATTAGCAAAAACACATAATATAAGGGCCTTTTTGAGGTTGTGTGAAAATGCAGAGGCCTTTTTGTTAAAAAAATAATTAATTATCTGGTAAGGATGGATGGTTGGTTTTTCCACTCCCCCGCCCATGGATAAATTTGTATTGCTATGCTGTATTGTAGACGAAATTCCAACAAATTTCAACCTTTTCAGTAAAAAAAAAAGAAAGGTTCAGAATTTCAGGCTTTATTGGATCAGGCTCCCAGCAGTGCACCACAACAGAACCTCACAAATACTACAAAATGAACCTGCCTCCATTCTCCACACTCAAAAAGTAAGCTTCATATATTCTTTATTATAGATAGAACATTTTTACAATGGCATCTAATATAAACCAACAAAAAAATAAATAAATAAAAACTCCCATTCTCAAAAATCGACCGAGTAAACAGCGCATGCCTATCAAAGGTCATATAATCTGCTGCAGCATTAACTTCTAAATTGAAGCAGGACTAAAGTTTTCGCTGAAGATCCAATCAATATAGATAATTTCTTCCGAAGTAACTGATGATAAATAAAATGACAACAACATAATCTCTCATTGACCAAGAAGAGACCAAACTCCCATTAAATACATAATCTCTTTCTGGTAGCAGAACACTTTGGGTGACAATTTTTACATCTCAATCTCAATCAATGTTCTGGCTTTGGAGAAAATGAAATAGACGAGAACTCAAGCTTTCGCTTTGAAAAATAGTAATTACAAAATGTATATGTACAAAGGCAAAGTTTACCTCATCTCCGATAAAAGGTTGCTGATTTTCCGAAGCTCCTTTAGAGCTGCTATGGCTGCAACTTGCCCTTTGCCGCCAGAATTGTTTCTAGACAAGTTCTCTAATGAGTCTGCCTGACCCCGATCTTGTTGAAAGCCTGACTCTATTACCTGCCCAACATTACCATTTGAAACCTCTTTAACAAGGGAACTCCAATCGTTTTTTGAAAAATAATAATAAAAAAACGTGTCCACAGGCAACAGCCATGTCAGGGAGGATGATCTTTATTATGAGAAGGAAAATTATATGATGGAAACTGATCTGATGTATCCATGCATGCCAAGAGTATATACCCAAGAGGCACCATTTGTGGGGGCCCAGTTCTCAATCCAAATTGGGGCATGAATTCCTTCCTTAGTGACTAGTGAGTGAAGATATACTCAAATATCACTTTGACAAAAGTTTTATTCCATATGAAACTGAAACAGTGCAGATGAGACAATTAATTTACTCATCTAATCATTTTCATCTGTGCTGTTTTAATGCAATTGCTGAAACTTGAACATCATTCTGATGAATGTGATAACACAATCCAATAGAGATTTTGATATAATGGTTTGGACTGAGCAAAGTGGGGCTCTGTAGTGGAGATCTTTCAGATATATGGAGACACCTGATCATTCCTCTTTATCTTGTACCCTTGTATTTTATAGCATATATAGAATGACATCATTACAATAAATATCCAGTAACATAAATGCATTATTGTTACCATTAAAAAAAAATGCATTGCCTTTCTTTTATTTTTTATAAAACATTGATATCCAGTAACATAAAGGCCTTAACAACCAGAGCTCATGCCACAGTTGGAAGGTGCTCATTGTTGCAACCACAAGGTTGTGGGTTCAAGTAAAGCTATCAATGAAAAAACATAAATACATATATCAGTTATGATTTATATCATAATATATTTTCACAGACATATCCCCAGGGTCAATCCCATTTTCCCATTGCTGATGCATTATGTCTGTGCCCCAAATGTTAGATCTGTATTAATGTTACATGAATTGCGATAGTCGCACATATGAAACTTTCTTCTCATGTTTTGCCAAATATGCACAGTTGTTAAGAGCAGAATTCACTATAATGACACATCCTCATTTATTGAGAAAAGGTAGAACTTCATGACAGAAAATGCATTTAATAAAAATCTAGAATGCATTACCTGAATATTTTGAAGCATCGATTGTCCAAGATTCCTCAAAGTGCCTACCACATTCTTGTCCGTGTCGTCTGACAAGCCTGATAAACCCTTGTGATTATTTCCTACATCTGCAGATATCTGTGACACACTTTCTGCACTGCCTCCTTTTTCAGAGGTCCCTTCACCTGTGCTTCTAACAGACTTCCAAAGCCAATGAAATTTACCAGACAGCAATTTACGCTCCTTTGGAAACATAGTCTGCTTCCTTATCACATCACTGTTTGTATTAGTTGGTTCGGAGACTGCAAGAGGACGGGAATCAGAAATGTTACAGCACGGTTCCTCCCTGTTATTGGTCTCATCCTCGTTGTCATCCGTGGATATACATGACGCAACACTGCTTTTCTCAGAATCGTTTTCAGTGTCATTAGGTCTACTATGAGGACTTGTGTAGGTAGACAAAATGGAGGAGTTCTCTTCACCAGCAGCAGGTCCTCCCAAACATATCTCTTCAGTAGATTGGGCCTCAACGAAACTCTTTTTCACCATGAGAGGATCATTGGGACTTGAACCTTCCTTTGAGCCCAACTTCTCAAATTCTCCAAGCAGCTTTCTCCTTAGAGTAATCTGAGTATCTTTTTTATCTTCAGCAGGTTTTGTAGAAGATGGGGCCGATTCTGTTCTAGCCAAACTCAACCTCTCTCTTTCGTCTACACCTGAAATCCGATCCCCTGGGCTTCCCTGTTTATGTTCTTGTTCCTTGTGCAACACTCTCCATTTTTCTTCCCAGTAACTATCTGGCAACAAGTTTAACGTTGTTCTAGGAGAAAATGAACCTGGGGTTGTAAGGCTGTGACCTCTAATGATTGCTGATTTGCTTCTCCCAGAGCCCCCCATAGAAGGAGCTGGAGAGATGACTGTGTCAAGAGCAAGAGCCTGGAATGACCTTGCCATCTCTATCAATTTTTTCACATTTACATTCTCTGGGAAATTCAGTAACCTCTGGAGACAGGAAGTTGCATTTTCTGAGGCAAGCAAAGAAGACCGTACATGAAGAAGCATGGAGACAGCTATTGCTGCGATGAATGCTCCTCGAGGAGAACTTAATACCTTGAAGCTGGGTTGCATGTCATCTTCAACAACTGGATGAGATTTTTCATTAGGTGATGCGAATATTTCATCCCAGATGACCAAGAGATCCTCCAGTAAGAATTCACGCCCAAACAACACACGAAACCACCTAAGTGCAAAATACTGTGGCTCAACTCCTAGCTCAACAAGGTGACTATGAAGAGATGAATCAACTACAGAAAGCAAATTGTACATTGCAGAAGATGCTTCAATAACAGGCGGCAAGCCTGTTAAGGATCCCACTGCTGGTGACGGAGAGAAATGATCTGCCATAGATACACCACCACCATCCCCACTCATCAAAGCATCAAACATACAATACGCATCATGTTCCATAAATCTCTCAGATAAGAGAATACCCAATTCACCTTCTGCTCCATAAGAATCAGTCAACAATACAATGGTCCGCATGTAAGGATCAAGTTCATCCAGGCTGCCGCCTTCGGTTATACTTTCTTGAAAATCATTACGGTCATCATTCTCTGTGCCCCATTTTACAGACACGGGAGAGCTAGCCACTATGAAGTTGTAGTTACATGCAGCATTACTTTCTTCAAAAGATATACCATCAAATTTGTCAGCAAAATGGTCTTCATAGAGTCCCCGCACTTTAGAAATATGTTGCACATCAACTTGAAGAACATACAACAAAGGCGCCAAAAGTTCATGCATCCCTGTAACAAAATAAAAGCTAATAACTTTTTTTTAATAGGCACTACTCAAATATAATACATAAAATCAACACCTAGCACACTAAAACTTATCTCTGCCTTATTTATTGAAGTAACAGCATACTAGTTTTCCCAGTAAATTCCATTTCAAAAAAAAAAAAGTTTTCCCAGTAAATTCACATTTAGCAGGTTAATGAAAAAAGATGTGACTAGTTTGTTTTAATATGAAAAACAAAATTCTCCAAACAGATTGGTAGATATGAATCGATTAATCCGGGAATGCCAACATAGATATGGCATATATGCCTGCTGATCCTGCCCATAAAGGGCCATTATGTATAAGATATATCCAGAAATTCACAATAAATGTATGGATTATAGCCATTCAATCAGTTGCCATTCATACTTATTTTTCGGCTATACTCCAATCGGGCCATAATCACCAACCCCAGTTTCACGGGAGAAGTGTAAGCTGATGAAGCGGAAAACTACATTTGGGGAATAATATGGGCAGACTGGATTTGTGTGTGTGCGCACGCACATAAAAATCCCATATCAGTCATCTAACAGTAATATTCTTTGTGGAAGATGCACATAGACAGAAGACTTAAGTGTGCAAAGCTGTGGAACCTTCACATCAGAAGACTAAGTGTGTAAGATGCACATAGACAGAAGACTAAGTGCGTAAAGCTGTGGAACCTTCACATCAGAAAAATATAACCACCACCACAGATTTCAATTCACATATGTTTCATTTCCTTTTAACCACACTTTGATAATGATCACCACATTATACCAATGATGGAGGAAAAGAAACAATTTCCAATCAAATTTGATTTAGCATATTAAGAATTATTTTTAAATGAGTAAAAATATCAATAACAACATCATTGAAAAAACCAGTATTTCTGAACTTCAATATGAAAATTTGGAGCCAACATGGATTAACCTTCTTATTCAAAATTTCAAGAAGGTTTTACACAGAAAACAAATGAAACATACCTTGCCTATAACCATACTCTGGATGCCTAAGACACCATAATAACAAAATCCTTCTTAACATGGCCTGACATGCCGGTGTCTGAAAGTAGCTCCCATGCTCTGGATACAAGCGTGATAAATCCTGGTCAACCATTTTCTCCAGCTCTGCATTCCGGAAAAAGCGACCCCACATGCTATCTGCAAGGAGAATCCACTAAGAACCAACATATTAACTCTCCATAAAAGGCTCCCAAAAAGTGCACTATTTGTAGAAAATATAGCTTGGTAAGCTATATTGCAAAAGGAGAGCTACCTAACTATCATAACTGCGCAATTCCATCAAATAATGAGGAGTCCTAACACAAGTAAGTATACCCGGATTTTGTGATAATGGGTTCTCCATGACAAGATCTGGAGCTTGATCTACCTCCTTAGAAACATGTGGATCTATTAGAAGGCGTCTTCTGAATCCAGCATACCTAAAAAAGAATGTCTTGGCTTTATTTTTGTTTTTTGCATAATTATAAAATAGCAAGATTAAAATATAAAAAAGTAACAAAGGCAGCTAAATGATGTGTAATGAGAAGCTAAAATTGGTTTGACAAATGACATGAAAATGCTATCCTAGATAATATGACATTAGACACATAAGAATATTTCATACATGAATTCCAGTTATATGGTGCTTGATGATAATATTGATGTAGAGACTAGATCAGTCTCTCCTTGACACAATTTCCAGCACTGAATTTATGCACATGCAGAAAGCTCAGTCTTTCAAACGGAACATCTCTCCCTTTTTTCTTTTTTTTTTTGGAATGGTAAACAGAACATCCTTAACTCGACTGTCCAATTTGAGCACGGCTTTTTCAATCATAATCGGCATATAGATCCCAGAACTAAGTAGCCAAAAGGCTACTAGATCATGGCCGTATCATCATTGCAGTGTTATCCCATCTATATAGAATCTAACAGGTTTCTAGATGTCCATTAAAAAAAAATTTTGAAACTACAAGGGAAAAGCAGTTACATACACAGATCCACAACTCAAAACGAAACCATCCATTGCTTAAACCCATTAATTCAACCAACAGAAGAAAAATATATGCGATCTAAAAATCATTGATCAAAAAGACAAATGAACTGATCAAAAGAAGCGGAAAAGGCATGACAAAAAAAGAGGAAAACTAAAGAAAATATTAGGCTTAACCTAAATAAATTTTTTTTAAAAAAATCTCAAAAATATAATTATCAGAATTAAGAAAAAAAAAAGAAGAGGGGGAAAGAAGAATCAAGAAAAGAAGTGAGAAGAAAAAATATTCATTTTTTTCCCTACAAGCATCAAACTAAAGACTCATCACTATATGTTTAATTCAGACAAAAAAAAATTCTACTTCCTTTTTGTGATTCCATTCATCAGAACCTGAAAAACTCTGCAATTAAAAAACCGATAATAATACTGCATGATCAAAGGAGCATGGAGCATCACCTATGGAAACAAACTCCAATTCAAATGCATCAAAGCCAAAAGCACCTTTTGGAACTCCAAACATCAATATCCAAAGGAAACTCACCAAACAAAATCCACAAAAAAATGGGGACAAAAAAACCACAGGATGCTACCTCTTCTTAGAAGCTGCAAAAGAGACCCCTGCTCACATACTTCAACTCTGGAACTATAACAAATACACTTCCTTTTTCAGTATTTCTAGGCATCGCATCCCCAAAACAAGAACACCAAATAAATAGGAAAAGATGTTTCAGAACTTAACCCTCCTAGAATCTGCTGTGGTGCAACTCAATGCACATGCATCAAACCATTCAAATTAAAATAGAACACTTGCATTACATGACCCCAATCATCAAAGCACCCAAACTCCATAGCAGAAAACACCACAGGCAGAAGAAAACTAAAAAAAGTTCAGACTTTATTGGATTTAGCCTCCTTTTCCAAACTTCAATGATAAAACCATACAAATACAGAACAAAACACTTCCTTTTCTGTAGTCCCAAACATTAAACGCCCAAGAATCCTCCATAATCGAGGCACCCAAATGATAAACTCAATTCATGTACATCAAACCACTCCCATTAAATGACTTGGAGAATAAACACCACCAAAAAAGACCCAAATGCCAAAAAAAAAAAAAAAAAAAAAAAAAAAAACAGAGCATACAGATATCGTCAAATTCAAACTTCACTTTCCATATCCCAAGCATACAAAGCAAAGCCAGCCCAATACCTCTATTTAATTTCAAGCATTAAACCCTCAAAACAATCTCCATAATAAACAAAGGAACTGGATTTTATGAAACCCATCTGCCCATTTGCATGCACGAAACCATAAAATGGCAATAAAAGCACTACCTTAGCAATTGCAAACATCAAAACACCAAAACTCGAAAAAACAAAACCACCCCAGATGAAGAATTTGACAAGGATGAAAAATGAAGCTGGGAAAAATCGCAATAAAGCACTTCCTTTTGGCAATTGCAAACATCAAAACACCAAACTAGAAAAAATAAAAGAACCCCAGATGAAGAAATTTTAAAAAAATGAAAAACGAAGCTGAGTTTCAAGGTAATCACTCACCTCCGCCGAGAATCGGCTGCGACGCGGCGAAGATCGTCTATTGAGGAGGTGGGGGAAGAAGGCAAAATCCCAAGATCGATACGCCATCGAACGCTTCTCAGATGGGAGAGATGAGAATCTGGAGGCGATTCTTTGGGAGAAGAACAAGAACGTGGAAGAGAAGACGATTCGGATAATGGCGGATCGAGCGGGGCTTGAGGCATGAGGCTTTTTATGAGATTATTGAAAACCCAGATGTCCAAAATCCCAAAATCCCTTCAATGAGAAGGAAAGAGGAGATTGAAAGAGAGATTCTGATATAGAGGAAACGACAGAAAAAGTGGGGAAATATATATATGTTTCTTAAAGTGAGAGAGAAAGAGAGAGAGAGATGTGAAAAATGTGGAGTTGAGGAGGGAGATAGAGGATCTGCAAATTGAGAAGGTGTTGAGACAAAACCATTATTGATTAATGGACAGAAGGATCATAAAAGCTAATTGTGATCTTGCAGGTAGGAGACAGTACTAAAAACATGTTTGAGATAATAGTATCGCCAAAGTGGAAGTCTTTTATTATATTTTGGCAATTAAATCTATTGGGGGATTTTGCTTCTCATAAAGTATAGAAAAATTCACACTTGACAGCTACAAATCTTGATCATTTATGGGGTCTGATATCCTTACAGAGGAATCCATGTTCAATTGGTCATATAGAATTCTCAAATTTGAGGACTTCTCAATTATTACTTACGTTCTTATAAGATGTGAAAATCTTTGTGCCCATCTCGTAATTTACTATTACAGTAAAAGTGATGTAAAACACCAAATCGATAGAGAATAAAATATAAGGGCATTATCATGGTATTCTATCTTTAGTGAGTTGGTAGAGAATCTTTATAACTTTTTGCGTAAAAAGTTGGTATTTTTTTATCATTTTGTGGAAAAATGATGTTGCTCTTTTACTTCTTCTTTTAAAAAGGACAGAGAATTTTGAAAATATGCACTTTTTTATATGACCATTGTCTGTAAAATGAAGGCTTTACATTACTTTTACTAACCTAGTAAATTGCCAAACGCTAAATGTGAAAAGAGAGGGTATAAAATTCTCATTCTAATTTCCCCAATTGTTACTAAACATAATCTAAAGGAGTTCCTTAGATAGCTAAGGAATCCTTATCTATATAAGTTCATAGGAAGGAAAGCCTATTCCCCTATTCTTGGGGTTGTTATCAAAGGCTGTTTGGGTAATTATTTGTAAAGTATTGTAAAGTAAATGGTCAATTTAATATTTAAGAAAGTAATTTGAGTCAAATAGAAAAGTACTAAATTCAAAAGAGCACGTCTCCTTTTTACAAAAAAAAAAAAAAGTAAAGACTTTGTTGTTTCATGCTGCTAAATGACGAAAGACCTTTTTTTTCAAAAAGATATAAAAAAATCTACTCTATCATGTCACTAAATGATGTCTTTTAGCACTTCTTGGTTTGAACTCTTTTTATTTTATTTTTTCTTGATTTGATCTTTCCATTTATATCTCTATACAAGTAAATGACCTACATAGCCCTAAGTCACAATAATTAAAAGTGATTAGGGTTGTGAATGGGTCTATGATTCTCCGATTACCCGAAGGTTTCGACATGTTAAAAACCGGGTTGGGTCCTTATTAAGGCCCCGATAAGTAAATGGGTCCGAGTCTGGTTCTACTTTGGTTTGGACCCGTGGACCTAAGACCTGACATATTACCTCAATTTTTGAAAATATCACCTAAAATAAATGCTTTTTTAATATAATTCTCTACCTAAATCCGAATCCAGATCCAGACCCTTCCCATATATGGTTTTGGTTCCGGTTCCGGAGTCAAGAAACTGGTTCCGAAATGGTTCCGGGTCCGAGTCCGCATCCACATTCTCCTTAACGATTCCGGTTCCGGCTCCACCATGAACCCGAATCGGAACCGACCCATTTACAACCCTAAAAGTGATACTTTACTAGCGCATTTTGATCTTTTAATTGAACTACAAGTTTTAATACTTAACCCTTGGTTTTAGTGCTATAATTTATTGCTTTTATTGTTTTGAAAAAGTTAAACTGTTTATTGCAACATTCCTTCGGTATTATCCTGAGAAATACCCAAAGTTTTAACACTCCTGGAGGATACTTATGTATATTGGGTGATACCACTTGGTTTCAACTTAGTTTTATAACCATGCCATTTAAGAGTGATCATGAATACTTCTACATTACATATGAATGCAGATAGATTTTAAGAAAAAGGGTAACCATCAAATGTAAGAGGATTTTATAGTCGAAGGTATATATACACACCAGGTGCCCCAACCAATGTTAATAAAATAGAGGAATGACATATAAAAGGGATCAAAGGGCACATTACATTTTGATAGCTAGCAATATCTAAGAGGGTAATTTATCAATGAGCCTTTCATCATAAACAAGATCGATGGACAATGTTAAAACATGCATTAAGTTCTTAAATTGGTGGAAGGGATCAACTTTGCAATGTTTACCTTGAGATTGATTTGTTTCAAGACACCAAAAAAAAAAAAAAAAAAGAGGCTAGCATTAAAATCCAAATAAAATACCTTAATTAAGATCACATAAATTGAAGTAAATCCAAAGGAAGTAAAAAAAAATGTGTTATGTTATATTTGAACCAAACAAATGTAAATTGATCCCCATAATTCTAATTGCATGAATTCGTCTTTTTCTATAGACCTCTTGACCACGTTTGATTTATCCATTGGATGATACCTGAAGATCTTATTATATGCATACTCTAAAACATTCTTAAATGGTTATATGAGAAGGAGCCATCAACCATATATTATAGAGTGACTTTTAAAACTAAAAAAGTTCAAGATCGATGAGGGATAGACACTAAAAGGACTATATCATCCATGCATCAGAGCCTCCTAAAATGTATATTTTTCTGAAAGAGATTGTAGTCAATTCCAGATTCAAATCACCAGGATGCAACATTCAAAGATTTAGATCGGGATTATATGATTACAAATCTGCATTTGAATCCTCTCGGTTGAAGAAAGTTTTATAGCCAATTTCTTGAATTTCTTTAGCTAGCCATTCCTACCAAAACTTCGTACCAAAACTTTAAGGCGTTAGTAAAGGCAATGAAAATACTTTTCAATATTCTCCTCAGGTGGAGCCCAATTCTTAATACTCTCCCTCGGGTGGAACCCGGCCGGTGCACTTTTGGCAACACGCATTTTTTTTTTTTGCCCCGAGTCATTCCTCCTGAAATTCGAACTCACGACATGTTAACTTTGATATCATATTAAATTTCTTTAGCTAATCATTTCTACCCAAACCTCAAAGCTTTAGTAGAGGCAGCGAAAATACTTTTCAATATTCCCTCTCGGGTGGAGCCCACTCTTTAATACAATTATCTTCCCAATTGAATTCTTAAGTATTTGAAGAATTAGATATCTATTGATATAAAAGTAGAATATAAGTTTAAAACTTGATTTTTTTTCCTCACTCGCCCATTGGATGAGAAATGCTTGTATTTTATAAATGTATAAGAAGGCAATTGTACAACTATAATGACAGTAAGGATTATTGCTAATGTAAATGAATGATTGGGTTTTCAGTGTTATGCTTGCTAAAATTAGCTATTTGTAAAATTATTGAATGCCCAGTCAACTTTTCTTAACATACCATGCCACCCCCGCCCCAGCCCCGGCCCCAGGCCGCCCATTAAAAACTGTATAGTTAATTGAATGTGGTTGTTGGCAACCCATTTGTAAAAAATACTAACAATAGGGACCTGGTATATCTTTTTCCATTCTCAAAAGTATAACTCATCTGGTAAAATTAGATGTTGATAATGCATTTCTACTTCTAGGTCATGTTTGGCAACCAAATATTTAGGGAAAAGATTTTCGGTTTCTCTAAAGTTGTTGTAAATCCATATTTGATAATTGTAAATTATTGAGGATTTTGACAAATGGAAATCTCCATTTGATAGGATTTTCAGATCCAACCACCCCTCATAAATTTTGAAAATCCTCATTTAATTAGATTTGCACACCAAATCCTATTTTTCTCAGCTACATTCATCAATACATATCAATATCAATGTGAAATCCTCAATTATATAAATCCCCAGCGAAGAATCTTTATTTCAATAGTAGTGAAGAATCATAAGATCTATGTATTCCTCAGCTATTACCAAACAAACCCCTTGTGATTTTACCATAGAAGTATGTATCATTCAACCCTCGGATTTACTATTGAGCACTATCTTCATTTATTAAAGACATCCTTTAACAACTGACAGCCTTAATTAATGAATGGCCCTTCTCTTCATTGATCAAAGACAATAAGGCATGGGCAGGCAGAACTGCAGGGACCCATTAGAAATTTTGCAATACAAAAACTAAAAAAAAAAAAAAAAACCCTGATGTTTTGGAGAATTCCCATATATGAACCAGAAGTGCTAATAATGGAGTTTCTATACATTTTTTTGTCCTTTTCTATCATACTTGTGCTGGTTGTATTTGGGCCCCTTTGTAGACAGGGCTATACTTTTTCTTTTTTTTTTTTGTGTTGGGCTAGGGATATCAATTGCCTGTATCAGGACATTATATCAGGTCATTATTGAGCTGAGTGCCTTTGGGAGCATGATTGAGGGATGGGCAATTCATCCCATCTTTCACATGGGACGAAAAAAACACACGTGGCTAAACATTTCATCCAGTGCACCTCATTATCACACTTAAACTTGGACACCATTCAAAGTTTTTACCATTATACATAGGCCCCCAACCATAGATTAGCCTTAACATCTGTTGGATGACTCAGACGTGATAGTGGCTCTTTTTTTTTTTCTCCCAGAAATGTTGATAAATTATTATTGTGATAAATTGAAAATGAAGTAGGAAAAATAATTATAACATAGTATTAATTTTCATAGTATGTTTCCATTAACTTGTCATTAATCCTACATGAGCAATTTCCTTATCATCGATAATTGCGCGGACATTGGAAAGAAAGTCCCTAACTTGGTACAACCCTTCACCAACTGTCCTTGTTATTAAAGGGTTTAAAACACAAATTAATAGATAATAACAGGATAATTTAGTGATGGGAGTCATGTCTTCACCTTAAGTCCTCTCTCTTACGTATGCAGGAGATCTTTTTCTCAACATGTGCTGGAGTTTACTCCTTTATTAGTCCGATAACTCAAGGGTCTGGATACCTTATTTAGTCAGCGTTGTGTGTGTGAGAGAGAAATATAAAAAAATCAAATTAAAAACTTGGTCCTAAACTCAATGATGTTGCAGCTACCATGAAAATAATGGTAGACAGATACAGCCTAAATCATGAGTGGAGCAAAATTCTATGGGGTTGTTGAGGTTTATTGGATTATAATATATATTTGTTATTTTTGCCCTGGTATTCTATTGATAAAGAGTCCACCTCCGCCGAGACTCAGTTGAATTTTCAAGTGAACACCAGTCACTAGAGTAGGGTTATGAATTTTTAAACAGAACATGGTTAGCTTGTACACTGTGAATTAATTAGTAGCTAAGCAAACTTAGCTAGACCTTTCATAATCACTCTGTTTGTATGACGTCGCTCTATTTTAACCATTGTTTGCAGACTGGTAACCATGGCATTCGACTCTCTCTCTCTCTCTCTCCTGGTTTGATGCACTTCTGGTAACCATGGCATTTGATTCTCTCTCTCTCTCTCTCTCTCTCTCTCAAGTAAAGACCAAGCAATTGCATGTTGGGAGGGTCATTGTTTTGGTGCAATAATATAAGAATCAGGCCCCATGCGTGATAATGCAGATTCTAGACCTGCGAGCACCCACTTTGTATAAAATTGTTAAAGGTTATGTATGTCTTCAGTTTGGACCCTCTCCCAGGACCCACTGCACTGGGTGATGACCTTAATTGGATGTTTGTAGGGCCCCATTAATTATTTTATTTAAAGTCTTGAAATGAATGGCTAAATTGATAAAAGGGATGAGCTCAAACTGCATGCCTATGGTTACATTAAGGGCCTGTTATTTACCAAAAAAAAAGGGGCCTGTATGTTTTCATAGAATGCATATGTATTGAATACATAGGAATTCATGCCATAGATGATTAAAAATGAAGACCAAAAGTGAATATATAAAAATGATCATCAAATACCAACCCCCTCACCCCACGTTTAATGAAAATCGAATTGAACGAAAAAAAAATTAAAAAAGAATACCTAACCACGACCTAGTAATTCAAAACATAAGAAAGTGAAGATTGCATCTGACTTCTACCTTATATCCTTCACTACTCTCACCTCATATCCTTCACCTCTCTCACCTCTTTATTAATCTATTGGAACTCATTTGATGATAAATTCCTATATACTCAAATTCTATGTAATCGAACACAAATTAAAATATAGGTCCTAATTGAATCTAAATTGGTAGATAATTTATTACAAGTTTAATCTCTTTTATCCGGCGGAGCCACAATTTCATTTGGACACTAGTGAAATTTCTAAGTTGAGGCCATTAGTGTGACGCCCCGGAGTCCCACATCGACTATAGAGAGAAAAGTGAATGAGATTATATGTAGAGCTTACACTCTTACCTTGCATGAGGACTTTTGATAGGTTCTGACCAATCAGAAACAAAATTTGGGGCGTTACAAATGGTATCAAAATAGACTCTCCACAAGTTCGAGTGTGGGTCCACTGCCGTGGTCTAGTGCAAGTAGGCAGGTTTCCATGTGGGGCGAGCATAGGGATGTGCAGCCTTAAGGGGGGTGGATTGTGACGCCCCAAAGCAAACAATATCACGCATGCGTGTAGGGTGAGGTGTTACAAATGAGGCCAATCAGAAAGGGCCTCTTTTTGTCATTGGACAGAATGCCATGTATAACAAGCTTCTGCATCACAATTGAAAAGTATAATAAGACAAACCACCCATATATATTAAAGAGGATTTTACTCAAAAAATCCTAAAATTTAGTCATTTATCGCAAAAGATCGTCGCAAATTGTGTAGCACTAACAAGGTCCTCTCACCAATTTTTTTATGTTTTTTTATACTTTTTTCTTAGCGACGATAGCGTCACCATCTCGTGAGAGCATCTCCTAATGTTTTCTTCTTCCTCTCCTCCTCTTATGTCTCCATCTTGTCCACATGGAAGACTCCCACCTGACCCACATCCAGTCGAATGGTGGGGATGCAGTCTATTGGGAGACCACCATCAAGAGATTGGGATTAAAAAAGGGACCCAGTGGGATTAGAAAAACCCATTGATGTCTCTGAGATCGAATGGGAGCAACTTCTATCCTAATTGTGTCCTCTCCTCATTTTGGGTGGTGTTCAAACCATCCCAACCTCATCCTCTCCTGCCCTTTTACCTGGCATAGTGGGAAGACACACTAGTGGCCTGTGATGAATACAATAGTTTCACCCCAACATCCCTCATCTATTGATACTTAGTCATCAGATGGCTCTACCATTTATTGTATACATTGCTTAATGAGGTCAAATGGTAGTCATGCTTTCTTTTTCTTGGGTCTGCAACTTTACAGGTAACGCCACACTTGAATGATCCCAAACATATCTCTCAATTGCCTTATATGGGCCATGCCCACATTGGAGGAAACGTTCCTGTCTCCACAGTCTTTTCCATGGATATGCACTTGTTGCAATGCCACCAGTCCCTTAGTCTTAAATGCTACCATGTGTACAGTAATGTGATGCTGTTCACTTGGACTTTTGAAGGTGGTTTGCAGCCAACACCATAGAGAAATAGGAGGAGGAGGAGAAGAAGACGACATTAAGAGATGCCTTGACGAGCGACGTCGTCGCCCATGCTCGCTCGTGGTGACACAATCGTCACTCAGAAAAAAGTTTAAAAAATATAAAAAATTAGCGAGAGGACCTCATTAGTGTTACACAATTTGCAAGGACTTTTCGCGATAAATGGCTGAATTTTGGGATTTTTCGAGTAAGATCCTCTATATTAAAAGTGTTCAATCAAATCCCATTACTTTTTTAAATATAAACACACTTAGGCAGTGAGAAAACAACTCCAAATTGGTTGCCAACATAAAAAACTCTCACCTAAAGATTTTAGATCTTTCGTTACACACAACCACCTGCTGCACGGTTGATGCATAAATACCTTTTAGGCATGGTCGAAACCAATACAGTATATCTTACATTGTGACCATCACCTTAGTACAACTCAACTTTAAATAAATATGAAGAAGTATATATAACTTATTTGAGGATTTGGTTTAAGATAGATCAGAATGGAGAAAAAAAATATGCACCTGACCCCACCACAGTTGGAACAAAGCTTTAATAATGATGATGATGTTGATGTTTTATATGTGATTGGTAACGGCTAGCTCAATCCTTATTGAAGAATTAGATAAGTTAATATAAGACGGTCACATTCACTCTGCGCAGTTTAAATTTTAATGAGGGGATCTATGTTATGTGCACACCTCTTCTTTCACTAAAAATAAAAGAAAAATATGTAAGCTCACTTCGAGGAGAACTTTTTGTCGAGTTATTGCCTTAGTGGAGGGCCAAGGTTCCCCTCAAAGTGAACCTACGGATTCTTCTTTTACTTTGTGTGAAAGAAGAAGGGTACATATAACATCTGATATCAAAGAAAGAGCTTCCTTGAAAGAGCTTATCTTTCAACAAAAAGTTGAAAGGAGATAGAATATCCCTTTCATTAATCTCTGTCATCTTTAAATACAAGATATATGCACTTATTACCACCACAATTTGACACACTCTCTAAGACTAATTCCACAACTCACCACAACTTTATCCACTACTTACACCCCTACAAATAACCGCATCCACTACACATACTTATACAAATATTAAAAAACCAACTAAACCCCAAATGACTCAAGAACAACTTCCTAAACCTCATAAGTTACTCCTCTTAACTCTTCTCCCGTCATAAAGCTCTAGGACTGGGATTCCTTTGAAGCCCTACCTCAAGCTGCTGTCAAGCATCCTACCTCATCTAATCCTGTTGTCGGTGGAGAAATCCTTCCAAAGGACTTTCTTTGATAGGGCAAATGAACTAATGCTAATTGGGTTGGTAGGAAATGATTGTCCTTGCAAACCGTCACAGTTCACATGGCTTTTGTGTTTTCCATGAAAGCCCTTCACCTACCTACATACAAATCAAGAGAGGCGAAAGAGATGAATTGGTTTGGACGTCGATTAGGAGTGTCCAAGCCTTGAAGTCCTCAAAATGTAATCACTATATATGTCATGCAAAATTTTTGTGATGAAATCCAAAGTGTGTGCTATCCATTTAAGTTTTATACTAAAATAATGCCAATTCATGGGGAATAGTCATGTACGTGGTTGCATTGTATTGATAGTAAGTGAGCTCTCTCTTCATAAAAATAAAAATAAAAAAAATCCAAAAAAGACATGTTCACAGAGAATTTGTCTGCAGACTGGTCACTGTTGCTTCATTTGAACTAAGTTTGTGAATCGCACATCCTCCATATACAATAAATTGGATCTTCTTCCTTATTTGTGAATCACTCTATGTTGCATTTCATATTTTGATGCATCTAAAATTTATTTTTAATTTTTATAGACAATAACAAAATCAGATTAACAAAACAGTGAACAAGTGGGTGTAAGAAGATAGGGGGGAATATAAAAAAACCATCAACAGAAACATGAGATATATGACCAGCCACATAAAAGAAAGCATGCATGTGATGTTATCATCTTGCTTTTATGGTTTGGAAGGCCCACCAAATATATTTTTTGATTTCAGCATGTATGGATCTTTGGACTGTAGTGCCTCCTGTCACTCATATGAATCCTTTAATTGCTTCTCCTTCAGTTTGGAGTGGCTGTACTTAGAACTGTGTATTTATCTCCCTCTCTCTCTCTCTCTCATTATTTATCACCAATCATTGCATTTTACATGTTGCATTTGTCCATATCCTTTGTTTCTAATTAAGCTTGTTTCTGAAACATGGGTTTAATTCATTTACTTATCTAAGTTGAAAACTAGGTTAATCTCATTTTTTGTACACATTAAAGTTAAAAATTGAGACTATTATTTTTAATAAAATTTAAACATTGTAAAATAGTCTTGAAAGTTAATAATCTATATCAGATTTTAAGGTTAGTTTAATATATATACTAGTGTTTCTAACCAAAACATTATAAAATATCTTAAAATAGGCCAAAATACAGTAGTAGGAAAAAGTTGGAAAATAGTAAACTCCAACTTTTAAAAATATGACTTGTGGAGTGTTTGTTGGATTCACCATACCGTATACCATGTGCAAAAGGGTTGTAGAGTATTCCAGTTATCTTTAAAAATGTTAGGTCCATAAGACATTTGACACGATTCTAAAATAGATGATCATTGGATATAGAAAAAAGCTTTCATCTGAATCATCCATTTTATGACCTTACATCAGTTAGCTATTTGACTTTTTCTTTATGGTTAGATTTCAAAACTCTCTTGTGTTTGATGAGTCTTATAAACTCTTTGAGTCTTGCCGCGTGTCATATTCTTTAGCGTTGGGTACTTGGGTTACTTCTTGTTCCACACAGGTCTTGACTAAGAATGCTACATTCCATATACCATATTGTAAATGTTATACAGAAGGCTTTGTAGAGAATAGGACAGAAGAGGTTTTATTTCATCCTGACTATGTATCATGAATTCATGACTATAAATAAACATAAAAATACAGGTAGAAGAAGAGTGCCTCTTACGGCATTGTAGATATGACGTGGTCGCCCTATCATGCTCGCTGCATGTGGGTCCCACCATTAAAGGACAACACATGTCACAATCGACACATCACCGACAATTGTCTTCAGCCGGTGGGTCGATTACTAGGAAAGAATTACTAAAATGGAGGAGAAAGTGCTTTCAACATAGATATAAGACATCTCAAGTTCTCAACTAAGACCAGTTTAATCTCCTAGTTGCAAAGGATTACATTTTTAAATACCTTCTGCTCCATTAGAGCTATCTCCAATTTCTTACAGAAAAAATATATTCAATTATGAATGAACAAGTTATATGCTTATTGGTAACTCCAAGAGGTAGTGCAATTGGCTAATATCATGTTTTAGAAACCGGTTGTTGCAGTTTTAAACTCGTGCTCTATTTCTGAGGCCACCTGCTTAGGCAAATGCCTGACTTCTCTAATGTATGAGGGAGAATAGTCGGTTTTAGAAGAGGCCAGACACCCTCATCAATTAAAAAAAAAAAGTTATATACTTATTAGTTGAAAATAGTAAGAACATTAGTAAGTGCAGCTAAGGTGAATTTTACAATTGAGTTGTGAAACATAAACACTATTACATAATTGCTTAACTCCACCCCAATGTTCGGGTGCTTCAATTTACATTATAACTAGCTCAGCTAGTTAGGGACACAAAATGACTCTTTAAAAGATTAAATAAATACACTTTTAAAAGGTTGAATATTAACATGAGTGCCAAATTATGTTTTTTGGTAACCCCTGAGTGGGATTGTGTGAGTGAGGGTGAGGCTTAAGTCATACAAGGGCACCTGAATGTATGGGAGGACTTTTGCCTACTAGGTGACCACCGCTTATGCGGTTTAGCTTGTGAGGCCACTTTGATGCATTTCAATCATTAAAGTAGGATATATGGAAATATTTCTTTACAAATAAGGGTCATGCAAAATTTCAGCACGTACGTTAGATTACCCTAACGCTTGATTTAGTAGCAAGTGTCTTTTAACCTCATATATATATATATTTATATATTTATTTATATGGGAGATGCTCTAATGTGAGATATTTATCACCTTAAATGAAAGATTGGGTGGGGCTCTCACATCCAAATCCAATGCCAACAACTTAAATGTGAGGGCCCTCACTCCTATCTCTCATATAAAGTGAGAGATATTTCTCATAGGAGCATCTCCCTATATATGTGTGTATGTGTGTTTTTATTTTTTTGAGATTCAATCCTAGCCCATAAAAGCTTTATAAATTGGTCATCTACTAAAATCAGTTCCATTAGTCATTAGTAGTTACCTCTTCTATAATGTTGAAATATTGAAATAAACACTAAAAAAAAAACACAATAAACAACTCACAAATTATTATCTTAGATTATATTAGGGGAATCTTAGAGCCTTGATTATTAAATAAAAATGCAACTCACAAACCAAATAACATAGCTAGTTCCCGCTTGTACTGGACTTTTTCTCACTTGAGTGGGTTATCTTCCTGTATGTATGCAAGCTTCTCTCTTGGGTCCCAGCTCCCTTGGTTGGGGTAAAAAAAAAAACCCTAGCTAGTCCGAGAAACTACGACTCAAAGGCATGAAAGATCCAACTTAGCAGGATAATGAGCTGTCCGTTGACAATTCTAGGAATGTAACTAAATCCAATTGACCAAAATCTTTATTAGAAAGACTTGAGACAATCCAAGAAAACCGATTCAATTGACCATTCTCCATGGGAAAAAAAGAAAAAGAAAAAGAAAAAAGAAGAAGCTTTCACTACTCCTGTATCAAAACACACAAAGATCTTATCAATTTCTCAAATTGACCATGTTTACTGCCTACAAGATCGCCCTCATTTCAGTTTCTTAGGTTTAAAAGAACCATGGAGAGCCGCGTAAGAAGAAACAAGAGTGCCCCACCTTCATAGATCATTATTGTTCCAAAGCCCAAGTTAACTCACCCTGACTTGCTGAAGACAAAGGCATAAAGTCTATGAATCAGACATTATCCAGCTAAAGTTTGGTCAAACTTGCCACAGTTACTTCAGCCCAGTGGTCTTTTGAACTCATTTAGGCGAGTTTAAGGTTTTAGAACTATGGAAAGATGCGTGCACATAGAAATTAGTAGTCTCTAATATTGTTACAATTAATTGACAGGACATTGATTAGAGAGTGATGGAATATGTTTACCCAACAGGTTGATTAGTGATGGACGTCATTAACATCATGGGTCGGTCAAAGGTGAAACTGTAATGATGCAATTTGAGCCATCGATTTTCTCACAAGTGGCCCACTTTAATAGTATTTTGCCATAAAAGTGTTCAACAATGGGCATTGCATTGATTCAATGGTGGGGATTTGATAGTCAACTCCTTCTCAATTCGCAGGACTGCGGACCCTAAATGTTTTCTTGAGTAATAATGTCTTTTGACCTAGGACTGGAAATGAGCCGAGTCTCCCTGACTCGGCCTGAGTTGAGTTTGATATGGGTTGAATTTGGACACAGTTAGTAGGTCTGTGGGCTAAAATTAGGCATATCTTCCGGACTTGGGCCAATATCTGCCTAAGGGCCTATTTGGATAGGCAAAAAATAAAGTAGAATGAAATTAAATTGGCACTAACAGTCTAAAATTTCAACTTTACCCCATTTAGATGAGTCTGGATCAATAGACGAAGTAATGTTGTGAGCCACATGTACTCCACTTCACTTCATCTTTAAATACTTCCATTTTCTTGAGTAAAAAGTGGATTATACTCTAAATGTTAACTTCAAAATAAGTATCCAAATGAAGTGAAGTGAAGTACTTTACTTTAACTTCAATATACTTCTCTTCACTCCACTCTACATGTGAAATCCATTTCATTTTATTCCACTCATCATTTATCCAAACAAGCCCTAAATGAGGTGTGGAGTAAAATAAAGTGGATTTCACATGTGGAGTAGAGTGAAGAGAAGTATGCTGAAGTTAAAGTAAAATACTTCATTTCACTCCATTTGAATGCTTATTTTAAAGTTAAGAACTTCATTTCACTTTAGAGTTGAAGTGAAATAGAGTACATGTGGCTCACAACATTACTTTATCTATTGGGTTAGACTCATCCAAACTGGTAGAGTTGGAATTTTAGATTATTAGGGCTCATTTAACTTCACTTTACTTTATTTTTTGCATATCCAAACAGGCCTAAGAGAAAAGTTCATAAAAACTTTTATTTGCATAACACATATGTTGACTAAAGTTGTCTTCAGATATTGGCCCAAGTCTGGAAGTTCGAGTCCATATGGATAATTCACAATCAGATAAAACCAAAGAAAAAAGAAAATAGATAAAAGAAAACTCAATAGGCCAATATCAACATCTTTCCCCCCCCAAAAAAAAAAAAAAAATTGAAACGTGCCCTTTACGAAGTATATATGAAGCTTTTATTTAGTTTTTATATAAAGAGGGCTAAGCCGAAGAAGATATTGATAAATGTAGTAGTGATAAATTTGAAAAAAATGCAACCTACGAGAGGATTTGGCCCAAGGAATAATAGAATGGAGAAACCAAATTCATATAACTGACCCCAACATGATTGAGACAAAACCTTGATGATGATGATGTTTTTTACATAGAGTTTGAGAATCTCGGCCAGTTAACTCTTGACTTTGCCAAGTCACCTCATTTTGATGAAAAATTGAGTCAAATGTAGGGTAAATCCGATCGAATCAAATACATATAATTAGTGCCTGAGGTTTGCAAAATTGGAGTTAGCTCTTTAAAAAGGATTGTTTAAAATGTAATAAATTTATTATTAATAATACATGTAAATACTTATAAATCTAAGTTTTATAAGCATTGATTTTTTAAAAAATATATTTATAATTTCTTAGAAAAACATAATCCTCCCGAGCCATCGAGTTTACTCTCTCCGAGTTAATATTTCAGAGCAAGACAAGTCGAGTCCAAGTCACTAGTTTCCACCCTGGTCTATGTATGCCCCGAGTCCAGCCCAGTAAGATTTCCAAACCCTTAATTTAGGCCTAATCCAGCCCATTACACCCGCCGGACAGTCCAAATAGATTACTATTACATCTGGGCCGATCCGGGCCGGACCTGGATCCATTTTCCCACCCATGCTTCTGATTCACCTTTGAAACAAATGCTCAGGAAGAAAAATTGCAGAACCCCAACAAAAGTTCCCTCTCTGGTAAGCTAATCTCTTCCCTCTTCTTTTGTTTAACAGTGCAGATGCATGAATGTTTAAGATACAATCCTTCTTTCAAATGGGTTTCTCTGATTTTCCATGTTTAAATGCTGTTTCCTTTCATATGCACAGATCAAAAACCTACAAGAAGAGATACAATAGATGTGTTAAAAGAAGCAGAAAAAGTAAAAAAGAGAACCCACTTTAGAAAAGAATCTGAAAGAAGCAGAAAATGGTAGTTCGGATTCGATTATCGAGATTTGGGTGCAAAAACCGACCATTTTACCGAGTTATGGCAGCTGATAGCCGATCACCAAGAGATGGAAAGCATCTGGAAGTATTGGGTTACTACAATCCATTACCAGGTGCTCTTTTGTCTACTTATCTGTCCTCTACATGTCCATTCTTTTCATTCTTTTTATTCATTGTTGTTGAGTTTTATCACCCGCGTTTTCTTTATTTTGTTGTATCAAATCTGGGTGTTGTTTGTTTCAGTGCTCCCTTTTCACAATTCTGTGAGTTTGGATTGTGTGATTTTATATGCACTGGGGTTAAATTTTAATTTTTTTTAAAACTTTTGGTGTTTTCTTTCTCAGGACAGGATGGTGGAAAGCGGATGGGTCTGAAATCTGAATTTTGATAGAGTGAAGTAAGTGGAAATGTATCTAATTCTTTTTACATATTTTATTAGTTATTTAGTTAATGTGGATGATTTTATTGGTGTAGACTATGGAGTCAGAATCTGTTAAGCTCTATTTCATTTGTGTGGTGATTTTTAAAATTGTGACTTCATTTCTTTAAGTTGGTTATTTCTGTTGGATCTCTAGGAAGTTTTTAAGAAAGTCTTTTTTTCATTTATTCATTTTTTTGTGTAAAATACAAAATTTTAGATTTTTGTGCTCCGTTTTTATTGTTTGATTAAGCATGAAGTGGATGTGTATGGAAGAAAAAGAAGCCCAACAAGAAAAAAAAAAAGTAAAGATACTTTGCTTCCTTGTTTGCTAATTTGTCACCATGCAAGTCCTTCTACGTGAATATAATAGATTGTGATGGCTTCTTACAGTTATGTAGTCCGAGGGAAATTATTTGTATCCATCTTTGTAAAAGTAAAAATGTCTCCTTCTCATTATCTACAAATTGAAAATTTTTATGATCAGTAGCTTCTGTATATATTCTTGAGGTTGAATTTTAGCGCACACCAAATCCCAAATGGTTTTATGCTTAGGCAGAATGGATGATCAGGTACTCTGAGTTGGAGAGGGAGAAATAGGAAATCAAATTACTTAGGAGTATTTCACATAACGGTTTTGGATGTACCCAAGTTGGTTTTCACAATTTTGGCAGGATTGATTACGTCTGATATGCCATCCATTTGGGACAGCAAAAAAATCAGATATCACATTAGGCACAATAATGTTGTTCTCACTTGTCTGCCTAAAAATACTATATCACAGGTTCAGGTGACTCTGTATTTGGGATGAAAAACCCGGGAAAAGAAAAGGCATTCCCTTTGATTTTTTCCCTCTGAAAAGCTTAATGAAACAAATCACTAAAACCAGTCTTTACTCTAAGATATTCTAGCCAGTCTTTATTCTAAGATATTCAAGCTACTTATGATTGGAGATACGAAACACACTTGAACACAGTTTTAATTGCCAAGTGGAGAGATTTGAATTTGAGATGAGTGAATGGTTTGGTTTGGCAGGTTATTTCTCCATGTGTCCATTTTTCTCTGCATTTGCCTTTGCTAACCTTGCACAAAAAAAGCTTTAGTTTGGGCTGTCACCGTGCAAGTAATCTTCAAGGAACAGCACCTTAATTTGGACTAGAATTTTTTTTTCTTACGGTCATATTTAAATTAGAATCTTTTTCCTGATGAGTATTCAGGGACTTCATTAAAAAAAAAGTTCCAGATTGTTTCGTCTCATGCTTGTATTCTTTGTTTGTTTTTCTTGATTAAATTTATTTTATCATTTCAAAAATAAAATTTCATGGTTACCTGCTTTGAGAGAAAAACAAAATTTGCTTAGAGAATAGGCAAGATTAAAATATTAAGGGTCTGTTTGTTTCACTTGATTGAATTCCTAGGAATTCTAAGATTGTATTTCTATAAGTGGTTAAAAATGAAGAACCGAAGGTGAATATTAAAAAATGACCATTATATAACCTCCCCATTAATGAAAATTGAATCAAGGGAAGATGGAAAATCAATACCCAGACATCCCCTAGCAATTCAAATCCTAGGAAAATCAAGGTCCTATCTACATTCTGACCTCATATCCGTCGCCCCTCATATCTTTAATAATCATTTCTTGGAGCTCATTTGACCATGAATTCCTATGTATTCTATGCAAGCAAATGGGCCCTAAAAGCATATATCTAAACTTCTTCCCATTTTGGAAAAGTGTGTACAAGCAGTGTTCAGAAACTTGCCTTGATCTGGCCAAGTTGACTCAGACTTGCAGGGCACTGGGTAAAGCATTGCTGACTGAATCGGCCAAACTCTCAATGAAACTCACTCCAGTGACTCAATATCCTTTCTAGTCACTTGTGCATGTCAACTTATAGAATAATGTGTGGAACATGACATCTTTTTTTCCCTTTGCCTTAATGTTGTTTTTGTTGGACGTTCATGATTTATCTGTTCAACTGTACTGGAAGATACCTACTTTTAGTTTATGATTGCCGTATAATTTCAAATTACATGGATATCGCTAAAACTAGCAAAACATCGTGCTATGCACGGGCCACGGAACCACCAAATACACAAACTTATACGAATTATTTTTATTAAATTTATTAATTAGTAAACTTTTGAGTCATTCTTTTTGTTGCTAATTTGATCTTTATGTGTTTTTCCAGATGTCTTATTCTTTGAGTTAGGTTTAAATGGAATTTGATGAAGCCCGAGCACGTGTAAAAATAAATAAATAAAAGATATATTTTGGCCTAAATTAGGCTGCATTCTGGCCTCATTTAGGCTTGTAATTTTAGCCTGGTTTTTTACCGATAAGTCTAAACTGGTTTAGAATTATAATCTATGGTCGCCCGTCCATGTTCGGCCTGATGGACGGACCATATTTTTGATCCGATCGTCCCATGGCTCACATGGGCCCCACAGTCCAAAGAAACGGAATTTCACCCTTTCTTATTAAGACCGTTGGCCCATTTTTTGGACGTTGGATGGTGGACCAAACAGGGCCCACCTCACACTGGTCCGCCATTCCTATGGTCTCCCCACCATGTCCGGCCCAATGGATGGACCAGATTTGTGATCCGATCGTCGCACGTGTAATAAATTTAATCAGATTTATTATTGATGTTAAATAAAAGAAATAGATCTTAAAATTAAACACCCCCCAATCCAGGCATTGATCTATATCACTACAAAAGAAACGATTTAACGATGTAACAGTGCTTACTATCTCCTTGTTGAGTCGAAGTGGGGTTCCATCGCCGTGCTCCAGCCTTCCCTTTTTGGTTTCCGTTTCTCACTGGTTTCGTTTCTGTATTTGGAGTTGTAGATAGGAGTTTAGATTTGAAGTAGGATTTTCGTTTGTTATTTTTAAGAAGTTATGTGGTTCAGTTATTTTAGAGCAAGGAGATTGGAGAGAGTGGAGAGAAAGGAGATTTAGGAGACTGGAGAGAGAGGGGAGTGGAGGGTAGATGGAGATTTTGACAGCTGTCATCATCTACTCTCTAATTTTAGTATTTTAAGTTTGGAGGACTGTGGTTCACCCAAGGGTAACCACATTCCAATGGAGATATAGATGTTCAATAAAAAAAAAAAATTTCACCATATTTTTGTTTTTAGTGTTGTTTATGCTGTTTTGTGTTTACAGCAAATGATACTTATGTTCTGCTTGTTGTTTACTTTCTTCTTTGCCCTTTATATTTTGATTGGTGTTGCAGGTATTGGTTATCTGTTGGTGCTCAGCCATCTGAACCTGTTCAACGCATCCTTTTCAGGTCAGGGCTCCTGCCACCGCCTCCCATGCTTGCAATGGCCTGCAAAGGTGGGCCCCGTGACACCCGTGTGGTTGATCCTTTGGGCGGTCGCTTTGTGGCTCTTAAGGAACCCACTGTTTCTGATCAACCAAAAGGGGAAGGGGATGAAGCAAAAAATGAAACATCAAGCTGATGAGAGCCCATGATAGCCCTTGTCATCAACTGTGTTTGACTGAGCATCTTTCCAAAAAAGCAAAGAATAGAGGATACTTGAGTTAGAAACTCTCCAGTGCGATGTCAATTTCTACTCATTTCAGTAATATCTAACTTTAGAGTTGTCTTTTTTTCTTTTTCTTTTTCTTTTTTTTTCTACCCTCTGTTGAAAAGTTCATTTTTTTTAGTTTACAAAGATGCATCTGCTATTTTTACTTCTTCATTTTTTTTCGCCTTTCATGAGTTCTTCTATTCAAGTGCCTCCTGGAATATGCATGGATTGAGTAATGATATAAATTAAAAGAAGTGGCATGCATTCAGATGACCCCATTGCTGCTATTGATGAGATCAGTCGTAACTTAAATTCATATAGATCAAACTAAGGTTTGGTACATCTTACCCAAGTCTGTTGGGTACTGATCAATTGGTCATACTGCACAATGCTAGTGGAACGAAGTGCCTTTATTAATTAATGGAAAGGAGGTGTAACTTGCGGCTCTACTTCCTTTGAGTTGCCAATTTTGCATAATCCATTCTGGGTTCAATTCTAGCTCTGTGCCAAACCCACTCTGCATCATGATTACTTTATTAGTTGAGAAGCACGGCTCAAATCCAAGTGCCTCATATTACGAATAGCTGGATTATAGCCAGGGGCTCAACTTGGGTGAAACCATGTTCAACTTGGGTCTGGGTCAGCTCTTTTGAACTACGGGCCAGGTAAAGACAGATTGACATTGCGCTGAGGTAGGCCCTTTTAGCATTCAGGTCAACACAACCAAAGCTGCACCTCTAAATGAGAGCGCCAATCCTGGATTTCGTTTTTAAATACACAAGCCTTTTGTAGCCTGGCCTAACTTGGGCTATTCCGATTCACTACCAAACCCATGTATAAATCTACAACAACCATTTAAAAACATGATTGGCTGCATCTCAATGGCACCAAGGAAGTTCAATGGCAATTTGATACTTTCCCTCGAGTCTGTAGATATGGTAATGTTCTTACCTCCCACCTTTTCTTTGGGTATCGAAAGGAACTTGAGAGTCTCTTTTCATCTATTATATTACCTTTCCTTTGGGGCTGAGATCCTGGGTTGTAGTTTGCTTTCGCTGGCTTCCTGCCTGCAGTCTCAATGAAGGTATTGCTTTTTTGGGAGGCCACCCAAGTTGGAGAAAATCCTAAACCCAAAAGTAGCAATTTCGGCTGGGGGACTCACCAAAGCAACAAAGACCTTCACCATCCATGACTGGTGCAACCCCTTTCACATCCCAATATTTAGCTATGGTTATCTCTCACAGCGATACCAGCCCACCTAGAAGACACTTGAGAGCAATAGTGCCCGTTGGAATAATCTCCATGACAATGAAAGCTTTAAGATTTTATGGGTTCTTCGCTGTCGTCTCCATTCTCTTTTCGAGCTCGCAATCTTGCACTTTCACCATAAGGAACCATTGTCCACATACAATATGGCCAGGGACACTTGCTGGGTCGGGGACACCGCAACTTCCGACAACCGGATTCCAGCTGGACACCGGCGAGAGTGTTAGAATTGTAGCCTCACCAGGATGGTCTGGCCGGATTTGGGCAAGGACAGGGTGCACGTTCGATCAGCTGGGGGTAGGCGCATGCCAAACAGGGGATTGTGGGGGGAGGATGGAGTGCAATGGGATTGGAGCAGCTCCACCTGCCACACTCTTTGAGGTCACCCTAGGAAAGGGTGAAGACAAAGATTACTATGATATTAGCATCGTTGATGGTTACAATCTGCCAATCGTTGCTGCTGCACATGGGGTATATGGAGGATGTAATGCCACTGGTTGTGTAACAAATCTAAACGCAGGTACCATATCATTTGTTGCTATATTAAGACTTTAAATAAAGGATGAATGAAAAAGTATAACTTACAAAGCCAACCCTCCAAAGATGGCTTGAGTTTTCAATGATGATAATTTGTTATCATAACAATTCATTTGGTCACCATACAAAATCCATCTCGTCATTAAAAATGAAAGTGATGTATGAACATGATAGACACAACTGTAAGGCTTAATCAAATACAATTCACCATCATGGTCATCATCTAATTTACTTTCATCTACATTTGGGTCAGCTTTGTGAGGTCATCTTCATCTCATCCCTATTACAACCTCTCACTCATGACCACCTAGTATTTATTGGCCCCCTTTCCCGCTTCGGTTCTTACTCTTACACATATGCTCAAATGGCATTTCCTTTTCTTCTCTTATACTGAGACCACCAATGAAAAATGCAACAACTAATCAAAATTCAAAGGAATTAGTACTGTCATCACTATTAGGTTCATCTTGCTAAAACATCGCAATTATTCACAACAACAACAGAAAATATATGCCACGCCAACGGTGGACATACCTTTTATGTTGCATCGGCTTGTACCTCTGGTCTAAACATGTGCATGGGGTGCAGTAGGTATTATAAACACACCAGAAAAAACGGTGTATTAATTAACTGTTTTGGGAACATTGTAGCTTCATTAATTAGAAACAAATTTACTTGTTTTAACTCTTGGGTCATCTCAAAATCCTATTTTAGGCTGTCCAAAAGAGCTCCAGGTTGTAAATACTGCGGTTGCTTCAGCTAGTGAGGGCCATGTGGTGGGATGTAAGAGCGCATGTGAAGCATTTGGGACAGATGAGTATTGTTGCAGTGGGGAGTATGCTAATCCAAATACATGTAGGCCTTCTTCTTACTCAATATTCTTCAAGAAAGCTTGTCCAAGGGCTTATAGCTATGCATTTGATGATGGGACCAGTACTTTCACATGCAAGGCCATTGATTATACCGTCACTTTCTGCCCCCGCATCCCTGGGTGAGTTGCTACTTAATTGCCAAACCTGAAAACCATACTCCCGTGCTGAAAACTCCACTGGGTCTTGAAATACTTCTTTTTTAAATGATGTATAGATACAATTTTTTTATCAGCATAAGAATGTGACCTGCTTTGTTGTTCAGTAGACTCGTGTTGCGGACTTGATGAATTTAGAAATATGCTTTTAAGAGTTACGATTAGGGACCGCAATGGGGCGAGTTTGGTATGGGTTGGGATAAATACAAACCCGCCCCTTCTCAAGTTTATCTCATCCAAATCCGATCCGACTCGTGACTGGTCATTGGTATGTGATACCAAACATGCCTTGTTTAGGTTGGGTTTAGGTCAAATTCACAGCTTAAGATTTTTAAAATGTATAAATGCATGGGAATGAATATGGTAGAGATCAAACTCACCACCTTCTCTTCCCACATGCCTTGAGTTAATGCCCAACATCACTTACACCATGAGTTTTGTTTATATCTTTTAGTAATAAATAAATAAATATATTATATATATGAGGCGGGCGGATTAAACTAACCAAATCCAAACGCACCTTGTACCAAGAAAACCACTACCAAACCCGCCGCTAGTAAGAACAGTTCGGTGTAGGGTCCCGTTTAAATCCAACCCATTGCCATCCCTAGTTAAGATTAAGAACATAAGTGTGAGAACCTGGTCCGGGCGGCACCGTAACCATGGGGCGTAGCGTGTCAACCACGGGCTTCAAATGGTGAGTCTCCGCTAGCCCACATCGGAAATATCCAAGTCCTGACTCTGGGCTTATAAGTCAAAGTCCTGACCCTGGGCTTATAAGTCAAGCTCCGTCTTAACTCAACATGAGGCCTTTAAAAACTGTGTGGCTCCGGAAATCATAAGAACTTGTATACTGGGATTGCAGAGTTGGGCGGGGTTGTGACAATAAGTTTAGGGAAGGGAAGAAAGGAGCACCCAATGATGTATCATTCTATTCTTCAAAGATGTTGGAAACTTTCAAAAATATAAAATCCAGTGTTTGGATTTTAGTTTCTTGGAAACACCTTTCTAAAATTCTGCATTTGTTATGGAGAAAAAATGTTGACAATCTTATGGAAAACATCCCTTTTGAGAACAGATTTCTTGTTTGGAAACTTGCCTTTTGATTTCTTTTACACAAGAGTTTCATATCGAATAAGTTGAAAGGAAAGGAGGCACCTATAACTTAACTAACCATGTTAGTGTAACCGGTGGGTTATTGTCCTTCGAAACACTGCATATTGGGTTTTGACATTCTGCTCTGGGTTCTATTATTGGGCTCTTAACGCGGCACTGGGTTCGGAGTTGATTTTCTGTCCAGTTTTATATGCCATGGATTTTTCGGCATATACCTATGTCTGAGAATCCTACATACCTGGATGATGCCAATGAACTTTCCTCTGTAATACAGTGTTAGTCTTCGAATCTACAGCCCGCAAAGGGTTGATGAAAATGCAACACAGCAAACTCTGCATGCAATGTAAATATGAAGACCTTCACTTGGTATGGCTAGGATCTTTGAATTATGGTATTTTTGAGTGGGGCTGATCTATCCATAACAGTTCCATGAAAACAATGGTTAGGGCCCCCAAACCATGTGCCATTGAAGTGTGGACAAATCATGTATGGAAGCATACCTAAGTCCATGATGGTAAAAATGCAAGACATTTGCTTCTCATTTTACCCCTTTTTTACCAATTGATATATGAATCACTTTGAAAGTGAAGAATATAGTGTACGTAACAATGGTTAGAAGAACAAGTAACAATTCATTTTGTCACATACATCTCATACTTTTCATTTCTTTGTTTAAAAAAATTCAGTAATATTTACCTGTAAAGGTCTAACTGCCATCTTATCATAATTTCCAATAAAACATCATTGTTAAGAGCCTTTTATGCAATGGTGTCCCAAATCATAAGTGCTACTTTTGAGGCCTTCTTACGATAAGATTTTAGTCTTTCTTTTAGTGATCCAAAATAATTCATGCCTGGGGACCTACAAACATTGATTCATGGTTGTTATTATTGTGATTGCGGAATATTTTCTAGTTTCATTGTTTCTCATTCTTTCTTCAATCCAATTATGATAGTAAGGGGGCGTTTGTTTGCAAAGGATTTCTGAGGGGGTTATCTTGCTGCTGGGGATTTGTTTCGGCACGTCAGCAGCTGTCCCCTTAGCTTTTAAAATTCTGTATTTGTTTTGTGAGTATTCAGATATCTAACCTTGCGAATTTGATTTCTTTGGCTTTATAGAATTCTTCAAATTCTAACTTTCAAAATGCTAAGGGCTCTTCAGCATTTGTGAAAGGGACAACATTTGAGGAATTTAGTTATCCCTTAGATAGGGATTCTCATAATTCCTATAAACAAACATGCTGCAAGTGGAATTTTGAGAATTATTATCTGGGAGAATAATGGGTTCTACAGATGTTGTTCCCCAAGTAGAATTCCAAATATTTAAGTGCGGTCCAACATTCAGAAAGTTGGAATTCCAAGAATTTAAAATGCTAGAAGTAACTTTTCAAGAGGTTGGTATTCACCGTTCTAATTACCAAAGTAGAGTCCAAATACCCAGGGGACACGATCTATGTCAAAGATTGTCCAGACCCACAATTCTCGTCAAAAATACCTTCAAACAAACATGTCCTAAATCTACTTTTATGAACTTCACTTTTTATCATCCTTTAAATAGAACTACTTTGATAAGATAAACCATCCATTTATGTAAAAAAACTAAATTCTTGAAACCAATTATGTCAAGGGATGACAAATGGGAACTTTAAAATGAGATTTATTTATTCACCATCTATTTTTTGGATTTGTTCTAATGCATACAGATGGAGGCGGCCAAATGGCACATCTACTTCTGATCCACCCCACTCCAATGGAAAAAGTAATGGAGTCTCATCCTCCAATAGTGACAGAGAGATTGGGTTGGTTAACTCCTCAAGCATCCTTCCAATCCACGCATCTTTCCTTCTCCTTTTCATTCTTTTTCTCTAGGCCCATGTGAAGGTCCCAGTTGCCTTCAGTCAATAAACTCCTTCGCTGTGAAGAATAGCTATGAAAATTCGGATGTGTGGAGAACAGAAGTCAAGCGCAAGGGAAGGGTGGAAATTCTTTTGTAATATAATCAACAAAAGAGCAATTCTAGGCAGAGTAGATGAATTGGCTATTCCTACAACAACTGTAATTTGTATAAATCTTGCATAATGGCAATATCCATGTAAAGAAAAATAGACCAATATTAGAAGAACCAAAAAACCAAACCATAATAAGACCTGTTTGTTTCATGTGATTGAAGTAGTAGGAATTCTAAGACTATATGTCTATAAGTAGTTAAAAATAAAGAATCAAAGTGAAATTTTAAACATGATCATAAAATAACCTCCCATTTAATGGAAACAACCCAAATGCTAGATAACCTGAATGCCCAAATTGGTCTCATTATTCAGCCAGACCAGGTTGAATACAACGAACTAGCTATTTGAGAGTTTTCTTACAATACTCGACTTATACTTTTGAATGAATTAACTTGTGAAATGTGATTAAACAGGTGAAATATTAATTTAAACAATGGGTTTACCAAAATAAATTAGCATAACAAAGACAAAGACTGATTCAAAGGGAGTGCCCCTCTTTTTTATGTATTTTTTATGTAGCACAACTTCATCACTATATCCAAAGGATTTCTAATTAATACTTTGATATTTAATGATTGTGATCTTCATCGAAGACATAACATAATTTGTGTGAGGATTTACAAAAAAAAAACACGTATGTGGAGAGTAAATCACTATTTCAAAATTTCCCTAAAAACTTTATTATTGGGTGTCTCTAATCAGCTGAGCTTCAGCTTGGAAAAGCATTTTTGAGCATTGGCTACTTTCAAATTTAAAAAGGTTAAATTAACTTCACCATTACTTTCTGTTTCATGAAATTAGTATAAAAAGGTTAAAAGAATACATGTAGAAGACTTATAGTGAGGCCTTTATGTAAAATATTTAACTCATACTCAGCCAATGGAGATGAACTGTTGGACATGTGCCATTGTCTAAGCTGCTCTTAGAGGAGTTATATAGATTGATGGCAGCACCAAGTTAGATGAAGCCTTTCTACCCGAAGAAGAAAAGAAAAGAAAAGAAATGAAAAAGAGAGTTAGATGAAACGATCAGGCTGGAGTGCCATGAATGAAAACGCGGTTCTCGAGTAAGGTGGTTGTGTTTTTGGGGCCTTCCATTTCTCCTTCTACCATTTTTTTTTTACATGGAGCATGTGCTACTCTGGTTGGATGGCCCATGCAATTTAAGTTTGTAGGGTTATGCCAATAATTATTCTTACCAGATACAAAGCGATAGAGGATGGTGATGTGTATGAATTTGGGATTTACCAATAATTAATCGTAGGGAGGATGGTGGTTTTCGTGTCAAAAATAAAATAAAATAAAAAACTTTTCACTACAGAAAAACTTCCAACTTTTTCTCGCATTTTCTTTTGCAGAAACATGGCTATAGAAACGTGCCCTAAAAAGAATGACAAAAGGAGAAGATGGTGTGACAAACAAATTCAAAACATTATCTTGTAAATTTAGAGGTAATTTTTTTTTATGAGAAATGCAAGTGTAATCAGGTGATATCTTTAGGGTATTTAGAATTCTCTACTTCATGATTGGAATTCTTAAAAACAAGCATATGAAAAGTCACTACTGGCCTTTAAAATTCTTAGAGTTATAGCTTTATAAATATTATATTGTGCTTTAGCATTTTGGCAATATTTATAAATATTTGGATGACCACAATTAAAGAATTTATAATTTTCTGAATTCCTCTAACCAAGCAGACCCAAGAGTAGAATGCATCTATTTTGCCTGGCTCTGAGCAAATAACCACTAATATATATATCTCTCTCATTTTTTTTCTTTTTGCAAGTCAATGACATAACACAAGAAAGCACCCTTGATAAAACCAACTTGAAAGATTTTGAATGCAGGGACAATAGTTGGAGAAAGCAAGCGAAGAAAACTGACTAGAGTACAAATTTAAACAGTAAACTGTTTTTTCAATGCTCTCTTTCTCAAAAACAGCTCTTGAAAATAGGAATGGGCATAGTATATAGGAAATACCTAAAAATGGGATACATAGTGAGAATCCAAATGAGGACATATTTATATGGCTTGTATCTAGAAGTCTGGATTTGATCCTCTTCCCCTATTCCAAGCTAGGGCTTATTTTTTTTTGGTCCATGGCTTATCAGGCCCTGCCAGAAGATAAATTGATACCTAAATGCCATGCGAGACAGTAATGGTGTGGGGGTCCCACTACATTCAATTACATTCTAAACAGACAAGGTAACTGACCCAACTTCCCCCTCATCATCTTTAATTAAATTGATGATAGGATTCATCCACATGGGAACATTTCCAGATTATTGCCCTACAAAACTCATGTCACATCTAGCAACCATATTGTTTGAAAAGGATTTTTGTTTTTTCACAAAGTTGTGAAAAATTCACATTTGGCACAGATTTGGGTTACTGAAATCTTCACTTTTGAGGATTTTTAGACCGGATCCTCCAATATAAGATGTGAAAATTCTCAGTTGGAAAAGAGGGTATAAAATCCTTAAATGTGTAGATTCTTCAACTATTACTAAATGTGATCAAAGGGAGCATTAGTTGTACGAATCGTTAGTCACAAGGAAAACTTTGTTTAAGGGGAGTGAAGAATTCTCAGATTTATAGATTTCTCACTTGTAACCAAACGTGTCATAAAATCTTCCATATCTTCTCACTTGTGACCAAACGTGTCCTAAAATCTTCCAAATCTTCATATGCATCCATTCATTTTAATACATAAAATACACTCTCCACATCACATGATTGTTTGTTTTGTATTTTAGCCTCATAGTCCTCGGACAATCGGTGGATTTTAAAACTAACTAATCTTTTGGTTTGACATAAGCTTCTTCTCAAATGACTACTCCTGTTTGGATTTTGTTTTTATAATGTATGGGTTTCAATTCATTGATATAATAATGATCACATGCAGTGTGGTAGCAGCAGGACACCATGGGTGGGCCTCCTCACATGTGCTTAAAAGCAGTCGTTGCAACCGTCCATGTCTTGAAAAAGCTAGTTTCAATATTTCGGATTCCCATTCTCTCCTATTAAAGCAACCAAATTAAATAAAATATAAATGTGTTGATAGTATATCTTAGGAATCGGAGGCTACGGACTCGAACTCGCTCTCTCTACTTAGGATGCTTGTCAAGGCAAAAACCTAATATAATCAGGGCATGGGGAGGGAAGAACTTCACGTGTCCGAAAAAATAGTTAGTCCAGAGGCCAGACACCGCGTAAGCAAATAAAAGAAAAAAAAAAGTGGATCCAATTAATGCAATTTAAGTTTCCAAACCACTGGACTTCAAGAAAATCAGAGTATTGATACATGGGTTAATTGCATTTTCTCGAAAATAAAATAAAGACGGAATGTGAAGGGTTATGCATGCATGCATACATGAAATGAATGTAGTGTGTGAAAGAACTTGTTGGTCCAGATGGGTGTCAAAACTGAATTCACTGAGAACCTTGTGCATTCTGATGTGAGGTAGACCTGTGAACTTGTTGCTGTGAATGGTTTTAGATTTACTGGTTGATAAAAAACAAGGGTTCCCATTTCCCTTAAATAGAGCAATTATTATGAGTTACAGCTCTATCCGGACTCTACCTCTCTTGGAATCAACCGGATTAATATTTGTTGGGAGTTTATCCGCGGCAAACTGCTGGGCTCGATCTGACATGGGCCCTACGATAGTAAGGCCGTACAATTTTCCAGCCGTGTATGGCCATGTATTTATCATAGATTGCTGAATTGGATCTTCGCGTTATTCCTACGAATCTGTTTTCCAAGTAAAACTTATCACTTGTCAAGATTAGATGGTGACTAACACTGGGCCAAACTTTCTCTTACAACTTTTCAACAGTCAAAGGATGCATTTTACCTTTTAGCTATGGCGTTTTCACACCGATTTTGACTTTAAAATATTCAGATATTTTAGTAGACTAAGGAATATTGATGCTCATTGTTACTGCGTTTTCACACAGAGTGCAGTTTTCTTCCTCCTCTTCTTTTATTTATTTATTTGTTTTTGTTAACAAGAAACTCAAGGACTGAGGCACCCGTGCACATTACATGTGGGCATTGATGTTCCTAAATAGCCGAGCTATCGTTGATTACACACACATTATAAATAATTTAACTATGGATTGTGATATTAGATTAGTAGGCAATATTGTAAGAGTTCGGTTGTTTGCTCTGTATACAAAAAGTAAAAGCGAGAATTCACAATTAAATATATAAGAGCATTTCAAACCAAAAAGTTATTTTGAAGTTGTCCAACTGCATTTAAAGTCGTTTTGGCAGAAATCCAACTTCTTTGCTTTTTTTGTGAAATTTCTAGGTATTCAAGTATAAAAGAGGATTCAAAGCACATCAAAAACTCCGCTCTTTCTTTGGGTCTCTTTTTCTTATTCTTATTCTTGTATAAGTGTCTGCATCCATATCAAAGTGGATTCCAGTAAAGAGGTTGATAAAAATGTCAATTTGAGGAAAGCGAATGGCACCCCACTGATGACTTTTTACCATGTCCATGTCCATGTACATGTCCATGTCCCTGATTATCAATTAGCTAGTGCCTACAGCCCATTAGCAGTTGGTGGCATTTTCGTCATTTACCGAAATGGCGAAATCCTCGCAAGCCGACAGAGGAAAGCCCGAATCCCTTCTTTTCAGTTTAGCTATTTCTGGCAAATCCCCTTTTTATTAAATTATTTACATATAACTACCTGCCATTTTTGGCAATTTTAAAACCGTCTGATTTTCTTATTTTACAATGACCACCTTTATTTGCATGAAATTTTCAAAAAGGACAAAAAAAAAAAAAAAAAAACAATTTAGCTACTTGTTATTGACCACTTTTTTTTTTTTTTTTTAATTTTTGAGATAGTTCACTACATTTTTCTTTTAAAAGATATATAAAACTTCTTTGATAAAATCAACCTTCATTCAAATTAGGTGTGGGCAAAATATGAAAAGGACCATTAAATCTAAGTTAGTTAATTGAGATTAACACCATTGACTTAATATGAATCAAGTTAGATTTCTAGAGAATATTTTACATCAATTAAATTAGTCTTTGATTAGTCAATCTTTATCTTAGTAAGGATATATGGAAGCTGGTTTTAGATGAGGATTCTATTATTTGGATAATAAATATTTATTATGTATTTTTAATAAATCATTATTTATATGCTTAATCTTATCTATGAACTTCTTGTTTAGTTAATTTCATCCTTATTCCTAAGTTATTATTTGATTATGACTTGAGGTGGTCCATTGAGATTTCTAGATTTTAAAGATGGATATTTGTATTTCTCATCAATCTATGAAAATTTTTTTTTAACTCCCCTGGGAAAAGCCTTTCTACATAGTCATAAAAAAATTAGCTCTTTTTTTGTGTTTTTCTAAATGGAAAAGCAGCCACGCCACACCAAATGTATGTTGTAGGGCACATTTGTGCTGTCAAATTTTTCGTAAAAAAAGTGAGAATCGCATAAATGATCTTTTATGCTATAGTAAATATCATGTTTAGTGTGGCTTGCATGAAAACACTCAATTTTTTACAATTCTTCAAATCGAAGGTTGAGAAATCTTCATCACTTGTGCGCTAATATACCAATAGCCAAAAAAAAAAAAAAAAAAAAATTTGCAATCCACAATTTCTTTTCACTACATTCTTTTTGTCTACTGTTCTATCGATTTTCTCACTCCTTCAAAGTCAAAAGGTCAGCAATTTCGGGGGCATAATCGTAAATTCCGTCAACTGACATCACGGACTCTTATAAATTACTCTAGCCTTTCTTCCACCTTCATTTCCGGAAACCCAGATGCGTCAGTGGCACATCAGTAAATACAGCTGCATTTCCCGCGTCGATCTCTTCCTTCGATCATACCTCCAAAAACCCTAGTTTTCTTTCGATCTTCTGCAACTGAAGCTGCTCCAATGGAGGAAATGTAAATGTAGAAGCTGCTTCTGCATTGCATTGGTAAAAAAATCGGACCTTTTTTTTTTATCTGCTTTTTTGCGGTTTCAGATGCTTTCGTAAGTGTGGTGTACTGGAAAAAGGCCGTAAAAACCCTAGATTTGTAGCGGATTTCTGTGAATGAAGCTCGTTTTAGGGTAAAGTTCTTGAATCGAAGCTTTAGAAGGCTGTTTCTTTGATTTCTCGCGTTTTAGTTATAGTTACTGAAATCTGAACTTTTTTTGTTTTTTGAATCGCACTGGTAAAGGAGAGAAATCCGATCTTTGATATGCTTTTATGTGGTTTTGGAGGGTTTTTCCTTTCCTTTCATTTCAGCAATGTTGAGAAGAAAATAGAGTGAAAGGCTTTAGATTTCTGTTCTGCATTTTTGGCTCAATATGATGGCAGAGATTCAAAATCGAATCTTTTTCAGGTTCTGGCTCTGATTTGTTTATTTTGATTTGAAAATTGAGCTTCTAGTGTTCTTCTATTGACTGGTTCTCTACATTCTTCCTAAATTTTTAGCTGTTTTAGCTGAAGTAGATTAGGTACTTCATCTACTGCAGAGATAAAGCCATATATTTTTGTTTGAATGCTGTAGTTCTAGATCTCTAATGGCAGAAATGTGACAATCCAGCGGATCAAGTAATTTCTTCTTTTCGATGTTTCGACTAATAAATCTAATTTAGCTTCATTCAATCTTCCTTATTTCATTATCTGATTTCATCTGACAGTGGAAAACAAAATCTGATATTGCAACTTCTTGTCTTCTCTCTCTCTCTCTCTCTCTCTCTCTCTCTCTCTCTCTCTCTCTCTCTCTCTCTCTCGTTTGTTTTAGTTTTGTCTCTTCTTGTTTCTGCTACTCCAATTACTTTAAATGGTGAACATTTGTTTTTAGTATTGTGGCTTCTTGCTTTCTGTTATCTGCTGCTTTGTCTGGGGGATGTAACTCTTCAACTTTTACCCATTCCCTTTTCTTTTGAATCATTTTGCAGTTGGAGACTCCAAAGAAACAGAGCCTGCAGCACCATAAGATAGTTGAAAATGACTGTGGTGGTATTTTGTTTTGCGGTGTTGGCTTTTCTAGGGGCTCTGGTTTCTGGGAATGGGGATGTTTATATCATTATCATGGAAGGGGAACCCGTTGTGAGTTATAGAGGAGGCCTTGAAGGCTTTGCTTCCACTGCTTCTGATTCTGATGAGAAGATCAATGTCACCAAGTAAAACAGATCTAGCTCTACCCTTATTTTTCCTTTTTTGATAGGATTCATATCTCGTATTTGTAACATATTATGTCATTCTTCCTACCACCGCTACTGCAGCTGCCGCTGCAGCTATTACTATTATCTTTTTTTTCTTTTCTTTTTGTGTGTGTGTGTGTGTGTGTGGGTTCACTTACATATTATAAAAGAGCCTTTTGAAAGTTTTACTATTACGCCTTTTTCCTTTCATTAAAATGTAAAATTTCTTTTAATTACTCTATAACTGGAGGAATCATCCACCTGATCTTGCTTTGAAATCTCCTCAGTCTCCAGTTACATTGACACCCAATAATGCCAAAAATTTCATATTATATGTACTGTGTGGCCTTTTGAGTCATTGTCACTGGCAATCCAAGGAGTCTTCATACAAAGCGGAAATACTTGCTCAATGTAATCACAATAAAGAAAGGGAGAGTATAATTTTATTGAATGCATAAATAACATAATACAAGGAAATTTGTAGAGGATGAGATAACAATCCTTCCCATAAGGGATCCTAAATAGAATTTTATTTCTTCTCTCATTAGTTACATGCTAATCAAGTATCTTGTTACATCTAGAAAATAGGATTTCTTAAATTAAGAATGTAGATCTAAGTCTTCTAGGGAATTTGTTCAACTAAGAATGCAAATCTAAGAAAAATTCTATACTATCAAGGTGGCTATGGTTGTGGGTAATGGGATGGCTGACCAATGGGCCAATCGACTATAGGGCTCACCCAAATGCTCTGACTCATTATGAGTTAGGCCAATGGGCTGGTTGCCTATTTGCTCAGTCTTGGCCTCCCTTTGTAGACTTTGAGGCCCATAATGCACTTGGACTGCATCATTAAGGTTGGGCCCAGGACCATGCATACTTAGGCCCAGCTAGAGGCCAGTAGTCCTGGCATGTTTAAAACAAGGGGCATTGTTTTGCAAATTTGCTATTACTGGGTTTAACTTTCAGACCTTCATGTTGGATTTCCATGAGTGTAGGCCCTACGACTAAAAACTGTTAACTGACCATGCTGGATTATGACCAGCCCCATAATATTATTTCAGAAACAACATACTGTGCATAAGGTTCATATATTCAGAAACAGCCAAACAGCAACATATCAGAATCTATTGAAATCAGCCAAACATGTCAGAAACTATCAAGATTTGGGACACTTACCAAACAGAAACAACCATACTAATTTATAGAATATCATCAAGAACACAATTTAACAAGATTCCAGTCTATTTTCTGAACATAAGGGAATCTTTCAGTATTCAAATTTGTGGATATTCTGTTATGCACAAATACAAACGGTCCTTGAGCACTGAGTTTGTACAATCCTTTATTCACTATTGTTATGCTTTCTTGGTCATGTCAGGGAAGCCATGACATTGTACTCTCTTCACCTTGAGAAACAACATGATGCAATTCTAGAAGCTCTATTTGAAGCCGGAACATACAAGAAGCTCTACAGCTATAGCCATCTTATAAATGGTTTTGCTGTTCACACGTCCCATGAACAGGTGAATAACATATATATTTTTCTCCTCATTGTTGATAATCCTTCATCGTATTTCTTTTTCACCTTCATTGCTATTTCAATTTGGCTCGCAGGCAGAAGCCCTAAGAAGGGTCCCCAAGGTGAAACATGTGGAGAAGGATATGAAGGTAAAGAGATTAACAACACACACCCCTCAGTTTTTGGGGCTTCCAACAGGAGTTTGGCCAACAGGAGGTGGCTTTGACAGGGCAGGAGAAGACATTGTGATTGGTTTTGTGGACTCTGGAATATATCCCCAGCATCCAAGCTTTTCAACTGACAACACCGAACCATATGGTCCTGTTCCACGTTTCAAAGGGAAGTGTGAAACTGATCCAATCAATAAGAAGGATTTTTGCAATGGAAAAATCATTGGAGCCCAACATTTTGCTGCTGCTGCAATTGCAGCTGGACAGTTTAATCCTGTAGTTGATTATGCCTCGCCATTGGATGGTGATGGGCATGGAAGGTTAGGTTTTTCATCCTTGTTTCCTAGAACTGTTATCTGCAAGCATACTTCATAATGCAAATACAAAAGTGCTAATCTAATTGTCATCAAATGGTCACCAAAGTTTTTATTTGAGTATGAAAACATCAATATGTTTCTTACTATTAGAGGAGATTATTTTGCCAGTTATTTGTAGAGACAGCTCAATGTTAATTTCTGATGAAACAAAATTTAAAGTTTACTTAATTACATTCTGATCATTTTTTGTAAGGATGGAGGGTTGGAATTTGGATATCTTGTTATCCAATGACTATCGTGGGGTGTTTGTTATGGTTATTGATGATAAGACTATTTTCTATTGGTTAGTTGAATATGTCATTGGTTTTATTTCTATCTGCTTCATATTAATCGTTCTCATATTCCTTTAAAGCTAATTAAAAATAATTTACATATATGGAGTTAGAGAGCCCAGAGAAAGAAAAAAAACAAATAACTTCACTGATCTTTAGTTTTATCCACCATAAATGAAAAGGAAGAAGTCCTTTTTATAATGCTTATTCTAGCTTAGCTTTTCATTTTTTAATCTTGAAGTCAACCAGTATTTTTGTCTTACAGTTTGATACAGATAGTGAAAAAAAAAAATTTCTCATAAAAAGTTGTGTTGAATGCCGTATTGAAGCACACAAACACAAAGTATGAACTTGTGATTATTGCTGTTGATATACATTGTTGTTGTGCCATTCACTAACAGCTCGAGCTTTTGGTGTTTCTGGTTATTAACATGGTATCAGAGCCAGAGTTCACGAGTTTGAAACCCTTATGAGGCATGTTTCCTCCATTTGTCCGTTTGGTTTGTTCAGTTCCGTCTGTATGTTGGGTTTCAAATTCGAACGACCTTCCGTTCAAGGGGGGGTGTTGTTATAAATTGTTGTGCCGTTCAGTAAGTGTTGTTATAAATTGTTGTGCCGTTCAGTAACAACTCGAGCTTTTGGTGTTTTCAGTTATTAACAATTGCTACTGAGGAATCTAGATTACTTTATCCAACCTAGAGGTTAATACAATTTCACAGTTGATCACAAACAATTACTTCCTAACTATGATACACAGATACTTAAAAATGGGTGACGTATCGCGTCGTATTGTATCTGATACTTCACTTTTTGTGTAAAATCCGTATCCATGCTATGTCCATGGCATGTCCCTATTGTATCCATGCCATAGCTGGGCATCATAGCTTCCTAAATGATGAAACAAATCAGTATTTTGATTTTCCATAACAATCTACTCCTAATTTTTTTCTAAACTTAATCTTTTTTTTTATTATAAATAATATTGATTTTTTTGTGTTAACATTCCTTATCAGTCACACGGCAGCGATTGCAGCTGGGAATAATGGAGTTCCTGTGAGAATATGTGGATACGAATTTGGAAAAGCAAGTGGAATGGCTCCCCGAGCCAGGTAAGAATTTTTTAACTGGCAACTTGAGGATGAAGGACAGATTTCTTAGTACGGTATTTCTTATTATCGTTAATGTGTCCCAACATCCCTTCTATCCTTATGATCTTCAGGATTGCTGTTTACAAAGCCCTCTACAGGCTTTTTGGAGGATTTGTCGCAGATGTAATGGCTGCCATTGAGCAGGTATTTAAATGATCCATGGCTGTAAGATAAATATGCCTTCTGAATTTCTAAGAAATGCAATAGTTTCTTGTGTTTGAAGTGGCGGAAATTGTTGCAAGAGATTGGTTATTGCCTTGGTAATTTGCCATTTTAAAATTGCCATGTTCCATAGAGATGCATAATCCTCTAATAGCAATGCCACATGTAAACGTGGTAAACATAATGTCAAATGTCAAAAATGTTGTAATGACTTCCAATATTACCGACTTTTCCAGGGTTACTTTTCTACCATTTTTCCCAAGCGAATCCATATATTAATATTCTTGTTCATACTTGAAAACCATATTTACTTTCAGATGTCCACAGTTTTCTCTCATAAGCATCTCTCTGGCCTTTACTATTTATTACATTTGTTAAAATGATAGAGGATCTTCTAGATATAAGGTAACTATTTTATGCAAGTAAAGAGGGGCCTATAATACAATTCAAAGATAACTATATTATTCCATGGGACACTACTCATACAAAGATTGTCATGGAAGGATCTTGTTTCGAGGTTTTGTATTTTTTAGCAAACAAAGGATAAAATTAGTTTTAAACTGGATTTCGTCTTTAGTTTTAATGTAAATTTTCTTTACCATTGAGTTTTTATTTTTATTAAGTTTGGTTAGGTGTAAATTGGGAATTGTATGAGAAATTAGTTTTCGATTCTAATTATGTGGAGGGGACGAAGTATGGATGTCACCATTCCCAAAAGAAAAGAAAAGAAAAAGGTTTGGATGTTGTATCTTGGAGAATGTTGAATGAACATGAAACCTTGTTGCTTATGCTGAAGCTGATTCAGTGGTATGTGAATGGATTTAAAAAATTGGGTTATCCCACTGTGTTATTTATGAAATGGAATCTCACAACAAAAAGAATGGAGATCAATATTGATGCACAAGGGGATATCAGTGCAATTAATAGCTGATTAAGACATGCTGTTGTTGCTTGTATGTCAAATGCTTGTTCACTGATCTTATGTCCTCCCTTTTCTGTTTTGATGATATTTCATTGATAATTCTCATTTAATTGTTTTAGGTAGAAAAATTTTAATATGGTTGAATTTTTGTCTACAGGCTGTCCAGGATGGTGTGGATATTCTCAATCTCTCTGTTGGAGCAAACAGTCCACCAACAACTACTAGAACTACATTTCTTAACCCTTTTGATGCAACGCTTCTTTCTGCTGCAAAGGCAGGAGTGTTTGTTGCACAGGCAGCTGGGAATGGAGGTCCATTCCCAAAAAGTTTGGTCTCTTACAGCCCGTGGATAGCAACTGTTGCTGCTGCCGTGGATGATCGCAGATACAAAAATCATATAACCCTGGGAAATGGCAAGACTTTACCTGGGATCGGTTTGGCACGTAAGTTTGTATGTTAAATTGTTGACTGTTTTCATCTACTTATGAAATTGATTCCACACCCCCACACCCAACCCCGCCCCCCCAGCCCCCCCGCCCCCCCAAACCAACCAACCTTGTGGGTAATTGCTTCTTGACAACGTAAAACTGGATTGTTTCACCACTATATTACATTTTCTTAAGCTAATGACAAACTAGGTATGCTGTAGGCATTTATGTGCATTCTGAGAAGTTGTTAGGATATTGTATGTTGGCTAATTCATGTATTAGACAAAACTCTGGGTCCATTGTAATTTTCTATTTCTTTTATAATGGACTGTGGTTGTGTCGCCGAAAGAGCTGAATGATGCTGTTTGGAGAAAAGTGGTCATATCTCTCAAACCAACCGTTGGAGTGGGGCAATCTACGTACCATTGGAAAGCTTGTTTCGAGTAGATATCCATAGAGCCCAAGATCGCGTCAATAGGAGTTAAAACGAGAAAGTCCCGGCCACCACCCAACCTTGTGGGTAATTGCTCCTTGACAACATAAAACTGGATTGTTTCACCACTATATTACATTTTCTTAAGCTAATGACAAACTAGGAATGCCATAGGCATTTATGTGCAATCTGAGAAGGTGTTAGGATATTGTATGTTGGCTAATTCATGGATTGGACAAAACTCTGGGTCCATTGTAATTTTCTATTTCTTTTAGAATGGACTGTGGTTGTGTCGCCGAAAGAACTGAATGATGCTGTTTGGGCAAAAGTGGTCACATCTCTCAAACCAACCGTTGGAGTGGGGTAATCTACGTTACATTGGAAAGCTTGTTTTGAGCATATATTTGTAGAGCCCAAGATCGCGTCAATAGGAGTTAAAACGAGAAAGTTATGGCCTCAAGAAGTTTTCAGAATAATTACAGAATTGCCATCTGATCAATCGGGTAAAACATCCGATCAAATGGATGACGAATAGAAACCCTCCGAACTGCGTGAAATCACATTCCTTTTTCAAGTGGGGTTTCTTGTTTGAGTCCGAATCATGCCCTAATTCTTATGCACGATCAAGGGCTTATTTAATGGGGTTTTCTCTCAACCCTAAGAGATCTCTCTCATTGTTCTGAGCAAGAAAACGTAATTGAGATAATTCTTCATCTCTAGAGCTTCCATTGAAGAGCTGTTCATCTAGAGAGTTGCTGCTTCTACATCTCTTGTAGAAGAACGTCTTCTTTCGTAGAAGATCTGAGGAGTCAAGCGGTGTTGAATCTGTTGCGGTCAACAGTGTGAAGTCGCTGAAGCGTGAAGCTACACAAGATGTAACTACAGTCCTTAGGTAGTGATTATCTAGGGAGGGATCTATCAATGTCTTGTAACTGTGAGATTCATAGTTCTTGATTATTGGTCCAGTTTGGATTCGTGGTTTTTCACCCGGTTTGGATTTTCTAAGTTAAAATTGGTGTCTTTTGTGGTGTGTGCTTGTTGATTTTTATTTCTGTTGTGTGTTATATTGTTTTGCACGCATTTGAATTGACCAATCTAGAGATCCAAAATCCTTCAGAAGTATTGAAACACTCTGAAGCATTTTTAGATGGACCATCTTCAGTGTAGGAAGGAACCTCCACCCTCTTTGAAATGCTGTTTTTGCTCCCTAGTTTTTCTTCACTAATTTATTATCATTTTTATTAGATGAAACAATGAATGTCAGATGGATGAAAGTTTGCAGGGCAGCAAAGTGGGGACAAGCTAGTGCAATTGTGCATTTGTGAAGTGACATTCTGATCAAAGTGGCATCTTTATAAGATGATGCTTGACCTGCTCTGATAAATGTAGCTCTATACGGGAAACAAAGAAAAGTCCAGGAGGAGTACCTGTGCCTGAGATTCCTATGCTAAGATCATAAATGGAGTAACAAGAAAGGATATATTTGGGAATGAGCATATAAGATGAAATCTAATAGTGGCACATTTAAAATAAATCGTCAAAGGAGATAGGGTTTGACATGGATTGGGAATGTGTGTGGAAGATCAGTAACAACCTCTATACAGAGAAGTAGAATAAGGGACTTAGAAGAAAGGCAGACAAAAAAACTTTGAGGAGAACATTTTAGGTTAGGGAAAGGGACTGACATAACATATAAATGCAAGTCATGATGAATTTGTTGAATATGTTCGCCGAAGATTATGGGGAAAACATGGGATTTTGTTCTTCTCTTTCTGCCTCCTTCCTCCTTCTGATGGTTTTTTTCCCCTTCTTTTTTCGGTCATCCTTTTGAGGGTTTTAGGGTAAATAAATTTCTTGCTGCATGGTTACTACTTGGTCTATATGCTTTAAAGGCTGTGATTGATGTATAAAATTGTCGTGTTGCTAATTTTTTTCATCATTTCTTTAAATTCTTCGTCATGTCATGTTTATTGTGAATTTTACATGAGGAGAATTTGGCCTCATTTTGTCTTATTTCGTGAGAATTGATTCAATAATAAACTCTACTATAAGAAAATGGAGTAGATGTAGAGATTATTAACTAAAAGTTTGCTCAATTGTTCTCTGAGTTATTTTATTTGTTTTAACTATGGAGAAGTTTTTTGGGGCTACTTCTTTTGAGGTCTACCTACCCTGAATTGTTGGAAACTGGTATCTGGCAATGATGCTGAATTGTGACAAATTTTGTTATCAAAGTAGAATAGAAACTGCAAGAAATACATCTACTGTATTTCACTTATCATAACCGATGGTTGATTGGGTCGCTTCATCCTTGGCCGACTGATGAAACACAAAACTGCCTTCAGAAACTAGCTTTTAGTTTTACCAATCCAATTTGCCATTTTCCATGGACAAGAACACCCCATGCCCGCCCACCTTATAGTGCAAAACGTGTGATCACTGAGGATGATTGCTTTGATATTTCCTCTTTCTTTTGAGGGTGTTGTGTGGTGTTATGGCACAAGTGATCCTACTAGCTGGGGACTTATTTATCTTCTTTTAACGCACTTAATAGACAAAGTTTACTTGAATTTCAATTCTCCCTCTCTATATATATTTTTATATTTCACTATTCATTCTTTGGATATATAGAGATTTTAGCCTCTGTTTTCCCATTGCATTCAGACGTTGGCTCTGTGGTTCTTTTAAAATGACTCCTTTTTTTTTTTTTTTCTTTCTTTTTACTATTATGATCATTTTGATTTTTCATCTTCTCAAAATGCCTTTCCCTTTCTGAAGGATGTTTTCATGGCTCATTGCAGCTGCCACAAATTGGAATCGTACATTCAACATGGTTGCAGCAAATGACATAATGCTTGATACTTCTAATATGAAATACAGCCCTTCTGACTGCCAGAGGCCAGAAGTTCTGAACAAGAAGATGGTGGAGGGCAACATTCTTCTTTGTGGGTATTCCTTCAATTTTATAATGGGTAGTGCATCAGTGAAGAAAGTCTCTGAAACAGCCAAAAGTCTTGGTGCGGTTGGCTTTGTTCTTGTTGTGGAGAATGTTTCCCCTGGAACAAAGTTCGATCCTGTTCCTATCGAAATCCCTGGAATTCTCATCATAGATGTCAGCAAATCAATGGTACTTCATTAACTAACCTGCTTTTCGGTTTTCATATTAAACTTTTTGCAGTGTGAGAAATGGACAAACAAACAAGATCCAAACAAACCCTCACATGAGAGAGACATCCATGGATGAAGGAGAAGACAATTCAATCCGTCAGAGAGAACAAGAGAGTACGATGAAGTGCTGTGCACTTGCCAAACCCTAGAAACCCTTGACAAACTCTCACACTCAAAAGGCCTCTCGTACTAACACAAGAAATAAAAGTCACATTTTAAAAATACAGGTATAGTAAATCCTTCTCAAAATAAGAAGCCATGTTGTGAACATTGCCCTACCTAGATGTCACTCTTTCCTAGGAAGTAGGCCAAAAGAGAATTTCTTTTTCAGACTCTTTCTCTTCTTGGAAAGGACCATATTTTCCCACAATCCCCACCCTCCATGGAGATGCTCATGAACCGGTTTTCCAAAACCAAACTTTTATTACAAACATTACCTTAATTTTACTTTTAAGATTCTTGTAGCTATTGTAGGACATTTAACTCAATACAATTTACTTGCCAACCACAAATGATCCAAAGCCCACAGCACAGCCTCGAACCAAAACGAAAGATGCAAGCAGAAGCAACTCAAACTAAAGTGAATGCCACAAGCAAAGCGACCCAAACCAAAGTTTTGATATGAATTTGTTGTGGTGTGGAGAAGTGGACAAACAAAGAAAAAATAATAATAATATGATCCTAACAAACATCCATTCAAGAGAGACAAGATCTATGTGGTTCACCACCTAGGGCTTTGTCCATAGGTAGAGGAAGACAACCCACTCCATCAGAGAGAAGATATCACGGCCTTAAGCAATAACCTATAACCAAAGCTCATGTTCTCAATGAAACGCATGAACACAACCTCTCATAAACAGAGGTAGTATAACAAATCCGTCTCAAAATAAGAAACCATACTAAGAAAGTTGTCCATAAGATATATCTCCATGTAATAAAGTCAGAAGAGTAAAGTATATACTAGTACTCTTTTTCAAATTGGAACTGGGCCATATTTTCCAACAGAAAATAGATTTGTAAAAAAAAGGTAAGTCAATATATGGAATTGATTTATCCTGTTAACTAACAAAACAAAGGAGTGAGAGCAAGTTCCAGACAGGTGAAATGCCATTGTTTTGAAGGATGACAACATCTTTGTTAGTATTTTTGTTGACTAATTCATGGGTTGGACAAAACTCTAAGTCCATTGAGTTGTGTTTTCTATTTTATTTTAGAATGGACTGCAGTTGTGGCACCGATGGAGCTGAACCGACAAAGATTGAAGACCGGGCGAATCAACCCAGGTCCGATCGATCGGACAATAGATGCGCCTCAGTTATTTGCTTTGTCTGATCAATCGGACAGGCGGCGTAGAAACGGGAAAGTCTCTTATTTTTTGCGAATTGCTTTCCTTTTGAGACTTGGTTTCCCAATTTGAGTCCTACTTGTACACTAAGTCTAAGGCACGAATTTGGAGTTATATATAGGGTATTGCTCTCAACCCTAGATGACACCCACACCTCTCATTAATCTGAGTTAAAGATATCTAAGAGAGAGATCATTCTCTAGAGCCATTGAGAGATCGCTCTGAATGGCTGCTCTAGAAGGTTGTTGCTGCTTCTGTTTTCTTGTAGAAGATAGTTCATCTTGACTGACAAGGTGCGAAGAGATCAAGTAAGGAGAACGGGGTACGGTGGATGTCGTGTCAGTGGATTCTTTACAAGAATAACTACAGTCCTTAGGTCGAGGTACAGACTGAGGTAAAGGAGCTTGTGAGTATATCTTGTAACTGTTCGTGAACTCTTGATTTCTGGTTCGTGGTTTTTCTCCCTGGATAGGGTTTCCATGCTAAAATATTGTGTTTGCCTTTTTGTGGTGTGTGATTGTTAGATAGCTAGTTCTATATTCTGATTGGTTATTTCCGCTGCATGTTGATTGGTTAATATAGAACTAGTATATCCATTCTGGTAGCCCCTGCAAAAACTTTCAATCTTTATTTTAATTCTTGTGTACAGGACACACTATGTCCTTGATAATAATAAAAAAATCAAATAACAACACCATGCAACAGGTTTTTTTTTACCCATTATTCCCCTTTTGCTAGTATTATGAAAGAGAAGAAATCTGTTATTTTTTAAAGTTCTCAATCTTCTATTTCTCACAAAAGTAAGCATATATTTTGTTGCCATGCAAGATATCTTTTCTATTTTCACATGTTTGATTCAACATCTCTCTCTTTCTACTTTCCCATTTCTCAATCTTTTTTCTTTACCATATATTGCTTAACTTCTGTTTTTCATTTAGATTTATTCACATGTTTTTTATTTGATCTGCACCTGTAGGAACTCATAGACTATTACAACAGTTCAACATCAAGAGATTGGGCTGGGCGAGCAACAAGTTTTAAAGCGACAGCTAGCATTGGGGATGGTTTGATGCCTATACTTCATATGTCAGCTCCCCAGGTAGCATTATTTTCATCTCGAGGACCTGATGTAAGGGATTTTAGCCTTATAGATGCCGATGTCCTCAAACCAGATATCCTTGCTCCTGGTTCTCTTATCTGGGCAGCCTGGTCACCAAATGGAACAGACGAGACAAACTTCATAGGTAGCTAGCTGTTTTTTCTGTCAATTCCTGGACGTTTAAATCTTCCATGTGCTGTGGCCTTGAATACTCATTACGACATAATAAACAGTTTTAGTTGGATATGTACAATTTGCAGACTAGAAGAAGAAACGGATGGAACAGAAGTGCACTTTGCTTCCCTCATTTCTCATACTCAGACCAAAGATTTGTCTGCAATGTGAGGTTGAGGTGATATGCAGGTGTTAAATCTTAATTAACAGTTTGTAAATTGGGAGCAACTGAACAAGCATGAAGTGTTTTGAATATTGATTGCAGTTCCATGTTTCTTAGACTTTTTGCTGCCAATCCCCGTGGGCATTACAAACTTGATTATGCTTCTCATATGTATAGTCTTGACTCCCAGAAAACCGATGATGATATATTGCCTGTTTGTAAACAGGAGAAGGGTTTGCGTTGATATCAGGAACCAGCATGGCGGCACCACATATAGCAGGGATTGCAGCACTAATCAAGCAGAAGCATCCTGACTGGAGCCCAGCTGCCATTAAATCGGCTTTGATGACAACAGCATCAACATTGGATCGAGCTGGCAGGCCACTCCAAGCGCAGCAATATTCTGGAATGGAAGAGCTGACATTTGTGACTGCCACACCATTTGACTATGGGAGTGGTGCTGTGAATCCAAGGGCTGCTTTAGATCCTGGTCTCATTTTTGATGCAGGTATTTCATTTCTCCTGGGAAAACATTTGCAATTTATAAACCAGCATCATGCAATCCCATTTACAGGAACCGAGTTCCATTTGCATTCCCATTTCTACTTCTAAAATTAGAAATTAGAGGGTATATTTCAGTATCCAGAGTGGTCCTTGTTTCCATAGTCTTGAAAGACCAGTGGGGGACCTTATTTCTGCACAAATCCAAAAGGTGTATCTTTTCTTGTCCTGAATTGCAACTACTCCTCTACCAGTTTAAGATGGGAAAGTGAAAAAGCCGGCCTTAACACATATTGAGGTCCCAATAACTAGATCTCTATTAAATTTCAAATAACACGTTATTAATCTAATAATTAATTCTAAATCAGATTGAAAGAATCAATCCACACAATAAGAAGGACTCACTATGTATACGTGCAAAAGCACACGATGTATACTTGGAAAAACCCTACTCGGGAAAAAACCACGGGCCTTACCGTCTAGGCCAACAAACAACCAAGCACTAAATAAAATTGAAAGTTACAAGAAAGCAACTCACAAACCTTTCCCAGTTGCAACTCAACCTAAGGACTGCTTTGATCTTGCCGATTGCTCGCCGTACACCTTCATCGTGCTTGAACCAACTACCTTGAATGCCTCTTCAAGATGAATCTACTTCAGAAAAGTAGCAGAAAGAACCTCCAAAGAATTGAACTTCATCGTAACAACTTGAAGCTTTAGATAGGAAAATAATCTTTCAATAGATCTCTAGGTTTTTTTATGGGAGAGTAGTGCCCTAGAGTTGAGAGAGGAAGGCCATATATAGGCTTTAATTCGTGCCTCGATACTTGAAGAGCAAGTAGAACTCGAATAAATAAATTGCCTCAAATTAGAATGCAAAGTCCCGAAGAAACCACACTTTCCTCGACCCAGGCGCTCGGGCGCAGGTGTGTGCGCTCGAGCGCATCGAGGTTCTTTATCGGATGCTCAGATGATAAAAATGTAACTTGTGTGCTATTGCTATGAACTCACTTCTTGACGCAGGTCTCGAGGCAGCATACTTAAACTTGATTGTACATCGAGACATAAAGGAGACAAGGCATGATGTGTTTTCTTTGACTTTTGTGTTTCCCATGACATTATGACAAAACTCTCCATTTGATAAAAAATTCTCATTGATGTCACCATAAAGAAAAAATTCCCATATGATGGCAAGAGTCCACCACGTGTGATTGCTTGGTAAAAATACTCATGTGATGATATCATGAGAAATTCTCATATGATAGTCCACATGAGTTCACAATAGGAAACTCCATACAAATCCTGTAGCTCTCTTCCTTGGGCAGTCCCACTAAAATTACAATTGTAAATAAGTCCCAGGTTTTGTCCAATACCCAATGAATTTGCCAATACTAATTATAATAGGATTATAATCCTTACAGAAAGTAGAAGCTTGGTTGATGAGTTTTTACTTCCTTCCCTGCTCTAGTCAGGGTGTTACCCCTCCCTTATCTTCCTAAATGAAGATTTTGGGGTACACTTAGATCTAACTGTAAATATCATTTGAAAAAAGTTAGATCTAACAGTAATGGTTAGAGACATGGTTGGAAAACTCTCCGAGTTGACTCTTGACTCTCCCGAGTCATCTCATTTTGATGAAGAACCGAGTCAAATATAGGGAAGACTCGGCCGAGTCATCTCATCTCAATAAGATGTTTGCATTTTGAACCATTTGATTGATATATCTAATTTTGAACAATTAATGTTTATTTTTAAGTAATTATGCACGAGATTTGGAGTTAGTAAGTTAAAAAATGTTGTCTAGAATGTAATTTGAAACTTTATTTGTTCTTTTACAACTAATATTTGGACTAACAAATTATGTAATATGCAATATTTTTTCTTCTTATTTCCTTATTATAGTACTTTTCTTGCATATATATAAATTTATTAATTTACATTGATTATCATGAATGAATGTAAACAAATGCATATTTATGTTTTATAAGTAACAGATTCATTTCTAAATATTTTTAAAATTATTTTAAAAGAAACATGACTCTCCCGAGTCTCCACATTGACTCCATCCGAGTCAATATTTTTGTATTGGACGAGTCGAGTCCAAGTCATGAGTTTTTCAACCTTGGTTAGAGACTTGACCTCGTAGAAAACCAAAGGGGCACATTTGGTATTTTTCGCAAGTTCCTCAGAAAGGGGGAGTGGTTGAACATTCTTGATGAGAGATAAAGCACAGGAGGAAAAAATTTATTACTAGATGTAGATCTCCACCCTTGACCATATCTACAGGAGGATGTAGATCTTCACCCCTTTGAAAGCCCCTTTCTGAGGAAGCCATTAGGAAAATGCATGTGTGCTCTTATCAATGCTCTTTCCAAAGAATCTTCCATTATGACGGAATTTGACTCAAGCCAACCAGTTTTGCTCAACAATCCTTGAGTTCTTTAGCATGTTGTTAATCATGTATTTCAAATCTTTTAAGCCTTTAACTTGGAAAGTTATCGTTTATTAAAAAAAACATTTTTCAAATCTATTTCAATCATGATGCCTCTGGCCGATCCCTATTTTTGGAAAGTAGAAATGGCTGTTGAAATGCCTGGAATGAAATTTCAGGAAGTGAACATGTCTACAGTTTCAAATTTTGCTGTATCTGATTCTTGGGGTTATTTTCTTCTTGGGGGTAAAAGTCCCAGCTTCAAGAGAAAACTTCGCGTGATTCTTCACTGGCTCTCTCATGTTTCATAAAAATTCTGGCTTCAATATTATACTGAGAAACTACTTATTTTATTTTTTAAATTAGTAACATGACTGTTAACCTGTCACCTCATGATTATAACAATGGGCACCTTCCTACTGTCCTATGGGCTGTCATTTTTGCTGGTAACATTTAAATATAGACTTCTAAACTACTCTGATATAAATCCTGATTTTAACAACAGGCTATGAAGACTACATCAGGTTCCTATGCTCGACACCTGGCATCGATTCTCACGAAATCTCGAACTACACAACCTTGGCCTGCAACTCCAGCAGTGATCATCCAGCTGATCTCAACAGCCCGTCCATTGCCATCTCCCATCTACAGGGGACTCAAACCTTAACCCGCACAGTAATAAATGTCGCCGAAAGTGAAACCTATGTCATCACAACTCGGATGTCACCAGAAGTTGCTATTGAAGTGAACCCATCGGCCATGACACTATTATCTGGCGCATCACGAAAATTCTCAGTGACCCTCACTGTTAGATCAGTGACTGGATCCTACAGCTTTGGTGAGATTCTGATGAAAGGCAGTAGAGGGCACAAGGTGAGGATTCCTGTAGTAGCTATGGGTTACAGTAGTTAGGTTACTACAGTAGTATGGTTATTATGATATTCTTTGTAGTTTTACAAATAAGTAAATTAACTACATTGAGATATGTATGAGATGTATAAATGTTACTTATATATGATAGGGTAAGGAGACTGCTGGTTTCCTCAGTCCGGATATTTTATCCAACGGCAGGATATTTTTTTGCTGCTCGATAGACCTAGTATTTTATATAGAAATAGCCCTGAATGTGATATAGAGGACCACACACACTACAGTGGTAATTGTAACTGTTCATTTGGTTGCTCAGCTGCGGATCAACACACAAATGCATGATGCATACATGACAAACCCAGTGGAGCACATATTTTTATGTTGTTCGACCGTATGCCTATGTCCCGGACAAGGAGAAATCTTCTTTTCTCCCCACAACCACATCACAATGAAAGCTCTAATACAATTATGAGAATACAAGTGAACCCTGCACCTTGGTCTTGGATAATCTAGGTGGATCCATCCGGTCAACCCGAAATACAAAACGTAACCCAACACAATGAAAAGGTGTCATGTCCACACTACATTCAATTGATCATTAATGTCATTTCATCATCATCAGGGTCGGTGCCTTATCACATCTACCAACTTGGGTTGGATGAGTAGTCACTTTAATAAAAGTCAAAATATGGGGGTTCAACAAATTTTTAGCCGAATGCTAATAAAATATATGTGCTTGATGGTTGAGAACCACAAATATTCATTCTATGGCGTAAAAAAAAAAATATTGTGTGCTCAGCTAGGTTTACAGCTTGCTCAAAGGGGAGGTCAATGTGTATCTGCGACTTAAAACAATGGGTCCTTGATAGAAGATTTAGAAATGGTCTGGCCGGGTTTGAGGTACTGGGCTCGTTTAGATTTTTATCTTCCTACGATGGACCGGACCTCTCCTACTGGAGGAATAGACCCACTGATCAAGATGCTTAAGCCTACTTGTTTGCATCAAAACACATGAGAATTGAATACATATGGTGGTTAAAAATGATGAAAATATGAATTTTCAGTAATGGACATCAAATAATATTTTCTTTTAGAGAAATACATTTAGAAGAAGATGCTTATTTGATGTTCATTTGTGGATTTCACCTTTAATCTTCATTTTTTTACCACATGATGTATTCAATTTCTATGTATTTTAATGCAAACAAACAAATTTTTTACAAATTCATGCATGGCCCATACTTGATAAATAGATCGATCTTTCTTACAGCCCCTTGCCAATCTACCAATCTAATGAAATCTCATGCATGCCCGCGCCCCCCCCCCCCCCCCGGGATCTGACAGAAACTCTCACTATTACAAAAATAAGAAAGAATTACATTACACATTTATTTATTTTGCTAAATTGCAAAAGAATTTCATTAAGGAGAAGGGGTTAGGGAAAAAAAAAAAAAAAACCCAAAAGGATACCAGCCAAAGGGCCCAAAAGAAGACCATCGCTAAACAACTGAGAAGAGAAAAAATGAGCAAAGAAAAACAAAAGACAAATCAAAATGTCATTTTTGGATGTTGAGAGAGCCATAGAAGCTTCTTAAAATATGACTGAAGGATGTTCCCTTCATCCTCTTGAGAGAGAATGATATGTCCGCCATGACAAAGTTAAGGATTTGCGAGAGAGCTAGTTTGATTTTAGAGAAAGACCGTGTGCATCCTGCCTTCCAAATGGAGACGCAAGTGAAAAGGAAAATAACTCCAATGCCTTTTATGCTTTTAGTGTCTTTAGTATCTACTCTATAAGATAGGCTATTCCGTAGAGTTGTAGCTACACATACATTACTGAGAGAGAGAGAGAGAGAGAGAGAGAGAGCAGTAACTATGCAAATCTGAAATTTACAACATAACAACCAATCCCTTTCAATACCAATTAATCAACCGTATATTCTTCTCTATCTATCTTACATTCAAAACCAAGCCATTAATCCTAACGGCGTCATATATATATATATATATATATATAATATATATATGGTTCATCTGCTTCCTTGATTGAGTTTCGACCGCTAGATCTGACCAGCTACTTACCTTGAACGGCTCGTGATCATGTCGTTACTAAGATCGCTTCTCCTATCAAACGATTTCTCTTCAATGGTCTCTAGAACAGGCTTCCACGACGACCCAACACTCGGAGACATGATGGACGGCTTAGATGGTGATGGTGATGATGATGATTTGGTGAATGTGATCGTACGGCATGGTGAAGACTTGGGTGACGGCCCACAACGCATGGCTACTGCAGTGAGACGAGTGGCAAGAGATACGAGATCTACAGGAGACGAATCTGATTGGAAGATGGAGTGGGGCAGGAGGAAGTAGAGATGGCCACTCTCGAGATGGGCGTCGAGACTCAACGGCTTGGATCCGAATGCGAGGAGATTTGCAGACGAACAGACGAAATGTTTGATGGGAGGCTTGCCTGTGACTTGCCGGACGGTGATTGGCTCCTCGAACTCCTCTACGTACCCGCTCAGGTGGACGACACGTATTCCTGAGAAGGCTGGTGACGACAGCTTTCTTCTTCTTCTGCTTCTACTGATTCTGCACCATGGCATGCAGCTACCCATCTCTCTCTATCTATCTCAGCTGCAAGTGCATGTAAATGTCAAAGATGTTTGTAAAGTCTCCTGCACTGCTACACATTTATATTTATATGGGGGGTAGGGATATGATGAACACAAGGGGAAGGGGAGGAAGGGGAAAACGGGGAAGAGGAAGAGGTGTGATGCATGAAGAATGGGACTTTTTTCCTTATGTTATTAGATAAATATTACTATAGGATGTGATTGACAAGGGGGAGATGGGGACTAGTTTGTAGACGTGGCTTGGGCTGTGTTTTTCGTGTATACCCAAACAACCCTCGTGATTTTACTAGGCATTTTGAGGGCTACGAGTAATATAGGTAGAGTTGCAAATGAGTATTCTCCTACTATTTGGAAGTTTTTACCCATAAAAAAAATTATGAATTTACAATCTATTTTAGATTTTAATTCATAAATGGGTCTGGATCTGAAATTCAATTTATATTCCGATTGATAAACGAGTCCAGTTTTTAGTCCATATATGTTTCGAACTATGGACGGGAGACCTCATATATTGGTCTTTATATTGCAAATTATATTTTAAAATTAACTTTTTTTTTATGTATAATATTGGTAGTAGTAGACCTGATGCACTATTATAGGTTAAATGATATTCTTTTTTTTAAGAAAAAAGAAAAAAATGAAGAGAAATAAAAATCGATTTTGGAACTAAATCCCAATCCTTTATGTAGGCCCGATTTCAAAACCGTATACAGATTTTCCTATCAGAATCGGGTTTAAAACTACTAAAATAAATTCCGATCCTTTATGTAGACCTGATTTCAAAACCGTATACAGATTTTCCTATAAAAATCAGATTTAAAACTACTAAAATAAATTCTGAGTCAAAACCGGACCCGGAACCGAAACCGTTATCTACAAACGGGTCTGTGTCCGAGTCTAATATAGTTTCCATCTGGAACCGTACTGCTTGCCACCCTAAATATAAGCAATTAAAGATGCTTTTAAGGCTTTGCCTATTACTGTCAATCATGGTCATGGAGTCCCAATGGGGTGTGTGTGTCCCACAACTGCAAAATATCAGGCAATCCAATCATTTTCCTCGGGGTCAAAGCATGCGTCTGCAGTAGGTAAATTACAAAGGTAGATCTCTGAAACTTGTGCGCAAGAGGACGCGTGACCGACCTCATCTCATGGCTCATGCCATTGTCCTCCAACTAGGGCAAGTTGTTATATTTTTTGTCAGCCGGCCTCCATGTTCACTGTATAGTATCTCATGTCACGCCTTTGACTTTTGGCCAGTTCATGTTGCAGCCTTCACCCAGTTGTCTTGTATGAAACCTTTTGTTTTTCCCCCTATATATGTATATGTATATGTGTATGTGTGTATATGTGTATGTGTGTATATGTGTATATGTGTATGTATATGTGTATATGTGTATGTGTATGTGTATATGTGTATATGTGTATGTATATATGTGTATGTGTATGTATATGTGTATATGAGCAAGGCTCTCCTAAGCTCAAGTTTAAAATAAAATTTTATAAGTTCCATGCTTGTGGAGCCCATCTTTGGTTCATCCAAATAGACCAAACACATGACTCCCCTAAATTGCACATGTCCGCCAACTTTCGGATAGATTCAAATTATCTAAACCGTTGGATCAACTATGTATCGATTCAAATGGACTGTTGACCATTAAACTTTTGGGCCCATATGGAGATGATAGAAATCACGGTTGGAGCTGATTTTTTGCAGAGAGAAGGATCCCACGGAGTCCTTAAAATCCCCCCATCCCCATCCCCATGTGGGTTCCCAGGTGGGCCCCATCACATACTTGAGCTTACCTTATCCTAAGCTCGAGCTTAGGAGAGCTAGCCCCTATATATATATATATATATATATACTTTTTATTTTGGGGCGTAAGAAAAGCTGTCTTGATGGATTAAGAATCCCTTTAAAGACCATTTCTCCAAGTGTCTGCATTATATTGCAAATTGAGAAAGATGTGAAAGACTGAGTCTACAGTCCCCAGGATTGAGGATGCCATTAAATATAAACAGACCATTTCATTAATCATGGAATAACAAAGTCTAATCTCAATGTAAATTAGTTTATTGCAATCTTCCATTAGCTCCATATGTCCAAATCAGAGTTGATCAGAGGTTGAAGGAATTAGATTATATAAACATGCCCATAAACGGGCCGGGTCTTGAGCTAATTAGAACTGGTCCAGATCAAGGAATTGGAGCTGCTCAAGAAAATGTGACTTGGATGAATTTTCCTTCTCCTTTTTTTTCCGTATCTTGTTTTCTATTTTGATGTCTGAATCTAAAGTTCGAAATTTGTGAGTGAGTCCCAATATATTGTACACTTTCATCCACAAGATCATATCTTTTTTTTTTTTGGTAGCTGAATACAACTCCTAAACTTATGATAAAGTAAAGTAAAATAATTTATGGTGGAATGAATAGGGCACACTTGGGGTGCTATGTGAAGCGACTGTATACATTGAAGGTGTTGTCGGCATCCATAACATGGAGCCCAAGTGATATAAATCACGTGGGTGGCCCCCAAGTAACAGATAATTAATACACCCTCATTTTGACTTTGGTTATTGGGATTCACATTTCGAATTTAAATCATGATAAGTTTCTAAGTAGTTGAGAAAATCTCTCCCTAAACATAAGTCTCCTAATGAAACAAATCTCTCCATTTAAAAGGAAAGCAATCTTACATTCATATGGAAAAGAGAGAGGGAAAGAAATAAAAATAAAATAGAGAAAAAAAAATTTTTAATGAACTTTTTGATTTATTGCAAACCTCAATAATCACATCAAATTCGTACATGCTATACAAGTGCTACAGCTTTTCTAATTAGTCAACTTTGAAAATTAGGCATTAGACTATGACATCACTCAAAAAAGATATTTTGATAAGGTTTGTTAGGGGTAGGAAGGATGAAGAAATATGAATGGGGGAATTGGGTTTGCAATTGGTTACTTGTCCAGAGTAAGTCCCTTTCATAGAGTGAACAAGTTGACAAAATTAATTATTTAGATGGTGATGAATAAGGTCGGTCTAAAGAGGCATTCTATGATCCATATGGGCCTTTTCTCCTGGATAATCTAGGTTGTTGATTTGATGGGCCTTTTCTCCTGGGTAGGACCTCCCATTGGAACCATCAATCACAGCCCTTCAATCTATACGATATGATCTTTGAAATTTGGGCTGGCTATTTTGGCCTTGTTCTATATCATGTGGCCATCAGATCAACGGTTTGGATCACTTCAATGTCACGCTGCATGTACAAACTCAAGGATGGTGATAATTACGTTAACTCCATCATGATAATAAATGCATAATTCCTCCTTAATGTAAACAAGGTTGCAATAGTTAACTACAATAATTTAGGACTTCCTAACTCATCAAAACAAAAGACTGCATGTTTCTGGCTGTACATTTGTCAGATGGAGAGAGTTCCCACTGAAAAAATGACAATTCACATGAAAGAAGAAGTGCCTTGTAAGTAATGCACACTCTTAGGAAATCATAATAATAATCCACATGTTTAGGTTAGTCTCTGTGAAGCAAAATTGTATTTTTTATTTCATGTGTAGATAAGAATGGTGTCATCATTCATGAACATTAAAAGAAAAGGCATATGTTATAGTGACTGTAACAATGCTACACAATGAATTGACTCGCCCATATTCCAAGATTTCCAATTTTCTCTAGTATGAGAAGAATCTTGAGCACTGATTAGAAGCTTGAAAACCCAACACAAGAAAACTTCACCGAGTTGAGTGGCTTGATTCAACTGGGCCTTAATCAAGTGGTGCAAAGCCAAACTTTGCAGCAAAATCTAATGTAAATGGAAGAAGATTGAACTTTGATCATTCCGTTTATCAAGTGTTAACTGGGTTATAATAGTTTCAAGTTTTTGATAGAGTCCTTGACCACGATCAAATTTGTTTGATTGTCTCCTTCTTTTTTTCTAGACATTGGTTTTTAGTTGTTTTCCACAAGTCCCTGCTGTTTTAAAAAAAAGGTTTCTCTTCAAAATATTAGAAAAAAAAGAAGAGGATTTTGGTAATTAAAGCGTGTAGCCTATTTATCCGTGGAGTTGTTCTTAAATAAATAAATAGCCTTCGGATCTCAAAATGAAGTTGATAAATGGTCGAATCAAAATGGGTTTTCAGTGAGGCACGTCCACGCTAATTAAGGGCATGTTTGTTTGCATAAAATAAATAAGAATTCAAAGTCAAATGAGCTCCATTGAAGGATGAGGGTGAAGGATATAAGGTAACACTTTAGGAACTTGACTTTCCTAGAATTTAAATCAGTAGAGTGATGACTCATTATTTATTTCCTACCTTTCCTGGACTCAATTTCCATAAAAAAGGAGAGGTTACATTTGATTCTTTATTTTTAACCACTAATGGAAGTACATTCTTAGAAATTCAATTGCATGAAATAAACATGCCACTTATCTGATAAGATGGGTGGTCAGGATTACTTTAAATGTGTCACATTACATGTGCCCTGTGACATGATGAGAAGTAGGAATGGGAAAGTTCTTATCTTGAGACAGAGCCATAAGTCTGGAGAAGTTGTAACCTGTCAACACAAGACAGTGTGATTATAATCTACTAAGCATCAAATACAAGAAGATAATCCACTAAACATCAAATGCAAGAAGGTTTTAGCATCTATCCATCCGCATAAAATCAAATAAGCCCTATTTTTTATATGGCATCTGGGGGCTTCATTGACTCAACCACATGTCTTTTACAAAAGAATTGTAGTTCGCTTCTTACAGCTTCTGCGGCAGACCAAAAGTTGGGTCAAAATTGTGTGAGAGACAGAAACAAGTTGTGCAATAAACAGTGAACAGCCTTAGACTCAGATAAAATCCAAGGGCTACAAGGAGACATGAAGAAAGGGTTTAGTATTGTCACCAAGCCCTTAAAGAGAAGATGGAAGAATTAAAGAAGAGTAGATGAAGAGAACCAAAAGTCAGCACCTTTATACCTATCACAAGTCACAACTCTATGTTCGCGAATTTCAACCCAAGTGGCAATGAATTGGATTGAAACAGGGAAAGTGCAGGCATCTTAAAAAGTCACACCAAAAGTAATTAGCTTTGAGTCGCTGACTCCCATGCACCTCTTTATAATTGTATATCCATCTTTGGGTATTGTCAAGGTAACCTCAACTGTCTCAAAAATAGCAGCAAGGAAAAGGGCCTCCCTCCAGTTATTTTAGGGCTTTCAAGTGAGTTTCCACTGCTCCACTGGAAATAGTTACTTGACTTTACGAGAATCATCATCAACGCCTTGTCCGACAATGTTAGTCGAGAACAAGAGATGGCAGTTGGTTAGTTATACCGTTTCTCATACTACTGCCCAGAGTTCAATCCTTGTGTTCTCTCCCTACATGAGTAAATTCCTCTTCCTATGAGTGCAGGCATTATTTTCCTACATAAGCAGTTTCCCCTTTCCAAGTGAGTGGGTGTTATCCCCTGGTGGTTGAGATCTATCATGGGTCTTAGCCCCTTGACTCGGTGCTAAAATAACATTATGTTAGAGTCAGCTACAAGAATTCCGTTTCGTCATTGCAGTTTATTCTGATCTAAATCCTCGTATTGTAGCAATTCTTTACATGTATCATTACTCTACCAATTTAGTGTAGGCATACTGTCAGTCCCAAGCTCAAGTAAACGGAGAAGAGCTGTGTCTAGCTGACTGCCAATGTAAAACTTTTGTCACATCAAACAATACTGGGTGATGATGTTACAATTTCATAAAAATGGTACCCTTTTCTTCTGTTCTGGCTCTAGCTTGTGAATGTCCCATTTTCATTAACTTTCACAGAAAACTGGCCTTTTAAGAGAGAGTGAATTTCAATGGAAATACCTGAAAACTCCTCCCATCCATTTTCATTGATTGAGACTCCAGCAAAATCCAGACAGCCCCAATTAAGTGGCATTTCAATCAAGTTGCTCGACAAGACAATGCACTAGATGGTTGTGACTAATAGCAGGATAGACTGGGCGGATGAGGTGGACCGTTGCGTTGATAGTACCCTGGCTAAGAAATTCGAATGGATGGATGAAAGGAATTGAAGTGTGAGTTTGGAAAAATGAAAAGCCAACACCCTGTGTAAGGATGGAACGACCAAATTCATCTTTTAAATTTAATTAATGTACATTTAATGGCATGGTTGGACAGGAGGGAATACTTCTATACCCTCCCAAGATAGAGATGGAAGGTCTTCTAAAGATCTACTTTTCTCTATAAAGCTGAAAATCATTCGTAAGAGTTATTATTTTGAGAGCTTCAAAATTTTTCAATTCTTTCTCGTCGGATGAAGCATGAGTGATAAATTTTGCGTGATTCATTGAGAACCCAAAAAAAAAAAAAAACTCAATGGAGTCTCCAATTTAGAACCTTATTTTGGGGTTGTGTATGTACACGTGTGCACCTGTGACATGTTTAAATTTCAAAGTCACCAGTGGTTGTGTCTAAAATGGCATTTTTTTTAAAGCTCTTTTATACAAGACATGACTCATTATATGAATTATGCTACGTTTTGCTCATTTCTAGAGGTTTATTTTTATTACTGTTACTATTTCCTAGAACTAACTTATAGTGATATTCATAATTCCATATGGACCATTTTAAATGTGAAAGTTAAAGTTGATAATTAGTGAGAGTTTATAAAAGATTTTTTTTTTTTTTAAATCAGCAATATGGTACTTTCAGCCTCTCTAGCCTGCGCAAATGGTCCTCAGAAAAGGCAGTCAGTTTTTCTCACTATTTTGAAATAATTTTAAGATAATTTCTGGAGACAATGTTAAAAAGAAAAAAGATGCCCCATCGAATCGATTTCCACTCCTTTGCATCATTTTCAATGGATATACTAATTTTTATCTGATTTCTTCAACATGAAATTTGACCGATTTTAATGAGTTACTAGCACAATAAGCACGGTATCTCCATGCATTGGAAAATAAGCAATCATATATTAAATAGGTTATAAAAGTACCTCTTTCCATAGTGTAAGTTGCATAAAATGGAAATAGAAAAATTGGGACCGAAAAGGAGATGGGGTATAAGAGAGTTTTTACATAAAAGAAGAATTGAAACTTTAAAAAGTGAAAAGTTGACTTGAGTGCTTTGATGAGAAAAAGATATAAGGAGATAGTTGTAGGAGAATAGTAGAGAGAATGCGGAACATTTGAATAAAGAAGGCAAAACTGTCACTCAAAATTAGAACTCTCGGACGAAATTAAAGCCAAAACCCTTGACTTCAATATATTATAATTATGCCATTTATAATCTTCAGAGTCACCAATGGTAATGGATATATGTGAAGTATTAGACAATGTAAGTATCAAGCTTTTTAAATCAGGTCAACATACTAAAAGATTGCAATTGGCTACATATATGAATGGTATGGAATCGTGGAATCTCCATGGGTCCCTCTTATCTTTTCCTTCTCCGAGGTAGGGTTATGGAACAAGGAACCGAGAAGGAGGTATTTTAAACGTGCAAAGTGGCAGTTGTCAATTAGTGAATGGTTTCATTATGATATTTTTTAAGAGATCTTAAAATAGTAAAGAGATTCTTTTAAAAATATGTGGTAGTGTCCATCCTACGCAAGTGGCACTTAGAAAAAGATCGTCAATTTTTCTACTATTATAAAATATTTTTTAAATGTTTTATGTGAATTCTATTATAAAATTAAAAAGCGCTTTTTAAATTAAACTCAACATATTAAAATGACTTTTGATATCATGTACCTGCCCTTTTTCCCTCCATCAATGGCTGATTCCATTGGGAGACTTTTTTTTTTTTTAATATCTAAATCTAAAAGAATTTAAAATAATGCTCTAAATTTTGATAATATGAAACAAGATTTTTTTTTTCATTTTTTTATGTTGAGAAAGTACAAGACTTCCTTTTACATCTTTCTATGGATCTAAATCAAGAAAACTTAAATTTATGGGCCATCATGATCCCAAGTCCCACCTGAAGACTGTCTTCAGGTTTTGTGGCCAAGCCTTGTGGAGCCATGGTTTTAATGGGCTGCATTCAAGCATTATGAGGATCCTCATTTTGTTTCTTCTTAACATCAATGGGTTAAGTAGTCTTCATCCACAGAAAACAGTTTTAATATAAATGTAAGAACTACTACTACTATAACTGTGCATAAATAAGAGTCCTCCCCAATTAAAGACAGTCAACTGAAATTTCCTTCTTTTAGAGAGAAAAAACTAAAAAAAAAAAAAAAAATCAACTTAAGAGAGTGAATACCAAAAATTTCTGTTTCACATGCTGAATCACGTGGATTCAAAATTAGGAAAATAGAAAATTTAAAAAAAAAAACCTGAGATAAATAACAAAAAGAAAAGAAAGAGATGCACATCTTGCAGAGTGGTCAGTCGTTCTGGCGTTTTCTAACTCAGAAGAGTCATGTCACCTGGGCTGTTGATATCAATCACCTTCCATATTGCAAACTGGATCTGCAATAATTCTGCACTTTGCAACAATTCATATATAGAAGAACCGAGGTGGTCGAGAGCCAAATATCGACCAAAGAATTATAATCACAGGGTGTGGATAGCTCAAAAGGACGTATAGTTGGAGAAAAGCTGCATCATGTTGTCGAGCGTTTCGGGGTAGAACTTTCTTGCAAACAAATAACAGGGACGCTTCACCCCATTCCACAAGCATGGCATCTGTTGCACCACTCTCTACAAGTGGACAGAAGAAACAGAACATTATTTAATTTGAAGCAATCAAATAGTTGAGATGTATAATGTTTACTTATAGCAATCCACCGAATTGGCTGCAATTACAACTAATCAAAACTAAGGCTTTGTTTGGATGCATGGAAGCATAAGTTGGAATCCATGAGTGAGGATTCCAAAGTATAATTATGTTTATCTTATTTTAGCAATCCAGGTATTGCTCAAGTACGGTTGTGCCATTGAACTGTAAAATTGACTCCAGGAAACACCAGTGTCAACAGGTTTTGAGAAATCCTACTGTCATCATAAAAAAGTAGGTAATCCTATTCCTCCGGCCCATAGACATCAGGATTCCAGGGACACAGAATCCACGCATCCAGATTCTAGTCATCATCCAATATTACCATCCAATTAATTGATATATATCACAACCAAGTAGGGAAACAATAAAGCAATGAGCATAGCAGAAGCATGCCATTGCCACCCTAAATACAGTCCAAACACTATTTTGAAATATTTTGATTAAGTTAATTACAGTACAGTGTAATGCCTGCCTACCAACTACCAAGGAAGCTCCAAATAGAAAATGACACATTTCAGACGCATGCATACACATCCATGAAGAAAAGATGCACCATAACCCATTTGCCCATATACATGAAAACATGGAAGACATGATATTTGCACCCATCAATGGAAGGGATCCCCATGAATGGCTGGTCCCCAGAAGGCAGTGTTATGTTCACTCAGAGAACCAAAAGTGTGCGAGAGGACCATTTGTAACTTCTTTCCAGTGAGATCCTGTTACAAGTATGTTTGTGATTAACCTGATGAACAAACCATCATGAAGTTTAGCCAGGACGGTAGGTTGAAGATTTAAGAGTAGGGCAAACCAGGCATGCACGTATTTATTCTCCACGTAGATGAACATGGCAGCCTGAACCTTCTTGACTTAGTTAATATCGTCTACAATGCATCCCCTTTCATCTCCAGACCTCCATAATCACTTGGCTAACTATGATCAATTTTCCCCCCACATTGTTTCCTACCCCTAGCCACAGTTTCTAACTGGTAGTTTAACTGTAAAAAAAGAAAAAGCTACATATTTTCCTTTTCTTACTTCCCCCTTCTCGTTAAAAAAAAAAAACCTCCACCTTCGAGGGCTACTTAAATAGGGACAAGCAATAGAATGAAAGGATTGTTTAATGCACAATCCTACAATAGAAAAATGTATATCACTTTTCCAAGAGGCTAGTTTCTTTTTTAATTTTTCAACAACAATGAAATCCACATGGATGGAGATGAGTTTGCTTCAAGAAGGAAACCAAGAAAATTCAGTGGAATTTTACCTTTTTAGAACCTTCCTTTCTCCAGATACATTATTTTATCATATATGCTCTTACAAAGTACTAGAGCCTGTGTACAATGATTCAACAAAGTGTACAGACATGTTGCATGTATGGTTACCAGGTTGAATCTTTATCATTATGTTTGATATTAATACATCATTGTCTACTTATCACATACATATGCATATATGCAACAGTATTTTTGTGAGAAACGCTCTCTAAGTTAATTCTCAGTGACAATACAAAGCAGCAGACGTCATAATTTTATGGTCTTAACAAATGACAACTAGTATTATACTGTTGGGAAAAAACTGGCATGACTATTAATCAGAATATAATGCTGGTGCTAGAAGCCGATTAAAGAGGCAATATATCAATAATAATCCTGTTTATAGAGGAAATGCCCATACTTGAAATCTATGTAGTAGACATGAGAAAAGTGTTTCAGACGATAAATCACTGAGTGGTGTATAATAAATGGTACTACCATTTTTACAGGATAAAGAGCATTAAATTCAAATTTAGAAACCACTTTTACCTTTTCATCGCTTGTAACATGTATACTCTCGTCAATGGACTGCAGATGAACACCAGAGAAAAGTTAAGTCGAGACCTGCACACTATATTGTATTTGACTGAACCAATTAAAGTATAGAATTTGATAAATGATATGAACCCAATAACTCTTACAACTGGAAAATGCACCCATCAATCTGAATGGACAGATGCCACCACAGGATGAGGCAATAGCCACACATTCCACAGGAAATTGGCTCTAATATTGTATTGATGAGTGAGTAGTCACAAAACTATATTTTTTAATAAAAAGTCCATTGGCTTGGGCTTTCTTAATCAAATTTCCATAAATAAGAGAGAGAGAGAGAGAGAGAGAGAGAGAGAGAGAGAGAGAGAGAGAGAGAGAGAGAGAGTAACTTCTGATCAGCACAACTTTTGTGGTATGGCACCTATGGGTAGAGTTGACCCGACACCACCCAAATGGTTCTGATTAAATTAAGTATCCAGCCTGAATAGATTGTGGATCCAATTTCTTGTCTGATAAATGATCGAGTCAGTTTTGGGTAAGAAGTTGTAGACCTATCAATAATAGGGTCAGATCCAAGTGGAGTTGGATCCATGTCCATAAACCTGAACACCCAAAAGCCAATTTAGCATGTTTCAACTTTCTCAAGGGTAAAAGGTTAAACTTGCACCATAATATGAAAAACATTATCCAGATTGGAATTCTACTTAAGATCGGGTAGGGATTTAGATCCAGAGAACTCATATTTAGTCATGGTATAGACTTCAGATCTGTCTAGAATATTTGGTCCATACTGGATAAAATTTGGACCTTGGATCAGTGGGAAGAGTTTTTCGGGACTTTGTAGTTTGTACTAACCAAGTCAAATGTGACCAGTTTGCAGTTCCACTCCTAAACCATGTTAGTCATATCAATATAAAGAAAAAAAGGTTTAAGCAGTAAGCAACAAGAAGAACCGTACTGTTATATTTTTTAGGAGTTCAAAAGTAACATCTTGAGCCCGATATGATTTTGGATGCCATTTTCCTTCAGACCAATCCACATGTGTCACAGACCAATATGCAATTCCATTGGGATCAATCATCTGAAAATATACACAAATAGGTTCAGAAATTCACAATGAGGATGAAAAACAGAATAAAGAAATGACATGGTGAAGACTACCGTACAAAAGGTCATATGTACTGACATGTAAAAGCGTTGGCAAATAATGCTCATCAGCATAGCAATTGCGACCCTCCATACCAGGCTGCGAAAATTAACAAGAGTCAACATCAGCACAAACTGTTTAGAATTTTAGTTCATTTATTCAGTAAGTCCAACAGCAGATGTATTTCTACTACTCAATGTATGTTGAACCATCAATGGGCCTCGGGATACTTCAAAAATTGCATAGTGATACTAGGTCACACCCTACACATCTGAGAAAGATCAGAAAACATAGCCCTTCTCAGAATATTTCACAGCACCTTAATTACCAAGTCGAAGATGAATCATGTTCTCCCTTCCAATCGACAGTGTCACAATTGGATGTGAAATTTAATTTTCAGTCTTTTGCTAATTGTTCACACTTTGTTGCAAACCCAACAAATGCAATTCCCAAAATTTGACATAAGAGATTTAGCAAATCTAGCATACGACTTAGAAAATAAATGTACGAATTAAACCAAGTGAATATGACAACTGAGAAAATTGAATCCAACCTAAACAATGTTAATGTTGCTAGATATCCCCCTTATAATTGCTTATGTGCGCACCCCAACAGATTTCAGGACAAAAAATTGGTGGCAGTTTTACTCCTTTTGGTTTTCCCTTTTGATAGAATGAGATCATTTGATGAGTTAGATCTGAAGATTATTTTCACAATTCATATTACACGAACTTAACAAACTACAAATTATAAAACAGAAGCAAAGCAGACTCACAAATATACCTTGCAGTAAAGCTTGAACTTTGTATAGTAAAGGCTGTCTGCCAAAACAAGCAAAGCATGCTGCCTCTTCATTGAGAACCACTGCAACATGAATGAGTTAAAACTTACTGCCAGAACATGGAAAAGCCTTTGTGACCAGTATAGATCTCTTACAGTGTATAGCTTTTTTGAGTAATATATAGTCACCATTTTCAAAAAAAAAAAATATGGAAAAGCCTCATAAAAATGAAATTGCATATGGTTCTGCTGACAACTATTAAAGAGACAACAATGCTGCAGACACATCTCCTTTAAATAACTGGAGCATGACCAAGACAACCCAATCAACACACAAATGCAAAGGTAAAAGGTATTCATGATTGCATGGACAATTATTACATCAATGTCAACCACAAGTAGGAAGATGATGGAATTTCTACCTTTTACCACCCATTTTTATCGGGCTGGAGTCTCATTTATTTGATAGTAAAGATGTATAATGGATAAGTTCCGTCAATTAATCTGATGAGATAGCAAGGTGTGGGTGGCAGGAGCACTACCAAAAACTCCAACACATGTGCGTTCCACAAGATCTCCCAATGCAAAAGGGTTTAGTATCCCTTTTGCACACAGTTAACATAGATGTGAGCGAGGGTAGATCTAGGCAGTGCTTTACGCATATCAGTAACATAGCGTCTAGACCTGGGCTTCTCCAGAGGCCAAAAGGAGATGTGGATCTGGATCTTCAACGAGTGAGCCAATCCTGGGACTCAAGTCAAAAGAAGTGGACATTATACAGGTTTTGTCACCTCGCATATGGCTCTGGTACCATGATAGACTTTCGAAAAATTTTGAGGACCAATACTAGAGATGGAGAAATTTTTGTGCTCCATTATGGCTGACCTCCCTATATTCCTATAGATGATACGATTTACATAAGCGAATATACAAGATATGTAATCTCTATAGTATAGGATCCTGTCCTAACTATGTAGGATTAGAAATGAGACAAGATTAAACTAATCTAAGATAATCTATTGTTATCTAAATGAAAATTTAGAACATCATAAGTTACAAGCATAGTATAATTGCTGGACTATCAACTGTCTCCTTTGATATCTCAGTCCTCACATGCAACGTTCTGTTTATTCTCCTATAGTGACATATGTCAGCTCAAATACTCAGACCATACAAATTGCACACAAAAATTGGTAGTGATTGCATTAAAGAAAATGTAACAACCACAATAAGGGTTTTAGCCAAAGCCAATAAGCAACAAAGAAGCGGTCAGAGGAGAAATGCAAGTCATGGATTGTAAATGTCCTATATATATCCATGTTTACATAGGTCCTATATACATATACATACATACACATACATACATACATATGGCCCCCTCCCCTACACTCAAGCTGACGGGGAACCCGCCCACTCACGCCTGTGGGGCCCACATGAGGATGGGGCTGGGGGGATTTGAAGATCTGCCTGGGCCCATCCTATGTACAAAAAATTAGCCCCATCCAATCACCATGTCATCTTCATCCGGGCCCACAAGTTTAACGGTGTACAGTCCATTCGCATGGATGTGCAGTCTATCCAACGGTGCACAGTCCATTCGCATGGGTCAAACTCTGTGGGACCTTTGAACTATAGGGGGTGAGGGTTTTGGTCCACTCGGATGGACCGAAGGTGAGCCCCACACGTGTGGGCAGATGGATTCCCTCCCATCCACTTGAGCTGAGGTGAGGATCCTCCATGGATATATATATATATATATATCCATGTCTTGTACATATGAATTTTCAGAAAACAGGCTCATAAGTCATAACTATATTTACATATTAAAATTGTTTAGGGGCTCCTAGCCACCACATTAGAGACATTTAGACGTGCATTAATATAGAGTGCAAGATAGGCAACTGGTATGTGTCGTTATTATATTAAACTCAGTCATGTGTTGGTGACTTTGTCTTGTCTCAAGCTTAAAGGAAGTGGCCGTAAACAACAGTAATACTATTCAAACCTACTGGGTGTAAATGATAAGCTAGAATTTAGAAAATTAGGATAAAGGCTTTTAGGTCAAAAAGCAAATGGAGTATCATATGAAAGTTGATTGCCATTTTGGTCAAAGGGGAGTTTTTATAAGACACAATTGGGCCACAAAAAAAAAAACACAACTAAATGATGAAGTACATGCCACTGAGACATATATGTTAAGATCAGTGTATGGAGAAACAAGAAAGGATATAACTAGGAATGAGCACATGAGAGGAAATTCGCAAGTGGCTCCAATAGGAAGAACAATCATGTTATGTCGTCTAAAATGGTTGGGAACTTGGAAGAGTGGAAACAGCCCCTAATCAAATAACCCAAGTGTTAAAAATGCATATACTAGGACAAGGAGGCTAATAAACACTTTTTTCCTGATTGCTACCATGACACAGACCCACATATGATAAGGCTAATAACCACTTGAAATGTAGTAGTTACAAGAAACAAATGATAAGAAATTGATGATCAATTCATAAATATACCTGTGCACCTTTCCTAAAGTCCTTCCCTTCAATTTCAGGCAACATATGTTCAGAGTATCTGCCTGTTCCATGTGGACCAGGATCCTTGAAACTGAAAAGGAAGAAATATGCATCAGCGAGAGGAAAAAGGAATATTGCATCTTGAGAAAAAGAACAAAAAAAAAAAAATAAGACAATGGCAAAATGGACAAGTATAAATTAGATAAACGCAATATCCTGTAGAATACAAGCAGCTAGAACATGAATATGACAGTCTTCACAGCATGCAGATAATAAGCATAGGGATGTAATATAAATAATACGAAGCACTGTTGCCATCTTGAGCTAGCAGAGAACTAAATTTATCAATAGAGAGGGGAGCATCACAATGGCTGAAAAAGAAAAAAAAAAAAAAAAAAATGAACCAGATTAGGCTCCTTGTTAAATGGTAAAGTAAAGTACAATGTACTTACCAATCAACAAAGCTGATATTTGTATCCATCAAATAGTTATAAACATAATCGAAGTTATGTAATGGTACACAGCTGCAATGCAAGAAGCAAAAAGGTTATAGGAAATGTCAATCATAACAGTACAACTTAATTCAAGAGAGAACCAAGGAGTCAGTGCAATTTTATAAATGAATCACCTGTCAGAAAGCAAAACAAAATGATGGTTATCAGTGTCTTCAAGGGCATTTGCCAAAAGCCTCCTTTCTGCATCAACCATAGAAATTTTTCCCCAACCAACCTGCATGTGTTTTTGTCATATCAAACAAATCAATGCCCAAAAGAAAAGAAAAAAAGCCATATGATAGAACTGTCAAACAGATTGTCTACCACTAAAACAGGTTTTGATTTGAATGATGGTAATCATAATCCAAATCAAAACCCACAGCAAACAATTTATGCATCCAAGGACCTAGAAATATTTCTGTATCCATAAGCTTCAGAGAATCCAAAGAAACAAATTCATAGATGTCCATGTGTATAGAAACTAAAAGAAATGTAAATAAAATGATTAGTACCTTGTCACTGCGAATGTCTCGACCAATAAAGAAAGGACTCGTGTGTTGGGGTTTCTCCCTAGATGCATGTATATAGATGGAGAATCTTCCCTCATGGCCCTGGAAATAAAGATAGGAGGCACGTTCAGAGCATTTGTAAAGCTGAGTTACCCGTTAATCAACAACTTCTACCGTGACTGCAGAGATTGATGTCCCTCATCAATGTGTCTTGTGAGTCATCAACCAACCTCTCATTCATTAATTGCAGAAACAAACGGAACAAGGTGAAGAAATAAACATGCACTGAAGCATTAGATAAGTTAATATGTCAAAGACAAACAGAGCAGCTGAATGAGGAACTCATGAAGATACATTCCCCTCAGTATCTTCTGCCATGGGGTGTATAAGACAACATTTAGCTGACTTTCAGTCTTTCTCAAACTTTAACTGGTGAAATCAAATGTTAGGGCCATATAATTTGGGTAAAATGAAATAACAACTGTTTAAAACAGCAGTATTTATGGGTGGAAGGGCTGGCAGATAAAGTGATATGTATCGACAAATAATGTTTCAGTTTCTGCCACATCAGCATGCTTTTAAACCATGGATAGATGGGGTCCTCGCATATCACATTATAGTCCAGAGTTGAGTCGGATGGCTGCTGAAGAATGACCCGGTTCTCATGGCGAAAATAATTTATGCAGCTTCTAATTTTTGCAGAATGAATGTTCATTTATTCTACTGTGCATTTGAACCAATAGGAAAAACAGGAATTGCTTAAAATGATATGCAAATTAGTATAGGGATGTTTAGGATCCTACTTGAAATGTAATAGACATTTATTTGGGTTAAAAGAACCTGCCTGTATAGCATCTACCATATGGAGAGAACCAAATGTAAGAAAAACATAGGCTGCAACCCTAAACTTCTGTCAAAATAGAGAATAGCCCGATAACCCATGAAGCAAGTCTATGGATCAGAGGCTCAAAGCATAGGAAAGCATACACAGACGCTCTCATACCAATGCAAAAACTGGTAAAAATGGCAAGTACTGAAAAAATCAACAAGAAACTCAAAGTAACAACGTAATCTTACGGTCAAGAACTTCTCCCACAGCCTTTCAAAAGGCAGTGTACCAGGAGTCAAGAACATAAATGCAATTTTTGGATTCTTTGATTGAGGCAGAGGTGTCTTCAGAATATCCTTAAAAACGACGCGAGATGCAAGCTCCTCATCTGTGAGGAGTCTGGCAGGAGCCGGTGGGAGCCATTGCTTAAAAGGAGCGCAAACGCTGGAATCGAACATGTAACAAGAGGCATACCGTCGGGGCGGATAAACGTAAGTCCCAATCAGCATCATACACACCAAAGAAACCAAGACAATAATCCATAAAGGTCTCCTTGAAGATGGTCTTTGGCGCGGCGCCGGCATGATCTGCATGTCCAAAATGCCCAGCCGCCACGCCTTTGGTATTTTCATCCGACCAACACAGCAATGCACTATCTCATACACACTCTTTCCTTCCCAAACCCTTCACCCATGCGACGCTTGCACAGAATAGTCTACGATCCAGTGACCTCAATTTTCCGAATTTCCCACCAAACAATGTATAAACAAATCTGAAACAATCAAAAAGTAAGACATCCTCTATCAGTTGTAGAAGAATAAAATCTAACCTAAATAAGATGTAAGTTGAATGTAAAGTAAAAAACTTTACAATTCATCCAAAAGTCATAAACTCCACACAAAGATTTCCATTGTCTTCAACAAACACAGGACTCAAAAGTAGGAGGGACTTTCTAAGAACAAGACTCCATTATCTAACAGTGTCAGGCAATTTCATTACTGAAAACAAAGTCAGTCAGTCAATTGCATATGAAAATGAAAAGCAACTTGTATGCATTAATCAAACACCCACCACATCCCAATTCAAATGCCAGAAAAGAATAAAGTCACAACAATAATCAAAAACCATCCCCTGCCTCCCCTCTTCTCCGCATTTAAAAATAATCAAGCAATAAAGTAAAGACAGATTAACTAAGGGTTCTTCTTTCTTATTGATTTTCACCGCGATTTCTAAATCTCCAACAATAATTCTTGAATGGGGTCCTAAGGAAGCGTACGCCAATCACCAACAGGCCTTATAAAAATGCCGTTTGCTAGTCGGAATTCAAAATCCCACTTTATACAAAAGCGGTGTTGGTTTCCAAACCAACCAGTCTTTCCCCCAAAACAAAAAAATATTTAGTATTCAATTCGTATTTCGTACGGGAGACGAAAGCTTCAGACCAAACACACCAAATCAACCACTGACGAAAACTGTAAAACAAGAAACCCATAATAAATTATCAATCAAAAAATTAAAAAAAAAGAAAAAGAAAAAGAAAAACTGCACGAACGATTCAACCATCTACCAAACCACCAAATCAGATTATTAAAACAACAAACGAATAAAAGATTCAACCTTTCAATGCAATCACCAGCTTCTCAAGCTCCAAAAACACTAAATCAAACCCAAAATCCGCATCGACAAATCAAGCTCAGATTCTTCTCCAACGAAAACAAAAAAAAAACTAATCTCCTCGTTTAAAATCCACACCAAAACGCCAAGACCTAGAAAAAAAAAAAAAATCTCTCTCGAAAGAGAAAAAATCGAAGAAAGCTGGAAATCGAACGAGGAAAGCTCGAACGCACTAAATCGAGACCGTACAAGTCGTTCGCGGGGGAGAAATCGAAGGAGGAAGGAGGAGAAGAGCACCTGAGGAATTGCAGCGAGAAAGAGGGGATTGAAGATCCTGAGATCTTACAGATAGATTGAGAGAATTCAAAACAGAGAGATTTCCGATCGAGATCTACGGCTAAAATACGCTGCCTTTTCTCTCTTCCTTCCTCGACTCCTTGGAAGAGAAGTAATTGCGATTTTTATAATTCCTGTTTTCGCTCCTCTCTCTCTCTCTCTCTCTCTCTCTATGTATATTTGATGATGAGTGATTGAAATCGAGGGGGAGGAAGAGTAGTTTGGATCGTTCCAAATTAGAAAATTTCAGCCGGCAAGATTTAGACTATAGACTTCTATAATATAATACTACTACTTGTGTAATAGATTCTATGGAGTTGTATTATTATTAGTGTTCTTGTACATGTATTTGTATTTGGATGGGTATGTGTATCTGATATGAGTATATACGGTGGACAAGGTGTGTATTGTGGGTATGATGAGTGGGTCCCATCCCATTCCAGCTGCCAGTTGGATGTATATAATATTAGAGTTGGGAGTCCGGAATGGATGGTTGCCCCCACATGGTTCCCATGGTGGGAATGGGATGTGGGGAAAGCCACAGTGGGATCAAATTATTCATAATTGGTAATTCGGGTACTTCAAAATGAATGTTTTTCCTCCAAGGATGGGTTTATAGTGAATTTACAAGGCAGTATACAAGGATTTGGATTCTCTCTTGGCGTGTTTGGTTTCAAGAAATCTAAAAAGTATGTATTGTACAAGGAACATTATAAAATCCAAAATGGTTTCTTATATGCTCAAATCAAATCAAATATCATCTAAATTGAGGATGTTGAATTCAAAAGGCTAAAATCGGCTTTTGAAAGGGGTTGGGACCCATGATAGCATTCACACACATAAACAAGAGAGCCCACATGCTTGGGGAAAAACGATATCGGGCAATTAGGTGAGATATGGGATTTGCTAACCAACTGATCAAGCCCAAATTATCAGAATTTAGCACTAGAACAAGGAAATCCAAATGCTCTCTTTGATTTGAAAATATATATATATCAAAAATTAAATTTTTTATACTTGTATTTCTCGTAAGAAATACCCGCATATCCTAGAAATACAACACTAGATGTGTACGTGTACTTATTCTTTGCATATAAGCCCTCTACAGTGGATTTGGTCAATGCCTTTTTGCCTGAAAACGGTTCCCAACAGAAAGGATCCATTGAAGAAAGAAAAAAATTCTACTGGTATCTCTCTCTCACCCCTTTTTTCATGAAATTGGAAAAAGACAGCCTTAAAGCCATGTGGATAAATGTTCCATTGCTTTCATTTGTAAAAAGGTCAAGACATTTGGGTTCATTGCATGCTATTCCTAGGTTATTTTATTCAGGAAGCATGTGTATTGAGCAGGCAGTGTCTTTTATTTTACTATACTATGAAAAAAGAGGGTTGGATGATTTGGTTATACTAAATGAGGATTGGCAAATCCAATCCAATCAACCTGGAGAAATCAACCAAACAAGTCTAAGGGGTACAATAAAATGGTTGAACAATATATGGTGAAGAAGCCATTCACCTACAACGGTCCACCCGTGAATTAGCATGTGCCAGGACTTTCGGACTCATTCAACCATTGCTTACTTAGAATAAGATTGAATTTTGAGATTTTAAGGCTAATAGTTAGGATTACCTGATTGTTTTAATTGTCTGCCCATCCCTCCCTTCAAAACTCAGCTACCTCTATGAATTAGATACATCTCAAGTTCACCCCAGGGATATGTATGTTTTATGTAAATTGAGTCCCTAGATTTTATTTCTAAACGTGATTAAAAATAAAGAATCAAAGGCAAATATCCAAAAATGATCATAAAATAATAACCTCCGCTTAAATGAAAATTGAATGAAGATGGAAGGTGAATAACCAGCCAAGTAATTTAAAAGTCAATGTCTCGTCTATATGTCCACCTTATACTAATCACCCCTCGTCTAATTAATTATCCTTCTGTGAAGATCATTTCACCATGAGTTCCTAACTATTTTCAAATGCTTTAAGAACACTCTTATAAAGGTAGCAAGTGAATGTACTCTTCCACATTAACTGGTAAAAGTGTGGGTTACTCAATCTAGTTGTTTTAGAAGAGGATTTTTCTTTCTCTTTTTTGGGTGGGGGAATTGCAAGATAACCAAAATCATGTATAGTGGATTGTCTAATGAATTCTCTGTATGGAAACTATGAAATCTATTTTTAGTTCAAATGAAATGATCTACATGACCTTGTATATATCCTCTTCCGATTCTGGAATTGAAAGCAAACTATGGAAACTATTTTTAGTTCAGGTTGAATGACCTTCATGTCTTTATTTCCTCTTCCGGAATAGAAGATTTCAGTAAAGGTCTTTTGAGTCTCGAAAGTCAAGAACTTTCAACATATTAAAACTATTTCTAAGTTATTTTACTTTTTATTTTTTGTCGATTTTTTTTTCTTGATGACGGTATCCATGTGGTATTTGACCGACCAGACTAGTCACACCACAGGAACTAGATAAATCTGAGGTGTCAAACACACGATGTGAGGAGCAAACCCGTGCCTTGTGCCTATAAACTAGCACTCGGCAGGTAGGTTTTTTTTTTTAAATAACTTTTCAATAGTCACTTCCATGTGAAATTTTTGAGGAAAATTCCAACTTCTCAAAAAACCTTTTTAGTTGAACATCAAAATCCTTTTATTTTTATAATCAATTGCCCCACATCAATTAAGGAAAGAATTTGGAATAGCATTTATATAATTGTCTCCATCTCTAAATCATTTTCTATTACTTTCAAGTGATGTCTTCAGCCTTCACCATGCATGGTGCAGCAGCATCATTGTCACAAATACCATTAACAGTTGGTCGAAGTTATTGCCAGGAGATTTTCCCTATTTGGGATTGTTCTCAGCTATTAATGAGAAAAATATTGTGTAAAGTAAAAAATAAAATAAATAATTAAGATATATTTGAACTACTGTAAAGCCTATAGTTTTAAAATTATCAAGATTTAAAAAAAAGGCCTTGTTGGGTTAGAAGGTCGAGCCTGAGCCATCGACTCTTATTTATGCCCATGTGATCCACTATAATGGTGCTGTGGTTGGGCCTGAACTGGTCAGATGTAGGCCCATTGCCACCCTTAGAAAAGAAAAGTAGCAATCATACGAAATGGATTAGATCTACTGGCCTATGTTTCTGAAAAAAATATTTTAGGCACATGGCCACCTCAAATTAGATCAGCATTTGGCCTTTATTTTCTCAAGGTCAAAGTCTATTGGGTGATTAAGTGCGACTTAGTGCAATTATTTAGTTCATGTAATACCATGTAAGCTGACTAATCCATATGATCAGCCCCTGAGAAGTTATAGCTCTGATCATCATTCCCAAATTGAGAGAGACAGAGAGGGAATGGTGCATTAAATGCATATATGATGGCTTATGTCTTGTATTTGGGGTTAATCAGATATGACTCTGTTTTTTGGAAGGTTTTTTTGAAAAGTTTTTCTTTTAAGGATATTTTGGGTTAAGATAGAATTAGGGATGTAAATGGGTCCCCGATTCTCTAATTACTCGGAGGTTTTGACCCATTACAAATCGGGTTTGGTTTCTTATTTAGGCCCCGATAAGTAAATGGCTCCGAGTCCGCTTTCACCTTGATTCGGACCCGAAACCCGACATATTACCTCAATTTTCGAAAATCTCTCCTAAAAATCATATTTTTTTTAATAGCATTATCTACCTAGATTCGAACTCAGATCCAGACCCGTCCCACATATGGTTATGATTTTAGTTCTAGGGCCAAGAAATCGGTTCCGTATTCGGATCCAGTTCCATCTTCTCCTTAGCGGTTCCGATTCCGGGTCCTCCATGGACCCGAACCAGAATTGACCTATTCACAACCCTAGATATAATGCATTTAGAGTTTGAGAGGATCTTAGTCATTTGTAGGGCTTTTCGAGGGCTTAACAAAGAAAGGTGATGTAAAAGTATAATCCTAATCCGAAGTGGGAAGAAAGAGTAATAGATGATAGATTTCCTTTTTGTGTTCCTCTTGTGTGTGATTGTTTGATTTTATCTTCTTGTTCATTTTGAATGTGAGTCATCATAGGTTTTTGTTGCACCCAAAAATACAAGCATCCACTTTTTGCATCAAATCAACCAAGTCAAGGTCCCACCCTAGATGGGTCATTGTAAAAAACCAAATTGATCAAATATTTCTAGCCATCATATCCATTTCCATCAAATGGAATTGTAAAAGATAATTGTGATATCAGATCATAATAACAACTGGGACATTCCAAATGTAAATTCACATCTACAATTGAGTGGTCTAAAAAGTTATCTACATTCAATACACATGTAAGCAATGGGGACTATAATAGATTAAAGAATTGTGGTAGAAACTGCATGATGGAAAGAAGAGCAACATTTGTCTTTTCCTTGTTGGGGAGAAACATCCCAGTAGTTTCAGATGTTGTGGCTGTCGTGTATTGAGTTTCTTTGACCTAATTGAAGATTCTCGGTTTTGCTGGTCACAAATAATTCCACGACTAAGCTATCTCTTTGTTGCGCCTAGGAATTTATTGCGCGGCCCTCTAATGCCCCCATTTGAATGGTGTGGGACATGGACGGGAGCCATGTTTCATATAAATTAATATAGATGGGGTTAGGTTCATGGATGGTCCATAGCATTCAATGGTTGTGTTTGGATAAAGAAGAAATTGCATTTGGTAGCCTATCAAGGTGTAGAAGCTAGGGTCTGATTGTATAAAGAGAAAAGGTAGACCCAAAATATTTTTTCTTTCCTTTTGGTAAAAAAAAAAAGAAGGGATCCCTTTGAAGAAGAGGAATATGAAAAGAAGTAGATGAAATAAGAATATATATTTTGGGCCTGTTTGTTTGCTAGGATTCTGGGAATTCTTGTTTGGTTTTTTATTTATTTATCAATTCTCCAAAATTATTGTCTCCCACCTTGTTACACAAACGCTTACATACAATATAGCATTTTGAAAATTATAATTCAAAGGACTCCATAGGACAAAAGTAATATTTCACAAGGTTGATTTTATGAATTCTCACCATCGAAGGAGATAATTTATATTAGGCAGAGCAGGTGCATTCACGTGTTGACACGCATTTTTCACGCATAGGGCTCACTTGGAACCCCACCAGGGGGTTAAGGGATACATGGAGGTCCCTGTGTTCTGGTCCACTTGGAAGGAACATTAGGTGGGCCCCACACATGAAAAGCACGTGCGAGTACACCTAAGGTGGCCTCTTCATATTATTGGCTGATGACAGCTATTGCTTCGACAAGGATTGGCCATCAAAATACCTTCGAATAAACGAGCCTAAACTTGTTATGATTTTAAAGAAGACAAAGAGAGCGTCCCATTATATTCCAAGTAACCCATGAACCCCATCTAAGAGAATATAGAAGCGAACATGACCCAAATTTATATATTTTGTTTTTATTTTATAATATAATTTAAGCTGCAACCTCATAATTGAGCACTATAATTCTGCCATTGTCATGATTTTAAAATATTGCTTTAGATATTGTAACGACCAAAGCCAAAACTTTTAGCACTTGTTCGATTTCGTAGAACATTTAAGATTTGAATATACATAAATTCATGTCGCAGTTGGATAAAAAAAAATGAAGTTCAAAAGTGAATATCTAATAGTGACCATTAAATAACTTTCCTTTAATAAAAAACCCAACAAAGATAAGATAGAAATAAATACTCACCCACCACTGTATTAATTGAATGTCTGAAAAAGTCAGTGTCTTATATCCTTCACCCTTCGTCGCATATCATAATCTCTTTAATAATCCATCAATGGAGTTTATTTGACCATTGATTTTTATGTACTCAATTCCTATATAATCTGATATAACACAAACAAGCTCCAATCATATGTCAATGACTATAACAAAAGGCAATGAAAATAAATAAAATTAGAATTTTAAAGGTTTTTTAAAGTATTTTATTTGTTTGATTTTATCTGACCAATGAAATGAAAGCCGATGAAGTGAAACACTTGGTCAAGTCGAAAGGTTGACTAGACTCAGTTTTCTAGAAAAAAGTGTGTTCCCCGGGCCCGTCCTTGGATCGGAGCTAAACCCACCCCCAACGACTTTTCAAAAACGCATACCAACGACTTTTCAAACAAAGTCAGCCGCTGATTGTCTTTTACGTGCATAAGTTGCATTAACAAGGGACAAGTAATCATTCTAATTTTTTAAACATAATCAATGATGTTTTAGTCATTCAAAGTGGCTGATAAGACCAGATTTAAAAGGCCAGTTTAACAACTCTTTGGACTCAAGGACACAAAACATAATAGGGTTCTAAGTTGTGTTTTTTGGGGTCAGAACATGTAACAAGACCTGACACATTATTTAATGGCCTGTAGATTTATGTTGGGTTGATGTCCTGTATTTCAAGTTAATTGGATTAGTGCATTGGGTTGGCTAGGCATCCAAGGGTACTTGGGTAGTTATAAGATGGTTTTTTAGAAATAAAATTAATGGTAAAGCCAAGCGAAACAGAAAAAGGTGGAGTCAGAGAAACAGAAAAAGGTGGGAATCAAAGTAAAAATACTTTTTTTTTTGGTCATTTTGTGCTTTTGCTCGCAACTTTCTTATCTTTAATTTTTCTCTTTTGATTTGACCATTTTTATTTCATTTCACTCTACATCACAAATAAACATGCCCCAACTTATAAATATATAATATAATTTGTAGACCTTAGACCCAAGAGTGTTAGAGTAAAAAGAAAGAGGTCTGTCTTTTCATTTTTTTAAGGTAATTGTGTTGCACTAAAGTATAGACAAAATACAATGATGCATTCATGTTTCCGAGCATTATTAGCACAACTAGCTCACACTGCAGAGAAACCAAAGCCAAAAGTTTTGTTTAAAGGCCCACATTAAATTGAGACATGCCCTTCCCGCAGTCAGGGAGTGGCAAAAAAAGAGGAGAAAGAAGACCCGTAATCTGGCCATGAAAATGAAGTGAAAAAATAAGCTCCATCCAAAACCAAATAATCAGGTGGGTGATATGTCCCTTAGCTATGTTGCAACTCGATATAGGAGCATATCATGAGGAAAGGGGTTGCATACATAGGCATGGATCTGTATGTGGCTGTAGGTGCACACCGTCAATTAGGGGCGAAGGGTGGAACTTATATGCTAATTTAATATTTTTTAAGACGGTAACCAAATCTCCTTTAATGTAATACCTCACTCTTGCTTGTCCTGCTGAGAAATGTCTCTCCCCATATGATGCTAAATTTATTAAGAAAACCTAAGTGATCTCAAGCTCAATATATGAATATGGGTCTACATTTCAAACATGTAACTTTAGTCACACACCCATGTCCGTTACTGCTAGGGAACCGAATTTCCTTAACTTGCTAATGTATTAAGGTTTTCGCTTTCTCTTCCTATAAGAAAAAGAAAATTTCTCTTCCACCAACTCCCGTACACTCTCACCTATGAAATTTAAACAGTCCCGATCAACACGAACATCAATTGGAACTAGGGGTGTAACGGTTCGGTCAATCGTGTGTTTGGGAAAAACCGTTAACCGAACTGTATTTTATAGTTTTTTGTTTTTAAAAACAGTAATCGTAACCGTACTCTGAAAAACCGTTAAAAACCAATGAACTCTCTGATAATGACGGCAAAAATCGGTTTAAATGAGTGACCTAATCCAATTAGGACGATTATGGCAATGGTTTTGCCGAGTTTATGGATTTTGACCTAAATCGGATTTGAATTTTGGTTGTTTCAATCTGATGATGCCCCATCTCGTTGTAACCATTTTATATATTATTATTATTATTAGAATTATTAGAATATAATGCACACAACCTACCTAGCGCAGCTGGAATTGAATATTTGGCACAAGGGACCTATGAAAATCTGCTCGTTGGTGCGTAAGATTATATGTCAAAATATTATAAAGAATAGTGGGCATCAAACCTATCCATATTCCACCAAACCCATACCCATCACAAGTCGTTGCAGGTATGAGGATAGGCTGGTGGGTCGGGTTCAATTTACCCGATTAACTAGTACCAAACTCGAGTCCAGCTCTCTATTCAGTGAGTTGAAGTGCATTAGAATTTAGAAGAGGTTCGGACTTCGGATGGTACATGGGCTAGGGCCTAGAGATATCAATGGACCTTAGTTACTTGGTTGTTTGAAGGACCAAACCTAAAATGTCCAAGTTTGTACACCCTCATTTTGGACCCAATTCACACTTGGACAAAGGCATGAAGTTTGCCTGAATATCTGTGTACCCACGTGATATGAAAAAAAATAATACATATTAAAGTACATATTATAATAAACATACAAAAATACAACCAAAGTGATGCACAAAGGCATGAAGTTTTACTTTGTTGCATATATGAAGTCTTAGCCCAAATCCATCCTCTATTATCTTTTAACTCACATTGTTTATCCTTGCACCCCTGGTAAGGGCGGTGGTTCTCACCAGGCTGCCTAGGGATTGATCCTAGGTACGTACGCCACCTTCTCTAAGTTGAGGGCTCCCTTGAGGTCTCAACATAGTCCTACTAATTTGGGTAAAAAAAAAAAAACATGCTTATGTGGTTTAGCGCGCGCGCACCCCCCCAACACACAAAAAAAAAAAAAAACTAGGATCCAGAATGAGGGATGGGCTATGCAGAAGTGGCTCGTGGATGAAACTATAGCGAGTAGCCAGATTTTACTACACCAGTTGATTGAACCTCCCATGGGTGGTGCTTGCTAAACTCACATAAGACATAAGGAGCAAACCCATTCTTATGCCACTAAGTCCCAAGTGGGTTTTTGTGGGCAAGTGGGTTCTTGTGGGCAAGGTTAAAAAAATCCCTTAATTACTGTATAGATATTTATAGGAAAAATGAAAGGAAAAACCTTTTGGATAGCTCAATAATGTGTATGGTAAAAAAAAAAAAAAAACTCCAAATATGCATTATGAATGATTTCGAGATCGTCCTCAACAAAATAAATATTAGAAAACACACAAAGTTTTATTCAAATTCAAAGTATTTCTTATCTTAAAGGAAAACTCTCAACTCGCTCATATTGATCAAGTGTTTTCTCTAACTTCTCGAGTTAAAAGACACGAATTTATCCTCACAAAGAATACAAAAAGGAGGGGTCTTTTTGCTTTCAAAGGAGTCATTTTATTATAAATACCGTGTCACGCCCCCGATCGTGAAACCGGGGTTTATGCGTGAGATTAGGGCGAATTAAAATTTTTCAACATTAATAACAACACTGGACCCCAATCATGTCCCAATATGGATCGAAGATCGCTGTGAGGTATAAACATTTCTTCAAATACATAAAACGTATAGCGGAAGCTTCATAGTACAAATGGTATCTTGAAGTATATAGTTAAGAACAAAGACTGATCATATATATTAACTAGAATTCAAGTTTGAAACAATTATACAAAAGTATTATTTACAACAATAGGCCACATCCAAAACTCGGGCCTAATCAAAAGTTGAAGAAACCAAAAGATGAACTACACAAAATAACGTGAAGGCGCTCATGTACGGGGTCATTACGGCTATACAATGTCGTCCGTACTGTACTCTAGGAAGTCATCAGGCTGATCCGCCTGAACTTCTTCCGTCACCTCCTCCTCGGTAAGGTAGAGCTCGGTACCTATGCACCAAGAGTAGCATCATCAGACACGAAGGTCGGCAATCAATATATATATATAAATCATCCAGATATGTAGAACGAATCAGAGTAAACGATAAACAAGATCATATGAAATGCATAGCATCCTGATCATTGGAAGTGCATAGCATTCAAAACAAAATCAAACTAACATAAACATCTAACAAAGAGGCAACCCACATAAACTAATACACCACGAGATAGTTTCACATGACCCTCCCGACTCAACATTTGAGCTGTGGTAGAGTGGCACGGGTGAACCCCGGCAAGCAAGCAATCAAAATGGATACCAAAAGGCCATGAGTCATCAAAGTCAATCGTTCAATATGTATCTAATGGTGTACATCCATCAAAATATAAAAAGTCGTACTGTGCAAACGTTCAATACAAAATCTTCACACAGAATGGTGCCCCATCTGTGTTGGGCGTTAACAGTCAAGTGGTGCCTGACACAAAGAGTCCTAAACAACCGATAGTGAATAGCTAGACTTTCTTGTGTGAACAAGATTCATTAATCAAAGAGAAACTACCTTTCCATCATCAAATCAAAGCCAAAACTATCAATCTTCTTCAAAACAATAACAACACCGGTAGTTCTCAAACAAGCTTTACAATCAAAGCCGTCTAGCCTCAACACTTCCATCAAACTCCGAAACAAACGAAACATCAAAAGGGATCCTAAATCCATTATCTAAGTTCTCAAAAGTGATCCCAGAACAAAGCAAATAAACGAAGCTAATGAACATGAATATTTCATGTAAACGGTACCAGACAGTACAATCCAGAATCCAAGGCAATAAACAATCCAATCCTAAGTCAATTGTTAAACTCGAAGCATCGTACAATCCTACTCAGTCAACGAAAGGGTTTAGGGTTCGCGATACCTGAATATATGATCTTCGTGCATAGATATAGAAAAGGTATCCCGTTGTCCCGTACCGTTCAAGATTGAGTGAAATTGATTCTCGATACAACCGGAATAACGTGAAGAACGTTAGCTCAAAACGTCCTCACATATAGTCAAATGAGTCCTAAAAAGGATAGCTAAAGTTTCACATAAAGTCCTTAAAAACATAGGGAAAAGAACCCCTGAAATAGGGTTTCAATAGTTGACCCGGTCGACCCGGCCATGGGCCGGTCGACCGCCTACACGTCCATCCTGTCAACCTGTAGGAAGCAGGTCGACATCTTCTTGTGTGCCCGGTCGACTGAGCCCTGTGCCGGTCAACCGGCAGTTGTAAATGAAAAAGGGGAAATAGTGTTCTCGTCAGGCTCCAGAGAACCTGACGCAGTGTCGCCGGTCGACCGGGCCCCTGGCCAGTCGACTGGGTACACTACAGTTACAGAACACAGGTTCTGTAACTAAAGTGAACCTGGGACCTTTCCTTCTCTTGTTTCCTGAACCTGATGAATCAACACATATGTAGATGCAACAAGTTCATAAAAATCCAATCCTATCATCTAATCAAGTCATTAAAGTCCTAATCCATTTCATTAAGCAATTACATTCAATTATCATGATTTCAATCTAAAACGAATCAAATGAGCAACCGGTCATCTAAGCATCATCAATCATCAATCAAAGGGGAAACAAAACATATCAAATCATAAACATGTATATTAACTTGCCTTGATGAAGAGCTTAAGGAATTTCAAGAAGAAATTTGAAGAAAACTCCTCTAGAGCTCAAAGAAGAAGAAGAAGGTTTCCAAACCAAAACCTCTCTACAAAATGAATGAAAAAGGGTTGCTATGAGTCTTCCTAATCCATTTCTAATCAAAAGGAAGAAGAGTAGCTAGGTCTAGTAGCTTGGAGAGCCTACCTTGTAGTGGTTTGTTGATGAAAAGCTTGGAAAATTGGATGGTTGAGTTCTTGGAGAGTTGAGGAAGAAGATGGGTGGATTGGCTAGAGAAGATGAACTCCGGTGGTTGTTGTTGGCAAGGCAGCAGTGAGAAGAAGAAGAGGCTTGGAGATGACACAGAGAAGTGAAAGAAGAGATGAAGATAAGAGAAGAATGAGTCATCCGATTGAGGCTAGATATTAAGGGGATATTTAGGTGAAATTTGGGTTCAGCCCCTGGTTAGCTAAATGTGCTTATTTGGGCCTCTTCAAAGCGTCGAATCGAAACGCGACAGAAGACTAAAGTTCATGAAATGCCAAGACCTATCCGATGCACCCAAACTCACAAAACTCATAATCTCATAAAAACCCCTGAAAACTTCCCAAAATTGCAAACCAGCCCCCTACTCTATCCAAATGCACTCGGACTCGCATGAGACTTCGCACGCGCGATCCCCACGCCAAACCCGACTCGCTAAGACTCTAAACGCACGTACTAACTAACCTACTAACTAACCAAGCAATTAATTATTATTAATACGGGGTTAAGGTACGGGGTGTTACATACTGCATGGGGGCATATACATTGATGGATACGCCTGTTAGTATAGTATCAGTAGATACAGTACTTGATATATTTGTGAACGACGATGAATTGTAAGAAGGGCAAGCAAAGGACTCCACCAAATCCAATACAACTTATTTTATTGTTCAATACAATAGTACTGTCCAAATTTTTTTATCCATTTTTCACACATATCGATCAAGGGATCAACTTCCTCGGTGAGCCCTAGAATGGGATGTGAAAAAAGGGCAGGGCCATGCAGATGTAGGACAGGAAATGGGTGCCTAGCATTTTGCCTGTCGGTAACATGATGCTAGATTTCTTTACATATCTTTTTTCTGGCTTGGACTAGACCAAGAACATGTTCATGAAAGCTAAAATATAGAAATGGTCCTTTGTGTACATGTCACCATATGCATGTTACTCGAGCTGATTGCGTATTTATTTGCATGGAATTAAAATTTAAGGATTGGTACTGGTAAAATAAGCTATCACAATGATTGATAAAGCTTTTACCCAGAGAGAGAGAGGATAAGATGATTGATAAAGAGGTGAAGGAAGATGGATATATGGAGGATATGTAAATGCGATCTTGACTTTCCTAGGATTTGATTCACTGGGATGATAGTTTGGTATTCATTATTTCAATCCCCTTTAACTCATTTTCTATCAAGAAAGAGAGAAACTATTTGATGATTATTTATGGATCTCTGTTTTTCAATTTTAATCACATTTAGAAATACTTTTCTTACAGTTTATGCAGTTCAATTAAATACGACAAGCGGGCCTTAAAGTGATACTGTCAGTAAAGTAAGAAACTAAAGTGCCCTGAGAAGCATGTATATGAAGCCAGATAAATACATATTAGCTCGTGCTGTATTGCCGCATAAAAGTATTCCTTGGATGCATTAGTAGCTATATTTTCTTGGGATTTTTACCAAAAAAGTGTTGCAAAATAGGTATTAGCCCCTTTGAGACAGAAATACACCAAAACACCTGTATTAGTGTTCGTACACTAATTTTGGACGCTTTTACCCCTCGTTCTGAGAACGATATCATCATGGAATTATAACCCAAACACCTCAATCGAATGATTTCTTCTTCTCTTCTCCAACTTTCTCCTCTCTGCCTTTTCTCTCTTTCTCCTCCGCTCCCTCCTCCCTCTTGCCCTCATCCTACCTATTTGAAGATCAATATCAAGAAGTTTTGAAAAGGGAATATCTGTGCCAAAAAAATCAAAATCAGGAACATTAGCGCCGAAGATATCCATAGTTCCATTGTCGATTCCAGGGCAGGAAATCTCCTCTGCAACAGGTCTTTCCTGGCGCATGGGTCTGTCAGAATCATTGAAATCTAATCTTCCTTTTACTTAATCCCTTTTATTTGACTTGCTTGGAGTTAATTTCAGGGGCGATGATGAAATGCATATATGTTTACAGGGGTAAGTATAACTGTCTTGGAAGAAATTACATGACAGTTTGTTGGAATGATCCCTGGATCCCTAGAAAAGGAATCACAAAGAGTTGAACTATCTGATGGAGAAACTGATTGATCAACTTGAGAGGGGAGAGGTTGGGGAGGGGTCTTGGGACAGGGTGAAATGGTTTTTGGTTCAAGTGGCTTATTGAATAAATTCCTTACAACGCATGATCCTTGAACCGAATTCCCATTTTGAGGGTTATTAGGAGAAGATGATTGAATATGAGAGAACTCGCAAACAATTTTATTGTACTGTTACTGTTTGCTTCTTGCGAAGGTTTGGGTTTTTTAGTGAAATCTCTGTAAAAAAATCTCGTTAGGGGATCTTGTTTCTCATGTTTTGGGGATTTCTCTTCTTCCAACAATTTGTATCAGATCTATTTTGTGATATGCATGTTTGACTTTAGATCTGTAGAATCTTTCATGATTTGGATCAGCTGCTTATTCTCTTGTCAAAATGGTTGTCATTCCAGCTCTTCTCCCCTTGTTGTTGTTGTTGTTGTTGTGTTTGTTGTTCTGGTTGCTTCTTTTTGGTATTTCTTTTTAACTGAAACGAAAAGGCTGTGGTGTTAATGGGTCAGTCAACCAAAATTGAAGTACCTGTGGAATTGTTTGTTGTTGATCAATTAAAATCAAAGCTTGTCTTCCAACATTAATGTTATGATTTTTGTGGAGTAAAATGTTTTTTGAATTTTGTTTGACTAAAAAGGGGTGTGCGAATATTTATGATGTTGTTTCATTCTCTTTGATAAGTAGACAATGTCTGGGTTTCTTCACTTTCCGTCGTTATCTGGGTTTATTCACTTTCCATATTTATAGCTTCTCTGTTTTGTGCTTGGACATGCAGGAAACTTTTGCTGGAATGATCTCAGATCCGGGTTTCAGAAGGTTGAGTATGAAAATCTTGTGGGTGGAGTGGTTGCTATCCATTCTGGTTTGAAAATTTAGAGGGCGTATCCAGAATTCTCTCTGAGTTTACAGGTCCATAGACATTTGATTGATATTTAAGCTCGTTTTTATCTGTTAGTATGACTAGTAGGAGCAGAAAATTTTGTGGGTTGGTAATCTTATAGTTTTTAAGACATTCTTGTTCCTTGCTGCCCTCTATTCTTTTCTTTACAAAATTTTAATTTATTTGATGCAAACTGGGTGGTAGCAAATTTTTATACATTGTTGCATAAAAGTCAAGTTCAATGGTGTGGATTTAGGTGAGACGAAATGGATGGTCAAAATAGAAACTTCACCCTTTATTTGTTGATTGTTTTGTTCATGACATTAGATGAGACGGCGTGTAACATTCAATGGAGCTGTTTTTTTTTTTTTTTTTTTAGATGATTAGATTTTAAAGTTTTCTTGTATCTTGTAAGGTCAGTCGTCGCAAAAACAATTTCTTAATGTGTTGTATTTTAAGACCCGAAAGGTATGTTTGAGGATCCAGATTCTCATATTATTTTTGTTTTCTGTTTAAGAATGTTGTGAAGGTACTATGATATTTGAAAAATAGAGAAGAGTATTAAACTGAACGAAGGGAAGTAAGGGCATTGTTGGTCTTTTTGGAAGGATATAGCTAGGATAATGAAAATGGTTGACGCGGACAAGTCAGCAACCATTTTTTTTTCCTTTTGGTAGTTCCATTATAAGAATAGGATTAAGACCTGTTAGCCTTGCTAAAACAGGGGTTGTTAAAGGATAGATGGTATTTGGGTTTGCTAAAACAGGGGTTCTCATAGTAGTTGGGCCTGGCCTACACCTTAAATTTTTTGCCCAATCACTAAATAATTTATTATTTCTTAGAAGGCTGATGGCCAGTGATATATAGATGAATTTGGATCCTCTGTTGCTTGTTCTTGTGGGGGAGCCATGGGCTCCACCAAATGAAATAGGTTTGAGATCATGCCATCTGAACGAAAAAAGCAAAACAAGTTTTCTGCCATTCGATCAAGACCATGAAATGGACGATCAAGATAAAACTTGTGGTCTAATCTTATGGCCCATATTGGAGAGTTGGAAAGGTGAATCTGATGTTATCGTCCAAATTGGAGAGTTGGGAATGTCTTTATGGACCTGAATTTATTTTTTTTTTTTTAATTTTATTACCAAATGGCTAGATTCCATGCTACATGGTAGAGTGAGTGCGCCTCCATTATTGAAGCAGTGGAGAGCTTTGTACTCTTGAAGTAGTAGAGGATTCTCATCCCATATAGGGATGGAGAATCCCAGGGCCACATATATTTAGCATATGTGTACTAGATATGATAATCTACAAAGATGTCAGCTAGGCTTGACTAGACCAATTGTATTAAGAAGCTGACTTGGTCATTAATGGTTTGGATTTCAAAGGCAAAACAATGTATACGGCAAAAGTAAGTGTTTTCCCTTCTCCTTTTTGAATGAGTATGTGTGACAAAAGGATTGCGCAGTACCCGATTGTTCCGTTGTTTAAAGCAATATATTTTCCTTGCTAAAAAGAAAAAAAGTGATAAGTTTATCCTCAATAGAGAGAATTTCAATTTCTTTTGGGAGGGGTAGGAATGCAAGGATGATAGATGAATCTATTTTAGTTGTTGGGTTGTTGTCGATCAATTTAAGTATGATGTGATCGTCTACTTATACTTTTGTTGTTATCAATGATCGGCTTGTGGACTGAACCCATCTTTCGATAATTGTGTGGCATAGATAATGATAAACCTTGCTTGTTTAAATAACAGTTATGAGGTCTGTTGTAATGAATATTCGCATAAATTATGATAAAACTTTCTTGTTCAAGTTTTGTTATCATAGGAGCGACACCCAAATCAGTTTTGGAGTCCTGGGAACGTGAAGGATCTGACACTAGCTCATGTGAAGATCCACTTGTAGGTAATGACTGTTTTATCTCTTTTTTTTTTTATTCTCAATGAATTGCCATACACATTTCATTACATGTAGTTATATATTTGTATATTGATTTAGGCCTAGTTTTATGTTAATAATTTGTAAAATGTCTATAGGGTACCAGCAGTTGCAATTTTTTCAAGTGCTGTGACATAGTTACTTGTAATGGGGTTCCTAATGTTGTTTAGTCTTCATACCCAACCTACTCTTGTGGAGCTGGAAAGTGCATTCTTCTTACTGAAAAGGATGGGAAAGATGCTGGTAGGAAGTACTTTGCCTGCCCTGTTAAGAAGGTAGTGCGTATTACTTGAATCTGTTTTATTTGTTTTTTGTGATTTGTCAAGAATTTGCCTTCTATTGTTAAATGGAAATTGAATATGAATATAACGATATCATTTACTAATAAAGAAAAATGTATGACAAAAGAAATGTATGAACTCTAGTTGTTATTTGATAGAATCTGTAGGTAAAACACCGTGATGACGAAGTTAAACAAAGGTCACGGCTAAACTCGCCGAACTCCTCAGCCTCTGTGGTAGAAGATTGTCAGCTCGGCAGCTCGGTCAATAGCTTGGCAGCCCGGCAGATCGGTCAGTAGCATGCTAGCTCAGTACCTCAGTTCGGCAACTCGGCATAGATGCCAGCTCAGCACAAAGACACGCCACGGCCAAGCCGTCCTTGGACTCATACCACAGTACTAGAATCAGAATGGGCCGCCATTTGCCTCCTGGAAATACGGCGCGCCCAGACAGATATGGGCAGTCATTTATGGTGATAGGATCGCTCATTTATGGCGATAAGAAGTGCGCTTTATCAGCCCTGTACGCCAACTGGCTGAAGGCGTGGAAAGAGAGGGAGGGGTGTTGTCCATTTCACCTACTCCTACCAGTCAGGGTAAGGATCGATGGGACCTCACCTCACCTACCCCCACTCACAGAGAGAATGAACGAGGAACACTCACTTATAAATACGCATGGGATCAGTCCCATGAGAGGTACGCAATACACAACTCACTAAAACCCACATCTTTTCGTTCCTCTCTTCCTCCTCCTGTTTAGTTTTCCCAGAGCTAACTCAGGCATCGGAGTGCCTTCGGCTCACGGCAGCCAGGGCCTCTGACCCTAGTCTTTCTCCTTCCTTTTCAGGTCCTTGGAGTTCAGCATTCCCTATCCTAAGAAGTTTACCTCAATCTCATCTCAATCTAAGTAGGTGTCGTTTTTACCGCTTACAGTTTGGCGCCGTCTGTGGGAAAACTGAACAAAAAGCTTGCAAACACTATGCCTCCAAAAACCAGAAATGGCGAAGGACCCTCCAGAGGCAAGGCTTTGTCCATTCAGCCTACGCTGGCGCAAGACCTTCCACCTCCACCCCCTCAGCAAAGGAGGTCTGGGGGGAGGTCTCCCACGGTCCAAACACAGTCGCAGTCCAGGGGAGTGACCATGCTCTCCCTTCGCGACGTTCCACCTCTAGAACAACCCCACCATAGCCATAAGCGGACCGTGCAAGGCGACAAGTCAGTCACCAAGCCGCAAGAGAAGCCAGCGCGGGCTGGGTCGCAGTCACACCATCAGGCCAGCCTTGATCAAGATCCCCGCCTGGAGGACATCAGAGCACAGAACCGCCTCATCCAGGAACAGCATGAGCTTATCCAACGGCTCAAGCAACAGCTCGACGACAAGAAGGATCAGAGCCCGCCGCCCAGACGTCCGGGCCACAGGCAAGACCCGAGGCACGTCCTCAACAGTAAGAGACGTGACCGAGACCAAGGGGAAGAAGGCTCCAGCAGCAGTCACATGCATGAAGGGCCGAAAAAACAACGCCAGGTCTTGGAGGACGAAGAGCTAAAGCAGTGGATCAACCAACAGGTGAAGCAAACGATCCGCCGGAATATGGAGACTGCTGGTATCGACCGAGACCAGTATACCGCCTTTGAAGCTGAGGACACTGGCGTGTCTCCTTTCTCTAGGGAGATAAGAAAATACACACTCCCCGAGAAGTTCAGCGTCCCGAGGTTCACCCTGTATGATGGAACCTCGGACCCTGCTGCTCACCTCCGACATTACATCCAGAGGATGTCGGTCTGGGGGGATGACGATTCCCTGAACTGTCGAGTTTTTTCCTCCAGTTTGGCGGATCTCCCCCTACGGTGGTTTTGCTCGCTTCCTGAAGATTCTATCTCCAGTTGGCGGCAGCTTCGGACCTCCTTCCTGGGGAAATTCCAGGCTCATCGCGTCATCCCGAAGACCGATGCCGACCTGATGGCCCTCCGAATGCAGGAGAACGAGAGCGTCACCCAGTTCGCTCGCCGGTTCTGGACTGTCTACAGCCAGATAGAGTGCGCTTCTGAGGAGCTGGCAGTGAGGTCTTTCCAGCTGGCTCTGCAGCCAGGCATCCCGCTTCGCGCGCAGCTGGTCATGTACCCCGTGACCACCATGCAGGAACTAATGACCCGAGCGAATCGATTCATCCTGGCAGAAGAAGACGAGGTGCGAGGTCGGGAGAACTTCGGCCTCACTAAGAAGAGCCACCCGACCAAGGGAGACAGCAGGTCCTCCAGGAGGGAGGATCGTCGCAGAGACCCTTCCCCCGATCGGTGCAAGGCCCGGTCCTCGGAGCAGCGCCGAACCCCTTCTGCTTCGGCATCGGGATCGGGGAGCGGCAGAAGGTCGGGCCACGAGCCGACCTCCTACGTGGCAGTAAACACCATCTTCAAGGAGCCAATCTATAGGCTCCTCAACAAAATAAAGGCGCAGCCTTTCTTCAAATGGCCGCGGCCAATGACGACCGATCCCTCCTCCCGGGACCAGAGTAGGTTCTGTGCCTACCACAAGCAAAATGGGCACAGGACCGACGAATGTAGGAGCTACAAGTTCCACCTGGAAAACCTCGTGAAGGAGGGGCACCTCAGGGAGTACATCAAGCAGGAGGGCCGAGGTGACGACCGACCTCCGCGGCAGGACGCTGACAACCAGGACAGCGAGCCAGAAGGCGTCATCCACGTCATTCACCTCGCCGCCCCACCTAAGAAGAGCTCCCAGGCTCGCGCCGAGGCCAGGCGCGCCTCCCATCAAAAACAGGTGCTGACCGCGGCACCGGAGCAGGCCGCGAAGAAGGCCAAAATGGAGGGGGTCAGAATATGGTTTTCTGACAAGGACTTGGAAGACGTCGAGCTACCGCACAACGACGCTCTAGTGCTCACCTTGAAGTTGCAAAACTTCTTGGTTCAGAGAGCCCTTGTCGACCCTGGCAGTTCATCCGAAGTCCTCTACTACGATTGCTTCAAGAAGTTGGGACTCAAGGACGAGGACCTCCAGGCTGCCCGCACCCCTCTGGTCGGCTTCAGCTCCAAGCCTGTCTATCCCAAGGGTAAGATCTCCCTTAGAGTCCAAGTAGGAGGCGCCTGCAGGCAAGTCGACTTCCTAGTAGTCGATGTCCCTTCCCCGTACAATGTCATAATGGGGAGGACGTGGCTGCATAGCATGGAGGCGGTGCCCTCCACCCGCCATTAGAAACTCAAGTTCCCTTTGGAAAATCGGTCGGGCCGAACTGAGGTGATCACTGTCAGAGGCGACCAGTGCATGGCCAGGTAATGTCTGCTGGCCGTGCTGCCTGACGAAACTGAGCCGTCCCAAGTCAATGTGACCGAACTGGATAGAGAAGCCGAGCTCGGGGACGTCGGCAGGGCTCCGGCACAGAAAAGCATCGAAGACCTCACCAAGGTCAATATTGATCCCGCCGACCCCAACAGATTCTTTCTCGTGGGAAGCCAGCTCCCCGAGACCGAGAAGGCGGAGCTGCTCAACCTCCTCGAAGAGAATAAGGAGGTCTTTGCCTGGACACCCTATGAAATGCCCGGCATTGACCCGGCAGTCATCTGCCATGAACTGAAGGTGGATCCCAACCATAAGCCCGTGCTTCAAAAACCGCGCCGGACTGGGGTCCCGCAGACTGAGGCCGTGGTTGAGGAAGTTCAAAAACTCCTCGAGGCGGGTGCAATAAAAGAGGTCCACTATCCGCAGTGGTTAGCCAACACCGTGGTGCTAAAAAAGAAGACGGGAAAGTGGAGGGTCTGCGTGGACTTCACCGACTTCAATAAGGCTTGTCCTAAGGACAACTTCCCTCTTCCGAAGATCGACCAGCTCATCGACGCCACCGCCGGACATGACCGGATGAGTTTCCTGGATGCCTACCGAGGGTACCATCAGATCCCCCTGTACGCGGCAGACCGGGAGAGGACAGCTTTCATCACTCCCAGGGGCACCTATTGTTATAAGGTGATGCCCTTCGGGCTAAAGAATGCGGGAGCGACATACCAGCGGTTGGTGACTAAGATGTTCCAGGCCCAGCTCGGGAAGACGGTAGAGGTCTACATCGATGATATGGTCGTCAAATCCAAAAGGTCGCAGGACCACCTGACCGACCTCCGCCAAATTTTTGGCATCCTTCACCAGTACCAATTGAAGCTGAATGCATCCAAGTGCGCCTTTGGTGTCGGTTCCGGCAAGTTCCTAGGGAGCCTGGTCACAAGAAGGGGGATCGAAGCGAACCCTGACCAGATCACCGCGATCCAAGAGCTCCAGTGTCCGACCTCGGCGAAACAAGTTCAGCGGCTGACCGGAATGGCTGCCGCCCTGAACCGATTTATCAGCCGCGCTTCGGACAAGTGCAGACCTTTCTTCCAACTCTTGCGAAAGGGGTCCAAGTTCCAGTGGACGTCGGACTGTTCTCAGGCGCTGCAACAGCTAAAACAATACCTTTCATCTCCACCGCTGCTTTCCACCCCGACTTTTGGAGAGGCACTGTTCTTGTACCTGTCGGTCTCGGACCATGCAGTGAGCTCGGTGCTCGTCAGAGAGGACAACGGCCAGCAAAGGCCTATCTATTACACGAGCAAAACCCTGCTGGACGCCAAGACCCGGTATCTGCAACTCGAAAAGCTCGCCCTGGCGCTCGTCAGCGCCTCTCGGAAGCTCTCCCACTACTTCCAAACCTTCACCATAGTGGTCGTAACAGAATACCCACTAAAGGCTCTCTTCCGGAAGGCCGATTTCTCCGGACGGATCTCCAAATGGGCTGTCGAACTAGGGCAATATGACATCAGGTATCAGCCCAGAACGGCCATCAAAGCTCAAGTCCTAGCGGACTTCATTGTGGAATTTACTCCTCAGAGTTCGGCACCGACCGCGCTCGACACCGAACTGGGGGGCGATCGGGGTGCAGAGGTTGTCACCGAAACTGAGCAAGAGCAGTCCTGGAGAGAACTCTTGGACTCGTCCTGGAAAGTCTTTGTGGACGGATCCTCAACATCCATGAGAGCTGGCGCCGGCGTAGTTCTCCAGTCTCCCGAAGGCCTGGTCATCGAACAAGCTGTGACACTTGGTTTCAAGGCATCTAATAACGAGGCCGAATATGAAGCGCTCATTGCCGGACTTAACAGTGCCAAAATCCTGGAAGCCCGGTCCGTTGTGGTTTTCAGCGATTCTCAGCTGGTGACGAGCCAGCTCAGCGGAGACTACCAAGCTCGGGATGACAGGATGGCTGCCTACCTTGCCCACGCCAGGGGACTCCTCTCCCAGTTCGAAAGGGCCGAGGTCCGGCAGATCGGCAGAGAATCCAACTCCCATGCAGACGCCCTCGCCAGCCTCGCCTCAGCTGTGGAAGCCGGTGAAAAGAGAACTATCGAAGTAGAAACACTGCGGGAGCCCAGCATCAACCTCCAACAACCCCGGCAGCTCATGTGCCTGGATCTCGGTCCGAGCTGGATGGACCCCATCATTGCATACCTGAAGGACGACCAGCTACCCGAGGACAGGACTGAAGCTCGAAAGCTCAGATTGAAGGCGACCCGGTTCTGGCTGTCTCCAGACAGCAAGCTTTACAGGAAGTCATTCACAGGGCCCTACCTCCAGTGCGTTCACCCCAGCAAAGTCGACGATTTTCTCTACGAAATTCACGAAGGAATCTGCGGCAGTCATATAGGAGGTCGGTCACTAGTGTACCGGGCTATCAGCCAGGGTTACTGGTGGCCGTACATGCAAAACGACGCCCAGCTTTATGCCAGGAAGTGCGAGAAGTGCCAGAAGTTCTCTCACTCTCTCCACCAGCCAGCCCAGGACCTGAGTCCCCTCTCCAGTCCGTGGCCTTTCACCCAGTGGGGCCTGGACATTGTCGGACCACTTCACCGAACTCCAGGGAACAAAAGATGGTTGATTGTAGCCACAGACTACTTCACGAAATGGGTCGAGGCTGAACCCTTGTCCTCCATCACCGAATTAGACACGAAGAACTTTGTGTGGAAGAATATCATCACAAGATTTGGAATTCCCCGTACTCTCATTTCCGATAACGGAACGCAGTTCGATTCCAACTTCTTCAAAAGCTTCTGCCAGGAATACGGCATTCGCAATATCTACTCCACCCCGGCGTATCCCCAGAGCAACGGTCAGGCCGAGATCTCGAACAAAGTGCTGCTCGACGGAATTAAAAAGAGACTCGACCGAGCAAAAGGTCGATGGGCAGAGGAGCTGCCGAGTGTTCTATGGGCCTATCGAACTACCCCGAGACGTTCCACCTCGGCTACCCCATTCTCCCTTGCCTACGGCATGGAAGCGGTCATTCCCCTTGAGGTCGGCCTCCCGACCTTGAGGTCGGAACTCTGCGAACAGGGTCTGAACGATCTAAACGTGGCACGGGAGCTGGACTTGGCTGATGAACGAAGAGAGGCGGCAGCTATCCGCCTGGCCGCCTATCAGCAACAGTTGGCCAGGGGATACAACCCGAAGGTCAAGGAAAGAAGATTCGCGATAGGAGAATTGGTCTTGAAGAAGACGCTTCTTGGCGACCGAGATCCTAACGACGGCAAGCTGGCCCCCAACTGGCAGGGACCATTCAGAATAACCTCGACGGCCGGGAGATCTGCCTACCGACTCGAAGATATGGAGGGGAAGGCGCTCCCGCGACCATGGAATGCGACGCATCTCAAAAAATTCTATTTCTGAAAAATGTAAAGAAATCAAGTATCAATAAAAGACGATTTTTCTGGAACAAGTCTTTGCACGGTGCTTCAGGCAGTAACACATCAGGGTCCGGTAACAGTACCACCCTCGCGGCTCGGCGCCTCTGTTCAGAGGGCCAACCGCCCTCAGCTCGGTGCCTGCACCAGCTGGGGCGGCACAGCCAGATGCACATCAGGGTCCTGTAACAGTACCACCCTCGCGGCTCGGCGCCTCTGTTCAGAGGGCCAACCGCCCTCAGCACGGTGCCTGCACCCGCTAGGGCGGCACAGCCAGATGCACATCAGGGTCCGGTAGCAGTACCACCCTCGCGGCTCGGCGCCTCTGTTCAGAGGGCCAACCGCCCTCAGCACAGTGCCTGCACCCGCTGGGGCGGCACAGCCAGATGCACATCAGGGTCCGGTAACAGTACCACCCTCGCGGCTCGGCGCCTCTGTTCAGAGCGCCAACCGCCCTCAGCACGGTGCCTGCACCCGCTGGGGCGGCACAGCCAGATGCACATCAAGGTCCGGTAACAGTACCACCCTCGCGGCTCGACGCCTCTGTTCAGAGGGCCAACCGCCCCCAGCTCGGTGCCTGCACCCGCTGGGGCGGCACAGCCAGATGCACATCAGGGTCCGATAACAGTACCACCCTCGCGGCTCGGCGCCTCTGTTCAGAGGGTCCGGTACCAGTACCGCCCTCGCTTAGAACCGACAAAACTACTCGGCAGGCTACTTGCGTCGATACTCATTCCACCACGAACAGAACCAGGATCATTCACAGAACAAGTGACAAAAAAATGTTGTTTTATTACGAAAAAATCTGCTTGCATACAATGTATGGCCAAAAAAAAAAAGGTACATAATTCAGGGAGCTGCTGCTCCCTTATTACAATTGGTCCCGGTAGCACTCTCGCTGGGAACGGCTGAGGCAGTCTCGGGAACCACTGGAGGAGCGGGGGCGACTGGAGCTGGGGGGACCTTCGAGGATGAAGGGACGGGGGCGAATTCCGAGACGGCTCGCAACTCCGAATCCGAGTGAGGAAACCCGGGGGAATTCTGGAAGATAGGGCTGTCCGTAGGGACACCAACCCTCTTTAAGGCCGCCTTCCACCCAAGTGTCCACGCCTTGTCTCGGATTCTGGGCAACTGCGCCTTATAGTCAGCTGTCAATTTGCCGACCTCCTCGTTCATCACGGTCTCGTGCTCGACTAGGTACTCTTCCTTGAGTTTGGCCTCTTGCCCTCTGAGAGCCTGCGAGAGCTCGGCCGCCTTCCCCTCCAGAGCCATCTCTAGCTTTCTTTCAGCCAGCTTTCTCTCGGAGATGAGCCTCCTGTTGGTCCCCCGCAGCATCTGCATGTCTTCCTCCTTCCGCGACGACGCAAGCCGGACCTCGTCTAGCTCCCAGGAAAGGTGGATGTTTTGATCCGCCGCCTCCTTTGCTTCCTCTTTGAGGTGCGCGGCCAAGGCCCGCGCTGCGTCGAGCTCGGCAAGAAGATCCTCATTTTTCCTCGCCGCCTCCTCCAGGGTCGCGTCCCTTGCCGCCAGGGACTTCAGCAGCTCCTCTTTCTCCGCTGCCCAGACTGCTGCCCTTGCTTCGGCGGCGTCCAGCCTTCCCATGCCAGTTTGGCATTTTTGCAAGAGCTGCAGTGAGAACAGAGTGTCACCAAATGAAATGCAGCAAAAAAAAAAAAAAAAAAAAGAAGAGAACATGAACAAGTGTACATACCGCTACCAATGACCGCATTGAGGAAAGCAGCAGCGATTCATTATCCATCTGCGCCCACCTTGCCATGTCCTGGGGAAGGGCGCAAGCTCGTCCCAGAGCGGCAACCACTTCGGGGTTGACCGCTCGGTCCGACTCGGCTAGTTGCCTCCCTAGCACTCCCTCGATGTCCGGTCTCCAAGGGACAAAATCGGAGGGAGTGGCGGATCCCCCGACCGACATGGCAGGTTCCGGGGCAGATGGGGGTTCGACCCTGGGCCTCTTCTCCGGCCTGCGCACCTCGACGACCTCGGCAGTACCCTCCCTGCCTGAGTCGGAGGGCGACTCTTCAACGACGGTGGCCGGAGGATCTGCGCCGACCTCGGCCACTGCAGGAGGTCCTGATTGAACCCCGTCGGTGGCTTTTCGAACCGCCTCGGTCTCGGGAGCGAGAACCTCTGCAGCAGCCGCCAACGACGTAGTTGGGCCGACGTCGGCGCCTCGAGAGGGGTCCGAGGTCTCGCCCCCTATGTCCCCAAATGCTTCGGCGGAGAGGTCTTCGGCCACGAAGCGCTGGCGACGACCGCGCAACATCTCGACTTCGGACTCTTCCGAGCTGGATGTGCTCCGGGACTCGCTGGAGACGACAAACTTCTGCCTCTGCCGCTTGCGCCCGGTCTCGGCTCTCTCGGCCGCTGCTGGTTCGCGGACAGCAGACTGTCCACCCGATTCTACCGGAATCCCGCCGGGAATCGCGACAGTCACCGTCTCCGGGACAGGGACCTCGGTCTGTACGGTGTCCGGCCCGATGCCTTCCCCGTGAAGCACGGAGTCGATCCCGGTCACCCGCCTCGGGGTGATGAACGACTTGTAGTGCGGCTTGTACCCCAGGAGCGAGAACGCGGCTCGACAGTGATGGCCGCGGTACTTCCGCACCTTCTCGTGCCAGTCACTGTTCACCTTCCACCGGTTCCTTCTGGCAAGCTCCCTCCTCTGTCGAAAACCTGCAGAAACAGAACGATGTCAACAGAAGGAAAGAGACATGATTAAAATACAAAATCCAGGGGGCCTCGGTTTTTACTTGGGGGGACTCCTATTCTGCGTGGTATCCGGGCTGTGGTGCTGGGCTCTGCCTCGCCGAACTCCCATGCCCCGCGGACAAATACACGGTCCTCCCCCGCGTATTTATAGGAATCTTCCAGCGCGGTCACGAAGGCAGTTCGGTGGAGCCTTAACCGGAGGTAGTACGTATGCCCCTCTGCGGATTTGCAGAGGTCATACGCCTCCTCGATGTCCGGGACACCCAGGTTGATTGACAGTATCTCGTTGAGCCGCACTGCTCCCATGATGATCTTGTACCCGTTGGGAAGCAGCTGGCAGGGGCTCAACCCCCACTCCCGGAGACAGTCCCTTAGGAGTGGGTGAAGGGGCAACCGGACTCCTCCCTCCACGACGGATACCAGCCAAAATGGCATCCAGCCGTCGTTGTATGTAATGCCATCGTCAGGGCCGTCTGGCCTGACGTCTACACTCGCAGGGACCTTGTATGCCTCCCTGAACAAACCTATGGACAGTGGGTCACCCAGCCAGTGCCTGTAAATGCCCATTTTCTACCCTAGACAGAGGACTACCTACTAGAAAGGGAGAAGACAGAAGGAAGAAATCCTACGATGAAAGGCTGTGCGAACAGAGTGCTCGCAGGCAACTGGGATAGTACTGTTCTTCAGCAGATTGCAACAGGGATTCTGAGGATCGAAAAGAGGGAAGACGAAGAAGGTGCCCTAGTTTATAAGGGATGGAGGCGCCGTTTCAGATTTCGAGAGAAGTCTTCAATGTAGCCCTTCCTCGAATAGCCCTAACGTCGCCTCGGGCAGCCCAGGCGTCCTGCAGATATGATTGCCTGCCCTTCGGACAGGCGACACGTGGCAACAGCGCCGCATTTCCAGAAGACTATTAAATGCCGCGTCCTACGAGAAAATAAATGCCTCGACAGACGAAAGGGCAACCGCCTCGGCTGACGAAAAGAGCTTAATGAGGTACTCCACGTCAGCAGAAGGGCTTAATGAGGCACTCCACGTCAGCAGAAGAGCTTAATGAGACACTCCACGTCAGCAGAAGAGCTTAATGAGACACTCCACGTCAGCAAAAGGCGATAAGGAGGAATCCCTCACCGAACCGAGACCCCGCCATCTCGGCAGTGCAGCAGAAACCGGGTACTATTAAAAGATTAGTGGCAGTCCCGGCCTGGCAAAGCCACTCAGCTTCCGACCTGCTCCAAGGAGCTCACAGGTCAAAAGCTAGGGGGGAAAAATAGGTATGCAGCAGACCGAGACCACGGTTCATGCGCCGGATCTCGGTCATTGGCGGATGTCTCAATTCTGAGAATGGCCAGGAGTTCGGCTATCCGGACCAACAACTCAAAACAGAGAAAAGCATTGCGACATAAGGTCGACCACCCATTTCATCAGAAACAATGAGAAAGAAAGCCAGAATGCGAGCTAAGTCTCAAAGTTTTTATTAATCAAAGCTCCTGATTACAAGATGAATGGAGATACGATAAAAGAAAAAAATTACAAAAAGCCTCAGAGGGCTGCAGCCTCCACATTACAGTCAATCTCTGGAGGGACCTCGGCCATGACCGTGCTGGCCTCAGGAGCGGTCGGGGTAGCTTCAGGAACGGCCGCGTCCGCTTCAGTAGCACTAGCCTCGGGGGCGACAGCTTCAGGAGGGGCCTCGACAACCGCAGCCACTTGGTTGCCCTCGGCATCAGCGCCGGCAGCTGGAGCCTCTTAAGGCGCCCCGGGAGCGGCGTTCGCCTCCGGACACGATTGCGAAGGAAGGTCAGAAACCCGAGACACGGCCGCGAGTCCCGAGTCCGAGCAGGAAAAACTTGGGGGATTTAGGAACAGAGGGCTATCCTCGGCGGTCCCGGCCTTGCGCAAGGCTGCCTTCCACCCAAGCTCCCAGGCTCGGTCCCGGATCCCCGGCAGCTGAGCCTTATAATCAGCAGACAGTCTGCCGACCTCCTCCCCCATGATGGAGTCGTGCTCGGCGAGGAACTCCTCCTTGAGCCTGGCCTCTTGCTTTGCCAGGGCAGACTCGATCTCGGCCGCCTTCCCCCTCAAAGCCGTCTCCAGGGAACCTTGCGCCTGGTTCCGCTGAGAGAGGAGCCTCCTGTTTGTCCCCTTCGCACTCTCCAGGTCGTCTTCCAGTCGCTTCGCCGCAATCCGGAGGTCGTCGAGTTCGGAGGAAAGGTGGAGGTTCTGGCCCTTCTCGTCCTCCAGCTCATCCTTGAGGCGCTCGACCTCGATCTTAGACTCTTCAAGAAAAAAATTACAAAAAGCCTCAGAGGGCTGCAGCCTCCACATTACAGTCAATCTCTGGAGGGACCTCGGCCACGACCGTGCTGGCCTCAGGAGCGGTCGGGGTAGCTTCAGGAACGGCCGCGTCCGCTTCAGTAGCACTAGCCTCGGGGGCGACAGCTTCAGGAGGGGCCTCGACGACCGCAGCCACTTGGTTGCCCTCGGCATCAGCGCCGGCAACTGGAGCCTCTTGAGGCGCCCCGGGAGCGGCGTTCGCCTCCGGACACGATTGCGAAGGAAGGTCAGAAACCCGAGACACGGCCGTGAGTCCCGAGTCCGAGCAGGAAAAACTTGGGGGATTTAGGAACAGAGGGCTATCCTCGGCGGTCCCGGCCTTGCGCAAGGCTGCCTTCCACCCAAGCTCCCAGGCTCGGTCCCGGATCCCCGGCAGCTGAGCCTTATAATCAGCAGACAGCCTGCCGACCTCCTCCCCCATGATGGAGTCGTGCTCGGCGAGGAACTCCTCCTTGAGCCTGGCCTCTTGCTTTGCCAGGGCAGACTCGATCTCGGCCGCCTTCCCCCTCAAAGCCGTCTCCAGGGAACCTTGCGCCTGGTTCCGCTGAGAGAGGAGCCTCCTGTTTGTCCCCTTCGCACTCTCCAGGTCGTCTTCCAGTCGCTTCGCCGCAATCCGGAGGTCGTCGAGTTCGGAGGAAAGGTGGAGGTTCTGGCCCTTCTCGTCCTCCAGCTCGTCCTTGAGGCGCTCGACCTCGATCTTAGACTCTTTAAGATCGAAGACGAGGCCGGCGTTCCTGGCCGTCACCTCTGCCAGTATCACATCCTTGGACGCCAAGGACGCCCGCAGCTCGTCCCTCTCAACCACCCACTCCGCCTCCCGCGCCTCGGCGGCGTTGAGCCTCTCGATGCCCACCTGGCACCTCTGCAACAGCTGCAAGATGAGAACCCAAAGTCAGTAAAACGACACCGGACTAAAAGCTGAGGGAGAAACACTGCACTTACCGACACCAGGGATCGCATCGAGGAGAGCAGGAGCGACTCGTTGTCCATCTTGGCCCACCTTGCCATGTCTTGAGGGAGGGCGCAGGCTCGTCCCAGCGCTGCGACCACTTGGGGATCGGTCGCGCGGTCTGTCTCGGCCAGCGGCCTCCCCAGAACCTCCTCGATGGCCGGCCTCCACGGAGCCAAAGGAGGAGGTAGGATCGTCCCACCAGCAGGCAGAGGCGAGGAGGGGCCAGGCGAGGCCTCGACCCTCGCCCTCTTCTCGGGTTGCCCGCCCTCAGCAAACTCGGCGGGGCGAGCCCGACCTCCGGCCCCTACAGCATTACCAGAGGATGAGTCATTCGCAGCCACGGCCGGAGGCGGAGCTAGGACGACCTCTGCCTCGTCGGGACGAGCAGCCTAAATCGCGGCGGTACCCACCGTCTCGGCGTCTGGGGCAGGAGTGCCACCCGGGAGTGCCGTAGGCAGCCCAGCCACTGCCTAAGGAGGATCCTGGGCCCCGCTCCCGATTTCTCCGAAAGCCGCCGCGGACAAGTCCTCTGCAGTGTAGCGTCGCCCATGCTGGCATAGCATTTCCTCTTCCTCTTCCTCTTCCTCCGAACTGGACGCTATTAGCCTCGTTCGGGAAGGCAGGGGCTTGGCTCTCGAAGTCCCGGCAGGCTCCGCGGCGGAGGTTGCTGGAGCCCGTTCTACCGGCTCAACCACACGACCGGCGGGAATCGCAACAGTCACCACCGCCGAGCTTGGTACCACGGTCGTCTCTGTTCTTGGACTCATGCCTTCCCCGCTCAGCACGGAGTCTATTCCCGACACCTTTCTGGAGGTGTTAAAGGACCTGTAGTGGGGCACGTACCCCAGGAGAGACCACGCAGCACGACAGTTGTGGCCGCGGTAGTTCCTCACTCGCTCGTGCCAGGCGCTGTTTACTTTCCAGCGGTTCCTCCTCGCGAGCTCCCTCTTTTCGCGAAAATCTACAGACAAAATCGTGTCAAAAGCCAGACAGGGAGAAAGAAAAGAACTGCAAACCGAAAGAACTTCGGCCTTTACTTGGAGGAATCCCTATTTTTCAAGGGACCCGGACTGTGGTAGCAGGCTCTGCTTCACTGAACTCCCATCCTCCTCTGACGAGTACTCGGTCTTCACCCGCGTACCTATTGGAGTCCTTTAGCGCGGTCACGAACCCAGTCCGGCGGACCCTTAGCCGGAGGTAGTAAGTGTCCCCTTCTGCGGATTTGCAGAGGTCATACGTGTCCTCGATGTCCGGGACACCGAGGCCAATTTCCAGGATCTGGTTGAGCCGCACTACCCCCATTATGATTTTGTACCCGTTGGGGAGTAGTTGGCACGGGCACAACCTCCACTCCCAGAGGCAGTCCCGGACCAGTGGGTGCAAGGGGAAGCGGACCCCCCCCTTCCATTACAGAAACCAGCCAGAACGGCATCCAGCCATCACGATAAGTGAGGCCGTCATTCGGGTCGTCCGGTCTGACCTCCACATTGGATGGGACCTTGTATAAATCCCTAAAATGGTCTATGGAGCCTGGGTCTCCTAACAGATGTCTATAGACCCCCATTCTCGACTCAGACGAGGACCTATCTAAAAGAAAAGACGAGGAAAACGGAGGAGTCCTACAAATAGGGACTGCACAATCAGAATCGACGGAAGTCTGCAGGCGCCGGAGAAAGCTCTCTTGTAAAGCGCAGTAGAAATCTGAAGAAAGCAGAGGAAAGTGAAGACGAAAGGGGCGCCCTGATTTATAAGGCCTGGGGGCGTCGATTCGACTTTCGAGGAGAGCCTTTAAGAGGCGTCCCCTCAATCAGCCCTAACGTCCCGTCTCGCAGCCCTAACGTCTCCTCGAAGTAATTACAAGACAGCCAGAAGAAGCGACACGTGTCACCACTAGCGCAATATCCAAGGACTATTGAATGCCCTGGACAGGCGAAGAGACATCTCGAAGGGGAACGCATGATAGCAGCAACCTCCAGGGCCAAGGGGGCCCTCCTGATCAGAAGTTCCCTCGTCCCGGTGCTACCCTCATACGACGATAACCCTCGCTTGAGCTCGGTAGCGGAGCCAGCTGTACGGCCATCAAGCTTCTGACCTCCTCGAGCTGGGAAGCTCTCAGAAGTCGAAAGCTAGGGGGCGATTGTGGGAAAAACACCGTGATGACGAAGTTAAACAAAGGTCACGGCTAAACTCGCCGAACTCCTCAGCCTCTGTGGTAGAAGATTGTCAGCTCGGCAGCTCGGTCAATAGCTTGGCAGCCCGGCAGATCGGTCAGTAGCATGCTAGCTCAGTACCTCAGTTCGGCAGCTCGGCATAGATGCCAGCTCAGCACAAAGACACGCCACGGCCAAGCCGTCCTTGGACTCATACCACAGTACTAGAATCAGAATGGGCCGCCATTTGCCTCCTGGAAATACGGCGCGCCCAGACAGATATGGGCAGTCATTTATGGTGATAGGATCGCTCATTTATGGCGATAAGAAGTGCGCTTTATCAACCCTGTACGCCAACTGGCTGAAGGCGTGGAAAGAGAGGGATGGGTGTTGTCCATTTCACCTACTCCTACCAGTCAGGGTAAGGATCGATGGGACCTCACCTCACCTACCCCCACTCACAGAGAGAATGAACGAGGAACACTCACTTATAAATACGCATGGGATCAGTCTCATGAGAGGTACACAATACACAACTCACTAAAACCCACATCTTTTCGTTCCTCTCTTCCTCCTCCTGTTTAGTTTTCCCAGAGCTAACTCAGGCATCGGAGTGCCTTCGGCTCACGGCAGCCAGGGCCTCTGACCCTAGTCTTTTTCCTTCCTTTTTAGGTCCTTGGAGTTCAGCATTCCCCATCCTAAGAAGTTTACCTCAATCTCATCTCAATCTAAGTAGGTGTCGTTTTTACCGCTTACAGAATCAAAACAAGGAAATTTCACTACTTTGTTATTCTTGTTTGTTATGACTAGTCTTTTAGAAGCAACAAGCACTGTGCAACATGTTAGTTTGTCAATTAAAAAGTGTATATCCTAGGTATTTTTTGGATGTTCCTCAATTATAAGTGGTTACTATTCTGGCAGAATTGATTGCAGTCTTCTCTGCTGCATGGAAATAGAAAACCGCATTTGATGGGATATTATTTTCTGATTTCCTTCCCTTGATTGGACGATTCATTGATGTTGATTTTGGGGTGGGGGAGTACAGACCAACAACATTCAACCAATTTATTTTCCAATTCTTGTGGTTTTTAAGATGAGAGTAGATTGGATAACCATTGTTCTTCCTTCCCAAATATTCAACCACTTGTAGTTTAAAGGCCATCCAAATGCACCTTTAACCAATCTCGTTTCTTTGATGAATTTCTAAGACACTTTAAATGTTAAAATGTCGCATGTTTCTTTACTTCTTCCATTTTATTAATTGTGGCTCTTATCATATTTGCAGCCACATGTAGAGAGTGGCGATAAGAGTAAGTTATCTTTCTTACTCAATGTGCCATTTTTCTCAATTTGTAGTTTTCATTTTGTTATTCAGGTTTTTTTTTTTTTTTTTGTTGCATGTCCTTTCCAGTTATAATGCCTCAATCAGCTTTGGACTGCCTTGGTAAGTTCCCTCTTAGTTTTTGTGTTTCTAGCATTTCAGTTCCACTTCTTGATTCTACTACACTTAGTTCAAACTGAAGCGGGAACCCTTTTCCTTTTGTGAATTACTGTACGATAGTATTAATCTTTATGATTTTTCTGGTGGCATAGTGTGAATCCCTATCTGTTGGTTGCTTGAGTTATCTTACAGTTAGATTAGACCAATTTCTACATTTTCTTTTAAACCATCATTTGGCATGTCAGTCATTAGGGGCCAGGTTTGTCTATGGAGGGATTTATTCTGGGTTGATCCTTCATTTAATTACCATCACAATGTTGCAAGAAAGTGGGTAGAGTGTTCCTCTCAAGAAGTATTACTGAGCTGAATGTCTTAACACACTAAAACAGTTAGAAGAAGATATTGAAATATCTCTAGAAGTCACAACTCAGAAGTGATTTAACTATGATGATTCCTTATTGACAAATGTACTCTGCGTATGAATAAAACTATGAATCTTGAAATCAATACTCTTATGCAATGACGACATTGGCATTGTGGTATACAAAACTTGGCTGAAGAGCTTTACTTGAAACTTGGTCATATCGCAACTAATCAACCTAAGTCAAGAGTCATCTACGTGTAAGAAGACTATGAGTGGAGGAGACCTGAAATGTTTACAGGCCAATACGCACAGTTGGTTTCCTTTTGCTTCTTTTTCCCTTCGGCAATAGCACATGGTATGAGATAGGGGTTGCCCACGATAAATGACATCAGTAAAAGAGGAGCACCCAAGTTTGTGTAGAAAATCTTGTCTACGAAAGAGGGTTGCTCTAGCCATGAGAGGTGAGAACTTGCATAACATATCTATTTTATGTTGTTGCAAGTGCATGACAGTGCCCTTGATTTCCTTTTGAAGATATTGTCTATAGATTGCCCTGCATTGAATGCTCTATTAGTACTAAAAAGGTTAGCCTTCAATTGGATGCTTGCTCAAATATGTAAGAGTCTTCAATATTCTTCCTGTTTCAGATGTTGTTTTATTACATAGTCTTATTTTTAGTTGATGGGTGTTTCTTTTTTCTTGTTGAAACTTAAGACTCAAAGAAACTTCTTCTTTGCTCTTCCTTCTTCCCTTATTATCACCATCTTCCTTATTTCAACTTGATTTAATGGAAAATTGGATGATTTCTCTTCATTTGATTAGTTTTCTTGATCTGGGTGTTGTGTCATTGCATCAGGTTTACATTGACCATCTAGGTTCTTTTGTTTTAGTAGATGAAAGTTAGTCAATTGACCCAAAGTTCTATTCCATTGCAAATTGCATGTTTCAGAAGAAAAGGGCTCTTCTGGGGGTACAAGCAACGTCTACAACATGTTGTATCAGGTCATCTTATACGGTTTTTTTAAGAAGACTGCATAGAGGAACGCGGACACGTTGCAGAGAAGAAAAGGCGACTGAGCATCGAGCATTGTTCTTTCCTTGGATAAGACATAGACATTTAGAATGGGCTCTAAATTTGTTATTGCATTTAACACTTCACTGCATTGCCATTGTATCGCTGTTGCACTTGTATTATTGGTGTTTTATTATTGGTTAGGGTCTGATCTGCTTATTTGTTATTGGTTAGGTCCTATGTGGCAGTTCTAAGAGGCCTATTGGTTTTTAGATGAAAGACAAGTGAAATAAGGAGCCCTACTCATTTCTGAGTCAGTGGTCTTATTTGGCATCTTGTTATAGAATATTGGAGTTTTAAGTACTATTTACATTTGGAAACCAGTCCATACTCGTAGGTACTATTGCAAAGGGGAGTTTATTTCTTTTGTGAAGAAGTCAAAACACCTACATATTTATGATCATATGAGCAACCGTAAACTAAGTGTATTATGTGTGAAAATTTCGGGGTTCCTGCATTCTATCTTGGAGTTTGGTTAAACATTATTTGCCCTCATGGTAAGGAGTATATCTATGTAGACCTGTGTATGCTTACTCTGAAGCAGTTATGTTTCTTAACGAATGACACAATTTCTTGAAATTTGGCTTGGCTAGTCAAAGCTATCGATGAATATGCTAGTCTCAGGTTCAAAGTTGTAGAGTCAAATGAAGCAACAACAGAGGTGGATCCTAGATTGGAGGCCATTGTGGAAAGGATGCTGGATAAGTAAGCTATTTAGTGTTACTCCTCCTTTTCTTTGTATTTGCATTTATTTAAGGTTAAAAGGCCTTCATCTTTTGCTATCTGTAGGTGTATTTCTGATGGAAGATATCAGCAAGCTATGGGGAGCGCCATTGAGTGTAGAAGATTGGATAAACTCGAACAAGCAATTATGAGCAGTGATAATGTTCATGGAATGACTTTCTATTGTATCTATATCTCACGTTCTTATGTCAATCGTAGAGAATATCTGTGCGAGGTAAAGAAATCTTGTAATACTTGATATCTAGTTGGCTGAAGTCTTAGACAAGATGCCAATGACCAAGCGTCAATGCAAAAATCTATGTTCTATTCTTATCTTTATTTTTTGTCGGTATTTAATGAAGCTTTAGAGTTGATTATTCTTAGCTTTATTTTTATTTGTTGCATTGGAATCTTATAGTTGTGCTTTGACAAGAAGGTAAGATCATAATAAAATGGGCCATGTCTCATTTTTTTTGTCGGATTAAGTTCAAACTCCAAATTGTGTTGAGAGTTTTTGGTTTGAACAGTGGCATGAAGATGTGGTTGGCAAATACAAATAGTGCGACAAACAACTAAGAATTCCAAAAAGAGAATTCCATATACACTGAGAAGCATTAACTCTAACTTCAAACTTAGTCACCCTGCTTTTTTTCTCAATTTCAAGTCATCCTGTGCCCATTGTTTAAAGATCCGATATATCAATCTGAGCAGCTTCCATGAGTCTTTCTCATTATTTAAAGATTACATTTTAAAATCGAGGCCATCAACCTGCTGGATAACAAATTTGAGACTGAAATATCTATAGGACGGTAACGATTTCGTTGTTGGAATATTTGTAATATGGTATTCTTGGTAACCTTCGTGAGTCATTTTCATTGTTTATGTATCAATATATAGTCAGGGCCAATCTCGTTGCTGGACAGCAACAAGAGGGACATAAAATTCTAAAGATCGTAATGATATTGTCATCAAAAACTTTAGAAGAAAAGCAGAGCAATTTTCCAGAGAGCGCAAAGGTTCGAACTCTCAAGAAGAGAGTTTGAACCTTCCTGTAAGTGCACCCACTGAGCCATTTCTCAGGGAGCCCAAAAGTTTGAATTCTCAAGATTAGAGTTCAAACCTTACTGTTAAATGCACACGCTGAGCCATTTTCATTGTTTATGTATCTCAATTTATAGTCAGGGTCAATCTCATTGCTGGGCAACAAATTAAGAGAAAAGGCTCTAAAGGATCGTAACGATATCATTATCAAAAACACACTTTTGTAGATCTCTAATAATACACTTTTTATTGTTATAAAAACACTTTTGTAGATCTCTAATAATACAAAATCATTTGATTTTATTTGTGCTCCATTAAAAAAAAGGGAAACCTTTTCCATATCAAATATACTAAACACCGCCCACCGCCCACAAACCCAAACACGAAAAGAAAAATTCCTATGCAAATTTAGACAAAAGCCTATGCAAATTCCATTAGGGGATACCTCCATAGGTTTCAGTAAAAATCTATGATGAAAAAAAATGATATATTAACAACCCCACACCCCAGGGATGCAGGAAACACAATTCTCTATGGGGAAAAAATCCAGTCTTTGATCCTGTAAAAGATGAGATTTCCACATGCCTGCTACACCAGTCACCAAGACCCTAACATGCCTTTTTTTCTTCTATAGTAGAACTCATCAAATGTCCAAATATCCAATGGAAAACCCATTACGAGGTGATGTAGAGAAGAGCTCGAACCGGATTTCACTGATTTCACCCAAATTATGGGCACCACTGGAAAATGACTTGGTTTGAGTACTCCCAGCCAAGGTTCACGGATTTCACCCAGACTAGTGATTTCCAAAAATTTTTGATAACGATATCGTTACGATCCGTTAGAGCTTTTTCTCTCAATTTGTTGCCCAGCAATAAGACTGACCCTACCTATAAACTGAGATATATAAACAATGAAAAAGGCTCACGGATTTCACCCAGATTAGTGATTTTGAAAAATTTTGATAACGATATCATTACGATACTTTAGAGCTTTTTCTCTGAATTTGTTGTCCAGCAAAAAGACTAACCCTGACTATAAATTGAGATACATAAACCATGAAAATGGCTCAACGCGTGCACTTAACAGTAAGGTTCGAACTCTAATCTTGAGAATTCAAACCTTTGGGCTCCCTGAAAAATGGCTTAGCGGGTGCACTTACAGGAAGGTTCCGACTCTCCTCTTGAGAGTTCGAACCTTTAGGCTCTTTAGAAAATAGCTCAGCTTTTCTTGTAAAGATTTTGATAACGATATCGTTACTATCTTTAGAGTTTTATGTCCCTTTTGTTGCTGTCCAGCAACGAGATTGGCCTTGACTATATATTGAGATACATAAACAATGAAAAAGACTCACGGAGGTTACCAAGAATACCAAATTGCAAATATTCCAACAACGAAATTGTTACCGTCCTTTAGATATTTCAGTCTCAAATTCGTTATCCAGCAAGTTGATGGCCTCGATTTTAAAATGTGATATTTAAATAAATTGAGTGCAAGGCAACCTACTTCTTACCGTGCCTCGCTAAACTATCCAATTTCAAGCTAAGATGATGCATCATTGCGGGCTTCATGATTTGAAAAATCACTGTAAAAATCTAACATCCAATACATGCAAAAGGAAAAACAAAGCCCCAAGCATTTCACAACCAGTTTCCATTTAATTTACGCACTGAAACAACCATTTACAACTAAAACAACCTTTTACAACTAGTGTCTTAAAACAAATTATGATGTTCATCACTAACAATATACCCATTCAAAGTAAGGACAGAGAGCACCCCTTGTGGTTGTAAAGTTTCCACATCCATAAAAGAGGCCCCCTTGCTAGAGGCTTTGGTATCAAGAACTTGCTGCTCTTGACCCCACAAAAGCAGTAAGTAGAAGCCGAGTCTACATGGCGAGGGCAATAGATGACAGGCAGTGGTTGGTGCAAAGATGATGGAGTATGGACAGACTGCTCCACCAGTGAGTTGGTAATTGAGAACCTAAAGCCAAGGTTCTCGAGGTGAGTGAGCAAACGGGCTGTGTTCTTTGCATCATCCAGGCCACAATGTGCGCGGCCTTCCCAGGTTAGACCGGCCAATTTAACTGGCTCCTTAAGGTTGCAGCAAACACCGCCTAAGACCTTTTGGAACGGAAGCTTTGAGTTGATCCACCTAAACATGAAAATTGAAATAGAATCAAAATGATGCTGAAAGTGAGAGGATGCCGCAAAAGTAGTTCCAAATTAAAACAGTTGAGATCTAAATCAAAGTAGTTATTTCACCTGACAATCCCAGTTAGTTCCATGTCGCTACAGCAAAATTTGTGCTCTTAACTCCTTTGTATTCCAACCATTTATCATGTAGAATTAGAGCTTCACTTAGTGAAACACCTTTGTCCACCTGAAACTGAAAATGGAAAGTGAATATATGGATTTACTTTGGTTCTTATCAAATATCAAATGGATTAAACGACTAATTATATATAGGTATTCGCCGGATGGATGTCAAGGCATACAGCTAATAAAACTAGTAGTTCAAGTTATTCACAACATAAACAAAATTAGTAGTACCCTTCTCCAGCAGCACTATGAAATCCGCTGATATAGCATAACAAATGGCTATGAACAAGTCTAAGCTGATCAGCTGTATTTGCTAAGGACTAACATACAATGTCAACAATTATTTTAAATATTGGAAACAGTAGCCATAAGGCAAATACATCTAAATATATCCAATATGGCCAATGTCTTGGCATTCATCAATGAATTGTTTTTCTCCTTCAAAGATGAGTCAAAAAAAAAACAAAATTAAAAAGTGGAAGTCTAGATCTCTGTATTCTGTGATTGACCGTTTTAAATTTATGATTTACATTATTAGTCCAACATATGATATAGTAGCATTAAAATTGCTACTGGCCCTTAAAGAGGGGCATTTTCTGCTCAGATGAACGGGTGTTGGGAGATTTTCAATTTTGGAAAGATATTTGTTGAATTGGTAAAGATTATTTAGGGTTAAATCAGGCCCCTATCTGATTTACATCACCAACTCATTGTACTTCCCATGACCTAAGGTATGATAGATATTCATGCTCCAGCTGCTGGAAATGAGTGCAAAGAAGGAAAAACACTTTCATTCTTATTAGTTTGTACTGTAGTGATGCAGAGCACTAACATTCTAGACCTTTTTTTCTTCGCTACATTGGATGAGTGGTACAGTACTATAGGTCTAACATAGGGTACCAGGGATCGACCCCCAAGCATCTATTGGAAATGAAGTGCCGCTACCACTGACCTATTCAGCAGTTCAGAGCATATTTAATAAAGATAATGACAGTAGATAAACACAAAATTTCCACTGCAATCCTTAATTTTTCCTTTTACAAATTCCCATTTTAAATTTTATTCTCTTTCATCTTATGTCTCCAAACCCTACATTTTTCAACTCAAAATGAGAACTTTGAGAAATAGATTTTATTATATTTTATTTTATTATGTTTTTACTAGAAGGAAAATGGAATTATATTAAAGGAAGGGGATAATATAAATGGACCAAAAAAAAAAGGGTCTTCAAAACAATAAAGACTAGAAACGCGTGCAAAAGAATGGAAACCTGAAATTGAGGTAACTATCCAGAAAAAACAGAGCATCAAACTCCGCTGATCCTAAACTATACATAACAAAATATCTTCTTAATACTGTGGGAATGTAATTTGATGTTTCGACTTTCGACTAAAAAAGTTACGGAGACCATATACCTGAAAGTTACATAGAAATATTCTTGACATTTATAACACAAACACAAGGCCCAACTCATGCACATATATATCATAAAATAAAGCTTGTTCACTTGATAAAGATCCTTTAAACATTGCATTGATGCAGTGAGCGAAAGTAACTGCTTAATGTATGAAAAGGTGCAGCCAACAGTAGGGTTGTTACACAATATAGGAAGAGAAATTATACAATTCTGAAGCTGGTATTGATCATATTATTAGACATACTGATAAAAGAAGGGCCAAAGAGATTCTAAACTTACTTGACTTTGTTGAATGCCTGTAAACTCTTTGCAGAAATCTGTCAGAAGTGGATGATATGTAGGCCGCACATAAGTTTGAAAAGAACCTACTATCTAGCCAGTCACGCTATTCACTAAAACTGATGGGAACTCGATGATCTCATGTGGCTGAGGAATCTTTTCTTTGTCACATTTTGCTTCAAAATCAATCACCACAAAATATTCAAATTGTTGAAGCTGGAACTCATGCAGGTAGCCTGGAGACGTCACCATTGAAGGCATGTATCCAATATTGGTCCTCCTTTGAATTTTTTCTGCAGCCAAAAGATATATAAGCTTTTATTTGAAAGAGCACTATACAAAAGCTAAGTTTTTCTGCAGCCAAAAGATATAAAAGCTTTTTTCTGAAAAGTCACTACACAAAAGCTGAGAAAACCTAGTTAAAGGTGAAATGAGTATACATATAGTTGCAATTTTTTTAATTTTTCCTAATTGAAGTTGAAGTAAGTATACAAGCGGTAATACAAAAATAAAATATAAAAAGAGAAATCCCATTCTGATTTCAAGGAATATAAAACCATACAAGTAATTCAAAAGATGAAGATAACCCAAGTAATCAAAATCCACACAAGAAAATCTAAACTAATTGGTTCCCATGTAATCGTTGCACATCTACAAGCCCCAGGAAAAGAGAGAAAAGACTACCCCAGAAACAAAAATCCTTCAGTAACTCAATATAACAGAAACCCGCATGGTGAATCCAAACATTCTCTTTTAAATTTATATAAACAACAACCACGTCTGCTCATGATAACTCGGAAAAGACCCAAGTGAAAAACTCAGTCTAAAATCAGACCCACATGTAAATAACTCAAAAGATTTAAAAACAATCAAGAACTACATCCATCACCAAAAACCCATATCAAGGAAACCATAAAGTCAATGTAGACAGATATCAGATCATCAAAAACCAAAAGCACCCCCAATGAAAATATAAAATAACAACCAAACTATAGGTAAAAATTCCTGATTGTGAGTTTTTTCTTGTTTCAACTATGAGATATTCCTCAAATCAAATCCCAATTGAGAAACCAGAAGCATCTTTTTAAACTCAACATTTAACACTGCTTTAAAGTTTTGGGTTTTATCACAATTGGGTAAAATAACTAGTACAACATGATACTCTGTCCCACTCAACATTTGTCTTCCTAATTAACTGTTATCTTTGTAACAATAAATAAATAAAAAATAAAAAATTATCATATTGGTTTTAACTGTTGCAATATAAGGCAGGTTAATCAAATCACATTGGGCCACCTAAAAAAGTACTGTCAATGTGTCTTTAAAGTCGGAATCAACAATTGTTATTGCGTGATGGATATAGCAAACTTTGCATTGCATGAAATTTATCATTTTGGCATTCAAAAAAACATCCTTATTTATATTGGAGTGAATGAGATGAAGGAACTTAATATAGTTTTAAACCTATTCAAATTCTAATTCAAACTTATTTGAAAGTTCTAAATCAAACTTTTGCAACATTTCTAAACAAGTCAAGCATTGGATACCTAACTTCAATTGAAGCAATGGCAACAAGTACACCAATTTGTTGAGAGATGGGAAAGGCATCAGCAGTGGTAGAGGCTAGGTATAAATTCTGTTGTTTTGTCTTCACCATGGGTGAGAACTCAGTGAATATAGAAAGAGTCCCTTCATTTGGCCGATCTCGATAAGGTTGTACCAGTTGAGAAGTCACAAAGGCCATGACATGAGTTTGGCCAAGCTGCACCTCCGATGAACCCTCTTCACTGCACACGCCACACTAAAATTTCAGCTAATTCTACTATTATTCTTTCTTTTTGGAGCTGTTACAATGTCAAGAAAGACAAAAGAACCACATCATATGTGCTAGATAAAGCAATGATGGAAGATGAAATTTGACTACATCAATCAAGTCATTAGAGGAGATGGTTATGCAAGAAGGTTAACCTAGTAGACATACACCTGTGGCATTGTCCACTAGACAGATAATAATGGATTATGAGAGAGAGAATACGTGCCTCCCAAACTTGATAGTCAATTGACGATAGTCAAAGGGACGGTGGCCATCAACTCTAAGTTCTGAAAACAATGCTTTCTCAATGAATTTCCTCTCATTGATGGTCATTCGACAGCTGTTAGCTGATCTTTGCTCCATTCAAATCTGGCTTCTCTGAGACAACAATACCCAAAAAAATTAACTTAAATTAGGAGGAAGAAGAGGACAAAGAAGATGATGATGATGATGACCATGAGAGAGGCGGGGGCGGGGGGGGGGGGGGGACAACATTGGTGAGCTTGAACTTAATTGACAGACATGACCCACATTATATGATTTGATTACTATTCACACCATATGGTGTTAAAGTCCAATGGTGGATAAAGTTTTTTACCGATGGATTGAGTATTACAGACTTACAAAATAGTCCCCACAACACCTTTATTTGGCATTCCCTTCCCTCTTCCCCCATGTAAATTGTAAACACCCCCACAAAAAATGATATCCTATAGATGTATGGAGGCGCCATTGCATTGGGTTTTTAAAATGGATGCAGCAACATTGCGCCCACATGTCTGTGTCAAATTCACATAAATTACAAATGCAATGAAGTTGCAAATCAGTATTCAATCAATTTTTATGTCCAGAAAAAACAGAAAGTTTTCAGAAGGGTCACTGATCACATTGAGAAAATTTAACTCAAACATCTTCCTTGCAAACGATAACAGGAAAAAAAAAAGAAGAAGAAGAAGAAGAAAAGGGAACTGAAAATCAATGGGGCATTCCATCGAACACTTGGTTGGCATGGACCAATTGCATGTAATTCTTGGACCCCCACCAAACAGGATGCCCATGAAAACATCAGCATCAAGATGTATAAGAAGAAGAAGAAGAAAAAGAAAGGATCTGTTTGGAATGGGAGAAGAAAAATGTTGGGAGTTCAAACGAACCCTTACAATTGTAGCAGAAGTAGAAATGAAATTACTAAAAAGGAAGGATTCTCGATTCTTATAAGACATTTGGGAAAAGAGAAACAGGAAATGAAGAAGCTTTTTTTTACCTGCTCAGTGTACTTCGTATCCGATGATCTCTCAATCTTTCTCTGCGTTCTGTTTTTTCAATTATAGTTTGAACAAAAAACATTGCCTCGGCATGACTTAGTGAATGTGATTAATGGCATGAGGGAGGATCTGGCCAGAATTGCTAAGATCGCAGAGAGCGGAGGGGGAGAGCACGAGATGGACATCAGAGAGAGGGAAAGAGAGCGCAGGGAGAGGAGAGGGAAACAAAGAGCAGCGAGCGGAGAGGGAGACAGAAAGTGAGAGCAGGGAGAGCAGAGAGGGGAGGAGAAAGAGAGAGCAGGAAGAGCGGAGCAAAATCATTCGATTCAGATATTAGAGCTAATAACATGACGATGTCGTTCGCAAGACTAGGGGTAAAATGGTCCAAAATGGCTGTACGAACACCAATACAAGTGTTTATGTGTATTTGTATTTAAAATGGGAGAATACATGTTTAAGGACACTTTTCTAGTAGAATTCCCTATTTTCTTTAGTAAAATCCTCAAAAGAATTATACATGTATGAGCCTTATACACCCATGTAAGCCAAACGCCAAAAGAAATTATCTAACAAATTGCATACTGATCAGGCCCTCCAAATCATGGACTTCAATTTGGGACATTTGAGAATGGTGGGTGAAGTAGGGTACTTCAGATCATCCAAATTCAGTATGAATGGCATAACTCTAACCTGAACGCAAAAGGGTTACAAAAGACACAAGCGTAGATTCTCTTTTATGTCTTTCGCATTCTGAAGTAGGGATGCAAACAACTCATCCCCCAAAAAAAAAAAAAAAAGGGATACAAACCAGTAGGATTTAAGGCAAACCATTGTGGATCCGAATGGATCTGTCATTCTGTATTCAAGTCCAACATGAAACCTATGTGGGCACCAGCTTGAAAAAAAATCGTTTCTAATTCAGATATAGTTTCAAATTCAATCCCGAATTAAAATGTAGAGTGCATTAGTTTAACTAGAGAAAAAATTGATTTTTTAAAAAATATACAGGTGGAAGTGTGGAACTATAAAATGGTAAATGATTAAATCTAAATAGGCTCTCAAATATGAATATAGCTCAAGCTATTTATTATTTAAGACCCTTAGGTAGCGTTTGGTTCACTGGAATGGTTTCAGGTAGGAATGGAATGGAGAGTGGAATGAGTCTAGAATGAAATGAGGCAGGAATAGTCATTTTCATTCCAGTGGTTGGTATGCTGAGGAATCAATCCAGTAATAGAATTCTAGATTCCTATTCTTGCGTTTGGTACGCCAGAATGATGCCCGAAATGGAAAAAAATCTACATAAATTTGACCAAAATACCCCTGGTACCAGCATCCATCTCTCCCAACATTCCAAACCAGATCCCGAATTTCCGCCCAACATCCGCCAGAGATTCTCATTTTCCGCCGGAGAATCCCCAGCCCGGCCCCCTTCGCTATTGACTTCGTACTGCCCCACATCTCCCAATCCATCCTCTTCCCCTACCCAGAACACCAACCACGACCTCGATCTCAGCCCTCTCCATCTCCATCCCAGGGCTCCCAGCAGCAGACTCCATCACATCCCCCCTGCGCAGGTCTCCTTCATCCACCATTCCTCTCCTTCGCTTTAGATCGTCATCCCCTTTGCCTCCAAGACATGAAACTTAATTAAGTGGGCATGGGATTTGGGACGCTGCCGTTTTAATGCATTAACAGGGAAGATTGAAGATTCAAGTTGCTGGAGTGGTCGTTTTATGAGGTAGATGAGCCAACCCCACATATTCGTAGCTCCTGTAGCTGGGGCCATATCTGCTATTCACAAAGCTCGCATGTAACACCACCAGATAGATTAGCTCTGTGATTGCCAATATTGTGATAAATGCCTCCAACGTTCTCTGCATCTAAAACCACAACCTAATAAAAAAAAACATTTTCACTTCAAAGAGAGAATTCCCATAGTTTCCTCGTGGAAGCCATTTCATTTATCTAAACAGGGATCTAATCAGAGGACCTCAAATCACAATCAGATTTGAAGGCATAGATAACTGAGCAGTGGGCTGCATATACACCTTCATCCACCATCCCTATCCCTCGCATCAGACCGTCCTCCCCATCACCTCCATCTCACTTCATCTCCCTCTGTTTCCATCTCTCCTCTCCATCCTTTCATCACTCCCTTGTGTAGGTCCAGATCCCACACGCACGACCTTTCTCACCCCATCTCTCCCTTTCGATCTCCCCATCATGACCCTCGCCGCCATCACCATCACCGGCCTCTCTCTCACGACCCCTGCGTAGAGTCGACCTCCATCACCCCTTGCCCAGGACACCAACCACGACCTCAATCTCAGAGGGTGTCCTGCGCAAAGCCCACCTCCATCTCCATGCGCACCTCATCCCAATCACAAAACCCATTCACAGAACACCCTATGCACCTCTTCACGGTTTTCGTGTTTTGGTCTCAAGGGTATTTTGGTCTCAATGAAAAATTACAAATGAATGGAATGGCCATTCCTCTGCCTCCCCAGTGGAATGGTCATTCTTCTACATAAGGGAATGGTGATTTCGGAAGTAATGGCCATTCCGTCACATTTTTTGCAAACCAAACGTTGTAATGATCATGCCGTTGGAATGACCATTCCATTCGGACCTTCATTACGACGAACCAAACGCTACCTTAAAACACGTCTGTGTATGTGAAGTAACCGGCATGAATCTAGATCCTCAGATTGGAACATATAAGGATCTAGTTTCGGATCCTAGACTTGGATCCGGATCCGAATTTCTGTTGGATCTAAAAATAGGTTTTAAATATGCTTTATTTGGAATATGAGACTTCAAATACTTAGATAATCATACGTGCATTTGCAACATGATGTGGAAGTGGAATTCCGTAATGGATCTAACCCATTATAAATCTAAATTGCTCAAAATAAATTCCACATTCTTGTAACGGATTTTTAAAAAAATTTAATTTAATAGAAGTTGATCCTACTATAGCATTGATCATATGATTATTGATGTGATTGATGCAAATGATTAAAAATACATAAGATCGAGAGAATTTAACTTGAAAAAAGACCTTAGAGGTCCACTAACCAACAGAGGTCCCCATAGTATATATGCAACAGAATAGGTATTCCCGCCAGAATTTTTATTTTTTTTGCCTTTTTTCAACAAGCGACGACATCGTCACTGAATATCGAGAGTAAGCATCAATATCGTCACTAATTTTGTATATATATGCCTTCACTGCTCCTTTTCTCCTACCTTTTTCATCATCTGCGATTGAAAAGTGAATGAACCAGAGTAGAACTCTCTCCCAGCATTGAAGGTTTGTTGTGGAGGTTGTTGATTTCCATTACGAGGTAGGTGTGGCACAGTTTGACCTCCTTGCATGCGTTATGTACCATAGAGCTTGAGTTTCATGTTTATTTTTCGAGATGAGTTCTTTAGGGTTTTGATATACACTTTATTCTTTTCATTATCTTTCTTCAAAAATATTTTTGGTGGCTAAATCTTAAAGGTAACAACTTTGTCTGCTTTAAGGTTGTTTATTGTCACAACCCCTAATTGAGAGCGTATGAAAGACACGTATTTGCATGTTAGGGTTTATCCGTTTTAAGTAATATGAAGATGGGTACTCAAATACATACACAAAAGGATGGTGAATACACTTATTTACATGGCAGGGTTGTTATATAAAGGTTGGAGCAAATACGCAACAAATGATTTCATTTTTACTCCTCCTTTGCCAGCCTTAGAGGAAAAACACTATCAGGGGAGTTAAATTATCTTGTGATTTTTCTCCTTTTAAATAGAAATAAAAATGGACAATAGAATGCATACAATCATTTCTCTGTTAGCATTATTCCACATGGTCATTGCACACATTACCTATTTCACTACATTTGCTAATATCACCAAATTTATAAATGGTTTATTTGTGTCGGCAGAATGACTGAGTATGGGATCTCCATCATATTTCACTATGATGGAGAGTTTGTCTTTAACATTATACGTCCAGTCTACAATGGTGGAAGACAAAAGATGAGGTATCTACCTAGGAGCATAACATATGGCGTGTTGCTGAATGAAGCCATTGAATTGTCTAATTGGGATGCAGATATCGAGGATGTAGGCATGAAATACTTTCATCACAATGAACTCATTTTTTCATTAATTAGTTTAGAAGATGAAAATGATATTGTGGGAATGTTGATGGCGTCTGGAAGTGAGCAAGATGGGCTACACGTATATGCCAACAGGAAACTTCACGCTGTAAACAATCAACGCGAAGGCTCTAGGTACGTATCTATGTCCTATTTCTTTAATATTTATATAGTTGCATTTGTCGTGCCTAACTTAATTTCTTGCCCATGTCTTGTATTGAAAGGGTTAAGAAGGTCGGCGGTTCAAGTGCCGCGAAGAAAAGTCGCAAAAGGATTTGCGAGATTATAAATCCCACGCCTAGCCTAGTATATCCCACCATGGATATTCATGAAGACGTTGATATGCATTTCTCTTCCGCACGGGATTTTCATACAACAGATCGTTATACAAGAGCTTGTTTTGATGTGGATGGAATGGTTCATGAGGCTGATGATGCAAATGATGTTGTGAGTGCTACTGTTGATGCAAGTGATGTTGTGAGGGCTACTATTGATATGTCAGAGGTTCATGGATGTCCCTCCTGGATGATGGCTAGTAATGAACAAGGAGCTGAAACCATTTATGCCGTGAATCATTCATTTGCTATGGAAGATGTCAATTTTGTTGATACAATGGCCCCTCAAGATGTTATAGCCGAAATTGGTACGGACTGAGCAAGAGAAATGTGGATAGGCCATCAGTTTCCTGGTCATGAAAGCTGCAAAAGATCTATTGAGAAAATTGCAATTTATAACAATTTTGCTCTACGACATGTGGTGACCAAAATGAAGAAAATTACAGCACGTTGCAAAGATTACTGATCCCTGGCGTATACATGTTTCCATTGTTGATTCAGGCCCGGAGTTTAAGGTGCATACTTATAACCCATGGCATTGTTGCTCAAAACCAATGATAGGAATGACGCATACCCAAGCATCCTCCAAACTGATTGAAGAGTTCATCAAGGACAGAGTCCGATGCAATAACCACTTGAAGCCAAAAGAGATTATGAATGAATACCAAAAGGAGTTTGGCACCCGTATCACTTACAGAAAAGCACATATTGCAAAAGAGATGGCGTTGCGTGTGGTTCGGGGATCATATGAAGAATCTTTTAAGATTCTGCCTCTTTATTGTAAAGAATTACACATGACCAATCCAGGTACTGTGACTAATATCGACACAACAATTGAAGACAGGTTTAGAAGATTCTTCTAGGCTTTCGGTCCTTGCATCCGATCATTCTATTAATTGCTGAGGCCCATGATCGCTGTTGATGTGTCACATCTTCGGGGTAAGTATCCGGGTGTGCTTCTAGTAGCTGTCACCTATGATGATAACCATAAGCTATTTCCTATAGCTTTCGCCTTCGCCGAGGCTGAGTGTCTTGACAGTTGGGAGTGGTTCCTTGCCAATCTATCTATTGCATTGGGAAGTCCAACAAATTTAACTATTGTGTTTGATCGACAAAAGGGCCTCGTCCCGGCATTGTCCAGCATCATTCCAAGCGCGAGGCACTGCTGTTGTTGTCACCACATTGTAGAAAACATTAAAGTAGCCTTTTATGATCGTGCTATTGTATTAAAATTCAGGCGGGCTGCTAAGGCTTTTAGACCATGTGAGTATGAGGCCTATATGAACGACATCCTTGCTGTAAACCAAGGGGCACTCACTTATATCAATGACATTGGAAAACAACATTGGTTAAATGCGTATGTTGAAGGTCAGCACCATGACATGATAATCAGCAATGCTTCCGAGTGTACGGACGCGCTTTTGAAGGACCTTAGAGTCATTTCTATTACAAAGCAAGTCGAAGAAATCAGTGCCAAATTGATGGAGTTCTACCAAAAAAGATATATCTAGTCACTCAATTTCACGTCCCGATTAACGCCCTATGTAGAGCAACTAATGAGCCAAAAAGCTGAAGAAACACGACGCTTACATGTACGTGTTGCCAACCTCGTTGAGTTTTTAGGTTCAATCGGCAATGTTTATAGATATTGTGGATCTTGAACAAAAGAAGTGCAGCTGCCATAGATGAAAAATAATGGGCATTCCATGCTGTTATGCACTAGTAGCAATGAAAGATAGAAACATGAATCTGTACGACTATATTGAGGATTGTTACCTAACAAATACTTACCGTGCTTCGTACAATAAAGTCATACATGCTACTCGTGACAGCAGACAATGGGAACATACATCAAATGAAATTGTCTTGCTTCCACGTGCTACCAAACAACTAGGGCGTCTAAAGAAAAACAGAATCCGTGTTGAAGACAGAAATCGGCAGCGCAGGGTTGTTACTTACTCTAATTGCAGACAGAGGGGACACAACTGAAAGAGTTGTCGCAATCCACCATCTGATCATATTGCATAAATCCAACTTTAATGTATAGATAGATCTAACTATCTCATTTTTTTATGTGGATCATACTTTTGTGGGGTAGCTTTCTAGTATAGTTCCAACCAGTTTGTAGATCCCACTATCTCATTTTTTTATGTGGATCATACTTTTGTGGGGTAGCTTTCTACTATAGTTCCAACTAGTTTGTACTTTAAACTTTCACATTTTTTGATGTGGATCATACTTTTGTAGGGTAACTTTCTAGTATATTTCCAACTAGTTTGTACTTTCAACTTTCACATTTTTTTTTGTGGATCATACTTTTGTAATAATACAACTTTATATTACAGTTTCCATCATTTTGTCATCAAGTTTCAACCACCATTTTCAGTTTTGGTTTGATGTATATTAGTGTGAAAATAGACTGATGTTACTTTGAAGCGACGACGTCGTCACATGTGTGACAATGTCGTCATATATTTAAAGGTTTATTGTATTGTGTTGGATTCTGTGAAGCACCTGACGACGTCGTCATACATTTACAGAAATAATTCTTGGTTTAGATTATGTGAAGTACCGATGTCGTCGTTCCAACGACGATGTAGTCATATTTTAATAAGATCTTTGTCCAAACTTGATTCTATGAAGTGACAACGTCGTCGTATGTTGAGTGGCAAGTCTGATCGCATTATTCTATGAAACGACAACGTCGTCATATATATTAAAACATGTGTATTTGAACGATTCTATAAAGCAACGACGACGCCATACCAATGACGACGTCGTCATACATTCCAACACATTTTTTTAGTGGCTAGCTGCTGTGAAGCAACGACGTTGTCACTGACCATTATGAAGGTCAAATAATCTGTTTGTATTTTTTGGATATGCGAACACACTATAAGACCTGACTTGTCAATACAAAGTTTGATCATAGCAAAAAGAAGTCTATTCACAAGGCCATCACTTGGCAGCATTCACAAGTCCATAACAGAGAAGCATATACTATAATCCATAACATTTACAATTTCCCATAAGAAAATATGAAATAACAACCATTGGTGGCAAAAGGACAAGTCCCTAACAACCATTAAAAGATAGAACTGTTGGGGATGGTTCAATCATCCTTTTTACAGCGCAACAAGTCCCGTTTAAGCTTCCTTTCCAATCCAAAAAGGCCCTAAAAAATTTGGACCATTCATAGTAGCACCATGTTAGAGTATTTACAACAAAACTGAGCAGAATGAACTGTTCCTAAATTTGCATTAGTCTTCAGGCTTAATTGCATCAATCGGAATCTCATCAAGACCCAGCCAGTGCGCATTCAACTCCCAGCTGCGCTTGAAGATCTCAATGACCATTCGTTGCCGATAATACATCATATCAGCTTGCGTAAAATTAATCGGACGACGAAATATACAGTGCTCAGCAAACGCAACGGCGAAGACACTGCAGTCGTAGCCGTTATCCTACAGTGGGATGTTCATTTTTACGTTGATCGTCCATCTGTATGGGTCTGCCCAACCATAACTAATGTACTTCATTGTCAGCCACTCGACTTGCAAGACGATTAAACGAAATTGTAATAATTCGGGTACGACAGATAATTAATATCATGGTTTATTATCATGGAAATAGATTATATATACTCACGAATCATTTACACATCGTTACAGCGTAACGATCATTGCTTGAACTGTTATAGAATTCCCACTTCCTCTCGTCCGTGTATCCAACATGTATCCAACAAGTAATGTGAAATAATTGACAGAATGAAGAACGAAAATGAGTATTTTACATTCTCGAGCGTCGCACACTCAAGAACCTCCGAGACCAAATGCTACTTCTTTCGTGGCATGCGAACCAGACTGCCACCAGCTCTGCAACCATTTCAAAGTGGCTTTTTTTAGTATGGATCGCGACTAATTGATAGTGCATGTGGAAACTATATACTTACAAAGATGCTCGGGTCTGCCATAAAAATTGTTTGACACTTTTCTCTCAACACATGAAACCAATAATACAAAATATTGGTGTCGAACCAAATTCCCTCCTCCAAAGCAGAATGCAACACTTCGCTGGCTGCCAATGTGCATACTATGTCTAGCTCTTCTTTCCTGCAAAATGCAATATACATAAGAACATTTATGGAGAGCAAGTAATAGGTAGGTAGGTGTGGTAAAAAAGGTTAACCTTGTATTGAAATATTGTTTAAACCCCTTCAGTAGAAACATGTCCCTTTTGAAGAGAGAATACTCCGATCCACTCATTGAGTGTAAGTAGTCATCAAACTTTTCTAGAATCTTCCTTGTACGGGGCAACCGTTTTAACCTTCAAACTAAAGAATCAATGGACACCCTCGTTGGTGAAACTATAACTGCCTGCAAGGTTGTTGTATGCTATCGAGGGGTGGAGAAGATATCAACCATGTCTGGCTCATTGATGTTATCAACCGGTGTAGAAGTATGTCCCTCTACAGACTCTAATTCCATTCGAAAATTCCCTTTGGCCACATCAGGGGCTTCTTCAATGGTGGGCTCTTCAGTGGTGGGGTGCATGCTCTCATCTTCTAGAATAGAACTGTTGCACTTCACACTCTTTTGCTTCTTTCTTGCCTTTTTCGCTGGACTTTTGATTGCTGCCTTTTTAACCCCCCCGTCCCTCAATGTTGTCTTTATCTTGTCATTTTTTTAAAAAAAAAAATTTGGTCAAAGCATTTCGACCTTGCTTATAATGACAAATGTGTAAGTAAGAGTAAAATTGAACAACTTTAAGATGAGAATGAGAATTGTGGCTTACATCTTCTGATGCTGAGCTGTATAGGTAATCGTCCTTAAATTTGACAAATTTAGTATTCAACCTAGCTCTGAATCTGAGGATCTTCCTCATTCAGGAATCCTGGAAATGCTCAATCGAGGTTTTCTTCCACACAGTCCGGTCAACTGACCTTTGCATATGATGTAATAGTTCCTTTATCTGAGGACAAATAAAGAGAATCATCCATTAGGCATGCGAATACAACAATAAAATACTGAATAAATTGTCTCGTCTCTTACGTGCTTCTTTTCACAGAAACCCTCATGTTCATCTCATTTGGTCTTTGTTGTATTCATCTCCTCACTTTTGTGGGGCCGGCTGATATACATAATCTTGTTGGCCCCGATACCAAGTCATATACTCATTAGTATGCGTCGGTGAAGATAATTTCTTTCCTTTCAGAACGCACCCATATCTATTGTCCCAAAGAGCAAAACTAGGTACCCTTCCACTGGCATTGTAGTCGTGCACTATCCTTCCTACTTTCTCCACTCCTGCAAAAGGCATGGTGAACGATGGAGGCACTTCCTGAACCATACCAAACTGTTTCATAATATGACCCACGTTATGTTGCTCCACTACCCAATAAAAAGCTAGGACTGTTGAGGATGCAAATACATCACAATCGACTTTAGAAACATTATGGAGAAATTTCTTTCCGAGCTTTCTGTACGGTTGCCATTTGAACTACAAAAAGGAAGCAACAAAACATGTTAGCACGTAATAATAATTGCAACAATTAAACTGTATACCGAATGCCGTTTTAACTTACACTGTCTCCTGCCATTTTGTTCAGCTCTTGCCAAGTCTCTTTCAATGTGGTTAACCCTCTCGATGAACTCAACCTAACTGCCCAGGTTTTCATCAATGGAAACCGAATGTCACTTTTCCAGTTTTCATTTGGTGGTTGACAACGTCCAATTTGCATTCTCGTGTACGCCCATAACTGAAAAAAAAAAAACCATTACCACTTAACAACTATTGTAAGAGTTGTACAAAAAGTATAATTATGTTCAAATAAAATGTGTTACCTGGAGAAGTTGCAGAGGTCCACTCAAGGTTCTGAACTTCCTTGAACCGAAATAGTTGCTCCACGATTTGCATTCATCTCCCTCCTGATGTCCATCTTCCGCCTTATCCTTAACGCATTTCACCGCCTTTGCTAATATCCAATAAAGATTGGCAACACAGGCGGGTGCCAATGCATATGGCTTAAATTCCCTGAACAACTCAAGAAGGTATGCCGGCCCCCTTCCACCCAATGTATTAGACATAATTTGGCTAGAAATTAAGAAGAAAATGTATGCCCTAGTGTTGTAGATTTCATCAGCTTTTGAAAGTTTCTTCTTCTTCTTCTTTGTTGGAACCGATGCGAAATTGGCCTCTAACCATTTAAATTTAATATTTAACCTGTTTACATCGGCACCCTAATGGGGCCTTCTCAAGTAGTTCAAGACAAACTTCACTTACCAATGAATTCGGGAATGTTCTCCCGGTAACAATTGGGCCATCAATAGATAGCCCGTAGAGATAGGCAATATCTTCAAGAGTGACGTCGCCTCACCTGATGGGAAGTGGAATGTGTTAGTTTCAGGACGCCGTCTTTCTATCAAGGCTGTAATGAGGGCATGATCTATCCTAATATGCTCTATTTTCGCCAAATTATGCAAACCCGATTGCTTGACATAGTCCTTTTGGGTTTCATTTAACACCCATGTTTCTTTGTCAGGGTTCATTAGTATGCATCTAAAAGTGTCGAATTTCTGCCAGACATTTTCAAGTGTTTACAGTTAAGAAAAGATCAACTCAATAGTATATGTATAGATGAAAGGGTGGCTAAGAATATACATGTCCCTGGTTTATGACTTCTAAAATATGATTGGCTTGATCGTATAGAAGCCTATTTCCTACTCTCTTACTTCCAGCCATCCTTGAATACAAGTAGAGACAGAGAGAGAGAGATGTAAACCTATTTGTTAAGGAAATTAAAAGCAGTGAAATGCATAGCATAAGAGAACCTTAGACTTAACAGATAGAAGGTTTACAATCACTTTCATTAAAAAGGGTATAAATTGATGGCCTCTTGTCCATCTTATCCCTTTTAAGAAGCCCATTTTCCTTTTTAAGGAACTTTAACTTAACACCTCTCACCCCCACAACTAATCATCATCATCAAATCATTAATACAACCCCCATTGAGATTTACCACATGAATTCTCCTTCACCATTTTAAGCTATATACCTTGAGCCAAATCTTCGGAGAATTTGTTTCTAGTGAAAAAGCACCCATTTTTTCTATTAATTGAAAACAAGTGTACGTATAAAATTCTAAAGAAATGATGTAGTTCCAAAGTTACACATCATTCTTCACCAATGCCTTTTCCCCCCTTTGTTGAATAGGAAGAAAGAAGTTAAGGAGGAGAAAATGGGGCACAAAGGAGAAAGAGGGGACGGGTGGGGCACAAGAAGGGAACAAAACTGTTACAATGAAACAGAGCCAATTACGAAAGATTAGCAACATGGTCCACATTTTGCATGATCAAAATGATCAAAATCACACTTCTCTTAGAGTATCAAAAAGATGGCCACCCTTGTGAGAGACTAGAAGTTACAAAACATCTGTAGCATGGTCCACAGTTTGCATGAAATCTCTGCATTTCCACTAAGGTTGACTACCCAGTCGAGAAGGGGGAAAATGGATGGACTATGTTATGGGTTGATTCAATGCAAAAAACATGTATAGTGCATGAATATTAACCATTTTAGGATGTGAAGGAAATGGAAAAAAGATGAAGAAACCCCAGTAACTCATCATTTTGTAATACAGAAAAAGAAGTTGACAAGAAAAATACCTCCGCCTGATAAACCACTCGAATCTTGATGCTACAATCTAATAGGTTGGAAAACAACCTTCGGGACCACCTCAACGACCTTTTGAGGAAGGAAGAAAGGAAACTGCCAAGAGAAAGGGCGAAAAAGACGGATGAGAAGAATGGGAAAATGGGGAAGTGGGGTTTCAAGGGACCTTTTTGGGGTTGAAAGTGACGACGACGTCGTCACACGTTTCAATCTGCAATAAAAAAATCGGAAACTTCCGTGCCATATTCACTAGTGGCCCATTTTTCGTTTAGTGGCCATATAGGGTCCTTTTTTGGGTAGTTTTCTCTAAGATGAAACTTTTATAGATCAACTTTTGTTGAAGTATAATAATTTGGAAATTTGTATGGGGAATTTACAAGTCACCCCTCTAGTTTTTATACTCTACAGAAGCAGGCTTTAGATGAAATTTACCAAAACCCCATTATCTTCCTAAATTACAAAAACACTCTTTAGTGGGAAATTTATAGAAACACCTCTCCATGTCCCAAGATTTTAAAAACTAATGGAAGTGTACAGATATGCCTCTGCATTTTTCCTAAATTACAAAAAACACACTCTACATAAGAAATTTACAAATCACCGCTCCATGTTTCAAAAATTACAAAAACTTTCTTTTTATGAAAACTTGTAGAAACAAACCTTCATATTTCCTAAATTACAAAAATGGGAAATTTATAGAATCACACTTCCATTTTCCAAAACTAGAAAAATCCTTTATCCATAAATTTTGGGCCTATTTGTTTTATGTAGTTCAAAACATAGGAATTGTAGAACTTTCATTTATGAAAATGGTTAGAATTGAAGAGACAAACACGAGCTTCCAAAATGACATCAAATTATCTTTCCTTCATATAAAACCCATAGAAGTGAGAAATGAATACCTAGCCACCACCTCTAGCAATTCAAAGTCTAAAAAAGCAAGGGACGCACCTACATTGTTATTTAACATCCTTCGCCCTTGCCTCTTTATAAATAATTCTGCAGTGGAGCTCATTTGACATTGAATTTCTATACATAAACTTTTTATCAATTTTATGCAAAGACACATACCTTAATACAAAAGCCACACACTATTTTCAAAAAAGTCAAAAAACTATATATTATTTTGCAAATGCACCCTCTCATAAAGGGAGTGTTCATGGGTTGAGCTAGCTCAAGCCTGACCAGCCCAGCCCATTTTGGCCCGGTCTTGGATTAAGTGATAGAAAGCCTAAAGCCCGGCTCAGCCTAGCCCATGTAAGAAATGCATGTAATTTAACTTAAGAAGTTCAAACAATTGATTGAAGGCCCACAAATTTATAAAAAGCTTGATTCGGCCCTATCCGATTAATTAAATTAGTAAGCTCAGGCTTGACTTTTAGGGCCGGTATTGTGCTTAGGCTAGGCATGGGCTAGTACTTTTAAAGTTGGGCTGGCCAAGATAAACCTTAGCCCGACCACGAACACCCCCATACTCATAAATGTCATTTATTCTAAGAGTGTTTTTGTCATTTCCCATCAAACATAGATGAAAATATGAAAGTTTGAACTGATTTAAATAGGGGCTTGCTATTGGCACACAAAAAAAATCTTTTCCCACACAAATTCTCTCCACACACATCACAAAAATTTTAAAATTACATTATTTCTTTCCACACACACTAAAAATCCCCATTTTACCCATCTCTCCATTTCCCTATTTCTTCCCACACACATCTTCTTCCCTTTCTCTCCACACATAGATCGAAACTCCCAAAGGGCATCTCTACTTCGAACGGTGTCTGTACCTCCGGCATCGTTCTCCAGTTGTCCGGTGTCTCTGTCTCTCCGGTGTTCCTCTACACCATCTCCTCTTCCCTTCCAAAGGTACCATTGTCGTTTTATTTTTCTTCACCATTTATTCTTTACCATTTTCTCCATCTTAGATAACCTTTTTTTTTCATAAAAACTTTTAATGGGGGATAGATTCTCATTCAATGTAAGATTTTACAAATAATAGTAGAGTTTTATCATGCATTTGAGCTGGTTTTCATCCATAATCGCAAACTTTTTTTGCCCAAAAATCGCGAACTATTCGGATCTGAACTTCCGAACACAATGACTTTGCTCGGAAGTTTAGGTCCGAACAAAGTCACAATGTTCGGACCTTAACATCCAAACAAAGTTATTTTGTTCGGCAGTTCAGGTCCGAACATTATGACTTTGTTCGGACCTGAACTTCCGATCAGAATTATTTTGTTTGGACCTGAACTTCAATGCAAACACACATTTATGTCATACAATGTTTGTATTTCTACTTCAGCTATGGACCGACCGAGCTCTTCTAGGGTGTGACCTACCGCTTCAAATAGAAGGTGCCGCCATCGAGTGGAAGAGGTTGTAGAAGAACCGGATCCTAGTGAGGTTAGTGAGGAGGACGTTGATGGAAATGCAACCAGGTCCGGGGCCACAAGATAGGTCCTTATTGACCAGCTTTGATATACATATAGCTGGGTATATTTGGAATGGACAGGTGTGTTTCGTTTGTTTCATATCAAGATTGATTGATTGATTTTGTTATGAATTTCTTCGCTAATGTTTCAATGGTTGAATGCAGGATCGAAGAGCACTAAAGTGTCTAAGTCACGGTTAGAAAGTGTTATTGTGGCAATGGCAATTGAATGGGTTTGAAAGGTTTAGGGAGTGGATGTCCACGTCCAGATTGGCTCCTTTAGTGACTGCATCATACCGCTCCTTCAATAATATTATTGTATCGGGTTTTGTGGAAAGGTGGCAACCTGAGACTAACACCTTTCACATGCCATTTGGTGAGATGACCATCACTTTAGATGATGTTGCATCAATCATAGGCATCCCAGTAACGGGGCGGACTGTCTCATATAATGATAGAATGGCATATCAGGAAGCTCAAGCACTCCTTGTAGATGCACTAGGAGTAGAATCCATAGAGGCACATGATGAGCTTATCTAGGTGCGGGGCCAATCTGTTAGATTGGAGTGGTTACGGGAAAGCTTTGGCGGTATATCTGACGATGATGGGCAGGAGATGGTTGATTGTGCAGTCAGAGCTTACCTTCTGTACTTATTAGAATGTACGTTGTTCACAGACAAGAGTGGGACACGGGTGCCAATCATATTCCTTACACATCTGGTGGATTTTGATAACGTACGTTCATATGCATGGGGTACTGTTGCACTGGCATACTTATATAGGTAGTTGGGGTTTGCAACCCGTCATGAGGTTAAACAAATAGCCGGTTACTTGACTCTATTGGAAGCTTGGGTGTACGAGCACTTCGGATGTTTGGCTCCAACTCCCAACATTCACTATCAGCCTGAACATCCCCGGGTCCATCAATGGATCCCTCGTAGGGAGTCTGCTCCTTTACAAGCACTACGAGAGAGACTTGATTCCATGAGCACTGACTTGGTAATTGCGTATATTTTCATACTCATTTTCTATCACATGAAATTATTATTCTGTATTGTGTATTTTCATATCTTATGTTTGGATTCACTATTTTCATGTCACTTGGGACCCATATCGTGATGTTAGGCGCTATTACCTTTTCAATGAGGTGGCATACTATTGTAGATGCATCAAGTGCATGGATGTTGTTGAACCTTATCATCCGGATAAGGTGCTCAGATAGTTTGGGAGAGTTCAAACCATTCCTCCATTGCCATTAGCCCTCATTCGCACTAAGCGAGGTCCGACTGCCCGCGACTAACATATCACGTATCAATACATCAATCAAGTTTGGGAGGGATGGCCTCATACGAACCCCACAGGAAATGAGAGCACATAATTATTGATATTTTTTTACCTCGTACAAACCGCCCTAGCCTTTGTTATTGTATTCTTAGTGCATTCCAGCCGTCCTTTATCATTTGCTTCTGTCTTTGAAACTGATTTAAGATAGTAGCTATCCTGTGCAGATGGTACCAACTCGAAAGTGCTTGGATCTCGTCGAGTTAAGATATCAACTTTCATGGTTGGTCTACCTTTTGTTCTTGTTTTGACTTCGAGTTCTATCAAATGAGTACTGTTTGGCATAGTTAGCTCCCGTATCTTCTTTAGAAGTTGGAGCTTTCTCGTGGAATCATACTCATTGAACTGTTATTCAAGCAACTCCATATCTGCCTTACAATCTAACCCTACAGAAGAACTTTTTGGTGGGATAATTGGGAACATATCAAGCTTACACCAATGCGGATGTATACAACTTAGAGGAATAGGCCGCCTTTGACTTATATATTTTCCAATCTCGTGCGCACAGGGTAATCCATGTGTGCGTCGAATAACACAACCACAAACATTGACGTCAATTCCAACTAGGTTGGCTCTCTTGGTTTCTGTTAAGATCTTTTCAAGTGCATTTTTTGAGACATTACCGCGAAGCTACTTGTATTTAGCCAGCTTGAAATTATATTGCACAATTGTCTTACTTTTCTCAAATGAAGCTTTGATACTAGTATGCTGCAACTCAAGCAAACTGTGGATCTTAGTCCAACAAGCTTCAAAATTTCCTTGACTTGATCCAAGTTGCCTCTTGAGCTGTGCATGTGAACTCTCAGCCCTGCATAGAATTGTTAAGAGGTGAGGCATAGTAATTAATATGCATAAATCAAACTATCAATATTCGTTAAACAATACCTGTTCGATGTAGTATTACCAAAATGGATACATTTGTTTGTCCATGCAGAGACAAATCTTTTCTTGTATGCATCCAACCAAGTACCTTTCACATAATTTAGTGCATTGGGATACGTACTAAATTCTTGATTTAGCTTACAGAGTTGTTCACCAAACTCCTATTCTGTGGATGAAGACAACAGCATATTCCAGCTCATAATAAACCTATCATATTTTTCTTTCGTTTCGAACAATTTCTTGCATCTCGCCAATACGTTTCTATTAATGTGCCATTTGCATAATAAATGAGTAGCACCAGGGAATACAGTGGTAATGGCATTCATAAGTGACAATTCTCTATCCGTCACAATCACATCGGGGAGAATACCATCACCAATAATAGAACGCAATACACCCAATGCCCATACATAATTCTCTTCATGTTCAGCCTGAAGGTATGCAAAGCATACAGAAAATGTCATGTCTGTGAATGTGACTCCAACAATCTCCAACAGAGGTATGCGATAATGATTGGTCTTGTAAGTACAATCCATTATTATGACATGTGGAAATGCATGTAACAAATCTATACTGCTTTGGTGCGTCTAAATCAAGTCAGTTACAGTCTCACTATTCTCACAATTCTTATGCCATTCTATGTAATTGTGCTCTGCCAACTTCCCAAGTAGTTGTTGCATCTGACTTCTTCAACTCCGCTCATTAACTTTACATCTGTAACATGCATTATATATTGTCTTCATAGTGGTTACGTTTAATTCACTTCTTTGTTTCAATGTAACCAAAATTTCTTTCGGTCTAACCATGCTCTTGGACATATCAACCAGCAACTTTGTTTCATCCTTTGATAATCTACCTGCAAATGAATGCCCCTCCAAATGTTCCATGGCCGAGTGATTATGTACGCCATATACGACTTCCAACATCCAATCATCATTTGAGTCTAACTTTTTGCCCCTTAATGTAAAAGGGCATCCACATTTTTTGGAACCTATTTGTTTGATCCTTTTTTGCTTCTGGCCATGTTCATACTTATATTGTCCTCTTCTCTCGTATGCAAGGAGCACTCTAGCTTTGACAACTACCTGAGCGGCATTTAAAACCTTTATGACAATGACAAAACCGTTTTTCCTTCCTACACCACGAGCCCAACTAATCAACGAATCCCGACTGTGAAATATCTACAATAAACAAATTTATTACGAATTTAGTAACGAACAATTGTAATTTGAGTAATAAATTCACAATAGGTCTCACCTCTTGGGTTATAAACTCACTGATATAATCCATGATAAAGTCCAATCCAACTTGACTTTCCTGTGTAGATACCTGCAGAAGAAATATTCGGAGTCAAACTTACAAATTACATAATATTATTCGGATACACAGGTTCGAACAAATACATTCTGTTCGGATCTATAAGGCCGAACAAAACGCTTATGTTCGGATCTTTAAGTCCGAACAAAGGCATTATGTTCGCACTTAAAGATCCGAAGAAATGCATTTTGTTCTGACTTAGAGATCCGAACATAATGTATTTGTTCGGACTTGAACTTCCTTACACACCGGGAACATTACTCATTCCCAGGTGAGAAAAATTTCACAAAAATGGAAAAAAAAGGGAAAAAAATAACATAGAAACAAACTTTTTCACTGCTGCTTTGATTGAAAGGCACCATTTCATTGTTCTTTTCTTCCTTCATTGCACTAGAGAGATCTAATGAAAAAAGTTAATTACAAGAAGAAGGAAAGATGAAGGAAATGGAGGAAAATGAGTTGGCTAAAAACATCAAGTGCATGGATGAGTTGCCCAAAACAACAATGAAGTGGAGAATGAGAAGTGGAGAGTGAGAAGTGGAGAGTTAGATAGGTGGGGGTATGTTTAGGGAAGAAGGCACGTTGTGTGTGAGAATTTTTTTTTTTTTTTTTGAGTTTTGGTGGGAGATTGGATATTTTGGTCATTTCATGAAAGGATTAAAATGTATTAAAAAAAAATTAACATCCTTGTGTGGAAAAAGATTTTTATTGTATGCCAATAGCAGCACCCTTTAAATAAACCCATCAAGTCGAATAAAAGCTACTACACATGCCCGTAACCAGCGAGACCAAAAATTGTGAGATTTTACTTTACTAGAGGGGCTGTATTAAAGTTTGTTGTAAGAGTAAAAGGGGGTCATGCCATAAATTCTTTTTTGCAGGTCCCTCTGAAGTCTGAAGAAGAAGGCCAAGGCCAGGGCCAAAGCCCCAACCAATTGCACTTGGCAAAAACACTCCTCTACCAAGATCTAAAGTTGTTAAAAAACCCTAGCTAGGGTTTCTCCCCACCCAGCTGTTTATCATCGATCTCAACACTTTGATTTTCCCTCCAGCTCACTCGTAGCCCTAGAAAATTACTGACAAAGGCTCCGATGAAATTTCCAGTGCCATTTCTTCTTCTTCTCTTCCTCTTCTTCATTCTATTTAGCTGTTCTTATACTCCTGCTTTCTCCCAATCTCAATCCACCAACACGAAGAAAAACAAGTTCAGAGAGCGAAAACCAACAGATGATGATCTCGGATATCCTAACATGTAAGTTCCCATCATACAAATTTTTGGGTTGTTATGGAATTAAGAATTGAGCAGCATTTCTTATATTGTGGATCGATCAGTTCCTTTTTTTTTTTTTTCTTTTTGAGGATCTTACATCTATTTGGCTTATTAGAGAGAGAAGTGGTAGGCATTTTTGTTAAATTCATGGCTTGATTTGATGAAGCTTCGATCTCAATCGGTTACAAAATTGGATAATTCTATTAATCTTTAGGATGGTTATTTGTTTTTAATTGAATTTGTGCTCTGAGAAATGGGGTTGGGTCGATTTGCTGAAATACATTGTCTAATGAGAAGATTGTTTTGCAGAGTTCGCTGAGGTGGGGTAGTTTTTGGAGCGATTTTTGTATTCACATGCATGGAAATACATATTTTGCTAGAGATGCTACTGGGAAAAAGTGTGGGTGGGCGGGCTATTTGTTGTGAACTGATTGGAATGGCTCACCTCCCAGTTAGGTCCTCTCTTCAATGTATTTCAGAGTCTTTAGTCTTTCTTGTGACATTTTCCAAACACAATGGATGATCACTTGGGACTTCACAAAGTTGATTGTGAAGCTGCATTGTGTGGGGACATGGATCAGACAGGGGATACTTTCCTGCTCGATCTCCTTAAGAGGTTGAAAGTGTTGGGGTTCTAGGCCTCTGGGCATCATTCTTTATAGCAACGCGCTAGGAAGTGGGTTCCTTGATATCTTTATTCATTAGTTCATATAGTTATTAGAGCACCCTAGACCTACTTTCTCTGTTGCTGTCTCACATCAGTCGAACGATTCCACACTATGGATTCTAGTGGCTATTTATGGTCGAAAGTTTCCATGTTTCTGTCTATCGTCGATATTCTTTATTTGCTTGTGTTTGGGGTTACACAATGTTTATGAAAGAGTAGGTAATGGCTCTGATGTTTTTATTTATTTATTTGTTTATTTTAATTCCAAAAAAATAGTAATATTGGTTGTGCTAGTGGTTAGGAACTTAAGATATGTTAGATTTGGCAACATGCAAGAACAATTAAATGGCTTTTTTTATGGGTGATAAATGAATAAAGGTGCAAGAGATAAAAACAGCCCTTTGAGAAATGGCAGTTTAAAAGTACTAGGGGGAGGAACCTCATGTAGACTTGTAGGAGATTGGCATCTATAGCGGTGCAATTGTTTTTAACTGGTTCATACTGATCCATAATATATATGGATTGAACCGGTTGGTAAGAATGGAGTGATGGAAGTATCAACAAAATGGAAATCAGGACATTCTTTTAGTTTTCTTGGTTTTCTCACATTGACCTTGATTTCTCTTAACCAACAATAAAAAAAAAAAAACATAGTTTGAATGCTGCACTTTGAATTATGCCGTTTACTTTAGATGCATTTGAGTTTTGCAGAGATGAGGACTCTTTATTGAACACCCAATGCCCTCAGCATCTGGAGTTAAGATGGCAAACAGAAGTAAGCTCTAGCATATACGCAACACCTTTGATTGCTGATATCAACAAGTAAGATTTCTCCACAACTGTATTTTCTCTACCCCGTGGTGTTTTGTTTCATTTGCAATTTGCTTTGTTTTGATGTGATAATTAGGTTTTCTTGTGGCAAGAATCATGAGAAACCTGATTGGCTGTTTTCTTGGTTTTCCCAACTCTTCTTTTTTTATTATCACTAATTTTGTTTAATTATTGCTTCCTAATCATGTGGTTCTATTTAGTCAATAAACAAATTGGTTCTATCTTTAGTCTGTCCTGTTTCTAATAAAAAAAAATGTTTTCATTGTCTTGTTTTTACTCTGATTATTTGCTTACAAAATTGACGATTTTCATCAATAAAACCTTCTCTGTGTCTATAGTTATGATATTATTAATATGCATATCTGTATTCCTACATGTAGTATTATTATTTGGGTAGAAGTGTTTTTCGACAACTCTTAATTGAATGAAAATATCTAGTATCAAAATAAAATAATGTATTGGAAAGTGCCTTTCATAGGATTTTCCTCTCTGTTCGTTGCTGGTTTCCTATTGATGTCACAATAGAGGATCTGGTGGATCTTTCAGTTAGGTTGGACTCTTCTTTGAGTATTTTATCCCAGTAAAGGTGTTGAGAAAGGCTTTGCCTTGATCTGATTTAAGACTTCGATGGAGGCTCATCCCGTAGTGAAACGATTAAATGGGCAGGAGATTTAAGAGACGGGGAGATATGGGTGCAGTGTCCCCGTTGTGGCTAAATCAAATCATTTAGAAGATTTTCTTTTGGTAGAAATGATGAGGGGATGTCTGGTGTTGAAGGAGTAAGTTCTTCTCATCCTACCAAGACGATAAAGGAGATGCTTGGGTAGAGGTTGTGGGGAGCAGGAGGGTATTTATGGTCACCCATTTTTTGTCCTTGGATTTGAAGAAATACTTGGTTTCTTCTTTGTTGGCACAAAGCAAGGGTGGATGTATAGCTGCCATGGGTGCAACTAGGGCATGGGTAGGCATAAGCTCCCATGGTCGATCCTCATGAAAACCTGGCTAGATATTTGCAGGCTTGGGCTTCCACTCAGGCCCTGATTTTGAGTCCCAGGTCTCTTAACTCATGTTTTTGTTTTGTCCGGCAATTTCTTATTTGAACGACAATGATGTTTTCAAAAGTTGTTATGACAACTGGCATTTTAAAAGGTGTCATGGCAGAGACATAAAGTGAATTTATGGAAGTCTTCAAAAGCTATCTTTTTTTTTTGTTTTGTTTTATAACAATATAATTTTATTCAACGGAAAACGTTAATACAAACAGGAGAACTCACAACAAGCTAATCACAGGACACAAACAGAAAATAACTCCAAAATAAAATACAAACAAAGCAAAAAACCAAACATCAAAAGAAATGTTTAAATGAAACACTCCTTCCATTGCAAGACCATCCTCCATATCATTAGCTTCTCACAAAATATGATTAAAAGGAGCATTCAATTGAGACAATATATCTTGCACCCCCTTCACCCAATTTTCCCATCTCCAAGGATATGATGACTCTCTTGATCCCCACTGAATAGCTGAAAATGAATCACCTTCAATAATTGCATTGCAACCTCCCAATTTTTGCCATTTACGGCAGCCTACCAATAAACACAAACTTTTGCTCCATTAGAATCAAAGAACTCACTAGACCTGAAAAATGTTTACCACATGCCTTGAACAATCACAAATAACACACTGCTAATTCTTCCCCTGTGGATGTGTTGTATATAACTACCATAAAAAAGATAGAAAATTAGAGGACACAAACATCATCATTGTCGTAAATACTCATACGCAATCTGATTAGCTGGACATTTTTCTTTCCCTCGAAAGCTTCATGTGAATGAAAGAAGGGATGGAGTTAGGTTGGATCAGGGATTGTTGGTTGTTGTTTGTCACTAATCTCGCTCCAGTGGTGTCGACAACGGACCTTTTTGAGGTGTTCCAGGAGGCAGGTCCAGTTTTTGACAAAAAGTTTTTTTTTTTTCTCCAGGAAAGGTAGAGGTTTTGGATTTGTTTGATTCAAAACCGAATGGGATGCTAACAGGGCAGTCCAGATGTGGGATGGAAGAGTTTTATATGGAAGGAGGATAGGGGGTCCAGAGGTCGAAGTTCATTGATAGAGATTCTTTGAAATCTAGACAGAGCTATGCAGTCTTGGGGAAAAGGAATAATATCTCTGATAATAATTTCTAGTTAGAAGGGGAAAAGCTGTTCTTCCTTTTTTTCAAAGGGGATGTGGAGAAATAAGGTAATGATCAGGTCTGGACAGTAAATGAGGGAGCTCTTAACGTGGTAAAGCTTGCTTGTGAAGTCTTTGGCTTCATCATCGAAACTAGAGGTTTGTAATTCCATTGTAGCAACAGTTACTCGACTGGAAGCAACTAAACATAATATGCAAGGGTCGTTTTTTCTTACGAGGGTATACAAGTTGAGGTGAAAAGTCTCAACTTTCCTTTGTTCTTCTGGGTGAGGACTCTCTCACAGGGTTTCTCACGAATGGTTGATCTCAGTTCCTCTCTGAATAATTCTTTGATTTGTTGATTGGATCGTCGGACAGAAGTGTTAGGGCTTGTGCAGAAGCCTATTATGGGTCTTTATGGAAGGCATCCCTTTTCATGCATGGGATGTTAGGGTATTTTCCTATCTGGGTGAATGTTTGGTGGTAGTGTTGCTGATCGATGAAGATGCTGTATAGAAGAAAAGACTAGACAAGGTTTGAGCACTTACCTTGAGGGACTCTCAACGATGTTTGCTTGCATCTCTTGTCCTGGAGGTTGAAGGCGTTAAATTAGATGTTGCCATTAGCGAAGAAGAAGGATGTAGGAGCTTGGAGGTGCAGAGATCATAGGTGACGTGCCATCGGAAGCCTGTTCTGACACGAAAAATCAATACATCATTAGAGGAGGTAAATCATGTGAATGATAGCGTAAATTCAGGATATTTGAGTTTGAAATCTCAAAGTCCTAATTTAGCAGCTGTTTATGGTGGTAATATGGAAACGGTGCCTGCGGTAAACGACGCTAGGATTGAAGTTGCCGAAATCGTCAATGAATCTACTGAGAATCTGCCTCCAACGATGTTTAATCAAGGGAAGAAATCCTTTTGTCACACACTAGGAAGAAATCGAGGAGTCTCTGGCTGCTCTTCTATAAGAGGAGTTTTTGGGAAGTTGAGAGAAGACCTTAATACCCCTGGAAATTCTTGATTGAACCGTTTTAAAACAAGCGCATTGCCTGGGTTGGTATTTTTTTGAACCCCATAACGATTATCAAAATGGAAGTGGGGACCCAAAGTGGGGCAATGGAGGGACGGGTTTGATGGATAATGGGGTGCAGTGCAGCCCATGATTTAGCTAGTGATATTTTGATGGTCTGGATCAGATGGAAAAAGCTGTGCGTGGGGGGGCAGGGGGGTGGTGTGGGGTGGGGCGTTGTTGGTGTTATTGCAGTTCAGATGATAATGAACATTATTTTGTAGTGGATCTGGCAGACGATCCGGATAAGAACCAGGAACGAACTCTGGTGTTGGCAAACCCTGGTGACAATATGGAGGCCCTTGCTGTGGATCAATCTTTTTCTGATTGTGGTGAATTTTTTTTTTTTTTTTTTTGAAGCTTGAAGAAAAATGATTGCTATAGACAGAATTTTGGGTATCTCAATGGAGGGTCAGTTAGAGGAGGTGGGGAGTTTTATTCATGAAATGTCGGAAGAGGAAAAAGTTGAAGTAAGGCAGGCAATCAAAGTAGGAAGAAACCGAGAGCCCAAAGGGAATAGGATAAATTAGTGTTTTTTCAAAAATTAGTATAGGCTGGCTGGTGATAAACAAAATGGTGTGAAATTGTTGGAATTATGAAGTTAATTTCTTGGAATGTCCGTGGTATTAACTCATCTTTGAAGAGAGGAGTGACGAAAGGATTGTTCCAGTTGTTTAAAGGGGAGTGCTTGTTCCTTCAAGAGACTAAGTTGGACGCTTATGTTCTTAGATCGATCTGTCCCTGGTCGAATTGTCGGTTTGTTATGTGTCCATTGGTGGGTGCTTTTATTAATGAAATGTTGGAAGAGGAAAAAGTTGAAGTAAGGCAGGCAATCAAAGTAGGAAGAAACCGAGAGCCCAAAGGGAATAAGATAAATTAGTGTTTTTTCAAAAATTAGTATAGGCTGGCTGGTGATAAACAAAATGGTGTGAAATTGTTGGAATTATGAAGTTAATTTCTTGGAATGTCCGTGGTATTAACTCATCTTTGAAGAGAGGAGTGACGAAAGGATTGTTCCAGTCGTTTAAAGGGGAGTGCTTGTTCCTTCAAGAGACTAAGTTGGAGGCTTATGTTCTTAGATCAATCTGTCCCTGGTCGAATTGTCGGTTTGTTATGTGTCCATTGGTGGGTGCTTCAGGGGTTATTTTGTTAGTTTGGAACACAGCTTATTGGTATAAGTTGGATGAATTTGTGTGGAAATATTCAGTTTCTGCTTTACTGAAAGATGTTGGGTGTGATGTTGTTTGAGTGGCTATGTCGGTCTATGGGCATGATAATGCTAGTGATGTGTAGTGGACTGTTCAACACTTGTAGTATGGTTTTTTTATCAGATTAAAGACAGGTTCCGATAGGCAGTAGCAATATTGTCCAAATGATTACTATGCCTCAACCTGTTAATGACCCGGATGGGGGGGGTCAGTGATGATAATATTGCTAACCAAATTTGTAATGGGCCAGGTTTTGAAAGTCCAATTGAGGGCTTGCTGGGTAAGATAATGTTGCAAGTGATGATCAAAATAAGATTTAAGATCAGAAGGTGGAGACTGGGAAAGAGAAGGGGATATTTTTTGGTGAAAGTGAAGAGGATGTGAGGTTTTTCTTAAAGGGTTTTCTGAATAAGAATCATGATGTCTGAAATCAAGAGCATGAGAAATCAATGGACAAAGTTAAAAGCACGGGAACTTGAAATTCTCCAAAATTCTGCTAATTACGATTGCTTTATTAATCTTAAAGGGATTCTTCTTTATGCTTTATTAATCTTAAAGCACAAGGGTCCTTGCTTTGTTGTTGTTGGGTTTGTTGCTTGCTGATGTTGTTTTAAGATTCCTTTGTATTTATTTATTTTTTGTTATTTAATAATAATATATATATTTTTGGGGGTGGGGTGGGGAGGGGGGTTGTTCTTTTGGAGAGTGGTGTCCTCAAGTAGGTCCTTTTCATTTATATCTGGTTCCTTGGTGAAAAAACAATCTTTTGCCATTCTAACAAAAAAATAAAAATAAAAAAAATGGAAAAAAGTATTATGGGGAAAGCCTCTTCACTTGTCGCTTACCTACTTTATATATCTCTGATTGGCAATCGTCCCTCTCGTAGCTTTTCCTTTTGATTGATGCCCTTCCACTACTTTCTGTAGCCTATGATTTCTTTTCTATTATTTTTCTTCATTCTAATGTTTAGCTCTTTGAATGATGGGTTAGTTCTTTGGGTTAATTGAATTACCCTTAAGTCTGTCTTGTAAACTACAGTTGGTTTTCAGTAAGAAAAACTGCAGTGAATTTGTTTTTACATTGTTCAAAATATGTATGGGGCATTGGTGTGTAGAGCGCTCATCATGAATTGATGTAATGAGGATGCTCAATTTGTACTGAGTTCATGTTTGGTTTCCCTTCTTGCCTCTGTTCACTGTATTTAGATTGGAGTAATACTAATCCAGCACTTTCAAAAATCCTTTTTTTAGTGCTTCAGATTGCTTGGTCATCTCACACATGTTTTCTGCTCTCACGACACTTTAGTGTGGATAGTCATGGTTTTTGATAAAAAATGTACTGATATGGTGTGCATTTTCTTGAAATTTCAGCGATGGAAAGCTTGATATAGTGGTGCCATCTTTTGTACACTACTTGGAAGTATTGGAAGGCGCTGATGGAGATAAAATGCCAGGTATTGTGTGGGCTTTCCTATATCCATTGTTACTCTTTCCTAAACAATAGAAGTTCATTGACCATCGAAGTTTGGCTGCATCATTAAGTTGTCTTTCTAACGTTACATTTATGTCAACATGGTATGTCCAATCAACTCAACACCAAACTTATTAGTGCAGAGTAAAAAGGTCTGACAAAAGTATCTTACACAGATGTCTACACGTACTAGCTCAGCAAACCTTTAATCTTTCTTTCATTAAATGCGGGATTTATTTATTTATTTATTTTTTATAACAGTAAAAATTTATTTCACCAAAAAAAGGAACAAAGCACAACAAGAGAAAAACATCAAACAAAGAAGAAATGATAACTAAACATCAAAAGACAAGGCAGAGCTAAAAACTCCTTCACGAGCAAGACTATCTGCCACGACATTAGTTCCCCTGAGAATATGATTGAAGGTAGCTCCCAATCTCCTTGAGATATCCTGCACCTCTTACACCCAATCTGCCAATCTCTAAGGATAAGAAGAACTACCTGAACACCATGAAGAGCAAGAATCTCCCTCTAGAATAGCACCATAGCCAGCCATATGAAGCAACTCTCGGCAACCAATGAGAATAGCAAACAACTCAGTTTCATTAGCATCCTAAGAGTCAATCGGCTCAGAGAAGCTCCTTACCATCTGTCCATTCCAATCCCTTATAACTCCACCAATCCCTCCCTTTCGCAAAGAACGCACAAAGCTACCATCAAAATTTAACTTCAGAACACCAGCAGGGGGATTCATCCATGCAACTCTAACTCTGGACTTAGCTCGCCAACCACCTTTAAAGAAGGAAGACCAAGATCTATAAAGATCTTTCACTGAAAGGCCATTAAACTCCTTGTGCGTACTCGCCCATTCGGATACAGACCAAAGAATGGACTCTACCACCTCCATCACAGAGTTAGACTTAGTCTGGAAAACTCTATTATTCCTTTCCAACCAAAGCTTCCAACAGGTGGTATACACTACTAATAACCATAAGTTCTTACCCCGAATAAATTTACAGCGCCAATGCCATTGAAATGCGGGATTTATGTTACATTGTGTTCCCTTATGAGTGTGATTTGGTTGATATAACATTTTTAAATTTTGTCCAAAGTGAAGTTGAAATCTGAGAGAAGCATCTTACACAAACTTTTACACATTCGTACGCAACAAACATATAATTTTTCTTTCATCAAATGCAGGATTTGTGTCATTTTTTCCTATATGAAAGATGATTTGGTTGATACAAATGTTGTCAATTTTGTCTAAACTAAAAGCCAGAGGCTTTTAGTCCGTTTTTCCTTATTTTCAGTTTTTTTTTTTCTGAACTTTGACCGCGATCACATTTCAAATTTCATTGAATATGTTTCTAGGATGGCCTGCTTTTCACCAATCAACTGTGCATTCCAGTCCTCTTCTGTTTGATATTGACAAGGATGGTGTCAGAGAGATAGCATTAGCAACATACAATGGTGTAGTGCATTTTTTTAGGTAAGCACATAGTTATATGGGGTAGTAAGAGATTGCTAAAGGTTGAATTGGAATCTTGCTAATTTTATGCACACCGCTCCTTTTGTATTTTTAGGGTCTCAGGATACTTGATGACAGAGAAATTAGAGGTTCCTCGGTTGAAAGTTCGTAAAGATTGGTATGTAGGCTTGCATCCAGATCCTGTGGATCGTTCTCATCCAGATGTCCATGATGATGCTCTTGTTAAGGAGGCTGCTGAAATGGAACTAATGTCTAGTAAGTAATTGGTTATGTCAAATCTATATCCAGAAAAGCTCAGAGTGATGCTCTATATCTTTCAAAAAGTGGTCTGCAGTCTTTATTGATGTTCTTGGCATGGATAGATTTGCCAGTGTTTCATGGTCCTATAGTCTTCCATATTTTGATGATGGCGTGCTATTTTTTTTTTTTTTTTTAAATTCTAATGTTTGCAGTCCATGGCTCTGTCTTCATCATGAATCATGATTGTAGAAGGAAAATGTTTTTCCTTTCATATTGGCATTTTGAATTGGTTTGTAGTTTATTTGCTTGTCCATTTTCATGACATGAAATTGAAAAGATGCTGCTGCCACTTTTCTATGAGAACTTGGCTATCCCTGAAAGAATTACATATTTTACAAATGATGGCCTTTTCCCTTGTTATACTGAAGGAATGCCCTAAAATAAGGAATTCTTAACACTTGATTTACTCATGTTGGGAAAGATTTGAATGAACCGTCTTGCAAAACAAGGGGTGGATTCGGAGCTACTTTGTTTGGGACATGAACTGCTTGCAAAACAAGGGGTGGATTAGGAGCTACTTTGTTTGGGACATGAACTGCCTTTTGTGGTTCATTTGTTTGTATGTTTTGTAAGACAACATTTCTGGAACTTTGTTTGTGTTCTTTTACTTATCATCAGAATAAAAAAAAAAAAAACTCAAATACAAGTATGTGGTCATTTTATATAAATATATATATATATATATATTTATTTCTTTGTTCTAAAGCATAGCCTGGAAGAGAGTGGGGATCTGTTCATTTATGAGATCAAGTAATGTTCTACCATCGGTGCTTGGCTTCTTAAGCCATCTTATCAAAATTCAAATCCATCAAATTCCCTCATTGCCTTACTCCTGTAGAGCAACTTGTTATTAGCAATTAAAAATGAGAAAAATTACCTTAACCAGAAGATCGTCATGGATGCTAGGATGCTACCATTTCTAAATAAGGTCACAGATATTTTCCCAAGGGGGCGAGTCTAGAGAGACATTTTTCTTTTATCAGTTCATCTTTGTCCCTCTTTTAGACTTTTGTGTTTTTCCTACCCTTCTCATTGAAAAAGAATTGTTATAAAAAAGTTAACACGGGGTCTTTCTGTCAATATGCCACATAATTCAATGGCTACTTGGTCAACACACTGATTTACAAGGATGATTAACACTATTACTATTACTATAACCATCAATATAACTGTTGCTTTTGTCATCATAGTCGTGCCATTTTGTGACATGTACATCCGTGCATACACACACGAGATGTTTTTTCCAATGCTTCTGAATCTTATTGATATCCTTTTCTGCTAATACCTAGACCCTTTATATTCTAGGTCTATCAACACCATCCCTAGACAGGCTGTGGTGGTGGTGGTGGTTCTTGTTGTTTGTTTTTAGGTCATGTGGGGTGGGTGGCTATAACTTTAAAATTATGGAAATTCTGTATGTCAATTATCTCTCGACATTATCCAAGGAGTCTGTTTGGGATGGGCTGTGTCAGATTACTGGTACTAAGATTTACTTTGCTGTGGCATCTCTCTTTCAAAACCTTTTTGAAACTTGAGGCACCAAAGCTGCATCCGTGTCTAGGAAGTGGGCCCAATTACCTTTTAAGTTTCAAAGATCATGCCGTCTCTTAGCTTAATTCCAGCCCTTCAGTATTAAAAATTTGGCTTCAACTATTAGTGTCAAACTCTTTCTTTCAGACTGCTTCATTTTGACAGGTGATTTCTGGGTAGATAAAATCATAAATTTGATTCTAAAGCTGCTGATTTGAGTCTTTGCAGAGATGAATAGGACACTTGGATCAAACACTTCCTTTTCCTCAGTGAACATGTCTAAACCTGAGAATGAAGGGTTGAATGCTTCCCTGGCAGGACAGAACATTGAGTTGCCAAATATTGTGAATGATACAACTAAGGATGTTGGGCCAGTAGGGAATGTTACAGCTGACAGTTCCACAAACTCTCAGAGGCGGCTTCTTGAAGATACCAATTCAAAAGGGACACAAGAAGGTGGTTCTGAGTCTAAAGTTAATGATAAGGATGATGCTGGGATTCATGCTGCAACTGTCGAAAATGAAGAAGGTTTGGAAGAGGATGCTGATCAATCTTTTGATATATTCCGCCAAGGAGAAGAGCTAGCTGATGAATATAATTATGATTATGATGATTATGTTGATGAGTCCATGTGGGGAGATGAAGGATGGACGGAAGATAAACATGAGAAAATAGAAGATTATGTGAATATTGACTCGCACATCCTGTGTACTCCAGTAAGTGTTGAGTTGTGAACTTATTCTGTTTGATGAGAGATTTCCTGTGCTTTTGTTATTGTTGGTATATGGAAAGAAAAAAAAATAGCTATGCCAAATTACTGTATCTCCTAAATAAAGTTAACACACTTATGGTTTTCTAGGTAATAGCTGACATCGACAAGGATGGCATACAGGAAATGGTCATTGCTGTATCCTACTTCTTTGATCATGAGTAAGCTCTCTTTTATATTACCATTCCACTCTTTGTATTCTACTTCTTTCTTCTTATTGATTTTTTATAGGCCTTTAATGCAGCCAGAGAACATATATTTTACTGGTGGACATTCCATAGTAGGAAAATTACTACCTAAGCACTGTCATATTAGTACAGCAACCTTGCATGTTGTTCATAATTATCATGAGCTACTCTCCATTTGCCTATCTATGCTGTTATAAAATTTGGTTAGATCAAGAGATACCTTAGGCATTACATTGCAACCTTTAGGGCCCATTCGGATCTTTGTAAAGTGACTGCGGGGAATGCGGCTTACATGAAAATGATGTATCTTGTGTTTATCTGCAATTGTCTTGTTCTTAATCTATGATTAATTACAGGTAATCTGGGATAACCTACCTGACTAGGGAACGATCCCTGGGTGGCTGTGTGAGATGAGACACCCTTAACCACTGGGGTGTTGTGTTTCTCTACAATTGTCTTGTTCTTATCTATGATTGATTACAGGTAATCTGGGTTATAGGTAATTAGAGTTACAGATAACTTGATTGCAGGGCAACTGAATTCCAATGATCCAAGCAGGGAGCCTGGGTCTCACATTAATAACCTTGTGTACTTTTGTTATCATTAAGTTACTCACCCATTCTCTACCAAAAAAAAAAAGAACCCCATCCAAACACTTTGACGGTTGAGATTAAAACATCCATGAAAATAACTTAAACATAAACATATAACATTCTAAATAATAATAAACTGAATGGGCTGGGCCTAAAGCCTTGGTCGACCCATGGCGACCATGGGTCTGTCTTGCATCGGCCTCCAAGTAATCCCATATATGACTATTCCAGCTAACTGGTTTTTCTCAGTTTAAATAAAACCTACTTACAAGAAAGAAACCCTTTCTAATTAAAATAGAAGTCCTAAATGTTCTGGGTATTAAGAAAGAAGGATTAATAAGAGAAGGAAGAGGAAAAAAACTAGAAAACTTGCACATTAACAGTCTTTTGTTGGGGCTGTTGGACCAGGGTAGGACCTGATTTCTGATCTGTGAAATGAGCCACTAGCCCTCACACACTTGCTGGATAAATCTGGGCCCATTCTTGGTATCTGAACTACTGTGTGAACCAAGCTCACATGTGCATGCGTGCAGGTCCTAATGGGTGAATAGAACCGTTTTGTATCTTCTTTTGAATTTTTTCAAACGACCTCATTTGTGCTTAGGAGTTATCGTCTTTGGCTATGCAACTATGATCAGAAACAGAAAATCATGTTTCTGTTTTAATGTGATTGGTTCTTTGGATCATAATTTTTTTTTATTTGGCCATTAGCAAAGGGAGGTAATAGTCAGAATAGAGATTTCATATTTCGTTTTAGTTCTCTTTGTTTCTAGTTCTGCTCGAGTGATTGTAGAATAGAGATCTTTCTGGGACAACAGTATTAGCTGTGACATTGTACATGAACATGACACTTACTCTATTCTAGCTTTTCCTAGAAAAGTTGTATTTTTCTCTTTCAAGTTTCTGGTTCTAAATGTTTTTTTTTTTTTTTTTTTTTTGCGAGCTTCATTTGTTCTGTTCTTATTTACGAGATTAGGTTCGACTCCTTTCCTCACTGATTTTAAGTATTTCTTGTCTAATAAATTTACAGGTACTATGACAACCCAGAGCACTTAAAAGATTTGGGTGGTATTGATATTGGTAAATATGTAGCAGGTGCTATTGTTGTTTTCAATCTTGAAACTAAACAGGTCAAGTGGACAACCCGTTTAGATCAGAGTACAGACAGTGGAAAATTTCGTGCCTATATATATTCTTCTCCTACTGTGGTTGATTTAGATGGAGATGGATATTTGGACATCCTTGTTGGGACTTCCTTTGGCCTGTTTTATGTTTTGGATCATCACGGTAAGTCGGTAACTTTCCAAATTCCAAGCAATCACACTTTGTTATGTTCTTTATGTTTCATACGGTATATGCTGGTATGTATCATCATTGTCGTCGTCGTCTTCTTCATCGTAATCGTCCTCTTCGGCCTACCCCTTTCCCTTGGGCCATCAACCTGTATAACCAAACTTTTCCTTATTGACATTGTTGCCGACCTACATTGGACATGCCTAAACTATCTCAAATGGGTTTCTCTGTTTTATCCCCTATTGATGCTACCCTAAATGCTCTCGAAAGTGCCCATTTCTAATTCTAGCGCTCCTAGTTTTACAACAAATCCACCTCAACATTCTCGTCTCTACTACATCCATTTTGTGCACATGTTGCTTATCGATTGGCCAGCATTCTGCTCCATAGGTCATAGCTGGTCTAATCACTGTCTTGTAAAAATTTTCCTTCAATCTTATTGGCATTTGCCTATCACAAAGCACTCCAGAAGCAAGTCTCCACTTCAACCATCCCGCTTTTATCTTATGTTCAGCATCTTCATTAATCTCTCAATCCTTTGACGGCATTATATATTCATCCAGGTAAAGTAAGAGAGAAGTTCCCTCTTGAGATGGCTGATATTCAGGGGGCAGTGGTGGCGGCGGACATAAATGACGATGGAAAAATTGATTTGGTAACAACTGATACACATGGAAATGTTGCTGCATGGACTGCCCAAGGAGATGAAATTTGGGAAGTGCATCTAAAGAGTCTTGTTCCACAGGCAAGTCATTTCTTTGACATTCATTTGTCTTCAAGCATATTTTTTTATTGGCAATTCCCCAAAAAAGAGGGTAATGCAACAAAGAAAGAAAGGACGAAACATGAGACAAGACTACCTTACCGACATCTAGAATAGAAAAACTATAACCAAATCAAAAGAAATTACAAAAGAGGGGTTATTTAATAAAAATGATTTCATCTCCTTTGGCTAAAGCGTTGGCCAGCTCATTAGCTTCCCTAACATATGATGGGTCTCCAATTGAAGGGAAGAATTTATAAACCTAATCTTATTAAGGATGAAATGAAATTTCTAAGGCTTCCCATTCTTGAGGAAACCCAACTTACAGCTAAAGAAGAATTACTTTCCATGATGAGGGGACTCAAAAAGGAATTCTTGAAGATTCTTAAAGCATCTCTGATAAGCCATATTTTAGCTTGATTTCAGGCTCGAACTCAATTGGACAAGAGAAAGGAACAAGCACCTGCACATCTTCATTATGAAGAAACCACCTATTTCCACTGTTCCCGATTCTCCCCTACCTGTCCTTTCCACATTGTATTCAAGTGAATCTGTGGGAGGTGGCTTCCACACGATCTTCCCAGCTGAATAATGTTATTGTTCTGAAGATCTTCAAATTTGTCCCTAGATTTAGCCCACTCTCCTACTTTTAAAAGAGATGTGAGATAGGGCATCGTCAACCATCTTTTTTTTTAGTCTTAGAGTGAAAGATCCCATCATATTGTTTCAGCATTAGTGTTCTGCAGATTGTTTATAGGTAATCATGTTTTTACCAGGAGGCAATGCAGTTTGGATGCAAAACATTTGCAACTCTTTAATTTCTTTCAAGGTTGGGTTATTTTGGTTCAGTGTGTTAAAAATTACATTACAAACAATTTTCATAATTTGCATATTGCTGCAAATTGGTGGATGCCTATATGTGACTGCACTATGAATGTGATTCTAATGTGGAGAGGGAGTTTTACCACTTGTTTGCAATTATGTGTAGCGAGTGATGTATAAAATAGATTATTATTTTTTAATAACTTCAAAAATTTATTAAAGGAGGGACATTCTTTTAGCAATTATTATTGTATAGGATGCATACAATTTCACATTTGGTTAGTGGTTCTTGAAGTGGATATTCTTTTACCAAAACACTTTCTCCATTTACATTGTACATTAATTAGATGGATTATGTATTTTATCCAGGGTCCAACTGTTGGTGATGTCTAATGTGGAGAGGGAGTTTTACCACTTGTTTGCAATTATGTGTAGCGAGTGATGTATAAAATAGATTATTATTTTTTAATAACTTCAAAAATTTATTAAAGGAGGGACATTCTTTTAGCAATTATTATTGTATAGGATGCATACAATTTCACATTTGGTTAGTGGTTCTTGAAGTGGATATTCTTTTACCAAAACACTTTCTCCATTTACATTGTACATTAATTAGATGGATTATGTATTTTATCCAGGGTCCAACTGTTGGTGATGTCGATGGGGATGGTCATACAGATGTTGTGGTTCCAACATCATCGGGGAACATATATGTCCTTAACGGGAAGGATGGGTCATTTGTTCGTCCTTTTCCATACCGGACACATGGGAGAGTGATGAATCAGGTTCTTCTACTTGATCTGAATAAACGTGGGGAAAAGAAGAAAGGACTCACACTTGTTACAACATCATTTGATGGCTATTTGTATCTTATTGACGGACGTACATCTTGTGCTGATGTAGTTGATATTGGCGAGACTTCGTAAGATTTTTTTTTTCATCCTTCTAAATTGTAAGCATGGCTTTTGACATGTTACATTGCATATATGCTTATAGATCTCTTCATGTTACAGATACAGCATGGTCTTGGCAGATAATGTTGATGGCGGAGATGATCTTGATCTCATTGTTACGACAATGAATGGCAATGTCTTCTGCTTTTCAACTCCTTCTCCACACCATCCCCTGAAGGTAGTGGTGACTCTTTCTTTATTTATTAGGTTGTAAGGTAGGAGAAACCTCAGTTTACCAAGCAAGTCACATTGCAATGTTTTACCATACCATCACATGCTTTAAATATACTATTTATTGAAAACCCATGAGAGCGATTCACATATAACGACTCGAATATATACATACTTTAGGCATGAAATGTATCAACCTATTTCATAGCTACCGGAACTCCTATTTGGAACTATACTCATGTATGCAATCTATATATAACGATTCAAATGTATACATACTTTAGGCATGCAATCTATTTGACTCATAGATAGTAGAGTGCTCATCAATGTGTAAATACTATATTGTATATACATGGGTCCCAGACAAAATGCAACACTCAAGCATTGGGTCCACCTGTAGAAATTAAGAAAAAATTGTGAGCACACCCAGAATCATAGCTGCTAGAATACTCATCAATGCATAAATATTGTACGGCACTCATATGGGTCCCATTTAGTCACAAAATGCCACACTCAAATGCGGGCCCCACCTTTAGAAGTTAAGAAAGAATTGTGGCCCACCTAGACTCATGATTACTAGGGTGCTTATCACTGTCCTAATTCCATACCGTGCATGTATGGGTCCCGCTCGGTTACAAAATGCAACACTCAAACATGGGGTCTATCCTTGGTAATTCAGAAAAGAATTGTTGCCACCCTAGATTCATTGCTACTAGAGTACTCATCAATGCAAAAATACCATACTGTACATATGTGGGTCCCACTTTATCACATAATGTGATACTCAAGCGTGGGTCCCACCTTTAGAAAGTAATAATTGAGTTGTGAGCTCACCTTACAAATTCCAAGGAATCTACTTCAAGCCAATATGAAGACATCCATATGTGAGTCCCATGTGGTCTTTGATGTGGATTGCGATGAAGATCACATAGTGGGCCATCCACTGTTGTTTCTCGAGGCCTTTGATCACGCACATGGGGTCCAAACCCATATGTCAGATGTTCCAAACTGGTTAGGAACTCAAACAGCCTATGAGAGGACTAAAAAATTGCACTTTCAGGGGTTTTGTCAAAACAGAATACCGGGCCATGGACAGAAATGTCCAGACTCCAGAAGGGTCTGGACAACCCAATCAGTGATTTGAATGGATCTTTTGACTTTTTGTTGCCTCTTAAGCTTCCTATTTAAATCAATCAAGTATCTAAGAGTGAGGAAAGCATTGTAATATAAATTGGATGATTGATTGAGCGATTTCTTGAGAATTCTATATGGTTTCTTATTCGTGATAGCTGACTGTGCTTAGTAGACAGTTGACAGTCACTTTATTGAAGAACAGTTAGTGGATTTCTTCTTATTTTATCTACTCCATCGCTCTTATCCTCTTCATTCTCCACTATGCTCTGGTGTGTTGTATGGAATTGAGGATCTAGGGTAGATCGACCACCCACTCCTTGTTATGTAACAGAAAAATAGAATTGCAAGCCCACAAATATGCCGTTATAGAAATTTACAGCAGCCATTTACAGTTGGGTTGCTGTCTATCCCTTGACACCTGTGACTGCATTAGTCATAGAATTCAAAAGATGCATGTGGGGCCTTTGTTTGAAATTGCTGTTGGGGATGCTGGAGTTTCACCGGAAGCATTGGAATTTCGTAATTCCAAGAATCTCCATTGCCGACTGGGATTTGAAATGCTTGATTTTGGGCATTTGGGAATGCTGGAATTCCTTAATCTTCGAAATTCTCCTAAAGAAATAAATTATTTATGAGAGGAATTTTGGAATTCCCTGACAACTGAAATTCCTTTCCGAAGTCCTTGTAAAGAAACAGCCCTTCGCACAGGGAGAGTTTTGAGTTTCATTTAAAATACAGTTGCTGTGCATGTGCGCAGCTTGCTTGCTGACCGTTACTGCTTAAATTTAGTTGTACTGTATGATGCTCAATCTGGAGAGCTAGGTGCTGTTTGGCAAGTTTATTTGTTTGACTTACTAATTCAAATAGAAATTTGAGTGCTTTAGACTGTTTGGCAAAAGTATACATGGATCTCTGATTAAAACAGTTTTAAGACCTTTTGTCTTAGGTAACTTTTTTCAAATAGACATGTATGACTAAAGAAATTGGGTACTTTTTTTTTTTTTTTGACGAGTTTGCCCGTGTAACTTTCCCACTTATAGAATATAACACGTTTGCATGTACTTTTCATTGAGTCATACATGCCAAACAGTCTGCTGTATTTCAAACGTACCTATATGAATAAACTCTATTTCAAACAGATGAGACTTGCCGAACAGGCCCTTAAGTCTTATTTTCCAAGACCAACAATTGTACAGGTTTGCCGCCGTAAGTAATACAAGTGTTTTTGCTGGTGAGATCAATGTTGGGATGCTGGGTTACAATCTAATGCCTCCCTAATCGTATGATCCTTGCTCTCCAAGTGGTGGCTTGCATATGAATGTTATAGCCTATGATCTATTTAATGATGTAAATATTGAATGTTAGGATCATATAATTGGGATATTATTTTAGTGTATCTCGAAAGCATAACAGGGCTCATCATGTGAATGTTTTGGATCACCAAACATTTATAGTTTGTAGGACCTGGCAAGTGATCTGCTCAAACGTTGTTCTCAATATAAATCAAGTTTCCATCTCAAAAAAAAATATGAATCAAGTCTATATTCATTTCGTGAACTATAGTAATGGCTACTCAATAAAGTACCGAACCAAAGTTTGCAGTACCCTATATTTTCAGGATTTTTCTTTTCTTTCCCTCGATTGGATATCAATTTTAACTAGAAAAAAAATTCAATGCAGGCATGGAGATCACCCAATCAAGGAAGAAACAATGTAGCAAGTCGATATAATCGCGAAGGAATTTATGTTTCACATTCTTCCAGAGCATTTCGTGATGAGGAAGGCAAAAACTTTTGGGTGGAGATGGAGATATTTGACAAATATAGGTACCCCTCAGGGTCTCAAGGACCTTACAATGTCACGGTAAGCCTCCTTTACCAAATGAAATTGGGGAGGATTTTTGCTTAGCCCATGCAAACTTGGTCAGCTGCATCCATGCAGGGTCACATTGCCAATGTGGCACATGCAAGATCGTAACATTTATAAGTCCCTTGGGTACATCTCCTGGCATTAGATCCGGCTCATTATTGCATATATTTGAGAAAAAAAATAGAAGTTTATAATTCCATTGGTTGAATGCACATTTGGCGTCCATCTAATGAGTGGAGCTGCCTTATTATTGGAACATGTTATCTTCTGAGTGAATGTTGCAGTCATATTAGGGACTGCATGTGGGCTTTGGCAAGCCTCATCAGTTTTCTGTTTTCCTTCAATGTCTATATTGAATTATTGATTGATTGTCTTTCTTGGAAAATACAGGCAACATTACTGGTTCCTGGGAATTACCAAGGTGACAGAAAGATAGTGCAGAGCCAAATCTTTGACCAACCTGGGAAGCATCGGATAAAGTTGCCGACAGTGGCTGTTCGGACAACAGGGACTGTGCTGGTAGAGATGACTGACAAGAATGGAATCTATTTCTCTGATGAGTTCTCTCTCACCTTCCATATGCATTACTATAAGTTACTGAAGTGGCTTTTGGTCCTCCCAATGCTTGGAATGTTTGGCATACTTGTCATTCTCCGTCCGCAGGAAGGCACACCATTGCCATCATTCTCACGGAATACAGAACTGTGAGCTCCCATTGTGCACTATTACGGGTAAGAGCAAATTGGCTTGGTTTCCAAAATTTTCCCTTGTTAGAGAAAATGGCATCATTTTCTAATTGTATCATATTCTTCATGTCTCGAGGTATGGTCTTTGTGGTCTTTGTTTTGTGGGTGTTGCAAACTAGAAATATCAAATGGGAAAATATCATTTTCTTTGCTCATATTTCATCTCATCCGTATTACTTTTGTCCCTTGCATGTAAAGAAAGAATGGATATGTGAATTTTTGCTTTTGCACCATGGTTTTGCATCTTGGACTTGTTTGCACGAGACAGGTTTTTTATCTCTTGATGTTGCTTTGTTGACAAAGACTGCTTTCTGAATTGTTTAGAAAGAATGAAATAACTAACCCTATGGACTTTTTTGGCTTGGTCAAACCTGGATGGAGTAGTCCTTATTCTCTGTAAGTCTCCCTGTAAAAAAAATCTGGTGAATCCTTCCTATTCTGGTGCACCAAGTTTGTTCACCATTTGATTTGAAGATGCATGAATTCCATAAAAAAAATATGTTACCTGCTCAAGGTTTGAGCTCCTTTTCTTCTATTTTTTTACCCTGAGGAAGCGACACTCATCGCAAATGGTCTGACTGATTACTGAGATGCTGTAAATCCCTCTTCTGTGAAACATATTTCCTTCAATGCTGTGACTTTAATGCCTTGCTTTGAACTGCTCATGTATTCTCATTATATTTGGTTAAGATGTACTGATTAGATGCCTCCTACTTAATTGTTCTGAGAAAGCCTTGTCAAAAAGAGAAAGAAGGCTTATCACTCAAAGAATAAGGCCATCTGATTATTGCAATTTTGTGTACTGATGTCGCATACACTGATGGACTGGGTGCAGTGATGACTTCACAGAGGCTGCATTTTGACAGAGACATACAAGACAATTAGGGGTGGCCATGGCCATTGCAAAAACGACTGCTCTTAGCAGATGATGATGAGCCAATGCATAAAAAGTTCATGTGGTTCTTCAAGTAAATGGATGCTCTGTATGTAAATCACTCTGTATGTAAATCACTTAAAGGAGACCTTACCTGTGCAGAACAGGCTTTTCTCTGATGAATGTCCTTGTCTGCTCACCACAACTTAATGCAGGGGGACACTCTGAGATAATATTTAAGTACACAAGGGTCAACAAGAACCTTCCACTATGGTCATAATCATTTGGCATTTAGGAAAAGACGGAATAAGTTCTGTTTTGAGTATAATTTGGATAGAAGATTTGGAGGACGAAGTAAGATTTCAGCCATAAAATCTGGAAACATAAAAAAGGTGGCTAGAATGAGTATGGACATAGAAAAGTGTTCTCTGGTGCGTTTGGGACAAGCTGATTGTTGGATTGAGATACAAAAGAGGGAGAAAGGCTAGGAATTCATAGAGAAACTGAATGAAGGAAAGAATCATTGAATGTAGAGTTACATTGTACTGTTCTGATATTATTGCAGGGAAGGCACTATGGTTATTTATGGAATCGAGGACTCTGATCACTCTAGAAAATGCATCGTGAAGCTTAGTGTTCCAATTTAGTCTAGGAGTTCCTCGTGTCAGTACTCAGTAGTGAGCAGGGTTCGTCACTTCCTGCTTTGATTTCGTCAAGGAAGGTTAGTTCCAGTTTCTAGTTAATCCAGTTTGAATACTAAAGCAGAAGTTTCTGAGTTTAAAACACTCTATTGATAGATTTGTAGGGAGTTTCTCAAGCCAGGTCCTTGAATTGGGGAAGAATGTCTAACCTGTCGTCTTCTTTCTCTTCTTTAATATTATCTAGTGAATGCATTTTGTCCGGTGAAGAGGTAACTGTTATAAAGAGGAGAAGCTTTACCATCGTTCACTTTGTACAAATGCCATTCTGTCTTATTTCATTGTAGTACTGATTTTAGAAGGAAAGCCCCGACATAGAATTTTCATGTTGAAGTCTTCAAATACTGTTGACAGTGAGATGCTTATAGCTCAAGGAACACCATGACTTCTGAAGTTCAATGAAGTACTAATGACACTGCTTGCTTAGATACCTGATGCAATAAATTAGAGGATTCATGTAAACCAAGTGGGACAAATGCGCAGATTGCTCAAAACAAAACCAAAAGTTAATATCACAGGTTAACCATATCAATGCGAAAATATTCCACAATGATCATCATCTAATTGAAAGTTGTCCCATCTATCTAGGGTTCGCTTTGTAACATTATGAAGGTTTGAAAATGTATTACAACCAATTGCCTATTTGACTTCTCTCCTATAACTGGGCTTGGGACTGAAACTAGATGGATTGACTGGACATGGAAGAATTAAAAATAGCACACAAGGATTACACATGTAACTGGAAACAGGAATTAAACACTGACTTCAGAAAACCATCCTACTACCACTAACATTCATCTTTTTCATGAGTTCTCGTAATTGTCAGTGAGGAATAATCTGAATAGAAACATGTCATTGAAATGTCGTCAATGATAAAATTTTCATATTTTGAAGTATATGACAAGTTAAATAACGAACTTCCATGTGTGAATGGAGCATTCTTTTTTTTCTTTTCTTTCTTTGTTTTTTTTTTTTTTTTTTTTTTGGTTGTTTGGGTGGGGGTGGGTTGTGGACATTGAGGGTTCACATGAATCTCAAGGCATCAATGACAATGACATTACTGAAGGGACTTGATAAAGACATGATTCATTTTTTTTATTTTTTTATATTCTTTCCACAACTAAAGTACCCTAGAACTCATAAAAGGGAGGGCATACTTAGGTTTGCACACAGCAATACACAAATACGCGTAAGCACACAGTTCATCAATTCTTATTGTATACAAATGGATTGACTAAATAATCTAACGAACAATTTAAGCCTGACACGTTTCAATTAAAATTTTCTTCTGTTGGAAAAAGGCATTCTGTAGAGATGTCTCTAGAGAGACATAATGGACAAAAGTTTTAGGTGACTCGTGTGAATGTGAATGCAAGTTATAATACATAAACAAAGAAAATAGAACCTCTTAGAGCAAAAAATCCTTCTGTTGACAAACTATTATTTATTTATTTGATATAGGATAGAACCTGTGATGTGATTGCATCTGAATAAAGTCGCAAACTTAGCACCACTGGTTTTGAATTATATTTCATTTGGATGAATTGAACAAGTTGCTTGTATCTTTCAACCAATTACTTCCTTTTTCTGTGTTTTGCACAATCATTATTTTAATGCAGAACTCTCCGAGATGGACTTTGATGAAATTTCATATTTTACGTGTCTGACAAGTTAGTTAACAAACTAAGAGGTATAATTTGTCTTTCATTTGTTTCAATTATTTAGTTCACCACAATTCTAACCATATTACTAGTAAAAATGATTCGTGTGATGATGCGAATCAGAGGAAACCATAGCCTGAGTTATTTGATTATAATTATCTGACATGCAAAGAACTTATAGGAAACAGTTCCAGGTTGAGAACATTTGATTTTCTTGTGTATTTTGCTATTACTGGGTGTTTATTTGTTCACAGTTCTTGATAATAATCCACAAAGAAGTATCAAAGAACGATAAACGATAAGTGTCTAACATGAAAGAAGATTTATATATTGCTTTCCCATTTTGGAATAATTCTAGACATGATCAACACTTAAGCATGAATAGTGGTTCTTGATTATCCCAACTTCTCTTACAATATATATATATATATATATATATATATTGTTAATTTAAATGTGGATGGCCTCAGCATAGGCGAAACTTGTCATGTACAAGGTTGGAAAATAAAAGTTTGTATCCAATTTCTTAATTTGAAGTGTTTGTTAAGTAAACCAACTGATGGGGATTGATAGCTGTAGGGGTCTTCTTGATCACAATACTAAAATGAAACCCATGGATCTTACCATACACAAGAGGTACAGAAAGTAACAGAGAAGAGCAAAAAGAAATCCAGGTGCAGTTACTCTTGCCAGCTCCAGCTAATGATGCAACTATTATAAAGGTCCAGCTTAGTTAGGTATGAACTACCTCCCTTTATTTACAATTAAAATAAGACACCATGAAATCCATTTTCATCGCAGAGTTAAATTCATGACACAATATTCTACATGACACTAGATATGTAAAATGAAAAAAATACAGAACAGGAGCAGGAGAGAGAGAGAGAGAGAGAGAGAGAGAGAGAGAGAGAGAGAGATTTTATGTTATTATCAATTTATCCATCAACTAGTCTTGGTTTGGGGCAAAAAAACTATTTGGTTCTGCTTAAGGGCGCAAAAATACATTAAAAAAAAAGAAGCAACCTGAGTAGTGTTTGTGGAGTTGGTTTGGGGCTTGTGTAAACCATGATTGGGTGATCAGGACCACAGGTTAATCTTTCCCAGCAGGATGAAGGATGGGTGTTTCAAAATTATTCTGTACTTGAAAGGAACCTGGACCGCCATTTTTTGGGTTATCTTTCTAGACCATCGGTGCATGATTCTTCAAGGGGGATTTTCTCCTGCGGTCATCACAGCGGGTGGTGCCTTTCGTTCAGGGGTGTGGCTATGCATGCCCTCTTATGGTCTGAGTCACCATTCCTAATCATCAGGCTGGATGCTTACAAAACAGCTAGCTGGTAACTTTGAATTTGAAAATTTTTTCAGGGCCGAGCAACAGCAACGATCGCCAATCCAAGGATCCAACAAAGAATGGTTTATCATTTGCTACTGCTATTCAGGTTGGGATCAAAAGGCCGGGCACTTGATTATAGGAACTTTGTTTGAAATGTCGAATTTGGATGTACTTACAAAAAGGCTTGAGTGTTGCATCGTGTAACAATTTAGGACTCACTGTGGTGATTTAAAGTTTAAAAAAGTGATTAATCATAAATTACTAAAATCACTTCAAATTTGTTTTGATGAGTTTTGTGAGAATTTAAAATACCAACTAAATTTGAGGCAAATGGATGACAATGGGCTTCCACAAGATAGTTTTTTTGTGTAATAGAACTTTCGAGAGCATATAGGGGTAACAACAATAGGGGATAAAATTAGATAAATCCGTTTGAGATGGTTTGGACATGTCCAACTTAGGCCGGCAACAACTTTGTTAAGGAAAATGCTAGCTATGGAGGTTGATGGCCCACGATCCAAGAGAAAGGGATAGGCCAAAGAGGACGTGGCCGGAGGTATTAAAAATAGATATGAATAAAGTATAATTTATTTGATGATTTGGCTCTAGATAGATCGAAATGGAAAATCGGAATTTGTGTAGCAAACTTCAATATAGTCGGGACAAGGCTTTAATGATAATGATGACTCAAAAACTTGATTACCTTTTCTAAGGGCCATTCAGGTGGCTCCATCCTATGGACTTGGAGGCACTTAAAAATTTCTAAGGAAAGAAATTGTGTATGAAATGTCAAATGATCAACTTAAAAGACTTGAATGTGGCATTGTGCAACTGTTAGCAATTTAAAACACAAAAATAAAAAAACTACACATTGCGAAATTCACATTCTAAAAATGGGCAAAAGACGTTTAAAATGGTCATGAGAAATTATTAAATTCACAATTAGCTTGTTCTAAAGTTGTATTAAAAAAGTGAAATCAACAACTAAAAACATGCCAAACATAACAAGCAGCATACAATGAGATTTGTTCTGTTAACAATTATTAAAAATATTTTCAAATAGTAGAAAGTAACCCATCATCTGTGACCTCCATTCAGTTTGGGCCCAAGAGGATAGGGGCTTGGGATGAGATTTTGGTTGAAATGTAAAATGAACTAAAAGGCTTGATTAATGCATTGTTAATAATTTATATGGCCCTGTTCGGGTGGGGATGTCTCACATGAAATACCATGCGACCGGACTATGGGGCCCACTCTAGGCCCCTCAATTCCTGGAGATGTGGGTGATCGAAAAATCTGGATGTGACCCACCTGTGTATTTAATTTCAAGTATATTCATTCATCACAACTCCATGATTTGTGGCCCTCAACTCTTTTTTTCCCAACGATCTTAGAATACATTATTTTTTTTAATTTTTATTTCAATCCAACTGTCAAGTGCCATTTGAATCGGTGTAAAAAAAAAGATGAGACCAATGACATTCAGGAGGTGTTGGTGTGCGACCTGGTTGGATTTATCACTTGTAGGCCCGGCCACAAGTGAGCCTTGCCACTTTTTCAGTTTTATAGTTACTGTTTTTATAGATAATTAAAATAACACAATTTGGTCCTTCATGAAATTTCAAATATAACACAAATGGTACTTCGTGAAATTTCAAGTTAACTCATGTAGGGATGCAAATGGATCAGTTTTAGGCTTGAACAATATTGGACTTGGAATCGGAACAGTTTTGTAAATGCTATTTTGGTTTTAGCTCGAAACTTGTTTTCCTAGTTCCGAACCCGATTTCGGTTTGGGAACCGGTTCTGACTTCTTATTTTGTATTTTATTTAATTTTTCTCTTAAAATAAGAATATCATTGAACACAAAAATAATGCATCAAATCTACCTTCAACAATTAATAAAATATCAACATCTTCAAAACTAATATATAGGTTATTACATGAAGTTCTTGACATTAGCCTATACAAAGTCGTGAACTATATCTTAAAAAACGCATATCTACAAGTTGGGTGTTGGGTCAATGGGTCGGAACCGGTATGGATCTAGAAACTATTTCATTTAACAATCAAAACCTAAATTAAGTTCTAGACCCAAACCCATTTATGACTTGGAATCTAAAATTGTTTTGAAACCGATTTTGTATGGATTGGAACCTCCGAAAATCAGAGAATGAAATATCTGTTTTCAACCCTATTCTTTTGATGTGTGATGTCGGCCACAATAAGATCGGATTATATAGCTATATATATTGAGTTGAGGGCAAGCTAGGTGAAGGCAAGGAATGGACCCAACTTGTAGGAAATGGTTGCATCATCAAAGGGCCGCGTAATTCCCGAGTCTGTCCCCATTTCGGACAAGAGAAAAGGAAAACCCTAAAGCCTCCCTTTAAAAAATAAAAATAAAACCCCCCCTTTTTTTTAATATTCGGGAACCCTAGAAGCTTCACGTGTCACGAGAACCCGGCCCAAGTCATGTGAAACCCGGGTCAAACGATTGAGCCTCGTACGGTCCCACTAGGATGACGTGGAAAGTTCTTATTGGCTGATGCCTGCTGTATTAATAATTCTTCTGTGGGACCCATCGAGCCTGGCCTCGCGGGTTTGGTCTGACTCTGACCGTATCCGAGTGGATTACGTTACGTGACCGGTTCGACATGGCATTTCGTTCCTTTTTTTTCTTTTTTCCTTTCTATGTTGTCCCTATCTGTTGGCAAAATTACAAGACTATACTATACATGTGTGTTCTGTACAACTACAAAACTGCCACTCATAATCCCGTTTACAGGTCAGTGGGAATTTCTAATAGCAATGACAGCCGTCTATCTTCCCTTTGAATTCTGAATTTCTTGCTACGGTGGTGAAAATTCATAAAATTAGCCCGGTAAGATGATACGTCACATTTGGCTTGTGGAATTCTCTAAATTTCTGTTTTCCAAAATGATGCATTATACTTCAGCATTTGTAAAACCACATGGAGAATAACATTTGGGCGAATGCATAACACTATACCCCCTAATAAGGAACACTCAGAATTCTTACAAACAAACAGGCTTAAAGAAATATACAGAAGACTTTTAGGAAGCCATCTGTGATCACCAAAGATTTTACAGTGGAAACTCCACTGTGGGTCTGAAGGTAGCCACTAGTTAGTCTTGGGTATGTATAGCAGTGCAACCATTGATAACTTGTGATTAGGAGGCTAGGGTCATTATGGTCCGTTTAGCAAAACATTTTGTTTACAGGTGCCAGTAAGTCATGACATTAAAACCGCATACATACTCCCCCTAAAATTATGGGGTCTTCTATGATTACCTTTTCTACAAGAAAATCTCTCATATTACATGGTAGAGGAGACCAAAAAACCACCACCTATTGGACAACCCATAGTCGGTAAGAGCTTCACAAACACACTCTCTTGCACCACCAAAAGCTTAAATTCTGATATCTATGGCCTAGTATTAGAGCAAGCTTCTTTCACAAAATCACTCCACAACTTAATCCCACTACACCCATCTCCAATATTCAATCAAAAAGCTCCTCTTATCATCATATTCTGTTTGGATTCAATTCGCATGACTTCTCACCTAACGATGGCAACGAACTTCTTTCTGGCATTGCTGTTCGTCTTGCATGTTTCAAGTTCTCTCTAATATGGATAAAGATCATTTTTAGGAAGAGAGTTCTATAGGAAACGCAGATGATGATGATAATGATTTTCATCAAGTTAATTTGATCTCTGGAGCTGATTTTCAACTGGGGTTCTCTTAAAATCAAGGTTCTCAGAGCTGCAGCCTATTCTCAAGTCGGTACATCAAATCTCAATGTATTTTCTCACTCCCAGGAGGAGAAAAGTATATTGGATCAAACAATAGTTGATGGGTTCTCTTAAATTGTTCTTCTTATAACTTGCATGTCTGTAGCATCGGAAGTTCTCAGTACTTCAGTGAATCAATACCTCTCTCTGGTAAAAAAGAGTAGCACTGCAACTGGTTTTGGACTTTAGGCATTATACAGTTGGAGAAGCGGTTTAGTACACAGATTTAGAAGAAAAGATGGATGAAGTGGTGGCTAAAGAGGAGACACTGCCTCCAGGGTTTAGGTTCCATCCCACAGATGAAGAGCTGATCACATACTATCTGACCCACAAGATAGCAGATACAAGTTTCACTGGACGGGCAATTACTGATGTGGATCTGAACAAATGTGAACCATGGGATCTTCCAGGTATGTGTTTAAACGTTTGTTTCTTGATTAGTCTAAAGCTCAGAACTAATTAAGGAATATCCAAATAGCATATAACTAACTACACTAACTATGTTTAGAATTATCAGTTGTGCAATTGTAATCGTTAGGTGTTCTGTTGAAATAACCATGTATTACAAAGAACGAAACTCCTTTTTCAGATCCAAGTTATATAGGAACTAGACACTATAAGCCATATATTTAGTGTCTCTAAATATGAAAAAAAAAATAAAAACCTTACCCTATGTTGTATTCATTTCATTGAAATTTGAAGTTTATATAATTGTGAACAATCTAGGTTAAGATATATTGTTACATATTGTTTAGTCCTGAGATCTTTGACCTTATGGAACTCATCCCGCAAGTGGTGTCTGCTAAATCCAAACAAACCCACACCGAGCACCCTCCAGAAATTTAATAAATCCCCTCACACACACCTCAAGAGGAATTGCAAATGCAGCCCCATCTAAATTTGAAAATTACTACAAAGGCTCCATTACAGAAGATTCAGAAATAACACCTCCGCCTTTATAATAATAATAATAATAATAGGACACCTTTACAAAATTACTGAAGAACATATAACGTTAGGATCCAGTTTAATATAAATGCTGGATTAATCCACCTAAAACCCCTATACATGTATTGTACTCTCATTCTTTCTTGGTTTTATTGTTCTTCAATACATTAGAGGGATACACATACACACACTCCTCAACCAGCTGAGCTACAGCTTGGGACTTGTACATTTTTTTTTTTTTTTTATAAGTTTGTGCATGTGTGTGTGTGTGTTTCTCACCACATATGGTCACAAATGAATTAAATAAAGATCAAATGTTTCTCTCTATCGGCACCAAATCTTAATAACATATGATATATAATATAATATAATATTAATGCCTTTCTTTTTTTTTTTTTTTTTTTGTTTTGTTTTGGTGTAGGCAAGGCAAAGATGGGTGAGAAGGAGTGGTATTTTTTCAGCCTTCGAGACCGGAAATACCCAACAGGAGTTCGGACAAACCGCGCAACCAATGCGGGTTACTGGAAGACTACAGGCAAAGACAAGGAGATCTTCAAATCGGCCACGGCCACGGCCGCCTCAGAATTGGTTGGCATGAAGAAAACACTTGTCTTCTACAAAGGACGAGCTCCCAGGGGAGAGAAAACCAATTGGGTCATTCATGAATACCGCAGACAATCCAAAAGTGGCTTCAAAACTGCTGAGGTATATATATACATATATATGGAATCCTTCAAATTTTATTTTTTTTCGATTCTTATAGCTCTTCCTTTGCAAGTTTTGAGCATATTTAACAGAATCATGTAATCATAATGAGAGTTTTGAAATATACAGATTTATAAACACACGCTAGCTAACAAACTCTTTTAACAGGACGCATGGGTGGTCTGCCGTGTCTTCCAGAAGAGTTCAGGTGTGAAGAGGTACCACTCCCACGCCCAATCAAAGGCCAATCCCAATCCCTACAACCTCGACATGGGGAACAATGTTGTGGCACCAGTGATGCAAGCTGACGGAAGGAGCTATGTTAGCAATGCTGACTTGGCAGCAGGGTTGACCAGGGTCTTCAGGGTCACACCTGGACCTGGAGTGAACTTCCCCACCCAACCAAATTACCCTGGGAATTTCACGCTCTCTGGAATAAATTTAAACAGGGGAACTTCACGAGCACCAACCCTTGGGCCTGCACCGAACCAACCCGCAATGTTGCCTACGGGCGCAACTTTACCAATGTCTATGCCTGTCACCCGAATGACCGAGAGCGGGATGTGTTCAGACATGCACCACTATGGGAGCACTAGGTTCCAACACATGGACCCTAATGTGGACCTTGATGGCTACTGGCCTCCTTACTAAAAACAAAAAACCAAAAAAAACCCTCTTCTTCCCCCTCTTTTAAAGATTGTCTTCTGTAATGGTATTCTTTTACTAGACATTACTCTTTCGGATTTGGAACAATGTGTGGCAATGAAAATTCTGATATTGCAGTTTAGCTTCAATGGAAAAACGGGGATCCCCCCCCCCACCCCACCCACCCCCCACCCCTCTCTGTGTTTTTAGGGGAACCCCTCTCTCTCTCTCTCTCTCTCTGTTTTTAGGGGAAGGGAGGTTATAATTACCCGTTGTATCTTATACATGAGTTTTTAGGGGAAGGGAGGTTATAATTACCCGTTGTATCTTATACATGAGTTGGCAAAATGGTGTGCGTAAGAGATTGGGTTGGGGCCTGGTTGGTTACGATAATAGCATGAATTTTTTTTATTTTTTATTTTTTACCAGTTAAACCTAGTGGCAAGGAGAGTTGAAATAAACCTGTCCACCCAGGGATCGAACTGAGTGGAGCTGGAACTGTGGGAACGAGCGCGATATCCACAGCGTCAGCTCTATTATGAGATTCCCCAAATAGCTTGAATTTTAGATCATTGGAACTCCCAAGTAAACTGTGACGATGGGCACTCCACAAGGCTAGGTGGCGGCTCTTACAACTGCATAACAATTGGGACGGCGTTGATTAATTTACCGTACAAAGGTGGTGGTGATGAGTTGGTGTTATCTCAACCTCACGAGTCACTTATCATGCGTGAATGTGATGAGCCGCTTATAGCAAAGCACCCCCAGTGCTTGGATATTCAGAAGCATCCCACCTTAATAAAACAGCGCTCCGTTGGAAGCTCTAATATCCTATATGTTTTTCCTCCCCAAGTTGTACGTTTTTTCATTCAGGCTTCTGCTTTTCAAAGCGACATGCCAGTCGTGTCTCCTAGAAATGTAGCACCAACCCTCAAGTTTTCATGAAAACCGATCCCCATTTTGTTTTTGCACGATCATTTTGAGGTCCCATATCTGCCCCTTAATGGATTAAAACTTCCCAGATCCCATAAATTATGGCCAAATATAACTTGAGCACATTGTTCACGGGAAAGAATTAAGATTCCCAACAAAAGATGCACAGACTCATCTATCAAATTCAAAAGTCAACACAATGCCCTCATTAACAGCAACACAGGAAGGTCGTTTATTTTATATGGAACAGAGAAATAAGGTTAAAAAACAAAAAACAAAAAACAAAAAAAAGAAGAAAAAAGAATCAACTAAGTCCAAGTAAGTGTGACGGGAAAAGAACCATCTAGGTCACGGCATGAAATTTCACCCTTGACGAAAGAAACACTCAGGCCAGACAACAGGCATCCTAGATCTGAAAAGATGCATCTCAGAAACTTCAAATAAGACACATCACCTCAACACTGTATTCTTCCTATATACGAAGTTCAGCTCTCTTTTCCAAAAAGGGTTCTAACCTCAACCCATCTGATTCTGTCATGAAGATGGGCCATGTCTCCCTACAGTGTCGTAAACATGCAATTCCTTCCACAGATCAAAAGTTCCTGTCAATAGAAACAGTTTTTGTTAGAAAAGACATTCATTGGAGGGTAATGATGCGGATGAAGAAGTTTTAAGGTATATTCTTCAGTAGAAAAACTCTCTGCACTTCCAACACAATGAATATCATCCAAACGATTGCAGGACTACACTTGAAGATGAGTAAATGCAACTGTACAGTATGTGCAAAATACTACAAAAGAACCCATTTTACCTTGATTGAGGTATCAAATTAGAATATTTATTCCTACTTCTCTCAAGTTCTTATATTCTGAAATGATTCCATCAAGTTTGTAAAGTTTGAGAAAGACCATAAAAATTGCAATTAAGGGAAAGTAAGTAGCTCATTCAAGTTATATGTAAGATCCCACACTCAAAAAGTAATCAAATCTGTTCCAATTATTTTCAGGATACACACAAGTTCACTAGCAGAGAATTAGGCAAGGCCACTGCTAAGCCGAGCTAAAAGTACTACATCAATCAGTTGTACCTCTGTATAAAACAATCTCAAGAATTGTGATGATCGCTGAATATATCCAGGTGACTAAATCTTTTCACATCAATCCCAACTTACATTTTTTTATTATTAGTGCTTCAAATGATTGCATTAAATAATTCCTATCATAATCCAGTGTGTTCGCTGAATATATCCAGGGGACTAAATCTTCTCACATCAATCCCCAACTTGCATTTTTTTTTATTATTAGTGCTTCAAATGATTGCATTAAATAATTACTATCATGTTCCAGTGTGTTCTAAATTATTCACATACCAGATTTCTTAAAAATAGTATTGAGAGAGAGAGAGTATTTGTGATGCCTAATTACAAGTTCCAAGACGTCAAAGGAATGCAAAAGTTGAGGAAGAAACCACAAAATTAGACATAATCGAATTATGGGAAAACTTCCAGAGAGAAATGTATTCATACCTTAAATTTAGATACACCAAACCTACATTCAAATCCACCATCACTTCTACTTGTCAGCATGCCTGCGCTTATGCTTACGAGTTGCATGGTTTGTATTGGCATTCAGTCTAGGTTTGTTTCCTTTCTTCCTGCAAAATTTGACCAACAAGAACAGATGAAAATACAATGGATCATACTAAAAAAAAGACGGAAAAAGATGAAAACAAGGCTCCCAAGTGCATACCACCACCACAGAAAAAGGAAGACAAGAATACAACTATGACTTTATGAAGAAATAAGAAACCTACTTATTCCATTCCATTGAAAACAGAACAGTTGATACATTTCATTATACTGTACACAACCACATTGACCATCACACCCTACCCCATGCCTAGATTGAGAACTTTCAGTGAGGAAGCAGTTGAGTACTCAATTGAAGCGGGAATGTAACAAAGAGAGATTCAAGACCCTCAAAGGGCCCAATTTCCTCCACCTCCTCTGTTTCATTCTCTTTGGGATCATCTGGAGTACCTTTCACATCACTTTCATCCTCAATGAGGTGGATGCGTTTGGGACATTCCATTGCACGGTGCCCCTATTGTTTACAATGAAAGCAAGTGATCTTATTTTGACCTTCGGGCTTGGTGAAAACTCTCTCTAATGAACCAGTTGGTTTAGAATCATGCATTGATGAATTCTTTTGCAAATCCCATTTAGATGCATTAAATTTTCAGACTTGATAATTTGCAATATCCTCGGCCTTGATAGCATTTTGGATGATCTCATCGACATTATCAAAAATTTTGAATGTGAGGATATGTCGTATATCAATTCTCAGCCCATGAAAATATCTATCAACTAACACATCATCATCTTCATTCAAGCCACAACAAGTTTGCATTGTCAGGAACTCCTCAGAATACTCAACAACTGTCTTGGATCTTTGTTTCAAATCTTAAAAACTTGAGCACAGATCTTTGGAGTAGTTGACTGGAAAGAACTTTTGCTTTAAAGATTTTTCATCTCAACCCATGTTTCAACAGGATCAATATTTAGATTCATTCTCTTCTTTTGCAACTCAGCCCACGAAATCGTAGTATAATTGCGAAATCAAGCTGCCACCAAGGTAACTTTATGACCATCCGTCATTGCCTTGTATGCAAAAATATTTTCCACACACAAACCAATCCATGAACTCATCAGGCTTTAATTTTCCATCATATTCAGAAATCACGAGTTTAATTCCTAAATCACAATCAACATTGACTGCATGTGGATCTCGTTGATTTCGATTATGTCCATCATCTCGGTGATTATCTTCATGCCGATTATTTTCCAAATTGGCTAATCGGGTTTTCATCCTTGCAAGAGTTTCTTGAATTTGAACAATCGTTGCGGATAGTTGATTAACATTTTCCAACAACTCCACAACGGTTCCCATCAAATCCTCTTCGTTTGTGGAGGAAGACTCCAGTTCTGCCTTCCTCTTATGAACCACCATTTTTTTATTAATGTAATAAAAAAATTTGACTGACTTGATGTGTAGATGTGCTCTCCACTATCACGCCGATGAAAACGGATCTCAAATCTGACGGTGGATGACACCACAATCACAAAGAGAACTTATGGCTGTCGATATTGGTTAAAGCTGCCTTTTACTGATTCTGGTGATGCAGAGCACAACCTGTTGGGCCTTAAGCAAGGTTGGATTGACCTTAAGTGACCCGGACAGACTAACTTAAGTCGGCACGTGCCACAGAGGGCACGTGATTTTCCCTCCTTGGTTTCGTTGCACAAAGAAAGAAAAAGGGCTTCTCTTCCCTTTTCTTTTGTTGTTACTCTTCAAAGAGGGGAGAGATGGACGATGGGGAGTTGTTGATGGGCAGTGAGGGCGCGACGGCGACGGCAGTGATGGAGTGGTAGGGACGGCGACAATGGTGCACGGTACTCTTCTTCCATTCTTCTTTGTCTTCTTCGTTTTTCTTCTTCTTTTATGGGAGTTGGCATATGGTATGGGTTCTGGAAGGGGGTTTGGAATGGCGATGGTGATTCTAGAAGGGGGTTTGGAATGGCGATGGTGATTCTAGAAGGGGGAGATGGACAACGAGTTGGCAATGAAGGGTTTGGGATGTTTCGGTTGAGTCGGCTAGGGTGGGGAGTGACAGCAATGGGGGAGTGACAGCAATGGGGATGGGCTCGATTTGTGTATTGGCAGGGTCTGGGGCTAGGCCGAAAGGTTTTTTTTTTTTTTTTTGCAGCAGGATGTTGATGGGATTGGGAAGGGATGATGACGATATAGGGATGGGCATGATAGCAGTGGGGCACGTCGAGGATGGATAGAAGGTGATGGCCGATGGGTACAGGGGTAATCACGCCGACTGATCGAGGATCATTCGGCTCAGATACCAATTGATACAATTTTAGGATTAGGATCGCAGGTGTCGCAGGCACAATTAGAGGTTTCCGCAGAAACAATCACCCGAAGAGAACACTCCACATAAAACCCACATGGGGATTATCAATCTCTTCAATGCCATATATATAGTAAAAGAAGCTTAGGGCCTAAGAAACAATTCTAATCAAACTAAGAAACAAGATAAAATTAGAAAACTAATCCTAGTTAAACTCTTTAATAATAAGAAAATCTCGAGCTTTAATGGGTCCCACATGTGGCCCACGATTGTTTCTCACGTTGTATGGTGTTGCTGTTGCATCAGCTTCGGGCATGCACCACTTATCCAAGGCTTAAAAGTTAAGAAACCAGGAAAAGGTCAATTAAGAAATTTGGTGATGCAGCGAAGAAAGGCATTAGAATGTAATATGGACATGGCCTTGAATAGGGTTGTGTTAAAACAGAATTTACAAAGGCAATTCATAAACAATTGGCATTAGGCCACAATGATGGTGATGATATTGTGTTTGCATACCTTACCTCGGTCACTCTTTTCACACGTTCACTTGCACACGCAGATACACATGCACGTACTAGTGTGTTAGTTATGTTTATCTTAACTTTTCTCTTGAGCTGAACACATTAAAATGACCTCGGTTTGATAGGTTAAGGCTAAGACGAGGGTAACCCTACTCAGTGATTGAAATGCATCTAGGCAACCCCCACAAATAAATTCTCAAGTTTGAAATGAGACTGGTTTTCACCTGAAAAGGTTCTATCCATAGACCGAGTAAGGCTTCCTCTCGAATGGCATAAACATTCTGTAGCAAAAAGGGTCCATAGTGTGGGGTCCACTTGGATGTATACCAGTCAAAGGGGGTGGTTTGAATCCTCCGGGATGGAAAGGTCTATTTATGATCTAAGTATGCAAAAAAGTGGGACCACACTATCACTTTGATTCCCAAACCACCCCCCCCCCCCCTCGCAAAGTGGGACCATACTATCACTTTGATCACCCCCCCCCCCCCCCCCCCCCGCAAAGTGGGACCATACTATCACTTTGATCCCACCCCCCACCCCACCCCACCTTTTTTTTTTTCCCGAAATAGTTTTGATCCTAGATTTAAGGCCCTCAAAGTCGCACATCTTTCAACCATTAGATGAACTCCAGATTCTCACATTCTACATTTTCCTATAATCAAAATTGTTTTATTTATTTATTTGGGGGGTGGGTGGGGGTTAATGGTATGGAGTATGAGCAAGCAAAAAAGGTCCCCCAATAAATGATCCCAGCCCTTGATTTAAAAGAAAGGGGAAGGGGGGCCACAAAGTAATAGTTTTAGAGAGATTTTTAGCTACAGGAGTCCCACTTATGGTGTTGTGGGATTTTCAATCTGTGCCGGCCACAAAATGGGATCCCCCCTAAATTTTTTTTATCGGTAACAGTAAAATTTTATTAAAGAAAAACCATTCCAAAAAAAAATATATTAAAGAGAAAGAAGGAACTCAGAAAAAAAAACATACAATAAACCTTTCATAGTTGTACCGGTACAAGAAATATATCAGCCACAAACCACAATTACAATACAGGAACACTAAGATTACATGACCGATCTACCCTTCTTAGCTAGACAATCTGCCATTTCATTTACCGATCTACTAACACACTGAAACGAAACATGTAAGCTTGATACTAGAAGATTAATTTCATTAAGGAATTGCATTTTCCAAGGTCCTTCCATAGATTTCACCTAGGAAATGGCACTTGCTGAGTCGCTCTTCACAATTAGATTTTGTTGATATAAGGTATGATAAATGTGAAGATCCCATATAGTGGACAGCACAGATTACATGGGACCCCCTAAATTAGAGGCGGGAAATGAAAACCCCATATAGTTGTAGTGCAGGACTCCTACAAGAGAAAATCCACCAAATATTTATAACCTAGTTTCTTTGTGTTGCACACGTGTGTGGAGGCACGAAACTTATGATCGACAACCAAGCCACACACAAAAGAAAGAAATCACACAAGGAGATTTACATGGTTCGGCGATGTGAGAACTCACTTTACTTTGCATTCTTAAATTTAGGGTTATACAAGTTACATCATATACCAAAATACCAAAATTTAGGGTCACACAAGATCTCTCTCTCTCTCTCTCTCTCTCTCTCTCTCTCTCTCTCTCGGCCCAGCACAAATACCAAAATACCCCTAAACCAAAGTCTAGTCCTTGCCTAACCCAACGGACCAATCCATAATCCGGATTAAAAGACATAAACCCAACACTTTGTGATCTAATCCAACGGTGAAAGTAATTAAGTTAATAATGTAGGTGAAAACAATTGATTTATGAGTGTCAATTGGAACCTGGCAATTGTTCCGTCTTTTCGTTCTTTTTTTTTTTTCCTGTGCGTGCAAGAAAGTTTGAGAGTTTTAGATTTATCATAGATGGGCCCACACGGGTGATCAACAATTGCCAATTTGCGACTGCATCCATCTTCAAAAATCTCGGGCTCTTACAGATTCCATCTCACTATTAACTATATGCAGGCACAGAACTTCATACGGACAGACCTGAATACCACACCAATTCCTTCAAACACCACACACCAACACCTTGTTGTATTCATCGTTGGATTATGTCAACCATCTTTCATTGTTAATATCTCAGGCCTAAAGTGTATAGTAATGATCATTTGTCCATTCTTGATCATTCAGGCGTTATATTGATAGTTATGGTCATTTGTCCCTATTGATTTTCAGGCCATCCTAATTTATGCATAGGCCCACTGCATCCCCGTGACAAATTGGTGGTAAGACAAGTGGGTCCCAAAGATAGCTCGCATAGCTCATATTAAATTAAGGAGAATTTAAGGTCACGTGGTATGCATATTGAAACAGAAACCGAGGTTTTCCAATTCAACCAAATCCAGAAGATATGAAAAAGTGAATTGTGCAACTTATTCAAATAAATGTCTGTTTTGAACAAAAAAAATATGATAAAACAACACCAATAAGAACTTAATCTAAAATTTTACTCCAAAAAATCTTGTAAGAAGCCTTTGAATATTTATGTGGCCAAAATAGGAAAAATGTTTTGTGCAATAACTACCCATGAAGCTTTCTGATTAGGCAGAGAGAATCAGGGAATTTCTAATAGGGTTCAACCATAGTCACTCGTTCCACCAAATTAACCAGAAGCAAACACAATAGCAGCAACACAATAGCACACCAGTAGAAAGAAAAGGGATCCACTCAGATTTTATGGAATATAGCCACCCAAGCCAATCTCCCACCAGTTGAACCATGCGTTTTAGTATATTGCCCCTAGTTCTACTAAAATTCCTAAATAACAATGAAATAAATACATAAAAGGAATCAACTAACCAGAAAATTTCTGAGCAAAGCTTATATAGAAAGAACACAGGCAGCGCCAATAACGCAGAGGCCTGTGGTGATAGATTTACAGACGTGTTAGAGGACATATAGATTTGCGAAAGAGTTAAAAGGACATAAAATTCCAATAAAAAGAAACATGCTAATGAATCATCCACCACAAATTATAAAATAAAGGTCCATAATTCTACATAAAATAAATACATAAATAGTACATACCATGAACCAGACCAACTCTTTAGTTGCAAGAGATTTTGTCACTTCATTTTTCCTTAGAGTTTCATGGATAGCGCCTTGGACCTATGGAGAAATCAAACAGATCTCATGAACTCAATGATTCCAAGTTCATTAAAAAAAATAAAAATTTAAAAAGTGCAAAAGCAAATATGTCTACAAGTATAAGTGCTGACTCTACAAATAAATATCCTACGTAAAATGGACATGAGAATACAACTGGAAGCAAAATTGTGAGGATTGTAGGACTATAACAAATTATCGGCATGACCATTCAACTTTGTTAACTGAAACAAATAGGTGCATTCTTTTCAAAAAACAAATAGGTGCATTGGAAACCAATAGCTGCCTCCGGAAGTTTAAGCCGGCATCATTTTTTAGAGAAGATAATGCACTGAATTTATTAAACGGAAAAGAAAACAGTAATACAACAAATGCAGTCCACTGACAAAAGCCTGCAGTGCAGTTGGAAGGTGCCATTGTCACAACACAGGTTATAGGTTCGATCATGTTACCAATTAATAAGATGCAGTCCACTAAGTAAATAGAGTTCCACAAAAGCCAAAACTACAGGCTTTATAAAAAGAAAAGGAGCACGCGCAGTTACAATGGTACACCAATTCGGGTCATGAATAATGATACTCCTGCCTGATGCAGTACGGCAGTCCAAAAGAGGACCTGGGCCCACATGATGGATCCAACCATCCAGCCCAGCCTTTGGGTTCAGTCCGCAGGCCCAAATTGGCTGAGAAAGCTACTGTGGAATTCTAAATTATCTTAGGATTGATTAGGAATTGTTTCTTGTTTTGTTATTTGAAGACAATTAGTAGCTTTCTATTTTTCTTATAGTTTACTGGTTTAGTAGCCTTATTACATTATAAATAGAGAAGCCCTCCATTGTAATGGGTATGCTTATTATCAATTAAATAAAGAGTTTTCTGAGTTTATCGTGAGTTCCATCCTTGGTTTCATGGTTTCGTTTGTGCCCTAGTGGCTGGAATCCTTCTTGGATTCGATCAATCCTTCGGGAGATTGATCTATCGTCTCGATCGTGGATCTTGGCTGTGCTAATTTGGTAAACTTTTGCCAATAAATCAATGTCCTAGTTCCATTCTCTAGGAAATGTGCGAAAGAGGCATTTACTGAAGTTAGCATGACCAGTATCTCATTAACAAAATGTGCCAGCTTCCATGGAGGAGAAACCCATGCATCCATGAAACTCCCTTCACTACCCACTTCGTTTCCAAATTTAAACATGACATACCATTTTACTCCCTTCACTTCTAGGCTGCATTGATGAATCTTGTAGTTATCATCCCCCCTCAGCAGCCTATACTTCAAGGTATTCAAACCCTCTAATCACCACCAGCAATCCATCTAATAGCATGGGAGTATGGGACCATGATTTTCAATCCATACATTTCACTGTATTTCATGCTAGAGGATGTGGCAAGAGATAAGAAGCGAACACATCAAAGTCGATGAGCACTGTCATTCATGCAGCCATCATCACTACCCAAAAAAGATAGCATGTTAATCATATTCAGAATTCCAAGACACTGACACTATTTTATCCTATCATGTGCACGTTTGACTGGTCACTTAAGTAATTTAAATTAATAAAACCGTTTCTTCCCAAAGATGTTTAATCATGCCTAAATGAGTTCTTTTTATTTATTTATTTATTTTTGAGTTAATACATTTTATCAAAGTATTTCAAATTTTTTTTTTTTTTTTATCAAACTCAGACATGCCCAACCAAGTTAGATGGGAAAAAAGAGAGAAAAGCGTACAGCATGAATAATGCATAACGATACATTAACTGGTAGACTAGAAGTAGGAAGGGAACATTGTGAAAAGCATATGGCGGGCATCAAATCAAAAATGGAAAAATGATCAGAAGACCCAGTGCAGCACCTGATCGTGGTACTCTGTTGCTGATTTAAGAAATTTTTGAGAAACATGAACTGCTTTCTTCGTATATGGTTTTAAAGCAATCCGTACTTTATCGACATGAGGTTTTGTAACAGTAGCAACCTGATCAATGTAGGGCTTGGAGAACTTCTTGGCCTCCTACCATCACATAAACTCATCAGTAAAATATGAGAAAAACAGAGGAAACAGATTGAATAAGAAATTTAGTGGGGCAGTGATTTATGTGACCATCTAAAATATCACTAACAATACAGGCAAAAAAATTATCAACACCAAGCAAAGGGTACTGGAAGATACCTGAAAATATGGATTTGCTATTTCTTGTACTTTGACAACATGTGCTGTAAGGGTGGTCTTGGATGACTCATAGAACTCGAGAGTTCTAGTAGTTACTAGTTGCACATATGGTTCAGCGGAAGTCATTAACTCCAACCATCGTCCCTTCAATGCAGGGACCCATCTCTTCACACAGAAAATCAAGTTACAAGAAAAATGATCACCTCGTTTATCCCAAATTCTTAAAAACGAACATTTTTGAAATCTGAACACATAAAACAGCGAGGAAAGTCATCACTCATCCATGCATCATTGATCTTGCAAGTAAAATGCTCAAGCTTAGCAAAAGGAAAGGGCACCTGGTTTATGTATCAGTTCCACGGGTTGATGCATCAGTTCAACCATCATTATAATAATCCACATGATAAGAGATCAAGTTTATGAATTTTAAACAAACAATGGTAGCAACTCACTGTTTTAACAGTTTCCAAGTGGGGCTCAGCCCATTTCTTTGCCTGCGCTGATTTTTCTGATGCCTAAAAACATTTTTGCAAATGTGGAAACATTCAATTTATTCATCTTTTGGAAAGTAAGATGACACAGTGAAGCATCTGCTGCAAACAACTCACAAAAGGAGTTTATTCCACCATTCTAAATAACTAAATTTACTAAGTACCTTTTGTACAGTGACATCCAACACAGGTCTCCCATACTCGTTCCAGTGTCTTACTGTGAAGGACTGCAGATGAGAAATGAAACATGTGACAAATGTCAGAGGAAAAGATACCGTTATAACAAGACCACCATCAGATAAGTTTACCTGAAAATGAATTAAGTGTGTTGCAAACCAAGGTGGAAGCCATGCTCCATGAATCTGATCAGAAGTGACGAACCTAATGCTTGTTAGTCTTTATTTGAAGATTAATCAAAAGTAGTGATCAACACTTCACTTATACGATAATGACTGCTGACGACAATGATGATGATAAAGAATGACATATCAGACTATTGTTGTTGTAGCTGTACAGCTACCATAATGACGCAGTTGAGGGAAGCCAAATCCGATCTATTCTGACCCCAGAAAAACCCGATCTTCCATCAACAACAAATCAATCATAAACAAGGAGAAAGACTGCTAATCAATGGCAGCTAGAATACTCAACCAAGGGAGCAGAAAATATGAAAGTGCATACTTTATTGAGAAACCAGAATTTGCATTAAAAAAAAGTCCCAAGGTTAAGTCCCTTTACATGCCTTATTATAAGATTAAACACACTTAAAATGCTAAGTCACAGTCATCCATCTAATTTAGTCACTAATTAAGAGAATCCTAACATGCTTAGATATGGATAGGATATATCAGAAAGAAATCAGTAAAAAAGCTTGGAGATGTCTTGGTGGATTTGTGATCTATAGAAGGTAGGCTCCACGTATAATCCATAGAAATCCAGCCACTTGTGCCCATCTCAGTGACATCCAATCTCCAACTAAAAGAAGTCTAATAGCAATAAATAAGGAAGGAAATATCTCAAATAAGAACCAGAACTCCAAAATAGAAAGTGTGTACAACTCTTCTTGCTTTCTAGATCAGGGGCCCCACTTAAAAATTTGTGGTAACTAGCTAGCTGTCATCAGTCTCTTAAGTCTCATTAATAGGACATGAAAAGAAAACACTTTCCAAACTGACTAGCAAGGAGAGATTTTCTGCCAACATTAAACATGCTGCCTCCTAAGCACCGTGGCCCACAAGGGAGGTCTGCAGGACCAGTTGCTTGCTGGGATCAGATCCTCAGGTATCAGCGTCCATACTGGGGCTGGATTCAGTCAGTTTGGGACTTGTTTGGACCATATTTAGGTGGGCCCAAGCCCAAGGGCCTGCAGTTCATTTTCTTTGGACTGTTAGGTCCACTTGGGCTGGATTTGGCCCAGTGGACCGATCTAAGGGGTGTCTACAGCATTTTGATTTGATGCTGCAACTAATTCAGAACATTTATGTTTGTTTTAGCACATATCATACGCTCATCAAGACTGCCCAAATTATTTTTTTACCTCACTTTCTTGATTTGGCCCTAATTGAGATGGAACACAATCAATTGATCCAGATAATGAAGGACCTGATTAATCACTAGTAAATGGTAACAAGTCTCAGTCAAAGAGAGGTCAAACTACCGATAAAAAAAGAGAGGTCAAACTCAAATGACAAGTGTCAAAACCATATTATGACACTGCTGATCATGAAACATAAAGCAAATTTACTACCAAACAGAATTAGAATTTAGAATCCACAATCGAAATCATTCACACTCATCTTTACCTCCGTCAACTCCTTAGACTTCGATGTTGCATCTAATTTCGCTTTCATCATCTCTTCCTGTAAATAATTTCACGAAGAAAAAAACAAGGACAAAAGAAGCAATGAGAGAAGATCAAAAGGAAAACCACCATTTTCAAATACCAGCAGATGCAAGCACACCTCTGCTACTTGAAGTGCACGTTCAGTTTTTCGAATTTGGGTTTTCTGTTCCTCATTAATCCTTTCAAGCTGCAAAAGAAGACAAAGGAAAAAGTACACAGAGAAAACTTATGACCACAAATATTTAAAAAAACCTTTGTAGCAATCCATCAGGTGGAACTCAACTCCATAAAAATGGGAAAACCTTTATTTCCACCTAGAGATGCAGTTTGAAATCAAGTTTTTTTACTCTTACTACCTCCAAAAATTTTTTTTCAGCGCACTAATTAATCAGAAAACAACTGATGAAAACATCTTCATGGTATTCGAGAAAACGCATGAACATGATAAAAGAGTAACTGTCTTCTGCAATGAATCTAAGGGAACTTGAAAGGTGATCTCTAAACCAATCATCCACAGAACTTGAGAATTTTGCCTTCTTATAAATATATTCATGTTTTAGAATGCCACATTTGTTACAAGCCTTTTCCGTGGAATGCAAACATTGCGGATTCCATTGAAAAGGTCTTCCACAGAAGCTGAAAATCTATGTTTAGTGCAAAATATTTTTCCTTGCGGAAATGGTACATTTCATGTTTGGTGCAGCAGTTTTCCATGGGAATAAAAATTTACTAATCCAAGAACATTTTCCTCACTCAATCGTCAAACAAATAAACAACGTAAACAATTACAGAGGGTTTGGATCTGTTTAACAGAATTAATCCCACAGTTCTTACAGTTGGCTAACTTGTGTTGCAACAACAGTTCTCTTACTCTCTGCCCCAAGCCCACAACGGACAAACTATGATGCCCGACACTGATACGGGAATCGTGGATACGACTCCTCACTTTTGAAAATTTAGGACACAGATACGGTCCATACGGATACGGGTGTCCTAATTTTTCTTTAGATCACTTTTGAATCAATAAAATTATCATTGTTTTTGTCCCTTTATAGCATTTTTTATGGTGAGAACTAAAAATATTAAAAGAACTACATGAAATAAAGGACTTTATAAGTAGGATATATTAAACTTTTTCCTTAGAAGTATCGGTGCAGTATCAAGTACCAATACAAGTGTTGTATCGATTCGATACGGATACATTGGGCTTGTACAAGTATCCGGGTATCATAGGCGACGAATACAGAAAGGGGAAAGCAAGAATTATTAAAAATTAAGAGCTACAAGTAACCCAGTTCCATGAAGATAAACAAAGCATTCACAGAAACACCACAAAAAAGGCCTTTGTATTGATTGATATGATAATTTTCAGTGTCCTGTTTACACACTGGAAGAAAAAAAATTTAGAAACAAAATGGATTTAAATCATAGTATGTGCTCATTGACCAGATTACATCAAAATAACTTACGAAAAAATTTACATCAAAATGAAGTTACAAGTCCTATATGAAGCTCCTCTGCTAGCTCATCCCATATAAAGGAAGTAGTATCAACACAACAAGGAATATGAAGACAATCACACCTATCCTCCTCCATGTTCCCACCTCAGACACATCATCTTCTCTGGTGTCTACATGGGTTCACAATGTCCAAACAAAGAAGGAAAAGATGAGTAATTCCTCTTCGGTGGGAGTTGGATCAGAGTGGCAGGGCTATGGATGGGGTCGGATTTGGGTTAGAAGGGTTTGGAAACTGAATAATGGGAATGGGGTTTGGATTTAGGTAAGGGTTAGAGATGGGGATGTTATTTCATGAGAGAGAGAGAGAGAGAGAGAGAGAGAGAGAGAGAGAATGATGGATTCGAAATGGAGATGGACAGAGAAAGGGAGAGGGAGATGAGCTTCAAGATGCCATGAAAGAGGTTTCCTTTTTTTTTTCGCCAGCGCTTTCGGTGGATCTTTTGCAACCCATTTTGAGGAAGACTAGAGGAAACAAAGTTTATATATGGGGTTACTTTTTCTGCAAAACTGGAAGTCTGAACCACCCCTATAGGAAATCAAATTCCACTCTCCATGGAAAAAGCTGATGTGGCAGATTTTAATTTCCAGACTTTTACTGCACCAAACACAGGAAAAACAAGTTTTCTGCGGAAAATCACTGATTTTTCCATGGAAATGGGTTACACAAATGTGCCCTAATGCTTTTTTGTGGGGAAGGAAGAAGATGCTAAAAATAATAATCACAGAACTAATAAGCAGAATTATTTTAACAGAAGATAACATTCACATTCACATCTCCACTTTTGTCTTCTGAAAAAACCTGCCATTCTAATCAATGGGGAAAGGATAGGGGAAGCAGGTGGGGGACACACTAAACCACATGGATGACAAAATAATTCACCTCAACAGTCACGATGAGTCCACACAAGTTCAAAACATGCTCTCCATTTTTTTCAGTAACTGGATGAGAAATCATTTTCACCCAAACAGGCAAGATGAGTTCACACAAGCTCAAAACAGGCTCTCCATTTTATTTTATTTTATCGTCAGTAGCTTAAAACAGGCAAGGGGAACATCAAATGTGATCTCTAAATCAATCATCCACAAAACTTGCAAACCTTATCTTTGATATATGTTGGTGTTCTATCATGTTTTTTTCGAGGGAAGGAGGAACATAAACTAAACCCTAAAGGCCTAAACCCTATACTAAAAGAGATAAAACAAAAACATATGACCACACCATTTGGGAAAAATCATTTGAGGGTTTGTGCATCCCTTTCTTATCTTCCGGGGGACCACACTAAATCACACAGATGAGAGATAAATTTAACTTAAATAGTCAAGATGGGTGAACACAAGGTCAAAGCACTAAAGCATGCTATAGGACAACGAAAGGATATTTCTAAATCATATCCGCGAAAGTTGAAAACTTTTTCTAGGAAATATGTTCTTCTATTATGATTTTCATGGGACACAAGATGAAGATACTAAAAGCTGCTGTCAGAGACAAATCAACAGCATTGTTGGTATAAAAGCAGCATTCAATTTCCCTACACTAGTTAAAAATAGGAGGGAAAGCAACCACTTAAGAATTCACATCTCCCTATCTATCTTTCATAAAACTTCTAATCTAGATTTCTAATCCTGAAAGGTAAAACACTAAATCACATGGATGAGAAATAATCTCAAGTTAACAGTTGAGAGGGGTTGGCATGAGGTCATAACAGGATAAATCACGTACAATCTAGTAGAAGATCCAGAACACGACAAGTAATCCTCTTAACCGTGCCATATTCTGACTGGCAGACTTTGCTCATCAAAGACTTTGCAATGGTAAAAACCAGTAGGAAAAAATAACATCAAATGACTCTGAATATTCATAATAATATGGAGAATACCGACAACAACAAAAATATATACTCAAGAAAAGGTAACACTAACCATCAAAAGAACTTAAAGCATAACAACAACAACAACAGTAGCAGCACCAGTGGCTTATGATAAACAAATTTGAGCTATATCTCCAGTCAAATGGTATAGAATAATACCTTCTCTAGCTTGGAACTCAATTCTCGTATTTTCTTCTCAGCATCACTTGCCTGGGTTTCCAAAGCATCTCTCCTCCTATTTTTCACTTCTATTTCACCTTTAAGGTTTTCAACCTGTCAAGAAGATAAAATTCACGAAAGTGTACTAGTTATCCAAATGGAACTAAAGAGCTTCTCAATCTTAACCTGCTTCTCTAATTCTCCACCTCGTGCATAAGCCTTTCTGATCAGCTCCTCAGCATCACTGGTCCCTTTTTTCTACAGTACAGGGAAAAAGGTAGAACCATACGTAAAACGTTGATATTTCGACAAATTAACAAGAAAAAAATAAAAGCCAACAAATGATCAATTAGCAGAAGTCAAGCAATTCTTGTGGGTGAAAATCAATGAATAGAAATAGAATATGGCATGTGCAAGTGTGATTTCACAATCATACCTGAAGCAATTCCACATTGCTTCGTAATACTGCAATTGCATTTGACTTCTCTTGAATGATCTTTTCCATCCTTGCAATGCTCTCATCCTTGATTTTTAATTCTAGGTTTCTATTCGCAATGTTAGATTCTGCACAAAAGGAAGCATAAATTTCACAGTTCACGCAGTTATTAAAACAAACCCAAATTTCCCACATAAGAAGAACAAAAAAAAAAAGGAAAAAGAAAAGAAAAAGAGAGAATAGAGGAAAAGGGGAAAGAAGGGGAGGGGAGAGGAGGGAAATGGTTCTACTACAGGGAGCATGCAGGAAATATCAATCGTATTTAGGAGTTTTAAATCTAGCGGCCATCCTCTAGATCAGCCATGATATAAAAACACAGTGATATGCCAATCATAGTAATCTGATCACTGTGAGTTTTCCACTTGTATACAAACCAAACAAATGGAGATTGAATGCTAAACTGATGACAAAATAAATGACTAGAAAACAGAAATTAAAAAGTTCAAATGCAAGTCAAGACATGCTACTGGTCTGTACCTGCATGTGTGGACTGGTACAAATTAGTTTTTTTTTTTTCTTTTTTTTAAGATATATAATGTCACTTTGGTTTGGATCATCCAAGGCAGAATTGAAACCAGGTCCAGATTTGTTCCCACCAAAGTGGACCATTGCAATTGCAATTTGTGCCTTTTTTCCTCTTAACTCTAGGCCTGAAAATGGCGAACCATTTCAATTTATATCTTTCTTTTTTTCTCTCAACTCTAAGCCATGAAATGGTAGCTAATAAAATCATCTGCTCTATTTCACATAATGGTCCACCAATTCAACAGTCCAGATGTATGTACATGGCTTGTAATGTGCATAGAGATGTTCTCATCCAGGCTTCATGGATTTCCACAACAAATTATTGGAACCCATACAAGCATTTAATTCTTAACTTTTCATGGAAAAAGAAAATTCCAAAAATACATCATCTGGAGTGTCCAAAGCAACCAACATAAACCCATATGATTGGGTCACTGTCTTTAATCTGCTTCTTTCATTCACAAATTGTAATTGGAGTTTCATTCGCAATGAGAAAAGTCATGGAATCAGATGTAAGTCACCCATATCAAATTAATCTCCAAACGAGAAGCTAAAAAGAAACTATAACTGAATGAACACATCTATGTTGGTTAGGTATCATAGTATTAAAACAAAATCGTATTTTCAAAATCTAGTGTCCTTTCTCGGTATAATCCTTTTGCACTGTTAAGCTTTTAATCAATATATGTTAGCATTCCAAAAATAAATAATAAATAAATAAACCCTGATCTTCCTAGTGTCTAGTTCATCAGTAAGCACTGGTCCCAAGGCCAGATTTTTCCATATCTTGACTTCCGCTCCATTTTAGTAGGAGTAGAACACTATTTTGCCAACCCGTGATTGAGAGGATAAGATGATATCATCGGCAGCCATATTAAAGGAAACTATAAGTACAAAATAAGTTGTTGAGAAAAAAGAAGAAAACCCACTAAATTGAAAAAAAGGGGGGAAAAAGGGGAGGTTTACCCACAACCATACATCATCCTAAAAGTAGCAAAATAGTAATAGAAAGACTCAAATTCATCAATACCCCACCTTCTTCCTTCTTTTTCCTAAAAGGAGATTATGTTAAAAAGAGAAGTCAAAGTACAACATACAAAGTTAGGAAACATAATAAAGATACTATTATTACAACCAGTAACCCAAAAAAAAAGAAAAAAAGAGTAAACTAAGAAAGTTTCATTCATATCCCTCCTGTGTAACATTCGTTCCTGCACAAACAAGGAGTTAATATCAGTTGGTAGAGGACTCAAATTCATTAATACCGCACTTCAAAGCTGAATTTTCAGCTAGCATGGAACGGCCTGGTAAATGGGGTCCACCCTCTAAATTAATTTAAACTTCTCATTCTTACTACCCTCCCGTGAATTTTTTACCCTCATCTGAGTTTTGTTGGTAGGACCTTCTTCCACTCACTGGTCATGCAAATTTGGCACTCTATCAAACTTTATCCAACGACCGGGACTGAAAACAACTGAGTCCATCCAAAGTTTACCTCACGATGGAAAGACATTCGAAACCCCTGCCCCGCCATTATAGTTACCATTCACATCCCAGCCCAGGTTCCTGAAATCTATCTCTAACAGCAAAACATGATATTTAATTTCGAAACCTCAAACCCCTGCCCCGCCATTATAGTTACAATTCACAGCCAAGCCCAGGTTCCTGAAATCTATCTCTAACAGCAAACATGATATTTAATTCGCATACAGCGAGTGGGGAGGGGGGGGGGGGGGGGGGGGGGGGGTGTTGTGAAGCTGTGCGCAGAATTACTAAATTTAGCGATTTTTTCGAATCGGGAAAAAAATCACATCGATTCAGGAACAAAACTGCTAAAATGAGGTAAACATTTCACACTGACAAAAAAAAAAAAAAGCCATCAGTTTTCAAAAACCCTAACAATTACCGATCTCAAGAATCTTTAAAAACGGGAAAGGAAGCTAACCAAACCAAAACCCCGAAGATCTGTCGGAGAAACCCTAATCCGCTAAAGAAATCGAAAGAAATGGGGGGCATCTTACTGACCTAGATCGGAGATCTTCGATTTGAGCTGATCTAATTCGGCCTTCAGCGACGAATCTGAGCCGTCAGATGAGGAGATTCCATCTTCGATCGGTGCATCGGCTCTGATATTGAAGAAAAGCAACGACAGAAAGATCGAAAAGACGAGGAGCTTCGAAATCGCCATGGGCTTCTTCTTCTCCTTCTCTGTCTGTAAGTTTCTTGTGTGAGAGAGAGAGCGAGCGCTGAAAAAACAGGTGTGAATCCGAAGAGGTTGGGAGTTATAAAGTTAATAAGTTGGATCGGTGTCGTTTCGGGTTGGGAATGTCGCCGGCACGTGCTTAGTGGCGTGACGGTGTCTGAATCAGGTAGTTAGCACGTAGCAGCTGGCACGAGGTGATGGCATCCTTCCAGGACACGTGCGAGAGCTTACATAACACAGACAGGTCGGTTTCGGGTCAGGTCATATACATGGTTTTTTAATTTTTTTTGTGAGAGCATGGATCGATCCTTGAATACCATGGTGAAATAAGACACTCTTGCCCGCTGGCTCATTTTGTTCTCGGATTTTTATTAGGTCGGTGGTTTAGTCCATGTGAGACAACCCAAGAATGGAGGGATTGTTCCCATGAGTCTCCCCTTTTAACTTGGGTTTCTCATGTTTTTCAAATTTGAAGCTTATTTGTTTAGTATGGATTGAGTGAGATTTGATGAGGCTTTAAACTGGAGAAATCTTGAGTTGAAAGGAGTGGAACTACGTAGTTTTAAAACGCAGACCATTTAAAATAAAACTTCATATAATGAATATAGTTTTCCTAAATTTTAGGACAATAAGAGTTTGTCCAACTATAAGATTGACCATTAAATTAAAAATATGATTGGTAAAATCTTATATAAATTCATGATTCACATTTTCTGTTAAGTGATTATTCTTATGGTGGAACTCTTATTGGGTTGATTTTTTTCTACACACCATACATTTAGAGGTTAAATTAGAATTTCTTTGAGTCCAAGCCTTAGAGGATCCAGACTCCTATCTTTTTAAATGATTTTGTTGAACTGTTACAAATTTTAGGAAATCTATTTTTTTTTTTTTTTAGAAGGAGATCTATTATTGTTGAATTGGCAAAAAATAAAGAAAGAAAAGTAAATGACCTACAAGTAACCATCATACAGTCTCTTCATTGGTTAACAGTAATTGCCTAATTGTTACCCTACTCAATCAAATCTTATGATAGTCAGGGTCACTCCTCTGCCACTGTCCCAATCTAATAAAAAACACATAAAAGAGAAAAGAGAAAACGAAAATCGTCATAGATGTTATTTTAAAGTTGGACTAAGCCTAATGGCTTCTTGAGCTTAGTCTCTTTTGGTAGCCAAGCTAAGGAGGTTGGGACCCACAAGAGTACTCGATCGAACACACGACGGGGAGTGAGAACTCACACGCATAAGAAGTGAAAGAGACCATGAATTGATCTCTGCTCATGTGGGTAAAAGGCTGGATTGCCGAGCAACCCATCGCTCTCAGCCTATCGGGCCAAGTTGAGGCTGTGTTTTCAAACTATGGGTTGGACTGGTTGAACCTTTTAACTGCTTTGATAATTATTGGCTCCCTCTTTACTCACTCGCTTTAAATTGAATTTAGCTGCCGTGGGCCCCTTACATCAACTTTCTCAATCAAACACTAAAAGAGTCACTTTGATTGAACAATCAATCTTGTTAGCGAGCTACTCAAGCATTTATAATCACACCCACTACAATGAGTTGTTATAGGTTATACATATGCTAGACCCACGGTTTGATGTGGCTTTAAATGCCACAGGTGAACCTAACCACCATTTAGGTAGGCAGGTCTATCTAATGGATGGAGGAAAAAAAACATTACAATACAAATAAGCATTTGACAATAGATGGTTTCAATGAAAGTTCCTGTGTTTGAATGGTAGAAATTAAATTTAGTCAACATCGTTTTCCCCTTTTTTTCAAAATCAGTTGCAGAGTTTCAAGGATTCAAACGAGGCCAGTATAAAATTTTATCATCGCTCACGTACGCCAATATCATCTGCAGTGGGACCCATGGTTTCTTCCGCACCATGAGATGTTTTTTCACATGGAGATTCCCCAAAGGAAAGTTTCCTAAGTCCACCATTGATGGGGTAGGTCATGAATTCAACAAGAAAGAGGAAATGATATGGATGGTGATGGTAGGGAGGCTTAAGGGCAATACATTTTGGACACGTTTGTATAATACTTTTATGCGGAAAAGTGTACGATTTTTTTTGGAAAACTCATTTTTAATGTGTTTGACGAAGAATAATTCCGCGGAAACGTTTTCCTGCCTCGTCAGCATTTTCCTTGATAATAGGGGAAATGGGTTTCCTATGAGAGGTATGAGAAATGTATTTTATCGGAAAACTTCACCATCTTTTCCCCACTCTTGTCCATTTCAACCCAAATCCCTACAAACTCTTTCATTTTGTATTTCTTTAAATAAATCATTATTTGATGTTGAATAAATAATATACGTGTTATTTTACTTTTCTTCAAAAAATTATTTCACCAAATAAGTAATTTTGATTTTCTATAAGGAATCTACAGCTGCACCAATTCAATGAGGATTTTTTTTTTTGCACCAAATATGAATTTCTAAGTTCTACAGAAATTCATTTCCGAGGTTTTCATTTTTATGGAATTTATTGACATGGCAATTTTTCCTTTTCGCGGAAAGAAAGTGTACACAAATGTGCCCTTGTGCTGCCAGGTTTTTATAGGAAAAGCGAGGATTGTGAGAATACTTTTTTGCACCACGTAAAACCTACATTTGGTGCAATTGCTTTTTGGTAAGAAAAGGTTAAAAAATGAGCTAAATTTTATACAATTCTATAGAAAAAAACTTTTCTATGAAGAGCTGAGAATTTTCTTTCCACAGAAATAATTTTCTGTGGACGTACACAAACATTCACTTAATCTACCAAATCATCTAAACCATCCTCACCGCTTTTGAATGAGGACATACAAAGTTACCTCCTAAGATCTTGAATTTATAATCATGATCAATCAACAATTATATAGCCTAAATCCCCACTTGTCCTTGTATGAGATCAAAAGAATTCCTCTGGAACACATAAAATGAGGATTTCATTCATGGAATCCTTTTTCAACCAAATGCAAGAAAATCACTCATTGGTCAGTTCTTGGATTTTCCCATGGAATTCCATGCATGCAAAGGAATCCAAGCCCAAAGGTAATGTTTTCTATTCCAGTTGTGTTGGGTCCTGACTCCTGAGGTCACATCTTTCAATCTCAGGTTGTTCCATCACTGCCTGAGATTGAAAGAAAATAATCTTCTAATCTTCTTCACGTCTTGTTGTCCAATTATAGATCTCTTTTTGTTTATAAATGTTTGTCATTCATGGTGGTGGGTGCCCCACCAAACCTATTCTTACTGTAACCTCTCATATGTCCCATATATCCTTTTGCGACCATGTTATGCTTTTGGGCCCCTAGAGAAAAGTTAGAAGATTCTATCACAAAAATGGCTTGATCAGCTAGGTATGGCAATCCATTTGGTATTTTCGCTGCCCCATAAATTCTACTAAATAATATAAAACATACGCAACGGTGTAGGGCGGGTTAGACGCACCCAATACCCAAGGCCGCACCAAACCCAACTCGGTTTAGTATTGAGAAAACCATAACGGACTCTAATCCTAGTAACACACTACCAAACTCACACCTTTTTCTTTTTCAAGAAAAGACTAGAAGTCATATCAAATGTCATAAATAAATTCAAAATTCCCTCATTTTCTTAAAAAAAATTAAAAAAGTTACGTTCTTTCTCTACTAAATGATAAAAAAAATAATCTTTTTCCAAAAAAAGTAGAAAAGATTCCCTAATAAACCCCTAAAAACATAAGACTATCATAACCCTCTTATATTTTATTTTCTCTTTATTTGATACTTCACCCCACTTTATTTCAATTCAATGTGCATCCAAACACGTCCTAATAGGAGTAGATCAGGCGGGTCCCATTTAAACCGGACCCATCGCCATCACCTACTCCCATTTGTTGTTTGAAAGTTGTTGGTCATAAAAACTAGGTATAAGACTTTTATTACACAAGTAGGAAAATATGACTCTGTTTCCATCCCATTAACTCTGCTCCATGACTAACGCACTAATGGCCTTCCCATTTTGTCCCAGGGCTCGACCTGGGTATCTGAGTGATGAGAAACATTATAACTTGTTCATGGAGGCCTTTTCATCTTCATCTATTAACTTAGAAGGGAACTTTGTTGCATCATTTTTTGCCGGCACCTTTAATGCAGAGGGTTTTACTTTTGTGCATGGTGAAAATTTGGGTATGGATGTATATTTATATTAAGTTGAAATAGCAGGTGCGGCGAGGATAGATTAGAAAAGAAGAATCAGTCGGTCATGATTCTACATTTTGCTCTCTTTCTAATGGTTATAAGCTTCCAAAAGTACAACAAAAATATATATATATATATATATATATATATCAGAACTTTTAGAGGTTGATGGTTCATCACCTTCAATTCTCTTAGATGAATGCTTTATGTATTGAATACTGGGGAAATTACTTTTGAAGAATGTGCAGTCAATAATGCAATTTGATGATTAGAATAAATTAATTAGAGAATAAAGTGAATGTGAGAAATTAAATTAAGAAAATAATAGAAAATGGGCAAGGCATACCAATAAAGGTATTTTCATAAAGACAATAATTCTCCACATGCATGTGGTTTTGATGAAATTCTGTTGGTACAATGCCCAACTCTGATTTAAAGTCTTTACACTAAAATTAGAAATATGGAACTGCCCTTGAAAATCAGAAGATAATTTAATAAGAAAACTCTATCATCTCTGTAACTTTTTGAATACCATATATCAAGAACTTTGAAAATAACCTTAATTTATAGATTTGGAAAGAACCCCTGAAAATGGGTCATGTCCACTCATAAATGACCCAAAAGACACATCTTACCCAGAAGGCAAAAAAAAATGTTTTTGAAACAGACTTAATATTTGAAATATTTTGAAAAGACAGACTCAAGTCTTAAGTTCCTCTTGAGATTTATTTTTTAATTACTGATTTTAGAAAATATCCAGCAGTTGCGGCAAACATGTTTATTAGGGTATGTTTGCTAAGTTGAATCTGCTTGAGATTGAGTTGACTCAATTATCTATTTGAAATAAAACTATTTCAATTAGATCCATTTACAAATAAACTATTTTATATGTTTGGTTCAATTAACATAAATAATTATTTTTATAACGTAGATATCCCTGAGGTCTTTGAACTGACAAGACTAATATCCCAAGTGGTGTCCGCTAAACCCACACATGAAAAATATAGGGTGGTTTCAAACACAAGATGTTGGTAGAAAACTGATGTCTTATGCCACTCCACCAACTCCCAGGTGGGTGATGATAAACTTATCATATTGAAAAGGTTATATGTACAAGATTGTCATATAATGAAAGTAGTACAAGCAAAATTATTGCCTAGTAAAAATTACATGTGTGAGAGCTTGTTCAATGTAAAATGTTAAACGATGGCTCATTGTTTTAGATCTTAATGACTATTTGGAAAATGTAACTTTTTATTTATATAAAAAGAGACAAAAATGGCTTAAAGCAGATCGAGCCAAACATTCAGATGCTGATCCACTAATAACTCCATTAAGGATGCAAATGGGTCAAATCAGGGGCAGAACCATTGTGGATCTAGATCGGGATTCATCTTTGTTGTTTATTGATCCAACATAAAACCTGTGTGTTAATTTGTATTCAGATATAGTATAATAATAATTAAAAAAAAAGGGACCTAAAACCTGACCATAATAAGGTCTAGAGTTAATAAGAGTAATTGGATTAGTTCAAAACATAAAAGTGAGATACTTAAATGGGATATGATTAAAGTTAAGTAGATACGTAACTCAAGCTTAATACCCCTTAAAACCTATACTATTAATATGTGAATGTGACTGTCTTGTTTCAGGATTATCTTGAGGTCAAAACTTACAAGGATTTGGTTCTAACTCATATGTTCTGAGTCCTATATGTAGAGATCCAAATTTATTCGAATCTCTCATTGGTCCGAAGAATCGGAGACTTTATATAATCGGATAATTAGCTACCCATTTGCAACTCTAAACTCAATGGTGGGGGCATGATCTCCTCTCTACAAAACAACCGTGGATCAATTAGTTGTAGTGTTGATGGTGAGGGAATTTGGGAGAGGGGTGTACGTGGGGTGCATGAGTATTGAATTTTAAGTAAATAAACGGGAAAAGCAGACTTACCAAATGACAACTTTTTGTCTAAACCAAATGACAGCTCTTGTCGTAATGGTTATAAATAATCACAATCTTCTCTATCGAAAAAAATAAAAAATCAGTTCAATGATTTCATTTTTCACAAAAGAATATATGTTGCATTTAAATGATAGAAAAGTGGACTGAATGAAAAAACAAAACAATCTTGCTCTCTATCACAAAGTCCTTTCATCGCACTAATGCACGCTGTGTTTGTGAGCAAACTGGACCTGCCATTTCGATATATCAAAAAAGGAACACTTACCATGCCTAGAGCACTGAATTGTGATGACAAGTTGTTGAATGGACCCCTATTTTCTCATCATAATTAGAGGTAACCAGACCCTTACAACTTTGATAATTTGAATTGCCTCACCCCAATTGATAGACATTTCTTAAATAAGATTAATTTATTTTAAAAGAAATTCCACCTTCTTTAAAGTAAATAAGATAAGTTGATGTTTAAAAACACAGCAGGTTTGCCTCATACCAAGGAAGGATAGACAAATCTTTTTTTTTTTTTCTTCTTCTTCTTTTTAACAATTAGACATTTAGACTAAAGAAAAATCAAGAGGCATATGCAGCAAACAAACACTTCAACATGAAAATTGCCAAAACAAAGCAACCAAGCATACGGGATGCACGTGGGATGGAAGGGATGTTGTTTTGTTTAAAACACACGTGAGATAGAAGTTGGGACTTGAACATAAACATGGTTTGAATCCAATGTCATTCACATTCAATTCCTTCGCTGGGTCACCATCACAAAAATAAAAAAAAGTGACCAAATCACAAAAGCAAAAGATCTAACTCATCAAGTCAAGCTTATGGTGGGCCCAATTTCAATCTAGAGTGAAATTTCGGCCTAAACATTAAAATGCTAGACCCTCTCGTTAGCAAATATGAGTCACAGGCCTGATATGGGCCGGACCTAGATATATAATATGGGGCCATTTAGTATTTGGGCCAGCTTAGGTTGAGTGATATAGAGCCGAAAGCCCAGCCCAAACAATGAGTGCTTCCAATTAGTGATAATTTGTCCAAAACTATAAACCCCGTACACCTTATAGTAAGCCCAGTTACCCTGGCCTGGCCTGATGATTAAATGGGAGGGCTTCGGCCTGACATTTACAGCCCTTGTCAGACTTGGCTTTAATATTCCAAAGTCATGCCTCACCCGGCCCATGAGCACCCCTACATTGATCCACTGCTAAGTTGGCAACAAAAATAAAAATCTTCCAACAGGAGACATGTAACATCAATGTAGAGGCTAACCCATACTCAACGTTCAATGGGGCACATCGTGAGTTATAGCGTGCCACACCACACATGTATAAAAAAAGATTGATGATTTGGATGACTGCTCTGTCCTTTTGAATATGACATGCAACAGGCCCACAGTATAGATAAACATGTAAAGATTATTAACAACATGACGGGCCACAGGATGGGTGATTCTAAACGCATCATGGGTTTTATGTACGAGAGCTGCTACCTGCACACTGAGAATTGCTCTTCACACGCCGTAAGAAATAGAGACTAAAATACCTACCTGTAAATTTACCAAAAAGGACTCCACCAGGAATCTGCTACCCCTCCCATCTGCTTTCTGCACACAACATCTTCCCTCCATCATGTTGAAAAGGCACGGTAGCTTAGATGAATCGTTCGTTTCGTTCTTTGCTCAGTCCCATTGCTATCCCCTCTCTTTTATCAAACATCTCACTAATCAATTTTCAAAACGAAATGTGCATTCCTTCTCAGTCTCACTCCCATTGCCATCCCCTCTCTTTCATCAAACATCTCACGGTTTACATCATCAACATTTATTGATTTCATTCCAAGTTGAACTAGCATTCTTAAGCAATGGACGAGTCAAAGGACAAGCAAAGCATGGTTCCCAATCAGTCTAGCAATGACTAGGTAAGCATATTCATCACGATTTGTTTTATTAGCATGTGACGAACTGTTCGGCCCTGAATGTCCGTTCCATTTGACTCCGGGCGGCATTATAGTACCGAACATTTCAATATTGCACGGCTCTTAAGGACTGGACATATTAGATTAATTCGGATATTAATGACCGAACATAAAAATTAAATTCGGCCATTCATGGCCGAACAATTTGATTGTGTTCGGACTTACAGGGCTGTGCAGTTGTATCATTTACATATTCTAACAAAATTTGTTCCATAGCAGTGAAATGCGCCTACTGAATGCAGCAAGGTTGGCTCAGAATGTGTGGTGGACTATAGCAATGAGTTTATCACCCAAGAGGTAATAAATGTGAATGAATCATTTGATATTTAAATTGATGTTGTCACTTGGTTCAATCTAATTTGTTTGGTTATGTGCAGATATTCATAAGTCGAGAAGTACTAATTAAGTGGGCCCGTGATGTTGGGAGGAGAAATGGTTTCATTGTTTTTATTAAGACATCAGCAGCACCCAACAAGAGAAATAAAAAACCAAGACTGACCATTGGGTGTGAGAGGAGTGATTCTTATAGAGACACGAGGGTAACTAAAGATCGGAGTGTAGGGAAGAAATTGAAGCTCACTGGTTTGAAGAAATGTGGATGCCCATTCACGTTACAAGGCAAAGTTGTGGGCTCAAATGATGAATGGATGTTGCATGTAGTATGTGGTGTGCATAATCATCCAGCTGCAGAATTCCTAGAAGGGCACTCATTTGTAGGAAGATTAACAGAGGAGGAAACTTCATTGTTGGTAGATATGTCCAAGAATATGGTATGGACAAAGGATATATTGGTCTTATTGAAACATAAAACTGAGTTAAATGCAAGCACAATAAAGACTATTTACAATGCCCGTCAAAGGTATAAAGTTGCGGAGAGGGCCGGACGGAGTCAGATCCAGCAACTGTTTAAATTATTAGAGGAACATAAGTACATTGAGTGGTATAGGAAGTGTCCGGAAACAGATACAATCACTGACTTGTTCTTCATACACCCTACCAGCTTAGACTTATTGCCTGCATTTCCTCAAGTGTTGATAATGGATTGCACTTACAAGACCAATCGGTATCGAATGCCCTTATTGGAGATTGTTGGGGTGACATCCACAGAAAAGACTTTTTCTATATGCATTGTATATCTTCAGAATGAACGCGAAGACTGCTACTCATGGGCATTGGGTATATTGCATACTGTGATTGGCGAGGGTGTTCTTCTTAGTGTTATTGTCACAGACAGAGAGATGGCTTTAATGAATGCCATATCTAATGTATTTCCTAGTGCTAAACATCTTTTATGCCGATGGCATATCAACAGAAATGTTTTGGCTAAATGAAGAAGTTGTTTGAGATGAAGGAAAAGTGGGACCGGTTTATAATGAGCTGGAACATGTTGGTTTCCTCGTCCACAAAAGAACATTACAATCTGCAATTCAACTTGTTTGAGAAGGAGTTTAGCACCTATCCAGCAGCACTTGAGTATGTTAAAAAAACTTGGTTAGATGCGTACAAGGACAGGTTTGTGGCTGCTTGGACAGACAATATCATGCATTTTGGGAACACTACAACAAACAGGGTGGAGAGTTTACATGCACAACTGAAGCGGCAGCTTGGATCAAGCCAAGGGACTCTTGAAGATTGTTGGACGAATATTCACAACTTACTTTTGCTGCAACATACAAATATCAAGGCATCATTTGAAAAAAGTAAGACAGTTGTGCAACATAATCTCAAGCATTCAGAATTCAAAGACCTTCGTGGTAATATTTCTATAAGTGCATTAGAGAAGATCTAACTTTGAGTTGGATTGCATGCCAGAGATAGAGTTAATTGTCGAACAGTTCAGAGGGTATGATTCAAGCCAGAAGTTACAAATATTGAATAAGCTCAGGGAGAGAGCAAGGCTCGAGACCACCTCATTGATCGAACCAGACGTGAAAACTAAAGTTAGGGGTTGCCCAAAGTTGAAATTAGATAATTCTACTAAACGTGATCCTTCTGCCTTTGAAGTTGTCAAATCTGCCAAAGATAGTTACTCCCCAGCATTGACCGGAGATACTATTGTTAGTAGTGGCTCCTCCTTGGTGCCCAAGCAGAGGTTCATGCCTAAGCTCAAGGCCATTCGAACAAGAAATATGAAGCCAGTTTCATTTATTGACACACTCCCTTCTGGTTTAAGGCCTTATATTCTGCATGTAAGGGATGTCACTGCTGATGGCAATTGTGGCTTTAGAGCCATTGCAGGGTTGATAGGACTTGGCGAGGATTCGTGGCCACAGGTTCGCACCGGTCTTTCGAAAGAGTTAGTGACTCATACAGAACACTACAAACAATTGTATGGATCACAACAAAGGGTTGAGGAACTCCTATACATCATATCGTACCAAGGGGCTTGCCCTCCTTATGATTGATGGATGACAATGCCGGATATGGGACATCTAATTGCATCGCACTATAACGTTGTTCTATACCACATGTCAGTTGAACAATGCCTAACTTTTCTTCCTCTTCGATTGGTCCCTATTCCTACAGCTGCTAGGCAGGAGATTGCAATTGGTTTTGTCAATCAGAACCACTTTGTTCAGGTGAGAATAGTATATGCATTTGTGTCCCTTTTTTTTTACATGAAATCTTAATGTGACTCGTTTGATGGACATTAGATCCCAATTCTTTGTCCTGTGCAGGTTTTCCTCGTTCAATGTCATCCGATTCCACCCATTGCTACTAATTGGGTGCGTCACCATCGCCCTGAGGTAGACGGTTGGGATACACCTTATCAATCCCGGATACAGCTATTCAGAGAGATTATCAATCCATCGGTTGCCACAAGCGAAACTATCGAGTTGTGAAAGAGTTTTGTTAAAAAAATTTTAGGATGTTGCCGGATGTAATCATTTAAATTGACACTTGTTTTGACGTAGCAACATGTGTACAATTTAATTTTCCATGTATGAATTGCTTGTGTGCATTTAATTCCATTCAAGATATCTTGGCTTTGAAGTTCAGTTGATATTAAATTTAGTTTACCAGAGGCCTAATTATGAATTAAAAAAAAAATACATAAAAACTTTGAAGACTGTGGTTGTTCGGACCTGCTTAACCGAATTAATTCAGTTTGTTCGGACCTGTATGACCGAACATATCCAATTAGTACGACTCAATGATACCGAACAAAAACCTTATATTTGGTCTTGAGACATCGAGCAACACTGATTCATATGAATTTAAAAAAAAAATTTATTCTCAATCCTTGTCATCCAAAAATCACAACTTTAGCATATTTAACAATAAACATAAGTTAGAAACATCTCTGGTACCCAAAAAAATAATCAAGTTATACAATTCAGTTTTTTTTCAAAAGACATTGTCACACAAAAAGCTACACCCAACGTCTCCCTCTTCGGATGTAAGTACGTGTCTCACTGCTATGCGGTCTTTGACGGAGATCTTCCAGTTCAGCTGCATCCAGCAACCTGTTGACATCCTCGAGGGCCACATATAAGGCATCAGGATCCCAGACACTCATAGTATGCCCCCTCCTTAGAATCGGCTGGATAATAGCTTGAGCATTCACGATGCGCTGCTCATTGATCAGAGAATGTACGATTTAGTATGTTTGTTCTATAATCAGTTAACATAAAACAACATACAATTATGTTAGGCATCAAACCAATCGGGGGTCTACGGAAGAGTTGCCCACACAGTCTTGAATGCGCGGATTAAACGTGGAGCGATGTGCAGGGTTCTGAATGATCGGGTGCGACACCCGTGTGAACCATTCCAGATAATCGGGTGCACAGTCCCACGGATGTGCCACAGGCATACCATGCTTCATCGGAGACAACAAGTGGTTATGCCATCTGTCCTATATTTGGTCCAGGTAATGGTATGCAATCCGATACTGATTTGTGGTGGCACACCTCGTGGCGGGCTGTGGTGCTAGTGGAACGGGGGGAATGCGCTGGACCCTGCCAAACTGCCTAAGCACCCGATCAGGATGATATTATTCAACGATGTCCATGCATTTAAGACACCCACTGTAATAAGCAACCTCGTGGAAGGAGTGATCTGCCATGTGCTCTTGGTAGGGGTTCCAGACTACTTGCAAGATTAATCAATGAATGCATTACTGAAAGATACGATACTTATTTACTCAATTTTTAGACTATAAATTGTAAGGCCTTACCTCATGGGCACTGAGATTGTCAAGTGCCTCTCATAATGACTGCAGGTTGGACATTTGGTCCCCAGACTCTCTACGTGGCACCCAACGATGCACCCGAGGAAGATTTTCTGTGTATGTGCGGTTGGGATTCGGCCTACACCTGGGAAAATGCTCGTATATCCATGCCTCAAGAAGAGTCAGATACCCCGCAATCTGCCTAACGCCAGTCCGGGTAGCAAACCCCAACTATCGGTATAGGTACGCAAGAGCAGCAGCACCCTAAGCATATCCTTGCGCCTAATCGAAGTTCATTAGCAGCCTTAGATAAATCACCGGAACCCTAGTGCCACTCTTATCTGTGAAGAGTGTACATCCCAATAGATACAACAAGTATGCTCTAGCGGCATGCCTAATGTGCTCTTCTGGATCCGCATCCGTCACTGCTCCAAATAGGTCCCTGAGCCACTCCAATCTAACTGACGAGCCCCGCACAGCTGCTAACTCTTCATGTGCCTGCTGGGATGTGACACCAAGACCATGCTCTACGAGTATCTTTGCTCGCTCGATTGACAACTACTCAACTGATACAGATCTTCCTGTCACCGGTATCCCAAGAATAGTGCCTACGTCGTCAAGGGTAATCATCATTTCACCGAATGACATGTGGAATGTGTTTGTCTCAGGCTGCCATCTTTCTACAAAAGCTGACACCATATTCCTGTTAATGAAACGATAAGATGTCTCCACCAGTGGAGCCAACCCTGAACGGCCAATGAGTCCACTGAACACCGTATTCTGCCTTCCTTCTACATTCCATGCCCATTCACTGATTTTTTATGCATGGCTTAGGCATTTAAGTGGCGATCTCTCTTGCAATACGGGAAAAAAATATTAGTCAAGATACTAAATAGTTATAATACGTTTATCAAGATTAATCACAAGCTGCTACTGCCAAATGCTAAAAGCAATATGCGTCCGGAAACTAGGTAGCAGCGACAGACTTATAGGCCCCCCAGGAATTTCTCCAGTCCTAAACGAGTTAGCAATTGAAGTTCGTAGTCGGACTTCTGCCTGTCCATCGACTTCTTCAGGTTGCTCTTCGGCTTGAGGGTGGTCTTCAACTACTTCTTCTACGACCACTTCCTCATCACTTTCTCTTGGATCATCAGCGACAAGCCTCAGCCGCCGTCTCCTGTTCAACGCTGTTGGTCGAACCCTAGTTGTACTGTGCACACCCATATCTGAACACAACAACAGAAAACTCATATTAGCTTAAGCACAGGGAAAATTCACATAAATAGTATGTTCGGCCCTGAGTAACCGTATGGGTACTGGATGTTCGGCCCTGAGTAGCCATGTGGACACCATATGTTCGGTAGTACATCGCCGTGCTACCATCAGATGTTCGATTAGAGAAGGCCGTCTGAGTTACATATGTTTTGACATATTGTGCCGTACAGTAACGACATGTACTGTTGATCATGACCGAACAAATTCTATGTATTCGGTTCCATAATCCCGAACGGTGTCGAGGAACTGAAAAAAAAACAATTGTCCATGGGAGAGAGAGATGCAGTGGAGGAAAAGGAAGGCCACATAAAATGCAGTATACAGTGGCTGCAACAAAAAATAAAAGCATTTCTAAGCAAGCAAAAGAGATGGAAATCACTCACATAGGTCGTTCAATAATGCACAGCAACTTGAAGTTGAAGACCTGCTTCATTCAGAGTGTGGGCTCTGTTGGGGACCTCGTCCAGATCGAAACCGTTCTGACGGGGGAGTTCGTCTAGATGTTAATCGTCTTCGCTGTTGGAATAGGTGGAGAGTGAACCATCCGTTCACTGAAGGGGGAGGCCATGTCCGTTCACAGGAAGAGGTGGAAAATGGGAGGGAAGAACGATGTGAAATGCAGTGTGTAGGGAGAGGGGCGATTTCGGGAAAATGCAGAGCGCATAGAGTAAAATAGGGAAACTTTTGCAGTAAACATCACTATGTATAGAGCTGCAGTGTGTGGAGAGCAATTCTCAGTGTGCAAGTAGCAGCTCTCTTTCTGTACACACCCACAATTAAAATTTTTTTAATTACCAAAATGCCCTTAAGTGAAAGGAAGAAATTGCCCTTCACCATCAACCTCCTATCCTCTTCCTTTGGTTCTTCTGCAGTAGAGTGGAGCTTTCCGATTTCGCTATGCTCATCTCATTCTGTTCTTCTTCACTCTCCCTTTTATCCATTGTTTCGCCACTGATGTTCTACACTGCCTCCTCATTGATGTTCATCTCCTTCCTCATCATCTTCTTCAACTCTTGGAAGCATCCTCAAGTCTCCGTTATTTCTTTAACAATCTTGGAAGTACTCATCTCCCTGCACCACATTGTGTATTGAAAGTAGGCATTTTTAATATGGGCAAGCAATTGACGATCTACCAAGAGGAGGTATACATTTTGACTTCGTTTCCTTCATTTTGTTTTCTCGCGTCTTGCCTGCGATTCCAAAACCGTGTCGCTAAAGATATGCTCAGCTAGTAAAGACCGTGCATAGTTATATTGCACGACACTATAATGCCAAATAAAGTATTGAACGGCCACATAAAACTGAGCATATATATTAAGAACGACCTATATAAACCATGCAGTATAATACTGCATGGCTGTAAAGGCTTGTGCATTGATAAACTAAGAATTTCTAATATATTTTTAAAAGATTGATTCAGCTGGTGCCAATGAGTATTTTTTGAGTTATACTAATATCTTCACCACTAACACGATATTCAGAAGCCGAGAGGGCCTAATCCAACAGACAAGGGATGTTGGAAAGAAACATAGCTTGGTAATTGTAATCAAAACTTCAGATGCTTGTGGAGAGGGCCTAATCCATCAAAGGAATAGTTTTTTCTTGTGAGAGAAGTGGTAGTTATAGGGGTCCATCGAAGGTTTTCGAAAAGAAAATTCCTAATAAGGCAATGGAAACGAAGAAGCGTAGTTGCCTTTTTTACTTTGAAGGGCCAAAAGTTGGCAACTGACGATGATTGGATGGTAATAGTGGTTTATGGGGTGTACAATCATCCAAACGCACAACATCTCGAGGGGCACTCGTTTGCCGGGAGGCTTTCTGAGGAAGAAATTAACATTTTGATTGGTATGTCTAAGAGTTTGGTGAAGCCAAATAACATCCTTCAAACATTGCAGGAAAGGGATGTGCACAACACCACTACGATGAACAGTATCTACAATGCTTGTAACAAGTTTAGGACTTTACGGTGACAAAGGTGGCTGATCGATCATAGATGCAGCAACTCACTATGCATTTGGGGGAGAACAACTACATTGAGTATCACACTAGCAACGACGCAACAGATGTTATCATGGACATATTCTGGGCACATCCATCATCTGTTGAGTTATTACGTGCATTTTCAGAAGTTTTGATAGTGGATTCCACGTACAAGACTAATAGATACCAACTTCCCTTACTTGAGATTGTTGGTGTCACATCTACTCAATTGGCGTTCTTCATTGCTTTTGTGTACTTTGAATAAGAGAGGGTGCAGAATTATAGTTGGGCTTGGGACAGGTTTAAGGAATTAATGGATAGATGCATTTTGCCCCGTGTGATTGTCACAAATAGAGAGTTAGCGTTGATGAATGCAATCAATATTGTTTTTCCAAATGCAACAAACTTATTATGCAGGTGGCATATTTCTATGAACATCTTGGCAAATTGTCAGAAGTTTTTTTAGACCAACAATAGATGGGATGCACTTATTTCTTGTTGGAACAAGTTGGTAGTCTCTCCCACTAAAAATGATTACATGCAACTTCTAAGTGCATTGGAACGTAATTATTGCGTGTATCCACATGCTGTTGATTATAGAAAGAAGTTGTGGTTAAGTAAGCATAAAGAGCAATTTGTGGCTACTTGGACGAATCGGCATATGCACCTTGGGGATGTCACTACGAATAGGGCTGTGAGTGCACATACAAAATTAAAGAGACACTTAGGCACATCGAACTATGGCTTTGATTCATCCTGCCATGTTATACATGCCTTGCTCGAGCTGTTCTTTACAGAGATAAATGCTTCTTTTGAAAAGAGTTTGAACACCGTGCAACATAAGTTCAAACCGACATTGTTTCATGAGTTGAGAGGATTTCTATCAATGAATGCTTTGGATATAGTGTTAAATGAGTCGATAAGAGCTAGTGATATAGGTCTAGACTTGGCAGTATGCGGGTGCGTAATTCGACGAACCCATGGTTTACCATGTGCACACGAAATTGTCGAGTACATAAGAGAAGGCTCTCAAATACCACTGAGGTGTGTACACCACTATTGGCGGAAGCTCAATTTAGAGGCCACTATGGTGAACTGAACTCCTAAGTTTACCACAACTTTCGAGTTTGAGTTGATCGCTCAAAAATCTCAAAATAGTGATCAGAGGGGTAAAATACAAATATTGAAAAAACTTAGAGAATTGGGGAATCCTTCATCTACTTTTCTTCTTGAATCGGATATTAAATTGAATACTCGCGGTCGGTCATCATTGAAAAAGAAGAAGTTGAATCGGTCTACGCGTTGGGAGCCATCTGCTTTCGAGTATGCACTCTTGATGACAGATAGCGTTCCAGCTAGATTAAGCAGTACTGGTGTAACGAAGAAGAAGGAAGGAGAAACCGAGTGTCCGTCGCACTCAGTCATGCACGTTTCTGTATTTGCTTCCTTAGTTTCTAGGACCCTATATCCATACCGTTAAAGATGCTGCAGCTGATGGTAATTGTGGATTCAAAGCTATTGTTGGTTTTCTTGGCATGGGCGATGATAGTTGGATGCAAGTTAGAATAGATTTGAGCAGTGAATTACAAAGGTATCAAAATTATTATTCATTGGCATATGGGAGAGAGGAAAAGGTTGGGGAGCTGTATTACGCATTGTGTACTATGAAAGCAATCCTTCAATTGGTCGATGGACAACAATGCCAGACATGGGTCACTTGATATCTTCATATTATAACATTGTATTGGTCCACCTTTCATTGCAGCAATGCCTTTCTTTCTTGCCTTTGATATCATCCCTGATCCCATTAAGTTCTCGCACAGTTATCGCGATTGGTTTCGTCAATGGAAGCCATTTTGTTCAAGTCTTCATGACACCCGGGGCTCCCATGCCTCCCATTGCTACAAATTGGCTTAGATACCACCATTCTAATGCAGACGATGCAACTCTCATATACTAAGAGCATCAAGCAATTCAGAGAATTAATTGGAGACAATGTTGCAACACAAGAGTCGATTAATCTTGACAGTGATTGAATATTTATATCCGATTTGAAATAAACAAACACAACACATGTTTTTTTAATGGATGGCTGATGAAATGGATGCAAAATGTATGTTATTATGTTATGTGAATTTTTTTTAGACCGCTGCTCGAATTAACAATGCCGTGCAAAAGACAAACTGCACGGCGAAAAAGTATTGTGCAGTTTGCTTTTGCACGGACATATTACGCCGTGCAGTGTTTATCTGCACAACATTATGATTTTTATTTTAGACCCCTACTCGAATTAACAATGCCGTGCAATGTTTATTTGCACAGCAATACAGTGCCGCGCAGTTTGTTATACCATCAAAACATGTTGGCCGTGCAGTCTTATATTATAACATACAAAAATAATGAACGTAGCAATTTCATTCTATTTTGATCAAAATCATACAAATACACTAACATTCATAAAATAAATAAATAAAAAGACCCATCCAACATTCATAAAAAAAAAAGATTGTACATATCAACCAGTTCCTATAAATCCTCAAAAAATACAACCATCCACAGCCCATATCTCATAACTAATCATGGTTGTGTAAGTCGTCGGTATGTCACCGACAAGCCATCCAGGATCTCGAAGGTAGCCTGCAATGCCTGGTAATAGAAATTAGCCAGTTGCTCTGTTCATGCAATTGTGGCAGAAAGATGGTCCTTAGCTCGAAGGATCTATAACAAACAATAAAATGTGTCAAGATAGTTTGGAAAAATGGATACAAAATGTTTGGAAAAAGTGCACACCCTCACCGTTCTTGGAGTCGGGTCATCTCTACCCTCAATAGGGTCATAGTGGGAATTACAATCTGGGTTCTGTACTTGAGGGTATGAAATCTTACAAAACCACTCGTGGTAGTCGGATGCACACTCCTATGCATGTTGCGCTCAATGGCCGCAGTGCGCTACAATAAGATATAATCCTCCCCCATAACCAAGTACTGGTCTAGAAATCTGTAGGAGACCTTATATTTTTCAGCAGTAGATCCCCGAGATGCACGAATGGGGGCGAGTGGTGCGGGCGGGATGGTCTGTACAAAGCCAAACTGTCAGAGAACACTATGTAGGTGGTATGGTGCAATGACATCTAACGATCTCAAGCAACCACAAAAGAAAGAGATCTCATGGAATGAATGCTGAGTCCTGGCAGCAGTATTGGTTGCTCACCTCAGTCGGATGTAGGGCGTCTAGCCTCTCACCTATCAGTTGTATGTTCTCCCTCACAATCCCAGAATCCTAACCAGGATTCCAGCCGCTCTTTAGAGGCATTCCAGCAGTATACCCCCCCCGTGCAAGAGGATGGGCAAATGGAAGTCCTCATACACCCAAGCCTGCAAACGATGTAGATTATTAATTATACAACTTAAATGATCAATTACGAGGGAACATGTGTGTGTATATAAAGTGTACACATTCACCATGTGTAGTGTCAAATATCCAACAATCTGTCGCACAGCACATCTGTCTTCATGGCGGTCCCCAACTGGCGATACAAATATGCCAGTGCGGCAGCCCCCCATACATAATGATGCACCTCAAGTCCATCAGTAAAGATAGGTAGTAGATGGGACTCTAGTCGATGACTTATCGGTGAAGAGTGTGCAACCTAACAAATTCAGAAGATAGCCTCTTATTGCACACTTTACCTGCTCAACATATGACGCAGGAATCACATTGCCACACACCCGTTTGATCCACCCCATCCTAACTACCCCACCACGCATTACTCTCAACTCAGCTGAAGTAGATGTCCTATCCATATCCAGTCCACACCTAAGTAAATCTACTTGATCAGCAAATCCCATATTTGTCGATGCGTGGACAGGCATACCTGTTACTGGGATGCCAAGGAGAGCACCGACATCATCTAAGGTGAGCGTTATCTCACCAAATGGCATGTGTAAAGTATTTGTCTTAGGCTGCCATCTCTCTACAAAGCTCGATACCAAAAGGCAGGAGATATATCGGCAGGAGAAACGCTTTTGGTTTGCCAATTTAGACTCTTCAATAATAGCACAAGACCAAGGAACATGAAGATCATCCCCATCCCCGCGCAGAGGTATGAACCACTCCTTCAGCTTATACCAATGATTGATATATTTGAGTGGGTTACGTTCCTGCACATTATAAGTAAAATATTCATTAATATCCGTTATTATAGACTTCAACACATCTTATTTGAAAAATGATTAATTAAAACATAATAAGAATGCAAGTGTATCTCCCCGTTCCAGATCGACACAACTACGTGCATCCTAACACTTATGAGGACAGATAAGTCCTCCGGACCACCGGGAATAAGGCCTTTGAGAGCCTCCCCCGCTGCCGCTCTAGGACTGGACGGCTGTGCCTCCTCGTCTATGGAATCATCCTCTGAAGAAGGTACATCCTCCTTTACCAAATCCAGTAATGGATCCTGCCGCAATCGACGTCTTCGTTCGGCCGGCCGACGGTCAAACAACTCACATACACGCCTCAGCCACGCAACCTCGTAACACCAATCTTGGTCTGCAAGGTCAATGCCTAACTAGCAGAACTATTCCGTCCACTTGTCGTCAAAGAACTACCACAGCGGGCTGGTCTTCTCGGCATTCCTTCAAAATCGTTAACAATGAAAATCATCAAGAGGAACAAAAGGAAGTCCAACAATTCTCTCTGCTTGGTTCAAAAGGACAGTGCAAACTGTTTCTGCACAGCGCAATGAAACATCGCATTTTCTATTTGCACGGTTTGATGGAACCGTGCAAATCTTATATGCACGGTGAAAAATGGCCGTGCAAATATAACCTGGATTGAGTCCTACCGCCGTGCAAAGTAAACCTTACGCGATTTTGGATTGCCAAGCAGATCGCGAAGTTTGGTCGAGTTTTTTCTGGGTTTTCAACTTCGGACAGGGTTTATGCTTGCTCCCTCCCATCCATCTCTTTCAATTGGGCCCGTAAACTTCTCTATCTATTGCAAACGTCCATACACTCTATATGCATATATTACAACCTAAATTTATAATAAATATATGAAATAGATAAATTTGATGGGAGGAAGAAGAAGAGCTTACCTAACACCTACAAGATTCCGAATGATAATGGTGACGAGAGGCACACGAGAATCGCAGTGTAGAAGCGGAGAAGAGGTGGAAGACGACTGATGTACTGTCATTGCGTTTTGGGCGGGGTAGCGAGATGGTTTGGGCAAGTGATTTCTGTTTTTAGGTGTGGTAAGGGTGATTTGGGTATTATGGTGGGTGGGCTCACCAAAACCTTGGCAAAAAATAGAATGGGTGTGGTGAGCTCAGCAAGTAGATGTGTTCAACAATAAATGTAGGTGCATATAGAATTTCCCCCTGTATGGACGAACATTGTCATTATATGAACTCTTTGGGGGTGTTGAGGACTAACTAATGGTCATGGAGAGGACTGGAGCAAGGCCAAAAGCAGAAAGATATATACCTTCTTCTTTCATCATCTATAATTTGATGTATCTGGATCTGATAATATGCACTGCCCACATGCACATTTTCATTTTCGATTTTATTGAAGATTTAGATGGTTTTTTTTTATGGGTAACTAAAATGAATTAATTAGAAGAGAAGGTAAAAGTACACCGGACAAACCACGAAGACTTAGATGACTTTGAAACTATTTTTTATTAAGTTAAAACTCCAAACACCAAATAAGAAATTATTTAAAAAACCAACCACATTTTGTTGCTTAAGCACTGGTGTCTTTTCTGAATCACAAGATCCTTGGCTGGATTAGGGCCTACTTATTAGTTCTGCTGATTAATTGGGTAGGCTCTCAACGCCAGTATTATTGGGACAAGACTATGATGGTGATGATCATAAATTAATTGGACATGCCTTGTACTTACTCAGGCCTGGCCCAGCTTGTCCATTTGTAAGCTGCCACGTGGTATGAAGAGGAAAAATATATTATGCTGGAAATATGTGGAATTACCACATGTCATGTTTTTCAACCAAATCCTCGGGGATTCTCATCGATTTTTTCCAAAGATTTGAAAAACCCACATTTGGTTATTGTAAATCCTCGTGGATTTGGGACAGTAGAAATCCTCATTTTGATGATTCTCGGATCTCTAACCCTCCCTCAAAAGGATTTGCAAATCCCCAAATTTGAGTTTTTACACATCAACGCCAATTTTTCTCGATATGCCACATGTACCACTATAGATATGAAACCCTTGGCCTACTAATACTTAGTAAGGAATCCTTAATTTTGCGGTAGTGAGAAATTCTCAATCCACAGACTCCTCACCTGTTACCAAGCTTTCCCTTAAGATGTGTTTTTGCAGTGGAGGATTTGTGATTGGAAGGAAAATTGTTAATGATTTCCCATGTAACCTTAACTTACCCTTAATTAAGGTGTGTTTCATTTTTTATCTTTTGGTGCAATATATGTTTCTTGAAGAAAAGGAAAATAATAAATCAATTTTCCTTATTAGAGAGGGTTTTGGTTTCCTATAGGAGCGGTAGGAAAGCAAGATTCCTACATGTGCTCATGGGCTGGGCCCGAATTTCTATATGGACCTGGCTATATAATTTGGACCCATTTAATAATTAGGTAGGGCTTGGATTAAGTGAAAGAACTCCTGAAGCGCAGCGAGATAATCTAGCGATAATTTGTCTAGAAAGTGCAAAAAAGTCATAAAAACCCTGGTTTAGCCTGGCCCTACCCGGCCCAATTGACTTAAGGCTTGGGTCTGACATTTATGTCCATGTCTCGCTTAGACCAGATAGGGGGTTGTATTTCTAAGCCCTAGCCCAGACCCAGCCTTGAACATCCCTATAGAATTCCTATCTCTCCTCTGGAAACAGAAGTCCATGAGGCGTAGAATCCTCTTGTTGCACAATCAAGTCCCAAGTACAATTTGGGATGCGATTTAGGCAGGTTGGGTTGGGTTTTGGCCCAGCCTGAACCCACCTGAATTCGAAAAAGGCAAGCAAAATCTGACTCAACTAAAACCCGACTTGGAATAATCGTATTGTGGCATGAATTTCTGAAGGCAGACCCAAACCCTTCCTGAATCTGACTTAACCTATGTCACACCCCAAACCACATTACATTGTTCTTCTGATACCCTCAACCTAAACCAGCCCCAACCTGACTTGAGGTCAACCCAAACCCGACACCCAAAATCCCATCATATTTTTATTTTTCAGGTCTCAGCCAACCCGAAAATATTGTCCTGAATTTGGGTCTTGGGCCGATCGAGTCAGTTCGGAGTAGGTTGGTCTGGCCAAGTTGTAACCCTAAATATAATCCTCATATATCGCTTTAGGCCTCAAATTGTATCAGGCCAGCCAGGACCTTACCAGCAGAAATACATGCTAGCTCTGAACCCCTTCATCAGGTGAATGTAGAGTGTAGACTGTTATCCATTGATCATTTCGGGTGATGAATGGGGTCTATCTGTGAATGGCTCAGATTTCCCACAAGTCGTCTACGGTGGAGGCCCTCTTCTTCATGCATGATGTTGATATTTTGGGATTCTGGACTTCAAAACTCTACCGTCACGACAGTCATATTTCTAGTCATGTTGATTACTACATGGGCATGTGATTTACATTGAATAATACTAATTAGGGCTGCACATTGGTGGTTCAGATCAGTTTAGCACTAAAACCAACCACCAAACCGAACCTATCGATTTTTTAATTAACCACTTCAATCTGATTGATGAAGAGAGCTCGGACCGAACCAAACTAAAGTATTCGGTTCTGTTCGGTCAGTTAAACCGTTTTATTTATTTATTTGAAAATCAAAAATTGAAAATTTCAAGATTATGACACCTCCATCCTTTACATTTATTCTAATGTTTAGAGCAAAGATAAAAATCCAAATACTCAAATACTAAAATTACATAATATATCGGTTGGTTCGATTGAAAAGGTGAACCGGTGGTTCAAACCGATAACCGACCCATCTAAGCAGTTTCTACGATTTTCAAACCGTAGACCGAATCGATATACTATAAAACCAATCCGACCCACTCGGTTCAGTCAGTTCGGTTTGGTCTAGTGTTGATACCAAATGTTTTGTGCAGCCCTAATACTAAAAGGTGAAGAAAAATAAAATGATGAATGCATTGCCAAAATTCGAATGGCTCACTTTAAGTTTTTTAGTAATTTGGAATCCCCTTTTTTTAACCATCCATGAGTAAAGGTTGTTGAACTGGGCCCCACTAAGTTATTTGGGTTGGACTTGATCATTTCTCTTAAAATATTTATTAAAGGAAAGCTTGAAAAATGATGGAAGGGTATTTTTGTCATTTCTCATAAAAATTATACAAGGACTGTTTGAAAGAATTGTGAAAAACTGTTTATATATATATATATATATTTGAAATATTCAAATCTTCATGTATTTTTTTGAAAATAAGCCAAAAGCTTTTGACCTTTTTGAAAATCTTCCTTTTGTTTATTGCAACAACTATGATTGTTGGGATGTTCATGGGCAAGGTTGGTCCAGGTTGAAGCTTCTCAACCCGGCTAGTTCAGTTATCTGATGTAATATTTAGCCCAAAAGTGAGGCCCAGAGCCAGTATATCCATGGGCATACCCACAGGCGCTAGCCCAGTTGAACTTGGGTTCACCTCCAAAACCAATATGAAAATCTCCATCCCCAAAACTCATATGGAGATTCTAGATTTTCCCGCAAAACGCAACTACATAGTTGGGTTTGGCCCCTTCAAATGAAAATCTTGAATCAGGCACTATCATCATCATCAGCAAAACGTTGTCCTCATGGTGTTGGGTCAGTGCCTTCGTGTGTATCTATATCGATGTTTAAATGCACACTTTCCCTTTTATGCAAAATGGCGCCTAGGCCTGGCATGGCCCTCAAGTATTCACAGGCACAAACCCAGCCATTTCACTGATCAGGCCAGAAAATTAGGCTCGTATCTAGCCGACGGGCATAAAAAAAACAGTTCAAATCCAGCTCAATGTGAGCCATATGCAACTAGGGAATTATGTTTTCCAAAAACAATAAAAAGGACTTCTTAAGGGCATGGTTATGTAGCATCAGCGGAAAGGACAGCTGCTTCTCCACATAAGAATGTTTGCATCAAATGATGGAAAAGGTGTTTCGTACATGGAAATGTTCTGTTTCTCCTTTTCCGAAAAGAAAAGTGGTTGCACAAACGTATTCTAAAACCTACTCTAACTTGGAAACAGAAAATCTCATTGACACTGCCATTAGGAATGAGAATAATGTATTCCACATGTCACCATGCAAATGGCGGCAGGGGAGAATAGAGGGAAGAGGTCCCTCATCAGGTGAGTTCTCTTTGACATGCATTCTGTGCAGATACTGACATCTAAAATTGGGAATATAAAAGCTTGGTTGCTTACTATATTTAATCAAGCTAGCATTACCATCTAATACAGGAGCTAAGCTCTAAGCTCAAGCTTTCCAAAGTTCATAACCCCATTCACCTCCCTTTAAAGTCCACCATTCTCTTTCCCTCTAAACAGATGTAAAGTTGGATGATTTTGCTGGACGCCAAAGGACAAGATGATAAAGTCTTTGTCCCTCCGGAAATCTAGTCTTAGCACATTATTCACTTAACCATGTTGCAAGGAAAAAAAGCTAATCACCCTGTCCTAAGCACATTATTCACTGTATCCAGCCGACAATATGTCTGGTTGATTTGAGCCATCATTATGTCTTTGCCTTGAAAATTTTAAATGATGTTTCTAATCGTTTGAGAAAACTCCATTTTCTATAATATAGCAAGGAAGATAATCAAATAGAGTGTGCGAGTGTGATTGTGTGAATGTAGGGATGTACGGCCACAGGGCAATAGAGACCATAATTGAAATCAATTGATGGAACACTCACAAGATAAATATATCAATCATAACGTCAAGATAGCGAGATGCTGAAAACGGAAGTGGCATTTCTCACATGGTTGCTCCAGGTTTGAACCCGTAAGCTACTTCTTCCTATTTGTATAGGCTCTTTTTCCATCTAAGTGGGCTGTCTTCCCATATATTTGCGGGCTCTCTTGGATCCCAACCCCCTTGGCTAGGGTATAAAAAAATTAAAAATAAATAAATAACAAGATGCTTTTCAATCTCCACCAAAAAAAAAAAAAAAAAACATAACATGAGCAATCTCCACGATCTTAATTATCTTCACACACACACACACAACCATATTACAAAAAGAAAAAAGAGAAAAAGTACAAGGCCTTTTATAGATACCGATAGAAATGAAAAAAAAACACACTCTTTCATAGACTTCCCAAGACATTTCAATAGCCATGGGTTTCCGCATTTCAATGACGTTTCACTCTCTTAGACAGCTCTTGAATTTTGGATGAATTTTTATTAAATTAAGCCAAGCCTAGTTAGACTTCCACACCCTTATAATAACTCTTAAGACCCCAATCCAATATTAAAATTAACGAAACACCAACAAGCCTGTTGTGGTGCAACATGTTTTAATCGTTACACCAAGATGCTAATTTAGGCAATCGAATGATTATTTAAATGGATGGTCGGAAAAGGATAAAATAAACAAAAATACCCACGCATATGTTCTACATTCAAAAGAATGTGCATGACAATTGATTTGTAGGGTCCTTGCAGAGTTTGAGTGCCAATCAGAAGGGCGGTTCACACCATTGCAAAATGACCCACATGAGGGCCCAGTCTAGAAGTAATGAAGTATCATAAAACATGATTAAGACAAGCATTCTAAGGTGAACAAAGACATAAGGTATCATAAAACATGATCAAGACAAGCATTCTAAGGTGAACGAAGACATAAGGTATTATTTGAAAAATTAAATAAGACACGCTTCAACTATTTTGTCATGATAATGAAGATCAACATTAATCATGATATATAGTATTTTTTAAATAATAAGAAAGGATTGTGAAGGGGGTGTCCAGGCCTTAACAAGGATAAAAGTTGGGGTATAGCAAAGGTTGATATAAGTAATGTGTATGTATATACACACCTATAAACCACTGCAAATACATCCATGCATCTAATTAGCATATATATACATAATGTAGATGGTTACCTACTTCAGAAATCACAATGTCGCTGGTAGATGGCTCTTTTTTGGGTCATAGAGGCCTTACATGAGAAGAAGAGAACCAAGTGTAGCCAAGGACAACTTGCCGACAACTTACAACTCCGGACATTTTCGTTTTGGTTGGGCGCCGGCAAGTCATCCTTGGCTGCATTCCACTCTCCACCTCTTCATGTTAGGCCCATAGACAATAAGTCATTTACAAGCACTACACAAAAGCAGCAGAATTCATGCTCCCCCTCTGCTCCTCTCCACTCATTTATCTCATTCATTTTCCTACGAACTTCTGGATGGAGTGTTGTACATATATATATATTTGTTGGGGTGGGGGTGGGGGTGTGGGGGTGTGGGGTGGAGGTGTGGAAGCTAGTTGATGGGTGGGGGCTGATATTCTCAAGTTGACCAGCATGGGGCGGGCCTATGAGTGGAGAAGAGCAAATGTTCTGTGAAGATAAACATGACCCTACCACAAATGACCCCAAATGGGCAATGTGGCTGTATGCTGCACCAAAAGGTTAGGAAAAAAGTTATTATAAAATTACACCCACCACACCCATATGATTCAGAACTTTCCTCTTTTTTGCATATAGGAGATGTCAACCCGCCGTGGATATGTAGCCAATGCATGATTGTGTAAATATGAGAAATCTGACCCAGTTTAGAACTGAAGCCCATGATTCACATTATGTATTTTGTATATCCTGAGTCATAGTTCAGGCCCATGATTTATAAGGCCCAATCTGTATTCTGCATATATACATTGAGATCATCTCCAAAGAGGAGAGAAATCATTTTCTCCTCTTTCGAGCCTTTGTGATAGATTGAAGTAAGAGGGGACGGATGGATAGATGTCCCCTGGAAAGGTATGTCTGGACGCGTAAGAAGAAAATCATGGTTTAAAATAATGGCCCCTACATTATAAGGGTGGTTCTCCTCATGATGCCTGGCATGAAACTCCATACAGACTGCCTGGTGGAATCCATCCAGCTGGGCCATCACAATCTTAGCGTTAGAGACTGCCTGGTGGAACCCATCCAGGGCCATCACAATCTTAAGAGTTAGAGAGGTGGGGGATTAAAAGATCCATAGGGGACCTATTGTGTGCAAAATTCAAGTCGCGTAGATCGCCCTAATCCCTGGATTCATAGCCCACAAATTAAATGGTTTTAGAAGGCTTATTTTTTATTTTTTTCATTATTTCAATCCATATACCTGGGGTTCTTTGGTAGAGTTCTACTCCAACTCAAATCTAAGAAACTGCATCATAGGCCAAACCACACAACCCACCTCTCGTGTTAATTGTTTATAAATATAAGTCTAAAACAAGAAGGTGAACAAAGTTATTTGATCAACTGCATTTTCCCTTCATGTTATGTGACTTTTTTCTCCCTGTAACATGAATAGAATATTGAATTGGAGGATGGACTTTGCATCGCCCGTGATATGGAATTAGACATTAAGTAGCTGGGCTGTGCGGCACCCACCAAATATATTTTGTTTTGTCAAGGCATCCATGATGGGAGGGGTGCGAATGTGGGCTGGTGCCCTTTAGGTTTTGTTACCCTTTCTCTCGACACATTACTGTTTCTGCATCATCATGTTTTTGCATCTCTGGACGGTTTAGGCTAATTGTTGGTTTGAAGTCCAGATGTAGGATGAAGGTTGTGTCAGATTGATAGTTGATGTAAAATTACTTTCACATCAGCATAAATATTAAAATAAATTGAAATGGAGGAGCAAAATTCATATAGTTGATCCAACGTAGTTGAGATAAAACTTCGATAATGATAAGGATGGTGATTGATCCTTTTCATCCATGAATTGCATGAGCATTACCTATGTTTTGCATTCTGTCATTAAGCCTTAATTAAGCTTGTACACAAATGGTTCACAAAGGATAGAGGTCCAGTCTATTAGCCATGGCCCCCTCAATATTTGAAAATATTTCTCCTGCACTTTTAGATATCAGATGAGTTGGCCTCCTTCCATACAAATAACATTTTTTTAACATGGTGGCTCTGCTCTCCTAAAGGCCGTTGATCTAGTAAGCCACATGTTAGACTGGCTTTTGTGTTGGATTTTAATTTATGTGAAAACATATCAGATTTCTTCACTTTTCAGAAAATTGGGAAGGAAAATGTCCCTTCTCAAAATTTGCAAATTCCTTCTGTTGTTTGGAAAACTTGCGCGGGGGAGCCACAGTCAAGAGACTACTCCCAGCAACTACTCCAACAAAATAAATAAATAAATAAATAACGCTCTCAATTCTAACTAATGAGAGACAAATTTGAAGTGGGTCATAATGCATATGGTAGGGCTATGTTTTGGTAAGAGGTATCTCTCGTGGATTTGCATGAGAGATAACATTTTTACTATTATGTGGGACACCCGATGAAAAATACAAGACTAGCCCCAGACTCACTAACCCAAATGAATCTTTTACAAAAAAAGAAAAAAATAATTAACGAATTAGCACTGCTCCTGATTTGGCACAAGTCCTAATAATAATCAATGATTATTATTTGAACTCGTGCTAAATTAGGGAGAATGCTAATTCATGAGATATTAATGAGTATGAGGATTAGATTTGTCATGGGGCATCTTTTTCCCACACGGGATAAAAGGGTTATTACGGTTACCTCTCACTCAAGTTCATCTTGAATAAGATATACCTTTTAGCATAACATAGCCCTATTTGGTGTATATTAAAATAACAAAAATGACTCGTGAATTTTGAGGTGAGACTTCCTCCCTCCATATTTTTATATGAAGAATATATAAATTTGAATTATTATAATAGATCAAGTTCTCAAGCAACAATGTGAAAATTCTTGAAGAACTTCTAGCTACAACTCCGTTTTTATTTATACTCCATCTCGATCCCTATCCAAACTCTCCAACAGATTAAGACTTTCAATGGGAGATTGTCCTTGGTATTAACCAACTGCTTAATCCAACAAGGGTGCCAAGACAGGTGGGCACACAATTTTTAACAAATCTACTTTGTGGAAGACTGTGTTATGTCATTTTTTTTAGTTATACTGTTACACAAGTGTATATGAACTACTTTAGAACACTGAGGAGCTTACCGACTTCTTTCAAATTGTATATTAACAACTTATAAAGTAAACATAAGAAGGGTAAATATATATAAATATATATATATAAACATATATGGGAGGGACTAAGATCTCACAACGCAAGTAAAAACTTGCAAAACATTGTCTATCTATCCATGGATCCCAATTGGCATTTGTACAAACTCGAGGTTGTGAAACAGCTAGGAAGTCACATAACTTTACCTTTTTTCCATTATTACCTTTTCTCTGACTGGAATTGGGTGTAAACTGTAAAGTCCATGCCATGCATGAGCTTTCCTTCGAAGGAGATAAATTTCACCTGGCTGTAAATTTGCTGCTTGGCACTGAAGATAAACCTGACAAACCCACAGCTAGGTGGGCCTTTCATGATGTCCCCTCCTGCCTTTTCTCAAATAAAGGTTCAGGTATGCCAACCAGCAAAAAAAAAGGAAAAAAGCCTCATTCAGCTGATTTTAAATATCAGATCCATGCCTTCAAAATGGATAGTTCAGAGAATTCATCAGTAAGAAAAAGCGCATTATAAATATATATATATATATATATATATATAAAAGAGTATCAAAACAAGTTTATATATACAAATAGAACCATTAAATGGAATATGATAAAAGCTAATTAAGTAGACTTTGAGATATATATACAAGTAGAACTATTAAATGGTATTTGATTAAAAGTTAAGTAGACTCTGAAATAACACAATTATATATATATATGGAAATGTAATCGTGTTGAATCCGAATCCTCGCGCCGAAACTTAATGGATTTTAGAACTTTTATGGATAGATTCGGATTTAAATATTTTTTTAATCTAAAATTTAGGAAATCATGTGGCCCTTATGTCATGGGTCCCATATCAAATCAAGAATAACAGAAGCCAATATAGAATACAATCCTACTTAAAATAAGATTTGATCTGTCCCACAAATAATACTCTCTATTAACACAAATGCAAATCAATCGCTGAAACGCATATAAATCTCCGTTAGATCAAAATAGTTTTCATACTAGTGGATACTCTGACAGTCGGATCCCATTAATTTGCAACCCTTTTTATACGGCTCACATGAGTGGGCCACCTGATTACCTTTATGAGTGTGTGTGCTTGCCATAGCTAGACACATGCATGGTCACTTTGTTCTTTATCGATCAATTCAGGGATCGACATGATCCCACGCGTCGCAACCTTTGACCTAGAAAAGATGATTAAATGGAATGAGGCATAAAATCTTATGCTGTGATGATGTGGACCTAGAGATCTTGTGGCATATCCTGGCCCACTGGACGGCTGGTGTGCCACCCTTTTCAGCCTCATACAAACATGCTGATGACACAAAGCATTATAATTTCTGTACATGCAAAGACAGTGTGAAGTTCCAAGTCTGCCTTTTTTTCCTCCAGGAGGAGGAGAAGAAAGATGCAGGCCTTTTCTTTTCTGAAAAAGTAGGGCAGGTGCTTTTGCCTTGAGGATGCTAGAGCGTTTTACACGAATAAGAATTGTGAAAAGCAATTCGCAATGCAAGTCTATCTGATCATCAAATGAGTTTCAAATTCTAATAATAATTTATTTACAAAAAATAAATTTCTTATTATACTTAAGCCTATATATGTTTACATTAAAATACATATGAATTTAAGGTCAAAAGAAGTATATAATTAGGTAGCAATGTACATGGACCTTTACTTTTTTAGGATTTGAATTATTAGAATGATGGCCGAATATCATTTTCCATAAAGAAAATGTGATTTGATGGTTTATATTCTCCCTGGATCTTTATTTTTAACCACTTATAGCATGGCTTCTTTTGTATTATATGCAAAGTGTAATTGAATATCTAGGACTGTATTTTATGAGTGGTTAAAAATGAAAAAAAAAGAAAAGAAAAAGAGTGTGAATATTCAAAATGAGTGTGAAATAACCTTCATTTAATGGAAATCAATTCAAGGAGAGATGTGAAATGAATACTCAACCATCACCATAATAATTCAATTCCTAAGGAAGTCAAGGTCACTTTTATCTTATGTCCTTCGCTCTTCACCACTTTTATAATTCTTTAATTTAGCACATTTGGCCAATGAATTCTTACTCATTCAATTCCTATTTATTCTATATAAACAAACAAACCCTCTAGTTTTTCATACAAAACTTGATAAAATATGGTGCAAACGCCAATTTTCATGTGCCGGGTCATGGTTGAGTCCATACAGAGTGAATGGCATAGGTGGCGATTTAAATGAGACACATTGTCACAGGATTTAATTTACCAATGTCGCAGCAATCATTTCCTATCAAAAGAGACCATTTGATGGGCCTTTTTAAATCTTCACCTTGAAAGAATTTTAAATTCATAACAAGCCAAGAACAAAAGATGAAGATGGACATAACCCACGTGCCCCCTGTGAGAAAACTGCACTTCATTGGCTAAATGAATCAAAGAGTCCTCTTGATTAATCAAGTTGGCGGCAGTTTTTTATCCACCGCTAAATATATTTTTTCTTGTAGTGTATTTGGTTCTATGATGCATACGAAATGACCAAAAGTCAGTTAAAATTTTTATATATTGTGTAAATCACTTGTTAATGTGGTTATAATGTTTGTCAATGCTATATCTCAATTCAACCTTTGCTATTTAAAATATTTATTAATCATTTCATTAATTGTGGGCCGGGGTTGAAGTCAGTAGAAGTGATGGTTTTGGATTGTGTAGTGCTTATGAGAATTGTTATATAATTAACATGGAACAAAGTAAGAGTATGCATGCTTTTGTTATTTCCCCATGCCATCCTTTGATACATGTTGATGACAAGGACCGACTCAAGTCACAAATTTCTAAATTTCTTAAGATGTGGTTCATATGTGGGGATCCACATGCACCTAGACGTCCAACCTGATTTGGAACGAGGGCATCAATTTGACTTGAGTCTTTCCTTGTCGGTTGATGCCAAAAAGGTTTTTGTGTGTTGGAAGACATAATAGACATTTTAAAAAAACTGAGTAGGCTCTACGTGGTTAATTATACTCTCAATTGCCACAAGGTTAGCAAAAAGAGCACTCCCATTATTCATTCAAAAGAAATTTAAATACCATTTTCACATTGAAACATTTACTCTGTTTGTTTTTCATTAGAATATAAAACTAAAACTAAAATATAGAGTGGTTAAAAATGAAGATCAAAGTTAAGTTCCCAAAAAAATAAATGTCAAATCACATCTTCTTTTGATTCTATTTTACTAAAAAAAAATGTTATTTGAAGTTTAATTTTTTAAATCCACCTGTGTAGTCTTCGTTTTTTAAACACCCATGTATCATAATACAAACAAACGTGCCCTAGCTATTATAATCCTCTCACACACTTTCGTAGATTAGAGCCTGATTTGTTGATCTGACCATCTTGCAAAGTCCTGCCTTTAAAATAAATAAAGGTTTAGATCATAGATAATGGAATATTGAGAATTCTGTCGGCTTGATCTCACCCATCCATATTGGAGGAAAATGTTCTTAGAGATAGTTGAAAACTTCTATTTTAACAGGGATTACATTCATTATCTCTATTGTAATTTCACTAGATAGATACATGTTGATGACCTTGTCATCCTATTCTATATCCCAATGCTCTTGTTGTATGATGTATCTGATCACTCTACTCATCAAATTAAGAGTCATTTAAGTTACCACAATTTTGGATAAATGTCCTTTGACATCCCTTTCTTTGCAACACCCACCACACCCCCTCTTCTCCATGTCATTGTACACGTGAGAAGATGAGGCCCTCCTTCCACACGCGTGAGTTATCAAATCCGTCCGCTCATGCCCACTTGTGTGTTCTCCACACGTGCCATGGCCATCGACATTCCCAACTTCCATTTTCTTTGCCCCGTGCGAGCAACACTTGGAGGCTGTTGATTCACACGTGCGGGCCTCTTCCGATCGATCGTTGCCGTCGATAATCTCACAGATGATGGAGATGGAATCTTCGTGACTCGCATGGTCCGCATGTGCGGCCTCCCCTCCGCAACATGGAGAATCATGTCCCCCACACGTGTCTTTATCATAGGCACACGCTTCTTCGGCACGATCACCACCGATGTTGATGTGCTTATCATGATTACACTTCCCATCTTCGTGCACGTGCGTAGGAGATGCCCTGTTCATGTGTCCCACGTGTGTGCATGGAGAGATCGAGCAGCATGAGCCGTTTTTCTCACCCCCACACGCGCCTTCGTCATTGGCGCACGCTTCTTCCACACAATCACCGATGTTGATGTGCTCCTCATGATTGCACTTCTTATCTTCGTCCACGTGCACATGCACGTGTGTAGGAGAGGCCCTGTTCATGCGTCCCACGTGCGTGCAACGAGAGTCGTCGTCGACCGAGCCGCATGAGCCACGTGTCTCACCCCGACAAGTGCCCGGTGCACCAATTTGAGAACAATTGCGCCGGTGGGCATGAGTCAAATGGCAGTCGACCGATCCACACGTGACTTTGGCATGATCCACACGCGTGGAGGAGCCGCAGCAGCTATCCGAAGCGTTCTTATGATTATGCTTCTGGGAAGATTTGGCACAGGCTGGTGGGCTCTTTGAATTGGTTCCCCACAATAAGAACATGCTATTGAAAATAACCAGGAGGCACGTGCCGACGTCAGCGAGTATAGCCGCCCAGAGGAGTGGGTGGCCGGAGAACGCTAGCCCGAGGATGGCAGCCTTTGTGGTGACCGATAACGCCACGTTCTCGATGATCTTCCGGCGGGTGGTTCTTGAGAGTCTGATGGCCTGTGGTATCCTGCGGATGTCGTTGGACATGAGAGTTATGTGCCCAGTTTCGGTCGCAACGGCTGAGCCCGCGACGCCCATTGAGATACCGACGTCGGCAGTGGCTAAGGCAGGTGCATCGTTCATTCCGTCGCCAACCATGGCTGTGGATCCTTCCTTCTTCAGCTGCCTGATGATTGTCATTTTTTCTTCGGGCAGCAGCTCTGCATGGACTATCCCTATGGCATGCCCAAGCTGCAATACACATGGAAGGGATATTAGAAATAGTTTCAAGAGCAGCAGTTATTAACCACATGGGCTGGGATTGGGCTTATTGGCTTGGTAAAATGTCTGCTTGAAAACACAATTCAATAGCCTATCTCATCAATATCTCTAACGCTAATGACTATCACATCTTTGGCTAAAGTGCAGGCACTGAGCTTGACAATTAGACCCTTGGGCTGGATCTGGGTCACAGTACATACCTAAATAGGCTTGACTTGGACATACTTTGGCCCCCATTTTAGCCTGTCTAACTGTGTATGCAATATTGCTTAAGAGTAAGTTAATTTTGCGAGTCGCACCAACTCAAAGAAACCCTAATCTTCTATTACTGATTCCAAACAGTCCAAGACAAATGGAGCACTAACTCTTATATCAGTTACCTAAATTGAATAATAGTTTATTGGGCATTTGTATCACCTGATCTTGTATGTGCATGGCCGCTCCACGGTTATCCCCGGTGAGCATTGCAGTTTTTAGGCCCAATTCTTTTAACTCATTGATCGCCTCTGGCACTCCAGTCCGGCAGGTATCCGACAGGCTGAAAATACCGATTGGAGTTGCTCCGGAGAATATGTATCCGGCTGTTACTCCTTCCTTCTTTCCTTCCAGGCTTGGAACTGAAAATTTAGGGTCTCGATTAGATTCAAAATCCATAACACCTTTTAAAGTCAATGCTGATGATGATGATTACTTAAAATGGGAAAGGAAGGATATGTAACAACATGAAAACACAATAAATATACCCATGAAGGGGCATATAATTAAACATCGCAAACAATACACCTAAAGTGTTCATTAAATAAATATATGAATTCTTCATGGTCAAATGAGCTCCACTGGGATTGTTAAGAAGTGAAGAATGAAAGATAAACGGGGGCAATGTAGATGGAATCTTCACTTTCCTAGGATTTAAATTAATAAAGTGATGACTGGATTTTCATTTCCAATCTTCTCTTGGTTCAATTTACATTAAAGGGGAAGTTATTTGATGGCTATTTTTGGATACCCACCATTCACTTCATTTTTAACCACTTACCGAAAATTATTCATATATCCCAAATACAAACCAAGGATGAGCTCATTTAGAGAGAGGGGGAGAGAGAGAAGAGGTATGAAGTGTATTGTTTGAGATTGTAAAACAAAAGATGAAGCACACAAGCCTTCATCACCATCTTATATGATTCAATTTTACAGCTAATATTTCTCTAATAAAAGTGATAATTAGACCCATCATCTCCTAAAGGTGGATATGAAGCAGCCATGAAAACTAGGCACCACAATTTTCCCACTATTACAGTTTTAAAAGCATGTGATCCTGGGCATTTTTTTTCCTTTACTTGAAGTGTGAATCTATGTGTACCTGTTTCACATCCAGCTCTTGCTGCAATTCTTTTGTTGCCGATGTAAATATTTTTGCCATCAATTTCTCCATATATTCCTTCTCCAGGCAAAATCTGAAACTCCTTTACATTCTCTGGTTTCGGTTCAACGTCATTTGAATGGGCATAATCAACAAGTGCCGCTGCCATCGGATGGCTCGATTTAATCTCAATGCTTGAAACCCTGAGAAAATTCTCATTTTTGAGTTGTTTAATATAGTTTCCAATAAATAACAAAAATGATGAATTTCATTCAACAATAAAGTAAGAGCTTTTATGAAATTAACACCGTACAAGTAAATCATGACAAAATTTCTTAGCAGAAATCTCCGCCGCTCCATTGAGATCACGCATGATAAGTCAAGATGGGTGAGCCTCACACTTGAGAATGTCCCACTCAGCACTAAAAACGGTATTTGCAGAGACAGGTGGGGCACACTTGAATGTCTACTGAACAGAACTAAAACAGAGTTACAGAATGTTTCTTGCTTCACACCAATTTATGGTATGTTTATAAAGAAAACCCCATTTGTATTTGGGACATTGGGCCCCTACCTAAAAACAATCCAAACCCTTATATGCATCTATCCAGTAAAGTGGACACAGTCCAATTTGACTCTGATCTGACCATGATTTACTGTTGGGTTGAACCCATCATAGAGGAAGGGTCTATTTATTTGCATGGAATACAATGGAATTCATCAGCAAACAATCTCCATTGAATGACTGTTAAAGCGGTGAGGGTTGAAGTATATGGGGTGAGGGGTGAAGGATATATAAGGTAGCAAGGTAGATGGGGCCTTGAGTTTCCTAGGATTTGAATTACTAGATGATGGTTGGGAATTCATTTCCAATCTTCCCTTGATTCAACTTCCACTGAAGGGGAGGTTATTTGATGGTCATTTTCCAATGCTCACCTTTGATTCTTCGTTTTTAACCACTTACAGACATATATAGTATTGTAATCTCTAAGAACTCGGTTCCACAAAACAAAGAGATCGAGGGGGTGATTGTATATATGCGAGAGGAATATAAAAGGGAAAGAAGAATAGGAAAAAAGATGATGTTGCTTATTACTCACCAGTAGAGCAACGTGGGGATGGTAATGCCGTCGGAGAGGGATCTGAACTCAATCAAAGTGAATTCACCTCTAGTTATGGTTCCCGTCTTATCAAAAGCGATGATCTTGATATTCGCTAGAGATTCCAAAAAATCTCCACCTTTGATCAACAACCCAACAGAGGCAGCCTTTGTAAGCGCACAGTAGGTGGCAACAGGAGTAGAGAGGACGAGTGCGCATGGGCACGCGCTTACTAAAACTACCAATGCCAGGCGATACCAATGCTTTACATCATGCACTCTCATTGCTGTTGGAACCACTGCAATTCCTGTCGATATTAAAATGACAGCTGCACACGAGAAATAGAAATGCATACAGTAAGAGTAATATGGGCGAAATTGTAATAAAGTAGTACACTCAGATTTGTCATTAGAATAAAAATAGTATACAGACAAGGAAAATGTTCCCTACTAGATGGGGCCCACTTGGGCCACCTTTGATAATCTTGTCATCTCATGACCTAGCTCCATGCCTAATTTTACACTCATCAAAACCTTACTCACCGTTGGAATTGAATCTCAAAATATCTAGACGGAGATGCCATCAAATTTTAAGGCTGTTAAATCGAGGGTTTGGATAATCTGGTGGGGCTGATTTTTTTTTTTTGCTCCCCCTTGTTTATAAAGGGATTCTATCTGCCTTGAACCCATTGATAGACATACATTACATGGGCCTCATGAGCTGGCCTGCATGCAAGCAATATGCAGTATGCTTGTAGGAGAGCATTATCCATACAAACTAACTTGTCTCGTAGTTTTATGAACTCAAGATTTAAATCTTGCGATGCTATTTGTACTATATATGAACAAAAGGAGGAAACTATATGGAACATATGTTTTTTCATTGTAATCACGCTAGAGAGGTTTGAGTTAAGCTAGGATTCTGATTAGTTCCTAGCGTGGAAATCCCCAAGAATATGGTTTCAGCCTTCTATTGATGCGGCTTTTAGAAAGACAATTCTGGCTTTATTATGTGGATGAATGGTTCTATAAGTGCTAATCATGGATGAAAGTAGGGGTGCTCATGGGCTGGGCCAGGCCAAGCCCAATCATGGATGAAAGTTGAGGTGGGCTTGGATATGTAATTAGGGTCTGTTTAATAATTGGGCGGGCTTGGATTAAGTGATAGAAAGCCCGAAGCCCTGCCCAGCCGATCCCATGTAAGGAATGCATGTAATTTAATTTAATTAGTCCAAACAATTGATCAAATGCCTACAAAAGTGATCAAAAGCCAGTTTGGCCTGGCCCGATTGATTAAATGGGCGGGCTCGGGCCTAACTTTTACCGCCCGTGTCTGGCTCGGGCTGGCCTGGGCCATAGCCAGTGTTTCTAAAGCCGAACCTAGCCTGGATATGCCTTAGCCCGGCCCATGAACACCCGTAGATGAAAGGTTTCTTTCCTTTAAAGAAGGAAAAACGAGGTCAATCCTCTTTGGCCTTTGCTTTAAAGAAGTTTGAGGGATGAGATGATACTAAAGCTCATGTTTTTTGTGATGTGGTGGAGGTCATTGAAGGGATTGAAGGAAAAGAAAATTGGTCTATTTTACCTATCATTTTGGACTTAAGGCTATTGTGATCCTTCTCTCCTATTGATTTCTCTCACATTCCTAGGGAACTCAATGGGAGGGCCTACTCTTTGGCTAAATTTTGGTCCACTCTAAAGAGGGACTTTTGTAGGGAAGGGAACATCCCTGATTGGGTGGGAAAGTTAGCCCCCCTTCCATATTTTGGTAGGGGTTTTTGTGGTGTGGGCTAGCTAGTTCCTACTGTTTTGTTTGTTTGTTTGTCTTTCTTCTTCTTCTTCTTCTTCTTCTTCCTTTTTTTTTTTGTTAATGAATTTTCCTATTTATAAAAAAAAAATTGTTATATGGGCAAATCCTGTGTGAAATAAAAAAAGAATTAGAAGAAAAGGAAGCGACATTCATGTCTATTTGAAAATAAGGGTTATAGTCTTATAGAACTTAGAAACTAACCTGGTGTGTAGTACTTAGCACACTTGTCTATCAATCTCTGAGTCCTGGATTTGTTGTGTTGGGCCTCTTCTACTAGTTTTGCCATTCTAGCCACAGCAGAGTCTTCAGCCAGTGCAGTAGTCTTCACGCCAAGATAACCTGCAATGCAAAGCCTCAACACTTGTAACTACGTACAACAATCTCTCATAAGGGTTTCATTTTCAGGCATATCAACAACCAATCTCTATGAAGAACTAGGAACAGAACAACAGTAAAGAGTATAATCTACCATTTAAGTTTATGGTGCCAGCCCAGACACTAGATTGGATTTGCTTAGCCACAGGAAAGGACTCTCCTGTTAGAGTTCTCTCGTCTACTTCGCTCTTCCCTTCAACCACAATCCCATCGATTGGAATCACTTCACCTGCCTTAACAGCAATTATGGTGTTCACCTTCACATCTCCGGCGTCAACAACTTGGCCATTTTCCGCTAGGATGGCTGTCTGAGGGGCCATGTTCATCAACATTGACATAACAGCTGTGGCCTGTAACATGAGTTTGATTGGCTTAAAAATAGATCAATACAATTAACATGTGATTTGATCCCCTGGGGGGATGTATGTATTTGTAATGTACAATGATTGATCTATTATTAAAACTTAAAAGGAAGGGACCCACCATATGACGGGCCCAGTATATTGTCAAGTTGACAGCTAAAGTCAGCCAATCACTTCATCTTGTATATGATGGATCCTTATTTTATATGGAATGGACCATCCATTCGGGGGCAATTAAAATTGAAAATGTGTTGGTCCAGGATGCCCAATGTAGGTCGAGGAGATATAATTCATGCCCTTATGAAGTTTTTTGGTTGGCTCCAGAGTCCAATACTATTAAACTTGGGTAGGGTCTAGCTGGCCCACACCAAGCCTGTTAAAGCCAGACCTAGACCATGCAAAATCTTGTGGAATTTGTCATTAAATATGTTGGACCAATAATTCAATGTGCCAACTATTTAGGTTTTAAAGGATTCTAGGCCAACGTCCAACCAATGTAGCTGCCGAGCCAGATGACAGATCTAAGTTCATACCACAGGCCTAAGACAGGCCCACATCCAAACCAAATGAGCCTGGGTTCCAGTAAAATTAATTAATTAGTAAGCGCTGCAACCAAATTGTGTTCATATGTCAACCCTATAACTATGGGTGGCAACTTCTGACTTGATCCACCAACCCACCCAAACCCAACAGGTAAACTCAGGGTCTGGGTTAACAGTTCAAACCAATTAATAATCATCATTTCTCTCAAGCTTGACCCTAATTATTGTATTCAAACCCGCGAACCCAACAAAGGAATTTAGGGCTCAGTTTGACACCTGCTGAAGCAAGAGGTTGGGCTTGGGTTGAGCCCACAATCATTACCCTTTTGAGGTCAACCCAACCCAACCTATGGCACACCTTTCAATAAACCTCTGCAGTGGCCAATGGGGCAGAAAGAAGGAAATCAAGAAAAATAAAATAGGAGAAAGTAGCATGTTAGAGTAGAGTTCTTGGTTAACAGACCTTGTAACTTGCTCTTGATTCGAGCCATTCAGCAATAGTGAAAAGGAAGACAACAAAAGCTGCTTCCCAGTAATCCCTCATGGCAATTGAACCCCCCACTGCAAATTATAATACAATTTGAGAAATATGCTTTGGCTTGATACTTGTTAATGTTACAAGAAATAAAATGAACAAACAAATAACATTACTAGTTACCTGCAATTAACATAAGAAGGTTGATATCAAGTGTGAAGCGCCGCACAGCTGCTATACTTCTCATCAATATAGGAGGAAGGCCAACAACAGCGCCTCCCAAAGCTAACCAGTTTAATGGATGGTAAAGGAATTTAAAAGATGACAATAGAAGCAAAACCCCAGATGCCACTGTATAAGGGCTTGGCCACATCCTTCGACCCTTCTTTTCCCCAAAAACGCGAACATTTGCTTCAAGTCTTGCTTGATTTAGTGCTTTCACTGGTAAAAATTCAAGTAAAGAAAATTCATTGTAACTAGTTTTTGATAAAACGTAGTAATTAAATTTGCAGTAACCATAAGTTTGAGATACACAGATGCTCAACATGTGAACTTGTTGTATGCTATTGAAAATCAATTGATGAAAAAAAAAATCATGTTATTTATAGTGCAATGGACACCTTAATAGAATCAATGTTTCTAAATGGATGGATGTTTCTAAATCAGCCTCTTGACGTTGAAAACATATAATGATCAATTCTGGAGGTTCTTTTTCTTTTAATTTTTGCAAAAAAAATCTGGAGTTGAACTGATTAAGAAGTGTCTGAAATGATCAGAGGAAAACCTCATATTACCTTAATCCAAGAGTAGGGATCCCATGAGGCTCTGACTCTAAGAAATCCTTCATTGGAGCCTTGGAAGAGCAGAAACTCACAATGGATTGGAAATCCAAGCCAACCAGAAAAACAAAAACTAAATAAAAACTCTTCAATTGTATGTGGGGCTCCCAAATTTTATTTCAATATCTAAGAAATCCTTCGTTGGAGCCTTGGAAGAGCGGAAACTCACAATGGATTGGAAATCCAAGCCAACCAGAAAACCAAAAACTAAATAAAAACTCTTCAATTGTATGTGGGGCTCCCAAATTTTATTTCAATAGGAGTTGGTCACACCATAAGATTGGCCATTTGAAAAAAAAAAAAATAGTGCCCACGGTATTATTGATTGTTTGATAAAGAAATGTGATTAGACAATCTTGTGCATCTTTCATTATTTGCATTTTTTTAATCAAACCGCTAATCTTACAGTATGACCAACCCCTATCGGGGTAAAATTTAGGGATGCCCCATACAACTGAAGTGTGAAATGGGCTTCCAATGGGTGGGCTCCACTATAGATTTCCTCTCCTTCAATTAAGTATTTCTATAGTCCAGACTCCCGGATTCTGACAAAGAGGCTCAACATTGATGGGTATGTATCTTCAAGTGGATGAAAACCCATAACCTACAATTGCAGTTAGTCAAGCTATAAAGTATAAACCCACGTCAGAATTTGAGATGTAAACAGGTCGGATCCGGTCCATGACAATGGTCAACCCGGAGCCGAAATCGTTAATGAAAAGATGGAACCAAAATCGGAACAGATTCCGCATATGGGACAGGTCCAGTCTAGATAGAGAATGTTATGGAAAAAAACTAGTTTTTAGGATGGATTCTTAAAATTTGAGGTATTATGTTGAGTCCCGGGTCCACATGTCGGAAATAAGGTGGAATCAGAACCGTGCCCATTTACGTCACAGGTCAAAAAAAAAACGAATCTAGACTCATTTACTTTCTGGGGCCTACATAAGGACCCAATCCCAATTTTGAAAGGGTCGAAACCCCCAGGTAATTGGAGAATCTGAAATCCATTTACATCCCTACTCTGAATCAAAGTTGGAAAACTCGTGACTTGGACTTGACTCGTCCGATGCAAAAAAATGACTCAGATAGAGTCACGCGGAGACTCGGGAGTGCCATGCTTTTATAAAAATAACTTTAAAAATATTTAAAAATGAATCAGTTACTTATAAAATCTAAAAAATACATGTATTTACATGAGTCATAGTGATCAATTCAAACTAATAAATTTATATATACAAGAAACGTACTACAATAAGGAAAATAAAAAAGTATTGCATATTATATAATTTGTTAGTACAAATGTCGAATGTAAATGATCAAATATAAGTTTTAAAATTACATTCCAATTATCAACCTTAAATTACAGACTCGAAACCTCATGCACAATTACTTATAAATAAACTTTAATTATTTTAAAATTAATTTGTACATTAAATGGTTTGAAATGCAAACAGCTTATCAAAATGAGATGACTCGGCCGAGTCACGTCTCCCCTATTTTTGACTCGGTCCTTTGTTAAAACAAGATGACTCAGGAGAGTCAATAGTCAACTCGGAGAATTTTCCAACCATGCTCAGAATGTCATTCACCATTGAAGTGAAAATTACTTTCTATATTTCCAAATCGTATGCTCTTTTAAAATAAGGTCTAATGGGCAGGGCCCAAGGATTTGGGTGAACAAAGATTTATCATATTCAGTGGTGTTACTTTCTAGGTAGAGAAAAAAAAAATTGCATGAGAACAAATATTGTAAAAACCTTTTAAACCGATATCACCATAAAAAATATTGGTTGACTTAAACCTCTCTATGTCACGACTAGCATGTTCTGACAAGAAAACATGGTTGGTAGTAATTACAAGAGCATATGGGGAAGGCTAAGAGCTTAAGAAAAAATTTCTCACGTGAGCCATCCGAATTAGTATGGAAAAGTAAGGGCACTAAGAGCATGTTTGTGTAGAGGCAACTTCTATGGAAAGATGAAATTGCCACATCAGCAAATTCTATGGTTTTTAAAAACCTCAGAAAAGGTTTTCTGAGGAAGTTAGAAATTCATGTTTAGTGCAAAAAAAAATTTCTCGATGAATTGGTGCTGATGTTGTTTGGTGCAGCTGCGGATTTCTTTAGTGAAAACTACTAGGTGAGTGGGTTGGTATGTGCGTTGGGTGGGTGGGGTTCGGAGGGAAGGGAGAAGAAAGAGGGTTGCTTGGTGAAGTGGGGGTGGGAGTGAGTGAGGAAATGGGGGGCCAGTTTTCCGTGAAAATGGACTTCCCATACCCCCCCACCCCATAGGAAGTCCATTTCCATGCCTAGGAAGTAAAAAGCTGACGTGGCGAAAAAGCAGTTCCGCGGAAAACTGCCACACCAAACACATGAAAAAGGTGTTTTCCGTAGAAAACCACATCCTTTTCCGCGGAAATGGGCTACACAAACGTGCTTTAAAGTCATCATCATTTCCATCAACCTTCAGGCTTCAATTCCAACTAGCAACGAAGGCCCGGGCTAAGCCCAGGCCCGAAAGAAAAAATTAGCCCGGGCCTGAAAGAAAAATTATATTTAAAACTTAATACATATTACTGGGGAGAACACAAATCTAAAAGAAAAATAATTATATTAGTTCAAGAAGAGAAAATAAGTTAAACTTACACAATCTATATATGGAAATTTCAAGATAAGAGTTTTCTTTGAAATATTATTTTTTATCGGTTTCTTTGAAATATTATTGATAGAAAATAAATTTAAAAAATCAACAACATAAATGAATTAACGAAACGTGAAACACATTTCCAATTTAAGGATCTAATTATGCGTATATAACAAATAATTTACAATAGAAATCAAAGAAAGATATGTAAATATTTTTCTAAAAAGTTATCAGAAGCAAATACTTTAAAAGAGAACATCAAAACTATAGCTTCCAAACAATTGAAACCCAAGAGGAAAAAACCCAAATAAAATACTGATTACATCGGCCCCAATTTGATTTTATCATTCTAACAGTTGGGGTACGCATCATGAAAATGAATAGTTGTAAAAGAAAATAAATGAGAAAAATGCGGATAAGAACATACGCAGAGAAAGAGAGAAAATTTTGAGAGAGATTCTAAAAAACCATTTGAGAGAGAGCCATTTGTGGACACGGATTGGGGAGTGGAAATGTAAGATTGAGGTAGAGAAAGTGAGTCATTGTGGCTGAGGATTTTGAATTTAGGATTTTGAAGTGGGTTGAGAAAGAGGAGTTGATGAGACAACTGTCATGTTTCCTAAAGTATACCAATAAAGGACCTGTGGAGTTTTCCTATCCCATGGCATTGGCATATTTCTGAGCCCAGCTCCAAGCAGTGGTCTCATGTAAATGGTCCAGGACTCCGTTTTTCTTTAAGGATATCCAAACAAATGCTTCCGTTGCTATTAATGTTTGGATGGAAGACCTTAGTCCTAAAAGCGACCTTGGGAGGTTTAAAAGGATGATCGTGAGGAAAATGAATAGTGACAAGAAATAGACCTCTGCATATGGACTATCAGGAGGCCCCATGATAATTGCTTGCCAGTGGAACAAATCTTCAGCAACGGGACCAGCGCTGCATGAGGTTGGTGACACTTCTGCAAGTCCTTGAGTGCTTTTCAAGATACGGTTGGATGCCATTGGTAGCAGCTAAGAGGTTGGTTCTGGAACTCTTTTCCCTTTCCTCGACAAGAGAAAGAGGCATTGATTGGAGAGCATTAGAGGCATTACTTTGTGAGGGAGACGGAAGAAGAAGAGGAAGAATGAAAAAAAGCATTAGAAATTTAATGGGGGAGAGAATAATGCATTAGAAATTTAATGCGAAGAGAATACGGCATGTGGAGAGATGGAACCAGGGGATATAGGGGCCAAAAGAAATTGGGAAGTGTCAAAATTAACTGAGCAAATCCCACTGATTTCTCAATTGAAACAGTCCTTTTTAATACATAATAACTAGCACAATGCCCCGTCCTTACCGCGGGCATTAGAAATAGAAGTCATATAAAAAATATCATTTAATTTTAGGACATAAATAAAAATTTTAATTCTAATTTAATGTGTTTATATTTATAAAATCTAAAATAGAAGTATTCTTTACACATAAAAAATCTATAGGCTTTTTTAAAAATCACACAATTGAAAATTTAAATAAGTAATAAATATAGAAGTTTAAAATTTTTAGTAGAAACATGAAATATCAAATATTGAGAAGGAAAGAATTATAAGAAATTTAAAATATGAGATTTTCCAATTAAAGGCAGGTTTCATAGTGAGTTGGTTGGGTTTAGGGTAGGTATAGAGCTTTTTAGACTCTGACCCGAGCCGGGTTCACGACAAGCTCAAATTTCTCATTGATAAAATTATTGCTGCATAACTTTATCTAAAACTCATACCATGACAACAAAGTGATAAGGGAGACCAAGCCTAAATAGGCTGGAGGGAGGAATTTGAGTGCTATTAAAAAGGGAAGAGTGAATAATAAATGATATTTTATTGAATCGAATAAGATTAAATAAATATTAAATGAGAATTCAAAATTTTGGAGGATGGTCAAAATCAATTAGAGCTGATTTCAATTTGAAATCAGTCTCTACCATGACAACAAAGTGATAAGGGAGACCAAGCCTAAATAGGCCTGGGGGAGGAATTTGAGTGCCATTAAAAAGGAAAGAGCGAGTAATAAATGATATTTTATTGAATTGAATAAGATTAAATAAATATTAAATGAGTATTCAAAATTTTGGAGGATGGTCAAAATCAATTAGAGCTGATTTCAATTTGAAATCAGTCTCTTTCACACGTGTATATATATATATATATATATATATATATATATATAATAATTGTATTCAGGTATGGAATGGTAGACTTTCTGACTTTCAGTTGGAGGTGATGGCCCATTTATTATGATTTTGTTATTTATACAAAAGCTTCTGCCAAAAGTGCATACTTCCGTTTCCTACACAACCACGTTTTCGAGTGCCCTTTCCTTTCCTGGTCACAATTGAAATGACCGGTTAGATTGTCGCAATTAGACTGTCTCCTTTGTGTGAAGTTTCAGCCATAACCATTTCAAGCTTTCACTTTCCAACTTGTAGAGTCTTGAGAGCAGCAGAAAAGCAAAAACTCAGTAAATTAAACTGTTCAAACCCTTAGCCACCTACCAAACTATTAAGTCCCTGAACATACAAGCAATCCCAGCAATGGCTCACTTATTCAATTGGTCATTTCAATCATTAAGCCTACACCCAATATTTTAATAATATCAGCCATCAATTCTGCAGGCTGTATAGATGGTATCAGCGGCTAGGATCATCAGATTGCAATGACCTTGCTTAATGGGATGGGTTGGAGCAGATGAACAGAATCATTACAAATGGACGGTCCACATCTTCTGACAGGGGCATCCAAGTGTTGAAATCAGAGTAGGAGAGCTGTCTTTAATTGCTCTGTCAAATGGTTGTCATGGGTGGTGGGTCCCACCAACTAAGAGCGGGAGGTGAGGTCTAAGTAGAAGATGGTAAATACACCCACCCTATTTAGTAAGTACACCCACCCTATATCTATGGCTCTAGTCCACACCTTGTAGCACTCAAGCAATGTCAACATTAAATCCAAAAAGTTATTGGACACCGTGTTTTTCCATTGGTCAAAGCGCCAAATGCCCACCAAAACTCTCTGCCCATCCCATTCCACGTCCCCACGTGAAGTGAAGTGGATACTCTTCTTCTTTATAAAGCAGAGCTCCGGCCTTCTTCACCGTCTCCGATCAATCTTATGCAAACAGAGACCAAAAGAGAGTCTAGTCTACTCTTCAACAGGCCTTCTTCTCCATCAGCTATGATCGGTCCACCGACACAGCTCTGCCGCGTCTTCTTCTCCGGGAACGTTGAACAGAATCCCTGGTTTCTGCAACTGTTTCCTTCTCTGGAGAACGTCTTCTTCTCCAGCAACAAAGGACTGTGCGAAACTAGAACTGTTTGGTTGTGCTTTGCATTTCTCTGCAGTCAATTAGATTAGATTTGGCGCGGGGCCCACCTTCCATCAACACCGTGGCAGTCGACGATTGGCGCGGCAATAGGCTGAGTCTTCTACAGACATCCGGCAAACGATGCTGCTGCTGCTGCTTCTTCTTCCCATGAGTAGAAGTAGTAGAACCCATGAGCCCACTAAATAAAAATCCTAGCAGCTAAAAAATGAAAGCCTGCACTAGGATATCATAAAATTTTCCTCTAAAACTAGTTGGCCCATTATTAGATTAAGCATATCATTAACGTGATTAATCGTTACAATTAATACTCCAACACTATGTCTCACGGGAAGTGTATAGGTGACAATCACCTATTCGAAAATTACATTACCACCTTTACTTGGCATTAGACATTACTCCTGCACCATGTCTAACAACACTTGGCATTAGAGTTTCTCGGGACGCGTGAAAGCAAAGGAAGACCGCCAGCATTCAGCATTCAGCAGTCATCATGACAAGACAATACATACTTTGTGTAGGCATAGCCTTATATATAGAGTGGGTGTAAATACCAACACCCTATTTAGAAATAGAAATTTTACCTATCTGAATCTGGGAAATAAGGAGATTGTCGTGCACCACAATTACTGTTCTTGTTGGAACTATCACCGAGACCTTCTCAATTCCTTCCAGAGGAGATAAGATCCTCTCAATCAGAGGTACCTCCGATGAGCAGCAGAGTCCTAACACATCGAAATAGCTCTTTTGGAATTTCATTGCCTTGGTTTTGTCACTAGCCATATCTTCCCTGTCCTGCACATTTCCAGAAGAAAGAGAACAGACAAAGATTTAAAGAGAACAGACAAAGATTTATTTTATTTGATTCAAAACCCAGATAGAAAAAAAGGGGAATCAGATAGGCATTTCAAGATTTACAGGTCCTCGAATGCTGGGAAATTAATAGAGAGGCATGAAAATGGAAAATACAAACAAACACCCAAAACCCATCAAGAGCTAGCAAAGAATATAAAAGGGAGCCAAAAGCAATAGAAAAAGATTGAAGAATTGAAAAAGATTCTAGTTTTGAACATCAAATTATGGTGATAGAAACGGGGCGGCTTCTTTCTGAATCGTTTCAGTTTCTGATCCAAACCCACTTCCAAAAAACACAATTGCAAGCTGAAAAACCAATTTTCCAACAAACCCAGATGCCAGAAACCAATTACACAAATGAAGAAACCAAGTTTGGGATCAAAAAGGCGCTGGAACAAATGAAGAAACCAGAGATTCTTTTACTGAATAATTCCCAAAATAACATTTCAGATTGTGAGAAAAGCTCTGGAAAGTAATCAGAAGAAACGCATAGGAAACTGACCTGCAACTGCAATAGATGCCGGCTAGAAAAGTGTCACTGGGAAATGGAGGAAAGTAGTCTGCGGAGGAATAGAAAGGAGAAGTTGATGAGAGAGAACAAATATACAAGTATAAGAGCAATGAAGAGGAGTTTTCTAAGTTGGTCATGGAATAATGCAGCCAACTTTTGGTGGAATAAATAGAAAACAAACTGAGATCAGCAGGAGGGTGGAATGGATTCCAGGTATGAAAAGCACATTGGTTCTTCAGTTGGCAGGATTTGTTCCAAAAGTGATCAAGTCCAATATACTCTACTCCAATGAAATTAATTTAAGAGGGAGTCTCTAGTTTCAACCTTACCTTAAAAATGTCATGGGCTTTCTGTTGGACAAATTCTCTAGAAACTCCCTCGGCTGCTTGGTGAAACTTTATTTCTTTATTACATACAGGTGGGCCCACTGATGATCAATCCAATCTCTTACATGTATCCACCAGTTTTTCATTGATCTAAACACTAGTCACTGTTGGATTTTATTAACATGCAGCTTATCTCAACATCTTTAAAAGGACATGATCACAAAGTTCCCCAATTAATGAGGCCCGCCTAATGCATGTCTACCAATGGGAGGATCCAGATGGAAAGATGCATGTATTTAACATATTCAAACTCAATGGGGTGGCCGAGTGATCAGGATCACGGTGTCTCTCTTTTTCGAAGCTAGAGGTTTTAGTATCGATCTCCCGTTCGCCCCTCTTCAGGAACCAAAGGTTGAATCCACTGGTGCTATCATCTAGGGGACACTAGGGTTTTACCGAACTTCTCTCTGGGCCCGGATGAATAATTAGTCCAACCCGAATAGTTATGAATCCTCCGTTAGTAAAAAAAAAAACAATTTTAAAATTTAATGGTATCTGAACCGTAGTTTTTTTTTTATATATTCGATCCAACAGCCAGTGATGGTTAATGAGTGTAAAATTGATCTTGATGCCAGATCACAGGCACAATTAGAGATCAAAGGGGGTTGCGTTGATTAAAAGTGGGCCCAGGTGGACCTCAAAGAGCTGGACTGCACATGCAATCCGCTTGTAAGAGAATATTCTCTAGTTGGGAGAAGACTAATTTGGTATTAACAACACATCTAATTAAACTATAAGGATCCAGATTTAGGGTTAGAATCATTTCATGTGGCTGACCCCATACCATCCAAATATATTCATCCTCTTGAAATGACATTCATTTAGGTGGACCCTAGTAATAGTAGATACTGCATGAATTCTACTTTTTAACTTTTGTGTAGACAAAAACGGTTACCTTTTGTTTTTTTCAATTTCTATCTCGTGGGTTACTTAAAGTTTCTCTACCCCATTTTGTTTTTGTGCGTGGTTCACTTAGAAAGTTGGTTTTTTTTTTTAAGTTGAAACACAATATATAATATAATATAATAAAAAACTCATTGTCACTGTTCTAATAATAAAATTAATAGAATTAAATTAAGAAATAACACTCTGGAATACACCTACAGTCAGAGTGTATATTGCTGCAAAATTGATCTATGCATGAAAAACGAGATTGAGTTAAAATTCCATATTCTACACATTATATTGCTGCAAGAGTAAATTCGGAGGGTATTATATACATCAGTGTAGAGTGCGTGTGACATGAATGGCTTGGATGAAGCAAATTTGGCTCTTATGTTAAAAACAATAAGGTGGACAGCAACATATTAATCTCTTTTAGAATGCCCAGTTGGTTGAGAACCCGTTTCTTATTTCATTGCCTAGGGATCGATCGCTAGGTTTTCCATGGGAGTGGGTGTTATTTATTTAATAAGATATTTCTCCATTGATGGAGCTTCTCTCTACACGAGCGAATGTTATCTCCAAAGATGGGTCTCCAATGGATCCCAGCACCCTTGGTTAAGTAACCAAAAAAAAAAAAAAACATATTAATTATCTTTTTTATTACATCTAATTGCATTTATACGTAACGTAAGAGGAGATATACATCAATCCTGAAAGTTTTCTTGGCAGGAGAATGTCTTAATCATCATTCTAGTTGCGTGGTTTACCTTCTTCATTATCTAGGGTCATTTTCTTTCTGCCTTTGATTAATCCTATGAATTAGGGGATCATGAGTCATAACTAATGAGGGACAGTGTACCGGTCAAATGTTTTCACATTAATTATTAAGCCACACCTCATATTGATTTCTAACAAAAGAGAACTATAACAAGATTTTCTTATCTAGTGAATTGGATGCTCATATTGGATGGTGATCGATTATGAGTGTCATTTGGTGGTCCCCTCCATTAAATTAAGATCATGAAATTCTCTACACCCATCTCACCATCTGATCTTGTGGCATTTAAAAGTATAAAAGAATGCTTGGGTGAGTAAGAATAATAAGAAGAATGGCCTTACCCCCAAAAAATGTCACGAATCAAAATAATGAGAAGCATGAACATGTCCTCCTTTATATTGGTATATTAATGGCACATCCATGGTGGGGCTCACCTATTAAACAGTCCAAATCACCTGAATGTGTTATTTCACTGATCTGAAGATTATAATTTGTGGGACACCCATGTCAACACCCTAAAAGGGAAAAAGAAGGAAAAGAAAACACCAAAAATATAGTGCACGTTTCGTAACAAAATCTGCGATGAAAAGATTTTCTCTTTCCACTATTGTATGCTATATCCAAGTTTGGCAACTGCAAATCATCGCTGATTTTTTTCACATAAAATCTGCAATTGATACGATTTTGGGATCCGATCTCCCTCCCATCGGATATGCAAATCCTGTGTACAAAAGGGGTGGGTATAAAAGCCAAAATCCTATCCCCACTTCCTACCGTCTCGACCTCTCCTACAAACTCACATATTGCCATCGTAGATTGGATGTTTGGAGAGATAAAGGGATCAATGTAAAAATGAAAAGATAAGATGAAAATTCTTAAGATTTATTAAAATTTAATATCAAGATTTCGGTTTAAAATGATTTTAAGCTACATAAGTGATGAATAACACATTATAGCACTTAAAAATTCATAAGATGAAAAAAATCCAAAAAAGAAAAGGCCTATGAGTATAGACACCCTAAAGAAAAACATACTGCTGTTGCAATTAAAATAACTTTTGAAAAGACTTACTACAAGGTTGAAATGAATAAGTGGGTTGCTTATTATCCACGGATTTTGGTGTTCAACACCAAACATGGATTGATGAAATCCTTGGTGTCTACACACTTACAACCAGACGTGGAATGCAAAGAATTATTAGTTATTCAAATCCTTGCAATAAGTTTACTTTACTTCTCCCTTGAAAGAGAGAAATCCTAAATCCTGCATATTCCTCTTCAATTGCCAAACATGCCCATAAAGTACCAATGATAAATATCTTTGTTGAGCCATAAATGAGATGGGATTAAAATGCATGTTGGGCCTGTTAGTTAATCTACTAATTTTTATATAAATGGAGATTAGTGGAAATAAGTAATGGGGACCTGTTTGGCTATATAGAAATGCAATTTCTAAATGGGAAGGTGGGTCTACACGAGAAAGAAGGTCGGCCCTTGCAAAAGATTAGTCATGCCCACATGTCTTGACAATTGGATTACTTCATCTTTTGTAAATAATACTATGGTTTACTTCTTTGAAGTGGACATATTATTTTGTAGTGTTACTTAATATAGCTCATCCATCGTTAAAAAAAGAAAAAAAAAATTTCAATGCTCCTCTATAGGGTAGTCACAAGTTGCTGAGTCATCCCAGCCCACCCAGCCAATGGTCAATATCCATGCATGTCTAGGTCAGTACTGGACACCCTATCATAGGACATTCCCTTCCCTTGTGCTTTTAAAAATAAAATAAAGAATCGTCTCTAAAACGAAAGTGTAACCGTGGATTGACTTTGTTGATGACAAAAATGCATCTAATGAAGAAGAAGAGGTCATCCCTCTATTCTAATCCTCTATTGCAGGTTCCTCTCATTACACTGATGCTTCCTGAAAATCTGTAAAGAGCATAATCCTCTTGCTGCAAAATGCACCCTTACATATATTGCTTCATATTCAGTTGATATATACCGGTACAACACTATCATCCCTGATATCAAGTTAATTCGAGTTAATTGCAATGATGAACTCCATCATTAAATTGATCACATATTTTTATAATTTGAAAGCCGTTTGGATTCGAACAACAGATGCAGAAAAAAAAAAGGAAGAAAGTGGTAGGATCGTCACGAGGGGCTCGTTGCAATTTAGCTCAAAAATGCTAACCAACCTGGCATGGAAATTAACACTATATTTGGGAAGAAGGTAAAGTTGGGGGGAAGGAAAAAAAAAAAAAAAGAGGAAAAATGGAGGAAAAGTTAAAATGGAGGGTGTTTGGGAAGGGTGAGGGAAAGTATTGGAAGGGAATTTTGGGATAAAATTTTAAATTTTTAAAAATTTTACCCCCAAGTTTTTTCTTCCAGGGGGAAAGGAGGAGGTAAATAGGAGATTTTCCTCCCCTTTTTTACTAAATAAATAAAAGGAGGGAAAACTAGTTTTTCCTCCCCTCCCCCCTTTTCAGATATAGTGTGAGAGAGATAAGAAAAACAGGTTCACCGTAACCATGACCATGGCCACCTCTTGTGGTGGGGCGGATGGGGTGGGGGCCTTACTCTCGTGAGAGTCGAGGTACGCATGCGCAACTGCAACTGCCACAGACAAACGGTAAGATGCAAATTTGTCTTTTGTTTGAATGAAACGAGCAGGTGATTGTGATTGGTAGCCTGTAGGGGTTTGAGTGGGACCCTCATCCTTAATTTTCCACGCCCGCCCGGTGGTCTCTTGTGAGGACGGCTGACGCCGCCATGGACTGACTCATTCGAGAGACCGAGATCGAGACCAGAGTCATGGTGATGGTAATGGTGATGGGATCGATGTCATGACATGCCCTACTTAAGTGAGAAAAACAAAATCTATATATCTATATCTATATCTATATCAATCTTAGTTGAACCAGAAAGGAATGTGGGTGGTTGGGTTATGGTTGCAATTTGAGATATGCAGATCCACACGGATCTTGATGTACGTGCCTGAGGATTTGTCACGTGGTCACTCCTCATGACTCATGACTCATGACTCATGAATGAATATATGCTGCTGATCCCTAGAATCATGGATTGGGGGCCATGCCCTAAAAGTGTTTTTTTAGGGGGCTGGCTGCTGGGGTGATATTAAGATTTTAATGAATAAGTTATAATTATCACAAAAAAAAAAAAAATTTTAAAAATCATGGTGTGCTCTATATAGGGCACACCTATTAAAATTTAAACCATTTAAATAAAATGCCCTTATTTTAGACTCTTACATGAATCCAACTTTGTTACACTATTGGATTGGCCGTTTGGTGAGAAATTATGATCACTAAGATCATATTTGCTAGCTTAAAATTCAATGATACTCCAGATAATTACTTGAGGGCCTTTATTTTGAATAGTTTGAATTTCAATAAGTAGGCTCCGTTATGGAAGTCCACCACTTCAACTCAGGATTGCTTGTTTGCTAAGAATTTTGAGAATCCTTGTTTAGGAGAGTTTGAAGCGCATTCAAAATGCTAGAGTTTTGAGAATTTAAAATGCTAAAACGTGGACTTCGAGTAATCTCTGTATTTTAGATTTTAGCAATGAAAAGCAGCATTTGAAATGCTCAAATCACCATTAGAAATCTCGAATACCCACAAGTTTCATCCAAATACCTCCAAACAAACAGATCCTACAAGATATACCGTTGATTCATTTCTTTCCGACCATCCTTTTTTTTTTTCTTTTTCATGCCTTTGTGACCACTGAATGTTTGATGTGTTGTAATCTAAATCGAAGTTGAACCACTTAAATGGAACAGTTTTGATTCATAACGTTATATCATGGTTACTTGAACAAAAAAAAATTAAACGTGAGGGGCCACTTTCAAACTCACCACCCTGGATTTGAGTGGTCTACAGTAAAAAACAAACATAATGTTTCATATGTCTTGAGAAAACTCCATAGAATCTATGGAGTGGAGTGTTTGTTTGATTATGTGAATGTGAGGATATTGGGCCAAGGGCCATCAAGAGAGAATACAATGACAAATATAAATATTTTACCCTTCACCTCAAAACAATAAAAAGATTGTCTCTACACCAAATGCCAACAAAATTTAAAAGGCATTCACTTCACACCCTCGTAATACTAAACGGGGGATATTCCTGTGTGAATCATTCATTCACTATATAGTAAGGGATAAACTTAATGAGATTCACTGATCATGGGACTTGTGTGGAATGGGAAAAGACATTTTGGATAAGACCATATATCAAATTTGGGGACAATCTCGTACCTCTAACCCCTTCATCCGTTGCCCACAAATTTAATGACTTTACATTAGAGGAAAAAATTTGACCATCGATCTAACGGTCCAATTCATTTGGATAGGTGAAAATTCATTAGATCTAGTGTATTTAAGGGGGGATTCCATGTATGTGGATGATTCGGATATGTTATAAAGTCAACCCTATTATATTGTCCATCACCATGACATGGTAAGAGATTGATGCACATGAATATTTTTCTTACAAAACAACTCATGACATGGGCCCACCCAAGCCAATTTCAATAGCTATGTCTTCCCGTGTTTCAAGATGGCAGTTTAATATTTCACTTACCGTACGGACTATTCAACTCTTGGTGTGTTCGATGAAGTTTTAGAATTTCGAAGCAGCCTAGTAATTTGATGCCCTGACAATTCCAATAAATAAATGTTAGATTCCTAAATATTAAAATTAATAAAACGCCGACATAACCATGCATGCATTAAACTAGTCAGTATTCTTTTGCATTTGGCAATTTACTAAGCTAGTAAAAGTAAAGTAAAGCATCAATTTTTCAGACAATTGGTCACATTAAAAGTACACATCTTCAAATTTTCATCATTCTTTTTTAAAATAAAGTAAAAGGCAATCTCCTTCGCTCATTTTTAATACAAAAGAGGTAAAAAATATTCCCTACCAATCCACTAATGATAAAATATCATCATAACCTCCTTATATTTTATCATCTCTTGACTAGATGTTTTAGATCACTTTTATTTTAATAATAAATTCCCAAACTGGCCCATAATTAAAGTGGGATGGGGAGCATAAATTTGTATGATCAATTAAAAGGCATATAGAACTCATAATAATGTCAAATTTTGGCCGTACTAACTCAAGATACTATAAGATATACATAATTAAAATAGAATCAAAATGATTCAAAATTGATAATACATGTCTAACACACGGCAATAATGGGAGCATGAGGAAAATATAAACTATGGTTGCCGGCCCTTCAAAGAGAAATGGTAGGACGAAAAAAGTATAGATGAAAATAGTAAGAATAGATCTAAAATAAGTACAATTTATTTGAGAATTTGTCTAGACATAATAACCTAGAATGACAAAATGAGATTTATATAGCCGACCCCAAAACATATTTTAAATGAGGCTTTGATGATGATTCTCAAAACATCTCATTAGTTTCAATTTTGAGAACCTTTTCGATCGAACCCTTCTCAATCCCTGGGAAAATTATATGTAATCAACTTTCTATGCATCTCTGCAATATTTACCGGGCACTAGACGGTGAGTGGACTGTTGTTTATCCACTCAGTAATGAATTCATATACGACACGCAATTTCTTTTTCCGTCTTTTATGTTGGTTTTCATGCGGTGGATTCATTGAACCATTTAAAGTGATTTTTCCAATGCAAACGGACAAGGGTATGGGTTCTCTGTTTAATCTAATCTGTTTCTTATACCAATAAATAGTAGAGTGGAAAGGAGTAGGTATGTACCTAATCATCCAACTTCGCTCTTGTCTGGTTGTACTTTCCAATTGAAAAGATTGAGATCATTCAAGTGGGCAGTTTTCTATATATTTGCTAAAAGCAAAGTGGAATACGGAAAAAACTCAACCAACAAGTAGAACAACAGGCAAGACTTTTTCTCTTTTTTTTCTTTATTTTAGAATTTCTCATTTTCTTGTTAATGTGAGGAAATGCAATGGGGTACAAAATATGAAAAGATACGGTAAAACTAAATTAATCAAAATTGAAATAAAAGGTTAAATTTGAAAAATTTTATACATTTTATCACCTTAAATCAGTTGATTAGGGAGCATTCGCACTTGAACTCTTTTAGTCAGATATATGATAAAGTTATCTTATCCTTTCGATTATCTTTTTAAGTATCTTCTCGGTGAAGAAGCTGCAGAAGATTCAAATCTTTGTAATGAGATATGATCAAAAAATAAAAATAAAAAACAAATAAAAAGTGATTCATATCCTGATTCGCCAACCCTCCAGCCTGCTAATTGTTTCAGTATTAAATATGAAAAGTGCAGAGGATTGAGCAATGCAACATGTCTGGAGAGGGCCTAAACACCTTCAAAAGGAATATATCTCTCCTCCTTTTCATTTTTTCTATACACAATGGGATCGAATCCTCTTGCAAAAGCAAAAGTGGGAACTACGTACCCACACAGGCCAAAAAGTAAAACTTGGCCGGCTGCATGTTTTTTACGCTTTATCCCATCCCATCCCAAAAAGGGAGAGCTCGTGTTAGATATACCCACAAGAATCAAAAAATTAAATATAGAAAAAAAAAACAAAAATAAAACAGCTGCTTGTTTAGAAATATCAAATTTAAGTAATGGATTGTCCATATAAAGACTCGTTAAAATATCTGTAGGATCTTATGCCCCTATTGAACACTTATCACAAAATTAGTTGGTGATGGAAAACGGCATAATAATAGTTTTATGGTGAGGGTGAGGGTAAGGGCAAAGGCGAGGGCTCGACCACAATTATAACCGCTCAAAAGTGAGGGTGGAAAGTTGACCTCACCAATATCAAATCCCATTTAATGACTCTGCAATAGATGTTTAGAAATATGATAGAATTTAGCTTTGGTAGAGGTCTAGGTTGTAAGTATCCCCATATCTAAGGAAGTTTACTAATATGACGGAGCAAAAAGAAGATGTGGACTCCTTCAGCGTTTAGCCAAGATCCATAACATGACAGCCTTCCCATAATCAATACTTGGATCTCTTAAGCTGAAGCTTACTAGGGGCCTATTTGGTTAGAGGTTATATGAAGATTCATCTAAGAATTCCAAATGCTTCCCCAGCTAGATCACATGTGCTGAAGGGGTCTTATTTATTTTGAGTATTAGATTCTTAAGAATTTAGATAATTCCATAAGAATAAAAAAAGCCTGTAGATATCTACGGAGTTTGCCGACCAAATAATGAATTTCAAAACCAGGAAATATTGGCTGACATGTCGTCTTGCAACCCGTCATAAATTCTTTTAACCAAATGGGCCCTAAAATCTACAATAATACTCAAGTCAAATTAATAACATGAAGAATGGATCAAAGTTAAACTTCATTCCACCCAAATTATTAATTGGGTCTAAATCAATGATGCATGTGTGAATCCGACAATTAAGCACATAAAAAATGTTACATATTTCTCCTGTTTTGAGTTTAACTTTTTGGTCCATAGTGGGCTGGGGTTGGTTCAATTTGAATCTTTCTATCAAGTCAACTAAGAGATTCTATGCAACCATGGTTGTCCTCGAACAAAAGGTTGGCTGGACTGGATGCAGGCATGAATCGATCGGTATCCTCAGATGAAGTGCAAATTCTACTCTTCTTCTTCTTCTTCTTTATTTATTTATTTATTTAAGAAAATGAAGATTTCATTCGAAAAGTGAAAGCGGACAAGAAAACAACCAAAACACAAAAAACTCAATGCTCAAAACTAAGACAACCGGACAAAAACCCTAAACACTCATGTTTAACAAAATTATGTGCTGCCCCCATTCAGCTTCCTAGGAACATGTTTAATCACAAGGGTATCAAAACACCTAAGGCACATATTGTATTTCTCAAAAAATATTAGATTCTATCATCCAATCCATTTTTCCATTAATAGCATTCACGACCTCAATGGACTCGCAAAAAGGAGAGATTTGGAAACCCCATAATTTCTCCCCAACTTCCCGTGCAAAGACAACCGCCCTCGTTTCAGCTACTTTAGCCAATAAAACTCTTGGGCCTCTAGGTACTCTAGAGGCACCTGTGCCAGTAATATTTCCATATAGTGCAAATTCTACTTGAAAAGTACTTCTCATGGACCCTTCAACGCTGTAAAAGGACGCAAGTTCCACTTGAATTCACGCGAGGATGATTGAGGCCTTTCCAGACTATAGAATGGGAGCAATGGGGCAGACCTGAACACAGGTTTAGGGTTCGGATTCCTCATCAGGCCGGATAGCCTTTTTCCCCAAAAAGCATGCTATTACTAAATACTAACCCTACATCTGCTCCCCCGATTGATTAATTTGGCTCGTGGCGTGGGAGGAAGTCCTAGTATGGCGTTTTCCCCCAAAAAGCATGCTATTGCTTAAATGCTAAGCCCACATCTGCTCCACTAAGCAAAGTATGCTACCCCACATCCCTAAACGAAGCAGTACGGTGTACTGCATCGTACTAACATCTCTGGAAACAGGAAAAAGATCGAGCAGACGTAATAATTATCATAAATTTTCATAGCTTACAGAAATGAACCCAATTTTTTTTTTTTTTTTTTGTGTGTGCACCTGTGTGCATTGGGAGCCAGTTTCTCCAAGGTGAGACTGAGGAAATCTAATTCTCATTTGATTATCATGAATCTCTTAACGGGGATAAAAGTTTAGGGTTTGAGATATTTAAATTGGTCTACTCAATAAATCAGCTGAATAGTGTGTAAAATAAATAATTATGCAGTGAAAAATAAACTCAAAATCACACACCACAAGGACACCAGATATAACGTGAGAAACTTTAATCGGGTGAAAAACCACCGATCCGAGCTGGATTAACAATCTAGCACTATGAATCTTGTAATTAAAAGAAACTCAGATTTTCTTCACAGATATCCCTTACTTATGGACTGTAGTTACCTTGTGTCGCTTCACACTTCAACGACTTCACACCGTTGATTACAACAGGCTCAATCTTACACTTGACTCTTGAAATCTTCTATGCAAGAAGATGATTTTCTACAAATGATGCAGAAGAAACTAACTCCCTATAAAACTTGACAGCATAACTCTTCAAAAAATCTCTAGAGAATATTTCTCTCAATTAGATCTTTCAACTCAGAATAATGAGAGACTTGTCTCAATATCATATCCTTTGAGTCATTTAAATAGCCATTGAGACGTGATTAAAGTTGCCTAACTTGATTACGATTAAAACAAGCAGTTTGAGTACAATTATAATTAAGTTTCTAATTTTTGTAGGACTCTGCCACCTTATCCGTTCAAGCGGATGAAGTTTTGTTTCATTGTCTGGCTCTTCTGACTATGTTCGCTCAAGCGGATGGTATGGTCGCTTGAGCGGACCCCATTTTGGACTGGATTCGAAATTGCGGAACTTTCAATTTCTTCCAGCTTTCTTCTTTGAGTCATTCCACTCTCCTATCTTCAAAGTTCTTTTCTAAAAAAAAAGAATTACAGCTCAATTGACCCAGAGTTTTGTTTTGTCCAATCCATGAATTAGCCAATAAACATAAACCTAATTAGTTTTGAAATCGAAAATGTCAAAATCACTACTCCATCACGGCTAGTCATAAAGGAAATTTTAAACCCATGTCCACTTTGCATGCTTTAGGTCTAATTAATTTGATGGTGTCCGCCTTGATTACATCTATGGTAATTGGTAAATGAGTTTGACTTTTTCCTATTTTTCCTATTTTAATTGTGTGCTTTAGGTGTAATTCGTTTGATGATGCTCACATTGATTACATCTATAGCACATGAATTTGAACTTTTTTTTCTATTTTTCTTATTCTAATTGCATGCTTTAGGTGTAATTCATTTGATGATGGCATTACTCTAACTGGAGTTAAAATCTTCTTCATGAGAACAACCTTCTTTGTAAAATTCTTTAGAGATTCAGTAGATATTTACCAAACATGCCCTTTACATAATGGATGCAAAATTAGATTATTGGCTATAGATGTTTCATCAATACCCAAAATACCAATGATTAAATAATTCTATGGTAAGAAATAAACATTTAAATATTAAAACAGATAGTTTCCTCTCTTGCAATTTCAAAGCCTTCTTCCATTCGGCATCTTTTTGTTTTTTTGTGAAAAAAGAAAAGAATATAAAAACTCTAACAGATGTCAACATTCATTGTTATGAGACTGTGGCATTTGCTGCGAGAGTATTTTTCTTTTCCTTTTATTTTGGCACCCGGGGTTGAGGCCCATGAAAGCAGCCACACACTCTAACGAGAGAGAGCACTCAAATAAGCAAGGAGAAGACACCCCCTGCAGTGCGGGGAGAGAGCATGGTTTAAAATCTCGGCCGATACCGATTCATATCGGGTATCGGCCCATATCGCGACGATATTCTGCCGCGATACCGAGTCAAGCCGATATGGTCAAAATATCCCTAAAATGTCAGTTCATCTCGGCCGATATGATCAAAATATCGGTTTTACGGATATCTCGGCCGATATTTTGAAAATATCGGCCGATATGGACTGCGATGGAGTAATGGTCAAAAACACTAATTTTTTGTAACTTTTTTTCTATTCTCCAATTTTATTCTCCTCTCCCCTCATCTCCTTAGAGCAACCATGTCTCCATAGCTCATTCTCTTATATTTTCCAAATTCCAAAACTATTTTTTGAAGAAATCATTTTATTTAGTAAGAGAAAATCAACTTAACTTCCTTATTTTTACTATTATGTGTTTTTTATTTTTTATTTTTAGATAAAACATAAAAATAAATGAAAAGATCATTTGCATGTCATTTTTTGGTTTGTGCTGTGTTCTTCACTTAGATCTACACACTTTCATGTTAGATCTACTTATAAATATGATTTTGGGTGTAGAAAAATGGTGCTTTTTAAATCTTCTACTTTAAAAAAAAAATTTGTTGGAGTATTTATGCTACTAAATAGTAAATACTAATAGCTTATTAATAGTGTATGGATAATTGTTATGTTATCTTTGTTTTCTTATATTTTACACTAATAAATTGACAATGAACCAAAATAATAGTTGCATTATATGAAATACTGGAGAAGACAGTGAACTGCGACACATACATGACTTATAACTTAAGGTGACTGATATTTTGATTTATTGTTGTTACTAATGAAAAAAATATTGTTTTCCAGCATTTTCTAATATTCTGAATTTTTTTGGATATTTTTGTGAATCTTTTTTTATTAAAAGAAAAATTTACACCGCGACGACTACGACAGACCGATAACCGCGACCGATACCGATATCATATTGGTTTTTTGTCCCGGCAGATACCGCGACCGATACCGCGATCTTAAACCATGGGAGAGAGCACTTGCACATGTGTGGAGAGGTCACTATCACATCCTCAATTTCAATATTTCCTCTATTTTTTCCTCTTTTTTTCCTTCTCCTCATTTTACCTCCTTCCCAAATATAGCGTCGATGTGAAAGCTTTGAAGGCAACCTACACCTCTGGTTCCCTAATATAAACCAGATTAATGTGTGGCACTTGAAAACAATATTCAGCCACAAACCCAGCAGCAGTACAATTTAAATTGAAAAAAAAAAAGAAAAAAACTGCCACCCATCTCATACAGTCATGTACCATCTAGAAGCACATCTTTACAACCGACTCCGGCTGATGGTCAAAAGGTTTTAGGAAGGGAAAAAGCGACACTGACAGGAAGAGCCTAATAATTTTGCAACTTTAGATGGCAATAGTATTCATCAATGCAAAGAAAAAGTCCTTTCAAAGTGGTGTCTGATGGCCGATAGGGATCCTTTCCTTCTAATCTTCCATTCAATTGCTTCATCTTTTGGAAAAGCACTCAAATCCACTACAAAAAGCATGCAAGAAAGATCCTCTGCACCCTACGTGATAGGCAAGATCGTGGCACTAGACTAACACCAACTACAATGGCCCAACAAAAAGAAAGCATATCAATTGAACGTAGCTCCTAATTACTTGGTTAACGTGATCGACTCTTCCTATTTTAGAATATTTTGGGACAACCTTATGTTGAGAGGTCCTTTAATTTTGGACTACTTGAATTTTTAATAAGTGGGATCCATCTTTAAAATACTGAGGTTTAATATGGATGGTATTGAGAAAGGTAAGCCAAAGTGAGTGGGAATTAGAGGAGTGCTTCGAGTAATAGGGGCAAAGTTGTTTTTTTGTTTTCCAAAAATGTGTGTTTGTAATTCTAATAAATTGGAGATGCTATTTTGAAAGCTCTCCGTTACTTTACAAGGAATTTCCTCATTTCAGATCATTTATCCACCAAGTGCCCTTCGATCAAATTTCTTTAGCCATAAATCCCTATGTATCTTAATGTGAAAACGAGGCAGTAAAGTCAAAGCCTAGTGGGATCCTAAAACTCGCAATAATAAAAGCATTTCAATTCAACATATCTCCTGCTTACTCGTCCAACCCCTCGGCACACCTTGACCACCTTATAATGCATACACAATGCACTGGGGGACAAAAAAAACATAACCCATTTGTGCAGGGACCCTTTCCATTTAGTGCTTAAAGTGGGGCCCAAAAGATCATGGGTGTGGCAACCTCGACTCCCATTTTCATTGGATTTGATTTGTTGAAGATTACTTTGAGGCAATGAGAGGACTCAATCGACTCCCATTTTCATTGGATTTGATTTGTTGAAGATTACTTGGAGGCAATGAGCGGACTCAATGTTTGTGTCTGGAATCGTGCAGCAAGGGGGAAGCATCACATGCAATTTCATGGGATGGGCCACATAGAGTAATTAAGTGGACACAAGTGGCAAGTGTCATGACACGTGGCATCCTCTATGCAGAATGGCTTGCCATATATGTAACTAGACTAGAGACTAGAGATAGGCATGGTCAAGCCTTAGACACGTATTCTTGGAGCTAGTGGTTGGTGCTAAGTGGGCCATGGTGGGTGATGACAAAGCATCAACCACTGAGTACCAAATGCAAACGCAAATGCAAATGTGGTGATCTGGACCACTCATCTAATTAACAGGCTTCCTTTAAAAGGTGCTGTGTTGAAACGTTAGCTAGTTATTATTATTTATTCTTGCCACTCACCGAAGTGGCTACTCATCCAATTTTAGAATTTCAGAACATGACTAGGGTTGTAAACGGGTATCTGATTCTCCGATTGCCTGAAAGTTTTGAATCGAAAAAAAGGGGTCCGGAACCTATTTAGGTTCCGATTCATAAACGGGTCCGGATTCTAATTTAGGTTTTAATTGATAAACGAGTCCGGTTCTGGGTCCAGGTTCCGACCAGTGGACCCGGCATATAAGCCTTAGCCGTTGCAAACTATACCTCGAATTAAACCTTTTTTTTTTTTTTTGATATTTTTGTGTATAATGCTGGAGGCAGTAGACTTGATGTACTGTTATAAGTTGAATAATATACTTATTTTAAGAAAAAAAATAAAAAAAATTTGAAAAGAAGTCAAAACCAATTTTGAAACTATATCCAGTTCTCTAGGTGGATCCGGATTTTTTCTATCTGAACCGGATCTATAACCAACAAAACAGGTTGAGACCAGATCCGGAACCTGAATCAGAACCGTTATTTAGAAACGGATTCGAGTCTAGTATAATTCTGACCCGTAACCATTCCGTTTGCAACCTTAAATATGACCTAGGATTCAAATTCCAATTAATCCGGATTCTCTTATTCCCAGCATCGGGGAATTCTCAAAAGGTGGGCCTGTAAATGAGTAAATGTGGCCCACTTATAGAATTCAAAATGCTAAAAAATTAATGTCTTCTTGAGCAGATGTGCATGGTTGCTGAAATTTCACACCAAATGGAGTTGTGATGACTTTATCATGTTATCGTGTTGATTTATGTTTTTCTTCTTCTTCCTTTTTCCACTATGTGATATTGATCCCAAAATGAGCGCACATGATCAAAGGATGTAAACTTAACCTCCGGAAATCTATCAAGTAAGCCGAGAGTTTGATTAGAGCTCTAAAAACAGGTAATGCTGAAATTGACCGAAAAGGGTCTTGCCCATGGTGTCGGTCGAAGGAAAGAAAGGACATGGTTTGTATACTTTCAGATGTGGCTTATAAAATGCTGAAGCTCATTTTGTTTGCACTGCGTTTAGTAATGAATCAACCTATGGTGGACCTAAGTATCCACAAAGGATTGAGATAAGTGTAAGGACAAAAAAGCTGATCAAGCGAGGGCTTGGGTAAGGAAGAAATGCTTCTTTTTAAAAAAAAAAAAAAAAAAGCAGTAACAATATTTCATTCCAAGGAAGGAAAGAATGAGAGACAAAGACTATGAAAACAAAGGAACATAGGAAAGTGAAGGTGCAAGAGAGATGAACCCCAGTTAGAATAACACACACACCCAAAAAATGGAAAAAAGGCTTTGACAAAATTATAATTTTCTTTGATGCTGGTCGAATGAAAATGTTGTTATGGACATTTTGGAAGCTACTACAGGCTTTGGTACTGGTTGTATTGATTTTCTCTACTTCCCTAAGAAGCTAAATGTTGCCGCTCATAAGAGCTTGCAAAACTGTCTTACAAGTTGGACCGTGGAGAGTGGTTTGATGTTCTGCCTGACTGGTTATGTATATAGTTTGGTTTGTGCCGTGTCATCTTTTATAAGCTCTTATATATTTATATATATATATATATATATATATAAAAGAAAGGTTCTCTTAAGCTCAAGTTTAGGATAAAATCTTGTAAGCTTATGCTTGTGGGGCCCACCTTTGGTCCATCCAAATGGATCAAACACATGAACCCTCTAAATTCGACATGTCCACCAATTTTCAGTTAAATTCGAATTTAATGGACCATTGGATTGATTATGTATCGATTCGAATGGCCTATAGACCATTAAACTTTTAGGCCTATATGAAGATAATAGAAATCACGGTTGGAGCTGATTTTTTGTAGAAAGGAAGAGAACTGGTTCTCACTTATTATATGAGAACTTTTTTGCGGAGCCCAACTAGCAACCCATCCAAACTTAGTAACCAATAAGGAACCCCCTGATAGTCACGGATCCTAAGGATTGTCACACAATAGAATGGACTGAACCGTTGGAACAAGGGTTGAATACTTCTTTTGAATATGGAGCCATTAAACTTGTAGGTTACGGATGAAAGGGTTAGAGGCATAGGCTTAGGGTCAAACTTGATACTTGGGGTGGTCTTACATAGATCTTTTTATCACCCTAGTCCCATCCCCAAATGAGGCCCACGATTGGGCTTCACAAAAAAAGTTCTCACATCATATGTAAGAACAGTTCTCACCTGAATATTACCCATATATATTTATATAGGAAAATATTCAAGTGCATCTATCTCTCACCATAGGGTGAGGGACACTTCCTTTTTTGTGAAGTTTCAAGTACAAAAGTAAAGTTTCAAATACATAAGAATATTCCCTATATACTTGAAACTTCCCAAAAAAGGGAGGGTCCCTTACCCCTATAGTGAGGAATATATGCACTTGAATACTCCCCATTTATATATATATATATATATATATATTTATATATTACCCCAACCTAGGGCGTTGGAATCCAAGAGAGCCCATATAGGTTTTTTAATTTTATTTTTTATCTTTTTCTGTTAACTGGGTGAAGGGGTTGGGACTAGGGGTGTCAAAGGGCCGGGCCGGGCCGGGCCTAGGGTTGTCCTAGCCCCACCCTCAATATATGTAGGGCCGGGCTTGAGCGAGCCAAAGCCCTCGGAGGGCCTTTGCTATCTAGGCCTTTACCCTACCCTTAAGGGTTAGGGCCGGGTCATGGCAGGGCTCAGGGATTCAAAACAAGAAAACTATTTTTTTAACATTGTTACCAAAATCTGAGTGTGATCGAACGTGTTATCTTGTCACACCCCAATTGCAAAAAAAAACCATTAAGAAAACATCAATTATCTTGTCTAATCTCAATTGCAAACGAACCATTAAGAAAATATTGGGAGAATATAAGTCGTCTCTAAAAACTTTCTTTTATTGGATAAAGTCGTAAATGCTTTGATGACTTGGGTTGAGTTTTGGACATATGATTTTATTTATTTTGACAAAGAAGGAAAATGATTAAAGAGTATAATATGTTTCACACCTTTAATATGACTTTCATATGAATTTCCACATATGAAATCATTACAGTAGTGTTTTATCTGTGACAGTTTTAAACCATTTACAATCACATACCTTTTATCAATTGACATTATTTTTTATTTAGCGTTGATCTAACTATTATGCATTCTTAGATTTCTGTCGCAAAAATAAATGCACTTAAAAAATACTCTTAGTTTAAACTTTTAAGAATTGAGAGTTATAATTATCTAATTAAAAGGATGCTTGGATCACCCCATATCCTTAAAGTTCCATCCACATACAAACTAACTCTATGACTTGGTTGACATCCTAAGTAACTCTATAGAGGAAAAAGTGTTTTATTATTAATAGAAATAAGTACACCCACTTTTGCACGAACAATGATTTATAAAAATAATACAAAATGCCTAAATAAGAAGCAGTAGAACTAAAAGAAAGGGATCAGAAGCAACCATGCAACACTTATTGATTATGTATTAAATACAATACATAACGTAAATAATTAAATATAAATAAAATGAACCAAGTATGTATGGATTTTTAGGATATTTTTTAATGGGTAAGTGGGTATGAAATTGCCTTCATATCTCCAATACTACTACAAAGTGCCTATGATAAGGGCATTTTAGTATATAGTACTATCCAAGCCCGGCCCTCAAATTGTAGAGCCTGCAAAAAATTGTCCAAGCCCGGCCATAGGGCTTTTCATTAGAAACAAAAGCCCCCATTTCAAGGTCTTTTTGAGGGTCGGGCCGGGGGGCCCCCCTTTCTCAGGGCCAAATTGACAGGCCTAGTTGGGACTAGAGACTCATGACACAATCCATATATGTGAGGTGATGGAAACTTACACACTCGAAGAGACAAAGACACAAAGTGGGAATGATGACTCACACTCGTGGAAGAGTGGCATGTCTAAAGATCAATTGGTGAGTAGTTGGGTGGCAAGCAGGCAACCCTTTGTTTGAAACAAAATCCTTCGTTCTTACCACTGAGAAAAAACTTAAACAACACCAGTTGAATGCAACTTGAGTCAACTCATGCTACATGTGCAACTCGACCCAAGTCTATTAACACTGGTGCAGCTAGGAAATTTGTCCAGGGGAACACGGACACTGCATAAAATTAAATTTTTGGGTAGCTATTGTCAAATATATATATATATATATATATATGCGCAAGCGCGCGTGTGAAATCTCTGGTTTTCAAAATTTGTTGAGGAACCCCCAGTTTTGCCTTGGAGTCTTGAGTACATGTTCGAGTCAAGCGAGTATGATTGAGTACAGTGAAAAAGTTAAGGGACTCGCTCTCGACCCACCTGGATATCTGACCGGGTCTAGGTTTCAGCCTCTATATCAAAGCCATAGCCCATATATCATATTTATTCATGAAGTGGGCTTAGGCGTTACGAGTTACCGATGCTTTTTTTAATTTTTCATTTTTATCTCGAGCTTCAAGGTTGGCATACGATTGGACATGAATGCGACCCACACTTGAATATGGGCCTTGGCCTTGCCAAACCCGGTTCTCCAAGGGATTTACCAAGCACCACAATTAAAAGACCTCTGCTCGCGGCCCATCTGATACCAATTGATTATGTTTACATGTGTTAGTTTTCTTGTATGAGTATTGAGTGAGCTTTCTTTTTTAATGGGACACTGGATCATATTAGTTCCTTCTATAATAATAAGAAACGGCTTGATTGTAGTTTATATTATGATAGAAGAGATAAAAGATAAATTATTTTAGGGTAGTTAGTATGATAAAGCAGAGATTTTAGGAATAATAACAAATTTCAAAAATCTTCAAAATGGATAATATGAGTTGACACATGTCATCACGAAAGTCCAAGAGGAACGACCACATGTCCCTCTCCCACCAAGGGGGGCTGCTGTACATAATGTGCTATTGCCGTTTTTCCAGGGTTGTGAATCACCCCTGCAACTAATGAGGTGTGAGAATTTTGGTGTCTAAATGACTTATATTGGACCGTCGAAAATTCAATAGGTGGGGTATATTGTGGAGTTCCACTCCTGTTGACTCAACTTAATTTGTATAAGAGACAGAGCCTCATAGGGTCTGCCACTTTTGGAAGAACACGACGCAAGTAGGTCAGGGTCGAACCCTTTCGGTTTTGAGAGTGGCTAGCTCTCCACTAGCTCATCCATACTCCATTGAACGGTTTCTTCGGCCATCAACATTTGGGCCCACCTATTAAGCAGCTAGGCCTGTCTAAATGCGACGGATCATGAAGTCCATATAAGCCATGCATTCTAGGCCTGTCTAAATGCAACGACGGATCATGAAGTCCATATTGGCCTAGTCAGAGCCTTTACCCTAGACAATTCTCTTCACTCGTCTATTTAAGACGTGGAGTGATTAGAGGCAGATAATGCGCGCATTCCGCCAGTTTGGATAATCTCCTCTACAAGTGTGCTTTCTACATGCATAACAGTGGAGAGTGGAGGCCGGAGGCCGGAGGCCAATATCTATTACCTCAATGTGAGTAGGCCTGTCAATTTGGCCTTTGAAATTTCAGGGATAAGCTTGGACGGTACTAGGCTCGGCCCTCGTACTTTTTTTATTTTATATAATTATTATATTTATATATGCTAATTCTTTAAGTTATATATTATACTTAATGCATGAGCAATAAGTATTGTACCGTTGCACTCATTCCTTTATTCTAGTTTTATTGCTCCTTATTTAAGCTTTTTATATATTCTTCCAAGTGTAAAAGGGGGTGTACTCTTATTAATAAATATTATGGATTTTGTTTGTTGCTAATTTAATGGATGTACTATCACTTTCACCGATAACTGATCACACACTCATGCATTGTAGTTAGGACCTTGAAATATGGAGCCTAGACTTGCATATGCATTTGATTTTCAAAGACTTTATCTTGCATGTTTTAGATCTTAAAATGCATTTTTAAAAGGTTAATTCTTCATGCATGTTTTTGTAAAATCAAGTGAGGCATCATAGTTCATGATTTGCATACAAATTTCATTTTTAGAATCCTAAGTTATGCATGAATCGCATTGGCTTTGAGTTCCAGTTTTGTGTTTCAGAATTTTCAAAAATCCAAATGAAATTTCAGCCAAGCCAGTGTACCCGGTCGATCGGGTCCTTCAGGATGTCGACCGGGTAAACTAGTCGTTGGGAAATATAGCCGTTTGACCTAGTCGATCGGGTGATCAGGGATGTTGACTGGGTGAACTAACTGTTGGACAAATTTTTGTATTTAAGTCAATTTCATCACTCACTTCAAATAGGCTTTTTGGTTGAATCTTTGCAGCTGTTTTGAAGCCTAAGAAAAGAGAATGAATTGAAGAGGCTAAAAGGAAATGGATATCCAAAAGGCATAAGATAAAGGTATATCTTTCTAAGTTAAGCTTTGATTTACATCCTTTTGAAATCCATGCTTGTTCAAAATATTTGAAACCTTATTTCAACATGATTTATGGTTTAGACTGAGTTGTTTTGCAAACATCAAATCACATAAGCATATTAGATTGTTTTGCAAACATTCATGTCTCAATTACATGTTTTTTGACTTTTAAACTTTCATACAACTTGTGTAGTTTGATAGGAATGCCTTTTCAAGTTGTTTTGATTAACTTATATGATTAGTTCATCACTTCAATCATAAATTTCGGTGCTTAGATTTTTAAATGCATCAAGCATTCATTCATTTGAGAGCTTCATTTTAGAAATTGATTAAAGTAAACATTCACGCACCTTGAGCATTCACCTTAGCTACTTGTTAGTGTATGTTTGTATCTTGTTTTAAACTTTCATATCAGCCTATATTAGAGGCAAATTTATTAAGCTTTAATTGCATTTCTTAAAGTGTTTGTGTGGATACTTATTTGAGACATCTAATCTCTTGTAAAGGTTAGGGGGGAACCATAAAACCCAAAAGGTTATTGCTTAGCCTTATAAACGCATTGTGTAAAGGTTAATGCTTAGCCTAAGGAAAAAGCATTTGTGGTTGTAGATGTTATTGCTTAGCCGAATGAAAAGCATATATAGTGGAAATCCGGTAGGGTGTTGAATCACAAGCCGGTGGTGGATGTAGGCATTGAGGTCGAACTACTATAAATCTTTGTGTGGTGGCGATTCTTGTGGTGTTTTCTCTTATTGGCTTCTGCTTTTATTTTTATTATCATCACAAGTGACTAAGTTAATTTTAAGTAATTAAAATTGGTCATAATTAGCCTTTAAGTTGTAGCTCACCCTATTCACCCCCCTCTAGGGTTCGGATCCCAGACTTTCAATAAAGACATTAATTTTTGTATGGAGTGACTTCGGATGCCAACCAAGTCATAAAGATAGTTTGGATGTGGATGGAACTTCGAGGGTATTGGGTGATCCAAATATTTTTTTAATTAAATAATTATAACTCTCAAATTCTTAACGTCTAAACTAATAGTGATCTCTTAAGTGTATTTATTTTTGTTACTGAAATATGGCGACACTTAGTTAAATTCAAAATAATGTAAGGGGAAAGTAAATGGCTTAAATTTATTAAAGATAAGACTCTATTAGAATGATTTGGTACATGGAAATTCAGGTGAAAAGTGGGGATCTAACAGATTATTTAATTATATTCATTTTTTCACAAAATAAGTAAAATCGTATATCTAGAACCCAAGTCACCAATGCACGTATGACTTTGCTCGATAAAAAGAAGCTTTTAGAGACAATATTTGGACTTTAGACTTTTTCTTAATGGTCCCTTCACGATAAAGGATTAGATAAGATAGTGTTTAGTCGACACTCAATACTTGTTAACAATATAAAAATTTAAATAATCGCTTTATTTATTTATTTATTTTGAGGCCCATGGCTCTTCCCTGGCCCGGCCCTAGGCCCTACAAGGGCTTCAGCTAACCAAAGCCCAGCCCTGCATATATGGAGGGCAGGGTAAGAACAACCTAGGGCTTGGCCCAACCTGATTCGGCGACTATTTGACAAACCTAAATGTGATCATGTTTGTGTCTAATCAATTGACAACATATATCCAAACCGTGTTCTTAAAGGGAAAACTTACATGGAGCACATGAGCATCACACCCAATTGGTCCATCCGTGTGGACAATAAAATAGGCACCGTCCTAAGTTTGGAAGTCATATGAATGGAATAGACCACTGGACTGATAGTAGACTTATTTGGTGGGTTGTTGATCAAGTAGTTAGAATGATGATAAGAACCTTTGTCGCCATTCATAAGGCTCTAGGCAATGAGGAGTACTTTTCCAATCCCTACCTGACAAATTAACTCTCGATTGTAAAATAATGAATTGACTGAAAAAAGATATTTATATATATATACTTATTATTATGGAATCCTGTTGCTGTACAAATGCACTCAGAATATCAAAAGATTAAATAGACTGCATAAAAATAAGAATAAATTTCCCTTCAATTTTAAGAGTAAAATCCTCTAGTCACACAAATGCGTCAAAACAAGTGATAGAAAATTCAGCGGCTGCAGTTTTTCCCCTGTGGAAGACCAGCATGGTAGCGTTAGCGGAGGGAGCTAGGCAAGGCATTCTACCTTTTAGAAGGGGTATTCTGAAAATTTGACACCCACAGCTTTCTGACATATTCTCTCTGTGGCTGTGCGGACTGTTTCCGTACTTCCCCCGCGCAATTTCTACGCATCTGTGTTTTTTTTGAACGAGATGCATTGAGAGAGGAAGAGGGAGAGGGAGAGACAGAGAGTGGTCTTTTCGTATTAGAAAAACATGGTAAATCATCGATTCCTGGCTCTCTTCAGATGGGTTTGCAGAGAGCACTCTCTCTCTCTCACTCGTGACTTTTCAGGACTCAGATCCCCTTCCTCACGCCTTCTTCAGATGTGCATGCGATCTCCTCCATTTCTAGGGTTTCGGTACGTCCTCTTCTTTTGATTTTTAGTGTCTCTGATTCAGATTTAACGGATTCCTAGGGTTCCACTGGCGAATTCCTGGGTTCTGATCCCCTCTCATTGTTATTTGTTTTTTCTTCAAATGCCGATTTATTTCCAGGGCTTTCAATGCATCTTGAAATGCTTAGTTTCTTCTCTCAGCAAGTGTGTGATCTGAAAGATCTGCTGGCATTTTGGATTGTCTTATTACGGTTTTGAAATGTTATAGCATTCTCTCAAAACGAAGGAGGTGTTTTGAGCTTTTCCATTGGAAAAAAAAGGAGATTTGAAGTCTTCTCTTAGTTTCGAGCAAGAGGATTCCAGATGGAGTTTCTCAAAGTGAAAAAGTTCAGAAGCCCTCGCAAGTTAGATGAGGAAAAAGGCCCTGTAGTCGCAGAGACTCCACGGGAGGAATCGAAAGACGAGAATGGGACTGATGGGCTGAAAACCAATGCTGCTGTTGATTCTGCTGGAGAAGCCGAGGAATACGATGATGACGACGATTTCATCACTCAGGAGGTGAAGAGGCAGCTCAAAGAGCTTAGGAACAAGAGATTCTTGGTTTTGATACCTGAAGAGTCGGAGTCATGCCCGGAGGATGAGGATGAGGCTGAGGATGAGAATGATACGGGATCAAGTGATTGGAAGGAATCAATGGTGGAAGGTGGGAGCCAGTGGTGTGGAGGATTTGGCAGTTTTTATGACAAATACTGTGAGAGGATGCTCTTTTTCGACAAGATGAGCTACCAGCTGTTGCAAGATGGTAAATGTCACTAATCTTTGATGCCCATCTTCTATGAGAAAGAGAAAAGGGGGAAAAAAATCTAATGCGAAGGGGGAAAAATTAAGGCTTTGTTTGGTTTTTCATATTGTTTCTTTTGTATGTCATCGTCTCAGTATCGGAGCTCCACTTTGTAGAATGCTCTGTTTTCTTTCTTAAAATAAACTGCAATTGTTGACACTGACTGAATCGATTTGGTGTCTCTAACCCGTTTGCCTCACCCCCTCAAAGATAGCCTCTTTTTGATTAATTAATTTTTATTTCTTTTTAATGGTAGCATGACTTGAAACCCCGACCTTTTGGTTGCGACATTGAGCACGATGGAGCAGTGCTACAGGCTCTTGTGTCTCGATAGTTTCTTTCTCTGATAAAAAATTGTGTGAGCACTGTATTGGTGTTTCGAACACCTCATTCTATTTTCCTATTGAAATGCCTCTCTACATATTCGTCCAAGTAAGGTGAAGGGTTGGGGTCCAGTAGGCATGTGGCTATATAGAGATAATACTTGACCGTATGATTATAACATAGCTATATATCTAGCTCCTAAACATAATGTAGATATTGTTTTACTGTCTATATCTATATATCTAGCTCCTAAACATCATGTAGATATTGTTTTGTTGTCTAATCCTATGAGAACTAAACTATTGCGTCTGTTGATGTTCGGCTATATCAATTGTAGACGATAAAAATATCACCCACTTAGATTAGGAAGTAGAACTTGTAGATTAAGGAAGACTGAACGCCGGGGACCTGAAAGGGAAGGAAGGTAGCTTGGGTCAGAGCCCCTGGCTATCGTCAGCCAAAGGCACTCCGATGCCTGAGTTAGTTATGGTAAAACTAAGCAGGAGGAGGAAGAGAATGAGAAATTTAGCAAGAGTTTTTGTGCTGTGTGTTAGCGTACCTCCATGGGGCTGATCCCATGTGTATTTATAGATGATTCCTCGTTCATTCTCTTTGTGAGTGGGGGTAGGTGGGGTAAGGTCCCATCGGGCCTTACCCTGACATTCGGCGGTAGATAAAAAGGGCACATCCTATCAGAAATTTCCGTGCTTTTGGACAGTTGATGTGAAGGGATGATAAAGCCAACTTCTTATCGCCATAAATGAGCGACCCTATCTGCCAGAGCACGCCCGTACTTCTCATAGGAGTGCGATGGCCCACTCCATGCCTTCAGTATTTTTACTGGGACCAGGAATGGTTTGGCTGAGCTGGCACGTAGCTGAGCTGGCACTCACGCCGAGCTACCGAGCCGATACTCGATGAGTTGGCACTCTTAACCGAGCTGCCTAGCGGGGGGGCCTCTTGAGCCGACGCTCCTTACCGAGCCGCCGAACTGCTGGGCGGTGTTTACTGAGATCGAGGTGAACAGCTAGTGCTATTACTATGGTTCTGCCTTAATCTCGGCATCACGGTACTTTATCCACACATCAATCCAGCTATTACTTTGTCATCTAATTAGCAATGTGCATGAATGGATTAACGATGGTCCCTTTTTTATGGCCTCTTATCCGTGGTCCCTTTAGTAGCTTAATACTTTCGCCTAACCAGCTTAGAGGTTGATTCTCTTGAATTTAGACAGAATAAGTAAAAAATATGGATTTTGATTTTTTTTTTTTTTTTTTTGGGATTGGATGCTTTATACTGAAATATCACTGTTTTTTTATTATAAACAACACAATGTGATGTTTTAAAACATTGCAATGATCCTTTATCCAAATGATTGTTGTTACCTTTGCTTTCGACAGTTGTAATCCATCTGCTACAGCATTATGTTGGGGTGTTGAATGCCTACTATCGTATCTGTTTGTCTTGCTAGTGATAAGTGGCGGGCTGGTGTCAGGCAGGCTTCTGGCCATAGAAACTTGCTGAACCAAACTGGTTCTTCTACTTTTTAGGGGTGCTGCCCTACCTTCCCCGCATTCTTGGGAAATGGTTTATGGCAATGATCATGGTGTTGAGAGGTCCTTAGCCTTAGCATGCTGGCTTAGAATGCTAAGACAGAGACCTTAAAAATATGCTATGGCTATTCAATTGGTTTCCACCGATGATGTCACCATTGGGCATTTAACTGGATATAGGAAAACTATATTTCTAGTGTCAAAATACTCAAAGGGTCATTGGCTACCCTTCAGGCAGCCAATGGGTTGGTTTGCATTTGCTTATGATGCGTGCCTTTTTTTTTTTTTTTTTTTTTGTATTTTTTTATGCTTCTCTAGTGATAAATTTATGTACCATTGAAAAAATTCTACTTGCTTGTTTTCAGGCGAACACAATTATTGTCAAAGAATTTTTATATTAAAAGTTTTATTATTTATTTTCAAGTTTATCCATTTCCATTTAAATGAGTCCATCGTCATTATTAAAGCCTTGTCCCAATTATGTTAGGGTCGGCTATTCCATTTAAACGAGTTGACTTTCTGAATTTCCTTTCTAACAGCCATGTATAACGTACCAATTTTTTCTGTTTTCTTATACATAACTGATGTAAAATAAAACTACGAAAAATTGATGTGAGATAACTAGTCCTTAAATCTTAATGTGAATGTGCATTATGTTATTTTTGAAGGTTCAGGGATTCCTTCAAATCCGTCTCCACGATCTGCTTCTAAGAAGCTTGCGTCGACCCTTCGTAGCCTCTCTTTTAAAAGGCGAGAAGGTCTTCAAGGTGATGGTGAGCACCCGCAGCAGCCACTGGATGATCCACTCCAAGATCTTGAAACTGCTTATGTGGCTCAACTTTGTTTAACATGGGAAGCCCTCCATTGCCAATATGCTGAGCTATGCCAGAAAATATCTGTGTATCCTGAAAACCCCACCTGGTGCAGCCTTGCTGCTCAGAAGTTTCAGCAATTCCAAGTTTTGTTGCATAGATTTATTGAAAATGAGCCCTTCGAGCAAGGTAATAGAGTAGAGATTTTTTCTAGGAGCAGAATCTCCTTGCCTAAGTTGCTCCAGGTTCCCAGTTTTAGAGGTCAGTGTTATTCATCTTCTTTTCTAAGGTTTTCTAGTAGAGCAATATTTTTATACTAGCCAAAACGCAGGCCATAATATAAAAAAATCAAGAAATATGATATTTTGTTGTTTCAAAAAAACCTCTTAACAAAAAGAATGAAATAAAAACTAAAATATAGTTTAGAAATAATTAAGATTTTTGCAAAGTTTTCAGAAGAGAGAAGCAGCATACCTATTACATGAATTAGAATGAGAGATATAATTTGTCATTTTATTTAGTGGGTTTCGTGTATATTTTAAAAAACCCAACACCCAAGGCCCCACATTCAAAAATCAACTTCCCTGCCCAAGTTGCTCCAGGTTCCCAGTTTTAGAGGTCAGTGTCATTCATCCTCTTTTCTAAGGTTTTCTAGTTGAGCAATACTTTTATATTGTCGACATCAATTTTTCTTGATTGCTATATCTGTTCAACGTCATGGTTTTTTCTTTTAAATTGAGGTTCTTAGATGTTGTACTGAGTTTACATACTGATTTGTTTTTACCCACTGTTGGTCACGATTTCAAATAAAATTATGTTTACCGGAAAAGTACTATTTTTAATTTTTTTTCTTGGACAGGACTTTGTCCAATGCAGAATGCAATGTTCTTTGACACTTGGTATAATTGTTCTGTGAGAATTTTCAGAGTCAGACCAGAAACAACTGGAAGAAGGACATATAGATACACCAGTTCTTGCCAATGACTTGTTTGGGATTATTGAGAACTCAATCATGACTTTCTGCCTTTTCTTGAAGATGGACAAGAAAAAATCTGGCAGTGCTTTGCATATTTTTGGAGCACATGGCCAGGCCCAGAGCTATTTGCAACAGACACTAACTGCTCTGGACAAGGTATCATCAGACCACAGTTTTTTTTTTACTGCGGCTGCTGCTGCTCCCTAATTTTTTCCTTTTGAAAAAAAAAAAAAAAGAGAAGAGAAAAGAGAAAAAGTACTCCCTCAGCAAATGATTTCAACTTTTTGGAGTCACCCATGTTAAATGTGGAAGATTGGGGGAGTGTATGTGTGAATTTGTTAAACTTTCCATTGGCACCTAATGCCCACACATACCTGACACATTCCACTAATTTACATATTGCAATTGCTTGTAGAATATCTCTCTACTACCTCCTCTTCTGCTGATGAATGATCTCCATTAACAACTCTTAATAAAAAAAGGAAGGGATGTTTGCTCCAGAAATTTGCTTTGGCGGCTGCAATTAGAATAAGCTCTATCCATTTGTGTTAAATGGATTTTTTCTCAATTTCTACATTTCCTATTGAATCGTAGGGAAGATCTGTATCTATACTGTGAATCTCATTTACCAATAAATGCTGGAGTTGAAATGCAAATATTACAATGTGATAATTGCTATTTTGAATCACACGTTTTGAGAGATTCTTCTGGGCAGGAATAACAACTGAATCTCTATTTTACTCCTTTTGTTGTCACACACACAAAAGGGAACCTCTTATGAGAAGAATTTGTGGGATCTTGTGGAGGTTTTAGAGAGTGATGGATTGTGTCTGCGGCTGGAGTCTTTTGACTATAGATATAGTTTTCATCTTATATTCTCTTTTTCTTTTTCTTTTTTAATAATGACCCATCTATTTAACTTCAAGTGGATACTGTGTAAAGTTGATGCTTTGGATTTTATTTATTGAATTTCAAAGAAACAAAAAACCACAGCCCTTTATTTTATTTTTTTATTAACATTGGCATCTTGAACATATTGCACTCTTTACGCCTATATGACATAATATATTGACATATGTCAATATTTTTCTCTCTGTTATTGTATCAGTCTTTTCTCATTGTATTGATGCTTGATATCATAAATAGATTCAAATGTCACTCTGCCGTTTTTTTAAACTGCAGAAGAAGATAAAGCTGAAGGAGCTGCAAAGAAAGAAGAAAGGGTGGAAGAAGAAATCCTGGCCCCCAACGGCAGAGGAAGTGGAGTTGTTTTTCGCCCTTATTGACATTAAAGTTATGTCAAGAGTTCTGAAAATGACGAAGATTAGCAAAGAGCAGTTGCTCTGGTGTGAGGAAAAGATGAGCAAGCTCGACTTCTCCGGGAGTAAACTGCAGAGAAATGGGTCTCCATTATTATTTCCTTGTTGAGTTATGGCCATCGCCTTTCTGTTTCAGGTATGTACTAATATTATAATTGTTCTTATTCTAAAAGGATAATGTGTAAATGGACTGGTAGGTATTACCAACGATGGCAAAGGGGAAATTTTTGTGGGAATGTATCATTTCCTTCCTCCAGATACAATTCTTCTTGTTTGGACTCTCGTAGTTTTATTTGAGAAAATAATGTTTGCATTCACTTCTAAAATACATGGTAACAGCTGTTGCAGATCAAGCTTGGTTCTGTTCTCCTCATTTTGCAGATCAGACTCGGTTATGTGAATAGTATTTAAATTGATGAGAAATATTTAAGTAGTTTGCTATTTCAAGCTATAGTTTAACTATTCCTGTCAACCAAACTATACTGTCCCATCCATCTCAATGCCACTGATGCGATGGGCATAATTGCTCTGTGCAAGTGATTCTTGATTATCATCAGCAATTCAGTAGTGGATGCATAAGATTTATTGTTAAACTTGCTTTTTGCCACACTGAAGGGTTGTTTATGTCGGACAAGTTCAGCTGGACAGGAACCTCCAGTTGGTTCAACTTTTGCATTGGGGTTGGGTTTTGAGTGGATGGATGGTTCAAATTGACATTTATAGTGTTTTGAACTTGGCATTAAATATAGCAGTGACCTTCCCTTTTCAGTTTACATCGGCTGAGCTGCTGAGGTGATTCTTTTCCCCTTTATTTTATGGATAATGAGGTGTGTCTTTACTGAGTTTATTTTCCCAATCACAAAAAGAAACACTGAAGATGGTGATGGCTTACGCTGTGCCCTTGTCCCAATGCCGAACACAGTGCTGCAGTTTGTTTCTATTTATTTGTTTGTAAGTAACAATTTGCAATGTCATTACAGATCATGGAAAGTTTATTTTGTGAATTTCATGGGTGCTTCCTGATGTGAACTGTTCATTGCCGGTGATGTCTAACACCACTCTGTAATCCTAGTGTGCCCCCATGAAACACTTGGGGCCCATTTGTTTGCTTTGAATTGAATACATTGGAATTCATGGTCCATTGAGCTCAAACAATGGATCGTTGAAGAGGGTGAAGGGTGAAGGAAATAAGGTGGGGATGTAGTTGGGACCTTGACTTTTTCTAGCATTTGAATTACTTGGCTGAAGGCTGGGTTTTATTTCCCACCTTCTCTTGGTTCACTTTTCACTGCAAGGGGAGATTATTTGATGGTCATGTTTTGGATATTTACCTTCAAATTTCAACCACTCTTAAAAATGAAAGTTTCAGACTTTCTAGGAATTGAATTGCTTGAAACAAGTAGGCCCTTGTAGAGAATTTCTGGAAACTCAAATGAATTGGGTGTCCCTTGTGATGTGACTTGTGAATCTCGGTTGGCCCGAAATTCAAGCACATGCACACGCACCAGAGGGGTTGGGCCGGTTACGCTATGTAGGTTAGGATATTATTATGAATATTCTATTCTTAGGTTAGTGAGATTTATGGGTATCTCTTATGCTTGTGTTCCCTTTTTAGGGTAGGACTTTATTTAGCAGGGTTGCTTAGAGTTTTTTATATATTGGTGATTGTAATTCAATTTACAAAGAAAACTAGAATACAATAATACGAGTTTACATTGTGTGTTCATCTTTTCTCTCTCCCTTCTCCCTCAACAAGTGGTATCAGAGAGGGTCACCGATTCCAAGAAGATCAAGCAAGTTGAGGGCGGCATCATGGTGGCTGATTTCTCACGTTCGGTTGATCTTGGAGATCGTGCACAAATCCAGGGACAAATTGTGTGCAGATCGTCAGGAATATTGAGGCGCAATTGTCTTGATCGGATCGATGGATATCTCGGGGGTTACGGAGACAAGGGGAGAGAATCGGAAAGTGTCCAAAGTGTGGGCAGTCTGACAATCCTGATCATCAGGTGGTTTTGGTTTCGGCTTGGCAAAGTGCATAGGAGAGCATGGGTTTGGATCGATCTGTGGAGAGGAATCTAGTGGGCCACAGAGATTTCTGCCCAGGGCACAGATCCAATTTCTTAGAATTATGCGGAGACGGAGACGAAGGCTGTTTTGGTTGAAGAAACAAGGGAGTGGAGCCAAAACAGGTGGGTCTTGTTTGTTGCAGAAGAAAAGAGGGCGTGCTCTGTGGCTTGGGTGGCTGGAAGCTAGAGAGGGGCTGCTAGAGTTTATCTCCGAAGAAGGAAAGAGGGCTTGTGGCTTTGACTGAGGCGATTGTCTTCGTTGTTGAAGTGTTGCCTTCTCTGGTCGGAGAAGAAGTGAAGAGCAGCGGTGCTGGCAGTTCTGTGTTGCAGAGATTTAAAGACGAGGGCGGTGACTGTTGTAGAAAAATAGAGAAACAAACAGGGTCACTGCTTGGACCAGGTTAGTTTCAAGTCAGGCCGACCCGACCCAATTTCAAAGAAGCCTAGTCATTCGGAGGTGCTGACATCAATAGAGCAGTGTCAAACTGGAGGTTTGACTAGATAGACGCCCAGAAATTGTTCACGTGATATTGGGGCCATCCCGAGTCGAATTTCAGATCCGTTTGATCCTGTGCACTTTTGGTGATGAGGTCTACATGGTGTAGGTATTGAGGCAGATCAGACCAGATCAGCACAGGTGGATTTCGGGATGGACTATTTATTCTCTCTTTTCTAGTGGTGGTTCATGGTAAGGCAAACTATGAATTGTGGAGGAAACATATGGACTCGAGCCAAATTTCACGATCACCCTCGAAGCCACTGAAATCTGAGTATGCACTTACATTAATAATTTATGATGATGTGGTGTTTTGAGATCCTTTAGAGCTTGAAGATGAAGCTCAAGATGTGTTCGAGGAAGAGGAATCAACTATGGAGGAAGTTGATCAATCGAGGATTAGATCAAGTCCTTAGGAGGCACCAGATTCTGAAATGCTTGAGGATTATGTGCAAGATTGTTTCAAGGAGAATGGATCGGAAGAAGTGGATAATGATCAGTCCGGGATTGAATCGGATCCACAAGAGACGGTTGAAGAAATTGTCAAGGAGGTCATTCCTTATGATTTTTCAAAGACTCACATAGATGTAGAACTGATCACAGGAGATCGAGGAGTGGCAAGCCGCAAGGGGTGCGAAGATTGCGGCCTTGGTTGGGAATGAGACATGGGAGATGGTTCTATGTTCAGATGGCGTGTCTACAATTGGATGCATGTAGGTCGAAAAGTCAGTCTGGTGGGACTGAAGATCTTTACACTTCGTGGTTGGATGCAAAGGGATTTAGCCAATTGTACAAGTTAGATCTTGATGGGACCTATGTTCCATTGGGGAAGATCAACATCATACATTTGCATATTGCTATCGCAGCTAGCAAGGGTGGACAGTTCAAGCAGATGAAAGTCACAACTTCAGCATGGGGAAGTTGATGTGGGGATCTACTTGAAGCAGCCAAATGGTTTTGAAGACCCGCAGGAGCTAGCACCGTGGGCATGGATGCTTTTTTATAGATTCAGATGGAAACTTAGTGTGATGATGTTGGGAGTCAACGCCGAGGGGGTTTGGGCCTATGATGCTATGTAGGTTATGATAATATTAGGAATATTCTATTCTTAGGTTAGTGAGATTTATGAGTATCTCTTATGCTTGTGTTTCCTTTTTAGTGTGGGACTTTATTTAGCAGGGTTGCTTAGAGTTTTCTTTATCTTAGTTAGTGTAATTCAATTTACAAAGAACACTAGAACATAATAATACGAGTTTACATTGTGTGCCCATCTTTTCTCTCTCCCTTCTCCCTCAACACAAATTATGTTTAGTGCTTCCACCTGATGGATCTATGGGATCTGCAACTGCTGAACACCTGATCATTCTCCCTTCAATCTTGATGAATAGAATTCATCTGTTTATCTGGACCAGCTGGGTGATGGGTGACTTTTTTAGCCTGAAAACTTGCCAAGGAAAATCAATGCCCTATGAGACTGCGTAGGGGGTATTCTCAAATTTTACCCAATATGAGTCTCACCTTAAGACTGATCGTTAAAAAAAAAACGTGACAAGACAATCTTAGGCATTATTCTTTTTATCTTTGAGCGGCTCGGATATTCAATAGGTGACCCTATCGTGACTTCCATTGTTCAACTCAGGATTTCTCCAAGTCAAAGCATAAGGGGATGGGTATTCGGGACTTGGCAAGAATATTACGCCTATTTGCATGTCGAGGTTGGAGCCATTACAGGTAGTTTAGAACCTACTACATTTCTCTGCGTTTATCAAATCTTTAACATTTTTCATTTAGGAAAAATAAATAAGCTCGAAGTCCAAGTCGTCGGTGGAGAGCAAGCAATGGTGGTGGATTGAGATTTTAAGGTTAGCTGAAAATGAAATGAGCAAATCCTGAGAAAACTTTGAATTGGTAACCCCCATTGATTACTGATTCATTGTATTGTTGTTTTCTGCCCTACTTTAAAAATGCCAACATGATTGATCAAGTTAGTAAATCCAGGTGGGGTTGGATTGATGGATCTGATGAATCTTGATGGCACTATCGAGAAGCTTTTTTTTTTTTTTTTTTTTTTTTTATGGTTCTGGGTCCCAGTTTGACCCATGGATTCATCTATGCATGAATTGAATTTCCTCTGCGTAGTTTTTTCAGGTTTAAAATGAGCCTAAGAGAAACCGTTATTGGTATTTGTCGTGATAAGAGAAATTATACATTGTTAAATTGATAAATAATTAATTTCCATTATCATTATTGTTATAGAAGTTGGGCTTTTAATTTTATAGCAGTTCGTCTTTGGGTTTTAGGTTTTTGTGGGTTCATATTTAAATGATTAATCCTGTCTCCATTGTCATCATCATTTTAAGTTGCTATTAACCAATTTAAGTAACAAAAGGTCAAGCTCGCTTTCTTTGGTCAGGCCAATTCCAGTCTAGGATCTGGACACCAATAGCTTGGCATGAAATTACAAGACCCATTGATCATGGGGTGCTGGGAATCAGAGATTCAGAGAGAGCAGCTCTGGCGTTTTCTAACAAACTCATCGTCAATTGTGGTCCAGATTGTTGTCACAAAACTACCTTAGACACTGCACCTTTTCAGACTACCAACTCAGAAGTTTGGATTCCAAAATTTGGAAAGCAATGGTCCAACACAAGAATGTTATTTTAGGTAATCAAAGCTGGGTCATTGGGGATGGGTTCCCTGAATGCAGTCTCTATCTTGGGGTCCCAACAAAAAATCCCTGCATCATCCATCCCCCAGAGTTTTAACTAAAAGTCCCCAGATCTTATCATCAGAATCGAAAATGGTATCCAATGGAGCAGAGACTTGATCGAGAGGTTATGGGGGCGAGGAAATATCTTCCAAAATTAGTTGAATCCCATTAGGAGGCAGGGATCGATGTACGATGTTGGGGATCTTGAGCAAGCGAGAAAAATGCTCACTATAAAGGCCTCATATAGGCCGCTTGAACCCAGTCATTTTGGACCTCATTAGCCGTGGAAATTAGAACTTCCCCTCCAAATAGAGATTCCTTTCTGTGGAGAATATTACAGAACAAACTCGCCACCTCCATCTAACCACGTTAAACTTAACTTCGATGGATCTTCTAATCAAATCACAAAGAATGCAAGTGTTGGTGGTATCATCTGCAGTACAGCTGGAGTTGGGTCTCTTCTTCTTGCCTATATATAGTGGAAAGATTGCAGCAGAGAACTCCATGGAGGCTGAACTTAAAGCATTAATAAAAGAGGAGTCCGTTGAATTCTGCAAAAGAATGAATGCAAGAATTTTGAGACGGCCAATAATCCAAGAATTTTGAGCATGCATGCATGCATGCCTGCATCAGCTCATGAGTTATATATACTTGGACGATCTCAGGATGCTGGTGGCTTACAAAATCTAAGCTCCACCCCTCAGGCTTACAGATGACACCCAGAATGGTTCCACCACCACAACTCGTAACCTTTTTTCTTCGATGGAGCAAGCTTAAAACACCTAGAGTCAGAGGTGGATCCAGGCACAAGCATGTGGGTGCGGTCGCACCTACCAAATCACGGTGCGCTTTAAAAAAAATTTAATAAAAATAGGGGGTCCACCCTCAAAGTCCATATGAAAATCATTGATTTGCCTCCAAAATCAAACTACCTATTAAGATATGCACCCCTCAAATAAAAACTCACGTTCTGCGGTGGTGAGTGTTTTGTATAATTTTGCTTAGGGCAGTAGTTGTCTTTATGAAGTACATGGCATGGCTAGTCTTTCTCTTCTCTGGGCTTGTATCCTTGTCTCCTTTTTGTAATAAAATGAAATACGGTGGATTTATGAGTGTGAGGGCATTGTCGATGTTTTGATATTGTTTGAGGGCATCCAGAAGAAAAACTGACTACCGAGGAGGCATCGCCATCAGAGAGAGCCAGGCTTTAAAGGAGGGAACAGATTCCTCTTTTTCTTTTTGAGCCGACCTCTTTTTAGCTTTTTCTACTTCACTTTTCTCATCCCACAGTTCTCATTTCAAGAGCATATGAATTCCGTCCCAATGAAGAAATTAAACTCCCCTCCATGCCAACTGTACACGTCGCAACGAGGGTGAGATCAGGATCGTTTATTAGTTGCCACCTGCTTCTCACAGATTAGGATGGCCTGGCCTGGCCTGGCCTGGCTGCCTGATCAGTGGCCTACATATATATATATATATATATTATATATATGGGAGCTGCTCTCCTCATTTGCAGCTGAAAAATTTCAGCTGCAGCGTGTGATAAGCTCGTGTGGCAGTTGCAGTAGCAGGATCAACTCAATCACATGTTTAGAAATCAAGTCCAAACTCAGTCTTGATTAGAAATCTAGCTGAGCTGAGCTAGTCTTGACAATACATAACAAGCTTAAGATCAACTCAATCACACGCTGCAGCTGAAATTAAATTTCAGCTGCAGCTCTGGAGAGCAGCTCCCTATATATATATATATATATATATATATATATATATATATATATATATATATATATATACATACGCGTATGATATGACAAAAAGGTCAAATGAGAAACCCCTACACATTCAATGCTCTTTGATGAGACAGACCCAAAAACAGTTTGGAACTTAATCGTGTACTGGTTCGTTTGGTTATCCCAAACAGACTCAAGAAGATGAGAATTGGAGATTGGTTGGTTTGGTCAAACTCTTTTGACTATGCATTGTCGATCTGTGGTTTCTCTGTCTGGTGGACGGATGGATATGAAAAAACACAGGAGCTGTTCCCTTGGGAGTTGGGACTAGTTTGTGCAGGAGAGAATTTTCAGTTTAAGAATTTCTATTTTCATGAAAGAGAGAAATATGTACTTTTATCCATTCCGCATTCATACCCATTTTATAAGAAATTAAAAATCGCCTCTGTTGAGGATAGTTTGTTTTTTTTCTCTCTTTCTCTTTTAATTAGAAAAGTTTGTCGTACTATATAACACACAACCACGTATAATATAGAAAATCAGAACAATTTTCCTCTCTGATGTAAAATCCTCTTGTTGCACACATTTTTAGTTGAATAAAAAGAGACTCATTTAAGATGGTTTCAACGTAACCAACTTAGGTCAACAATTGATGAGATGTTTCTTTATGTAAGTTGATTACCACAAGGAAAAGTGATTGTCTTGTACCTGAGTGTAAGCAACGAGGATAGATAAAAAATAGTGCAACCCATCTAAGGGTTTGGATAGAGAATGGCAAAATAGAATTCACCTAGCTCACCCAATATAGGTGGAAGAAGGCTTTGTTGAAGATGATTGTGATTTAGAAAAAAAAAATAGTTGGGTTTGGAAACTTTAATCAAAATATCATCCACACTAAGTGAACTACCAATAGGTCGGTCATGGATCATGGTCCATCCACCGTTAAAATCGACACATTTGAGATCTTGCAAACCGCATTGTGATGTAATCCTGCCCTCAGATTTTATTTTGGTTTTAATCACAAGGGAAGGGAGGGATTCCAATAGGACCATTATTTGCTGCTGAGTGCTACAGTGGGAAAGGCCGTGGGGCAGGGTATGCACTTCAGATGGAGGTGGCGGAACACACCATGAAAAGACTGCTGCTCTCATGGGCTGTCTTCCTCTTCCCTTAAATCCTCATGTGAACTCTAATAATAATAACTTCTTGAATCATCGTGATCAGGGAGTGTTGTTTTCTCGTAACAAAAGTTGTAAATGGGTACAATGTAGGTCCGAGGTCTATGGAACTCAAATTCTATAATGATGGATCTCACTCAAATCCGTCTAAAAGGGTTGTCTTCTTGTACTTGTCTATGTTCTGCTTATATCCAACTATAAAAGTGCGCTGGTTCAAGTGCACCAGGTGGTGCCATGATTGTTCATAATTTATTTATCATTGGGCTATAGTTTGTGCAGATACTCAAATGGAAGAAAGCTCCAGCCCTAGGCATATGTTTTTAAAACGGCCAAAGTCACACCTGGACACATCTGGGCCCCTTTTTGTTGTTGTTGGTTTTTTTTTTTTTTTTTTTTTTCTCCTCCCCAGTCAAAGGGCCCCTTTGCCTGAAGGTGGGAATGTCCCTGGTAAAAAATTATGAATTCTCTATGTAAATGGTGAGATTTCATAAAATTAGTGCATAAAGTGTCACTTTTGGCAGGTAGAATTCTCAAAATTTCAGTTTTGAAATTGCTAAGCAGGAATTCTAACAAAAATACAAGCCCTTAGTACAAAGGGACACATTTTGCGAATGGGCTGGACCTATCACTAACTCAGACCCATGGGTCAAAACTCATCAAGTGAAGAGTCTGGGCTTCCTAGTCACAATAGATATGTCCAATATATAATAATAATGGTAATAAATATACAAACTCCTCAAGGGCATTCTAGTCATTTAAAAAGCTCTTGTCTCTGTAATGTACCTTATGTCAGAAACAAACTTAACAAACTAAAAGCCATTTAGTATTTATTTTTTATTTTTTTTGGTAAAAAAAACTCATTTGGTAATTAAAAACAACATTTGGGGGCATACTTATTAATCTCCCACCACTGATATTCTCCTAATCTTTTATTCTTCTTTTTGTTCTTTTTCTGAGCTTTCCTCCACTTAAATTGACCGTTGCTTCTCTCTTTCTCTTTCTCTTTCTCAGCTGTTAGCTTCTTCCAGTTGCCGCCTCAGAGATCAATCCAGCTCCCACAAGATCTTAGCAATAGGAACCCAGTACCTATTCCTTCTTAAAGACACAAGCAGTGAGTTCTTCTTCTTCTCTCTCCTGCTCTTAAAAGACTTGGTTTTTCTTTTCTTTTCTTTTTTTTCAGAAATTTCAGCGGAAGATCTCATAACAACTACACCTGCAAATGGGTCTTTTCTTTTATGAATTCTGATCATGTTAACTTCATCTTCTTTCAATTTTTAGTCGATACTGTCAGTGGATTTTATCATATCAATGCTTGCTTCAAGTGGTCTTTTTTTTTAATCTCTTTCCATTTCTTTTCGTTTTCATTTTTCCTTCCTCTGATTGTTTGCTTTATCTTGGCATTTGAACCTACACATGCTTCCATCTGAAGATGTTTCTTCCGCATGTTTGATGGTGTAGATTCAGGAATTCAATAAACACCACCTTCTCTCCAAGTGTCTTTTGGACTGTTTTTCTGCTTTTGAACCTCATCCTCTTTTGCTTTATGGAAATTTTGACTGTCGATGACATCACAATACTTCTTTTTGCAAGTGGTTCTTGTTTTTTTCTGTTATTTTATGCATTTCAATGTTTATCACTATTGACTTTTTGAGAAATGTTGGCTACCGGCTACGAATTCCGTAGTATCTTATGTTCTGCAAATGGGTCTCTCTCTCTCCCTCTCTCTCTCTCTCTCTGTTTTTTTTTTTTTTTTCCTTAAAAAAACTCTCTCTGCTTTTAAATTCATCTCATTTGATATTTTTTTGTGGAAATTTCAGATGTAGTTCCATATAAGATCTCCTATTTTCTTTTTCATTACGAAAAAATAATGCACTTCAATGTTCGTGCTCTTGCTGCTTTCAACAATGGTTTTTTGCAGTTTTGAGTTTGGATTTTCTTTTAAATTACTTCATTGCCTTGTTTTTTTCTGCAACTGGGTCTCTTCCAATATGGTTTTTCTTGTATTTCCCATTTCTTACGGTTTATGATAGATTTTTGGCCTCTATGCTGCACCAATGAACAATAGCAACGGGTTGCAGTTGTAAATGCCAACAGCCAAAATTGTATGATGACCCATGTTTACATACCGAAGAACCATGTCTATTGTGGAATGATAATGATGAAAGATTAACCCTTTTCTAACCATCTTGGAAATTTCACAATGATTCATCTCATTATCCCTTTAGCCTTTCTGCATAAACTGCTCTTGTGGGTTGTCTTTGGATCTTTGCTCTTTTAGGGTCTGATAATAGAACTGTTTCCTAAATTTTGCGAATTTCCCACTTGGTTAAGGGGTTACAAGCTATGTTTTGCTAGGAAACTTACATTGGAGTTCCAAAAGAATCCCTCTTACGTTGGTTTCTAAATCTTTCTTGCAGCATATCTGACTTCAGAAATGAGAAAAGAACATACCCTTTTTGTCTGTTTAGTTTGCTCCCATTCCTTAAAGAGTTGTTTGTTTGCACTCATTTGCATACGTAAATGATGTACATGCGTAATTGTTAGGCATGATCACATTTGTTTGCGCTCAATTTACGGTGTGAAAATGGCGTTTAAAAGAGGTTGTTTTCATATCGTATTATGCAGATCCAATAGTTGATGATCATATGATCCTTGTACTGCCAATAAGATGTTTCTTTCTTTATATTTTCCAATGAATTTGATTTCTCAGACTTACATGTTTTTGCATAGCAGTCTCAGAAAATTCTATGAATTCGGAGAGGAATCGATGGTCTTTCTCTCATGAATCTGGGTTCTATTCAACTCTATAAATTCATAAATAAAGAGAGATGGGATGTACCGCTTCAAGGTTGGATGATGAGGATGCAGTCCAGTTCTGCAAGGACAGAAGAAGATACATCAAACAGGCTGTTGAGTACAGAATCCAGTTCGCCGCAGGGCATGTGGCCTACATTCAGTCTCTAAGAAGAGTTTCCAGTGCTCTTCGAAGCTATGTCGAGGGAGATGAGCACCGTGAATTCCTTTCTGGTTCATATGCGGCTCACTCGTTTGCACCTATCAAGAAAGGAGGCCCTGAAATTGTTGCTATTCCTTTGAAATCCTTATCTTCTGGGACACCAATTCAATCACGTACGGGGTCATCTCGCATAGTGAATTATTACATGAGATCAAGTGCAAATCCCTATGTTTCTGTCGAGGAAAGGCCTCAGTCACCTGAAATTGTGAGAGTTGAATCATACTCCCCAATGCACCAATATGGAATGGATGGATTCTTGTCTATGCCGCCACCATATACAGCATCATCATTCTTCTCTTCCTCACCTTACAACAGGCCAAGCATTCCCCCACCATCACCTCAAACATCCCAGTGGGATTTTTTTTGGAATCCTTTCTCATCTTTGGATACATATGGATACCCCACCAGGAGCAGTGTTGATCAGTCTATTATCAATGATGAGGTGATGAGGCTGAGGCGGGTTCGTGAAGAAGAAGGAATTCCTGATTTGGAGGAGGAGGAGGAGGAGGAAAAAGTAGAATTCAGGAAGGCGTTGAACAATGAGAGAGGTAAGGTTGATTTGAACTGGGGTAATGAGGCAGTTGATGTTGAGGAGGATGGTGCTGAAACAGATTTTGATACTGAAACGGAGCACGAAGCACCTGAGGAATCTCAATCTCAGACTGTGGAGAGAGTTGAAGTATCTGAGGCAAGGAATGCTGTAGAGATTAAAGTTGGTAACAAACAGGAGGTAGTGTGTGAAAAAGAAGAGAAAGAGGAGACACCAGGCTTCACCGTTTTTGTGAACCGAACACCAACTAGCATGGCTGAGGTTGTTAAAGAGCTCGAGACTCAGTTCATGTTAATAAGTGATTCTGCAAAAGAGGTTTCAACATTGTTGGAGTCAAGCCGTGTGCAGTACTCTTTGACTGGAAATGAACCTACAGGTATGACCATGACCAATGGGTAATCAATCACACGATCTGCAGCCCGCAGGTGTGTAGTTTTATCAGGCCCTGAATCTGTTTTTAAGTAGGGCTCATGTTTTAGTGATTCAGACCATTGATCTGATTGACCCGGTTTATTTCCCAAACATGGAGATCATTGCCATGCCCCCTTTCTCTGATGAGTTTTGTCTGCTGCAGCACTGCCATTTTATTTCTTAAGCTTCTTTCTGCAGACCATACAGCGGCGTTAAAATGCAGTGCCTCATCCACTGATTCCTGTAGTTGGACTGGTTCCATGATGTTTTTATCCAGATTGTTGATCTGATGGGGCCAATTTGTACAACTTGTGTCCAAAATCTCCTAGATTGGGAGACTTCAGCTTTTTAATCATTGAACCTTTTCCAGTTGAATGATAGTCACTGCTAAATATTCACATGACATTCAATTTCAAGACACCAATTATAGGGTTAGGAAGTGGGTCCATTGACAGTGTGCCTCATCAGACCAACAGCCAGGGTTAATTTAAAGATTCATGTGCTCTGCATATACCAACTCATTTTTTTATACATTGGGGACTCGAACTCGTGCACTCTGGCTTGAGTCCTTACCGGGGAGGCATATTCCAACTCAATAATTCTTGAGTTTGCAAAGGTTACCATGTTTGAAAATGCATTTTGATCTATACAGTGAACCCTTGTTAATGATCAGGAATTTGAACTACAAGCATCATTGAGCTATCTCAATGAATATAGGATTTTTTTTTTCTCTTTCTAGTTATTCATACCCTGATAATGCACTTTTCATTTTTGCAGCCATTAAAATGTTGAACCCAATTGCCTTGATCCGCTCAGCATCATCTCGTTCAACATCATCTAGATTTCTCCATGCTTCCTCTAGCTCCAGGGACTTTAGTTATGACAGCAGCAGCAATGTCTCTGAGGAATCTTGCATGTTCAATGGAAGTCATCAATCAACCTTGGACAGACTATATGCATGGGAGAAGAAACTATATGAAGAAGTCAAGGTATTTTTCCTTTGAAAATCATAAATACAGAAGTCAGCCTCTGAGAGAATCAATGGCTTGTTCGGTTCAGCACTCCTTGGACATCATGTGGGTCCTGACATGGATGGTAATGCCACAAGCAGAAGTCCCCCACCATAGCTTCTTGCAAATGGATGGTTTGAGATTGAGAAACAGTTAATGAAGCAAAGTCTCAGCTGATGATGGGGTAGTTATGTTCATCCTGAACAAACTGTTGATTCTCTCAAGATGAGCATTGTGCAATACATCTATTGCAAACAACTGCAGCAGAAGACAAGTTATTAGGGGAGTGAATGTTGAATTCACCGGTAATCATTTAGTGCTTCTTCCTGTTAATGGCAGTCTGGAGAACGGATACGGATAGCATATGATAAGAAGCGGATGCAACTTAGGAATCAGGATGCGAAAGGTGAAGATCCTGCTGCTGTTGACAAAACAAGAGCCTCTGTAAGAGATCTCCATACCCGGATCAACGTCTCCATGCACACGGTCAAATCAGTCTCAAACAGAATTGAGGCTTTGCGGGATGAAGAACTGCAGCCACAGCTTATGGAGTTGATACAAGGGTATGATCATATGAATTTCCAGCTCAGTACTTGGAATACAGGTCTGTCTGTCTGGCTTAATTTACCAATATTAGGACACCTACACTGATACTTGAATGCCATGAGAAGAAGTGACATTGTCTAGTTTGAGTTGGAGAAGTGCAACCTATCCAGGTATTTGGCCTAGGATAGACTTGAAATGGAATAGAATTGATATAGTGGACCCAACATAGTTGGGCCAAGGCTTTGGCGATGACGATGATTTTGTTTAAATTGAAAAATTTTGAAAACCTCAATTCTCCAAAACTCTTCAAGTCTGCAATATCCATGAGAAAACTGGAATTGGTGTTGTCATGTTTGGGAGTCTCAAAGTTCTACAATCCAAATGATCGCAGAGCAGAATTATTGACACTTAAGAGAGGAGCCAGGATGCTATTTAATGATTAGAAACCTGTGGGGCCCACATTGTTCAAATATTGTTGGAGTCCAGATCGTCTTTTGCAGCTATGCCTGTTACACAAGAACTGTGTACCAAATGCCTGGAATTCCATCCTCATACCAATATAGAGATAATCCGGACCGTTCGAGATGAATCTTCATCCCCTCTACTAATATACCTTCCAGTTTCATCTAAAAAGGAGTAAGTCCCACCGTCCCATTGATCACTATGACGGCAACGTGGTGTTAGCGATGCCATGTCGGCATCCATCACGTTTCTATTATGGTGCTCAATTGGATGGTGGGACCTACTTATTTTAAAATGAAACTTAATGATACTTCAGTGGAGGGGATGAAATTTATCTTGAAAGGTCCAGATTATCCAAGGTTGCTCCAAGGATGGAGTTCCAAGAATTTGTTCGGTTCAATATAATGGCTTCACAATCACAGAGAATCCGGATTCATATAGTTGATCATACTTCTTCTACCCATCGTATATGAATGGATGCTCACCTCAATTTGACATTTTTTTTTTTAACTGCATACTATGAGATGGACCATTAAATGAGCTGGGGATTTTGAAAGTGGGACCATATAGCTATTAGGGCCCGCTTGGGTAATTCACTTTTAAAGTGAATGGTCACTTTAAGAGACATGAAAAGGAGAGGGAGGGGTATTATAAAAAAGTATAAATTTTTAAAATTTACTATTTTTTTACTTTTTGTCATTCGGTAGCATGTAAATGAACTCTTTTTTTCCATGCTTTTGGATAAAACGAAAAGGCCTTTTGTCTTTTAATGGAATGAGAGATCTACTTATTTACTCTCTTTTTTTTTCTTTTTTTTTTTAAAGAGAAGGTGGTAATTGAAATGTTAATACTTTTGTTTATAAGATCCTTCTTTTTATTATCTTAAAATAATATTTCACTTGAATTTTCGCTTTACAAGTGAATCACTCAAATGAGCACAAATCCAAAGGGACATTTGAGTGGTTTCATCTTTTAGCTGCATAGTAGTAGTACAATTTCTCTTTTTCTCTTCTCAGCTGTAGAACAAAATTACAAATTTATCTCTGTTTCGTGCAGGTTAGCAAGGATGTGGAGAGTCATGGCAGAATGCCATTGCTCCCAGAAGCGCACGATAGATGCGGCGAAGCGGATGCTCGCTGGCATGCCTCCGAAGCTCCGTAACATGTCGGGCGGCACCGACCTGTTTCGACTCTCCCGATCTGCGTCGAACCTCGAATCGGAGCTCCGAAACTGGCGGGCCTGCTTCGACTCCTGGATCGCCTCTCAGCGGTCTTACATTCGCGCGCTCGCCAGCTGGGCCCTCCGATGTGCCCGATCCGACATCGACCCGCAATCCCCACGCCGATCTGACGGGCCCCCACCCATCTTTGGGATTTGCATCCAGTGGTCCAGGTTATAATAAATTTCACCATGACTTCCTCTTTAGAAAATCATCTCAATTTATACATGAGCTACTGATGAGAAATAACAAAAAGGCACATTTGATTACAGGTGATGTATCTATTAAGAAATTCCTAGATTTGGAAATTCCTTACTGCTACATATTTGAGGATTCTCACCATCGAGAAATCCATGCCTCATCAACTCTTCTCTTAATTGCTCAATGTTCCCTACTACAATTGGCTTAAAATTCACTATGACTTGTGTAATGGGAAATCATCTCAATTATTTATACATAAATGTAATAAGAAATCAACGACAACATACGGAAAGTTTGGTGATAGATGAGGAATTCGCAAATTTAAAGATCCCTCATCGTCGGATTTAGGGATTCCTCATTGAGGATTTCATATAACTAGGAATTTGACGTTGATATCTAGGCATGTGAGTGATTATAGCTAAGAAAATTTTACGGCATTATCATCTAAATTTGCAAAAATAAGGATTCCCAAATCATATGAACGGAGATCGGAGATCACTCGAATTTAGACCGACCCATATCCTTAGATATATACAATTACCATACTTGGATTTATTTTATTCTTTTATTTTATAAAAGTCATTGGGGAAAAAAATTGGATGGGTGAGGGATCCTTGAAGATTTGATTATGAAATTAAATTAAATGTTATGCTATGGCCTATGGCCTGCGGCTATGCTCTCTCTCTCTCTGACTAGCTAACTAACTAACTTATTGTTCGCACTCCCACACAGGTTCCTCGACGCACTCCGGGACGCCCCCGTGGTGGACGGCCTGGATTTCTTTGCAGCCGGCGTCGGGTCTGTGTTCGGCCGGGGAGAGGAGGAGGCAAAGAGGTCAAAGCGTTTCGGCGTGGGTTTTTCAGCCGATACGGAGGGGAAGATGGCGCTGGTGGAGAGAGAGGAGGAGGATGAGAGAGTGGAGAAGACGGCGGAGCTCGCCGTTAGGGTTTTGTGTGCTGGGATGAGCGTTGCCGTTAGTTCTCTGATGGAGTTTGCCGTCAGCTCTGCAGATGGCTACGAGGAGATGGCCAAGAAATGGGAACAAAACACAACAAACAGTACAAGGAGTAATCAAAAACAGGGAGAGGGAGAGGGAGAGGAGAGGGAAGGAGTGTAATGTAATGTATTTTTAGAGTTTGATGATTGATACTGATAGTGACTGATAGTGGTTTTTTACTTTTTATTAGGACCTGTACTTGTAAATATTTTCCTTTTTGTATCCTAACCTTTCAGATGTGGGATGTGCTCCCAGAGGTTTTTTTTTTTTTGTTCTTTTTTTGCAAATATCCCTTTTTATAGTTAATTGTATGCAGTTTAAATTTGTTCAGGAGATGGTCTTTTGCAATAGTTTCTTTCTCCACATTCAAAAGGACCTTAAATAAGGATGGGATGGTCATTGCAGTTCCAATTTGCTAGGTCACTATTGTCACTCACCTATATGAATCTCAATTGGGGAGCATGAGCATTGGCATTGTTAGGAGCAAGCTTGAAAAAGGGAAATTCGTTTTCTTATTTTCATTTTTTCAAAAAATTAATGAATGACCATTGATAATTGATAAGATGATCAAAGTGAAACTGGAGATACAATACACATTAGGTGAAGCCTGGTGGATGGAGTTATTAAAAGGGATTTTGACCATGCAACTCCCTTTAGATCTCACATTTGCCTAAAAATCATTGGAATTTAAATATTTTTCATAGAGTTGTTAATATAATCAGGGTGCAATATCGCACGGCTTAGGAATATCGCACAACAAGATGTATGTGATATCACACAAACTTTAAAATATTGCATGAGCACTTGTGTTTGGAATATTTAAACTTAACTTACTTGGGGCAAAATTAAGGTACATGATAGTTGTATGGGCAATATCACTTGTTAAAAAAACAACTGTAGAATCATCTAAGATGCATAAGTGGGCCCTACTCTTAGATGTCCACTCATACCAAAGGAATGGAACACCGTAGCATCAAGTGAACTAAACCCCCATCTCTCTCACTCTATTCGTTATCTTCGCTTTTTCTCCCTCTCGGTTTTCTGTTATCTTCTTCTTCTTCTTCTTTTTGTATTCTCCTCTAAAGCCCTGCTTCATAATCCTGCCACAAAATTGAGAAATTGAAATGATCCTTCGCCGAAGGATTTATTTCAGATTCCTCACTCATTCCAAAAAAAAAAAACTATTCTTGTTTCGCCTTGAGTTCTCTCTCTCTCTCTCTTCTTGTATTTTTGCGGTTCTTCTTTATTGAGACTTTGGGTCAAATGGGGACATACCATATATGTTAAGCATACTTCATAGGATGCCAAATGAGGTTTCTACTGTCACTGCAATCCAAAAAAATCAGTCATTTTATGTTCCACCCCTTTTGTCAAGTGAATATTATAACATATTGATATCACATCATACTGATATCTCCATCACAATCTAACTTTTCTTTTTTAACATAAAAATACAAACACTGAGTCTTTTAGTTGTAAGAATATAAATTAAAGTGTCATTTGGTAGGGCTATCTTTCGTGCCTATTTGATTTAAATGGAAGTTTAAGCTTTTTAGACTGTTTCACAAAGCTTTTTTTTTTTTTTTTTTCAATGTCTAATTCAGTTGGCTTTTAAACCTTGTGCCTATGTTTCAAACAGTAACAAAAAGATAACTTTTCAAATAGAGCTGAATGTCTAGAGTAATGAGATATTCTTTAACTCTTTCTTTCTCCTTCTATTTTGATGAGTCTGTTAATGAACTTTGTAATAATATATAAGTTACAATTGCATATACTACTTTTAGGTTATAACAAATTGAGGTTTTTGCATATACATCCCTAAGGTTTGTCGGATTTATCAATAAACCCTTGTGATTTCAATATTTTTATATATCCCATTTACTTTGCATTTTAATAACTTCCACGTCCCAAAATTACTAGCCTTATAGCCACCATAAGTTTTTAGAGTACAACGACACTTTTGCCCATTACTTTATCAATATATATGCATAAATTCAAAAGCTTGAATTTATTTTTCTTTAAAGCTTGTAACATTAACAATTATTATTAGGGATGGCAATGGGACGAGCTGCGGTAAACTCAAACCCACCCCATCTTGAGTTTATTTCATCCAAACCTGACTCACCTCATAACGGGTCAATGGGATATGATACCAAACGTGCCCCGTTCGGGCAGGGTTTAGGTAAAATCTAAAGCTTGAAAGCTTTAAAATATATAAATGCATGGAAGAATAGTGCGGTAGAATTCAAACATACAATCTTATTTTAAAAAATGCTTTAAGTTAATGCACTAATACCACTTGTACCATATGATTTTTATTTATACTTTTAGTAATAAATATTATATATATACAAGGCGGGGCAGTTTACATCAACAAAACCCAAACTCGCATTCCAAGAAAATCAAATTTCATACCAACCCGTAATAGGAGTGGGGCGGGGCAGCTTGGGTCCCTATTTAAACACGACCCATTGCCATCCCTAATCACTATATCACATATGGTGTTGTAGATGTAGATACCGTTCCTCGATTTCTGGTTCACTAGTGACATTTGGTTCACTTGCAACATTACGGCGCTCTCTACAATAATTATTACAGTACATTTAGTGGGAGAGAGTAACCCTATGTAAATCCATTTTTATCAATCCATACACAACGCCCTATTAGATTGATGAGAGTTTTAAATACATGATTATGATTTATGTGCATGGGAGAACTTGAGAGAGGACAATTGGGACGTGGGATAAAATAATGATATTTTTATAAATAATGACATACAAATCTTTGTTTAATGAATATGAGGGCAAAGCTATCATTTTTAGATATAAAAAAAAAAAACAACATAAACCTTTTTGTGGTCGCCTATTCTCGTTAGGACTAGTTATTTTGGGGACATGGAAGGTATTAAAATGAAAAGGCAAGGGTATATGCAAATATTGAAATCACAGGGGCCTATTTACAAATTATATAAACCCTGGGAGGTATATACAAAAAACTCTAAAAAATTTGTTTAGAATATATTTGCTACCTAACAACTTTTCGCGTTCAACTTTTATGATATGAAAATTTTGCTTTTTTTCTCTTTTAATTGAAGAAGACATACTAAACAATTTATTTATAAAAGGAAGTCAAATTGAAACCACTCTATCATAAACAACTTTAAATTAGCTATAAGCTTTATATTTCAAATGCATAAAAGACTTGCCAAATAGGATCTAAGACAGTAAAAAAAATGAATGACAACTTTGCTTGGCAGGACACTGTTGTCACTCACCTATATGAATCTCAATTGGGGATGATTGCTATTGTTAGGAGCAAGCGTGCAATAGCAAGTACGTATTCTTATTTTTATTTTTTTTCTAAAAAGTAATGAATTGCCATTGATAAACGATAAGATGATCCAAGGGAAATTGGAGATACAAATTACAATACAATAAAATACATATCCATGTGACTGCTCTTATATCTCATATTTGCCCCTGAACCGTCGGGGCTTAAATATTTTTCGAAGAGTTGTTAATATAATTGTGGTGCAATATCGCACAACGTAGGAACATGGCACATGGTGATATATGCAATATCATGGTATTAGGATATCGCCCAATATAATATACAATAGGATGTATGTGATATCACAAGGAATATCACGTGAGCAGCCCTATCACATGTATTTAAACTTGGCCTCTGCTTGGCATAACTAATTTTTGCCTATATTTCTCAAAATCTCTAAATTGGGTAGAGATTTTGAGAATAGAGGCATTTGGCTGCCTTTTTTTTTTTTTTTTTTTTTTTTTTAGAGATGTAAAGGCATTGCCTATATTTCCTACAACCCACTATTAATAGTATATAGAAAGTAGAGGGAAAAAAAAGAAGCGGGTGGACAGTGTTTTTGCCCAATCACGCCCCAGTCCATTTTTTATATATATATATTTTCTCAAAATCTAAGAGTGTAAATCAAGATCCAAACCATTGGAAATGTCCACAAAATCAAATACGATCATAACACTAGATTTCAGCCGTCGGATCATCAAGAATCTTGAGATATGTGAAAAAAGTGAGCCATTGGATGCAATTTTTTGAAATCTGTGGGCCTAAGAGCAAAATCCACACCGTTAGATCTATTTGGAAGGCTAAAAAGGGCTATGCGATCAAATTTCAAGACTTGCTACCTTATAGATCTCAAGATATTTACAAAACAATATCAGCCATTGATGTATTATGCTCAAATATCGGATTTGTTCGTGAGCAGTAACATCTTTCTTTTTTATTTATTTATAGGACTGTAAATCAAGATCCAAACCATTGGAAACATTAAAAAGATTAAACATGGCCATTACACCAAATTCCAGCCATTGGATCATCACCAATCTCGAGATGTACAAAAAATGTGAACCCTTAGATGCAAATTTCTAGATTATGTGGACTCTAAACACAAGATTTAAACCATTAGATCTCTTTAGAAGGCTGAAAACGACTGTATAGTCAATTTTCAAGACTTAATATCTCGTGGATCTCGAGATATTTATATAAAAATATATTAGGTGACCACCATACTGAAAATGCAATTTTAAGTGGCATTGCCCCAAATCAGTTATTTTGCCAAAAAATGTAGTCTTTTTTAACATTCTTTGCTAGGGTTCCTATCGATTTTTTTTTAATTTAAATATTAAGGGTTCCTAGCGACTCTGTGTTCGACTTATTCATATATTTTAGGACTTAGAAGCCCGATTTTCTCTCGTTTGTTTCATTCTTTTTCCTCAGCGTTGACTGCGACTCCACATCAGCTACCAAGCGTATTTATAATGGTTCCCAGCAGTCCCCCATCGAGCCATGATGACATAAAACTAGAAATTATAAAAATGGTTTCTGAAAAGTAAAAAGTCATGTTTTAGGGCAAAGTATAAACTCTACTTTTCCATTGGTAAGCCTGAAATAATAACAAATACACTTTAATGTTCTCCACTAAACATGTGGCTTTAATGGTCTTTAAGATGTGAGAATATCATACGGAAGAGAAAGCAAGTCAAGCATGATCGTTTTTTTTTCAAGTACAGGAAATGAGGGATGAGTTTCTTGCATCTATAAGCGTACACTGCATGGTCGATTGAGACGAAAGTCAGGATGGACCGCATGATCTCTAAAGAGTAAAGACCCTTGCTATTAAAAAAATAAAGTTGATAAGGACTCTATTAGAGAATGTTAAAAAAAATATATTTTTAAACAAAATAACTGGTTTGGTGCCGAGGCATTTAAAATTACTTTAAAAATATGGTGGTCACCTACTCGATATTTTCCGATTAAATCCACTGTAAGAGCAGCAAAAGAGTAGTAGATCTTTGCAATATCATTCGTTAAAAAATGAGACTGTACAATCATCCAAGATGCTGAAGTGGCCCACTCCCAAGATGTCCACTCACACCAACGTAACGGAACGCCGTAGCATCAAGTAAACTAAAAAAAAACCCCATCTCTGTCAAGTCTCATCCTCCCTTCGTTCTCTTCATTTTTTTCTCCCCCTTTCCTTATTCCTCTACTTCTTCTTCTTGTCTTCTCCTCTAAAACCCTCCTTCGTAATCCTGTCCCAATATCGAGAATTTGAAACGATCCTTCGCCGAAGGATTCATTTCAGATTCCTCGAACTCATCGAATTCTCTCTCTCTCTCTCTCTCTCTCTCTCTCTCGATGTATTTTTGCGGTTCTTCTTGATCGAAACTGTGTTGTCTGATCGTTCTTGACCGTAGTGGATTTGGGGACGCCGGAATCGGCTTCCTTTAAACCTTCTGTTAGGGTTTTCTGTTGTTTGTGTACGATTAGGTATTAGGTATCTGACTGCAACCAAACTGATCGTTGTGGAGTTATCTGTATTGCTGGCTGTGATGGTCTCCTTTGGGTTTTTAGGGTTTTGATCTCTTGGGCGTTTTTAATACGTGTTGGTGTCCCAAGGGATTCGAGGAATGTGGATCGTTTCCTGCTCCCAATCGAAAATTCCGTCTGTTTAGGTTTTGGGTTTTTCTCATTCCCCTACTTTCTATGTGTTCCTGTGTAAGGAAAAAAACAAAACAAACAAACCATCTCGGTGTCTCCCAGATTATCAAATTTCTGACCGCATTGTAATTTCTGGGCACTTGCAGAATCAGAACCCCACTGTATTCTGAGGTTGTTGGTCAATTGGATTAATTGAGGGAGGGTGATCCTTAAACGAACACCTATGAAAGTTCTCTTCTTTTTATCGTTTCTTTCTTTTGCTCCCCCACTCTGAGACTCAGATAGATAGATAGATAGAGAGAGAGAGAGAGAGAGAGACTACTTTTATACCCTGAAACAGTGCAGATAGGAAGAAGAAGAAGAAGGTTGTCGAGGGCGTTTGAGTCGGTACGGGTAAGCTTTGGGTTAGTCTTGCATGGGCGATCATGAAGGCTGGGCGGAGCCAAGCGGCCTACTGCTCAGTGGCCTCTTGCCCAATGAAGCAGCCAGTGTTACCCGAGCGCTGGACATGGAGCGGTGGTTAAAAGCTGAGGAGAGGACCGCAGAGTTGATTGCCTGCATCCAGCCCAATCAGCCATCGGAAGAGCGCAGAAATGCCGTCGCTGATTATGTTCAGCGGCTTATCATGAAGTGCTTCTCCTGTGAGGTGGGGGGTTCCTCATGTTTGGTTTTTACTTCTTTGTGCATTAATAGCATTGCAAGATGAAAGCAACTCTTTCCCTGACTTTGTTATGTTTCTCATATTCTGATCACTATAATCATTGAATATCCACACATCTCTTTTTGAGCACAATGTGGTTTCTTATCTTGTACCAAAGGTCCAAAGGTTGTTCATGAGTATTTCTATGTTTTTTTTTTAGTTGTATTCACATATTTAGGCTACAATTGGGCAAAACTGGAACATTCCGAGGCCTCTTTCTTCTACCAAGTGTTGCGAGGCTAAAGTTTTTAGTTTGGGAAGTTTTAAAAATGCACTTTTAAAAATGCAGCATTTTTAGAAGTGGTACCTTCCATGAAAAAATCAGAACCAATGTAGCATTTCATAGTATGTTTTTGTACCTTCCGAAGGTTCTTTAAACTGGCCTTTTGTTCATCTTCAGATTGGATGATATCCAGTTTTGCACGAGGGATGATATCCAGTTGTACAACCCATAACTTGTGTTATTTATTTATTTATTTATTTATTGCACACGTCCCCTTCTCTTGGTATTCCCTAATGGCTGTTATTTTGTTAGAGTCCTATTGGTCCTAGTTGTTATTCGTAAGTAAGAGTAGTACATGTGATGTCATCATTGGATGTCAAGGGGTCATGATCATAATGTCTTTGCACGAGTCTTCTAGTGATGTTTACTTAGGAAACAATTGCCGGCCCTAGATTGATGGGATAAGGCTTTGGTGATGATGTTGAAATGATCCAAGTGGTTGACTAACATTGGGAAAGGGATTAGATACCTCTTCATGCACCACAAGGGTCTTATATGTGTACGAGCACACAACCATAATGGAGAGTTTGTTTTGGTTTAATTTTTGGGTTTTTTCCTCTTTATCTTTGGCAATAATGTGATGCCATTGCCTGCCTACTGGGGTGAAGTTATGAGATCACTCATTCAGAATGATACCAAGGTGTGATGCTGATGGCTCCTCTTGCATCATTGATTGATGGAAGTTGTTGATCCTTTGTTAACACATGTTTTGGTGAAGCTATTTGGCATCCATTTCATGCCGAGTGCTCCTATATGATCATGACCTTGTCTCTTGCTTAAATGGGTTTTGCAGATCATTAGCATGTTTTGAGGAGAGTCTAGAATGTGTAGGGCTTAGCCCCTGTTTGGCATCTTTATTTCCAGCCTCTACTTCTCTAAATCTCCAATATGAGCAGAGGTTTTGAAACTAAGAGCGTTTGGCATCTGTTTCCACCCTCTGCCCACTTTAGAGAAGTAGAGACAAAGCCTCTTAAAACCATAGCACATTCTCTATGCAGTTGAAAAGTAGAGGGGCAAAAAAAGAGGCGGATGAACAGTGTTTTGGGCGTCCACAACTCCAGTTTGGTTTTTTATTTTTTATTTTCTAAATCTGAGAGAGTAAATCCAGATCCAATACGGGCAGAGGTTTTGAAACTAAGAGCGTTTGGCATCTATTTCCAGCCTCTGCCCACTTTAGAGAAGTAGAGACAAAGCCTCTTAAAACCACAGCCCATTCTCTGCGCAGTTGAAAAGTAGAGGGGCAAAAAAGAGGCGGATGAACAGTGTTTTGGGTGTCCACAACTCTAGTTCGGTTTTTTATTTTTTATTTTCTAAATCTGAGAGAGTAAATCCAGATCCAAGCCGTTGGAAGTGTTCACAAGATCTAACACGGCTAGAGGGCAGCCTAGTGCATGAGGCTTCCGCCACTGTGGGGTTTGGGGAGCATCAGATGTATGCAGCCTTACCCCCACAAGTCTGTTTCCGCGTTTCAAACCTATGATGCCCAGGTCGCAATGGAGCAATCTTACCGTTGCGCTAATGCCAAGATCAAACACGGCTATGGAACCAAATTTCAGCTGTTGGATCATCACCAATCTTGAGATATTCGCAAAAAAAAAAAAAAATGTGGACCATTTTATATTTATTTTTGGATTCTATTGGCCCCAAACACAAGATCCAAACCTTTGAATCTCTTTGGAAGGCTGAATACAGCTATGTGGTCAAGTTTCAAAGCTTGATACCTCATGGATCTAGAGGAATTTGTGAAAAATCATCTACCATTGATTTAAAAAAATCTATTTGAAATAGATCCTTGCGTTACCAAGCACTTTTTTTAAAAATAATTCTAGCCTCTTTTTTTATGGCTCTATTTTGATGGGTCTATAAAAAAGAGAGTAGAGTTACCAAACATGGCCTTAGAATTCTAATTAATGAAAACCAGATCATTGACTAGAAGTCAGTGGGGGTAGCGCTTTTTTTTTTTTTTTTTGAGTGCAGGTGAGTACTCGTTGGTGGTGTGGATGTCAGCTAAGCTTTTGTCATTGGAGCAGGAGGCAAATATGCTTCAGTTGGAAAGCTGTGTGAAATTAGGATAAACATTTGGGGAATTTTAAAATTGTAGCATGAACGCAATATTGGATATTTCAGAATATTATCACCAGAAAATAATGGATTTCGATGGATAATTTAGGTAAGTCCTCCAACTGTAATTGCATTCATTACTATTAAAAGAAGAGAAGTAATTACCCTGATGGAGGGTTGGTTTTGAAATTAAAGGGCAGTGCTCATATGGCTTTGGGAAATTTAAAATCGTAGCATGAATGCAATATTGGATATTTCAGAATATTGGCACCAGAAAAATAATGGATTTCGATGAATAATTTAGGTAAGTCCTCCAACTGTAATTGCATTAACGGCTATTAAAAGAAGAGAGGTAATTACCCTGATGGAGGGTTGGTTTTGAAATGGAAGGGCAGTGCTAATATGGCTTTAAATGGTAAATCTAATTTCACCCACTTTAGTAAGTTTCAACCTTTGAAAACAATTCGCAAATCATGCTTGCGAGACTACGCTTAGAGACGGTATTATGTAAACCAGAATTTTTTGTTGTGAATTGCCTTTACAAGTCCCATCCCTTTCACTCATGCTTCAATTGGAAGAGGCTTAGGGCAAGTAAATGTAGCAATGGTTGGATCCGATGCAAATCCTTCCTCTAATGTAGAGACAACTTAGAGAAAGGTGGTGTTTGAATTGATGAAGCTGTCCCAAGTCAGCAAATTTACGTTTGAGCAGATGCAGCAGAAGAGGAAGTTGTTGGTGATGAGCTCTAGGTGATAAGACCAATACACTATTAGCATGATGAGTTAGCACTTAGGACGCACTCTAGGTGATAAGACCAATACACTATAAGCATGATGAGTTAGCACTCAGGACACACAGATACTTCAAAATGGGCAACGTATCATGTTGCTTCCTATCTGACACTTCACTTTTTTATGTGTAAAATCCGTGTCCCTACCGTGTCTATGGTATCTGGGCATCATAGGTGAGCACCGACTGGCTGCTAAGGGAGTGTCTTTTAAGTGAATAGAGCACGCATGGGAAAGGCATTGGGAGATTCAACTGCAGATAAAGCGAACATCATCCTCTTAGTCTTCACTCGAAACTTAAGGAACGAAGCTGTTGTGAAGTTAGATATAAGACTTTAAAGAAAAAGAGCTAAGGTTAGAAACTTAAAAGAGAGCTTTTAAATCTTAGTTTTTATATAAATTTCAACTGGGGTGATGGGATAGGGGATGATGACATCATGACAAGGTTATTGGAACTGTTGATTGTGGAGGCATAGTTGCGAATTTTGTTTCAGACCTTATTTCGGTTTGGCCACCAAACTGAAATATTTCGGCTGATTCGAAATTTCTGCAAAGGATTTTTGAGTTACGCTTTGGGAAAAATAATAAATACATATACATATGTTAAAAAATAGAAAATAATAAATATTATTTTATTTTTGTAAAGGACCAAAATTGAGTGAAACGGACTGAAATTAGCTGAAATGGACCGAAAAATTGGACGAAATTTTTGAGGAGTGTTTTTATTTCGGTTTAATAGCCGAAACGAAAAATTTCAGGCATTTTCTCCATAGCGAAATGAAATTCACAATATGGGTAGAAGTCATGGAAATATTCATAGCCATGGCTTATGCTATTGTTGTTGGGGAACCCGAGAGGGTTTGGATCAGATGAGAAGAAAGTAAGTGTGAAGAGTGTCTCAAACACCTAGGATTCTGGTTGTGCTATTACAAGATTCAAAACTGGTTGTGCTATAACAAGACGCTAACTTGCATAATTTTGGTTTGAATCAGATGAGACGAAAGTAAGTGTGTAGAGTGTGTCTCAAAGACCTAAGATTCTTGTTGTGCTATTACAAGATTCTAAACTGGCTGTCCTATGACAAGATTCTAAACTGGTTGTCCTATTACAAGATTCTAACTTGCATAATTTTGATTGTGTTGCTGCCCTTACTTTATGGGACAATAGCAGGGTGGAGTGGATTGCGAAGACTTTACGTGTGTCTGGAGGGATTTCTATTCTAGGGGGCTTTGGTCTGTCTGGAAGAATTGATGTTTGGATTAATGAATTTTCAGTGGTGGTGGTTCGAAGGATGTGAAATATTGTGATCACATATTCTCAAATCTCAAGTGATATCCTCAGTATATGGTACTGTCAGCTAAGAAATGTGGCTTGGTCTCAATCCAGTCTGCAACTGGTGCCCTTTTCCATGATGTTGGTAGAGATTTCAGTATTATTCATTTTCTATTTGAAAGGTGGTTTTAGAATTAATGCCTATATTCAAAATTTTCTTGATTGGATTAATTTTTATGCTTTGTTGGATTTTCTTATGGGCAGTTTCATCTCATTTGATCCATTTTTCAGGATAATCAGCATTAAATGTATTTCTAGTCACACCTGACTGGCTTGATTTAGTCTATAAAAAGAAAAAAAAAAAAAAAAACTGGCATGATGTCACGAAGGGACTACTCAGGCAACCATACTCCAGATTATGTCTTATCAGTCCATTGTTATTGGATATTATTTTGGTGTTGTGGGAACCAGCCCCATTTCATTTTGATCTGTTATGGTGGAAGTAAAAGGCTTATAGTTTGATCTCAGTAAAGCTTTGTAGAGTTAGAAGCAATATTAAAAGATTATATATTATCAGTCCATTGTTATTAGATACTATTTTGGTGTTGTGGGATGGTGGAAGGAAAATGCTTACTGAGAGTTAAAAGCAAGATTAAGGATTAGAAGAATCAGACTTTCGAGAAGGTTCTTCATCATTGTTATTGTTGTTGATATCATCTATGCCTTATCCTGTCAATTTGAGGTCAGCTATAATAGTTTTATTACTGAACTGGAAAAAAAAGAAAAGAAAAAAGAAAAAAGCCATGCTCCAAATTCCTACCTATCTTTCCATGTACATGATGAAGAAGTTTCTGTGCGCGCGGAGCACAAGTCTTGACTGTAACAATGAGGAAAAGGGATTTCTCTCCAGATATTATCGGGAAAATTTTGCCAGTAATTCTATAACATTAATGTTGCGAATAATAAAAAATAAGGAAAATAGAAAAATATTAAATATAAAAATCTCTTAAAATACTTTATTTTGAGAAGGGAAATCTCGTAAAATGTATAGCCTGAAAATCTAAAATTTAGGTAGAATTTTAGAAAGATCTTGTAAGAACGTCACTTCTTACTATATTTTGGTCTAGCGATTTTCTTGGTCCACTCGTCTCATGAAAATATCACTATATTTCCAAAATGTTGGAGATATTTGTAATACTTAATATATATTTTAAAGTTCACATCCACCAGTCTAAAATTGGTATTATTTTAGCCTTGAGCATGCAGAAGGGTGGATCATGGTTCAATTCTATGGATTATTAATCTGATGGGGTGCTCTGGTTGTGCAATTGCCCTCAATGTTAGAGGGAACTAATTTTGCTCTCATGGTGGGAAATTTTTTCTTTTTTTTTTTTGGAAAATGCTGATAGTGTAATTTCATTGGCTTGATACTGAAGGAGAAACTCAGATGCGCAGTGGAAAAGTAGACAGTATTAATGAGGGGTTACAAATAAATATTTGGCAGGAAGAGCTAAAATGGAAACATCCATCTTGGAATATTTGGTTAAAATTGGGCGATAAAAATATGGAATACTTCCATTGTATGGTTAGCAATAAACAAGAGCCTGCTGCCTATAGACAGTAACACTTCATGGTATGACTGTTGTGATTTTGCAGACTTTAGGTAAAGGGTTTGATAAGTGGTGAAGGGAGAGTCGCTTTTGGGAAAACTTATGGGTGGGGAATTGTGACTTTTCTGTGCATTCCCTCAAACTAGGCAGATCATAGCATTTGGTTTCCTCTTTTTATGGGTTGATGGGTGAGAATGTGAAAAAGATTACCTTTTTTTTTATATTTTATTTGTAAAACTCTGTAACTTGGGTGAGCTGTAGGTTTTCTTTCTTCTTTTTCTTCTTTTTCTTTTTTTTTTTTTTTTTGTAGGACAGCTATTTTAGATAAGGTTCTAATGTATCATCTTCAAGGTGGGAAGAGGTTTATGATTAATTGTTGGTTGATGTGTCTCTTAAGTGGCGAGATTGACCATTTGTTTGTCTTTCAATGTGCTTGCTTGGAACTTTTTTTTTTTTGGTAATTTTGTAGTGTTTTATGGGTAATTCTTAGATCTTTGGAGGACTTATGCTTTGTCTTGTGTGGAAAGAGAAAAATAGTTTAATGTTTTATGGTCTTCTATAATCGGCATCTCAGGTTTTTGAGGGTCTTAAAATTTAACTCCTCTCTTGGGATTTGGTGATTAAAGAATTTCCCAATCTTTCAATTGTAAGTTTGGATGGGGGATGGATTGTGTTGGTTTGTTAGAGTAAGAAAATTAAAGACCATACCATTTGAATTCCACCTTCTGTGGGCATATTTAAGCTTAATTTTGATGCCTATTTAAAAAAAAAGCTGCTTAATGCCCAAAAGAAAAGAAACCGGGGGTATGTGATGAGGATGACTCAGTTGCTAGCAGACAATGTTGCAAAAAAGGTTTTTTACCCTCTTTCAAGCTAGAGCTGAAACTTGAGGGTAGAATGCGATATTCTGAATAATGGTTCCTTCTTTTGTGAAATGTTCGCTTCTGAATTATCAATTTCCTGGAATGTGGTGTAAACTGAAAGCTCCCAATCACTAGAATAACAGGTTTTTGTGATAGTACAGTGGTGGAGATCCAGGCTTTTTTGATTGGGTGTGGAGAGCTTGCTAACGTAATGGACGATTAAAAAAAAAAAAAAGCTGTGCATATATGGGCTTTAGCAGCAGGTGATCTGGCTAATGTGATTGGTTGAGCTAAAGTTGATTATGTTTAGATTTGGGGTGTAACAAAAGCATTGAAGAAATTAGAGATTTGGTGAAAGAGTTTGTTTCTTTTTTGAAATAATACTTGAATATTGTGAAACAATTGCAATTATTTTTCCACCGTATCTTAAAAATGATTATATTTATCTTAATGAATCAATAGTAGTGTTGTTGATGATTATTGTCAACTTCATTCCTTTTTCGTTCGGAACATACCCTTCCAAATGGTATAATAAAGCGGTAGTATTCCTTTTCATACCCCTTTTTTTTTTTTTTTCCTGCCTCTATCAGCTGAAAGGCAGTTTTTCATAATTTTAATCCTCATTTAAAGCTGAAATGAGGGAAATAATAGTCTTTGTATACTCCTAATCAAATTAGAGGGTTTAAACTAGATAATTTTTATCTTTCAAATATGCTTTAGTCAATATTATATATACTTGTGCTCAATTGCTTGTTGTGAATTGATCTTTTTTATATAATATGTGAATTAAATGCATTCTATTGGCATGTCTGAAATGCAAAAGTCTAGTCAGTTCTTGTGTAGATTTTTTTAAAACGATGTAATTATGTATTTTTAATGTTATTTTAGCTTTGCACTTTATATATATTTGTTTATTTACTCTCTCTAAATGTTCAATCTTTTAATTAATTTTAAACCCATTGTTTTTCTGGGTAAAATTAGATCCACTATTTAAGAAAAAGTTTTGTGCAAACATTCGAGGATTGTTAGGTTTATTGTTGGCATAAAAATCTGATAAAATTTGCAGAATTTCCAGTAACACAGATAATGTATGTAGAATATAACATACATCATGGATATTTCTATCTCTCTTTATTTTGTCAGTTTTTCCAGGCAGCTTGTTATCCTTTTGCCTTCTCTAATTTCTGGCATGAATAAAATCTTTGTTGTCTGATATGTTTGTTCCTTTAATCCTTGCATTTGTTGAGTTCAAGTTGTGTAATATTCTTTAATTATTTCAACTTTTTTATATTTTTATGGTCATGATGATATTCAGGTTTTCACTTTCACATTTGGCTCTGTACCTCTCAAGACGTATCTACCTGATGGGGATATTGACTTGACTGCTTTTAGCATGAATCAGAACTTGAAGGATACATGGGCTCAAGAAGTCCGCGATATGCTTGAGAAAGAGGAGAAGAGCGAAAATGCTGAATTCCGTGTAAAAGAAGTTCAATACATTCAGGCAGAAGTATGCCCTCTTCAGTACTCCTAGTCTCCTAGTGTCACAAATCCTAATTTCTTCAGACATTCTCAGTCACACACTTATTTACAATATTATTCTATACTACCGCAGGCATTATCCTGTTTCCTTTGTAGGTCACTGTCTGCTTCTCTAACACCCTGATCTTTCAATATTCAATTTTTATCTTTGCATTGTGTGTTTGGAGTTTGGACATGTTTGGTTTTCATCTTTCACTTTTAAGGATCTTATATTTCTTGAGATATCTCTTTGGCTGAACAAGGGGTGGATCGAAATTTAGATTTTATAGCTTTCACTTTGTAAGTTTTGTTTTTGATTTGGTGTAGTTCTTGTATATCACTGTGTTTCCCTCATTATTTTTATCTTGTTCATGGGTTTGAATCCAATCATATCGCGGATTGTAGGGTTTCTATTTTCCATCTATAGCAAGAAGAATAGAGTGATAAAGAAGACTGTGATACAAACATATAAAAAATGTCATTGGCATATGGTTATGTATAAAAAATTAATATATGTTTGAATGTTAAGTATGTTTAATGTATCAATGTTACAAGGAACAATAAATGAGTTGTAATGTTTTTCTTTTAATTTCTTTAAATAAAAATAAATATAAAATCCAAATCATCAACATTATTGTTGAAGTTAAATAAGGGCACATATGGTAATGGGAGAGGAATCCTCTCTTCGGGGGGCCACATTTGGTAAGCATTTGAAAATCCACTGGAAAAAAACTAATGACAAATTTTACTTAACGGAACATTAAAAAACAAAAAACTAATGACAAACAAATACTTTTCTAATTTTGATAAAATTTATGAAAATCTTGACAGAGTCTCCCCTGAACGGGAGGGCATTTGTAATTTCCCCCCCAACCTGTTAGGTACCTGTACCCAGTTAAACACTTCATAGAAACAATCCAATGTTCCACCGAATTTTAATAAATCTAACTTCATACAAAAAGCACTTAAATAATACAATATAGTTCATTTCATAGACATCACAACCAAACCATTAATCATCGTTAACTATTCTAATAAGACCATCAATAATAGAGAACATAAAGTAGAAAACGGTTTAAAATAAAAAGTCCCTCAAACATTTATAGAAGTAAAACAAATTAAATTCTCCCTCCTCCCCTAGCTTCCAACATAGCTCAAGCCAGTTGCTTTCTCAAATCGGTCATAAATTGCTTGTCCACATTGTTAGGACCAACAAGATTGTCCTCTCCTCCATCATGAACTCGTTCATCAACCAAATCATCCTCTTCCATCATCTCATTGAACGCCTTGTGGAATAACTCATCCTCAATATTCCAATGATAGCTATAGTTGTGTAAAACACAACACGCCACAATGATCTTTGTTTGTCTTGTTCAAAAAATGCGCTCGAATAATTTTTTTCCCCAGAAAATACATGTCTATTCATAGTACGGTACAAAATCAACTGAGAGGATGTAGAGACATCATGGAGGTAGCCATGGCATTTGGGGATTTTGGGGAATGCGAAGGAATTTGGGGTTTTTGAAGGTTTTGGGGTTTTTTGAGATTTTGGGGAAATGACATTTCTATGTGATCTTGTTTCTTGTGATAGAGGTTGTGACTTGTGAGAGCGTGGGTTCTTTGATGCAGGCCAAACCAGAGGTCGGCCAACCCATTGGGCCTAGCCATCATCTCATTGAACGCCTTCTGAAATAACTTGTCCTCAATATTCCAATGACAGTTATAGTTGTGTAAAACACAACACGCCACAATGATCTTTGTTTGTCTTGTTCAAAAAATGCGCTCGAATAATTTTTTTCCCTAGAAAATACATGTCTATTCATAGTACGGTACAAAATCGACTGAGAGGATGTAGAGACATAATGGATGTAGCCATGGCGTTTGGGGATTTTGGGGAATGCGAAGGAATTTGGGGTTTTTGAAGGTTTTGGGTTTTTTTGAGATTTTGGGGAAATGACATTTCTATGTGATCTTGTTTCTTGTGATAGAGGTTGTGACTCGTGAGAGTGTGGGTTCTTTGATGCAAGCCAAACCATAGGTCGGCCAGCCCATTGGGCCTAGTACTTAGGCCCAACGTGACATCTATTTAATTAGAAGTTTAAGTTGTTTAGGAGTCTTAATTAAGTATTTTTGATTTATTTAGAAGTATTTAAATTAAGAGTTTTATTTTAGTTTGATTGTTAAGCAAGTTTAGTGGTTTTGTTTCCTTTATTGTTTAGGAAATCTTTGGTGTCGAAGTTATCATACTCTATATAAGGATGATTATGCCTCAGCTGTAATGCAATGCTTATTATCAATTAAATCTGAGTTTTGAGATTTTCTCAGTTATGGTATTCCTCCTCATCATGAGTGTGCCCTAGTGGCTGAATCCATTCTTGGATTTGATCAATTCTTCGGGAGATAGATCTATTTGTCGATTGCAGATCTGGACTGCATCATTCTTGATCCGAGTCCTAGATCAGATCTATTTTCTGTTTTGCGAAGGGCAGAAGAGAGACCAGATCCAGATCTGGTTCGACGTTTGTGTAGCAGTTGCAGAGAGGGATCGAAGGGAGCGAGGCTTCTGGTTTCAGTTTCACAAGAAGAGAGATCTGGTGCAGATCAGAAATGTGGGCCCACCCAGATCTATGCACAGCAGAAAACAAAGCGGAGACTTTGTTCTGTTTTGGTGAGATTCGTTTGGATCTTAGAAGGGCTCATCTCGTCCTTGGTTTACTCTCCAGAGAGAGAGAGAGAGAGAGAGAGAGCTGGTGTTGAAGTGGAGATCGACTGGTGATCATCCAGGGAGGTTGAGGACGAGGATCTCTTCCCTTGTTTTAGTACAGTGGAGTTTTTCTTCAATGAAGAAAACACATTTTATACCCCCTTCAAAACCGATTTTTATGAGATCCAATATATTTTTTTTGTGCGGGGGGGCGGGGGGTGGGTTGTGTGGGGGGGTTGTCAAACCCAAAAGAGCAGTGCCTTTGAGGAACACAGAAATCGCTTTTCAGAGAGAGAGAGAGAGAGAGAGAGAGAGAGAGAGCACAAAGCCCCTTAAGTAAAGTGGAACATTCTTGTTACATGCCCATTTCTTATTTATCTTAAAACCCCCCAGCATCCCACAAATTCTTAAGAGGTTTCTTTAATTAGTAATATATAAGAAATACTAAGAAAAAAACAAAAAAAGTAAACAGTTATTAATATTAGCCATTCAGCTCTTGCTGTTCCCGTCCTGACATATTGCTTGAATCGTAAGATTCAATTATAATATTTACAGTTGAATCTTAAGATTCACTTGTAAATGGGATTTGTTGCAAAGATACAAACTTTTTCCTTAGACTTCAATATGAATCATAGGATTTTGACAACAATGTTTTCCTCATCATTGTGGTGGGGGTGTTTGTGTTTCTTTGTGATCCTTATTTTTATCTGATTAGCTGTTACTGTTAAAAAAAAAAAAAAAACAACCCCACTTTGATGCTTTTAAGAAAACAACATATCAGTGTGACTGAGTGAGAAGAAGATTCCAGATGCCAAGCAATCAGATGTGAAGGTGAGTTTTGTTGCAAGGAGGATCCTTAGCACGTGAATGACAAAAGCCAAATAGACCCTTAAAAGTTACCTAGAAAAGAAAAAAAAAAAAGACCATTATGCATACCTAAATTTTATCCATAATTCTATTTTCATTTGCACAATATATGTTACAAGATCTGAACTATTCTGCTGAACTTTATCATGGATGGTGGGCCATGTTCCAAAAATCACATTTATTGGGCCATTAGCCAAAAACCACATTTTTTTGAAAGGTCCTAACCCTTTAAACTTTTGACTTCTTAAGAAGAGTAATGGATTGTTGATGGAACTTTTGGTCACTATAATGTTTCCCTCTACTAACCATCTGTTTCATTTCCTCAGAAGTTGTATAACCAATTGTTATGATGGTTGAAGATATGGAGATGGTTTTTATGCCATTGCCTATATAACTTAGGGTCTCTCAGATGGTTTTGAGGTCTTATACAAGTGTCTAGAGTACATGAAAAGAGAGGCACTGGTAGTTTTAGGAAATAAACAATCAACAACATAGTTTTAGCCTTCCAGATTTATTATTTATTTGATTTGAAAAAGAGAGGCACTGATAATTTTAGGAAATAAATGATCAACAACACAGTTGTAGCCTTGCAGGTTCATTATTTGTTTGCTTTGCATGAGGTCTTTCATTTGAATTTTATGTACTTAAGTTCTCTTCTTTGACCTTATTTGAAATAAATGGTACTTAAGTTCTCTTCTTTGACCTTATTTTTCAGGTGAAAATAATAAAGTGTCTTGTTGAAAACATTGTTGTAGACATATCTTTTAACCAACTAGGGGGGTTGTGTACCCTTTGTTTCCTTGATGAGGTAGGCTTCTATTATCCTGACCTTGTGACCTTAGAGCTGTTGTCGTGTAGCAATAAATTTTGGCTTCCTTTTATGGGGTCTCCATGATACCTTTTATTTTACAACTAATCCACTCCCATGTCTGCAGGTTGACCATTTGATAAATCAAAACCATTTATTTAAGCGCAGCATCATACTGATAAAGGCCTGGTGTTATTATGAAAGCCGTATACTTGGGGCTCATCATGGGCTTATTTCTACATATGCCCTGGAGACCTTGGTACTTTACATATTTCATGTCTTTAACAATTCCTTTGCAGGACCACTTGAGGTACTGTACTAGTTTCATCTTTTACATTGCAATTTTCCTTCCATATAAATAGCATGAATGTTGTATTGTTTAGCCTTGAGCCTGATTGGTTTTCATGTATGCATGGGGCAGGTCCTTTATCGTTTCCTGGAATTTTTCAGTAACTTCGATTGGGAAAACTTCTGTGTTAGTCTCTGGGGCCCTGTTCCAATCAATTCACTTCCTGAAATGACAGGTACAAATATGTTTGTACATCCTTGTATGTCTGTGTAAGTTGGACTTGACTAGTGGGCCTATGTCAGACATGGTTATAGCTGTCAAGATGCACGGACCTCTGAATTTGCCTCTTCATATATATAATGATGTTAGATAATGTATTACATGTATGAGTTTTATTCCCAAGTGCATAAGAAAATGATATAGTCAAATCTTACATGAAAAATGAAAAATACATCAGTACTTTATGAATACTGTGCATAAAGTACTATCTAATTGCTGAGTATGTGATGCAGATGGACCTCAGTCCCCGTGTGTAGGGCCTAAGTAGATTTAGGAATTTTTCTATTTATTTAATTGTTATTAGTTACTAGTTTATTTGATGAGTTGTATTTAGGATTAAGTTTCTAATTTTATTGTAATTAGGATAAGATTCTAGTTTGATTAGTTTCCTAGTTTTTTTAGGTTTCTTAGGCCCTAAGATTTGTTTTTCTTCTTTATATGGCATTGTAGAAGATTATTTTCGGAGTTGATTAATTGAAATTGGGTTTTCCCATTAAGGTGCGTCCTCGTTTATCGTCTTTGCGGGAGGCTTATTGTGTCTTTGGACACGTGCTTCACCACCCATTGTGCTTCGAGCACTTCCTATGCAAGCCTTAACCCTAGGGCTTGCATCAGTTGGTACTAGTATGTTTGGTGAGAGAACATTATTTCTTAAGAAATATTCCAATGTGTCTGATATATACGTCTTTATGGGTGCCTGATGTCTCCCTAATATGGGTGTTAGAGATGACATTTTTTTCCTTGAATTTGAGTGTCTAATTTGGAGGCTTATTTTAGGAAGCATAAACCTGTCCATTCATTCTCTAAATTTGTTTGAATTACCATGCAGCTGAACCTCCTCGAAGGGACAATGGAGAGTTGTTGCTCAGCAGACCTTTTCTTGAATTTTGCAACTTAAATTATGCAGTTTTCCCTGTTGGCCAGGAAAATCAGGGCCAGCCATTTGCGTCTAAGCATTTTAATGTCGTTGATCCTTTACGTACAAACAACAACCTTGGGCGCAGTGTCAGTAAAGGTAATGCTATTTTACCTTTCCAATAAATTCTTTCAGAAATAGTAGGGAATTATTTATATATTTTGACTTTTGAGGTTCCTATCAATCTGTACTATGATTTTCATGATGATGATGATATTGCAAAGTTTATTGCTACTAGTGAATAGAGCATTGCACTCACAGTGGCACCTTAGCTTTTGAGGTTTGCGACCATAGTTGTCATTTCCATTTCATTTCGGCTAGAATGGCTTAAAAATATCGTTTTGGTGGATTGGGTGGAGGAGGTTTAGGAAATGCACGTTTTCATCTTGTTTCTCGAGACGCATATGTTATGGCTGATGGTCTTGCTAAGGAAAGGGTTTTTTGCTATTCCATTAATTTTGATATGTGGCCTTTTCTTTTCTTTTGGTGTTTGTTGTCTTATTTTGGGTTTGGCTAAGCAGTTTTTCACTGCTTAGTGTTTTGAAATAAAGGTTAAAGTTTTCAAGAAAAAAAAAAAATCGTTTCAGCCATTCTGCCGAATCAAAATCACACTCAAAAAGTTTTTCGTTTTAGATTTCATGGCATTTTGGGCGAAATCCAAAATTTCGGTCCGAACTTCAGTATTTCGTCCAAAATGTCCAGAATCTAGGTTTTGTTTTGTTTTTAAACTGAAAATAAAAGGAGGAAAGGGGAGTGATAACTGGTTGCAAGGAAAGGAAAAAAGGGAAGGAAGGGGGAAAGAGGGGGATTCCACCAATACAAACTCAAATCGAAAATCCAAATAAACCCTAACTCAGCTCAATCAAACAAACAATACAACAATCAATTGAAATCGAGTATCAATCCAAACACTGATCAAACCCAACTAGAAACTCTAGTTTGTATTTAAAAAAGATGAACAATGAAAGAAGACGATATATCTGTAACTGCCGATTCGATCTCCTACAATGTCGGGCATTTCATGCCCCACATAATCCTCGTCTCCTCTTCTTCCTTTTCTTCTTCTCTTCTTCTTTTTTCCCTCCTTTCCCTGTTCTCTTCTTCGGTTCTTCCCCTGTTTCTGTCCGCTTGTGGAATGGGATGGGGGTGAACGAATGTTGTATTGTTGTGGCCATAAAGTGTTCTGTGGGACTATTGAGTCCTGGGCCCATGCAAGATTGGTGGGCTCCACAATGAGGCCACCTATTAAAACTCCTAAGTCTTAAGCCATTTAAAACAGGCCCGACCCATTATATATATAATAGTGAAATCTTAAGTTTTTATATTAACAATCTTAACCCATTTAGATCTTAATATTTATTTTAAAAATTATATATATATATTTTAGTCTTCTGGAAAATTCACTCCAAAATGTTTCGCTGAAATTCTGAAACATTTCATTTTGGAGACCTGGCTGAAATGAGGTCTGAAACGAAATTGACAACAATGCTCGCGACAAATAAAATGGATTTCTCAATTATGATTTAAATGTGAGATTGTTATCTATCAATTCCAAAGTTTTGGCTTCCAAAATCATTTAACTTTCTTTAGTATCTTAGTTTTCCTCTTTTAGAATGATCAGTTTCACATCTTCAGGCTCAATTATGGATGTCTCTCATGAGAGACTCTGTGTAGTGCGGACCCCACTTTTAAGCAAGTGGACCCCCTTATGATCAATCCAACCCCTTCGCATTCACTACCCCCTGATGAATCAACACTCATCCAACTGTTATCGTTGTATTGAAATCCTAATAGACTAATGCCTTCTAAAACCATTAAACTTGAGGGCCATGGAATGAGGGGTTAGTATGATCAAGCACAGATCTTCCTTATCACTTGTAGAAGGCTGCATGGAGCCTTCCTTCTGCACCTTGCTGTGGGGCCCACCTGGGGATGGAACTTTTTTTTTTTTTTTTTTCCAGAAGATCTGGGTGGGCACTACTGGTGTATGGTGGTGGGGGCTCGCATTATCATCCTAATGCTATTATGAACTGCCCACAAATTTTCACCGTTAACAACGGGTAAACAGTTGATCTGAATGGTGTAGTCCATTCAGATGGGTGCAACTGTGCAAGCCCAGTGGTCTTTTGTTATTTATGGGTGCGTGGGTGGGTGGGTGGGCACGCGTGGGGACTGTTTGGGTGGTGGTGGTGCTGGTTTGGGATTCTGTTCGACCATTAGGTGGTGTACACAGAATTCACTGTGTGCACTGGATAGCTGGGATACATACATATATATTGAGAGAGGGATGGAAGGAGGAAGATTTTGGAACATTCTTCATCTATGGTGGCACGTATCCCAGAGTGCCTGGATAAAATACACTCCTGTGTTCATGATTGAGGGAGGTAGGTATATATTTGCCGCAGTGCAGGTCTTTATAATTCCTCCTTTCTCATTCAGTGTTGGCCAGTTGCTTGCTTGTGCAATTGAATCACGCACTGGCATAACGTGTTCACAGCTTCTGTCCAGCCATAGATAGGCATAATTGCACACAATTACATTTGGTCATACTTGCACATACTGACTACTTTCAGATTTCTTTTGACAATTTCTCTGTGATTTCTTTTGGCATGCTCAGATGTCAGTAATTTTATTTAAAAACCTTCCTAGCTGTTCTTATTGCTATGGTTTTTTTTTGTTTTTTTTTTTTTTTCTATCTTATGCATGGGTTAATGTATATTTTCAGGAAACTTCTTTAGAATTCGTAGTGCCTTTGCATTTGGGGCTAAAAGGTTAGCTACATTGCTCGAGTGTCCAAAAGAGAAACTAATTACCGAAATTGATATGTTCTTCATGAATACATGGGAGAGACATGGCTGTGGTCACCGTCCTGATGCTCCTAGTCCTGATCTGTGGTCTCCACGACCTCTGAACCTACTTCCTGATGGTGTTCCTGAGAATACTAGAAACCATACAGCAATAAAGAGGAAGGGTGAAAATGTCAGATTAACTGCTGCACATAAAGCTGATGGAACCATTGCTTTTCATGGCATCTCATCCCAACTTGGTGATACCACAAACCATCCCCCTGAAAATATGTCTAGGACCAGCAACATGCCTACAGTTTCTCATACTCAGAGCCATACAATTTATAGTAATCAAAACAGCAGAAGGATCTCAGGTCAGTTTACAAGAGATATCTGTTCTAGTGAGACGATGCATCCTGAGAAGGATCAGAGAAGTTCCCGGCAAGATTACTTGGTCAACGAACACGAAGGACAGGCCAGGTACCACTTTGCCAGGACCCAGTCTAGTCCTGAGCTAGCAGACATGAATGGTAAGGTTTTGTCAAGAGGAAGGCCAAACCGGTTGCATGAAACAGGAAAGAAACAGTCTTCCTCTGGTAGGCCTGACCACAGCGGCAGAAGGAAGAACATGGGTTCCGAAGCTTCAACCAGTCATAGTACGAGATCTTTGACTGATGACCCGTCATCTTTAAGGCACAGCTCCTCCCATCAGAGCCTTGATACTGCTGCTGCTGATTCAAACAGTGTTTCAAACAGTTATAATGACGATGCCTCCTGCTTGGGTCCTATTGGGGAAGAGCTTGCATCTGTAACTGAGACGACAGATATGCAACAAGATATGATGCACCAAGAAGAGCAAGATCTGATCAATATGATGGCATCTTCCCGAATTCATAATTTCAACGGGCAGGTTCAGGTTCCGCTGAATTTTGCTTCTGCTCATTTACCAGTCCCAGTGTCGCCTGCTGTTTTTGCCTCAATGGGTTATGCTCAAAGGAATTTGACGGGAATGGTCCCTGCAACAAATATTCACTTGGTCGAGCCTACTTGGGGATCCAACGCCCATTTTATGCAGAGTCTTGTTTCTGATCCGAATTCGATGCCCCGGTTTTTCCCTACTGGATTGGCTTCAAATTCTGAAGAAATTAGTGAATCGGACAACGAAAATTCAGGTCTGACTGAATTGAACCAGGATGGAAATGGTTTCTGGAATGAGCATGAAATGGGTCCCAGCAAAGGATTTGATCCTGATGATGGGAGTTTTCAGATGCTGCAGTCTAACAAGCAACCATTGATTTCTTCTAGGGCCAGTAGTTCTGGAAGTTCTGTTGTGAGAGGCCAGCATAAATTTGTCAAAGATAACAAAGGTCCACCAAGGGAAGATCATTGTTACATTCCCCAGTATCAAAACAGCATAGGAAATGATTACTCAGACAGGAATATGAATTTGAGATTTTTGCCTGTGAATGCCAACTCATCGAGAAGCAAACCGGTTTCTGAAAGTTCTTGGGATGGATCATCTATGAAGGCCTCCAGGTCTGTAAGGGATAAACGGGGAAAAAAAACTGGCCCTGCTGCAGTTCCACCTGCTTCTTATCGTAAAGTTAAGACTGGTGGGTGGCAGCATGAGAGTCCATCTTCTGATCACATTTCTTCTCCTGTAGATGATGACAACCGAGAATGGATTCCTCTTTCTGCCATGGGTAGCACTGAAATGGCAGAAAGAAGCACGCGACCATTATCTGTGGCTACACTGCCTGTTCGAGATCATCAATTATCTGGCTATGAACCGGCACAGATAAATGAATCGGATTCTATGATGCCCATTGCTCCAATGCTTGTGGGGTCCAGTTCAAGACAGAGGACAATGGATAATAATGGGGTGATGCCATTTGCGTTTTATCAAACTGGACCACCTGTTCCATACCTGACGATGCTGCCTGTGTCTGTGTATAGGTTCCCAAATGAGACTGAAAACACTGATGGATCGACAGGACATTTTGATAGGGATGATGGATTGGAAAGCAGCAGTATAAACCAGCCTGATCAGAACTTAAATTTGTCTGAGAGCCTCGACCAGTCTGAGATTTTTGCAAGTTCTACTGGCAGAGTTGCTTCAGTGGAGTCTGTTGAGCAAGCGAAACCCAAACCTGACATTCTTAACAGTGACTTCCTCAGCCATTTGCGGAATCTGCAGTATGGGCGGCTCTGCCAAACCACACGCAACCATGTGCCATGGATGTACCCTCCGTCTGTTATGGTGCCACCAGTGTATTTACAGGGCCATTTCCCTTGGGATGGTCCTGGTAGACCTCTTATGGGCAATGCAAACCTTTTCACCCAGCTCAGCCCACGTCTTGTTGCGCCTCTCCAACCTGGTTTTAATCGTCCAGTTGGTGTTTTTCAGCGCTTTGGAGATGATCTCCCTAGATATCGTAGTGGTACTGGGACCTATTTGCCAAATCCTGTAAGTGAACTTGTTACTTTTATTTCTTTTTCCCTTCAGAATTATGATACTACAAAATTTCAAATTATTATGTTAATTTTCTGTATTTTTTTCCTCGAAAATGGTTAACATGTAGTCGGAGAATATCAGGATTGAACTTGGTTCTTTGGAATTTAAAAGTTTGTGGTATGATGATATATATGATGTTCTATTGAACCATTTGCTTTTCCCTGCTAACTTTTTTTGGAGGCTTGCCACTTGGTGATTTAAATGATCATTTTTTTTTTTTTTAATGTTGGAATGGTTTTGGCTTTGATGACATACAAAATTATTGTCTTTTCCATGCATATTGACATGGATGGTAATTGTGTAAGGCGAGTGCTGAAGAGCGAGACACTTTGTCTCTCATGTGTGACTTACAGAACCATGTTTGTCTGTGACAACTGAACACTGATTTTCACACAAATTTTGGTCAATGTTTATCTCCATATCCTAAGCTATCAGCAAGATGTTGACAACTTGATAATTTAGTCAAAAACCCCAAGAGCAAGGCTGTTGCGAAGTAGAGAACCTATACAACTGGTGATCTTTGAATAAAAATTATACATCAATTACAACCCATAAAATTGAATAAAAATCCTAAACTAAAAATAATCCTAGATCAAACTGCTAAAAATTAAATGCTGCAACTTTGCTTTCAATAAAAGAAATATAATTTTAAACAACCAATTGAAAGTAATTTAACTGAATAACAATTAATAAAATAAATTCCAAGGGTCTAGGATCCATTTTTTACTAATAATTTGAAGTACTAGTAGCTCCAGATTTCCCCACTGAAATAAGATGTCAATTTATTTTAGTTAAGAGAACAAAAATATTGTATTTTAAACAACCAAAAGCAAAAATAATTATTATAATGATATCTGGCTCACACAAGTTCTTTTGCATTCACCCATAGGGACTCTAAGCATTCCACATATCTATGAGTGAAAATAAGGAATCAAAGTATCTATAGAATGAAACAATCAACAAAAAAAATTATTCCTCTCAAAGTGAAATTGCTAAATACATCGTTCTCTATTATTATCTATGCACAAGACAAGTAAAAGTATAAAGTATCACCTTCACCTCAGGAAGAAAAAACTAGCCTTCTATTACGTACATCTTCATCGCGGCGGCGGGGGGGGGGGGGGGGGGGGGGGTGGTGGTGGTTGGGTTGGCGGCGCTGGATGTTCAATCCTCTTGCTTAAATAATTTGAGAAACTCTCTTCGCTTGGGGAGAAAGAAAAGGAGGGAAAGAGGAAGGAAAAGGGGAGAAAATATGAAAGGGAGTGAGAAAATAGGAGAAAGAGAGAAAAATAGGAAATTAGAAAGTTCTTCTCACTTGGAATCTGTTGTTGCACATGAGCTTTCCTAATTTGTCACATCTTCCCTCTTTTGCTAAAATCTATTTCCACCGTTGATCTCATCTTGATTGATTCCTCTCAATTTAGAATTCTTGCATATTTAGAAAGTCTTCTCTCTTTTTGAAATTTGAAAATTTTGGGATTCACGCCGGTGTGTGTGTGTCCTTAGATGGGTTGCTTCTCTTCTTCTTGTTTACTTTCCTTCTTTAATTCAACCTCTATCTCTGAGCGATTTCTGAAGTGGCTCCGCATGTGGGTCCCGTTTACGAGAGAAGATAATTAAATAAAAAATAAGAATTGCACATGGAAAATTATCGTGCTTTGCATGGGTCCCAAATGGACATGTGTGAACTCATGCAAATATACCATGTTCATAATTTCGTGTACAATTCAATGATGAAAAGAAATTACTTTAGTTTGCGTGTAAAAATAAAGATATGAACTAGGATAGTCCGATGATCCAAAAAGAATAATCCGATAAATATGCAATTTTCCAAAATTAAACACAGTTTTTCATAAATTCCATTTTGAATACAATGATGCATATTTATATTCAATTCAAATAATTTGATCAGAAATAAGTACAAAATCTCCGTGAAATAATAACAATAATATGCAATATTATGGACTTATCACGAGATCATACATGGAAGATGGTATTACCTCTTGATCCTCAGAAAAGAATGGATATGGTTTCCATGTTTAATAAACAGCTGGATGAATTCTTCTCTTTTGCCCTTCCAATTGGGCTCGTGGTTCCCCCATGACATTACCTTAAGCTGAAGTTATACACAAATTGTCACATGCTTTACAGTGCAGTACAGATCTATGATAATCATGGGCGTACTCATTAGTCATTTATATGTGTTTTTGATGTTGATGGTGACTACTGATATCCGATGTATGTTTGATTCTTCAGAAGGTTCCTTTTCGAGACCGTCATTCAAGCACCAAAAGCCACTGGGGGAATTACAACTATGACAAGAATGACCACCATGGCGACAGGGGGGGAAACTGGAATTTCAGCTCAAAATCACGACCTGCAAGCCGCAACCATGGACGCAGCCAACCAGAGAAGCCAAGCTCAAGGTCAGATCGATTGATGGCTGCTGACAGCCGCGCTGATAGGCCATGGGACTCATACAGGCTTGAACCGATGGCCTCCTATCAAGCCCAAAATGGCTCATTCAGCTCTGCTAACTCCATGCACAGTTCAGCTAATGTATCATATGGCATGTACCCAATACCACCTATGGATTCAAATAGTGTCACTCCAACTGGACCTGCTGTTCCTTCTGTTGTTATGCTATATTCCTATGATCACAATGGGGGCTATGGTTCTCAAGCTGAGCAGCTTGAGTTTGGCTCTCTTGGACCAGTCCATTTCTCAGGTATGAATGACGCTTTACAGCTTGGTGATAGCAGCCCGATGCATACTATGTATGAGCATAGGAACAGCAGTTACCAAGGAAGTTCTGATCGGTCATCCCCAGATCAACCATCTTCACCTCAACTCCAAAGGTAATGCATTTATTTTTTATTAATTTATTCCAGACTGCTAAAATTGCTATATTGGGAAGTTGAGGTCCACTTCTTAAAATTGTGCGTGTTTTTAAAATTGAAAGCAGTTTGAATATTTTGGTAGGACAAATAGTTATTCATTCTATTATTGACATTTTTTTTTTGGGGTGTCATGACAATTGGAAGCCTCATTGTGGTCCACTGCTTTTCTCTTTTTCTGCCTTTTGCATTATTTTATACACTTTCAGCCTGTATTATTGGCATTTTTATTTGGACCTAGTATTTGCAGAGGTGGGCCTCTGTTCAGTATAGTCATTTGAGTCTTCTTTTACCCATGGGTTCCACCCACTTTCATTCAGATAATTATGGCTCTTACTCTAAGACTGGACTTGTGGCAGACCTCTGTTTCTCTTCTACCTTCACTGGGGTGCTGCTGCGGACTTGTCTTTTGATTTTCACAGTGAACCTCACCCTGGTATGAAGCAATGGTTAGATTCCTTGAAGATGGGCGTCTTAGGATTGGCTGAACCTGTAACTTTAATAGAACATGGAGATGCGACTCAGGGAAAATGGATCAACAGTTAGGCCTCATCTATAAAAGGGCTGACCTGAATCCGAAGAAACAAACTTGAGAGAGAGTGTTCTCAAATTTGCGAGCAGAACGTAAGAGTCCAAAACTTTTGGGATAGTTATCCCTGGATCAGCCATCTTCACCCAAGTGTCGAGGACAACCCTCTCTTTTCCTTCTCGGCATCATGCTAGTAACCAATCACTGCTTAGGATAGAGTTATTTTTTTTTTTTTCATAGATAACAGGTAAAATTTATTAAAAAATCCAGGAAAGATTACATATCAAGAGAGTAAGAGCATTAGTCCATATGCAAACAAGCAAAAAACTACTAAATCAAAGCACTAAAAAGAGCAATCATGTCAGCCCCTTTGGCCCAGCAGTCTGCCATCCCATTAGTGGCCCTATCCGATCACATGCTGAAGAGATACTTGGAGACTCGATGAAAATGACTTGATCTCTTGAAAGTGATAAAACACTTTGCAAGGGCAGCCATCTAAGAATTTATCCAAGAAATGGCTTTTGAGAGAGAGAGAGAGAGAGAGAGTTGGCTATTGCAACTTTAGGGTTGTGGGTTCGGGTCATGTTACCAATCAAAAGAATTGCAACTTTAGGGTTGTGGGTTCAGGTCATGCAACCAATCAAAAGAAAATGAAAGCATAGAAAACATAAAGGCACCTCCCCTTTTCATCATTGAGAATACCAATACCTGTAAAGCCTGGCTTACCTGGACAAAAAACTGGAAGGTAGAGAAGAGAAGACCACAGATTTTGATTTCTTCTCCTTCAATAGCCCCAAATTCATACTCTCATTCTAATAAACAAGATATTATCTAAATTCTGATGCTTGAACTCCTTCATAGCTATGACCTGCTTCACTATTATCAGGACCACAGCATGAAACAACTCTTCCAAAGATTCATGAACTAGCCATATACTATATGGCCTGAAAATGACTAACTAGAACCAAATAGATCTTATTCTCAATTTCAAAAGCAAAAAAATTGAATGAAATGGAGCTTATGGTCCATTTTAACAGTAAAAATCCTGTAATCAGATGATTGGGATGGTTCAATGGACATGATTTTTGGTGCTTTGCCTGTCCTTGATTCACACCCATGAGATGGATGACCAAAGGATTGCCCATACAGATTGCTTAGACTGTGCTAAAGCACCCAAATCATCTCAAAGCTGATCTCTGATTGCGATTGAATTGGAATAATTGGAAAAATAGGTCGCTGGTCCAATTCTCTTACTGCAGTGAATCACTTCTTTTTTTTTTTTTTTTTTGATACCATGCTGCATGTGTTAGGACCCTAACCTTTTATCTTGTGGCCTGAATCGGCAATTGGCTTTAGTCATTGCCTTTCAATCTCTAATAATCTCAGTCACCCTAATGATGGATTTTGCCCAATGATGGGCTGCCTTTTACTGCACTTGCAAGGATTAATTTGTCAGGGTTGTCCGGTTATTGTTCTATTTTTTTTCCTTTTCTGGAAGTGTATTTATGGTGGAGCCTGATGAATAAATGATTTGGATGTCATCCACATTGGAACATCTATTTTTTGTGTTTGGAAAGTGGGTCAAAACTCCATACACCAGCTGCATTGGATGATTGGATCAGTGTCCTAAACAACGAACCCAACGACATAATGAATCTGATGCATGCCACTAAGCACAGTAGGACGGGAAAATGGAACCAACCATCCAGTGAAAATATTCAAACTGACTGTGATTTGGTGTACACTCAATCACATCCTTGTATTGTGTTATCTTCGTAGTTTCTTGTGGTCTCTGATTTTTCCTTCATCAATTTCTGAATATTCTTTACTGGGATCGCTTGTGATGCTGTTAATGTATTATCTTAACAGGTAGATTTGATTATTTTGTCAGATCAGCAGCACAGAGGAATTATCAGTTGAAGGATGAGGATTTCCCGCCTCTGTCATTTTCAGATCGGGGAGGTAATAGTGGTGGGATTAGCTATTGCCGCAAATCTTCCCATTACCAAACCTTCTTTTCCAACCCTTCGCATTCTTGAGGGATCTGGATCTGTTCCTTGAATGCTTTCTGTATATTTTTCATCTAAGTGGACATCTTTACAGCGGCATAGTGTTTTGTATGTACACTACAAAGTCATTTGACCTGCCCATTTTAGAAGGGTATTCCTGGAGGAATGTTGGAGATGAAAGGGGTGCAAAGGATCAGTCTCTAGGGTTTTATTTCATAACTTCTACATAGGATCTCTCATATTCTGCTTTTCAGGGTTCTAGTTACAGAATTATTCATTATAGGATTTCCCTTCACAGTTCTAGGGATGATTCGTCAGTTCATTGTTCTATAGAGCTTTATGCTCCTCTTTCCTTTCACTGATCTGACTGTTTTAGCATTTTCTTGTCAATGATAATTAGTTTAGGAACAGTTTTTTCATGACTTCTTGACATTGTAATTGTGCATGGGTGTCTTGTAGCAGTAATGTACTTAAATCTTCTTACATGTTTTACATATTGCATTTTGATGCAGAAATTATTTAAACTAGGAATTAGAAACCTTTGATTTCAACAAATGACCAAAGATAGTGGTTGTCTGTGAAATGAGCAGTACACCTTAATACAGACACGACCAGAATGCCTTCTATTCATTTTATGGTAATGCTGCCCAGCATTAAAAGTTCCATGGGTCATTAGAACAGCCTTTTTTCTTTTCCTCTGCCGTACGTACTTCCATTTGCTTCTTATGTCAGTAATTCACTCTGCTTTAGCATTTTGGATGGTTATATGCATTGGTCTTGCCTGTTGATGACTACATGAAGCTATGTTTTACCAAAGTCAGCATTGTCATTCTTGGTTTAGCATGTGGTCTTCAAGAAATTGTTGTGATTTAGCGTAGTGTAATTTATTTCTATGTTGTTCTTAGTTTGATACAATTATTTTATGGGCGTGGATCTCTGCTTATGGATCTTGGTAGCATTGCTTACCTTTTTGATGGATGGGGACTCAGTTCTCTTTATCAGATGTGAGCAAATGCAGGATGGTTATGGTTGAGTTTTATCCGTTGAAGGCTAATCCCGTGGAAGGACTCTTTGGCTATCTTTGTGATGGTTTCGGGACCATGGTTTAAAATTGTGGTCGCGGTCATCGCGTCGCATTGCGTTTCACAGTTATCGTGGTGAGAATTTTTATTTGACCCCAAAAAACCTAAGAAAATATCCAAGAAAATCAGAATATTGTAAAATGCCAGAAAACAATGTTCTTTTCCATCAGTAAACACTTTAAAGCAAAATAACGGTCCCCCCTAACTCAGTACATCCAGTATCACTGCCTTATATGAAATTTGTAAAGTCAGTCTGAATTAAATAGATTTATAGATATATACTAAAATATGTTGAAATATCACAAATTTCACATAATGCAATTGCAACCATAATTTTGAACAAACATTAGTGTTAGACACTTAAAGTCAAGAACCTAGCAGTAGTAGTGCAATACTTAATTGCTCAATCATGAAGTAAATTGACAATGGGTTTCAAGTAACATTTACCACATCAAGATGGATTTCTAAGTCATTTTGCGGTTGAATCTTGAAAAAAACTCAAAAAAATAAAAAATAGCTTACCAAAGAATTTTCCTTGATTCCCTTGGTTTTTCCCATGGAGAAATCCACCCAAATCTTGCAAAACTATTTAGTTTTGTTTCTTGGGAAGAGGTTTTGGAAGGCTTGGAGGTTATGAAAGGGTCAACAGTAAGTTTGGAGAGGAAATGAATTATAGAGAAAGAAGAATATGGGTTTAAAAAAAAAGTTGTCACCGGACCGTTATAACGGCTAATATCTTGAAAATATTGGTCGTTATTTTGGCGATTTTTTGGACCGTTTCTAAACGTTACCATTATATTCAATATATCGTAACGGTAAGGGCCGTGCCGTTTCATAATGGCCGTTATGAAACAGTTACAGACGTTATTTTGAACCCTAGATCAAACCTTCCCTTTTGGTAATAAAGGTCCATTTGGTGTTAGGTTTTAAGCCTTCTACATGGTTGCTACATAGTGGCTGCATTATTGGCAGCGGCGGTTGAGCCCGCTACGCTATTTTGAAAATAGCGGCTTTATGGTTTAAAACATAATAAAACCAAATAGTTTTAATTTAAAACAATATTTTTCTTATTATTTCCTCCTCAATAGCCTTCCCTAAAGTTATCGCTACCCTTACATGGTTTCAAATCACTAAAAAAACACTAGATTGTCTACTGCAAAAGATTCAAATTCTATTAACTTAAAAATTTGCACTGCTACGTCACTACGTATCGCCGCAACTGCTACGTATCACCCGCTACATAGCGTTTTTGGCCACTATGGCCACCGCAGCTGCTATTTTGAGCCTTGGCCTTGAATATGTTAGTAACATGGTTTGATTTAAAAAAAAAAAAAAAAAAATGGTTTGATATTTCTTATAGTGGCCATCTGGTGCCATTTTGTCTATTGATTTATTAAGTTGGGAGCATTTTAGATTTTTTTTTTATAATTAGGTTATGTAGGTGGCAATGATTGGACAAGAAGATCCAGCTTCATTATAGGGGTGGAAGCATAGTTGTGGGGGAAATCTGGACCTCTCTAAATTGTCTAAGTGATTTTGTAGAGGATTTAACCTTGGAAGAGAGTGTAATTGTCGTTTGGAGAAAGAACTAATTTAATTAAATCATCTCAAGCATTTTTTTATTGGTAACAAAGATTTCTTTAAGGGAAGAAGATAACAAGGAAGAGCAATACAACCAATTTAATTGACTGGACTATAAAGGTATGAAAATCTTATACCAAAACCACTAACCACAAAGCTGCAAAGATAAAACCATTAAAGGGGAAGATCTATCCACCCCTTGATTAGCCAAGGTGTTTGCCATGGCATTGGCTGACGGCCCAATACGCGTAAACTCCACTTAAATCATAGAAGATAAGGATTTGATCTCATTAAATTGAATTTGAAATCTCCAAGTGGGAATCATGGAAGAAGAAACCGAAGAGACTGCGGTCATCGAATCACTCTCCTCCACTAGCTTATCATGCAAATCATCATCGAAGCCTTGTCCCAACTATGTTGAGCTGAATCCTTAGATCGGTTGCCCTTTTTTAGTTTTATATCCTTACTAATTTCATCAATGTCTTCTTCAGCCTACACCTTTGCCTTGGGGGCCATCAACCTGCATAGAGAAATGTTCCCTCATTTGCACCAGTGTTTCTATTGATGCTACCCCTAAATGCTCTTGAATGCGATCATTTCTGACTATCATTCTGATTTTTAACCACACTTTCATCTCAACTTTCTCATCTCTTAGTTTATCACTACTAGCTTATCATGAAAGTAAGGCACAACAATCTGAAGAGCTTCTAAGATGACTTAACACTTCCACTTCTTTGGAATCCAATAAACTAACATGCTAATGAAGATGGCTTGCACCATCTGCCGGCCCTGGCTTTCCCCTTGAGACTCCAACATTTTACTTCAATACAACTTCCGGATGAGCAGACCACCCCACACTTTCTTCACCTTGGAAAGACCACAAAACAAAGTAGCCTCCCAACTGTGCAAAGTACCCTCAACTAAAACTATTGAACTTGCTCCGCGAGGATGCCCATTTGGCCACTTAATAACACAATCGATTGCAGATCCTCAGTGGACATCATTGCGACCCCTGAAAATCTTGTCATTTGTCTTGTCCAATTGACCAAGAAATAGCAAAGAGAAACAAACCTCCAAAAGGATCTCACCGCACTTGAAGAAAGGAGACAACCTCCACACCTCAATCAGACCCCGACAAAGAACCTGGGGAACACCATAGAATTCCACTTTTGGAAGCTTTCTGGTATGGCATGCTCCAATACATGATATAACATGATGCTTTTAACAAATCTTTTGAATATTTCTGGTATGGCAGCCAGTTTGTGATGTTTATCATTCTTTATTTTCTTTTGCTACTAATAAGACTTCTTTGGCTATGGACTACTACCAAAGATTAGGTGGCAAAATTGTTTGCACAACCTTGTTTTGGAAAAATATTGCTGCTTTACGAGATAAAGACGTTTGCTTCATTGCTTGCTACTATGGAAGGTATGTTTATTCCTCCAAGGGGGTCTGATATCTATTAGCGGGTTGCAAGATTCTAGAGGTATGTTTTTTGTTAAAACTTCCTGTAGTGTGATTAGCTGGTTAAAGGTAGGGATATTTTTTATAGTGGCTTTTCCTCATGTTTCTTTTTTTTTTTCCCCTTTTTTAAAGGAAGACTTGGCTACTAGCAATTTGAGTTACCCTTTAGCCCTAATCCTGGGCATGGAGTTTTTTCCCCCTTTTTTTCCGGTTTAAAGAGGATGTTGGACATCTCTGACTAGGTATCTGGGTAAGATTCAAAGATCAAAGCTAATTATTTTGCAAGATCCAATTAGATAAAGTTCAATGTTTATACCATTAAAATAAATAAATAAATAAAGATCAATGTTGATACTCATCCTAACATGAAAATGAAGCTCAAAACTCTTTAAAATCTATAGCCTATTAGCTTTTGCTTTTTTAGATTTTTTTAATGAATTTTTTTTATAAACATTTTATGGGACTTGGGGGTGACTGGGTCTGACTCAACCTAGTTTCATGGGACTCGACCAAGTTGACTCATTTCAACACTCAAGTTGACTTGTCTGAAGGATGAGTCCAAGCTTTAAAACCTTGCTTTCCCTTATAGTTGGTGTATGAAAGCTTCTCCTGGGGTTCTAGCTTTTGTTGTGTTGCAGGGTAGGATTAAGTACTCAGTGTTGATCATATTAGAAGGAACCAGATTATTATTAACGTCTTTGTGATTTTCATTAGATTTTCATTCATTGCTGCTTTGTGAGGATCGTGCAGGATATGAATATGTAGTTATTTCTGGGGTGCATGCATGCATATATGTAGTTTCGTGCGTGTGTGGGAAGTCTCATCATGGATTAGGATTGTCTTTAATGCCTCAAGCAGCTCAATCAGATTATCTTTACCCTTGATATAATGCCTCAAAATTAAATTTTCTTTTAACTATTTGCTTATTATTATTATTATTATTTTCCTTTGAGATTCAATCCGCTGTGTGCAAGGTGAGGTAATTGTCAAGTTGAGCCTGCTATCAGAAGAATGAGAACTAGAGTTTGGGTGGGGGGCAGGGGTTGAAGGTGGGGAAAGGAGTGTGCGAGCACGATTATGGGGTTGAATGATCAATTGAGCACCGAGTTGATTCACCCCCAAGTCCTATGGGGAAAAGGTCAAATATAAATTTTCTCCTCTTTCTTGTTGTGAAAAGATGTTGGAGGATATTAGGGTCCATTACATTTTACATTAATTTTAGAAGATCAAAACGACATTTTTTTGAAGATTGAAGGATTAAGGATCAAAGGTGATATTCATCTGCCTGACTGAAAATATCAACTATGGCCACCTATTATTATGTAAATTCATAAATTCATTCTAAAGAATGAAACCACATTTGGCTTAAGCTCGGATGACATAATTTTCTTTTGTTCTTTTTACGACTCAGTCTGAACCCAGTTGAGTCGCATGGACTCAGCCAGATTGGACTCAATTTGAGGGTGGCGGACTCGCCCCCAAGTCTGAGTTTTGAAAACTTTATCTCCTCTCTCTGGTTGCAACACTAAACAAAACGACAGCATTCGACAAATGCAGATATAGATATAAAAACTTAGTTCTGCAATTATTCTTATTGATGGCATATTCCCTGAAACAGGTACACTTCTCTGAAATTGTACTCTTCTAGATTCTACTATATAAATTTGTTCATATTAATTTAGCCATCTACTATTGGACATTTAAGTGCATTGTTGCCCGCCGCCCCCCCACCACACACACACACACACACACACACACAGTTTGTGTATTTCAATTCTGTTGAATTTGAATCCATTTGCATTCATATTGTAGTTAGGAATGACTAACCATATTGTAGTTGACTCTAAATTCTATGCATTGCTACTGATTAGACAGTTGATTTCTAGATTCTATTATCATCACTGTCTAGTATTACTGGATTACTTTTTCTCCTGCCTTCTACTGCCTTTTGTTATGTGCTGTTCCCTAGACTAAATAAAGGAGGGAGGTTGCGTTAGACATGGATTAAAAAATTAGCCGAGTCCAAGTCGACTCGGCCCTAAATGAGTCGGGTCCTATCGGACTCGGAATCAAATTATGGTAACTTGGCCAAGTCCTTTAGGACTTTGGTGGGACTCGGCCAAGTCGGATTTGCCAACTATGTTATTTTAAATTGGAACCTGGTGCCACACCTATGGGCCCCCTGTAGAAGGGTGTTGGGTCTAGCGAGCATCCGCACAGAGAGAGAGAGAGGACTCTAAAGTACTGGGTATGCTGTGGTGCATAAGTCCCTCATGGGAAACATGTAAGTCCTCATCCTGGGTCTATAAGTGTAGCCTGGCCTTAATCCCACAAGATTGGTTGGAAATCCCATGAGCTAAAGCGGACAATATCATGTGGACAGTGGGTTCGGGTCGTTATAGATGGTATCAGAGCCAAGGATGACTTTGTTTTTCAGTGGGGGAGTATGTCGCGCCTATGGCCCTCCTGTAGAAGGGCGTTGGGTCCGGCGAGCATCCGCCTAGAGAGAGGGTTAGTGAAACCTTAAAGGACTAGGTTTGCACTGGTGCACAAGTCCCACCACATCGGAAACATGCAAGTCCTGGCCTTAACCCTATATGTGGCCTTTTAAGAGCGTTCGACAAGATTGGGTTGAAATCCCATGACCCAAAGCGGACAATATCATGTGGACAGTGGGCTCGGGTTGTTACACTAAGCCCGACTCGACTTGGACTTGGCCCTCACCGAGTTAGGTCTCGAGTCCGAGTTTTTTTTTTTCCTTGGCATCAGATTGGCAGTGAGCCATAAAATGTTGCCACACTCGATAATTTTTTTTGTCAGTAAAGTATGATTTAATTAAAAAGAGAAGCAATACAACCCAGATTATAGCATACATCTGAACACCACTCTTAGGTTGTACTGGTAGAAGAGATATATGCCAGCCACCAATTACAACAACATTACATGAGCCACTCAAATTACATGAATGATCTACTCCTTGCTTCGCTAGACAATCTGCCATTCCGTTTGTAGATCTACTAACATGTTGAAATGAGACCTGCAACTCAAAAACTAGATGTATGATTTCGTTAAATAAGAATTGTATTTTCCATGGCGCTCTCAAATATTTCATCCAAGAAATCACATTAGCCGAGTCACTTTCCACATTAAAAGTTGGCCACATCGGAATTTTTTCCACATTTCATTTTGAGTTCTACCCATAGTCATTTAATTAGTTAAAAGGTACCCCCTGTTTTTATTTTATTTTATTTTTATTATCCTTTCAGTTATACATATATTATTAGTATTATAAATAACCCTAATGTTTAGAGCTTTCTCGAGAAGTGATGTGCAGCGATAGATCTCAATTATAGTGACCAGTGTGTGTGTGTGGGGATTGACTACGGTGACATGTGAAGAAGTAAGTAGACACAACAATTGCGCAAGAGTGTATTTAGATAAAGAGCAAGGAGTTCCGAATCAGTAATTAAGGGCGGGTGCAAGTAAAGGTGGTCTGGTCTCCCTCAAATTGAAGTGGCCTCTTAGAATGTGCAGGTACATTGACAGTGAAAATGCCTAGGCTTTTGATATTGCAATAGGTGACATGTACTTTGAGAAAAATGAAGAACATCTCATGACATAGTCAACGTTCTGACTTGCAAGGATGGCAGAGTCATCCCTGGAGTTGCCAACCGTATTGTCGGAACCCAATGTTACCTAACTAATAGTGCACGTTTTTAACTGTAAAATGTTGGTAGGGTGGTCTTGACACGAACCCTTGTCTAGTGAGTAGGGTGAGACTCTGCGCCAGATTGATGTCGCAGATAAAGAGTTGATTCTTGGGGGATCTGGATTATGTTGTGCTCTGTGTTGTGGTTGGTTGCAGATGAAGTAGATGTTGCACTGATGCAAGAACTGTATCTTGCCTTGTATGAAAGAGAGAATTGAGTCATGAGCCCGGGCATTCTCTTTACCTAGCAAAGTGGATGTTGGGGCATGAATGGAAGCAGAAACATGGTTCAAGACAGAAGCCAGCCGTATTAGTAATTGAGGCTAGAGTTGATGAGGGTTGTGTTAAGAGGAATCTGGGATTTTAGAATTTTAGAGGGGCTTCTTGAGATGATGAGCATATGAAGAGAAGACTGGTTTGCTACTGACCTTTAAAAAAAAAAAAAGAAAAAGAAAAAAAGAGGATTTGGATCTTATATGAACATGGTTTAGAAACTCGGATTTGCATTTAAAGTTTGTAAAGCTTTTGAATTGGAAACTTACCCAAGGAATCATGCAGCCTTGAGCATTGTTTATGAACTGGTTTCAGCCTCCATAAATCAATTAATCTAAATTTTCTATTTCGTAAATAAACCAATAGTTAGTAAATCCAATATCGTGTGTTGAAACTACTGACATACTGAATATGTTTATACCGGGGATCCATTAAAGATTCCTTTTAGACATATAAGCAATTACATTTAAAATTTAGACCCCTTCAATTGAATGGTTAAAATCACAATTATCGGTCAATGAAGTTCATTTCAGATTTCAAAGGAGAGACATGGAAATATCAAAATATAATTTAACATTTGTTCTCTACATGATTATATTATTATGGGTAACGTAACTCAAATCTCAAATCTTCAACATGATTATTCTGACATTTGGGCTCACTCCGACTTCTGTAAAAGATGATTTGGGATTTATGAAGAAGATCCTTCTCATGGCCTGTAATACATAGAAGGATGCTGCATCGGACTCTGGTGGCATTTCATTAAAACAAGAAAAGACAAAAAAAAAAAAGAAAAAAAAAAGGAGCAAGAAGTAGAAAGAAACTAAAATGAAGTATGCTTTTATTTCTCTAGGGAAATACTTACGGGTTTGCACACACGCTACCAAAGCCTTTTTTAACCAAAAATAGAGCTACAACAGGGGATGATAAAAAAATTATTTACTTTTTTCCTTGGGTAAAATACTCACCGGCTTGCACACACACGTTACCAAAGTTCTAAACCAACAGAAACAGAGCTACAATAAGGGATTAATAAAATGAAAAAAGAAAGAAAGAGGAAGAGTGTGTATATATATATATATATATATATATATATATTTATTTTCCTTCCCTTCTAGTAAATACTAACGGGTTTGGGCACACACATGCATATACACTACCGAAGTCCTTAACCTGGGAGCTACAATATGGGGCTTGATTTTCCTCTTGTTGTTGTTTTAGGTAACATCGGGGACTCACTCCTACCCACAAATACTGATAAGAATTTTCTAGTCCTGTCCGGCGCTTCCATCCTTCATTAATAAAGGAAAGGGGTCCGCTGGGATTGAAATCTTGCACCACCGTCCTCAATGTTGGACTCCCCACAATCCCTATGTGAGCTGGTTTGTTTTTTTTTTTTTTTTTGTATCCTACAGAAATCTCCACAATTAATTAAATAATTAATTTTCTGTTTTGGGGGAGAAGATGGTTATAGAATCCAAGCAGTTAAATCACCCTCCTTATCGATTCCAGGAAAATATGGAAAAGATGGAGATTGCAAACTGTTATTGGATTTATAAAGGATAAATTACAAAATCCGATATACCATTTAAAAGGCCCCCAAGAGTCCCACCACCCACAATACCAAGTGTCCAAAAGGGGAAGAAAGTTCAGTTCAATATAGGTGGGAGTCTTTCATGTGGATAAGATGGACAAAGAGGAGGCAAGGAAGAAGAAGACATTAGGAGATGCTCTGACGAGTGATGGATGGGCAACGCCGAGCGATGCTAGCGTCTCCCATGCGTTGCCCATGGTGACGCTATCGTTGCTAAAAAAAAAGGTATAAAAAAATATAAAAAATTGGCGAAATGACCCTATTAGTGTTGCACATTTTGCTAGGATCCTTCAGGATAAATGACTGTATTTTGAGATTTTTCTAGTAAAATCCTCTAAAAACTAAATTTGCTATTATTATTTTTGCAGGAGTGCTCAGGCCAAGCCTTAAATAAACTATGGTAGGGACGGGCAGAACAAATATACATTATAGATAGATTCTCGTTCAGTTCAATTGATGTGGGGTGGGCCCCATATTTCTTTTCTCCTCCTAATAAATAAGATAATATTGGGAGGGAGGCAGGATGGTTAGGTCCGGTGTCAGATCAGCCTGGAATTGTGGAGATGGATGGTCCTGATGAAGACTAAGTAGATCGATCCATCCATCCATCATGCAAGAGCAATGCTACATGGACGTACTCTTGGTCCGAATTTTTACCCGAATTGCATTGTAATGCCATATTTACCCTCAAATGGCCTTCACTCACTCACTCACTCAAATGTCTTTTCACCATTTTTTTAATGAAATTCGGGACAGAATTCTGACTGGGAGTTAGTCCAAACATCATTTTTCATCATGCAGTGTCATGCGATTATTCATGGCTAAGTTGTGGTGTAAGTGTGTAACTGTGGGTGGAGATGTTTTGAAACTTGTCAAGGATTTACTTGTGTTGCGGGGGTATTCTCGTCCAAGAAACAACGACTCTAGTCTTGGCTGGTTTAGGGTTAGGGTTAGGGTTTCTTTCATCCTCCTATCCTGTGTTGTGTTTACCACTTCGATATCAAATACAATATATTGAGTTGAGGAGGAGGAGCAGGAGCAGCAGCAGCGGCAGCAAAGGTAGACCAAAACATCGTTACTCGCATCCAAACTAGGGTTAGGGTTAGGGTTGGGGTTAGGGTTTTTCTTTCTCTTTCTATATCTGTTTTGTCTCAGTGTTAGCAGAAGAAGAAAGAAGAAGAAGAAGATGGGAGTATTCACGTTCGTTTGCAGAAGAGGCTCTGGCGATGATGAATGGAGCGGGAAGCAGCTGTCTGGTGGGGATCTCGAAGCTTCGGCTGCATCGACGTTCGAGCTGCAGAGGAGGCTGGTTCAAGCAGCTCTCTCCTCTGATTCCTCTGGCGGAGTCCAGTCCTCCTTCTCCATGATCACCCCTTCCTCTGCTGTCTTCCAGGTTCCTTCCTTCCTTCCCCATCATCATTTCATCTCATCTCTCTATTCATCTATCTATCTATCTATCTATGAGTTCCAGTCTGCTTTTGCTTGCCTTTACCAACACCACACCACCCCCACCCCCACCCCCAACCCCCAACCCCCACCCACCCCCCTAAGCCGTAATGTATCGTTGTTGTTGTTGTTGTTGTTGTTGTGACATATAGTAACTGAGTTCCAACTGGTAGAGATTTACTCTCTCTCTAGGTCTCTCTAGGTCTCCCATTTGGATGGATGGAATGATCCCTGTATTTAAAAATAAATAAATAAATAAACAACTTTGGTTGCCAAGTAAATCTGATTATCTAAAACCCAATCACATGTGGAATTTGCCAAGTAAATCTGATTAAACTGAAGAATTACTTGGAGTAGAATCATCCTAACTGGCAAGAAACTGGAAATCTTGAGTGGCATTTATTCCTTTCACCACCGCATTATGTTGTCATCGATTTGGTCTAAGGAGTTATCTGGAGTGATAATGAAATGACCCTCTGTCAACCAAACAGTGATTTTTTTGCCCGCCTCATAATTGATTCTTTATCATTCTGGTTTTGTCATCATTTCTTATAATCGGCAGCCTGGTTGTGCGTTCAATGTAGGTGATTGTTGGAGGTGGTGGCGGAGGCGGTGCTTTCATCGGTGGAGGTGGAGCTGCTGCCTCTGCAGGAGGAGCAGGCAGCGCACCAGCTGCTGAGGCACCCCCAGCTGAGGAGAAGAAGGAAGAGAAGGAAGAAAGCGACGATGACATGGGCTTCTCTCTCTTTGATTAGGAGTACTAAATTCAACTGCCTGGTTTTGCTGAGTGCGTTCCTCTTTGTCCCCTTTTTAAAAAGAAAAACCTTCTAAGTTTTTAGCATTTCTTTCTGAATATCCTCAGGATGGGCTTGCCATAGTGTTTTTTTTTTTTTTTTTTTTTTTTTAATTCCTGCCTCTGCTTATTTGGGTTTATACTTTATAGACAATCAAAGTAGATTGCAGATTGAGTTATTTTGGCAAGTCGTTTATGAATTAATCTCAGAAGTCGAGGGTTGCAGTAATAAGTTTTTGCCTGTGTTCATTTGTAACTTAAGGGGTGTTTGTGAGCCGGGCTGGCTTGAAGTAGTCCTTGGGCTCTGATCACCCTGCATAGGGCTAATCCGGGGCATTTTTTTTGGCATTTAAGTTGGACATACTTAATTTTCTGGTTTGATATTTAAGTAGGCCACGCCCGTGACTTCATGCTCATGGATTTGGCCAGAAATATTAGGCTTCATGGCTAGGCTTGGCCAATTAGCGTGATGACTACTAGACTCTTTAAATACGTCTCTAAATAAATTTTTAAGTTTCATCACATAAAAGAGGCCTCAGATATTTGGAATCATTCTGTGATTGTTCCATTCTGAGAAGGGAATGAAGCAAAATTTTTTGGTGTCCATTTTGAGAGAGAGAGAGAGAGAGAGAGAGAGAGAGTTCATTCTCAGAATTATGCCAAATTGGCCTCATTTTTATGGTTATTTCAGTAACATAATAAATATGTGAAAAGAACTTCTTATTTAATAATATATCATGGCCTTTATAAATTTGAAGAATTCTATGGGGCTCAATACTGGAATCTAGATTGCTGCTAACTTCTCTTGAATTCTAATGTCCTGTTTGATTCAATGCTTGATAATTCAATCTAGCCTGAATTCTAAAAGTTTCCTATTTGATAATTCAATGAGAATTCTGACTAAAAACCTCACTAATATAACCACCGTTTGTTGATTAATTGCCCCTTTCTATTAAATTTTGCTATAATCAAATGCTCAAATGCTTATAATAAGAAATCTCTCAAATTATGAATCATTTACAATTTTCCATCCCCATCATATAGAGCGATATTCTGTAAGATTAACGTTCTCTCTGAGAAAGTTACTTGTTCATTCCCTCTGATACATCAACCAAAACAAAGGATTGATGTGGATTGACAACTTGATTTCCAAGTCAAACACATATACACATTGAGATCAACTGCAGTCATACAAACAATACACACGCCTATATAATCAAATGAAAATACATATCCCCACTGAGATCAACTGCACAAAATATCAGTCATACATAATACGCACATAAAATTCATTTCATCTGTTTCATCAACCAAAGCAAAGTGCTTGATGTGTGCACAACTTGATTTCCAATGCAAATACATGTACCCACCGAGATATTAAATACATATGAAAAACAGATTATGCAACAAAAGCTGGAAGGCTAAAATACCATTCAATAAAAGTTGCTACCCAGCCATCATCATCTTCCATCCCAGTCTTCATTTTCAATCAAATCCCTATATCCATATGTCCCCTTATTTGTCAGATCTTCTGTAGAAAACTAAACTCACTTCTTCAAATTGGTTCTTCTTTTCTCAAGTACAGGTTTTCCTATGCTAGAAGACTCCTTTCCTTTCTTTTTTTTCCCACTTCTTTTCTCAAACGGGTTCCTTTTTCTTTGCTAGAGGAGAGGAGCCCTTTCCTTTTTATAAGATGCTGATGAGAATGATGAGAGAAGGAAGAGCATCCCTACCTTTAAATCCATAGAGCATCATACTCAAACCAATCTCTATAACTCGAATTAAAAAAAAAAAAACAAAAAACATACCCATAGAACTATTATACCCAAACCAAAACTCTTCAAACGGAACCAAAAAACCTCCTCACAAGCAAACCAATATCCGCAACTCCACTAGAAAACCCCCATAGAACTATCATACACAAACTAGTTTCTGAAGAAAAAAATAAAGGGAAAATTGCTCATACTCATATTTGGAGATGAAAGGGAAACAAACTTGTGTCATTTTCATAAATGAGAAAATTACTGCCATTTAAGCCTACCCAAATGACATTCCAAAAATGGTAATATATTTTTTGACTATTTTAAAATATTTTTTCTAATAACTTAAATATATTATTTATAGAAGCATGCTTCTTTGAAGTAGTTATGATGTATTTTCCCCATTTTAATGGGTACTGTTAGATTTTTTAAGTTGATTTATTTGAAACGAACATGTGGCATTTTTATTCTTTAAAAATCTCTGATTCTCATCGGTGAAATACAAAAGGATCCGTAGTATAAGCCTTTATATCCAATTAAAGACACAAAAGAGTTTGTTGATATCATAGTCACGGCCTTTTAAGCACCGGAATGGCATGAAGAAAAAGTTGGTCAATTCTTTTGACTATTTGAAATTAAACTTTAGACAATTTCTATAATTTTGTTTTTATAAAATCTTCATCGTTTAAACTGTTATGATGAATTTGTCTCATTTGTATTGGTTCTTTAATGTTTTTAATTAATTGCTTCGAAACAAACTTGTGGCCGGGTAAATAACTTAGTTTGGCATTTTTATTCTTTAAATGGCTCATTCTCATTTCTGAAAGATTGAAGGACCCTAGTATAAATCTTTTCAATCCATTTCATGATACTAAGGTAGCGTTTGGTTTGCTGTAATGAAGGTCGGAATAGAATGATGATTCCAACAGAATGATCATTCCAGCGTTTGGTTCGGAAAAAAGTGGCGGAATGACCATTACTTCTGAAATACCATTCCTTTATGTGAGGGAATCATCGTTCCATTTGTTTGGCACTTTACTAATACAATCAAAGTGAAGTAAATCTTTCATTTTTTCAGATAAAGTGTCACATCAAATGTACTTTATTCAAAACTCTCCCTATCTTTTCTAAGAAAAAGTAAAAAAACAACTACCTTTATTCACTAAAATAAAAAAAGACTTCACTTTTTCATAAAAAAAAGTTTAAAAGATTCCAGAACAAACAACTAAAAATAAAATACCATCATAACTCATTTATATTTTATTTTTTCTTTAAAATCAATTTTACTTCACTTGACTCTATTAGTAGAGTTACCAAACTAGCCTAAAGGGAGGAGAAGGGATAGCCATTCCATTCATTTGTAACTTTTTCTTGAGACCGAAATGGGAGGAGAAGGGATAGCCATTCCATTCATTTGTAACTTTTTCTTGAGACCGAAATGCTCTCTCATTGACTTCTTACATGTGAAGGACCCATGGTCGGCCAGGTCCGAACCACCATGCATTTTCCACACGACATTCATTCAATGCTTATGTTAATGTGTTCTCAGGTACGGTTCAGATGATTGCTCCTCTTTTAAGATGGACCACACACCACTCCATGGCCCACCTTGCAAACTATTCAAATTCCACATAAATATACCACGTGCACCCTCGACCATACCTGACCTGACCTGGGATCAAGGGCATGGTATGCACTGATGCAAGTCTAGCCCCAGGTAAACGTGTGTAGGGTAATATAGAGAAAGAGACTTCACTTCAAAAGTAGTGCTGCAATGTTGGATCAAGTGTGGGTCCCACTCCCATCCCACTCCATGACAAAGTACTTTTTAGCTCATGAAAAGACCATCATAAATTTATATGAATTATAAGATGAGAGTTTATCATATCCAAATTTGTCTTCAATTATAGAATCTGGTCCATAACTAACTTCCTACATTTTCCAATTGTTTGTTATGTAAAAAATCATACAAGGGTATTTTGGTCAGTTTTATATAAATTTTATTTCATGTCAGGCATCATTTCAGTTTACTAAACGCAATAATAGGAATCCAAAACTATATTACTGGGTTGATTCCTCAGCATACTAAATACTGGAATGGAAATGACTATTCTGGTTTCATTCCATTCCAGGCCCATTCCACTCTCCATTCCATTCCTACCTAAAATAATTTCAGCGAACCAAACGCTACCTAAAAGTTTCGCGATATGTTAATCATTGCCTTTTAAGACTGCCCGAATGACATTCCAAAAATGTTGACATATTTTTTGACTATTTTAACATAGTTTTTTTTAATAACTTATATATATATTATTTATAAAAACATGCTTCTTTGAAGTTGTTATTGTGTATTTGCCCCATTTTAATGTGTATTTTTAGATTTTTAGATTAATTTATTTGAAACGAACATGTGGCATTCTTATTCCTTACAATCACGGATTCTCATCAGGAAAATACCAAATCATCCTTAGTATATGCTTTTTATATCCAATTTAAGACAAAAAAGTTTGCTGATAACACAGTCACCTTCACAGAAAAAGTTAGCCAATTATTTTGATTATTTGAGCATAATAGGGGATTTTACGCGAAAAGTCTCGTCATTTGGACATTCCTCAGAAAGGATCCCCACATATTGTATATTACTAATGAGGTCTTCTCGCCAAATTTTTTTTATTTTTTTATACTTTTTTCTAAGCGACAATAGCGTCGCCCATGCGTCACTCGTCAGACACCTTACTGAGTACCCCTGTTTATGACATTTTTTAGCCAACTTCCTGAGGGTTTTTTTGGTTGAGATTTGGGGCTTTCGAAGACCATATTATGCACTTATAATATTCTATTTTTCACTTAACTACAATCACGTTTGCCTGCGTTTCAAACCGTGCACTTTTGCAACTCGGTAAAGAAAATCTGCAGACACCTTGCTGAGTACCCCTGTTTAGGACATTTTTTAGCCAACTTCCCGAGGGTTTTTTAAGCTGAAATTTAGGGCTTTCGAAGACCATATTATGAACTTATAATATGTGATTTTTCACTTAATTACAATTACGTTTGCCTGCGTTTCGAACTGCACATTTTTGCAACTCAGTTAAGAAAATCTGCAGACACCTTACCGAGTACCCCTGTTTAGAGCACTTTTTAGACCACTTCCCAATGGTTTTTTTGGCTGATATTTGGTGCTTTCAAAGATCATTTTATGAACTTATAATCTGTTATTTTTCACTTAATTACAATCACGTTTGCTTGCGTTTCGAACAACGCACTTTTACAACTCAGTTAATAAAATCTGCAGACACTTTACCGAGTACCCCTGTTTAGGGCACTTTTTAGACCACTTTCCGAGGGTTTCAGCGATATGATGAACCTTTTTAGTATTCTAAATTCACTATGTCTTTATTCTAAAAGTGGAGGAATCGATGAGCTGAGTTGTTTTCGGCCAACGAGCTGAAACTAGCGTAGGGGTGCACTCTCAAAAGAATGAATCCTACTAATAGATGGACTGGAGGAGATGGAGAAATAGGAGAAGGAGAGGAAGAAGAAGGCATTAGGAGATGCTCTGACGAGCGACGCTAGCATCTCATTCCTCAGACATGAGCGACGCTAGACAGTAGGATATGCTCAGACGAGTGACGTTAGTGTCACCCTTGTCAGACACGAGTGACCCTGAAAGTTAAAAAAAAAAAAAATGAAATAAGGCCTAACGGACCTCGTTAGTAAATGCAATATTTGAGGACCCTTTCGGAGGTATGTCCAAGTTTCGGGATTTCTCCCGTAAAATCCTCAACATAATATTTAATCAATTCTTATAATTTTATTTATATAAAATATGCATCGTTTAAGACGTTATGATGAATTTGCCTCAAATTTCTTGGATTTTTGTTTTTTGTTTTTTTTTTTTATTAATTGCTTTGAAACAGACTTGTGGCGTGGTTAATAACTTATTTTGGCATTTTTATTCTTTAAACCGCGCATTAATTCTCATTAGTGAAAGACTAAATGACCCTAGTATAAACATTGTCGATCCATTTTATGATACTAAAAGTTTGGCAATATGTTAATCTAATCACTGCCTTTTAAGCCTGCCCGAATGGCAATCCAAAAATATTGATATATATTTTTTACTATTTTAAAATAGTTTTTTTAATAACTTGTATATATTATTTATAATGACATGCTTCTTTGAAGTTGTTATGATGTATTTGCCCCATTTTAATGGGTATTTTTAGAGTTTTTAAATTAATTTATTTGAAACGAATATGTGGCATTCTTACTCTTTAAAATCACCAATTCTCATCGGTGAAATACAAAATGATCCTTAGCATAAAGCTTTTATATCCAATTAAAGACACAAAAGAGTTTGTTGATATCACAGTCACAGCCTTCTAAGCACCGGAATGACATTAAGAAAAAGTTAGTCAATATTTTGACTATTTGAAAGTAATATTTGATCAACTTCTATAGTTTAATTTATATAAAATTTGCATCGTTTAACCCGTTATGATGAATTTGCCTCAGATTTCTTGGATCTTTATTATTTTATTATTTTTTATTATTATTTGCTTTGAAACAAACTTGTGGTGCTGTTAATAACTTTCTTTTTGGCATTTTTATTCTTTAAACTGCTCATTCTCATTAGTGAGAGACTAAAAGACCCTAGTATGATCATTTTCTATCCATTTTATGAGACTAAAAGCTTGGGATATGTTAATCACTGCTTTTAAATTCTACCTGAATGACATTCCAAAAATGGGGATTCATTTTTTGACTATTTTAAAATAATTTTTTAATAACTTATATATTTTATTTAAAAAAACATGCTTCTTTGAAGTTGTTATAATGTATTTGGCCCATTTTAATGGGTATTTTGGATCTTTTTGGGTTAATTTCTTTCACAAACTTGTGGTTTGGTTAAAGACTACTTGTTGGCATTATTATTGTTGGGAATTACTCATTTTCATAGATGCATGGAAGACTAACAGACTCTAGTGTAAACCTCTTTAATCCACTTTAATTCAAAAAAATATAGAAAGAACATTGGGGAACACTACTGACAACCTTTTAATCCTCTACTTGAATGGCATTCCTAAGAGGCAGTAGCTATTTTACTACTTTAAAATATTTCTCAAATAATTTTTATATGCTTTTTTTTTTATAAAGAACCGCATCATTGAAGCAGTTGTGATGCATTCGTGTAACTTTTTATTAGTTTTTTTTCTTATTTATTATATTGAAACTAACTTTTTTTGGTAATAACTTATTTTTTTCCTTTTTATTCTTGAAAATCACTTATAGTTATCTCCAAAATGTTATATAACACAACTAACAAAGCTTCTAATTAATTTAACATATTTAAAAAAATTACAACCCACCCGCCTACCCTTCCGCTGCCAACATGAGTGGTTGCTACAAGAAGGAATGATTTTATCAATTTTTCATGTTAGTTATACAAAAATAGGTGCCATCATGTGATTTATATTATCTTAGGTTAATCCTATTTTTTAAAATATCTTTTTAAGATATATATATATATATTTAAGGGATATGGATAATTTCTCATGACCATTTAAGTGCTTGTTTCTTTCAAAGAACTCAATTCAGGATTCCAACAAGAGAAACATGGAATTTGGAAAAGCAAGGGGTCCTAAAAAGTGAATGTCACTATTGATATTTTTACAAAGCTTTTTAAGAGAATTTAATTAAAATGAAAGTAATTTCTAACTAATTTCTGTATGTGTACTCGGTTAATGTCACTGCACTAGTTATTAACAAGTTAATCCTACCCGTTGGCCCTTGATAATTAAATGTGTTCAAATTTTTTTTATATGAGGACGTTTTTTTCCATAACAAATTTCTGTAAGTTTCAATATATAACATAAAATAAAAATAAAAATAAAGCCTTATGAAAGTCTTCATCGAGCACTTGTCTCATTCATAATACATATGTATTCAGATTTTTTATAAAATACTTGGAAACATTCTCACAACCAATTAAGTTGAAGGGAAATTTGATGAGGACTAGTGTCACATCCTGGATCCGAGAATCCCTTGATTAGGGTGGTTCCTGAGGTGTGACACACGTACTCCCGTGAACTCGCACCTGTTCCCGACCAAATTTGAATTCACGAACGAGGAAATTTCACTTTTTACGTGTAAGGATTACTCATCGACACCTGCCAATGAACCTTTATTTGCGGAAGTATGGGCAATATCAATATCAAAGCCATGTGTCACGACCCTGAATCCGATTAGTGATTAAACTGAATCCGGGGTGTGAATTTTAGGGCTAGTTAAATTTTTTTTGTTGCCCTTAATGCCCAAGGATCGAAGTCTGCTGTGAGGATTGTGTAGTTGAGCCTCATTAACCAATTAATCAACGGGACTTGTCCAGTAACCACATTCATTAAACCTGTAGAGATATCAAAGCAAGTATAGATTTCATTCTATTATCTACATTCATGTTTCAAAAGAGAAAACATATAAAGTTTATAAACATCAGGACCACCCAAAAAACCTAGGTCCTGATACAAAAAATACACAAAAGATGTACATAAATATGATAGGTACAAAAATATAGAAGTCTCCAAAAGATGAAATGGAGGGTACGATGATGATATCCCTGTGTGATGCGCACTAGTGCCGGGAATGATGATGCTAAACTATATCATCGGCACCCCACTCTCTCGTACCTCATCCTCCTTTCCCGGTTGAGGATCCTCTAAGATTGACTCGGCATCCGGGTCTGCGTAGTAGTAGTAGTAGGTGTCCTTTGCACACTATGAAATAATGGGGCAACAATATGTTGGCAATGAGATAAGCATTATACATTATTCATAGCATATTTCATATGAGAATTAAGACATGTACATGATTATAAGATAACAAGGTACAAGCTAGCTATAAAGCATGAGTAATAAGAGAATTAAGTAACAAGATAAATCCTAACAAGATGAACAAAAGTATCAATCTATGAAATGCAATGCAAGCAAGCAAGAGGAGACTCTGAGGATGTCCAAGCCATCTCCCAGGGGTATAAGTGACGTCCAAGCCGACTACGAATATCCAAAGTCCGGCTCTAGGGGCATCCTAGCTCCCGGTCCTAGGAATAGCAGCACGGTCCGAGCCCGCTCCCATCTATTCGCGTCATAGACACCGTCCAAAGCCAACTACCCACTCTAGTGTCCGAGTAACCGGCCCACTCAAGAATTATCAGTCTACAGCTGGTCATGAATGTAAGGTGATGATGATGGTTTGTACATGACATAAGTTCCAAGACGGTACACGTGGATAGGTTTCCCAATACAAGATAACAAGCTAGGGGTTACTCCAAGTCAAGTCACAAGTTCCATGAGTACCCTTTTCTAAGTCTATCCACACGTGATCATCAATACAAGACAAGGTACCTAAGGATACATTCTAAGTTCGGTCAAATCCTATTCTACATGTTAAATTACAAGTTATATAAGTATTCAGGATAGAGTGTACAAGGTACGACAAGCTACGGATACAAGATTCACAAGTCAAGAGTGAAGAACTAGCCAAACCTAGGTCAAGGGTTGTCCACCGTGTATAAAACGTATCCCCAATTGAGTACATATGGATGATGAGTCAATGCTGTCCTAGTTTGGCTGGCCCATGGTGTACGTAAGTTGTTGGGCACCAATTAACTCAGTTCCACACTCATTTGGCCAAGTTACGACAATATACGGAAAATCCCGGACAACCGACGAGCACACCAAGCCAATAGTGCTCCGTTTTTATTTTCCCCAATTGGTCATGCAATGGTAGGATCAAGGGGTCCCACATATAAGGTCAAAACCTAAGGAAGAAATCCCATTTTCAAAACAAGTTTCTGAATAGGCGGCTAGCTGCCTTGGGGTCGGCGGCTGACCCCCATGTCGCCGAGTGGTGACCGACCGGTCACCGTGTGTAGTTTAAAAACTACTCGTACGTAATTTCGTCAGGTTGGTCAGCCGCAGGGTGACTGCGTGTACAAACAGAACCTACCCAGGTTTTGTTCTGACCGCGGCTGGCCGCCAGGTGACCGCCCGTGCAGAAATGGGAAGTTCTGAAGTTGTTTTCAGTCAAATTTTGAAGCATTCATTTGAGCATCAGAACTCCCACTTCCAGCACTTGAAAACATCCATTTTCATTTAACAAAACACCTAACCCATCCATTTTAAGTCCATTTCATGAATTTCCTAGTCTAGCATGTTTAATCTAAGGAAAACACAAACAAGCTTGGCATTTGGCATCTCTAAACAATTGCATTGTCAAGAGTGAAAAATAAATACATGCATGGACAATATATAGTGCTATTCTACTTGCCTTTACCAAAGGGGATGAGAGAAATGGAGATTAGAGAAGATGAAGGAGGAATGAGCTCTCCACTCACACTCTAGCCAAAGCCACCTTCCAAAGTCTCTCTTCTAGACTCAAAGAACACGAAGGAAGAAGAAAAGAAAGAAGCCATTAACATGCAAGGCATTAACAGCAAGGAGGAAGGAAATTAGAGGAGAACAAATGGAGGAAAAACTCACCAAATTTGTATCTAAAGGTAGATGAAGAGGAGAGGAAGAAGATGCAAGAAGAGAGAGATGAAGAGGACTGAAGAAGAAGAAGTTACAGCCGTTGGGAAAGGAGGAAGAACGAATGGGTTTAGTTGGGTTGGGTTTAAAAATGGGGGATGGAGGACAGAATGGCCGAAATGCCCCTTTTTAGTGAATTTATAGAAATGTAATTATTTGAGGAGTTTCGAGGCTTCGAATCGTGACGAGTCAAGAGCGAAAAGTGACCAGCGCGACGAGATCTTTCTAACGAGCCCAAATTCGACTAAAACGGAATTTTTGGGAAAAATACCCAATTTTCATAATAATCACAATCTAACCCCTTATTATGACTAATCGCACTCGGAATCGAACTAAACTTCGGGATCATCTTACTAATGATAAAAGAAACTCGCTTAGCCACTAAACCTGCCTAATTAGCTAGAATCACAATTACTTAGGCTAATCGCCAATATTAGAAAATTAAACACTTTATTAAGGTCGGGGACCTTACACCATGAGCAGTCCATTAACCAATCCATTACGTAACAATTAGTCTATAACAAAACTAATAATTAAACCTTCAATGTATACTTAAACTAAGTGCAAGCTTAACTATCTAATCATTTTAAGTCATAATTACCACACTTGTACATACTCCGGCGGTTAAAGCTAACCATTAACTTTACCGATCAAGTCTCTAATCTAAAGGGTTATTAGCTATCATCTTCGGTAATTTGGATCCCTGTAACACCAAATGTAGCACCATGAATACAATGATTCAACAATGCATGAGCAATTAATATATATATCACATATTAAATCCAATTTGAATTATTGACAGACGATTAAAAGATGTCAAATAATCGGAAACTAGGCACATTGTGCATTCAAGAATAAATCATGCTTTATCGAATCAGAAATCAGATACTTACATTTTAGTTGGCTACTACCTTTGCTCAATCATCCCTTAATAGAGAGCTTGCGTTTTGGGATGTCAGTAGGGGCCCGGCCAAAGGTCTTAATGCCTATCCGGGTTCTAGAGTTCCGGTACTCCAGGCTGTCTACTGCAGTAACGTACACAAATCTAAATGAAGACTCACCCCGTCGAGTATCATCCGATCGAAGCTAAGTAGTGCCGACTCATTCGATTCAACCAATAGGACTTAAGTAAGAATTATACATGCAATTCATTTTGAATCTTTCGATTTCATTCCATTCATTCAAACAATCTAGTCATATTTACTCCGTCCACTACTCACATCAATTCACGATACATTTATAGGACATTTGCAATAATACTAGAGAAATACTACGAATAATGCATATAAGCAATTATTGAGACATTTGAGGACAATAATAAAGTAAATAACAATATGCAAATGCAATTTGATTAATAGAATCAAGAAGATTTATCAGCCAAACCTAATCTAATTACCCGCTGTCTCTAATCAGCCATTTTGATGTAATTTTAGGTAATTCGATGCATGTGATATATTTTATCGGTGCTACTTTGTGTGGGTGCGTGATGCACCAAAATCCCTAAACCAATACCCATGGTGTCAGACCCGACCCAAGTTTAGTATATTTAATTATTATTTTAACCGTGTTTAGTTTCTAAGTGGGATTAGAGGATAATTAGCTTGGATTTTTAGTTAGATTAGAATTTTAAATAGTTTTGGGAAATTTGGAGCTCGTTGAGTCTAGTTTGATCGGGCTCGGGGTGACCCGTGTGACACGAGTTAGTGTGGGAGTTTGGTTTTGATTTTTGAAAAAAAAAATATTGATTTTGATCTTTTAGATTTGTTATTTTAATCCTAATGACTTTTATGTTCGTCCAAATTGCATTCGAACCCTAGCAATCGCGTTTTTCGAGAAAAAGCGCAAAACAATCTTTTCACACCCAAATTTGTGCATAAGTTTTGAAAATTGAAAATCATAAGGAAAATAAACTTTTTAAAAATTAGATTTTTCGACGATGATTTTTCTCTTCTTCGTCGACTTCATTCGAGACCCATAGATAAGAGTTTTAAGCCCTTGAAGTTAGTGGCTTTATGGGACCCACAAACCACTTGAGTTCAAAACTAGCCCACGTTTTGTATCATCTTCTTCTTCACTATTCTGCTGCAACCGAACCATGGGACTTCTCTCTTCTTCTTGTTCTCTCTCTCCTTTTGCATGTCTATGAAGCTCAACCCAAATTAGAAAACAAATTATACCAATCTCTTCCCCTCATCTCTAGCTCGCTATTGACACCATTTTCAAAGGATTTAAGCTAGGTTCATCCTCTTCTCCAAGCCCTTCTTTTTGGTTAAACCTTCTAGAGGTAAGCCATTACTTCCTCCTTGTACCATTGGGTTTATTTGGTCCATTCGATCTTCTTTATCTTACACGCAAGGAGTTTCCATGGAGGACTCTTTTGTTTTCAATTTTTTTTGGATTTTAAATGGGTTTTCTATGGGGCCTTTTGGTGTAGATTGGAGAGGGTTGTGGAAGAGAACCATTGGAGTGATTAGAATCTGTTGGGAGCTTGAGGCAAGTGAATAGCTCAGTTAATGAGATGCATGCAACTTAATTACTTGATTTGTCACAAATTCTGAAATTTTGGCTCTTTCTTTTATTACTATGTGTTTTCTCTACAATGAGTTAGATTAATTTCAAAATGTCTTGCTTACGATTTGTGTTTATTTCCTACATATGGATTATGCAAACTATGTGGATTTCCTTCACTGTTGGTGGATGATTATCAGATTTTCCTTTGATGAATTGAATTTAATTTGTATCAGATTTTTGAATGCTAGAATGAATTATTATATGGTGGTTGAATGGGGGTTGTTTGTGAGAAGAAGTCTATGGAATGGAGCTCAGGGATGGATGAAAATGGATGGAGAGAGAGAATATTAGAAGTAGGAAATATACACTGAACGAGACACTTTCTGAACTGTCTGCTCAAGCGAACCTGATGGTTGCTCGAGCGAACAGGTCACTGCCTGTAGAAAAACTCTGCATAAACCCATCAGCTTGATAGAACTTTGTGTCAGCTCGAGCGAATGAGCTTCTGGAATGACTCGCTCGAGCGAACATCCTTTCGCACGAGCGAACCTAGTACTGTCTGGCGAAAATGGGAGACAGAAGCCCCTTCGCTCGAGCGATCCTTATGACAGCTCGAACGAAGGAGGTTTCTGGGAGGCTCCACTCGAGCGATGCTTAGGCCTGGGGATGGTTCCTGTACCTGATTTATATCGGTTTGAGGTGCAAACCTCCGCTAAGCACCCTGTAATGAGGAACGATACAAAAATGGACCCAACTATGTGGTTATATAGAATTTCAATGAGATTGAAGGGAGATAGGATACTGAATTACCGGGAAATAATTGTGAGCCTCATTATGTAATTTTATCTACAATGACGGAGATCTTCTGGGACACCAAACTAATTATTTATAAACCGACATTGGGGCATTAAGTATGTGATGAGACGACCCCGGTAAGCCAGTCAACCACTGTACATCGCCTTATTCTATGTTAGCAAACTTATGCAACTTATTATAAATCGTTTTGAAATGAATTTGAGTGGTTTGCCACGTTTGGGAAATAATCGATAAGACTATTCCTTCGATTTATTCGTATTTGTCCGTTTGTGCTTTGCCAAGAGTAGCTCTTTTATCGATAGAAATGTATTTTTGTTAGTTTGATTTTATCGTTTCGAACTTTGATCGGCACTACTAAGCTTGGGTTACTTTGTCGGACTGATTATCCGGCTTAGGATCCTAAAATAATTCGCCAACTACAGTTTGGACCTTTGTCTGTTTGCTCCAGCCATGGTAACGATTTATGTCTGTTCTGGCCATTCGTATGGCAATGGTTTCTGTTTAGCCATTTTGTATGGCATCTATTCTGACCATTTTGTATGGCAACGAGTTCTGTCTGTTTGCTCTCATTACTTCGGTAATAGGAGAATATAGCTAAATGTGGGTTGCCAATGTTTTGATTATATATATATATCAATCAGTTTGAAATGTTTTAAATGTGAATTTCCTTTATGTACAGAAATTGTTATTTTAATTCATTTATATATATATATGTTTTGTTTTAAATGCACTGTATGATTTTAAATATGACATAGATAAACTTGTATATCTTATCTGTTTTATTCACATGCCAGATCGTTGTGTCTGATATTCTATATTTGGTGCCATAGGTAGCAGGTAATTCGTTCTGAGTTGGAGTGCGTGCAGCGGACTCGGATCCTTATATTTTGGTAGGTTGGTTGTACTGACGATGTCATGTAGGCGTCGAATTTGGCATTGGAGTTCGTCACATAATTTGGGTAGCCGTTGGTTTAGTTAGTTATCTTAGATTGCTTTTGTTAGCCTTTTTCTTTAGGTGGTTAATTAATGCACTTGTATAATTTACAACTTGAATATTTGTGGAAAATGAATTATCATGTTACTGTCAGCTCTGTATATTTTAATATCATGTTTATTCCAGTATGAGTATGAATATAATTATGACAGCTTTATGCTGATAGGTTGAGTGCGACACGGAATTCGATGGCCACGGGCTCCGGGTCGCAAAGCCATGAAAGTTTTTGCGAAATGTTCCATTGTGATGGAATTTTGTTATCCTTACACACACGGATCCTGGGGAAAGCAAAAATTTTAACTAACCCCAAAATCACGCTTCCCGAGATCGAACTGTTGTAGGAGTCCCGTTTTGGGGCATGACACGTGGTAAAGTGCTAGACAAACGGATAAGCACATCAGACAATCTTAGCCCAGGATTTCTCATGTGTTAATTTTCATTAGACTTAGTTAATCGGTTAAGGGTTCCATGTCTAGGGACCTACTAGGTCACTCATTTCTCAACCTAAGACCTTATTGGTTTAGTGTTTGTGTCACCATCAACCTGAGGAATTGATTATGAAGAGTTTAGTCAATGGGTTCCAATCTAGGGTCCAAACTAAGTATAAAGCCTCTTTTCCCAAAAGAGATAGGGCCCGGTTCAATGGTCCACATATGAACTTCCAATTCCAAGTTTTGATCATTAGGATGTGTGGACTATTGGTTTTTACATTCCAAGAGCTTTCCGATGGTATATGGAACTCCAAAGTCGGACGTATGGGTCAAAAGTTATGGCCATCCGAAGTTTCAGGAAAATGGCATTGAGGGTTAACTAAGGGTATTTAGTTACTGAACAGGTGACTGAGCAGGTATGATTGGCTGGCCGAAGTCAGCCTGTTACAAATTGAGTTACTGAAAAGGTGGCCGAACAGGTCTGCTCGACTGGCCGAGCAGGTCTGTTCGGCTGGCCGAATTTTGGGCAGAATTTCTCCGAACAAAACCTGTTTTTGCACTATTTTTTTTCCACCCTCTCCATTCCTTCCTACTCCATTACAGATCATTCCATAGACCATTTAAATAGGATTTGAGCCTTCTTGCTCACATTTATACACATACATTCAAGTCCAACCATTCCCATCTCAAAAGAATAAAAATAAGAATAAGAAGAACCCATTTCAATATCAATCTTACTAATAGTAGGCTGAAATTAACATGCAAGAGATTATAACTTTCAATCAAGGAATCATTAATATGCATATATTTCAAACTGCTCATTAACTTGCCTCTTTTTTGTGCTTTCCACTCTAATCTTTTCATTTGGCTCAAATCAAGCAAATCCCCCAATCTCTAAACTCAAATGCAAGCAAACCCCCTAATGCTAACTCAATCACAACTTCCTACAATGGTAAAATGCAAACGATGAGGTAAATGAAGGTGCAGACAAGTCAATATAATTGAAAAGCACCACTAGAATATAAGGTGGAATAGTATGGAGGTATAACTCACCCGAAGAATGCTTATGGAGCATATGATGATTTTGGAGATGGGTGATCCTTCCCAACTCATCTAATCCAACATGCATAGCCCCCAAATGGTTTTAGATTAGGCTTCACAACAAGGGAAAAGATATGGAGAGGCATAGCTCCACCAAGAATAGTGTGGGAAGATGAAAGAGATGAAAAAGAGTTTATGGAGAAGATGCGATATGAGGAAGAAGATGAAGTTGCAGCCTTAATCCCACATGCACGACTCTCAGCTGAAAGCTTCTTGTAGAAGGAGGAAGAAGAAGAAGAAGAAGAAGGAACTCTCTCTCTCTCTCTCTCTCTCTGAGTTGGAATGAAGGAGGAAACAAATGAAGAATTGTTGAGTTGGGTTTATAAGGTAAGTTTGTCTTCTTTTTGCATGCAAGTCCAAGGACTTAAGGGAAATTTGGGTAAGGTCATTTTGATGGAATTGGGCTTGGGTATGGGTCAAGTTGGGCTCAAATGATCTAGGTCCAAACATGGAGATGACTTAGGATGAAATGCTCTATGCAATGCACATGAAAACCTATAAAACTATTAACCTATGAGCGACCCTAAATTATTTAGAAGGTCAAGGTGCTACCTGATACGGTCAGAACCCCACTAATCTACCTAAATCCATCACAAAATCATCCAAAACAAATATTAGGCACCTAATCAAGATTAATTAATCCCTAAACTTACTTAGGTGGGGTCGGTGTCTAACAACTAGCTCCCTCATATTTGTAGCTCTCCCTCACATATGCGAGTGGCACAGCTGAGAGGGAACTAAACTTTCCATGAAAGTAATTTTTTTGCAGTATGTAACTTGTTAGGTGGATGGGCCACAGTGAATGTTGGTATATATATATATTTTTTGGTGAAGTATTTGCAAGTCAGTTCTTGTCTCCTTCTAGTGCATCTTGCACAGCGCAATGCATATCAAGGCCTAGTGAGTTGAATTCGAAAGCATTTCAAATCAGCTGTTGCTGTAATAAATCATTGATGGGATTTTGGTCTGTCATCTTTCATCATGTTGCAAAAGATTACTACCACATCTCAACTACTGTGTTTTGTATATATTGCCATAGTGGTTGAAAGCTATGATGTCCAGATATGACATGGATACACTTAGGATACGCCATAGGCACGAAAATGATAAGGATTTTACACATAAAAAGTAAAATATCGGGTAGGATACATTGTCCATTTCAAAGTATCCTGCATCACAAGTTGAAAGCACAGCTAGCTATTGATTAGTACTCACTATTATATACCATACAAGAGCCCTCTGGGCCATGTACATTGGACAATGAGATATCATGTTTCTCTGTTAAAGAAGCTTCCAAGCTCTACCTCCTTTCCTGCTGAACTTCTTCAACCTCCCAAAAAACATCACAAAGATGAGGATCAACTTCCCTTGGCTGCTCCATCGTCCCACAAAACCGGTCCATGCGTCTTTGCAGGAGCTATCGTGCTTCAGTTGCCGTTGGCAACTGTAGCCTGTTGAGAACCCCACATTCCCATATGCACTGCAGCAGTCAATTGCAAAAGTTCCAGTTCAGTTTGAAAGTCGGAAGTATGATTCATTTTAACTTTTTCTTGCCCCTGTCGCTCTTCTTGTTTGACTTTATTTTTTATATATTATATATTTATATATTTTGGGTAGAAGCTATTCTTGTTGACTTATCAACAAATTTGGTGTCAATTGTAAGTGGTTTTAACATTTCAATGCACCTTAGATTTTAAATTCTTAATTTCATGACCTAAAGTCACTAAATGTCGCCAGAGTCCTTTGACTCTGGTACACCCTTTTTCTTTTTTTTTTTTTGGATCCCATGATATCATGGGTTGGATCCAAGTAGGTTTTCAACTTTTAACATTTAGATCTCTTGAATTTTTTTCCAACCAGGTTTTCAACTTTTAACATTTAGATCTCATTATATTTTGGGTTTTTAAAAACCCATGATATCATGGGATCCAATGTAAAAAAGTTAAAAAAAAAAGTTGACCAAAGTCAAACTTGACTCTGGTGACATTTGCTGAAGTTTAGTTATGAAATTGAGAATTTCATGTCTAAGAGATATTGAAATGTCAAATCTCTCAATTTTAATTTGTTTCTCTAATAGAATACTAGTCTTACATGAAGCTAATACAATTTAAGAAGAAACTTACCCCATCACTCTGTCCGTTTATTGTGTTAGTTGGGGGGTCTGACAGTTCAAGATTGTTGCCACATAACTAAAACTGGATCCTTCGTTGGAATTAAAATGATTTCGAGTCGTCTCCACTGCCCGTTACAGTGAATAACTAATGTAGAAAATACGATGGATCTGTCTAAATGAGTGACATCTATAACTTTAAGGTTATTCTATTCCATGTATAATCTCTCTATGCATAAGATACTGGAAAGAATCATTAGTTTAGTTCCAATCATTCCATTAATGTAATATTCCCACGGACCTCTTTCTTTCTGTTTTCTGCCAGGGAATGTTGGTTTAGAATTTTTTCCATGGACCCACAATCCAATATTCGAGATGCAGAAGCCGGCAGAAGTCTAAATTATTGCCGACAGAGGATAGGATGCAACCTAACCATGTTCTCTACTAAAATTGTCCAAGCTACAATGGTGGGGTGGATTTCTTATTTGAGAAGGCATATGATAGCTACAAACAAGGTGGGGCCAGATAATTTTTGAAAACCCCTTCTTTCTTTAATAAATTTTTACAGATAGCCCCTCCAAAATCTCTAAAAACCCCTTTATTCTTTAGAAAATTTTATGGACTTCTACATATATATGGCCCTTCTAAAATTTTTGAAAACCTATTTTTTTCTTTAAAAGATTTTATAATTTTTTACATTTGGAAACCAAAATTCTCAAAAAGGCTACTAATTATTTTGAAAACTACATGCATTTTTGGATATGTGGGACCCCAAAGATTTTTTTTTTCCTAAGCCATGAAAGAATTCCTGATTATTTACTTTGGCATCTGCGAACTCAGTCAACTTGGTTGAAGGAGTGGTCTGTTCACAACATTTGAATTGGATTCTGACAAGATAAGCAGTGGGCCAATTATTACTAGAATATTGAGTGGGTGTGCCACTTCGACAACAAGTATCATCAGTTTTTGTTTTTATTTTTGTTTTTCTGAGTGTGAAAGTTTCTTTCCTCACTCTGCTCTCTCTTTTATCATCAGTTTTTCTTGTTAGCACTCATTGAGCTCTAGGGAAAAGAACATGTTTCGGTAGTGGTTCACATCGTCGGTTTCCACTGATCAGATATGGAAGACCTAACAAGGAGAAGTGCAATTGTTCCCTAAGAAAATCAATGAAAAAAAAAATCTAATTTACGAATTAACACTTGATTATGGATCAAGAGGCCCACGTGTTCTGGATGACAAGCAAAAATTAAACTTCGGGGTGGGGAGTGTGGTTGTGTGTGTGTGTGTGGGGGGTGGGGGGGTGGGGGGGGAGAGTTTTTAGCGATCATGGGAGTTGAAACTTGCCTGATCACTTCTGTGACTATGTTCAAGACATTGAAGTTAAGTGGATCTTGGGACATTTTCTTTCTCTCGATGATGCAAATGAGGACGATACAGATGACCAGATAAGAGAGCTGGGACAACTGAAGTCTTTTTGCCCATCCTCTTCTTTTACTGCCTCTCTGACCATTCTCCCAGCTGGAGGAGGCCTCACCATCTTCTTCAGTCGGCAAAAATGATGTATAAGGAGGAATGTACCTGAAAATCAATTGCCCCACCTCAACGGTCAGTAGAGAAAATGAAAAGAAAGAAGGATTTTTTTTTTTTTTTTTGATTTTTTACTGAGCTTCTAAAACATTCACCATTTCATAAAAAAAATAAATATTTCTCTAAATTTAACTCATCTATAATTTAATAAAATAAAATAAGATGACTGGATTAGTCCCACATGCAGTCAGGGTTCTAGTTGGGTCTGCAGCTTGACCTAATCCATTCACAGATTTGGTGAAAGAACCAAGGCAGAAAAAAGGTACCCCCACTTTTGTTTTTCTATACACTTGGTGATCCCCCTTTTGTTTCTGAAGTACGCTAAACCCTAGTTTACATACGCCAATCTAATCCTCTGGTTGGCAACTCTATGTTGAATATTGATGAACGATGATTTTTTTTTTTTTTTCTCTTTCATCATACATTTTGCTCGTACATATGGGGTCCACCTATTGAACTTGGATCGCAGGCATGTGAACTGAAGATGTGTACCTGACCACAATCAGCCGTACCTTACATCATATTCTATTTTTTTTAGTGGAATTCAATTAAACTATTTTTATATGCTATCCATACTCTTGTTGGTCATTTTTCTCCATGAAATGTGTTCAAAGAAAAGAAAAGGGAAAAGGAGTTTAAATTTCCTCTGCTAATCATTCATACTAAAACGTCAAGGTGTTAGTAGAAGCAGTATAAATACTTTTTAATACTTCCCCGCAAATGGAGCTCACAATACCACGGTATTGAGACTCATGTTACCGAAAATGATAGAGCTGAGATTCTAAGTTTGAAAATCCTTCTCTTATAACAATAGTTAAAAAAAATAAATAAAAATAGAGTAGTTTATTTCTTTAAAAGAAAAACCATTTTCATTAAATATAGGGTCAAGCTTTCCTATGGATGTGCAAAACTTCTAGTCCATCGGATGATCCTAAATCTTTGATTCATCACCCTCAAGTTTAATGGTTTTAAAGGATCTCCTTTTTTTATTGATGTAAATCCAATTGTAACATTGAAGGAGGTACCGGTGTGTGAGGGATTAGATGGATCATAGTGTAGAGAGAGAAACATTAATATATATGGAGAGAGAGAGATATTGCGCATGCATGTGTCTTACATCATGACCACATAAAGCACCAAGATGGCCGAGGAAAGGGTCGATATATCGACCATTGATTCGCCGGCATGCCTGGAATTCACCGATTGAAACAATGCACCCACAATTTTCTGATAAGAGCTGAGCCCACTCAAGGCAACCGAATGCCACTCCAAACAGCTGAACAGTATAGATTGCACCACTATAAACCCCAGAACTGTACAAGTCAAGAAAAGGCAGTGAACACCAGGGAGCAAATGGTCATATCCAAACTCCCCAGGATTCTTCAAAATGTAATCAAATTCCACTCTTTTCGTCAACTTTCTCAACACCCACATCACCAATCTCAAGCATGGTGGAAACAGAGTGTTTCCAAAGAGAACCTGAGGGATGAGTAGAAGGAGCAGACCCGAGTTCTTCTGGAAGATTACCATGTTCTCATTTGTGGGAATGAACCCACAATTTGTGAAAGTAGAGACTGTTGTAAAAACCGCAAATATCTGCATCTGAATATGTTTCTTCTTCAACACCTCTCGCGCGCTCGAAACCCTACTCAAATACACTAAAATCGACGAGGAACCGGCCACATGAACTACTAGAAGAAAACCCATCACAACAAGATCCAAATACCTTAGACATCGATACCTCAAGCCCTCGCTACCCAGCTTCTCTGAATCTGCATCGTTTCTAATCGGCAGTCCTACTTCTGTTTGATTCTCCTCCACTTCTGTGGAGTTCACAGAGGAAAGTTGGACGTCGATTGGATCGATTTTATTCTCAATAGTATCATGTTTCTTGAACTTTGCCATGGTAAATCGAAGACCAACCATAAAAGTGAAGACCTCCCCACCTAATAGCATCAAAAGAGTTAAGACTAAGAGCTGGGTATTTGAGAAAGTCTCCATTTCGATGGTCCCCATGCTAGAGACTGTGGTCGCGGACACCGACATGAAGAACAAGTCTAAGTTCTTAGGCATATAAGAGACAGTACTCCTCGGATTCAGAACCTTCAAGACTAGAAAACCCACACAGGAAATAGAGATAAAATAGCATAGCTGAATCAAAACTGGGCTGACATGGAAGAGTAAATACTTATACGAACACGGAATGGGAACACGAAAACAACTACCGAGATGTTGCAGTTTTTTGCCGAAGCAAGCGAAGGTTTTCATTCTGGGTTTCTGATGGGAGAGGAGGAGTTGAAAGAGCTGGGAATTGAGAACTTGATCGAATTTCGCAAGTGGAGAGAGAGAGAGAGAGAGAGAGTGGCACCATAAAAAAAAGAAAAACAGAAGAAAAGAAGAAAACGAAATGAGAGAGAGAGAGTGGCACCTTAAAAAAAAAACAGAAGAAAAGAAGAAAACGAAATAACATGGGGACTCTCGAGGCATTTGTACGAGGATTGTATTCGATGATTTACCCTTCTAACGACCTTCCTTGCTTGGCTCCGAATCTCCGATGGTCAGACAAAATCACATGCGAAGGTCCCCAGTAGGATAGCTGAGGCCTTCGATAAATATTCTGTGAGTTTCCACGTAAAGCTCACTGAGTTGACTCAGACTTCTTTTTTGGGGGTTGGATATAATAAATCTTGAATTGATTTCTTTCTTTTTCTTTTTTTATTATTTTTTCTTTCTTTCTATTTTTAATTGATTTCTTTCTCTGGGGTTGAAAAGCTTTCCAAGTCACAATCAGTCTTTTACCAAAAAAAAAAAAAAAAACTCACAATCAGTCTTACCATAGCAGACTTGGAGCTGAACACATCAAATAAACTAGAGTCTGACATTATGGTCATCTCCACCTTACCTTGGGTTTGTTGTTTGTAGGACTTCCCCGTCTGAAAAAATCAACCATCTTTTACTCTTACCTCCTCAACACTCCTTCCAATGATTGCTAGAAAGCCCGTTTCTTTAGCAAAATTTGGATCTAAAGAATTTATAAATTCTCCAGATGGTGTCCTCCGTATGGAATTTTAGAATTTGCAAAGTCAGATAAGCATTTGCAAATAGTTGGGAAGGTCGGAGTTTAAAGAATTCTAAAAGATACTTGTGATTTATCAAGTGGTTGGAATTCTAAATTACGAGGGGAGCCATATTATATTATTATCAATATCAAGAATTCCCAACATCAGAAATTCTCGTTAGGAACTCATATATGTTGGATTTACAAATTCTCTGAGGGCCTGTATCTTTCATAGAATTTCTTACAGGAACTTTTTTGTTGCTGGGAATTCATAGACATTATATGATGGCTTGCCCCTTTGGAACTTAAAAATGCAATATTTTTTTGCAAGAATTTTAAATTTTATTGACCTAAATGGTCTAAAATGGTCTTTGAAATTCTTAGGATTCCAACCTCCTTGCTATTTCTAAATCCTCCACCCATGAGAATGATTTATGAATTCTAGTATGGGGACAACTTTGGGAGGATTTACAAATTCTCTAAACACAAGTCCCCTTGATGTATATTACTCTTACCAAACCGACCCGAGTCAGACCTGAAACTCGACAGAGCTAGTTGGGTGAGGAAATAATTCCTGAAAAGGTCCTTGATTTAGCGTCACACATGTTTCGGTCACATCGGCCGGCCACTTTATGTTCCTTCGCCCAATGATGCGCTTCTAGCTTAAGCAAACAAAAGCATCTCTCTCTCTCTCTCAAACATGCCCTGTTTATATCTAATAATTCCTTTTTGAGGTCTCCCATGAAAACAGGAAACGAAATGAATCATAAACTTGGATCCACCCTAGACTCTGACATGTGCCATGACATTAGGGTGCATTTTCGGGTAGGTACATTAAAATGGGTAGTGGGTTCTCCATTTTGGATTGAATGGGTTCTCCACTTTGGATTGATTGGACTAATCAAAAGCATGTATAAATCTAGTGTAGAATCTAGAATTGTTTTTGCAATTAAAAAAAAAAAAAAAAACAGCCCTATAGGAACATATTTTAGTGTCATTGGAAGATAAGCTAGTAGAGGTATAAGCAGATTTGATGCCAGTAAAAGTGGGGGAATGATATATCCCGTAGAGATCATGCATGGCTTGAAATATTGGGCATAGTAGATATCTCATAGCGCACACATCTTTACGTCACCTTTAATTCTGTCCAGTAGACACATGCATGGTTTTGGTGGGAACCTACAAGGTGGTGTATTTTGATGGCCCTTCGTCGGCCCACATGTTTCTCTGATTTCAGGCCCTTAGGCCTCTAATTTTTTAGGCCTATACATAGATGGTCGCAATAATCAGATCTCGCCAATATTGTAATTTTCCTGATCCATGTTAAGAGACCCAAATCCTAACTGAACCTCAAGGTCAGCATGCATGGAGGTCGGCCAACAAAGAAGGGTCCACAATCTTTCGAGTCTTAAACCAGTCTAGGGGGCCGGATATTTGCATCTGACCCCTCACGGCAACTCTTTATAAACCTGAGTTAAGCTCCATACTAATGGTGATCCTCAACACCTGAATTCTCGTAATTTGTTTCTTCTGGTCAGTTCTAAAGAGCGTTAAAAAGAAAAGTTAAAAGGAGATGAATTGAATTACAGTCATGAAAGAATATGTGGTCAACAAGCCACAAGAAGAAAGTCTTGGCCAAGGCATTATCCTTAGAGGGACCAGTCCAAGGATGGCTGCCCTAGTTTCTGCTGATTTAGCAATGAATAAATAAAAGAACAGAAGAAAGAACAGTCAGCTTCCGTCAAATAACACGAGCACAATCCCCACCTTCACAAATCAATACAGCCATGTTTGGATTAAGGTGGCTGGCCCAATCCGGTTGAAGCTTTTGATATTCATGCCTCACAAATGAAGCTGCTTCCACAGCTTGGTTGGGATCAACAAATGCTACGCAGCAGCCTCTGAATCCTGCACCACTAAATCGAGCTCCAAACACGCCGGGAGCCCTTATAAGGATCTCATAGAGTTGTATCAATTGCTCGCAGCCTGCAAATTCACATCATAAGAAAATGAAGAATAGAAAATGTCATTTTGGAAGCTCCAATTTTCCCACCTGACTATGATTGTCATGGATTTTGGAATGACAAATTGGTGAAACCTATCTTTAAAGGTCTACACAAAAAGGCCCAGCCAAACCAAACCTGGGCAGGTCCACCCAACCCAGTCTCAGAATGAGCTGAACCCGGGGCAGTCCCAGGACGAAGTGCACAAGGCCACAGATCCCGCCCAGGACGCAGTCAAACCATGCCCGTACCTGGGCCCAATGAAAACGATAATAAAGAAACCGCCAGCAGATTTTATTTGCTTCTATTTAGGACTTTTAAAGCATTGTAGGAAACTTGATGTTTTGGCTTACTTCACATTGAAATATGACAGTACTCCAACAGAATGTTGAAGGTCCCTTCATTGGTCTAGTTCTTCTATTACTTTTTATCTAATTCAACCTTCCATTGGAAACAAAAGAGAGCAACGAGTAATGTAATGTGCATGAATGAAGAATCTAATAGAACAACTGCTTTTGTGAAACATACCAGATTCATAGTTTTTTATCGAACTTAGACCAGAAGCAGAAATTAGCCTTCCAAAATCTTCCAATTTACCAGCAGCCCATGCTTTAAGTCCTAAGACAGTTCGAGTTCTTGTAAGCAGAAAAATAAAGAAAAGAAATGAAAAAAAAAAAATTGCAAAAAATGTAAATATTGGCAATACCTTCAGTAACCCGCATATTTTCTGAGAAGTAGTGCTCCGCTCTTTTAGCTAGATGTTTTTCTAATTTTTCCTACAAAATAGGCAAGAGAAAGAAAAATGAAAATGAACATGAAAATAGGCACCCTCATATTTAACATTTGACAGAAATGAACATACTCTTCTTAGTCAGTAATTGGTTTGCAAAAATTTTGGTATTGGAACTAACAATCAGTCTGAAGTAAACATGGGAGAGGATAACTGTATCAGGAATGCAGGCATAGATGTCTGCATATCCACACTCCACAGGCATGGAATGGTGCTATTATTATTATTGCTAAAACTATAAAAAATTAAATCTCCATATGGTTGCTAATCAAAATGATCAAGACCAGATCATCCCTCTATATAGATTCTAAGCATTTTTGTTGGTGATCTGATCTCCTAAGTTACAAAGAGAAACCAACCTCATTTTAATATTTGTTAATCCTTGAGGCAAAGAAAACTCTTATCCAGTGTAAAAATCATTTCAGGATAAATTTTCTGGCAATACTAATACCTTGTGAGCTTCATATGTATCTGGATCAACTGTTTAGACAAGAGAACAAGGCAATCAAACATTGTACTTGTAATGTAGTCTAACTAGACGAAAACAGAGAGAGAGAGAGAGACCATTGCAAAGACGTGGCTCCAGGTTTTCCTTCCCAGATGCACTGTAAATATCAGAGATCAAATCAGAACGGGACAATCGTGCTAAATACTAACATATTAAACAAAAAAAATAAGTAAACACTTTATCTGGTTTAATATTCTCTTAAAACACAATGCATACAGTAGCATTTGAGCTATAAACATTTGAGCTTTTTTTGAAAGCATCCAACCATTATTACTTTCATAATCAACATCTGTGAAAGAAAATTGGCATAACAGACGCTAAAATCTAACTATTTTAGTTTCGTTTATAGGAAAAGAAAATCTCATTTCACTGCATAATAAGTGGGAAAAAGAAATCAAGTTTGAGTCACGCACTTCTCACCCTAAAACAAGAGATAAGAATTGTACAATTGGGACCGTAAGGCTGCATCATGGAAAAGCTTGGTTCTATTTTGATAAACTAAAATAACATAAACAGCAAATAATTTTATGCTGGGTCCCAAGGGTCAATATTGGTCTATGGCTGGGTTCAAGCTTGGTTTGATGCTGACACATGATACTGGGTCCCACTTGAGAGACTTGCACAAGCCTCAAGGGTTTTTAATAATTTTTCATTAAATAAGTATTTCTACTTAATTAAGACTCTTTTATTTATTTCTTCATTTGCTTTAAGTAGAAAAATATGGATAGGATTAGTCCCAAGGGTCAAGATTGGTCTATGGCTATACATATAGGTGTGTGCGTGCGCACGTGCGCTACATGAGATCTCGAATTCACACACTCTAAGCACCACCCATATCCCTAACCAGCTGAGAGCTTGAGATAAAGCCGGGGAAAATTGGTTTAAGGCTTTTGTTTCTTATTGTTTTAGTTATTTAAGTTTATAGGGATGCCTCCCCTTTGAGTTGATGAAAGGGAACATTGAAGAAGAAAAAAAATCATTTTCTAATTTTTTTTTTAGAAAATCAGATCAGTATGCAGCACTCGGAAGTGAGTCTGTGGGACACGGATTTTTCACATAAAAAGTAGAGTATTGGGTACAATATGATACGATATGTTGCCTATTTTAAAGTATCCAGGTATCATAGCTCCTAATCCTTTCTTCTTGCTTCTTAGACTACGGCAACAGTATCAGGTACCTAGCGGTAGTTGATCTAATTCCCTTTCCCTTCTTTGAAGAAATCTAAGCGTCAAACCCTCACATTCAGCCCTTTTATCTACCCATGCCCTTTCAAACTAGAACCTTAGGGCCCAAAGAACAATCCAAAAGCCTAGCCTAAAATCATGCAACCTACCCTAAAACTTATCCCATCAAGAATCTAGCAAGAAAACCTTAACTCAGTAGTCGAGGAGAAAGGTCCACTGGGCTAGGCAGGTGGCACTTTTGGCGCCTGAGGCACGAGGCTCACTTTGAGGCAGGGCCCTTAGTAAGTCAGTGCCGTCAGGCTCACCTTCAACGAGAAAAGAATGAAATAAGCCTTAGAGATTTTTCTTCTTTTTCTTTTTTTTTCATGGATTCTATCATTATGCCACATCATTATTCTTTAAATAAAAACCAAATCCCATTTTATATTCTACATCGTCCAGGTATAATCCTATCAAAAATACAAATACAGAGTGTAACAAAATGAAAAGAGGAAATGAACCAGAATACCTCATGTCACAAATAATACTAAGAGAAATTAAAAGAAAGAGAGATGGAAGAAACTTGGTGATTTTTTCACAATTTTTCGCCAATCAGAGGTAGGCCATTTGCTCAATCTCGTGATTTTCCCATTTATGGCAGTAGTTTTCATCTCCACCGTCCAAAAGTTTGGATCCTTGGAATCTGCACACCAGATTTCATCTCCAGGAAGACAGTTACGACTGGCAATTAGATCTTACACCTGATCTGCATTCCAATCCCTCTGTGGGCCCCACGTGCTCATCCAGACACAAACCAAGGGGTCGCCTAGGTTGTTTTTGGTCTCTGTGAACATCTGATTCATATCAGATTGCTGTTGTTGCTTGCTGTTAGCTATTGTTTTCATTTTTCTTGTTGTTTGTGGCCTCTACACTAGTTTTCTACTGTTACATCTACTATACTACTGCTGCTGTTGATTCATTAATCTATTCTACTGCTACTTCTCTGCAATACTGCTGCTGTTGATTTATTGATTTGTTCATCTGCTATACTGCTTGCTGTTGCTGCTTTTCAGAAACTTCATTCATCTGCTCACATGGTTAAATCTGAAAAATCAGACATTTCTCTTGTTCGATTTAATGGCAAAAGCTATGCGTCTTGGGCTTTTCAATTCCAGTTATACCTTGAAGGAAAAGAACTTTGGGGCCATATTGATGGATCTGAAAAACTCCTTGCTGATGATGCCAAGAAGATTCTTTCTTGAAAAACTAAAGATGTAAAAATAAAATCTTGGATTCTTTCTTCTGTAGAACCGAATTTTATTTTGCATCTAAGACCATGCAAAACCTCCAAGGACAAGTGGGAATATCTGAAAAAGGTATATTACCAAAATCATGCTACTCGCCAATTTCAACTGGAATTAGAAATTTCAAATTACTCCCAAGGCACGCTTTCCATCCAGGATTATTACTCAAGATTTCTGATCCTATGGTTAGAATATGATGAAATCAAGTTTGCTATTGTCTCTAAAGCACTGCCACCAGAGTTACTTTCTTTACAACAAAACAGCCATCGGGACCAATTGCTCATGAAACTTCGCCCTGAGTATAAGACAGTGAGATCAAACTTGATGAGCCACGCTTCTCTCCCCAAAGTAGATGACTGTCTTCAGGAACTTCTACAGGAAGAAGAACGCCTTGTTTCCAAACTTGCAATTGAACAACAGAGCTCCACTGAAGCTCTGCTTGCCTATGTTGCTAAAACTAGACCTCCTCATCGGGACATCATTAAAGTACAGTGTTACAACTGTAAAAAATATGGCCATTATGCAAATCAATGCAAGCTAAAAGTTTGAAAATATTGTAAGGCCGTTGGTCACGTTATTGAAGAGTGTCGGAAGAAGGCTCGCAATTCTGCTTCTCGCCCCTATGTACAGTCAGCTCCAAGTGCTTACACGGCTACCACCCCACAATATGCATCTTCTGAATTTAGTGGTTCACTGCCGTTTGATTCACCATCACAGCCTGGTTCCTTATCACAAACACAGTCACCCGCTCCAATTACTCTGGCTATGGTAAATCAAATGATTATCAATGCCCTGTCATCTATGCACATTTCAGGTATTGGTCCGTCCCTTTCTAATACATGGTATTTAGATTCAAGGGCTAGTAATCACATGACCACCTCACCCACAAAACTACATCATGTTGTTCCTTACACTGGCACTCTTTCTGTTCAAGCTGCCAATGGGGACCACCTTCCCATTGTCTCCATGGGTGATGCCCCTGGCCCTTTTCCATTAACAAATGTTTTCCTATCCCCTCATCTTGCCACTAATTTAGTTTCTATGGGACAATTAGTTGAGAATAATTACAAAGTCTCCTTTTCTTCTTCTGGTTGTGTTGTGTAGAACCAGGAATAGGGGCAGTAATCGCGAGGGGGCCTAAACGTGGCAGACTTTTTACTTTACCAGTATCTCCATTTATTCAAAATTAACATTAGCATCAGTTGTTTTGTTTTTTCCTTCAAAATAATTCTCGATTATGGCATAATAGACTTGGTCATCCGAATGCTGCTACATTGTCCACTTTGCTTCAAACTGGATTATTAAATAAACCTCTTGATTCTGTTTCATTTGAGTGTGATGCTTGTAAATTAGGAAAAAGTAAAACTTTACCTTTTTCTAACTCTACAACTCGGAGCAATGAATGTTTTGACTTAGTCCATAGTGATGTTTGGGGCATTGCTCCTACCATTTCTCATGGTCATTTCAAATACTTTGTTACGTTTATTGATGATCACAGCAGGTTTACTTAGGTTTATTTGTTACATTCTAAATCTGATGTTCTTAATGCATTTAAAATTTTTCTTAGCTACGTTGAAACCCAATTTTCCAAATGCATTAAAACTTTGCGATCAGATTCAGGGGGGGAGTATGTCTCCACAGACTTCCAATCTTTCCTAAAAAGTCGATGAATTATATCTCAACGTACTTGTCCATATAGTCCACAACAAAATGGAGTAGCAGAACGGCAAAACAGGCACCTTCTTAATGTCACGAGAATGCTTCTCATTGAATCATCTATTCCTCCTCGTTTTTGGACTGAAGCTCTCACCATTGCAGTGCATCTCATAAACCGTCTCCCATTACCTATCATTGCACAATTAACACCACATTTTAAACTTTTTGGTCAACATCCATTGTTTAATCATCTACATACCTTCAGGTGTGTTTGCTTCGTTCATCTGCCTCCCACAGAGCGTACAAAATTAACGGCCCAATCTAGCAGGTGTGTTTTTTTAGGATATGCAACTAACCAAAAGGGTTCTGTTTGCTATGATCCAAAGGCTCATCGCACCAGGATCTCTTGTAATGTTATTTTCTTTGAAAATGATTATCTTTTCGAAACCCACTTGGATTGTCCTCTCCATCTTCCTCAACTTTGTTACCTGGGTTTTCCGAAGAAACAACTGTTACACGGTTTAATCATAATTTTGTGCATCATCGAAGGGAAAGAATTGCTACTGCATATGCCCACCCTCCTAATCCTCCGGCAAATGGTCCCACATCTACTGGTATCTTGCGTCGCTCCTCCAGAATTTCTCGACCTCCTGAGAGGTATGAATTTACCCAAGCTTCCTTGATGACAACACTATCATCTGTTTCCATCCCAAGTTCTTATTTGCAGGTTGTGCAACATGATTGTTGGAATCAGGCCATGAAAGAAGAATTAGATGCATTGACCCAGAATCACACCTGGGATATTGTGGACTGTCCTTCCATTAAACCCATCAGCTGCAAATGGATCTACTTGATCAAACTAAAATCTAATGGCTCCTTGGATAGACACAAAGCTCGACTTGTGGCACTTGGCAACGAACAAAAGTATGGCATTGACTATGAAGAGACATTTGTGCCAGTTGCAAAAATGACAATTGTTCGGCTACTTCGCGCCATTGCTGCTTCTCAATCTTGGCCATTATACCAGAAGGATGTCACGAATGCCTTTCTACATGGGGACTTGAAAGAGGAGGTCTATATTCGGATACCACAAGGAGTCACCTCTCTCTCTAAGAAATCTGCATGTCACTTACGCAAATCTCTTTACGGTCTCAAGCAAGCTCCTCGAGCGTGGTTCGAAACATTCAGCGATCGTTTACGCACGATTGGCTTTACTCAAAGTCCTTACGACCCATGTCTTTTTCTGAGCCACGCATCTACTGGCTTTACTGTTCTCCTCGTATATGTTAATGATATCATTATCACCGGCACTGATGATGCTATGATAAAATCCCTCCAAGCCTCTCTCCGAGGTTCATTCCATAAGAAGGATCTAGGTCCTCTGCATTATTTTTTGGGCTTAGAGGTACATCAGTCTCCCAAAGGCTTGTTTATCAATCAACACAATTATGCAAAAAATCTTATTGAGCTTGCTGATCTCAATGAATCTGCCTCAGTTGATACGCCGCTCGAAGTCAATCTTAAGTTGAGTAAAGATAATGGCGATCTTCTTCTTGATCCACATACATACCGGAAACTCGTCGGCAGTCTTGTCTATCTCACCATCACCAGGCCTGACATATCTTATGCTGTCAATCTTGTCAGCCAATTCATGACGTCTCCTCGCCACCTTCATCTAACAGCCGTGAAGCAAATTATCCTGTATTTATTGGGCACTAGAGCTCGTGGTTTATATTATCCAAAGGATAATCGTCTACTTCTGACTGCTTATGCAGATGCTAACTGGGCAGGTTGTCCGGATACCAGACGGTCCACCACTAGTTGGTGTATGTACTTCGGTAAATCTCTCATATCTTGGAAATGCAAGAAACAAGAACGGGTCTCCAAATCTTCCACAGAGGCTTAATATCGGTCCATGTCCTCTGCTTGTTCTGAAATCCTATGGCTTTGGGGACTTCTTTCGGAACTCGGATTTGCACAGACCTGTCCTACTTCCTTAAATGCCGATAATACTAGGGCAATCAGAATCACTAAAACTCTTGTTCTTCATGAACGCACAAAACATATAGAAGTTGATTGCCACTTTATTCGGGACGAATACAAGCGTGATGTTATCCGTCTACCTCATGTCCTTACTGAGTTTCAGTTTGCAGATATCTTCACTAAGGGACTTCCTCGGCCTCGACATCAATTTCTTGTCTCCAAATTGCTGCTTTATGACTCTCCCACGTCAATTTGAGAGGGGGTGTCAATCTAGGCCCAATATTGCAAGCCCATTTAAATGTACATGTGTACATGCCTTATCTGTTAGCCGCATTAATTTGAGGGGGGGTGTCAATCCAGGCCCAATATCGCAGGCCCATTTAAATGTACATGTGTACATGCCTTAACTGTTAGCTGTAATTATGGATCTATACGATATTCGTATTATCTTGATAAGAATGATTAGCATGTAATTAGGGATTGATCCCCTATATATACAAGTCACAGTCAACCCTTAAGGGATACGACAGTATTCTCCATCTCTTTCTTATGGTTCTATATCTCATCTCTCAATCAATGACACATGTCAAATGTGGACCAATACCAATTCAAGTGGAGTAGGTGTGGGTCAAGGGATTGGATTGATCGCATAGGTGGGCGCAAAATTGAAGAAGGGCATAAGGGAGAGCATGTTGAAGAATTTGGCATATATATAGGACCACTTTTATTAACTGCTTGGTCATTCTAAAGATACAGCTAGGCCTATTGCGCTAACCTATCTGGGTGCATACTGATCATGAAGGGTAGGGGAATAGATCTATCCCTATGCAAAAAATTAGAACCATCTTATCATTGGTAACACGGACTTCAGGGCCTCAAAGTTGAGAAGTACCAGGCCATTAGAAAAAAATTGGATGAGTGCCAATTTGCATAATCAATGCAAGGCTTTACAAAAGCTTGAATGCCAAATCTGGGAGAGTACTGATTCGAAGGAGGTAATGAGTGTGAAGGTGTGGACCGTTTGTAGGAGGCCTGTGTGGGTGCTACAGGCCTTGCTGTTCTATGCTTGTGTATGTGCATGTGTGAGAGAGTTTTTTTTTTTTTGTGTGTGTGTGTGTGTGTGTGAGAGAGAGAGAGAGAGAGAGAGAGAGAGAGAGAGAGAGAGAGAGAGAGAGAGAGAGAGAGAGAGAGAGAGGGAGGGAAATCTACCATGGAAAAAGATACTATACTAAATATGGAGAGCCGGGACAGGCAGACAGGCACATGGGCATTGATAGGACTTTTATTTGGCCTAGGCCAAACCTGATGGGCCTCGAACTCATCCCAAAATCACCTCTAAGTGGGCTGGGTTAGGATAGCCCAGTCCTTGGACAACCTCAGCCACCAGCTTCTTTCCTGCTAAACAAGACAAAAAACTGTCTGGGGAATCCAATAGGTTCAAAACATCATCACAAATGCTTTGACTCCAAGGTACCTAGTGAACACACAAGTTGAAAATATGAATCAAAAAGACATGTTCTTTGATGGTTGGAACAATGCAAGGTCAGCTCGTAAATGTTGACAATCCCAATTCCCATGGGCTATTAAAAACGCAGATACTCCCTTTTACTACAGAAAAACTGCTGCTCAACACATCTATTATGGAAAACATCAATGTAAGATTCCATGATACTGCAAGGGTAGTTTCTAAAAATTGGCAATCCCAAAGACTGTAACAATGATCCTCCTTTTTTCTAAAAATTCCAGTCAACACATTATTAGGGGAAACATCAAATCATCTTTTAGACTTGTATTGTAGTAGTATTTATAGGCTGCATGCCTACACATACTTCCAAGTTATATATCTTTTCTTTTATCTTTATGCATTTATAAAATTAATTTATCAACTATTAATACATTTAAAATCAATATATCAGCAAAGATATGTTGGCACATAAAGTTTTAAGTGTCCCATGCATCTAGCATTTGGCTTAAATGCCCAACATCATCACATCTGACCACGTCCAACTTATATAGCCTAGGTTATGCTAGCTTCTTTTTCCTTGTTCTTTCATTCTTTGATTTCTTGAAAAAATGCCTTAGGCTTTTGTCTATTTTTCCTTCAGTTCCTCTCTTCTTTTTTCTACTACATATAATCCATATTAAGACCTAACATAGTTGATGAGATCATCACTTTTGTTTCAAAATTGTATTTTTCCACACGGTTCTTGTCATATCTTTATCAATGAACCATAAAGAAAATTTCCTTCTAAATATTATGAGACAGCAAACAAATTTATCAAATCAGCAAGATTTATTTGAGGTGTTGCATTGTCTTCTATGTGAAATTGAGCGAACAAAGTAAAAAACTAAAAAATAAAAAATAAATCTTACAGTAGAAGAACTCTAGCAGCCTCTTGGCACTCAGAAACTCGGCAGTTATATCCAGGATTGTTTGTCAAAGCCTGCTTCAAGCCCGAGAATGCCAATAATATCTTGTATTGGTCTTTGTATAATTTCGGGGGTGCAATAAGCCTGTATTGCTTTGTCTACACAAGCCAAACAGGATTTGGAAGTCAAACAGTATATTCAGGCTAATAAAATGAAATTTAGGACATAATAACAAATTGGTTACAAAGCAAAGTAGAATTTACCATGGCATTCAGCAATGAAAATAAAGCATAATCATAGTTTAAGTTTATTAACATAAGATCTATGAGTGAGCAGGGGTCCACATGTGTACAGTTGTGTTGTAATCACTGTATGGTTTTTAGGTTTAGAGGGATTCCTAGAAATCAGGGATTTCCTATTTGAATATTGTTTCAAGGAAACTTATAGGATATAAGAAATAGGACCAATCACCAAGATAAGGATTCAATTTTTCTGGCAATTATTGGGTCGTCTTTATTTTGATTTGGGAAAGTTTTCTGACCAATAAAAAGAAGACTAAGGTGGATTGGATGCCCTGCATAGATGATTCGTGCAGGCAGTGGAGCAGCTGGGAATTGACCATGCAATCCCTTCTAAGATTTTGGAATAGATGAAAGTGGAAGGCCTAACAAGGCATAATGTGGCGAGTCGCCTTCAGAAATATCAGATGAATAAAAGGCACAGCAAGCCAAAAGATGAGAGGAAATGGCAACAACAGAGGGACCCATGCAAAGAGGCTTATTTATTTATTTCTCCAAGTTGCTGAGAATACTACAAGTAAGAATAAGTCTCTGGCATCATCTTTCATTGACTTGGCTAGATTCAAGTGAAAGGGAAAAGGGACTTGGATTTTGCCTTTTATCCTTTTCTGCATAGGTAGAGTGGTGTTTGCTTGGTGTTAGCTTCAGCCGAACTCCATCACTCAAGCTCAAGCCGAGCCATTTGGACCTATTTCGTCTTATTTGGACTTAGGGCCCTACAGCACCAAAGTACTTTTTTGAGACTATTCTGTGCATGCTTCCTCTTTTCAATGGCTGGAAAATCAAAGATGCTTCCCGTAAAGTTTAATGGTAAAAATTACTTTGGCTGGGAATTTCAACTTTGTATATTTTTAAGAGGTAAAAAACTTTGGGGACACGTTGATGATTCTGATGCCAAACCCACTTCCTCAAAAGAGTCCTCAGAAACTACTGAAGTGACTCGGTGGGAAGTTGATTATAGCATCATGACTTATATTGAGGTCTATTGATCAGCGACTTGTCCTTAATTTGTGGCCTTATAAAACCGCGAAGGTGATGTGGGAGTATTTGAAACGTATTTATAACCAAGAAAATGGTTAGAAATATAGAATGAAGAAACAGAATTCATGTAGCCGGCCCCAACATAGTTGGGATAAGATGATGATGATGATGATTTATAACCAAGAAAATGCTTGGGGTAAATTTAAACTTGAGCTTGCAATTTCTGAGTATACCCACGGAAATAAATCCATACAAGAATATTACTCTGGTTTTATGGATTTGTGGACTGAACTTAAGGAGTTGTTCACACTACTATTTCTGATGAAGGACTGCCGACTCTCCAAAAATATCATGAAGATACCCAAAGAGACCAATTCCTAATGAAACTACTCAGGTACCAACTCCTTCGCTTGAAGATTGTCTTAGTGAGCTACTTTGGGAAGAGCAACGTCTCTTAAATCAAGCTTCTATGGACCAAAAGGGAATTTCAACGACCACATCTGATGTTGTGTATGTGGCACAACCCAAAGTTTATGATATGAGAAAAGTCCAGTGCCTTAGTTGCAAGGATTATGGGCACATCACCACCCAGGGAAAGCATCTGCGATTATTGTAAGGAGCAAGGGCATGTGCTTTGCCAAATCTCAGAAGTGACCACAAAATAGAAACAATAAAGCATATACTGCTGCAGCTGAGAGTTCCTCCAATAATGATCCGACCTCTAACAGCAGCCTGCCACAATCATGCCCGCACAGTCAACCTCCAACCAGTGTAACGAAATTCGGTTTAGACGCCATTTCGGTTTGCCCTCTAAATGAAATGTTTCGGTCAATTTGGAGATTTATTAAATACATATATTAAAATGAAAAAAATAATATATGATACATTTAATTTATTGTACTAAATGAACGCAATATGTCGATTTATATTTGATGGGCTATTTCATATTTGAGTGAAACTTGGCTAGCTTATTCATAATAAAATGTTTTTATTGGAATAAAATTTGATTAGGGCGATAGGCCCATATAGTTATTTAGATTTTAATAAACGGGCTGCTCCACAAAGCCCAATAATTTCTCTAAGCCAAAGGCCAAAAAAGGTAATTTTACTCCTAATTTAAGTTCAAAAAATATGTTGAGCACCTTCAGTTTTCATTTTTTCTATTTTAAAGGCAACCTAAATACTGGGACGAACAATTGGATGAATCAGACGAAATCATGAAATTCGGACCGAATAGGACGAATTGAAACGAACTCTGGGATGAATAATTACAGGGTCCTATTCGTTTTAGTAGAGTGAAAGAACCGAAATTATTCAGAAATTTCGGCCAAAACGAACCAAATTTCGTTAACACTGCCTCCAGCTTAACATCTAAAATGGTACAACGACTGGTTCAATCTTCTTTTTCTGCATTTGGCTCTTCTAGTAAGTCACCCAAGGCTTCTGTGGTATATGGATTATGGAGCATCTAACCACATGAATTACTCATCTAACAAACTTGCAAGTATTCAAAAGTATGATGATTGATGGCAACTTGGACCTTAAAACAACTAATGGCGAAAATCTTCCTATTACTGCTATTGGTCATTTCTATCATTCTTTGCCATAGCATAATGTTTTTTTATTCTCCTCATCTAGTAACTAATCTTCCTTCTGTTTGCCGACTAGTTGAAAATAATTGCACCATTCCAATTTCCTCCTTTGGGTGTCATGTGCAAGATCAGGAATTGGGGAAGGTGATCGGGAAGGAGGCTAAATGCGGAAGGCTATTTCCTCTTTACATTTCTACACCATCCAAGGGTAGACCTTTATTTTCTTGGTTTAGATCTTCTTTGAATAATGACTTTCGTTTATGGCATAAGAGTCTTGGGCATCCAAACACTCAAAAATTGTGCTTTATGTTTAACAGTGGGTTACTCATGAATAAAGTTGCATGCTCATTTAAAGATGTTCATTTGGATTGTCCCATTTGTAAACTGGGAAAAAGGAAAGCCCTTCCCTTTCCCACCTATGATGAGATTATCAAAGATTTCTTTGACTTGATTCACGCAGATGTTAGGAAACCACTCCATCTGTTCCACACACACATCACAAATACTTTGTTAAATTCATTAATGATTCCAACAGATTTAGATGGGTTTATTTTTTACAGGCAAAGTCTGAAGTATGTGACGCTTTTCAAAAATTTATTGCCCTCATTACCAATCAATTTTCTATCCACTCGGACTCAGAGGGGGAAATATGTGTCAAAACAAATTCAAGAGTTTCTTCGACCCAAAGGCATCTTTTCTCAACAAACATGTCCATATACACCTCAACAAAATGGGGCGGCCGAGCAAAAAAATCGTCATCTTCTTGATGTTGCTTAGACTTCACTGACAAAGTTGGTAGCCAATAATCCCAAAATCAATTGGTGATAGGAAACTACACAAACAAATACTTAACACCCCCCTTCAGGTGGGACACAGCCCGGATCCGAAGCACATGCCCACACAAGACTACAACTTGGCCTGGGGCTTGCTTGCCTAGCGCACTTGCGCCGGCACAAACACAGAACGCGGCATGGGCATTTTTGCCCTATGTGGTTTCAAAGTCAAGACCGCTGGCTCTGATACCGTGACAAAGTTGCTAGCCAGTAATCCCAAAACCAATTGGTGATAGGAAACTGCACAAACAACTACTTAACATTTACTCATTAAATGTTCTGTTCCAGCCACTTTTAAGGTTGAAGCACTTTCCACAGTTATGCATCTCATTAATTATCTTCCTTCACCTAAACTTCATAATTAATTCCCATACTTTCGACTTCATGATGTGCATCAACTTCTTCTCACCTTCATACTTAGTTGTGTGTGTTTCATCCATCTTCCTCCATATAAGAGAGATAAGCTAGCTGCACAGTCGGTGAAAAATGCTTTCTCGAGTTCCCAGTTTGAGTTTGGGCTCAATTCCGGTACCACTACAACTCAACCCGAGCTTCAGCCTCCTTCACCCTCGGCCAGCAAACAACCCACACCACTACAACACCATTTCCTCGAATCGTCGAGTGCACAGGAACCATTCGCTCCATCACCAAGGCTCCATCTTCTTCTCGTCATCTTCGAAGAGCAAAAGAGGCCAAAGAAGGGGGTTTCCTTACTCCCCTTCGTGAAGAACGGAACAAGAAGGGATTTCAGCCCTTTTCATCTTCTTGGGCCCAACGACCGAGACAAATCCAGTCCCCCACATGTCCCACTTATCTAAGTTAGTTTGGGCCATCCAACTCCGACCCAAGTTGACTCATTCAAAGTGAAGCCCTGTGTAATAACATGGGCCAAGTTAGGCCCAGATTTGTCCAACCCATGAGGAATGGGTTCGGTTGGGTTGCATTAGTTATTCTAGCCTGTTTACAACCCATTAGTAACCCCTTTGTGTTGTTAGGTTTTTAAAACGATACCTCCTTAGGAGGAGGATTCCGTTTGGGTACCTATGGGGATTTTCCCAAAGGGTAGAGATCCGAGTTTATCCCAAAGTTAACAAACTCGTTTCTCATTTTTTGGTTAAGAGGAGAGGAGAGAAAAGAGTGCAGAAGGATTTTTCTTGGGAAGCAACAGAGAGGAATCGTAGGGAGGAAGAGGCCAAAAGATCTAGTGGATGCAATACTGAAGACCTCATATCAACCGTGCCACAATCTGCTACACTAGGAGGTGAGTAATATTCTCCATTTGTGTATAATATAGAAATTGGACTCGTTGTTTCCTAGCCATGATCAGACCCAAAAAGGGTCTAAGCAACAGAAAATCTAGACACTGTCTGCAAGGTCTCTTCCCTGCTTATTTCCATCGTACATAGGATGAGACTCACATGAATCTACTGTTCATCATGGCCGGATGAAGAAAAGAAAATGAACTATAATTTCTTTTACTTTGTGATTAAACTTGTGTAATTGTCCCCATTATCTTGATTAATTCTTAAGTTGTGAAATCCATTCCAGGAATCCATCCTACAGAGAGGAACAGATCTGAAAATGCAATTTTTCAGAGTTTCAAACGTTCCCAACATCTTAGGGTCGACAGATCTTGTGGGGCTCAGGGGTCCACCTGATCAATGATCAGGACCAGCCTTCTGGCTGGGCCCTAAGGGGCGACCAAGGTGGGCCTGGTCCCCACCGGATTGGACCATTGGGGACACACCTTTTGGTTATCCCAAAGGACAGAGGCAGAACTGTTTCTGCTATGGTTCTATTTTTGTTCCACTACACAAATTTCTTTTTCCTCCCTTAAACAGAACCTAGGTTTAGAAATCAGAATATAAGTATGAGAAATCCTACCTTGTAGAATATGATCTAGAGGAGGGACCAAACTAGTGAGAAATTTCAGTGGTAAAGACCCCTTCCAAATAATCAGGTTTGTGGGACCCACTGGTCCATCTGATCAGAGATCAGAACCGGCCATCTGGTTGGTCCCTGATGAGTAACCAGGATGGTCCTGGACCTACGTGGATCCGGCCACTAGGGACCCACCATCTCCTACACCAAAATGTTGGGTGTGAGACCCATTCTCTGGAAGTGACGAATAGTGCTAACTGCTAAGCACAGTATCGTCACCCCCCTTTCTATATAAGAGATGCCGTGTGGTTGTACTTTTCAATGTAATATCCTGAGTTACCTGGGCCCAGGATTAGTTGGGCTCAGGTAGGGCCCTTAGTTGTTTAACTTATTTTTGAAATAGAAGTATCTCACGTGAATAGTTTTTAGAAAGGGAAGGAGTTGTATGACAACTCTAATTAGAAAGAGGAAGACGAAGTATAAGAGTAGGAATATGACTCTACTTTGTATATTTAAGCAACCAACGATCCCTTAGGTGAGTATTCTATTCTCTTCTTCCTATTAAGAGATTTGAGAGAAGGGTCTTGTTGACTGAAATCCAGGAGAAGAGGAAGAAGTCAATCAGAAGGGAGACGACCATCGAATGTCCTATTCGCGCCCGCACATCGCAAACGCAACGATCACGTACCAAAAGTGAGTGAATCTTCTTAATTACTCTCTACTGGTGCTCTACACGATTGATAATGTTGAATTGGATACACAGTAGCATCTAAAACCTATTGATTAGAATTAAATCTATTTTGGAGGCAAAGGAAGCATGTTATATGGCTGCTGCAATGATGTAATTGATAATGGAATGCAAATCCAGGGGAATCCATCAAATAGGCATGGATTTGTGGAACTCAGAGGCATGTCGTTACTAGACATAATACTGTTTTGGGGATTGTGGGGCCCCCTGGCCCACAGTATGATGGATCTGAACCATGGACTGGAGAGCATACATCTAGGCGACCGGGGTGGTGCTGGTCCTATAGGGATTGGACCCTGTTTGGGCCACCATCCATTTGATTATAGTGTTACAGTAGTGATTATGAGGGAAATAAGGCTGAATGTCGTCAGGGGTTGTGGGACCCATCAGTGGACCTGATCAAAGATCAGAACCCCACATCTACAAGGGGACCCATGGGCGACCCTTGTAGTGGTGGACCCTTAGAGAGTGGGCCCCATCTGACCGTACACTCTGTGGCTTTTATAATAACAGGCGATGGTATGGTATAACAGAAGGTAGCCTTTGTTGTGATCTGTAGACCACCAGAAAGGGTTTGTTGATGAATCCTAGGAAGCACGGACACCTCTCCGCAGCCGTCGTGTCCGCGTCCGACACATGTTGGACACAGACACGCTCCAGACACGCTAAAAAGAATATCCTATTTATTTTTTTATATATTATATTCCAGACATGCTGGGGGCACACTTGGGACACGTTAGAGACACTCTGGGGGACACGCTGGCCTCTTTTAATTGGGAAAAAAATTAAAATTAGAGTTAAAAAAAAGAAAGAAACGGGGGTTGTTTGTAAAAAGTTATGACTTAAGAGGAAAAGGGGGCTTTTTTAATTCATCCATCCAGCTCTAGCTCTAAACGAAAGAGTAAAAAAAAACACATTCGTCCGACCGGCCCTAAACGAAAGAGAAAAAAACCCTTTCGTTCGTCCAGCCCTAAATGAAAGAGAAAAAAATTAATTCGTCCGTCCAGCCCTAACGAAAGAAGAAGAAGAAGAAGATCTGTTGTGTTGGCGTGTCCGTGTATATGTTTAGATATGATTAGATTTATTATTATTATATTATTAAATATTAACGTGTCCCCGACGTGTTCGTATCCTACTTTTTTGAGAAATGCCGTGTCGGTGTGTCCGTGCTTCTTAGGATGAATCCAATCCAAATAGGAATGAAGACCCTCCCTGGGCGACCATAGAGACCAAGGCCATCTGAGGTTTGGAACAGTGGGACCCATTGTCCAGTAGACCTAAAGAATCCCATGCAGGAAACATGACAGAAAGCTATTTGAAGTAGTCTTGACTTGTGCGGCCTAGGGTGTGATCTGATGATGAATCAGATCTAATAGGATGGGAACCTACCCATGGGCGACCTGGAACATGAAGTTTCATCATGGATTGGATCGGTGGGACCCACTGCATTCTACACCAAACAGTTCAGGTGTGAACTGTTGTTTCTTTTATGTTCTGTGAGTGTAGATGAGGCCTGGTTGGAATCTGTCAATTGGGACAGCCCCTGAATTTCTTATGCAATTACAACATAACCTTCATACTTAGATAAATGAAGATTTTATGTGAATTATGTTTAATTGAATGGACTGTTCTGTTGGAATGTGAACATGATTCTGTAAACTTGAGTAATATGCTGTTTATAATAAATGTGGGCCACCTCTACACCAATCACTAACAGTCATGAATAGAAGTGGGGCAGCGACATGTAAATTGTGGAGGGGGTTGGTCCACACTGCTGATTATGTAGATTAGTAATAATGGTGAGCTATGGTTGTTATGTGATTGTAAGATATTGCACTGGGTCCCATAAGTGGGATGTTGGACTTAGTGTCCGGATGATTGATGGCTTCTGGCCATGGTGGTCGTTAAAGCAGCCGGTCCTTATGGACGTGTCTGATGAGACAGGGTCATGGCGACCGGTATACTTGTATACGATGAGCCTTGGAGGCGTGATAATGTGCATGGGCACGAAATTGTATATGGATGTACTTTTAATGGTAACTGATTTATTGATTTAGATTTGTTTGTTTATATGATATTATGTTCTATGGTGGTTGTGTAATTAGGAAAATTCATTCACCAGTAATACTGATGTTATGTTGCCCCATTTAGGTAATCACGTTACAGGTGGGACAGAGCAGAATGACATTTTAGCACGTAGATTTCGCCATGCGTGGCTGAAGAGAGAGAACGACAAATATTCAAATAATTGTTAGAGAGATTAGCTCTTGTTTAGGAAGTTTATTCAATGTTTCAACACATTATTGTTTTGAGTCAGGACACATGAATTTTGATTACTCAGAGATTATTGATATTGTTTGACATTCATAATTTAATTAGAATAATATTTTAAACTAAATGCCTGATTCCTGCGGAAGTCATTTGATGAACGCATGGTGAAAATTTACTAAATAATCACGATCCAGAGTCCGACAGAGCCCCAGAATTTGGGTTGTGACACTCAATATGGACCCTGGTTATTCCATAATTTCTCCAAGACCCCTTTTATGATTATTAGGTACAGAAATTTCCACTTAAACCCTAGATTATCTCAGAATTTATAAACTGATTATATACCATCACAAATTCTATCTATGGTTCTGAAACTTTAGTATAGGCCCTGATTAATTGTATAACTTAGAGTTGCATACTATGGATATATGTTTATAGAACCTAAACCATGGTACATGATTAAGAAATACATATCCAAGTCAATAAGACCTTTCTTTAAGTGATAGAAATTTCTTATATGTGATTGGACTTGTAATGAGGACTTAGAATTTAAAGATGTAAGAGTAGTGCCACATAGGCAGGTACCATATTTTGAATTGGAGTGGGGCATATATAAACTCGATTATGTGGAACTAGCCCCATATCAAAATAATTAGTGTATATAACTCTATGATAGTTCTACTGCATGCATAATAAATATAACAGAACTAATGAACACTCCCCAAACAACTTAAGAGTATTTAATATGAACACTATACAGGACAATGATGTTTTATTTGAGACATCAGTAAGGACACCTACTCTGATTATTGATTTGATTAGTGAACCCCTTGTGGGCACAGAGGGACAAGGTTGGATAGGGACTGAATAAATGATTATTGAACCAATCTCCTAAGGGAAAGTTTTGGTTAACTTATGGAAAAGACTTCCTTATTGGAAGGGACCGAAAACATTGAAACTCTTACGATAGAGTTCTACTGTATTATAAGGAACCCTAATTGGGAATATTGAACTTGCCAATGCTAAGAGATGAATGTGAAATCTCATAAGATAATAAGAAATTCTACAAGTCATTTGTTCTCATCTTCTCGTCATTTTTATCATTGAATTATGTTATTAAGTGGCTCATGTATTTAGAATATTGCTCACCAGTTTTCTTATAAGTGGTTTGCCCCACGTCAGGTAAGGGTTGCTTGGGGGAGCTTGGCAACGATGAAGATCAGCCATTGGATTTCAATTTGCGTGGCTGATGAGAGAGCGTCACAATCGCATTGAAAATGATATTTAGAATTCTAGAGATAGATTACTCCTTTCAATAATGATGAACTTGGTTTCTTTATGAATTAAGAATTATTTGTTAGCGGACTTGTTATCATTTCGAGTCTGTCTTAATTGATATTTTTAAATAAATGAGAAGTATTGCTCAATTCTTTGAAATAATTTGATTTATGTAGTGATCTAGAAATACTTAAAGTAATGTTACGGAACCTAATGAGCTCCAGGTTTCGGGGCGTTACACCCAGTATCATCAGCACAGACAACGAGATCAACAAGCAGTCAATGTTGATCGTGAATTAGGAATTAAACTCATGATTCCTGAATATGATGGAAAATTAAAGACGGATGAATTCATGGATTGGTTAGTGTGTGTGGAAAATATTTTTGCACACAACCCAATGATTGATGGCCATAAAGTTACTCTAGTGGCAACTCGATTTCGTAATTATGCTACAATTCGGTGGGCCGAGTTGCAGAAGAGAAGGAATCAAAATATTGACCCCGTTGACACATGAGTTGAAATGAAAAATCTTTTGAAACAAAAGTTCCTTCCGATCAATTACTCAGAGATCTCCATTCAAGTTTTCAAGATTTGCAACAAGGTTCCAAGACAATTGTAGAGTATTTTGAGAAGTTTATGACCATGCAAGCTCGTTGTGGCTTGAATGAGGATGATGTGTTGGTTGATCGGTATTTTCATTGATTGAGAATTGACATACAGCATATCCTTACATTCATGAATTTTGATAATGTTGATGAGATCATCCAACATGCCATCAAAGCCGAAGATATTGCAAATTATCATGCCTGAAAATTTGGTGTCTAAATGGCCTGCAGAAAAAGTCCAATCAAAGCGAGATTCTAATCCAAGTGCTAGTTCTTCATAAAAGTTTTCCTCCAATTTTGAAGATTAGAATAGGTTCACATGTTTTCATTGTAAGCAAAGAGGGCACCGTTCGTTTGAACGTCCAAAACGAATACACTTAATGCAAGGTGCACATGATGAACCGAAAAGACAAGATTATCTTAAAGATGAAGGTTCGGAGGTAGTGAAAGACATGGAAACCAAAAATGATTGTGAAGCTCTCTTGGTCCTCCAGAATTCTACACCCATTGTTGAGAAGAGATGGTTGCGGAAAAATATTTTTCATTCCACAGGTACAATCCATGGGCAGAAATGTACAGTTGTGATGGATGAAGGAAGTTGTGAAAATATCATCTCCCAAACTCTTGTTGATCACTTGAAGTTGAAAGTTTACAAACAAAATCGTCCCTACTTTGTCAAATGGCTAATGATAGGTGATGAAACGCATGTGTGACATACATGTCAAGTTACTTTTGCAGTTGGTGATGATTATAAAGATACAATTTGGTGTGATGTGCTACCAATCGATAGCGGTGATATCTTGTTGGGCCAGCTGTGGATGTACGACAATAGTGGAACTCATGGGATGCGCGATAACACGTATACAATCATGCACGGTGGAAAGGAAGTTACACTCTATCCAAAGAAACCAGAATCACCGAAGAAGAGATCAAGGGGCCATGCCACAAAAAAAGTGCTTCACGTACATCATGTCTCCAGAGGCAACATGAAAAAGACCCGAGTTCGAGGCTGAACTCTTCTTTCAACTTGGGGGGAATGATGCAGAAGGGGCCCTCAAGGGTCCCGCCAAAGATAGCTTAGGAATATATCTTTATTTCCTTTTATTTTCCTCAATTATTAGTTAGTATATTTCGAATTGTAATTAGGATAGTTTCCAATATTAGATTGGATTTGCTTAGGCCCTAAGTTTACTTTGGCTATTTATATTACATTATAGAGATGAGAATCTCATACTTTGATTATTGAATTGAATTGTGAGTTTTCCCTAGGAGAGGTGCATCCTCGTGTTGAAGTCTCTGTGGAGACGATTTGAGGTGTTAGCGGATACGTGCTTCGGCACTCCACACAAGCCCTAACCCTAAGGCCTGCATCATTTTGGGATGCTTCGGTTCATCCAAGATTTTTGGTGTTTTGTTGGGTGGCAAGCTTGAATAAAATTCTTACTATGGATCAACTGCGAAAGAGAAAGTACATCATTGTGAATGGATGCCCTTTGTGCCTAAAAGGTGAGGAAACAGCGAATCACTTGTTGCTTTATTGTAATTGTGTGCATAAAGTGTGGTACTCCATTATTAATATGTTTGACGTCTTTTGGGTTATGCCTTGTTCTATTAAGGAGTTTTTTGAACAATGGATCTCTAGGGGTAACTCTATTCGTGGGTGTATTTTGTGGAGGTTAACTTTTTATGCTGGTCTTTGGAAGTTAAGGCTAGAGAGGAACAACAGAATTTTTAATAACCTATGCAAAACTTCTGATGAGATAGTTCAGTCAATTGTGTGAAATGTTTCGGAATGGGCAATTCGGAAGGCTACACTTGTAGGTGTATCTTTGGAAGATCTTTATAGATCTTGGGCAGCCCATTTTCAAGGGGTTGGCATTCCAAGTCTTTGCAAAAGTCTTTTTGGAGGAGTCCTCCAGTTGCTCTTCTTAAACTGAACTTTGATGGCTGTTATCTTCAGCACATTAATGTGGGAGGCATTGGCGGTGTCATTTGTGACTCTTCAGGGATGATGGTTAAAAAAAATTCGCGGCCAGTAAGTTCTTTGGATTCTAACGGGGCTGAAGTGTTTGCTTTATTGGTTGGTTGCCGTGACTTACGAAAGTTGGGAGGTTATAATGCAATCATGGAAGGAGATTCTTTTTCAGCAATTCAATGGGGTTCTAGAAGGTCTTGTTTCCTTTGGCTTTTGGCATATTTGGTGAAGGAAATTATAGACATATCAGATCAGCTCTGCCAGGAGCAACATTTCATTATGTTCTTCGCAAAGCAAACAATGAGGCGGATGCTCTGGCAAGGGAGGGAGTGCATCATTTATTCATTTCATTTGATATTTAGCTTTCTTTTGTTGTCTATTTTTTACCTTGAGTTCTGTTTTTTGTTTTCTTATCTTGTTGCCTTTTTTCTTTGAAATAAAATTTACTGTTATAAAAAAAAATATTACGTTAAAGAGATAGAGATGTGTGGATCTTACAGCAAGAAGCACCAAACTATGGGTTATGCCTGGGCAATCTTACTATCATTTTCCAGAATCTACTGACAAAAGGCACCCATAGATATTAACAGATTGGTTGCAACATTCACTTACAATATGATATCCACTTTAGTGATGAAATAAATGACACTCATACTTTAAAGTTTAGAAGACAAAATACAGCAAAGTGAATGAACACGCACACAGAGGAGCAGAGGGGGTTTTGGAGCTTGGAGTGTGTAGACATAATATGAGTTCAAGAAGGACAAATCTTCAACTATTTTACAGATTGTAGTGGTGAAAATAAAGCATTCATAGTCTCGCAGTCTAAGATCAAAAAGGGAGAAAATGTCACATTATGAGCCAGAGAGTGATGCAGAGTTGATTTTGAATCATAAGTTTGAATTGAGTGAATCCTTCATGGAACAATTCAAGCATTCCAAGATGGCCCGCAAGGGTCCCAACAAGTTTCAATGGAAAACTTGGACCCAAACAGTCTAGTTTCTGTTTAAATTTGAATATCAGGGACTTTGGGAATTAACAAAAGCACAGGGGCTCATTTGCAAAATTCCAAAACTCATAGCTGAAATAAGCAACTCACGTGCACCTGTTTTTGAACTACAGCTTGGTGGGCCAGATCTGAACCAAATCAAACAAAACAAGCACAAACAGGTTTGACCAAGAGTCCACCTTCAGATCGTGTAATTTGTTTCATGAAAAGGTTGCCGATGTGGGCCCCACATCTTAATTTGAAAAGGGCTTCTGAGACGTCCGGATTTGAGATCAGATCCAATTTTCTCTATTTTTTTTAGTAGTTTGTATTGTTTGTGGATTAGAAACTAAGATTAAGACTTCTATTTGTGTTAGGAATTTGTTATGGTAAGAGGCTTGGGGTTTTGGGTTGGGGTGTTTTGAGTGCAATTTAAGCAAAACAGTGGTCAAAATTACTGTTCATGCTACAGTACCATTTTTCTATTTTTTTAAATAAAGCATTGTTTTGGCTTTATTTTTAGGTCAGTTTTGGGTTATTTGATCTGTTGTTCCTTGCTTTATTAATTATGGGATTTGTATTTTCTCTACTACATAGTGGTGTACTAGTTGGAATATTTCTGGTTTTTGGTTATCTGGGCTCTAGACAGTGCAATTGCGTCAAATCGGGACTGCATCAGAGAGAGAGAGAGAGAGAGAGAGAGATGTCCACTGTGTATGGCATAATGAGGTGAGAAACTGTTTGCAGATTGTACTATTTTTATGGAGAAATGCTTTTCTTAATATGCTTTTAAAACGGCATACAAATGCAACATTGCAACAGAAAAATGACATTAAAATTGGATCCTGAAATAATGGAGATACTACTATCTCGATGCTAAATGAATCACACCAGCAAAACGAACGCACACATTACCTGGCAGTTCATGCAGGTGAGACAGCCACTACTAGAAAGCAATATTGCTGACTGGTCCAGAATACCATTCCTGAGACCTAAATATTTGTTTTCAATTATCCTGAACACAAAAATCATCGGCAATATTGAACGATATTAGACAAACTTACGATGACAGGGCAGAAATATCTATTTTGTTCATGGCACTGTAAACATTAGTATCTGTGCTACAATGAATAAATACCTACTTCTTGGAAGAAATCGTGGCTGTAGATTTTAGTTCTGGAAGCATAATGGTCAAAATTCCTGATCTGTGTGTGTATAAATAGTAGTTTCTTCGTGGGCACTTTAATTCTCTACAACTGAACACTGCCATTACATTGTGAGAACTGTAACACTAGGAAGTTGAAGAAGGCCATCGGTCAAATGGCTTTGATTAAAAAAAGCACATATATCAGTTAAGTCAATTTTGGTCATTTAAGCCTGTTTCATTTTGGCCCACTGGCAAAACCAAAGAGGCCTTTGGTAGCTTTTTACCCAGGATTTTGGATCTGTTCAGATGAAATCATGGCTTTTAGTACTGAATTCTAGGATTTCGACCAACATGTGAGATGGGGTGGGGTTGAAACCCATAGGCTTCTAAGTTTTATGATATTTTGCAGCTTTGAAGCCCCAGTAGAGGAAACACCTTCTTTCCTTCCCTTTTTTTTCTTTTTTTTTTTTTTTTTCTCTTTTGGATAGTAGAAAAGACACTCTTTCATTTTCACTGAAACAGGAGTCTTGCACAGCTCCTCCTGTTGCCATTGACTCTGAAGGACCGCAGGGCTCATCTCCTTCCAACCCATCCAGCCTTCTCTCATGCTAGCTCAACTGTTTGTCTTCTTCTCCTCCCATTCTTTCTTTCTCCCTTTTTTTGCTCTTTCATTTTCATTTCCTGCGCAGCTCAAGCTTCTCCTTGCCATATAATGGGAGTAATTTTCTTTAAACATTATGGCTGTGGACCAGAATAATGTGATGTGGCTTAAAGCTTTTTAACTACACTGTAGTTGTTGTAAGTCAAAGTATAGGACTTATTTACAATATGCAGTGAGCCAGGGGCCTTCATGTAAATACTTGAAACTCAACGGGCTTTTTTTGTAATTTTCAGAATTACCTAGGAAGTTATATGATTCCTCCATTGCTTCATCTAATTCTTCCTCTTCCATCTCTTATTCTCTTTCTTTCGTTTTTCACATTCGTTGGACACTGTAGAATAAAACCCTAGATCTAAGTAGATATAGGTTTACAACTTGGTATCAGAGCTTACCTGTTGGTGGAAGAGGGTCATACAAAGAGTTCTAAAGGTTTAGATTTCAAGAAGAATCAAGGTTTGGAGGCTCTGAGTCTCAGCTGAACCTAAAAAATAGGTTCAGCTGGGTTGGTTTTTGCATCGATGTGGTGTGTTTCTTGATGTGGTGTGTTTCTTCATCAATTGAGTTGTGCTTCATGATCAGTTGATGTTGTGTGGTGTGCTTTATCAATGTGGAGTGTTTCTCCTGGATTTGTTGTTAGGGAGCATGAAAATAAAGTGTGCCTTCTCAAAAAGGTGTTATATGGACTAAAGCAGCCACCTCGGGCCTGGTTTGAAAGATTCAGTAGAGCTCTGATTAAATTTGGCTTTACAAGGTGCCATGCAGATCATACTATCCCTGTAAAGAGGAAAAACAAGAAGGTAGTTATACTTGTGGTGTAAGGTGATGACATAGTTGTCACAGGAGATGATGATGTTGAGATTTTCAAACTAAAATGATTCCTCAAAATTAAATTTGAGATTAAGGACCTAGGATTACTAAAGTACTACCTAGGAATTGAGGTGGCAAGGTCAAGGAGTGACATTGTCATATCACAAAGAAAATATATCCTTGATCTTCTTGGGGAAATAGGAAAATTTGGTGCAAAACCTGCAGATACTCTAATAGAACGGAACCATGGTCTGCACTTGGAAAGTGGAGAACTGCTTGAAGATAAAAGGATGTATCAGCTAATTTATCTCACCATTACCAGGCCTGATATTTCTTATGATGTCAGTTTGGTAAGTCAGTTATGCACGCTCCCAAAACCAATCATTTAACAGCAGTGCATAGGATTCTTAGATATTTGGAGGGATCACCAAGTCAAGGAATTCTTTACGAGTCACATGAACATGCAAAGGCTATATAGCCTTAACAGACTCTAACTGGGTTGGATCTTTGTCAGATAGAAAGTTTACAACAGGATACTCTGAGATGGTTGGAGGAAATCTAGTCTCATGGAAATGTAAAAAAACAAGTTGTTACCGCTAAGTCTAGTCTAGAAGCCGAGTACAAAGCTGTAGCTCATGGTTGTTGCGAGTTATTGTGGTTGAGAATATTGTTGGATGAGAGGGTTCCAGCAAGGTGGCGCAATGCTTATTTACTCTGATAGTTCATCAGCAACTAAACTGGCTAACAATCCTGACTACCATGAAAAAACAAAGCATGTGGCAGTGGACTGATATTTTATCAATGAAAAAATTGAGAAGCAGGATGTGTTGCTGGTGCAGGTTCCTACTAAAGATCAACTAGCAGATTTTCTCACAAAGGCGATAAATAAAACTAAGTTGTAATTTGTCTTGTCCAAGATGGGCATAGTCCATATCTATGCACCAGCTTCAGAGGGGTGTTGTAAGTCAAAGAATAGGACTTATTTACAATATGCAGTGAGCCAAGGGCCTTCATGTAAATACTTGAAACTCAAGGGGCATTTTTGTAATTTTTAGAATTAGTGAAATAACGTCATAATGAGGATTGATTAACCTAGGAAATTATTCGATTCCTATATTGCTTCATCTAATTCTTCGTCTTCCATCTCTTATTCTCTTTCTTTTGTTTTTCACCTTCGTTGGACACTGTAGAATAAAACCCTAGATCTAAGCAGATCTAGGTTTACAACTTTAGTATGGTTATGTTATGTGAACGTCTTCACTAAGGGTTGAGATTTGAACTTCTTCACTAAGGGTTGAGCTACTATTTTACTGAAGTGTAGTTAACTAGTGATTGGACTGTCAAAAAGTATTTCCACTGCCTCTACTAAAGCCTTGAGGTTTTGGTAGGGTGGGTTAGCAAAGGAAATTTAATATAGTATCAGAACCAACCAGTCGCAAGTTTAGGTATAACTCGGCACTGAAAAGTGTGCCGACCAGGTTCCATTGAAGAGCGAGTGTTGAAACCTATTTCCACTGCTTCTACTAAAGCCTTGAGGTTTTAGTAGGATTGGTTAGCGGAGGAAATTAAGTATTGAGAATCCATGTTTCTTATGTTATTTTTGGCCATGACATTAATAATTTGAGGATTGAGAATGCACGTCACAATTTCACATTGCCACAAACACATGGCTTATAAATTATTCATTTGGCATGTAGAAATAACATCTTTTTATTATTTCTTCAATAGAATAAAAATTAAAAATATATAGTCCATGTGGTATTTTCACTTTTCAATTTTTTTTCATATTTTTCTAAATCTATACATATTATCAATTCGAGATGGAAGTAGTAGCAATAGATTTGAATAAGTGCAACCTATCCGAGGATTTGGCTGAAGATAGATTGGAATGGAGAAACAAATTTCATGTAGCAGACCCCAACATAGTTGGGACAAGGCTTTGATAATAATATGATGATTAATTTTTTAATATTTTCAAAAGAGAAACTGCAAAATGAAACACCAAAAAAAAAATAAGCCTAGATGTTTCAGTTTGTACTGTCAACCGAAATGGTGTTTGAAACGAAATTGACAAGAGTCATATATTCGAGTTGACAAGCTCATCAAAATTTACACTTGCAAGCTTCACACCCAAATTTCTTACCAATAAAAATTTTAAAGTAACACTTCACCCACCATAAGCCTCTGCATTGAAAACTATCATCCATTGCAAAAACTCCACCAACAATTAAACAATAAGTATTTAAATTCTCCACAAAAAAGTCCACATAATTTAAATAATTTTATGAGTACTCCAAAATCCTAGTAAATTGGCACAAGCTTAGAAGAATCCATTTTGGTCAAATAATGGATCTTTTTTGGTTGGCTGATGTCCTGAATCACTGATCAGATGATCCTCACTATGATTTCTCCAACTAAATCTGGACTGTCATTCTGTTAAGTGTCAACCATTTTCTTCTATAACACATAACATAGTTCATGGCAATGACTAGATGGGTAAGATCATCAAATCAGTCCCATTTTTGAGGTTACACTCCATCCATAGCAGTGCCACATTTTGGCTCCATGAGTCAGCAACATACATGGTGGATGAGTTTTGACAAAGTTGAGCTGCGGAAGACAGCATTGAAATCTACCTGTACATAGTTGGATGAATTCATAAATGACAAGAAATAAGAAGTAAAATATATGCATCATTTTTCTCTACAACTGTTTCCTCTCAAAGCTACATAGAAATGAGACATTCTCTACTGAGAGGTTCCTAACGTTTGAACACCAATGGACAGTTAGAATTATTCACAGCCAGTAACAAATGACTTTCCACTACTCTAACGATGCAAGACAATACGAATGATGCAAGATGTATTTACCGGTCCAATTCAATGTTTTCTGTAGGAGAAACTGTTAAATCATTGGCACTTTCCAAAGCCAATAAGTATGCAACTCCAACCTGCGAATCAAGAAGTTACAAGGAATTACAATGGAAAGGACATGAGATTTTCTGCGCACATGAGAAAAATGTACTGCAACAACTTGTTTTGGAGGCCCAGAGAACTGCAGATAAATGCATTGTCTGACAAAGCTAGCATATATTCTTCCATAAAATGTACGCTTCAACTTACATTCATCCGTAAACTGTACAGTTCAACTTAAAGAGCTTTTTAAAAAGAAAGAAAAAAAGAAACTTAAAAAGTGGAACATGCATGCAATGTTACTGTCTGAAATGCAAGTACCTAAGGTAGTACACATATTGGTCACAAAAATCTCAAAAATGAAAATTAAAATAAGACTTCTAATATACCTGATAGATGCAAACACAAAATTGTTTCTTAGAGGATACCAACAAATGGAGGTTATCTTTTTTCATGGAATCCATAGAGTACATATATTATTCGAAGCTTGACAATAGCAGTAACCGATTCCATTCTAGCGGCAAAGTACAGTTAACATCATCACTTCCTGTTTGGCAATTTTACATGTAAAATAAAGTGTAGCAAAGCATCAAATCAAGAGAGAATAAAATATAATGGGGTTATGATGGTATTTTGTTTTTAGTTGTTTGGTATGGAATCTTTTTTACTTTTTGTATAGAAAAGTGGAGCTTTTTGTCTTTTAGTGGAGAAAGGAAGTTGCTTTTTTACTTATTTTGAAAAAGATGGAGGGAGTTTTGAATTAAAGTGCTATTGATATGGCCCCTTGTCTGAGAAATGGAGGCTTTACTTGACTTTTAGTAATCTAGTAAAGTGCCAAACGGGCCCTTTTAAGGATGTGTTTCCATGTGCATAGAAATTTGGATTTTGACAGATATGCCAGTGACACCACCTCCAATTGTGATGACACTGAATTTGGAGCGGCAGGGAAAGCAAAAACTGCATTGCGTGGGCTTCCATTTTCTGCCTAAAATACAGCCATGCTTCCCCAGCAAGATATGAAACACGGTTTTCTTTTTCTTTAGTTTTCTGATGAATAAAGTATGAAAACATATGCATAAAAACTAATCCCACCACTGAGCATTTCAAGAATCAAATGCACTCTAGTATTCTCCGCACAATCTATTGATGAGTCATAGCCACAATGGCATATTTGGGACAAATTTTTTCTAAAAGATTATCTTAGTAGTTAAAGTATCACACAGGGTAGCTGATACGTACATATTAATACAAAAGTGAACTTACAGCAGCTGAAGAGCTGAGTCCTGAACTATCAAGTCCATCAGAACCACATATGTATCCAACAATTCCCTGCAACAAAAGCAGCACGGATTCTCATATTCAGAATTTACTATTTTAGAATATCCAATATCCAAAAAGAAAAGGAAAAATTATCTCCCGCCCAGCTGAGCACAGGAGACTTGGCCCTGAGCTTGAGGGACACTCTATTCTAGACAGCCGAGAACTATTCCCTAGGGGCACATGCAAGCCCTCCAATCCACATGCACCGGGTAAAACTATGGGAGGTGGCCAACGAAGGTAAGTGTCGAACACAAGACCTCTCCGCTTCCGAAGGCGCATGGCCAATTGGCCAACATACATGCACTAATTGCATATAAATATGCAAATTTGTTTTACTTTGAAAACATTGATGCATAACAATATGCAATGATCAGCATATCTCGTACTTTTCCTGGTAATTCAACCAAACTAGCGAAAGTTCACTGATAAGAAAAGATCTATTTCTGCTATGCTCTGGCCATAAAAAAATATGGCTAAGCGATTTTTTTAGAAGTCAAGCACCTAAAAGGATACGAGACTCTCAAGACTCTTCAATAACTTAAGTGGATTATCTGGAGTGCTGCTGTGATGAAAAAATGATAATTACAAAATTCCTCTAGAAGATTGACCAGTAAGACTCACAATCTTCAAAATAATTCCAACCTTGGGAATTAGCAATGTTCATCACATGGCCAAAGCCTCCTGGAAAATAGTTTTTTTTTTTTTTTTTATCAGTAATGGCAATTGATATATTAATTAATAGAAATATACATGCTCTTGCATCACAAAAGAAAAGCACGCTTAGGTATAAGAGCATCTCAGAGCATAATTGAAGGTGTAAAATCTCCAAAATTTCAAGTATTTCTTTTTAATTTTCATTTCTTTTTGCCTCACTTGCCCCCACCTTAACTTAAATAAAATGGGCATAACTCCATTAGCACATTTCAACAGAGCAGACCCAAGCTGGGCCATTTCCATGGATTAGCCTTACCATAAAGCTCACTAAAATCAATAGCCCTAGCCATTTGGCAGGGGGATTGTCATTCATTGAATATAAATTGTTCATTGAACCTTTTTTTCTTTAGAAATGTCAATTTTCAGGTTGGCGGTGAGATAATTAAAACCACTGTTTGTAAAATTTTGTGATTTATGTTTCAAAAAATAGTAATAATAAAACATAAAAAATTAAAAAATTAAAAAGAACTGAGTCAGATTTATGGAAAATTATTCAAATCTTATGCTTGAATTTCTTTTTACTAGAATCATAAGATTTTCCATGGAAAGTTTTACTTTTTGCAATTTAAATTTATTACATCAACTATTGCGATTCCTCAAAAAAGCAAGTGTCATGATTATGTACAAAAAAAAAAGGTAACCAATGGGATTCACCTTTTTATTTTTCATTTTTTTTAATTTCTGTTTTCAAGATTTGTTCACATTTCAAAACCCAAACTATATCTTCTTGTCCATTAGGCATTCAGAGAAGGGCTTAAATTCTGTTGGTTTAAACTTTCAAACAAAGAAAAGGCTTAATTTTGTGTTGGTTTCAAACAAAGGGGAATACTACTCAACAGAAGAGGCCCAAGTTCAAGCTAGAACTAGACTCTTGAAAAGAAAATTGAAGGTGGAAATTAGATGTTAGAACTTTGCATCAATGAAGGGTGTAATGCAATGGATATGGCTTCAATAATATCATGTTATACACAAGCTTCAAAGAAACTTACCATTTTGCTTTTTACCATTTACAGTTCATGATTTTAGTTGTGATATGATTTATGGTCCATTTCAACCATCAGAACATTGCTCAAAACTGTCATAAATTCAAGTTATAATTGGCAATGGGAGCTATCAGAAATCCTTGCTCAGTCCTAGACGAACAGTCTAAACCATGAGGAGGTGCTCCAAGATAATGCATAAACCACAAGTTTAACTTTTCTTTCTTAATAAGACATGTACCCAAGAACGAGACGGATACCTATTGCTGCTAGAATTGAGACCATGAGTATTTTAATTTGACTACTTTAATAAGGTCTATGTTTCTCAACTATGAGGATGGACATCTGTTACATTAAGGAATGGATTAAGTGAACTCATAAAATCACACATTCTCAAGGTATTGGCACAGAAAAAATATATTGCAACTCATAAGTATAATCACTCAAAAATATTTGTGTACCAATATCACCAGTTTGAAATGGAAAGAAAGCAACATCCATACACCAGTTTGATGAGCTCCATCCTGAGATAACTGATTGGCCTCATGGCCAATATGAAAAAATTGAAAAAGACCTTCCTCTGCTATTGAGCAAACCTCCTCAGTCCTAATGCCCATAAAATAGCCTTCCAACAATGAGCCAATTAAACGAAGCTCTTAAGCACCCTCACTCCGCCAGCAAACCCATAACTTTAGCCTCGTTTGAAGTGACTTATCCCAAAGGCCCCAAATAGAGTCTTTTGTATATAACCACTTAAGGTTTTTAAGATTTATAAATAGAACCTTGTGGTTTTAGTATTTGTAAATAGGCCCCCGCCTTTTCATTTTAATACCTTTCATGTCCCCAAAATTAGCAGCCCTACAACCATCTTAAGTTTTTAGAGTGAAATGATATTTTGCCCATCTTTTTTTCTCTATATGTATAATTTCAAAAAATCGGACTTATTTTTCTCTAAAGCTTGTAACATTAACATTTACATTTAGTGGGAGAAAATAACTCTACAGAAATTCATTTTTATCAATATAGGGCCCATTTTATTAAAATCTAGATCGAGCACACGTACTTATAATTGGTTCTAAGTGATCCAATCCATGCACCACCCACTATTGGATTGATGAAAGTTTCAAAATACATGATTAGGCTTCAAAATACATTATTGCCTTCGAATATGTCCTTGAGCAACCAGAATAGACTTTGAAGACTTAATCTGAAGAGTCCAACCATTTCTTTTCCCCCAATAGAGACCGAAGAATTGCACAGAAACAAAGGGGCCCCTACAATACCAACCATGCGGGTTTGATAACCAAACTGCCAAGCCCAAAATTCCTCCAATGTTTGTGGCATGACCCAGCTTACTCCAAATGAATTTAAAAAATAACACCAAACTCTCTTCCAAAAGATCAATCAATTAAATTTGTGTGAACTGTTTTGGTTAATGGCAAAGTAAATGAAATTTAATTAATCACGATCTAATCTTGGATAAATGCTGGGACAAGAAGAATGAAACCCCTCTACTGGAAGCTAAATATGTTACCAGGGTCAAGTGGTCAGATGAATTAGTAGAGACCATAGACACAATGTCAGACTAACCTTCTCCAAGATGATGGGTCATGGGAGTAATAGGTCACTCTAATAGGCTTGAGTTCTCATTTTGAAAGAAGGGTTGAAACTCGAATGGAGAAAAAGAATTCATGTAGCTGACCCTAGCATAGTTGGGAGAAGGTTTGACGATAATGATGATCTTGGAACTTTTTTTTTTATAACTACAAGCTAACCCAGCCTCAAGAAAAAACACACAGCGCCTAAACTAACAATACCAGAAAGAACTAAACATCAAAAGAAAGAGGAGCGAAAAACTCCCTCTCTAGTAAGACTATCCACCATGACATGTAATTCTCTTTGAATATGATGAAATTGAACATCCAGAGAAATATCGTGCTCCTCCTCCACTCAATCTGCAATCGTCCAACGATGAGAAGATTTCCCAAACCACCACTGAATCACCGAAAAGCAGTTAGCCTTATAACCATCCAATCTTGACAACTCCCTACAACCAATTAGAAGAGCAAACGTTTCAGCTTCATTTGCATCCTTTCCATCAAAATTGTAACTCCTTGGATTATCCCCTTTAGGCCTTCTCATGGTTGAAGAAATCCCAAAAAAATGCAATAAGATGCAGAAGACAAAAGGCTCCATGGAGATTCTACTATGATTTCAACAAAATTGAAGTAGTTGTCGGTTCACAAGGAGGCTAACATGTAGGTGGACCGTTTATCTAAATCAGTAGTCTTACAGGACTCTGTTTATGTTGGAAATGCATTGCCACAAGTGGAATTGTATGCTGTAAGCATTTTTATGTTTGCAAGAGGATCCATCACCTAGCTAAATCCTACACTGACCTTTATCTCTTAGTGAGCAATAAAATTACTGTCATTCATTAAAAAACAAAAGGAGGATACCCATTATGGACCCAACATTAATTATTCATAACAAGAAGAAAAAGATAATCCTGCTCGGCAGGGCCACCTATATAGCTTATGAATTGTAATTCCAAATCAAACCTTTCTGAAGAAGCATACCGACATTTCGATGTTAGGATTTATAGAATATAACTGGAATAAACCTTTGTCCGTGCATCAGTGGTGATCTCAGCATTGGCTTATATGTTAATTACATTAAGGCAAACCAGTATGAAATGAGGCTCAACCACATGACTCAAATAAAGCTAATAACCATGCACGATGCAACAATAGCAAAAACAAAAAATAAAAATAAAAAAAGGCAGATAGAAATAGTAAAAATTTTATGACCGTGTTAAGCTGATATCCATTTCTCTGTAATGCATATAAGGCACCCCTTGCATAGTTTCCCCAACCAGCTTCTTCACGGGCATCAGATGGAACACGTGCATGTTCTGTGTTATTTATCTTTTTATCTCCCTGAGGGTACTGAACTTCATTAACACTGTAAAACCCATCAATTTAAAATAAAGCAATCAATATCACAAAAAGAATCAGAGGTGATCTGAAAAACCATCCATACTACTTAGAAAGCAGGAAAACCAGTACACACGAAACTTAATGGGGTTCGTAACAGGCCATTAAAAATTCATATTCTTGGAAAGTTCTGAGTCGTATGATATGACTAAAGAATCATAGTACCTTTTGGTCCCCGCAAATTGACAATTGATTTAACATTTTCTATGGTGGAGAATTTCTCCTACAAGCAGACTGTGTGTACAATCCAAACTTCAAAGCTCTATGGGACCCACTTGAGCCCACCGTTGATCAGTGCAACCACTTCCAGACTCTTAGGCCTCCTCGAACACCCACCCCACCCCACCCAAAAAAAAAAAAAAAGATCTAGCACCATGCCTAATTTTATGCTCATCGAACATTTAGTCACCATTAGATTGAATCTCAAAAATGTCTATGGTTAAAAGACCATTAAACTTTAAGGCTAGTAAATCAAGGGTTAGGATAATCTGATGGGACTGATTTTTTACATGACCTTTAACCATAAAGAGACCTTTCTATCTATCCTACCCCCAATTGTAGGAATGCATCCAAGTGGGCCCCATGAGCAAGACCACATGATGGTATATAGTCTGCTCATAGGTGAAAATCTTCCTTTCTATGGTTACTGATAATATGAAAAAATTTCACCTACCAGAGCCACACACAAGGATGGTGCAGGATTTTCAATTCCAACCATCCACAAAAGAAGAACCCCCTACATTAAAGTTGCCAAAGAGAAAATACCACACAGTAAACATATGCTATCAAAGTGTTTGATCAGATCGACAACACAAAAGTTATATGTTTCACCTTCAAATATTATTGCTACAGATGATAAGCCCTTTCTCGAAAATGGCAACCATAAAATGTTTGGGTCAAAGGACTGAAAAAGATAATGACAGTTGGAATGTGTTATTATATTTGCCTAACAATTTGTATATCAGAGGATATATGGCATTTTAAAGAAGAGAAAACCCTGATACCTGAATTTCACTTCTCCATGAAATTGTCCAGATCGTAATAGAACCTACAGCATGAGTTTTCATTTGATTATAAAGCAGAAAGAACAAAAACAAATTGCATTGCAACCAAGATTCAAGAATCCAAAACAGGGCTTTCACTTCATTTTATTGTCTTTTCTTTCTCTTCGGAAGAGTTGCTATTCTCTCTTCTTATTTGTCTATTTGCATTTTGCATACCACTGATAATAGGGTAAGGTTGCCCGATATAGAGGGCCCACTGGACCAGCATTCCCGATAACTGATCCACATGACCACAACTGTGAAGTCAATAAACTGTACACTAGGTGAAGCTCAGAACTCCAGATACCCTACCTTTCCCGATAAATCAATTACAAGTATCTTAGAATACATGAGTCCAGCTTAATAGATCACCATTTTACGTTTTTGTCAACAAATATGAAACCCCAAATCATTTGGGCCCATTTGGTTTTTCGAGCAGGTAACTCGGTTTACAAGTAAATGACAGTTCAGGGGTTTGGATAACCTGAATTGCCATAATTACAATTTTTTTTCCATTAACCAATTACCGGTAACCTAAGGGTTTGTGATGTTTTGAACATGGCTTTAAAAAGGATGGAGTGAAGAAGTAGAACTCACAAGGCTACTAGATAGATATGAATCTATAATAAGGATTCAGTGATGATGGTGGCGGTGGCGGTGGCGGTGAACCAATTACAGGCACCAGACACACACATAATTAGAGTAACGGCTAACTTGACTGCAGGGGACCCAAGTTCATCCAAAAGGTACCCTCGTTTTTGTCATGTCCAAAAGTGGTCTTATGTTGGTCATAATCAAGAGTCTTTTTTTTTTAAGTAATCTGATTCAAACCAGAAACCTTCATGGTTGCAACAACATAGATTGAATAGCATCTATATTTTCCTGAAATGTTTTGCCTTCATCAGTTTATATACAATTAGCTCTTTTCTTGTTCAGCTGCATATGAGATTGGAGATTCCTCCTGATGATTGACACATACGAACCTGAGAGTCCCCTGAAGGAATGAATGCCAAAAGTATTCCCCTGTTAATTGTCATTGCCAAAACAGTTCCACCCTGTAAACGATAAATAATAATAATAATAATAAAAAGAAGAAGAAGAAGAAGAAGAAGAAACAAAAGAATTCACATTTGGGTTGTGGTAAAAGTTTTATGGTGGCTGTCAACCAGCCTAACACAACCTATCCATTGATTTGACTCGGGATAGATCGGAGTGGAGAAACAGAATTCATGTAGCCAACCCCAACATAGTTGGGACAAGGCTTTGATGGTGATGAATTAGAAACAAAAGAAACTGACATCTTGTTGAATCATAAGAAATGAAATTGAAACCAGGTGTAAGTCATATTCTTAGATGATCAATCAAATGTGTGTGTATTCTAATAAAGCAGGAGAGCAAAAACCCCAACATAGTTAGGAGTAGGACAAGGCTTTGATGATGATGAATTAGAAACAAAAGAAACTGACATCTTGTTGAATAATAGGAAATGAAATTGAAACCAGGTGTAAGTCATATTCTTAGATGATCGATCAAATGCATATGAATTATAATAAAGCGGGAGAGCAAAAACCACACGCATTTATTTGTGTTCATCACATCCAATGAACGAATAGGAGAAACTAATAATTTAGATTCTACAATTTAGGTTCAAGATCAAATGTTGCAAAATGAGAAAAAAAAAATCAAATGCATTTTAATTTAATAAAGTTTCATTGTCAGGTGAGTGGCATAAGGTGTGGGTTTGCTCCCCACGTATTGTGCTCGAATCCCGCCCTAGACTTACACCGTGCACATATGTGTGGGTGCCGTGCGTGCACCCAGGGGAATGTCCCATCAGGTTATATACCATAGGGAAACCCTCACCATTAAATAAAAAATAAAAATAAAAAAAGGTTTCAGTGTCCATGGCCTTGATTTTCCTCAGTCATAAAAATTTTTGAATCATCAAAAAGAGAAAGACGGAAAAACTACAATGAATTGGCTTGACAAAGATGGGTTGTCTAAATCAAGACATCAGGAGCAAATATTGGTTTTACCATGACGTGGTGGATGGTTGCCACCATGCAAATAGAGATGCCATTAAATTAGAAGTTTTCAGTTGCTCCATTTTCCAACTATAACAAACTGAACAAGAACAACTAGCAATCTTCAACATTCAAAAATACTGATCTAATTAAAATGTGAGAAAGCTTAGGAAATCCACATTTAGTACCATCTGTAACTCATCACCCATCACATTAATTAAATAAAATAAAAAGTAAATCCAACATGTCTATTGGGACAAGAAGATAAGAAGAAGCCACTAACTAGAAGATACCCAAAATTCAAGTCAACCATTGTAAATAAAAATGATCTTTAGAAAGATTAATAATATATATAAAAAAAAAAAAAAAGGATAGGCTATGTTTTGATGCACAATCGATTTAGATTGCAATACTTGCGTTTAAACAAAAAGAGAAACCCAAACTCAGGGATTCCCTCTCTATCCAAATAATCAGTCAAAAATTGTGCTGACGTCCATTTTTTAATTTCGGCTTGAAATAATAACCAATGTAACTATTAGAAGTCAATTAACATTTTTAATAGGAAAATAATGCAATTCTTCACTTTAATTTATATCATCATATCTATTCCAGTATAAAACAATAACCACCCAAAAAAAAAAACTTTAAATATTCACAAATCTAATAACATGAGTTAAGAAAGACTAATAAAACTTAGTATTTTATATATATATATATATATATATATTATTTTTATTTTTTTATGCAACTGAGAAACAAGATCACCAACTGACCTGATGATCAATGTGGGCCCCCAAGGGACATATCCTATAGGGAGAGACAGCCACTCTAACATTCCCCATTTTTCCTCCGCTCATTTCAGCCACAATCTTCTTCATTCTGTGTAACTGAGACAAGTCCAACAAAACCGGCAAAGAAGCCACTTAACACCCCTAGCCACATTCATAAATCATTAAACCAATCCATTGAAAAGTACATCACCAACAACATGAACAAGTATTACAGGCAGGCATTTGCGCCCATTTTCACCGGTGTCACATTTTCACAGCACCCACCCATCTGTGGTGGGGTCCACTGGATGAACTGTATAGATCGCTTGCAGGCGGGCCCCGCCTCACGGAATGTTTAGACAAACATGACATCCTTTCTCAGATTCACAGTCATCAAACCCAAAACCAGAAGAAGGAGTGGACGACCAAAAGAGAAGGAAAAAAAAAAAAAACCAGCCACGGCAACAAAAGAAAACACAGAAAAGGCACATGGATAACTCGGCAGGAATAGGAAAACCGGCAGATTTCAGGAGAAGAACAAGAACCCATTTATGAACAGATGCCAGAGAAAACAAGAAACCAATAATGATATTATTGAAGATTATTACCTCATCATCTGACGGCCAAGACAAACCCATCTCTTCAAAACAGCCCTAGAAAACCACCCCCACCAAGAGGTTTTCTTTCTGGGATGGGAATGCTCAGATCACAAAAACCCAAGTTATTATATTTAGGTCCAGGTGACCAACAGCATCATTATTATCATTAGGTTTTTTTTTTTTAAAAACCAAAAAACAAAAACTCGAACAGGAGAGAGTAGAGTGAAGACACGGGAAGCAGCCAAGATGGGGTTGGTACTTGGTAGTTACTTATAATAGTATATTATATTATATTTATTAGAGAAAAAGGAAGATCTCTTTTTTTGCGGATGTAGCTAGAATCAAGGGAGATCTCTTTGTTTTGGAGTGGCAGTTTAAGGACCGTACAATGAATTCAAAAGGTGTGGAGCCCGTGATCAGGATGACTATGATACAGTTGGCAACAGGAAAAAATAAAAACCTCTTGGTAAAGTGGCTTTTTTTTATCCTCTGTTGTCTTTTTATTTATTTTTTATATATCTGAGGAAACGACATGGATTGGTTCCACTGCCACGGTTGGAATTGAATGGAAGGCAAATCAACCATCAAAGTGTCTGTCCCTTTATCAAGGAAAAAAAACGAAAACCAAAAAAAGACATAAGTGATTTTATACTGTGATTCTTTTCTTTTTTCTAGCCCAGCCAACCGGGGCCCACTGGACCCATTAGAGTCCCCCAATCAATCACAGCAGTGGACCTCAACACACATTGGAGAGGGAAGGGAACACCTGCATTGCATGCATTCGCAGGAGTCGATCCATGGGTGGATGCGTGTTTGATCGATGGATCTGAACGGTCCAAGCAATCTACAATTGGAGAATCATGATCCTTGACCCAGAGAAATATTGAGTTGAAGGAGTGAAACCCATAATAAAGTGGTCCACAATGAATTCTCTCGCTGCTGCTGTTGGGGATAATTAATTTTACTCCAATAAAAGTTAAGCCCACCATTTGATGAATGACATGATTTATAAGTATAATTAAAATTGTGTTAATCAAGTTATTTGTCATGTGCTCAATCAAATAGGAGTAGCCAATGCTATTGGAGTAAATTTTAGAAACATTTCATGGTGATGACTTAAATTATGAGAAGCTTGAATTTTTCAATACAAAGGACCCCCACTGTGGCTTCCAAGCCTCCAACTCAGGATTTCTCCAAGTCGGAGCCTTGAAATACCTCACAGCCATGGTGTTGTATGAAAGACCTAACAGAATAACAACAACATCGGATTGATGGGGCCTTAGGATTTTGTGATGGTCACGTTATAACAATAAGGCAGTTTATCAGGTGGCTTTTCAGTCGGTTGTTAGTTTGAACAGATTTACCATAGCTATCAGTTTGTTGGTACACCGTTTTCCACATGACACTAACCAGATCCACTCAACCTCATCATAATGTCGAGCCAAATCCATCCATACGGGTCCAACAAGGTGTCCAGCACCGAGTCGCAAACTGCCAAACTATCCACACAAAAAAGTGGGCAAGTCCAACTAGCCTAGACTCAGATGGAAACCTATCTGGTTGGAACCCAAATCCAAAAAATGGAGCCCAAGCATGAGCCTGAGCCCAAATTAAGAAACCCGAACCGAAGTGCAAGCTTGAGCAAAAACCCCGGCGATGTTATGAGTATGTAAAATAGATAAATATTTGATATGTGCTATATATATATATATATATATATATTTATTATTCATAAATGGGAAACGGTTTAGTGAGGACCGTCCTCACCATATATCGTATGGACCACTGTGGGCCGTCCGATCTCTCAACAGATCCCACGTTCCATAACTATCATATATAAAATAAGAGAGGGAAACGGAATGGAAGAGGGAAAACGAAACTGTGGAGAGAGCCAAATCAAAAGAAAAGCCCCAAGCCCCAAATCGTCCGATCTCTTCCTCCTTCCCGTCCTTCTTCCTGGCACAATCTCGAAGGGTTTGGACGATCTCTCTCTCTCTCTCTAGGTCATCCCCCTCGTCGACATCTCTTTCCTTTTCATCATCGCCTTCTTCTTCTTCCCTTTCATCCCTCATCGCACGCCACAACCAGCACCTTCCACGGCCTCTGCTACGTGCTTGGCGACAACTGCGACACCGACCAGATCATCCCCACCGACCATGTTGCAGTCTCGTGTTGCCATTGACCAGATAAATCTACCCATTTATTATTACTCTGTTGCCATCTATCAAAATCAGTAGTTGGCCAGAAGAAGATCATCCCTGCCGACCGTGTTGTAGTCTCATGTTGCCACCGACCATGTTGCAGTCTCATGTTGCCGCTGACCGTGTTGCAATCTCGTGTTGCAGTCTCATCCCTTCCAAAAGCCTCTTCTACAGCGATTCTTGGTACCAGAAATCGAGTATTTTGGGGATTTAAAATATTGGGGTTTTTGGGTTTGTTACAGAAATAGAATTTAAGCAATTTTTGGGTTTTTGGGTTTTTGGGTTTTTGGGTTTTTTTTATTATTATTATTGTTTTCTGTTGTTGGTTTTTTTTTTTTTTTTCTCTATTGCTGGGGGTGGTTTTTGGGGATTTATGTTCTCTGATTCTTTATGTCTTTGAATTGCAGAGGTCTAAAAGATGATGAGCCTTGGAGTATGTTGAGAGAAGAGGATTTAGATGCAAATGAGTGCATGATTAAGATGGAGATTTATTCAAGAGATGGTTGGAAGAGGCTCTGGAATAGGAATTAATGGATTTAATAGATGGATTTTTTTTTTTTGTATAGTATTTTTTACCTTGGCCATTGCCAAAGTCTAACTTACTGTTGTAAATCTTTTGAATAAAATTGCATTTTCATTGAGATCAATAATGTTTTTTACAAAAATAAATAAATCAATTTCTATTGTTTTCAGCTGGTTATTTGTTAGATTTTGATATGATGCAGAATCTAAGCTATATGACCCATTTCTGCTTAAGGTAGACCAATCATTTTGCAAGATTCATGTTTTCAGTTGGATTGGTGGCATCTTCTTCACTAGGATCTCATTTTTATTTTGGGTGAATCCATGGCATATTCCTCATGCTAGCACATCACTCAAATACTATGGTCATCCATAATCTATCATCACTGAATAATTGAATTAAAAGGTCCTTATACATCATTTACAGGACCAGCACCAATATTGATCATCAAACCTTTTTTGTCATTAGATAAACACAAATCAGCACTTAATTATTTTTGGCTTGAAGCATGAGAGACCAGTGTTTCAAATTAAAAATTGTAGCAACCCCACATTTCATTAGGCATAGATACTTGATGCATATCCATATGCATTTGATCGTCATTTCATATTGAGGGATTAAGAAAACAATTGCTTAAGGAGATGTTTGCTGCAAGAACCTAGGAAATGTGTCTTGGTCCCAAAACTTGACATCAAACCTGGTGCACTGACGAGAAATTGGGACATTTGTGATCTCATCCCATTGAAGGGTCTACAAGCAATAGTTATAAACAACCTAGGCTATTGCTTCAAAGTGGGTACTTTTTTTTTTTTTCTAATTGGCCTAGTGGCCAGGGAAGACTGAAGAGACCTACCCAACCGACACTTTGTGATTCCCAAAGTGGGTCAGTTTATTGTTTGGTTTGATGCATAAAAGAGCGGTGATCTGTAATTAACCCAATGAAGTTCAATTTGAATAGATGGTTTCACTTGAGATATAATAACAATCCACTGCTTCCTGACAATAAATTGATAATAATTCAGTATTACAAACTACTTCTCTAACTATCCTGTCCCAAATCAATTCTGATTACAAATTGATAGCAATGTAATGCTTACAAACTCATTGCACTTTCTTTATCATCATCCAATTTTAGCATTGCCTGGATCTTTATCATCGATAAATCTTTTTGTTTCATTAATATGTGAACCAAGCCATAGTGCATTTCATAACACTTAAAACTGATGAAAGAAATGAAACCTGCCGCATTGTGTAGATTACCACAACACAATCAAACAGCCCACAATCTTTTTCAACATTAACAATGCAATGACATTCAACAATAAATTGTTCAACATTTACACATGAAATCATTCACATTTTCCATCAATACAATGTCTCAAACAGTCATTCAAACCATGCCATTATACCATTTCCCTTCTTGAACAATCACTCAAAGCACATCATGTCAACACCTACTAACATTGCTTAACCTGCACATAAAAAAAAAAAAAAAACTATCATCAAAACAGATTTACAAGAAAACTAAAAGTGAAGAAAATACCACTACTGTATACATTGTTTAACAGAAGAAGAGGGTTGGATGGTGGGGACAGTACCATATAAATTGCTTCCCAAACACCATTAAAAAAAAAACCCCCAAAACCCGTAATTTCAAGTTCATCATCGTAGAACCCCTAAAACCCCTAAATTGAAAACCCCAGAACACTCTGAAATGGAGTGCGGTCTGTCTCCATGTTGCAAACTAACAATCACATTGGATGCTGCTAAAATTGGATCCATAGTATGCTGAGGGATTGCGGCATGCCCTCCCTTTCCAATTATCATTGCCTCAAATTAAGAAGCCACTCCCTGCCATAACTGGGCTAGGTCTGGAGGCCACTGTGCCAGTGGGCAAGTCAGTGGCGACATGGTGCCCAAAAATAGCTTCAACGTTTTCCAAGACTCCAGCTACTACCATTTTCTTTGCACCACCACCTCAAATCAAACAAAACCCAAATCATACACAGAAAGAAAAACCATGTAACAGGACATCAAACATCAGGTGTGGGACAAAAAAAATAGCAAACATAGAGAGGCAGGGAGGGAGGGAGAGAGGGCTCGATGCCTATGGGTTTTACCAGGGAGGGAAAGGTGTTTATTAGACCTGGATGGCGCTGTGGAAGATGCCTCCAAATCGCGTCCTTGAAGATCATGTTGATTTGGACGATGGTGATGTCGTCTTGGCGAAGGCACTGTTCGAGACAAGGCTAGAGGGAGTTGTGCAACGGAGGGACGAGATGAGCAAGAGGGAGTTGTGCGATGGAGAGAGGAGTCGAGCGAGAGGGAGGAGGCTCTGTTGTGCAAGGGAGAAACGAGAGAGGGAAGTGAGGGTTTGGGAAGGAGGTGGACGACATGAATAGATTTGGGGCTTCTTCCGATTTGAGCTTCTCTCTCATCATTTTCATTTCCCTCCTTTAGTTATATAGGAGACATGAGAACCGTTGGATCAGTATGCTAATCGGACGGCCCTGAATGGTCCTTACATAAAACTCTAAGGACGGTCCTCACTGGACCGTCTCCCTTCATAAATAATCTAGGATGAAGTTTGGTCAGTTCAATCTAATCCTAATTTTATTGCCCTAGATCAGACGGCTAAAGTTTTAATGACCTAGCAAGACACTTGCCACAACTGACAATTTAGTTGCGTTGGTCGGTTCCAGTCCATTGGATGGTAAGGCTAAATTTACATCTAAATTTGGATGTCAGCACTCAGACCTGAAATCCAAGTCCAGACCGCACATTCATGAGTCAAATAGGTTGGACCAAGCTGGGCGATTAAGCTGATCCGTAGCCGAGTCCTGAAAATTAGGCCCAAGCCCATACCAAAGTCCTGCCCCGAGTGGGCTCTGCTCGGGCCTGTCGGAACTAGCCTACGTCAATTGAGTAATCAATGTTGCTAATTCATCAAGTCACGTTAAGTTTGGCCCTGCATCTTTTAAGTAATCAGTGACAAGACAACCCAGCAGGTGGTAGGTGAAAATGAGTTTTGTCTGTTTAGAAGGTGGCATCTGATCTGCCAACGTTTTATCAGCAACTTGGTTTTAGATCCATGATTTTGGGCAATTGATGTGACGGGCCCATGTTATCACCAGACCTATTTGTGATTTGGATGTTGGACTACACAATCTGGTTCACTGTTTGAAAGGGATGAGATTTATTGATCTAGACTAGAGTCGCCCTTGAAAGTTATACTCGAGAGACAAATAATAGCCAAATTTCTACTAAATAATGGAAGCAAGCTAATATGGACTATTCATCTAATAAGCTATTTGTCATTTGCATAGGTGAGATCTTCCACCTAATAAGAACTTGCACATCCCTTATCTGTATATATACTACTACAAGGTCCGTTCATTCAATTATCTGGATCAACAGGAAATGGGCCCACATGATTTTGAAAATGTTCTTGGATGATATGTAAATGATCAGAAATCATCCCACCTTTTTTTCTTTTTTGAACACATCATAGTGGGGCCCACCAGATGACTCAGTTCGAACGGAAAACACACGTCGGGACCCCCTCCTCCAAATATCACCGCCCTCGTTTTTATATCCATCTAAATGGATTGCACTATTGGATCAAAGGATAGAAATTATCAAGGTTGAAACTTGTTGGCCTTTGCATGTTAGAAAAAAGGTGATTTTTAGCGGCGGAAAAAAAAATGCCTTTAGCGGCGGTTTTTTTCCATCGCTAAAAATGTCATTTTGGACCCCTCCTACCATATAAGATTTTCCACCCATTTTAGCAGCGGAAGAAATTTTCCGCCACTAAAAACTCAAAATAACTATCTATTAGCGGCGCCAAAAAACCACCACTAAAGGCGTTTTTCTTCCTCCCCTAAAAAAATACTCTTTTTTCTAGTTTAACTGGCCCTAATGGGGCTATGGCTTCCTTGCCTCCAATTTACGCCCATGTCCCTGCTAGTAACTTATAGTAACGCTTGTCATTAAACAAGCAAATGCCTTCAAGACCAATCCTTATTCTCCAACCATGTCCTCTTCCCCAACTCATGTTTTTCACTTGAGCTTCCGTCATCTTTTAACACTTTCCAATTTTCTATATCTTTAAATCCATATTCAAACTTTACCTTTGTCTTCCAAACAAAAAAGTCCAAAGGGTAGATCCTGCGCTGATCCTTAAGGGCACGTTTGAGTAGCTCATTTGCACGGAAAATGATGTGGTTTTCTATGGAATACTTCTTTTTTAGGTGTTTGGTGCCGCAGTTTTCCGCGAAACTGTTTTTTCGCCACATCAGCTTTTTCCTTCATAGGCATAGAAATAGACTTCCTATAGGGGGTATGGGAAGTCCATTTCCAAGGAAAACTGACCCCCCATTTCCTCACTCCCACCCTCACTCCACTCAGCCACCCTCTTTCTTCCCCCTCTCCTCCCAACGCCACCCACCTAGTAGTTTTTACTAAAGAGATCTGCAGGTACACTAAACAACATTAGCACCAATTTATAGAGGAAAAACTTTTTGCACCAAATATGAATTTCTAACTTCCTCATAAAACCTTTTATGAGGTATTTCAAAATCGTGGGATTTGCCGATGTGACAACTTCATCTTTCCATAGAAATTGCCTCTATACAAACGTGCCCTAAATCTTCCCATCTTCTTTGCTTTTATATATTTTTCTATCAAGGATGATGATGGGGAGATTGTAGGTAGTTTGTGAATTTGATGGGAGTACGTGGGTCCATTTGGGTGAAATACAATGATTCATATAGTTCGGTTTTTTTTCTTTTTTTTTTTAGTTCTACAGAAATTAGAACATGGAAAGGACCAATTATATATTAAAGCATCATCATCATGTCATATGGCATCTGATGCTATCCATATAAGGCTTCAATTCTGGTTCAAATCAGGTCCTATATATAGGGCCAAAAACCAGATGGACTATATTAGGTCATTAAAACAGCCCCTTCCATGACAAATTTAATTAAATATGTTTACAATAACAAATCAGTAAACAAATAAATAAATTATTAACATCGGGTCTCAAACTAGCCATAAACCACGTACATGTATACCAGGGTCACAACAAAGGCTTAGCCACCTCTCATCCACGTGATTTTTCACAAATCTCATCTATTTTCCTAGAAACTCAAATCAATTGAATCTAAGATTAGTGTTTAGGGTTACCTCAATTGCATCAACACACTTCAATTGCATCAACACGAGTTCTTCTTTAAAAAATATATACACATAAAAAAACATAAAATTCTTTAAGGTGCCACGTCACCTTGAGCCTAGATATTGCATAGATTCATTTAATCTTCCTTTCCTCAAATCTATCTCATTTAAAGTGTCACATCTCAATTAAAATCTAAATTTAATATCTTATCTCCTAAAATTTCTTTCTTTAATATCATTCAAATCTCTCCTAAAATTCCTCTTTTAATATCATTCAGAAATTTTATTTGAAAGGTTTCTCTAATGCATGATTTGATTTGGACCAATCACCATATGCCACTTGGCAATTTTGTCACCTCAACTAAGACTCCCTTTCAGAATGAATAAAATAAAAGGGGAAGGTGTTTCTTGTAAATAGAAAAAAAAAATCAAAACCCAGCCTTCAAATGTAGCAAAAAAACTGCTCAAACAAGAGTTCTCTAGGGTTTTCTTCTTCGGCGTCGGCAATCGACTTCTTCTTCTCCGGCACAGGTGAGAAGTCCGGATCACCTTCTTTGTAATGTCGAGAGCCTGAGCTTGCTTCAGATGTCCTGCGTCTCGAGTCTTCTCCTACTCTGCAACGGCCACAGAGCCAACCTCCTTCTTCAGCTGCGAGCGACGAGTCTGGATTCCTTCTTCGGGCAGCGGTGACACCCAGCCCCACTGAGTCCAATCCCACTTCTTCGGTGATGTCGCAGCAAGTCCCTCTTCTTTCTTATCCCTGCTAGGAGAGGAATAGAGTTCCCTTCTTCATCTTGGGTGTACTTGCTTCTTAGGTGACAGTAGGCTTCTTCTCTGAAACCGAGAACCACAAAACTAGTCCCTTTTCCTACTATCGATCCGATGCAGCGATGGGTTTGGATCCTAATTCGCTCTGCAAAACTCCACACCCTAGTTCTCTGTGTACAAAAGCATCCGATTCTAGCATATCCAGATCTATTCTTGGAAGAGGATGTGGAGGAAATTGTAACGCCCAAATTCCGAGTACCGAAGTTACCGCTAAGGTACCTGAATTTGACGCGCTACTTTCCGGAAAATCCGAGAACCTCCAATATCATAGTCCACAGTGAGGTCAAAATTTTAAAACTTTTTAAACAAGAATATAATCAACAGTTGTATTGCGGAAGCATAAGATAAGATAGCGGAAGCAATAAGTATCATATAAAATGCATCAAATGGAACGGGGCTGAAGTCTAACAAAATCTCAAGTATAATTAACCAGATTAATTACATATTTGGATAATGCCCTGCTCACTACAATAAACTCTCAAAAGCCCAAAATAAACTGCACTCAAACACCCTGTGCAGGCGCTCCATCTTCTGGTTCAACCACCTGATCAATCGGTCTCCAGCCGTACTCGCCGACTACAGGCGACTCGTGGTACGCGTCACCCACGGGGTCATGGTCGAGACCCAAGTACCAAAGATGGGTCAGATCCAAGGATCTGGCAAGGCACCATATACAGATAAAAAAATGATGAATGCAACAAAAGAGAATATAGACGAGTATGTAATCATAAGAGTAATAAGGAAACATAAACTAGGCAATTGAGCAATTTAGAATCAGAATGATTAAGTAATCTAATCTAACAGATATCAATATGGCACATTCACACAAGCTCGATATACCGCGAGATATTATGCCGCGATATTCCCATACTGTAAACAGTTGCGGCGAGGAAAGTATAATAAATATGCAAATGATAACAGCCCTACCAATAACAGTATATATAAATAACACCGATCACATCCCTTTATCGCACCGATCACTCCCTTTATCAGACTAGATAGGACCCGGTATCACACCGTCCGTCTAATCACGTCTTTTCATTATAGCTCTAGTCACAATAAATATAGCTCATACCAGTGATGATTAGTCAACAGGCTGAACTTAGATCAACTGAGTAAGTGTCTAGTGCCGACTCATAGAAATAAATACAGGTATGTGTCTATCTACGCTTGTCTTACGTGAGCAAAGTCCTAATTAAGTCTCTAAGAGGTTAAAGTACAACATCATGGAACACAATCCAATATCTAAGTCCAAGTCCAATTATCATTGGATCCACACTAGGCCCACATCCATGGCCTTAGTCTATAACAATGTAAGTAACAAATCCATACCCATTTACAACCATACATCGTGACCAACCTCTTCATTCTAGGGTACCACACACCCAACTTAGGTTGTATGAGGGCCTGCCTAGCCATAGACACGGGTCGTTTATCTCCAATTACATCATTGGGTTACCACTAAGTAATCCTAGGTTCAGATCCTCCAATTCCCATTTAATTAACAGGTTATAACAATAACAAAGATATAAGAGAAGCACAATGTTTAATAACCTCCAAACGAAAGAATCAAATGGAATAAGGCAAGGGTCCAACCTAGATAATGGTCCACTCTTGGTTCAGAGCCTCATCATGTAATTGAATCATTAACTGTAGTCTCAGATGTCAAAAGATGATATATCTGGTGCTCCTGAAGTTACGGACATCCTTGACTATGTTTAAGGTTCGAATCACTGATAATTCTAATCCCAAAAACCTATTTGGTGGTCCCCACGAGTCAAGGTTGAGCCACACTATTGACTCGTGCTTGGCACATCAATAAAAGTCTATTTGGATGGTCAATGGGCCCCACAAACGATCACAATCTCAGAAGAACTGAATGCTGAAATCACTGTACACAGTTTATCCAGTCGACCGAGCACAGAGTCCGGTCGACCGGGTACACTGGGAAGTCAGGATGTTGACTCCCAGGTCGACCCACTATTCAGTGTGCCTGATCGACCGCCCGGCCTGGTTGGTCAACCGTGCACACTGGGATTCACAGTTAAGCACCTGATAGGCAACTGCCTGTCACAGAATTCTCCTGTGTGTTCGATCGACCTCCTGACTTGGGCGGTCGACCGCACACACTAGATTTCTGGAATGAGGACATTTTCCAGGTTTTAGCCTTTTTTTGTGTCTCCTGTGTACCCGGTCGACCGAACACAGGGTTCGGTAGACCGGGTACACTATTCTTGTAAATTTCACAAAGTCTTAATTAAGACTTGAATTTCCTGGTTTTCAGTGTCGCCGGTCGACTGGACCACAGGTTGGTCGACCGAGTAGACGTATCTGCAGCAGAAACTCAGTTTTCTGGATTCTTCTTCTTCAACCCATTTTTCATCCAATTCACCACCAATCTCTTCCATTCATCATAGAAACATGTAAAAACAGTAAAACACTTCTAAGTCCATTCATCCATCACTAAACCGGGCCATTGATCTTCCAAATAAGAGAATCCATCCATTAATGGCCACAAATCCATAAACAAAGCTCAATTGATAGATCTAAACATACATATGAACATAAATTAAATTGAAACATCAAAATCAAGAGAAAGAGATCATGCATTCTGTAGTACTAGTATATGGTACTTGCCTTTGATCAATAGAAATAGAAATAGAGTAAAAGAGAAGATCCAATAGCTGAAATAGAGTTGGTGTTGCAATTGGGGCTGATCTCCTAATCTCCTTGTTGCTGGAATTGCGAAATAGGGTTCTAGAGAGTGAGTTAGAGAAGGTGAGAGATGAGTGAGAGTGAATTAGGATTTAGGCTTCATTTGCAATATTGTGTATATATAGGTTAGGGTTGGTAAATGATTACTAAAAGTCCCTTGGGGTTTAAATAGAATAAGGAATGAGGGTAAGGGCAAATTCGTAAATCTTAGGGATTCTAAAAGCTTCTTAACTAAAACACCTACCCCCCCTCCCCGTTAATAAAATTTAATTACTAGCTAAGTCCCAATCTATCTAAAAAACCTAATTAAATTACAAAATCATTCTAAATCTATAAGAAATACACAAGACCTGATCTTAAAACTTAGGAACAAAATTAAACTATCCTATTAGACCCTATTAAATAATATAATTAAGATAGCTAATATTATAACTATAAGTATTCAAATCAAACTGAGGGCCCACAAGGGGTGGGGCCTCACAGGAGGCTGGCGGGCAGAAAAGAGGGTTGGAGGAGACAAATGGTTGTTAGGGTTTTGACAACATTTTTTTCTATTTGCAAGAAAGGCCTTGCCCTTTTATTTTATTCATTTCAAGAAGGGGTCTTAGTTGAGGTGGCCAAAAAATTTCCACATGGCACATGTTGATTGGTCCAAACAGGCTCCCCCTATTTGAACGAAAGAGGGGATCCGGACTCGTTGCTTTTGCATTTCTCAGATTCTTAGGATTGTGGGTCCGACATGACCTACATAGAGTTATGACCTAGGGAGCTAGGGACCTTGCTGGATATGTTTGTCGCTTCACGTCTGCTATGATCTGTATAGGTTTTTTTCTTCTTCTTCATGAGACATGGGTGTGCCATGGCCAAAAGAAGAGTAGCTTTGGGATATCATAGCCATTTGATAAGTGGCTCCAATTTGAACGTCAATGCATTTCTCTATTATTTTATTTTATAGCACCAGTTAAGTACTTGGTTGCAAAAAAAAAAAAAAAAAGTAAACGTAAAAACTTAATGAGAGGCCCATGTAGTCCACTATCAATTAGGCGATATATACTACTATTGTACCAGTTTTTTGCATTTGGGCCCACTTGAGTGAGCCCCACCTTCCTATCAAGTTTCGATTCCCATTCCCTCTTGCGTGTTCCACTATAAAGCAGGACCCACCACCCATGACCAGTAAGTACCTCACCAAGAAAATTAAATCTCTCAATTTTGTGGTAGAGTAAATCGATTTGGAAACTCAAATTTAAATTACTTTCTAAATCCCCTAAATCTCTCTTCTCAAACTTCTTTAAAAAAAAAAAAAGAACTCAATTTTATCAAAGCTAAAAACTTGGATCTCAACTCCTAATTCTTCTCATTCAAGGCACATTATTATTTTTCTTATCTCCGTTCATTTCGTACTTTGTCGTAAGTAATTTGTTCAATAATATGCAATCCTTCTTCTTCATTCTCTGGATACATATATCTTATTTATTTTTATATTGTTTTCCTAATGATTGATTTTTGTAGAAAATTATTTGTCGATGATGTGCAACAAGTGTAAAAAAAAAAAAAAAAAATCTAAAGTAAGTAAATTTACACGTCTGAAGGAGCTTATTATTATAGTAACTTGCAAGAAAATTTTTAATGATCGTCTTGCAAGCACTCATCATTGTAATAATATTTTAAAAACACAAATTTTAATTTCTTTTTATATTTATTTAGCCCGGCTTGTTGTTGCTAGTTTTGATTGGATATGATAAATGAAGGTAAGGCATGTTAGAGAATAGAATTTTTTTTTTTTTTTTTTACTTAAACATGTTAGAAAAACAGTTAGAGATTGTAGGAATGGTTAGAGATTAGAGCAAAGGATAAGGTTTAGTTTTGAAATTGAAATTCTCCTTGCATTTCATTTGTATAGACTGAGATCCTTCTTCCTAAATAAAACTACAGTAAATTTTATGGAAGTATAGCACTTGTACAAGTTTTCAAAGCACACCATATGGAGTTTATTTATTGTTAAATAGTAATGATCTTTGGAGTGTCAAAAGGTTGATCTGTGATAATGAAAACCCTACTTTAAGGGTATGTTTGGCAACAATCATCGCCATGGATTCCTCGCCCAAAATCCGCGATCGCGCGGATTTCCGTGTTTGGATGAGCATGGATTTGAAGAGGATGGAGAGGAGATTTCTTCTCTTTTGATTATTTCTGGAATCAGACACCCCCCCCCCCCGCCCCCCCTTTCGGATTTTCTCTTTCCGCATAATGAAGGATTTGCGGAGCTACAGTGCATTGAGGCGTTAATATTAGGCAGAGCGGTTTTTGCGTTTTTTTATCTCTATGGACCCCACAATCAAGATCTGAACCGATAATAGTGTTAAGAAGGTCCAAAACGGCCAGCTCACCAAATTTCAACCGTTGATTCGTCTTAGATCTTTAGATATTTGCATAAACGTTCGAACTGTTCGATAGCATTTTTTGGGCAAAAACACTGGATTAAATCCAGTCCGTTTTTTTTTCAATTTTCTGGTTCCTGTGGGCCCCACAATCATGATTTGAACCAGTAGTTATTTCAAGGAGGTCAAACACAACTAGTTGACCAAATTGCAACCGTTGATCATTCTTAGATCTTGAGATATTTGCAAAAAAAGTCCAGGTACTAAAATATTAAATTCTTGTTCTTGTGGGCCCCCTTTGCACGATCAGAACTGTTCATATTTTCTAGATGACCACAAAGTACTTAGAGGTGAAAGTTGAGGTTTTGATTTTTCATGGATTTTGGAAATTTTTATAAAACATATTTATAACCATTGGATTATATATTCTACAATTTGTAGGAATCCTCCCTCCATCCAAACATGGAACTCTCTTTGGGAATCCTACTAGAGGATTGTGGCCTTCTTTGGAGATGGAGATGGAGAGAATCCTCTAAATAGAGGATTCTTCTACGTTTACCAAACGTGCCCTAAAGGATTCTAAAAAAATCTCTTCAATGAGAATTGAAGGGGTTGTTTAGTCACATTTTATTGGTTGATGAATTCAGGCAAAGGAGTTTCATAATTGCATGTATATTCCGGTGATCATTGAGAATCTTTTAGAATTCATCACTGTCGCAATGTGCACTTTTTTAATATGGCAATGTCAATGGCCCACCGGATCAGATTTGTTGTTGTTTTTTCATGAGCGATGAAATCGTAAGGTTTAGATAAGAAAAAATGCACTATAAAAAAAAGAGACATTTAGTAGCAGAAAAAAAAAAAAAAAAACCAATTCAGCGCTGGGCTATTTTTTTCCTGCCGTTAATGCCTACTTTTTGTGGCAAATTTTTTTTTTTTTTGCCTCTAAATGTGCCGTTATTGCCTTATTATCAACTATCTAAGAATAAATTGTGGAAAATTCAATGGAAAATAAAAACCGCGGCTAAAGGTTATCCCATCCACCACAAGAGTTCTTTATTTTTATTTTATTTTATTTTTTTTAGTGATGGCCTGTTTATTTTATTGCGGAATTAACCGGAAAAAATAGATTAGGTGACCACCATACCTAAAAGGTAATTTTAAGTGCCCTTGCACCAAAGCAGTCATTTTGCCCTAAAATGTAGTTTTTTTTAACATTCTCTGTTAGGGTCCCTATCGACCTTCCTTTGCAATGCTAAAGGTCGATTGAGATCTTGCGGTCCATCGTAACCTTCACAGAACTTCCATTTACTTTGTTTGTAGGGTCTCAATCGACCTTTATTTGTAATGTTAAGGGTCTATATCGATCATGCGGTGTACACTTATAATTGCACGAAATACATCCCTCATTTCTTATTCTTGGAAAAAAATGACCACGCTCAACTTGCTTCCCCTCTGTAGGATATTCTCACCTCTTGATAAAGCCACATGCCGTTGTTTGGTGGAGAACATTAAAGTGCATATGCTATTATTTGGAGCAGACCAATAGAAAGGTGGTGTTTGTACTTTATACTAAAACATGATTTTTTACTTTTCAGAAGCCATTTTCATAATTCCTAGTTCCATATTACCATTGCTCGATGGAGGATCGCTGGGAACCATTGTGAATACGCCTGGCAGCTGATGTGGAGCAGTAGTCAATGGCGATGAAGAAGAAGGAAACAAACAAGAGAGAAAATCGAGCTTCTAAGCCATAAAATGTATGAATAGGTTGAACACAATGTCGCTAGAGACCCTTAACATTAAAAAAAATGTCGATAGGGACCCTAGAAGAGAATGTTAAAAAAATTTATATTTTCGAGCAAAATGACTGATTTAGTGCAATGACACTTAAAATTACCTTTTTGGTATGGTAGTCACGTAATTTGTTTTTTCTGATAAAATCCATTATTTTATTTGAAAACATATATATTGAAGCGAAAACTAGTTGATAATGACTTTTTTCACCAAAAAGGTCTCGTAAGTTCTCTAGATAGGTCCTCGTATCTCTCAGCCGCTCAACGACTCTCCCTAACTCTAGTACATCCGATCTCCATGAAAACTAGCGGCCTCTAAAGAGTAGCCCAAAATTTCTATCCCCATTAGTAGAATGCTACACAGTGATTGCTGATGAGAGCTTCAAAGGCCTGGTATAATTGAGTGATTAGAGAAATCATGATCAGTAGATGCCCAAAACCAACATACTTTATAGTACCTGTAGGCGGTAAAAACGACACCTACTTAGATTGAGGAGATGAACCTCTTAGATCAGGGAAGACCGAACGCCGGGAACCTCCACGGGGCTGAGGAACCTGAAAAGGAAAGGAGAAAGGCTTGGGTCAGAGCCCCTGGCTGCCGTGAGCCGAAGGCGCTCCGATGCCTGAGTTAGTTCTGGAGAAAGACTAAACAGGAGGAGGCAGGAGAGGGGAATGAGACGATATGTTGTCTATTGTGTTGTGTACCTCTATGGGGTCATCCCCGTGTCTATATGGGGGCATTCCTCGTTCATTCTCTCTGTCAGTGGGAGTAGGTGGGATGAGGTCCCATCGATCCTTACCCTGACAGGCAGCAGTAGGTGAAAAGGCAACATCCCATCCTCACTTTTCATGCCTTCAGTCAGTTGATGTAAAGGGCTGATAAAGCTAACTTCTTATCGCCATAAATGAGTAATCCTATCGTCATAAATGAATGCTCCTATCTGTCAGGGCGCGCCGCATTTCCCGGAGGAAGGTGGCGGCCCACTCTGCCTTCAGCATTTTGTTCCGAGACCAAGAATGGCTTGGCCATGCTGTGCTTTTGTGCTGAGCTGACATTCACGCCGAGCTGCCGAGCCGCCTTGCCGTACTGGTACTCTTGACCAAGCTGCCGAGCTGACGGGCTATGACTACAGAGGCCGAGGTGATCAGCGAGTCCTACTGTAATCCTTGCTTAATTTCGTCATTACGGTGTTTTACGCACACAATTGCCCCCTAGCTTTTGACTTCTGAGAGTCCTCTAGCTCGAGGAGGTCGGAAGCTTGGTGACTGTATAGCCGGCTCCGCTACCGAGCTCGAGTGAGGGTTACCGACGTATGGGAGGGAGCTACCGGGACAGAGGAGCTTCGGATCAGGAGGGTCCCCCCTGGGCCTGGTGGCCGTCGCTAACATACGGTCCCCTTCGAGATGTCTTTTCGCCTGTCCAGGATATTTAATAGCCCTCAAAAGTCGCGCCGATGGTGGCACGTGTCGCCTCTTTTGGTTGCCACGCAATTACTTCGAGGAGACGTTAGGGCTGCGAGATGGGACGTTAGGGCTGATTGAGGGGACGCCTCTTAAAGGCTCTTTTCGAAAGCCGAAACGACGTCGCTGGCCCTTATAAATCAGGGCGTCTCTTTCGTCTTCACTTTCTTCGAATTTCTTCGGATTTCTACTGCGCTCTGCAAGAGAACTTCTTCAACGTCCACGAACTTCCGGCGATCCCGTTTGTGCAGTCCCCCTCCGTAGGGCTTCTTTCTGTTTCTCCCGTCTTTTCTTTTAGGTAGACTCTCGTCTGGGCTGAGAATGGGGGTCTATAGACATCTGTTAGGAGACCCAGGTTCCATAGCCTATTTTAGAGATGCGTACAAGGTCCCCGCCAATGTGGAGGTTAGACCAGATGGCCCTGATGACGGCCTAGCCTACCGCAATGGCTGGATGTCGTTCTGGCTGGTCTCCGTAGTGGAAGGAGGGGTCCGCTTCCCCCTTCATCCACTGGTCCGGGATTGCCTCCGGGAGTGGAGGTTGTGTCCATGCCAACTACTTCCCAATGAATACAAAATCATAATGGGAGTAGTGCGGCTGAACGAGATTCTGGAAATCGGCCTCGGTGTCCTGGACATCGAGGACACGTATGACCTCTGCAAATCAGCAGAAGGGGACACCTATTACCTCCGGCTGAGGGTCCGCCGGACTGAGTTTGTGACCGCGCTGGAGGATTCCAACAAGTACGCGGGCGAAGACCGAGTACTCGTCAGAAGAGGATGGGAGTTTGGTGAAGCGGAGCCTGGCACCACGGTCCGGATTCCTCGAAAAATAGGAACTCCTCCAAGTAAAGACCGAAGTCCTTTCGGTTTGCAGTTCTTTCTCTTTTCTACGCCTGGCTCCTAACACAGATTTTTTTTGTCCATGCAGATTTTCGCGAAAAGAGGGAGCTCGCTAGGACAAACCACCGGAGGGTGAACAGTGCGTGGCACGAGAAGGCGAAAAACTACCGCGGTCACAATTGCCTTGCTGCGTGGTCTCTCCTGGGGTACGTGCCCCATTACAGATCCTTCAACACCTCCAGAAGGGTGTCGGGAATAGACTCCGTGCTGCGCGGGGAAGGCGTCAGCCTAGGATCAGTGACTACTGCGGTGCCCAGCTCGGCGGCAGTGACAGTCGCGATTCCTGCTGGAGGTCTAATTGAGTCTGGAGACCGTGCTCCAGCACTTCCCGTCGCGGAGCCTGTCGAGACCTCGGGAGCCGAGCCCCGGCCTTCTCGAAGGAAGAGGCTAGTAGCTTCCAGCTCCGAGGAAGAGGAAGAGGAAGAAATGCTATGCCAGTGCGGGGCGGCGCTACGCTGCAGAAGACCTGTCTGCAGCGGCCTTCGGGGACATCAGAGGCGAGGTCCGGGATCCCCCTCAGGCAGTGGCTGCGACGCCTCCGGCCGTTGCGGGTGGAACTCCTGCCCCAGATGCCGAGACGATCCGTGCAGCCGCGACCGAGGCTACTCAGTCAGCTGCGGCCGAGGTCGCCTCGGCTTTGCCTCCTGCAACCATTGTCGTGGACGACTCATTCCCCGATCACGCTACAAGGGCTGGAGGTCGGGCTCGCTTCGCCGAGGCCACTGGGGGGGGGGGAGACCCGAGAAGAGAGCAAGGGTCGAGGCCTCGCCTGGCCCCTCTTCGCCTCCGCCTACTGGCGGAACGATCTCGCCCCCTCCTCTGGCGCCGTGGAGGCCGGCCATCGAGGAAGTCCTGGGGAGGCAGCTGGCCGAGACAGACCGTGCGACCGATCCCCAAGTGGTCGCCGCGCTGGGACACGCCTGCGTCCTTCCTCAGGACATGGCGAGGTGGGCTGGGATGGACAACGAGTCGCTCCTGCTCTCCTCGATGCGCTCGCTGGTATCGGTAAGTGCAATACCCCCCCCCCAAAAAAAGCTTTTAGTCCGGTGTTCTTTTATTGACTTCGGGTTCTCTTCTTGCAGCTGTTGCAGAAATGCCAGATGGGCATAGAGAGGCTCGACGCAGCCGAGGCGAGGGAGGCAGAATGGGTGGTTGAGAGGGACGAGCTGCGGGCGTCCTTGGCGGCTAAGGATGCGATGCTGGCAGAAGAGGTAGGTAGAAATGCTGGCCTCGTCTTCGATCTCGAGGAGTCCCAAGTCGTGGTCGGGCGTCTTAGGGGCGAGCTGAAGGACGAGGAGACCCAGAACCTCCATCTTGCCTCCGAGCTTGACGACCTCCGGACCGTGGTGGGGCGGCTGGAAGAGGACCTGCGGAATGCAAAGGGGACAAACAAGAGGCTCCTCTCTCAGCAGAACCAGGCGCAAGGTTCCCTAGAGATGGCGTTGAGGGGGAAGGCAGCCGAGATTGAGTTTGCTCTGGCGAAACAAAAAGCCAGGCTCAAGGAGGAGTTCCTGGCTGAGCATGACTCCATCATAGGGGAGGAGGTTGGCAGACTGTCGGCTGACTACAAGGCTCAGCTACCAGGGATCCGGGACCGTGCCTGGGAGCTCGGATGGAAAGCGGCCTTAAAGAAGGCTGGGGTCCCTGAGGATAGCCCTCTCCTCCGTAATCCCCCAAGGTTCCCTTGCTCGGACTCGGAACTCGCTGCCGCGTCTCGGACTTTCACTTGCCTTCCTCCGCAAGCCTGCCCGGAGGTGAGCGCCGCCCTCGAGGCGCCTCCAGAGGCTCCTCTAGCTGCCAGCGCGAACCTTGAAGACCCCCATGCGCCCGTGGTCGTCAAGGCCCCTCCCGAAGCCATTGCTCCTGAGGCTAGCGTTCCTGAGGCAAGCGCGGTCGTCTTTGAAGCCACTCCAACCGCTCCCGAGGCCAGCGCGGTCGTGGCCGAGGTCCCTCCTGAGATCCCTCCAGAGATTGACTGCAATGTGGAAGCTGCAGCCCTCTGAGTCCCTTTTGTAATTTTTCTTTTATTGTATTTCCATTCATCTTGTAATCAGGGTCTCGATTAATGAAAACTTTCTTTGCATTCTCTGGCTTTCTTTCTCCTTGTCTCTGATGAAATGGGTGTGTGGTCGACTTCATGTCGCCATGCTTTATTTGCTAAGTTGTTGGTCTGGATAACCGAACTCCTTGTCATTCTCAAAATTGGATATCTGCCCATGACCGAGATTTAGTTTATGAACCGTGGTCTTGATCAGTGTCCATAACCCTTGAGAGCAGAAGCTGACAACTCGAGGTATTCTTGGAAGTTTTTGGCTTTATCGCCGCAGCTGGTGCTAGAATTGAGCCAAGACGGCGGGCACTCGACTGAGCTGCCGAGCCGGGGGTGGTGCTAGCACCGGACCCCTGGATGCTTATGGCTGTGCCGCCAAAGCTGGTGCGGGCACCGAGCTGAGGACGGTTGGCGCTCTGAACAGAGCTGCCGAGCCGCGGGGTGGTGCTGGCACCGGACCCTTGGACGCTTATAGCTGTGCCGCCAAAGCTGGTGCGGGCACCGAGCTGAGGACGGTTGGCGCTCTGAACAGAGCTGCCGAGCCGCGGGGTGGTGCTGCCACTGGACTGTTAGGGAGCTGGTATAGCGGCCGAATTGCGTATCTTGGAAGCAATTTTGAAAAAGATCTGCTGAAGAATGTTGCTTTTTACTGCTGTTTGAACCCTTAAGTACATGTTTTCAAAAGTAAAACTTTTTAAGATGCATCGCATTCCATGGTCGTGGCAGCTCCCTCCCCTCCATGTCTTCAAGTCGGTAGGCAGATCTCCTAGCTGTTGAAATTATTCTGAATGGTCCCTGCCAGTTGGGCGCCAGCTTGCCTTCGTTTGGGTCTCGATCGCTGGGAAGTGTTTTCTTTAGTACTAGCTCTCCCACAGCGAATTTCCTCTCCTTGACCTTCGGGTTGTATCCCCTGGCCAACTGTTGCTGATAGGCGGCCAGGCGGATAGCTGCCGCCTCTCTTCGTTCTTCAGCCAAGTCCAGCTCTCGCGCTACGTTCAGATCAGTGAGGCCCTGGTCACAGAGTTCCGACCTCAAGGTCGGGAGGCCGACCTCAAGGGGAATAACTGCTTCCATGCTGTAGGTAAGGGAGAATGGAGTAGCCGAGGTGGAGCGCCTTGGAGTAGTCCGGTAGGCCCATAGAACACTCGGTAGCTCCTTTGCCCATCTTCCTTTGGCTCGGTCGAGTCTCTTTTTAATTCCGTCGAGGAGCACTTTGTTCGAGATCTCGGCCTGACCATTGCTTTGTGGATACGCCGGGGTGGAGTAGACATTTCGAATGCCGTACTCCTGGCAGAAGCTCTTGAAGAAGTTGGAATCGAACTGCGTTCCGTTGTCGGAAACAAGAGTTCGGGGGTTCCAAATCTCGTGATGATGTTCCTCCACACAAAGTTCTTCGTGTCTAACTCGGTGATGGAGGACAGAGGTTCGGCTTCAACCCATTTTGTGAAGTAGTCCGTGGCCACTATCAACCATCTTTTGTTCCCTGGAGTTCGGTGGAGTGGTCCAACGATGTCCAGGCCCCACTGGGCGAAAGGCCACGGACTGGAGAGGGGGCTCAGGTCCTGGGCTGGCTGGTGGAGAGAGTGAGAGAACTTCTGGCACTTTTCGCATTTTCTGGCGTAGAGCTGGGCGTCCTTCTGCGTGTACGGCCACCAGTAACCTTGGCTAATAGCTCGGTACACAAGAGACCAACCTCCAATATGACTGCTGTAGATTCCTTCGTGAATTTCGTAGAGGAAATCATCGACTTTGGTGGGGTGAACGCACTGGAGGTAGGGCCCTTTGAATGACTTCCTGTAGAGCTGATCGTCTGGGGAGAGCCAGAACCGGGTCGCCTTTAACCTGACCTTACGGGCTTCGGACTTGTCTTCGGGTAGCTAGTCGTCCTTCAGGTATGTAACGATGGGGTCCATTCAGCTTGGACCGAGATCAAGGCACATGAGCTGCCGAGGTCGCTGGATGTCGATGCTGGGCTCTTGTAGCGTCTCTACTTCAACAGTTCTTTTATTACTGGCTTCGATAGCCGAGGCGAGGCTGGCAAGGGCGTCCGCATGGGAATTGGATTCTCTGCCGATCTGCCGGACCTCGGCCCTTTCGAACTGGGAGAGAAGTCCCTTGGCGTGGGCTAGGTAGGCCGCCATCCTATCGTCCCGAGCTTGGTAATCTCCGCTGAGCTAGCTTGTCACCAACTGAGAATCGCTGAAAACCACTATGCGTCGTGTGAGACCCCACCCCTGGTGGGCCCTCAGTTTAAATTTCATAATAATTAATAAGGTTTGTTCTATCTTTAATATGCTATTTAATAGGGGATTAGTAGAATAGTTTATAATATCCCTAAGTTTTAGATATAGTTTTAATTTAATTTATGTTAGGTTTGATTAGATTAGAGATTAATTATAATTAGCACTAATGGAATGGGTTTGAGAGTGGAACTTTCTAGAACCCACCTAATTACCCAACTACCCATGGCCTCATTTCAATTCCATTTAGAACCAAAATACCCTTTAGGTAATTAGCCTAAAACCCTAATCTATATAAACCTAAGCTATTGCAAAAGAGCCTAAAACCCTAATTGCCTCTCATCTTCCCCAATTAACCTACCTTCCTCCCCAAGCAACCCCAATTTCCCCCAAATCTTAGCACAAGGAGGCTAGAGACTCTCCCTATTGGCAACTATCACTCCATTGGATCTCTCTCTCACCTCAATTTCCTTTTCCTTCTTCACTAAGGCAAGTACCCTATGCAATTTCATTAGATGCATACTCTTATTCCTTGTTTGTGTAATTACATTTCAATGTTTTGATAATGCTAGTCTAGATCTTCTTTTGAGCTTGTTTTCATGGTAAAATGACCATTGATGGATGGGTGTACCCATTTGGAAGATCAATGGTCCGGATGGATTGATGGATGGTTGGGCATTGAAGTGATTTTATGGTCTTGTATATGTATGTGATGAAATGTGATGGATGGTGAATGGGTTGAAGGAAAATCCAGGTTTTAGCTACTGTAACCGTGTAGATGAAACAGTGAAGGGGTGAATGGGTTGTTTATTCAGTTGAGGCCAGGACCCAGGTGGGCCACCCGATGATCGATCCGATCCGTAGATCTGAAAGAGGACCCACGGGCGACCCTAGAGAAGTGGGTCCCATGGTGAGAGGACACCCCTTGGCCAAACATCCAGCATTTGATCAGTGAGAGAGAGAGGAGGTGTTTAGGAAGAAACGGTTCTGGCAGCCCCTGTTTGAGTTTGAAATCTTTCTTTTAATATCTCGAAATCATGTAAACTATGTATCATTGTTGTAGGATCCTTGAGTAACCCTTTCCAACACAAATCCACCAAGAAAAATTGGTGAAGAATCAGATCTGAATTAGGAAATTCCAGAATACAAGTTGTCTAGAACTGGTTTTATGTCTTGGACTGTGGGGCCCATGTGGGTCACCTGATGACAGATCTGCACCGTGGATCTAATAGTAGACTCTTAGGCGACCATGTATATGGGGGCTGATGGTAGGCGTTTGATCAGTGGGCCATTAACTGAAGTGCACAGATGATGTGTGTCGTCGAGCCCCATTACAGAACTGGGTCCTGTGTGGGCGGTTTTCTCATGCCTGATGAGGTGGAATAGAAAAGAAGAAAAGAGAGGAAAGAGATGAGTGTAGTCCAGTGGTCTGGGGGTGTATGGGAATAAGATTGAAAAGGAGAGAATAGGAAATGGAGATCACATGTGTTTGAGACTGTACCTGAGTTGGAATAGAATAAGAATGAAAAAGAAGAAGAGAAGATAAGGTGGCGTGTGTGAGGGAATAATGGAAGATGAGATGAGTGTGTGTGGTTCAGTGGACTGTGAGAGCATGTGGAAGTGTGGCATCCCATGTGACTTTGTGACTTAACTTAGAGATGTTAGAATATTATTAAGCCCATTGACTTTAAGAGTGGGTTTTGTGTGTGTGTGGTTTGATTTACTTTTATAGGAATAAATAAGGAGAATGATGATGCAACACATGTGCCTTAACTTTGTTAAATTACATACCTAGACCCATTAGTTTTAGAAATTAGAATAAAATCCTGTAGTTTCTAATAAATACTAATTAGACCCTTAAGCCTTTAATGAACCCCTTAGTCTTTAATGAACATAATTGGAGTTGGGACCCTAAGATTTATATTTTTAGAAATCACATTAGATTTTAGAATTAGAATAAGCCTTAGATATTTTATGAACCAAATTGGAATTCTAGTGTATAACCTGGATTTTCCCTCAAACCCAAAGTTTAGTGTGCGGGGTCGACCGGACACACTGAAAACTGCAGAAGTTGAGATTTGGCCTGGAATCTGTTGATTCAGGTAAACCTGTGTATCAGGTCGACCGGCTGGCCACCTGGTCGATCGGGTACACTGGAAATTCCAGAATCCAAACTAAGTCCCAACCCTGATTCCTGTAGAGCGGGTTGACCCGGCAACACTGGGAACAATAAGTTGTGAGTTTAGCCTATGTTTTGTGATTGATCGATTGTGGGGCCCATTGACCATCCAAATGAACTTCCATCAATGTGCCAAGCACAAGTCAATGGTGTGGCTCAGCCTTGACTCGTGGGGGTCCACCAATTGAGGTTTTAGGATTCGAATCATCATTGACTCGAACCTTAATTGTAGCCCATAGTGTCTATAACTTCAGGAGCACCAGATTTATTATCTTTGACATCAGAGGCTATAATTAGGGATCCAATCACATGATGAGGCCTGAACCGAGAGTGGACCATTACCTAGGATTGGACCTTTGTCTATTTCCACTTGATTCCATGATTTTGAGGATTTCATATGATGTTCTTCTCTCTTACCCTTATTGTTGTCATAAACCTTTTAATTAATGAGAATTGGAGGACCTGAACCTAGGATTTCTTAGAGGTGACCCTATGGGGTGTTTGGAGATAATTGACCCGTGTCTGTGTCTAGGCGGGCCCTCATACGGCCTAAGATTGGGAATGTGGCACCTTAGATTGGAGAGGTTAGTCTTTAATGGTTGGTTAGCTCATTGTGTATGAGCATAGGATAAATGGTTGTGGAATGGATATAGTATGGTACTTGTGTTACCTCAGGCCACGGTTGTGAGCCTTGGAGTGGATCCAATGTTATTGGACTTGGTCTTGTTGTTAGACTGTGTTCCAGGTTGTACCTTAACCTCTTAGAGACCCGGGTAGGACCTTGCTCACGCAAGATTTGCCTAGACAGACACAGACCCGTACTTAGTTCCCGAGTCGGCACTAAACATTCACTCAGTTGTTTTAAGCTCAGCCAGTTGACTGATCATCTCTGGTAGGAGCTATGTTCTGGTTACTTAGAGCTATCATGATGAGCTGTGGTTGGACGGACGGTGTGATACCAAGTCCGGGCTAATCTGATAAAGGGGTGTGATCGGTGTGATAAAGGGGTGTGATCGGTGTTATGTATATTGTATGTTATATTTATCAGGGTTGTCATCCCTTTTATGGTTATTACCCTATCCCCACCGCAAACTGTTTATGGTATGGGACGTTTACAGTACGGGAGGGCCGCGGCATAATATCCCGCGGTGTATCTAGCTTGTGTGAATGTGCCACCTTGTTGTCTGTGTAGATTAGATACTTTATCTTTCTGATTCTAAACTGCTATTACTGCTCAACTGCCTAGATTATGTATTCTGTTCACTCATATGATTATGTACCTGTCATTACTCTCTTTTGTTGTGTACATCTGGTGTTATCTGCATATGGTGCCTTGCCAGATCTTTAGATCTGACCCATCTTTGGTGCTTAGGTCCAGACCTTGATCCCGCGGGTGACGCGATCCACGAGACGCCTGTAGTCGGGGACTACGGATGGGGGCCGGCTGACCAGGTGGTCGAGCCGGAGGACGGAGAGCCTGCACTGGAGGGTTAAGTGCAGATGTGTTTTGGGATTTGAGAATCCATTTTTGTAGTGAGATTGGGTAGGTTAGACTGATATGTATATACACTTGATATTCACACTTTGAGATTATTATCAGGCTTCCGCACTTTTACATCTGATATATATACTTGATACCTTTGCTTCCGCTATCTTTTATTTCGCTTCCGCATATAACTGTTGATTATGATGTTGTTTAAAAAGTTTTAAAAATTTGACCTCACTGCGGACTACGATCTTGGAAGTTCTCGGTTTTTCCGGGAAGTAGCGCGCCAACTTCGGATACCTTAGCGTTATCTTCGGTATTCGGAATTGGGGCGTTACACGTCGAGCTTCCAAGATTTTGGCACTGCTAAGTCCGGCGATGAGCGCTTCATACTCGGCCTCGTTATTAGATGCCTTGAAACCGAGTGTTACAGCTTGTTCGATGACGAGTCCCTCTGGAGACTGGAGGACTATGCCAGCGCCAGCTCTTTTGGATGTTGATGATCCGTCGACAAAGATTTTCCAGGACGAGTCCAGAAACTTCTTCCAGGACTGTTCTTGCTCTGTCTCGGTGACTGCCTCTGTACCCTTATTGCCCCCTAGTTCGGTGTCGAGCAAGGTCGGCGCCGAACTCTGAGGAGTAAATTCCACGATAAAGTCTGCTAGGACTTGAGCTTTGATGGCTGTTCTGGGCTGATACTTGATGTCATATTGCCCCAGTTCGACAGCCCATTTGGAGATTCGCCCGGAGAAGTCTGCTTTCCGGAGGAGAGCCTTCAGTGGGTATTCTGTTACGACCACTATTGTGAAGGTTTGAAAGTAGTGGGAGAGCTTTCGCAAGGCGCTGACTAGCGCCAGGGCAAGCTTCTCGAGCTGTAAATACCGGGTCTCGGCGTCGAGCAGGATCTTGCTGGTGTAATAGATAGGCCTCTGCTGGCCATTTTCTTCTCTGATGAGCACCGAGCTCACTGCGTGGTCTGAGACCGTGAGGTACAGATACAGTGCTTCACCGTGGGTTGGGGTCGACAGTAGCGGAGGTGAAGTGAGGTAGCACTTGAGCTGTTGCAGGGCCTGATCGCATTCCGGCGTCCATTGGAATTTTGAGCCTTTGTGTAGGAGCTGGAAGAAGGGCCTGCACTTGTCGGAAGCTCGACTGATGAAGCGATTGAGCGCGGCAGCCATGCCGGTCAGCCTCTGAACTTGTTTAGCCGAGGTCGGGCTCTGGAGCTGCTGGATCGCCGAGATCTAGTTAGGGTTTACTTCAATCCCCCTTCTCGTGACCAGGCTCCCCAGGAACTTTCCGGAGCCGACACCGAAGGCGCATTTGGATGCGTTCAGCTTCAGCTGGAACTGGCGGAGGATCCCGAAAACCTGGCGGAAGTCGGCCAAATAGTCCTGCGACTCTCTGGACTTGACGACCATGTCGTCGATGTAAACCTCCACAGCCCTCCCGAGCTGTGCTTGAAACATCTTGGTCACCAGTCGCTGGTAAGTCGCCCTTGCGTTCTTCAGCCCGAAGGGCATCACCTTATAACAGTAGGTGCCCCGGGGTGTGATGAAGGTTGTCTTCTCTTGGTCAGGTACGAACAGAGGTATCTGGTGGTATCCTCGGTAAGCGTCGAGGAAACTCATGCGGTCGTGTCCGGCAGTGGCGTCAATGAGCTGGTCGATCTTTGGAAGGGGGAAACTGTCTTTGGGACAGGCTGCATTGAGGTCAGTGAAATCAACGCAGACCCTCCGCTACGGCCTCAGTCTATGGGACCTCGGTTCGGCGAGCTTTTTGGATTACGGGTTGTGGTTAGGGTCCACATTCAGCTTGTGGCACATGACTGCTGGGTCGATGCCGGGCATCTCGTAAGGCGTCCACGCAAAGATCTCTCTACTCTCGAGGAGGAGGTCTAGCAGCTGTGTCTTCTCGTCCTCGGGGAGCTGGCTTCCGACTAGAAAAAATCTGTCCGGGTCGGCGGGGTCGATCCTGACCTCGGTGAGGTCCTCGATGCTTTTCTGCACTGGAGCCCTGCCAACATCCCCGAGCTCGCTTTCCTTGTCCAGCTCGGCCATGTGGACCTGGGATGACTTGGTTTCTCCAGGCGACACGGCCATCAAGCATTGTCTGGCCATGTGCTGGTCGCCTCTGATGGTGATCACGTCGGTCCGGCCGGAAGTGTTCTCTAGGGGGAACTTGAGCTTCTGGTGACGGGTGGAGGGCACAGCCTCCATGCCATGCAGCCACGTCCTTCCCATTATGACATTGTACGGGGAGGGGACGTCGACGACATGAAGTCAACCTGCCTGGAGGCGCCTCCTACTTGGACTCTGAGGGAGATCTTCCCCTTTGGGTACACTGGTTTTGAGCTGAAGCCGACGAGAGGAGTTCAGGCAGTTTGGAGGTCCTCGTCCTTGAGTTTCAACTTCTGAAAGCAATCGTAGTACAGGATCTCGGACGAGCTGCCTGGATCGACAAGGACTCTCTGGACCAAGAAGTTCTGCAGCTTCAAGGTAAGCACCAGAGGGTCGTTATGTGGGAGTTCTACGTCCTCTAGATCCCTGTCGGAGAACCATATTCTGGGACCCTCTGTCTTGGCCTTCTTTGCAGCTGGTCCCGGCGCCGCAGTCAACACCTGCTTCTGATGGGAGGCTCTTCGGGCCTCGGCACGGGCCTGGGAGCTCCCCTTCGCCGGGGGAGCGAGGTGGATGACATTGATGATGCCTTCCGGCTCGCTATCTTGTCCGCCATCATGTCGGCGCGGAGGTCGGCTGCTGTCGCGTCCTTCCTCCTTGACGTAGTCCCTCAGGTGCCCCTCTTTCACAAGGCTCTCAAGATGGGACTTGAAGCTTTTGCACTCATCAGTCCTGTGCCCATTCTGCTTGTGATAAGCGCAAAACTTGCCCTGGTCGCGGGAAGAGGGATCACCTCTCATGGGCTGCGGCCATTTGAAGAAAGGCTGTGACTCTATCTTGTGGAGGAGCTTATAGATGGGCTCCTTGAAAATCGCGTTTACCGCTTTTATGGTGGCGGCATCGTTCCCGACCCTCCTGCTGCTCCCCGAGGCTGTGGCCGAGGTGGAGGGGTTCCGTCGACGATCTAAGGACCGGGCCCCGTGCCGATCCGGGGACGGGTCTCTACGGCGGTCCTCCCTCCTGGAGGACCTGTTGTCTGTCTCCCCTTTGGGTGGTCGGCTCTTCTGGGAGAGGCCGAAGTTCTCCCGCCCGCGGACCTCGTCCTCCTCTGCCCGGATGAACCGGTTTGCCCGGGCCATGAGCTCCTTCATGGTGGCCACGGGATACATGACCAACTGTGCCCGAAGCTGGATGCCCGGGCGCAGGGCCAGCTGAAAGGATTTCACCGCCATCTCTTCAGAGGCGCAGTCGATCTGGCTGTAAACAGTCTAGAAGCGACGGGCAAACTGGGTGACGTTCTCGTCCTTTCGCATCCGGAGGGCCATCAGGTCGGCGTCGGTCTTAGGGATGACGCGGTGAGCCTGGAACTTCTCCAGGAAGGACGTCCGAAGTAGTCTCCAACTGGAGATGGAGCCTCCTGGGAGTGAGCAGAACCATCGTAGGGGGAGATCTCCCAGACTGGAGGAAAAAATTCGATAGTTCAGGAAATCGTCCTCCCCCCAGACCGACATCCTTTGGACATAATGTTGGAGGTGAGCCGCAGGGTCCGAGGTTCCATCATACAGGGTGAACCTCGGGATGTTGAACTTCTCGGGGAGGGAGTACTTTCTGATCTCCCTGGAGAAAGGAGATGCGCCTGTGTCTTCAGCTTCAAAGGTGCTGCATTGGTATCGAGCGATACCAGCAGTCTCCATATTCTGGCGAACTGTTTGCTTGACCTGCCGGTCGATCCACTGCTTGAGCTCCTCTTCGTCTTCTGGTATCCTCCGCTGCTTCTTTGGCTCCACACGCTCGTGGCTGCTGCTGGAGTCCTCTTCTCCGCGGATCCGATCACGCCTTTTATCATCGAGGACGTGCCTCAGGTCTCGCCCGTGCCCCGGAGGAGCCTGGCTTTGCCTGGGTGGAGGACCGGAGGCGTGGCTGCGCCCATGGAGTGGGCTCCGGGCCCTCCTCTTCTCCTGAAGCTGCTGTTTGAGCCGTAGGATAAGCTCGTCCTGCTCCTGAATGAGGCGGTTTTGCGTTCTGATCTCGTCGAGGCGAGGATCTTCGTCTTCATCAGGGTTGGCCTGATGGTGGGACTGAGGTCCAACCTTTGCTGACTTTTCACGCAGCTTGGTGACTGACTTGTCACCTCGCCTGGCGTGCTCATAGCTGTGGTGGGGCTGCTCTGGAGGCATGACATTGTGAAGGGAAGGCATCGCCAATCCCCTAGACTGTGATACCGACTGGACTGTAGGGGACCTTCCTCTTGATCTTCTCTGTTGAGGGGGTGGACCTTGTGCCAGCACAGGCTGCACGGTCGGTCCCCTGCCCTTGGAGGGTCCTTCACCGTTTCTGGTTTTCGGAGGCATGGTATTGGAAGGCTTTTCGTTCAGTGATTCCCACAGACGGCGCCAAATTGTAGGCGGTAAAAACGACACCTACTTAGATTGAGGAGATAAACCTCTTAGATCAGGGAAGACTGAACGCCGGGAACCTCCACGGGGCTGAGGAACCTGAAAAGGGAAGGAGAAAGGCTTGGGTCAGAGCCCCTGGCTGCCGTGAGCCGAAGGCGCTCCGATGCCTGAGTTAGTTCTGGAGAAAGACTAAACAGGAGGAGGCAGGAAAGGGGAATGAGACGATGTGTTGTCTATTGTGTTACGTACCTCTTTGGGGTCATCCCCGTGTCTATATGGGGGCATTCCTCGTTCATTCTCTCTGTCAGTGGGAGTAGGTGGGATGAGGTCTCATCGATCCTTACCCTGATAGGCAGCAGTAGGTGAAAAGGCAACATCCCATCCTCACTTTCCATGCTTTCAGTCAGTTGATGTAAAGGGCTGATAAAGCTAACTTCTTATCGCCATAAATGAGCAATCCTATCGTCATAAATGAATGCTCCTATCTGTCAGGGCGCGCCGCATTTCCCGGAGGAAGGTGGCGGCCCACTCTGCCTTCAGCATTTTGTTCCGAGACCAAGAATGACTTGGCCGTGCTGTGCTTTTGTGCTGAGCTGGCATTCACGCCGAGCTGCCGAGCCGCCCTGCCGTGCTGGTACTCTTGACCAAGCTGCCGAGCTGACGGGCTATGACTACAGAGGCCGAGGTGATCAGCGAGTCCTACTGTAATCCTTGTTTAATTTCGTCATTACGGTGTTTTACCCACACAGTACCCCACTCTTTTAAAAGTGAGACTGGTATCAACTTTGAGAGGTACATAACAACAGTGAATAAAGTGCTCGCTGAATGATATTAGGAGAGCCTCGGATCATGACAGCCCAACAGCCCAATTCTACTAAGCAGAGACACAGAGGAAGCCATTTCTTCGTAACTGAACATGTGGATCTCTCATTTCCGATTTTCATGTTCTTTGCTTCCTAGTTTTTTTTTTTTTTCCTTTTTCCGTTCCTAGTTGTAGTATTTTATTTTGTACTGACGTTACTCCATCCCATTACTGCAATTCCTATTGCCAAACACGAGACTAACACATCATGACATGTGTCTATCCAATATAATAGAGGTAAATTTTGATACGGATCCTTGAGCTTACTTATAAAATAGTATAGCATATGTCATGTTACCTTCCCTCATTCGTGAACCATACAACTTGCATATGAGCCTCTGAACCCCGTACATTATTGATTGTGCTACAATTTTTGTAGCCATTTGCTCTAACCATATTGTAAAACCATAAATAAAACTGCCTCAATCCTCACCCAATGCTGAGCGTTCACATGGGCATTGCAATCATAGCACACAAGGCCATTTGCTCCAGCCATAAATAAAACTGCCTCAATCCTCACCCAATGCTGAGCGTTCACCTGGGCATTGCAATCATAGCACACAAGTGGAGATAATGTATGTTGTATCAGTTATAATGGCACGCCTTAACTTCATTTAGAAATAAAAACTTATGATCAAACTGTAAGAAATTTCACTGATTTCACCGTTGACTCAGTCATCAGTCCTCGTCACAAGTTTCCAGTCAAAATCCCCAAAGTGACAAAAAAAAAAAAAAAAAAAAAAAGATTTCTCTTCATTGTAAATATAGCATTGTTTGTGTGTATAAATATATATTTATATATATATATATATATTGAAAATATTCAAGTGAGAACTAGGCCTCACCTATTATATGAGAACTTTTTTGCGGGGTCCAACTAACAACTCATCCAAACCTAGCAACCAATAGGGAACCCCCTGATAGTTACTAATCACAAGGATTGGCACACATCCGAATGAACTGAACCGTTGGATCGAGGGTTAAATATTTTTTTTAATATGAAGCCATTAAACTTGTGGGCCACGGATGAAGAGATTAGGGGCATGGGTTTGGAGCCAAACTTGATAGTTGTGGTGGTCTCACATAGATCTTTCCATCCCCCTAGGTCTCATCCCCAAATGGGGCCCACAATTGGGGCCCACAAAAAAGTTCTCACATAATATGTAAGAATAGTTCCCACCGGAATACACTTATGTGTGCTCCCATGTAGTAACTAGTAATATATGTAACAGGCAACCACTTCTCTTCCTTCGATATTGCCCACTAACCATTTCTCTTACCATTTTGAGTCCATAACCTTTCCCCCCAACCCTCTCTTCATTGTTCTCTTGTTTATAGACATAAGGAAGAAGAATCTATCACCCACTTGTTCTTGCATTGTGAGTTTGCCTCTTGCATTTGGTAATCTTTTTTCAAAAAATGTGGAATTTAATAGTGTTTGCTAAGGGCTTTGAGCGAATTGATGGAGGCTTGGACGTCAAATCCTTTCAAAGGAGTTGGCTTTATCCATTGAGGTTGATTCCTTTCTTTATTTTCTTTGGTCGATTTGCAAGGAAAGAAACAGCAGAATCTTCAATGGCAAGTCAAAGGATAGGGACGATATTGTTTTTATGACCTTGGATAATATCTTAAGTAATTGGAAAGCTTGCTTGGGAAGCGGATGTGTTAATAAGAAACATTTAGTCACTTGGTCTCCCCCTTCTCCTAATATTCTTAAATTTAATGTTGATAGTGCGGCAAGAGGAAAACCAGGACCTGCAGGTATATGTGGCATCTTGAGGAACTACAAGGGAGAGGTATTGTTTATGTTCTCAAAGTATATAAGAATCAAAGATTCTAATGAAGCGGAAGTGTTAGCTATATTGAAAGCTTTAAGGATTTGTGTCTCAAATTTTTATAGCATAGTGGTGGAAAGCGATTCCTTAAATGCAATTTCTTGGATGTCTTGTTTGGAGAAGGGTCCATGGAAATTTCAATTTCTTTTCAATGAAATCAAGACTTGGTCATCATCTATGAATGTTGAGTTTCATCATGTGCTTCGGTCGGGGAATGGCATGACAGATGCTTTAATTAAGTTGGGGGTAGAAAGAGAGGTATCTTTGCTTGCTCCTTTGTAATTTGTTGTTTTGTATTGGTATTTTGCTCTGATACCTTCGTAGGTTTTTTTTTCTTTTCATCTTTTTTATTGTACATTTCTTAAGTCTTTAATATATTTTACCGTTACCGATAAAAAAAATTAGTTTTTTTTTAGAGTAAGATTGTTCTATCCAATAACCAGGAACATCAAATCTCTCTTCTGCTAAAAAAATACTAACATGAAGTCAAACTCGAAAGTCAAAAATTGAGAACAAGATATATAATTAATCTTAGGGGTTTAAGAACACAAATGCACTTTCATAATAAAGAAAAAAAATCCCAGAATGTTACTTATCGATGAAATTGCATTATTAATTTGATTCAAGAACATTTCCTAAGTGTAATAGATTATCCAAATTGATTCGAGACTAATGAGGAAAACTATATAAAACCTTGGCTCCATAAAATGGATTAGATCACAAACAAAATTAAGTGAAATATATATATATATATATATATATATATAGTCCATGAATTTCAGGCCCAATATTTGAGAGGCTAGCTTTACCTACCCTGACATGTAACCAAAACAAAAACTATGAGTTGGGGGTGAATCTCCAATGCCTACCAATGGCATATTAAGGGACGTGGAAGTAATTTCCATATACACTTATTTTATTTTATTTTTTTTTCTTTTATAAATAGATATAGTAGCATTTCACATGGAATCCCACCGATTGTCATCTTCCAGGATCTTCGACGCATCCAAATCCTATAAAATAAACGAGGAAGCTACAACAAACAATCAAACGATAAAATTATATCTGACTCAGTACGCAACATTAAAGAAATAACAACATACAGATACCCAGGCCAGGCATCTTCAGCACAATCAAATCTAAACATTATGGCCTACTTGAGAACTTATTTATTAGCTAGAAACTGACAATGCCCTTTGTGGGGGTTTTCATCGTTGAGGCGGTTGAGGGAAATTAAAACACAAGCAATCAGTATCAAGAGCATCTCAGAGCAGGAGCATACCATTGACTCCAAGAGAATTTGAAATGCTGTGGTTGGGTTGAGCCACTTTACTTGTACTGATCATCATAACTTTTCAAAGCCATTCCATAACCAGGAATTAATGTTCTTAACAATTCGTGGTTCGGATTTAAAACGTTACCCATTTGCCCCAACGGGGTGGTATCTAGGTGCGCCCTTTTTGGCTATAGGCTATATTTGGTTTGATTGAGAGATCTGGCTTAATTGTTGTATATCTTGCTTTTTTTATTTTTATTTTTTTAATTTGATGAAATGAAACTTCTCTATTACCCGAAAAATAAAAGTAGTGGAATAAAAGAATTTACCCAAAAAAACTGTACTACAATCAAACCGGTTAACAATAGTTGTGGAGAGATATGATTTGCAATTGGCCACTTTATGGTGAGGCCCTCTTGATCGGTTCAGATTATCCTTACAATCTTACAGTCGGTAGACTTTGTTGTTTGGGTAAGTTTTCTAATTTATAATGACTGCTTATAAAACGAAAGGAGCCAATCTCTTTAAAAATGTAAATCCTACTCATCTTGTAGTTAATAAAACAAAAAGGTAACAGATGACTGGCTTTTGATTCTTGAGGCAGTTGCAGCAGAGGGCCGGAAGCCCAAACAAAGATGGCTTAAAATAAAAAAAAAAAAAGAATATCATGAACTGTGTTGTTAGTTCACCCCCTTGAAATTGATACTTCCATCCCATAGGTAATTTTATTACATATGATCAAATTAATGTAAATTGGGGATCTTTTTAGAAGAATTGTCCAAGCAAGTCACAAATGTAAATAAAAAGAATAATAAGATTCATAGGCAATCCAATATGGGCCACCAAAAAGCAGCTTCGGATTGAAGAACTATCCCTTTTGCAGTAAATAGAGGGGATGATTAACATAGCCTGATTGGTGTGATTTTTGCAAGGTGGCAGGGGCGGACCCGTGTTGATCTGACCTGGGGCGAGACCCAAAAGCACCAAAAAGTTAAATGGGCCCTTGACCCATGACCCAAGTAAGTTAAAATGATCGCCCTACCTAGTTGGACTTTTTTCTTCCCTTCGCTAGTGGAAAGGAGCTCAAAAAAAAAAAAAAAAAAAAAAAAAAAAGAAGCATTTTCCTTCAATCATTACGGGAGAGTTAGACCACGTAGTTAGCCTCCATGCTATGATTGAAAGGGGAACACGAAGACTCTTGTTTGCACTTCTCCACCATTATGTGATCTTGACCTTGCTTTATTAGATGATGTTTATCTTTTTATTGGTTTTATCATCTGGGTGGTCTCTAAATCTGCCATTGTAGAAGCTATACTGAGGGAAGATATGGTGGAGCTTGAAGTCAATGGCAACACGGGAGAAGGGGTTGAAAGAACAACTATGCGTGGTTTATCCCTCTTGCCTTGTATGAGTGATAGATGTCTTTGTAGAGATGAGAGAGATAGCAACGTTGATCCTGCATTTGCTTGAGACAAAGGCAAGGAAAAGAGGTGTCTAATAGGGCTTGGTTTCTCTTTCCCTCCAAAGAACCCTAATGGAACCCTAGATTAGGATCAATGGAATTTAAAAAAGTATGGTGAAATCCAAACTCTTAATCTTAAAATCCATATTCCAAACCTAAATCCCCAAATCCTGATTGAAATCCTAAGCCATAAATCACCAAGTCCTAAATATTGTATACCCTAAGTCCTAATTCCCCAAATTCCCTTTATTAGTAAGCCCCAATCCTGCAGGCTCTGCTAATTCATTATCCCTAATTCCCCAAATTTTCTATCTTTGGAATTCTTTTATTGGACTATAATATGATGTTTATGATTACTCTAATAACATTCATTTATAAATATTCCGTGGTCTCGTATAATAGAGGAACTATTAGGAGTTTAAGGAAAGGATAAAGACTAAAAAGATACTAATTTTCACAATATCATGATTATTACTTTTTTAGGGTCTCTAGAGCTTCTTTAGTATTGTTATATTGTGGTTGCTAATTGATGCGCTAATTTTTTAAGGAATTAAAAATGCTTATTAATTAATTTGGTGTTTGCAGTAGGATTCGTTACAAGAAAGATGTTGAAAACCATGTCTTTTAACCTATGCTATAAATGGAAATTATTGGTAGTTGATAATGATGTTGACGCAATTGAATTTATCTTTAAATTAGATATGAAAAAATATAACAGAAACAATCAACAACTAATCTATTTAAATGCATTACTTTTTCTCATTTTTTATTGCTAACGTGAAAAAAAGTCTAGCAAAATATTAATTAGCCTTTTCAATTGACCATCATTTGCCCCACTCAAATGAAAATTCTGTGTCCGCCGCTGCAAGGTGGCATATGAAAAGATGGTTACACCAAATTGATGCCTCGGATTGGTGGCTTTCTGAGTGTCCAGATGCAACGGTCTTTCGTGTACTTTCTTGTGCTTTCTTTTATTAGCTTTTACAAAGGACTTTGAACTGGCGCACCCACACACACGTGCACTGCACATGTCACTTGCAATTAAAATATGAGCTCTTTACAAAATAAACAAAAGAAATTTTTTTTTTTTTTTTGAGCTACCATGACAACTTAGGGAGTGAAAGTTTCAGAAATGTGAAAAAAAGTAACAGAATTGCAAAAACAAAGAGACCCCAACTACTTTAAATGTGAGAACTTGGAGTGAAAGTATCAGAAATGTTAAAAAAAAGTAACAGAATTGCAAAAACAAAGTGACCCCAACTACTTTAAATGTGAGCATTAAACTCTGACTAAACAAACAAAATCCCTTGATGGGTTCGGGTTCTTGAGGCAGTTGCATCAGAAATGTGAATTACTATAATATGATATCTCTATTAAAAAGAAGAACGGGAAAACCAGTAAAACCCCACTAAAAGAATTACCAAAATACGGCACATGTCACGGATCCGGCTTCTTTAAATACCAGCAGCATTACCCGACTTAGATTCACACAAAGCAGTCAGAAAATCCTTTCTGGGCTATGCTTCTTGGATCATTTCCAAACGTCAAAGATAGTGAGAGAGAAGAAAGAAGGCGAAAAAGCAATCTCTCTTTGACAATTTGATGGATCAAAAGAAGGCCGACAAGATCAGTGACATTGTTAGGCTTCAACAGATCCTTAAGAAATGGAGAAAGCTTGCGAATACGCCGAAGCCTGGCGGCAGTAAGAGCATGAAATTCCTTAAGAAGACGCTCTCCTTCTCCGACGGCAGCAGCAGTGCGTCGGTCTCAGCTGTCACCAGCGACGTCGTCCCAAAGGGGTTTCTCGCCATGTGCGTGGGGGAGGAGATGAAGAGGTTCATCATCCCAACAGAGTATCTTGATCACAGAGCATTTGCAATTCTACTGAGAGAAGCTGAAGAGGAGTTTGGGTTCCAACAAGAAGGAGTGCTGAGGATCCCATGTGAAGTGTCGGCTTTTGAGAAGATATTGAAGGTGGTTGAAGAGAAAAGGGAGGTGTTATTCATGCATGAGCTGGGTTTCAATGGAGAGAACGAGATGAATGGATGCTGTTCTTCACAAGCTGAGATATGCCAACCACATCGACCTCCACATCGACCTCCAAGCTGAGATGATCATGCTCTCCTCTCTCTTATTTTTGTCCTTGAGAGAAATCCTCACTTTTTTTTTTCTTTTGTTTTTTTTTTTTTTCTTGTTCTTGTTCAGACAATTAATTGTAGGAGGTTTTTGGAGTGAGTGAATAAAAGGTGAAGACATGAGTTGTTGTAGCCATTGGCTTTGAATTTCCTCTACCGTGGGGTCCACTTATCTACCTTAGTGATACACGCACCCATGAAACTTTACTTCAATGGGATATCAATTTCTTGTGTTTTTGTTTGTGTCTTAGGGAGGATTTAGTCGTGTTGGTAAATGGAATTAAGTACCATTGGAATTTATACTACAACTGGTAGATAATGCTTGCATCAATTCGATCATCCCAGACCAGCACACGGTTGGACCCGATTCAACCTAATTTGGTGTGAAACCTTACCGTAAAAAAAGGGTAGGAATCTGTTGCATAATTGGTAAAGAAGGGATGGTCATACAAACAAGTATGAACCGTCCAAAAGAATTATTTGTTCCACTTTTGTGTCCAGGGCAAAGTTTCATGATCTATATACTAGGAGTTGGGCCTAGATTATACTCACATTTAGAACACATATTGATGTAGTTATTCCCCGGCCTGCATTAGTTTTTATACCAGATTATTCTAGTTCAATCAAATTTAGGCCCAGCCAACCACCGTCAGACTGTACAGAGACAATACAAGGCCGAATATCTATTTTTTTTTGGTATTTAGTGCATGTTTGGTATCTCTATTTTTCACCTCTATTTGTCTATTTGTCTAAATCGGACAGAGGTTAGAAAAATTAGAGCGTTTGGTAAATGACTTTGTCATCTTCCTATTTTAGAGGAGTAGAGGCAAATCCTCTAAAATCGAAATGCTCACTTTCTGGGCATGTGAAAAACAGAGGCATAAGCTCTAAAAAATGTAGAGGCAAATCCTCTAAAATTAAAATGCCCTCTTTTTTTTATAGCTTTTTTTTAATGGCTTCATTTTAAATGGTCTGTCAGAAAAAGAGAAGAGAAGCCAAACATGGATTTCATAAAAATAGCCCAGCTGGCTGATATAATTACAAGGATGGACTTTGAGAATTCTTTGATGCATGGCATCCCCTCATCAAAATGAACAAGTGGACTAGACTAGGTGATGATAGGAATAGGATTAGTATATTCACTTTGCCCACGTCAATGTGAAGTCTTGTTCTGAATTATTTCCCCACATCAAATACTAAATCTCTGTACATGGGCATTGCATGGGCTTAACTCAACTACTGTAGGTAGGGATGTAAATGGGTACCCGATTCTCTGATTACATGGAGGTTCCGACCCGTTAAAAATCGAATTTGGGTCCTTATTTAGGCATCGATAAGTAAATGGATCCGAGTCCGGTTCCACCATGGTTTAAACTCGTGAACCCGAGACCCGACATATTACCTCAATTTTCAAAATCTCTCCTAAAAACCATGTTTTTTTTTTATAAATATAATTTTCTATGTAAACTCGGACCCGGATCTAGACCCGTCCCATATATGGTTCTGGTTCAGGTTCCGGAGCCAAGAAACTGGTTTCGAAATGGCTCCGGGTCCAGATCTGATTCCACCTTCTCCTTAACGGTTCCGGGTCCACCGTGGACCCGGACCGGAATCGACCCGTTTACAACCCCAACTGTAGGACGTGAACAAAAAAAATCTAGGTAATAGACCACATTGAATAAATGCAAACGGGACTTAACTTCACCCGTTTAAGTCGTACCATGTACCTTGTTTGGGTCGTGACCGGAGACTTCTATTAGATTGGCTCCTTGAAGACCATGTTAACGGCTCTGTAGATTGGGGCTTCGCGTTTGGACGCCCTGCCTCCTCCTGAGGCTACTGCCGAAGTGGATGGGGCTCCTTGACGATCTGAGGAGGGGGCCCTGCATCGGTCTGGAGACCGGGCTCTGTGCCTATCTGAGGGCCGAGCTCTGTGATGGTCCTCCCTCCCGGAGGACCTCCTGTCTCCCTTGGGGGCAACCTTCTGGGTGAGGCCGAAGTTCTTCCGACCTTGGACCTCGTCCTCTTCCGCTCGGATGAACCGGTTTGCCTGGGTCATCAGCTCTTTCATTGTGGCCACAGGGTATATGACCAACTACGCCCGTAGCTCGATGCCCGGCTGCAGAGCTTGCTGGAAGGACTTCATAGCCATTTCCTCAGAAGCGCTTTCGATCTGGCTATAGATAGTCCAGAATCGCCTAGCGAACTGGGTGACACTCTCGTCCTCTCGCATCCGAAGGGCCATCAGGTCGGCATCTATCTTTGGGATGATACGATGGGCCTGGAACTTCTCCAGGAAGGAGGTCCGGAGCTGCCGCCAATTGGAGATGGAGCCTTCAGGGAGTGAGGAAAACCATCGGAGGGGGAGATCTTCCAAACTGGAGGAGAAGACTCGACAGTTCAGGAAGTCATCATCACCCCACACCGACATCCGCTGGACGAAATGTCGGAGGTGCGCTGCAGGGTCCGAGGTTCCGTCGTACAAGGCGAACCTTGGGACGTTGAACTTCTCAGGAAGGGTGTATTTCCTAATATCCCTGGAGAAAGGGGATGCGCCCGTGTCTACAGCTTCAAAGGCGTTGTACTGGTCTCGGGCGATACCAGCAGTTTTTATATTCTAGCGGATAGTCTGCTTGATCTGTTTGTCAAGCCACTGCTTGAGCTCCTCCTCGTCTTCTGGGATCTGGCGCTGCTTCTTTGGACCTTCATGCACATGGCTGCTGCTGGAGTCTTCTTCTCCGTGGACCCGATCACGCCTCTTATTATTGAGGACGTGCCTCAGGTCTCGCTCGTGGGTCGGAGCTTGGTCGTGCTTGGGTGGAGGACCCAAAGCACGGCTATGCACAGGAGGCGGGCTCGGAGCCCTTTTATCCTGGAGCTGCTGCTTGAGCCTCCGGATGAGCTCTTCTTGCTCCTGGATGAGGAGGTTTTGGGTCAGGACAACATCCTGGAGAGGATCTTCATGGTTGTCGAGGTTAGCCTGATGATGAGACTTAGCCCACGCGGACTTCTCACCTGGCTGGGTGATAGATTTGTCACCATGCCCGGTATGCTCTTTGTCGTGGCGGAGCTGCTTTGGAGGTGGAGCATTGTGAAGAGAAGGCATTGTCAGCCCTCTTGACTGCGATACCGATTGGACCGTGAGGGACCTTTCTCCTGACCTCCTCTGTCGAGGGGGTGGATTTTGCACCAGTACAGGCTGCATGAATGGGCCCTTGCCCTTGGAGGGTCTTTCACCATTTCTGGTTTTTGGAGGCATGGTGTTTGAAAGCTTTTTGTTCAGTTTTCCCACAGATGGCGCCAAACTGTAGGCGGTAAAAACACGACACCCACTTAGATTAAGATGAACTTTGTAGATCAGAGAAGACTGAACGCAGAGAACCTGAAAAGGGAAGGAAAATGGCTTGGGTCAGAGCCCCTGGCTGCCATGAGCCGAAGGCACTCCGATGCCTGAGTTAGTTCTGAGAAAACTAAGCAGGAGGAGGAAGAGAATGAGAAACTGTATGTTGTGTATTATCTATTGCGTACCTCCATGGGACTGATCCCATGATGTAGAGGATTCCTCGTTCATTCTCTGTGAGTGGGGGTAGGTGGGGTAAGGTCCCATCGGGCCTTACCATGACATTCGGCAGTAAGTAAAAATGACACATCCCATCGGAACCTTACATGCTTTCGATCAGTTGATGTTAAGGGATGATAAAGCCAACTTCTTATCTCTATGAATGAGAGATCCTATCACCATAAATTAGCGCCCCTATTTGTCAGGGCGCGCCCGTACGTCTCATAGGAGTGTGATAGCCCACTCTACCTTTAGTACTTTTACTGGGACCGGGAATGGTCTGGCAGGGCTAGCGCCTACACCGAGCTGCCGAGTTGATAGACGCTGAGCTAGCACTTTCAACCGAGCTGCCGAACTGCCGAGCCTCTTGAGCTAACGCTTCTTACCGAGCCGCCGAACTGTTGGCTGTGATTACCGAGACCGTGGTGAAAGCCGGTGTATTACCGTGGTTCTTAATCTCGTCATTACGATATTTTACCCACACAGACCCCATTTTAAAAATGAAACATGGGCGGGCGGGCAGGAGTGAAACTTTTCACGCGGTTTATGACAGGTTGCATGCTTATGAGCAGATGTTCTCCTTCCTTGAGCTAAGGAGAGGCCCTCTGACTTCAGAGGCAAACCCAGAAGTTTATTGGGGGCCATAAGTAGCGAATTATAAAAAGAATTTGAAAGGTAAAGGGGTTTGTTTGAAATTTTGGGGGGAGGAGGGGTCATGGCCCCTGCGAACTCCCCTCTGGCTCTGCCCATGCCCTTTGTATTCATGTGCATCCATCCATCATCATGTTGTGGTGAGGAACAACATATATAGTATGGATGATTTTATAATACATTTAAACGATGCACACACATGAGACCCCCTCAAGTACACTAGACCCATTGAATTCACACCTATCTAAATGGATTGGACCGTTGGATTGATGGTTAAATTCTTTCCTTTAATATAATATTGTTAGTTTTATGGGTCACGAATAAAGGGATTAAAGGTATAGGATTAAACCCAAATTTGATATATGGGCTCATCCAAAATGCCTCTTTCCATTCTCCCAAGTGCCATGATCAATGGATCCTTAGGTGGGCCCCATTAAGTTTGTCCCTCACCATATGGTGAGGGAAGGAGGGGCAGAACTACTATAGAAGCATTGACTTTTAAGTAATTTACCTTTTATTACTGATGTTATTATTGTAATTGATGACGTATATATTGAATTTGGAGGAGGGCAGATTAGTCAATGGATAATATGTAACGTGCAATCTAGGGCGCATAATCTAGTGACGTGATGGGGTACGGGGTTCGGTGCATGTAATTGTATCTCGAATTTCGGTGGCCTTGACAAACTCCCCACGACCCTACATTGGTCACACTAGCACTACCCACTACAATGACTCGGGTTTTTACTTACTTTTGTATAAGAAATAAGAAATGTGAAATAACAATTCATGGCCGTAGATCATTTAGTTGGCTATGTTAGCTTTGATTTTCCATTGTCTTGAACTAAGTAAAATCACGATTGCTTTGTCTCCATCTTTTCTAATCTTGTACTTTTTTTTTCTTCAAATTTCTTTTAAGTTTTCTAATCACCTAATATTTACTTTTCATAACGGTGACAAAATCCAAGAAACTTTGATCTCAACATCTTTAAGCCTCTCTCAATCTTATCAACCATATCTTATAGTAACCATCATCTTTGATAAGATTTGAAGTAGTGGATGGACAAATATTGTTTATATGTATACTTCTTTTTTTTTCAATAACGGAGGGTGTTTCAGCCCTTTAGGCCGGACTAATCCCTACAGGCACAGGAGGGTGTCCCAGCCCTTTAGGCCGGAATAATCCCTATAGGCACAAGGGAAGCCGGGTAAATACCCCGTGTTATATGTCATAATGAAAATCTACTCATATCTAAATAGGATGAAATTAGAGAAATCATTCTCCTATTTGATATCTATCTGACAACAATCAAAGTCGAGTTGAATATTACGGGTATTGGCCCTATTCGGTTTAGAGTATTTTTGTAAGTAGTTCTTGATTTCCCTTTTTGGTAGGCTTGTCAATTTGGCCCTGAGACAAGTGGGCCCGGCCCTAAAAAGGCCCCGAAAATGAGAGCTTTTATTTCTAAAGAAAAGCCCTAGGGCCGGGCTTGGACAATTTTTCGCAGGCCGTGAAATTTGAGGGTCGGAGTTTGACAGTACTGGCCCGGCTTGGCCCTGGCCCCAGCCCTCCTACTTTTATTTATTTTATTTTATATATACTTATATTTATATGTACATATATACTAAAATGCCTTTATCACAGTCACTTAGTAGTAATAAAAGAGGAATATGAAGGCAATCTCATACCCACCTATCCATTACAAAATGTCCTAAATATCCACACACATACTTGATTCATTTCATCTATATTTAATTATTTAAGTTATGTATTATATTTAGTACATAAGCAATAAGTGTTGCATAGTTGCTTATAATCCGTTTCTTATAGTTTTGTTGCTTCTTATTTAGGCCTTTTATATTATTTTTCTTTATTCTTGTGAGTGCAAGGGCGTATACTCGTTCCTATTAATAATGACACGCTTTTTCCTCTATATATTTTCTTAGATGCTAACCAAATCATAGAGGTAGTTTGTATGTACATGGAACTTTAAGAGTATGGGGTGATCCAAATATTCTTTTAACTAGATAATTATAATTCTTAATTTGTAAAAGTCCAAACTAATAGTATGTCTTAATTGCGTTTATTTTGTGACTGAAATCCAACAACTCTTAATATTCATATTAGTATTTAATTGAAAATAATGCCAATTGATAAAAGATACGTGAATATAAATAGTTAAAATTTTTCAAAGATAAGACACTGTTGAAAAGATTTCATACATTGAAATTCTTATGAAAGGCGTGAAATAGATCAAACTCTTTAACTATTTTCTTCTTCAACAAAACAAATAAAATCCTATGTCTAAGTCACCAGAGCACGTATGACTTTGTCCAGAAAAAAAAAAGTTATTAGAGACATCTTATATTTTTTTCAAATATTTTTTTAATGGTTCATTTGCAATTGAGGTTAGACAAGTTAACGCTTGGTCGACACTCGTTCTTGGTAACAATGTAAAAAAATTAAAAAAAAATGTAATGGTTTTCTGGTTTTAAGGCCCTGACCCCTTCCCTGGCCCTTGAGGGTAGGGTGAGGGCCCAGTAGTGCAGGCCCTCTGAGGGCTTTGGCCTGCCTAGGCCCAGCCCTGCACTTAATGAGGATATGGTTAGGACAACCCCCAGGCCCAGCCCAACCCAGCCCTTTGACAATCCCACTTGTTAGGAATTCTTGACGAAAATTCAAGGGTTGCCTTGGTAATTTAAAATTCCCCTTACATGATACAATTTAAATGGTGAGAAGTTGTTTAGCCGATATGTGAAAAGTCACTTTTAGCTATGAGATATCCTCTAAACGACTCCTTACCTCGGTGGTAAATAGCGCTAGTTATTACCTGACTGCTCGAGGTTCGATTCTCTGGTACGTCACCTCTTCCCGCTTGTGCGGGCTCCTTTCCCACTTGTGTAAGCTCTCTTCTTGGTTGTGCGGGCCTCCTTCCCACTTGAGTGGACTATCTTCCCTTATATATGTGGGCTCTCTCTTACTCCCTTGGCTGAGGTAAAAAAAAAAAAAACTATAGGATATCCTCAAAATCTTGGATTTCATAATGTAACTAGATCCTTGGTCATTTTGGAATCATACTATGGTAGACCGCAGTTGGAATTCTCTAAATCCCCCAGACAAGGTATCCCCCGATGCTTGCAACAAAAGGGACAATAGGAACTTGAGTTGAAGACAATATAATGGTGAGGGTGCAAGTGGGGGTCTGCACAACCACTCTATTGATACATTTTGTAGGCGAGGTGGACCCTTGAGGGAAAATCCGTAGCTCAGCCTTTGCTGTGTACCAATAGATTGGGCTGAATAGAATTGGCTCTTGTTCCCAATTAGTCCATCAATTTGATGAGTTGCACTTCTCCTTGTCCAAATATGGCTGTGGCAAACATGACTTGCTAGAGATATGGGGTATAGCCATTGGGGCATTCCTCTTATCCTGCCCTATTCTACATTTATAGTATTTTGGAGTGAATAGCTAGTTAATAAAATAGTCTAATAAAAGTAGCTGCCGAATTACATTTTAATTAAAACTGCCCAGCAACGCGGATGAGTAAGATAGACCATCTTCATTTAGAAGATAGTAGACATGATAGATGTACACCAAAATCAAACCATTCACATGAGGCCTCATCATGATGGTTCATATACCAAATGTATTCTTTCTTTAGCAAGGCAGTTATCCCCATTTCTTATTACTTGATCCATTCATTCTTTCTTCTCTGAGTCGTCGACAGTACACAGCTTTCTTCCCTTACATAGACTAGACATAATATATTAAACCCCTTAATTCTCGCCCCTTCCTTCTCCCTCCTCTTCTTCTTCTTCTCCATCTTTCTCCCTCCTCCTCCAAAAACTGTATAAATCCCCAATGGCCAATAAAATACCCCTATAAGAACAACATTAACATAGCAGAAGACGAGAGAGAGATTTTTTATAAAAAAAAAAGGGCTTGACTGCTAAAAAAAGACCACAATCTCACACACACACACACACTCTCTCTCTCTAGAAAGTTGTAATATTTGGGGTGGGGCATTGGAGAGGTCTTTTTGTCTGTCTGTTTCACTCACTCTGCTTCTTCTGCAACTTTTTATTGCAATGGCGACTGCGATGAAAAAGGTAGAAAAGATCTGCCAAATCGTCCATCTAAAGCAGTTCGCAAAGCGATGGAAGGCCATCAGCCTCCTCCACCGGCCCATTTTCTCCGACTCGGACTCCAATCCTCCCCGCCGAATCACCTCTGGTTTTTTCGCCGTCTATGTGGGTGTGGAGAGAATTCGGTTCATCATCCCGACCCGTTTCCTCCGCCTTCCCATCTTCGTTGCTCTTCTGAACAAGGCCGAGGAGGAGTTCGGGTTCCAAGCCCGAGGGGGACTCGTCCTGCCGTGCGAGGTGGGTTTTTTCAAGGGGGTCTTGAGGATCCTAGAGGAGGACGAGCAAAGGTTTCGTGGTTGGGAGTTCGATGATGTTTTGCAGCTTTTTGCAGAGGTGGGTCTTGATTCTTCTTGCATGGATAGGATTGGCAACACCACCACTGCTACTTCTTCTTGCCATGCATTTACTGCGCCACTCCTGCCCAGAGCCAGGGTTTGATGATCGTTGACGATTTTCTGGTTTTTTGCTCTTTTTATTATTATTATTACAAGGGGGTTTAGTAGTGTAAATAAAGGGGTATTATAGGGTAGTGGGTTTTTTTTTTCCCCCCTCAACTAGACATGCGAGAGCCCAAATTGTTTATGGGTTTGATTGTGATGCTGTTAACTTTTTCTTTTTATGTTATGTTAGTCTGATGATGATATATGAAAATGGAAGAAGAAAAGTTTAGACAATAATGCCAAGTTTTGATGTTTTCAAGTTCAATGTATTGTCAATGGTATCCATATACATTTTCCTTTTTCTTTTGCGTGTAAAAATTCATGTATCCATACATACACACACACTAGCTGTTAAAGTCCCAAACCAACTGTCTATGCCAAGAAAAAAATATATATCCTCCCTAACCATTAGAACTACATGAGCTTGTGGTTTGTTTCTGGGGAGAGGATGTCAATGGTGTATCATTAATGACAATCTTTGATTTTTTTATTTATATTAATTATTATTATCTAAGATTTCCTAAACTTGATTTTGTAAAAAAAAAAAGTTATATTCAGGGCCATTTTCTTTTTAAATTTCTAGGTATTCATATAAAGCTGGGTCTAGTGAATTAGTATCCAAAATAGAGGGGGTCCTCTTTTTTACAAGGACTTTTAATTTATTAACGTGATAGCTGGATAATGGCCCTTTGTAAGTTAGTTCTTCACCTCCCAAAGTAATTAACTGCATAAAATGGAGATTCCTCTCGTGACAAGAACTGATTTTGTTATCCTCACGTTGGTATTTCAATACCTTCTAGCTAGCTCAGATTTCATTTCCTTTAGATCATTTCTAACTTATTTTAAAAATTGGCTACTAGGAGACATGCTGTGGACGTCTTTGGATCAAGCAAAGATGACCCTCATGGCTAAATGTAACTTCTCCACATGGGGCATTGGCGCTTGATCATTTCTTTCTGGTTATTAAAGTAATAGCAATTTTTAGGAGGCCAAAAGGAGAAAGGCCATCTCATGAGGGACCCATTTGGATGCTTTCCAGTCCCCCCAAATTAAAAGTAATCCAATGATATCGTAAGTATTTTACTTGCAGAATGATGAAGATCAGCACCCTCATCCAAGGTGAAAACCAATTATATAAATATATATATATATATAAATATGAAGTGAAGTGGTTTCAAATTGAAATATGTTCCAATTCGTTCCAATTGAGTTTGACTCATCCAATTTAATTTAGTTTGACTATAACAAACGGGTCGGGTTAGGTTAAATTAGGTCGGGCTAGATATTAAGCACACTTTTTGGACCCAACCAGACCCGTGCCGAGATTCGAACCCAGGACAATATGGATTTCAAAGAGGCAACCCTACCACTACACCATAAAGCATCTTTTTGTTAATGGTTATCGACAAAACCTTAAAATTTGTTAATGAGGAATGGACCCAGCCCCACTTTGGAATATTGATCTGGAGTTGGAATTTATATACGATGTATATATAAAAACAACTATTTTTTTTATAAAATTGACCCCTATAAATACTGTTGTTATTATTTTTATACTTATGCATTGTACTTTAAGCATGGGTGATCAAACTTTTAAAATAACTATTTTATATGATTTTCTAAATAGTCATTAATTTTCTATGACAACCATTTTATAATAAAACTAAACTCAAATGAATATATAATATATGGAATTGAACAACAAAAATAATAAGTTTCATAATTAATAAGAAAATGATAATATTAATGAAAAAAAAAATAGCGACAACAGCGTGGACCGAAAGAGGAGCGGAAAACTTTTCATATAACTGATGTGCTACCATGCAAACTTGCCGAGGGAGAAAGGGTGGAGTTTAGTTTTTTTTTTGCGGCTTTATCTTTTATAAATCGTAATGTAAATGGAGTGGAACACTACAATAGATCTCATTTATTAAAAATCACAATCATTAAGACAAACATCCTTGGATACCTCAAATTTTCACCTCATTCTGCGTTATTTCCACGGTCAAATCGACTCTCTGATAAAAAAAATACAAAATATTGGAGTTTTTCAAATAAAGTTTTTTCTATGATTTGGACTCTCCATCATGCCTTTTGTCTATTAAAAAACTCCCAATATCATCCTACTTCTATCAAGGCAATAGCATTTGAGTGTTAATTAGTCCCAGTGTCTAAGTGTCACTAATCTAAGGAACTTCAAGTATTTTTCTTTGTTTTAATTATATGATTGTTTTCTTTTTTTTTATAATGTGAAATGTTGATTTCTGGGTTGTCTGGTTTATTTAATCTTTGGTCTTTTTTATTTAATCCACTCTCGGTTATGGGTTGTCTGGTTTTTTTTTAATCTATTGATTTTGATTCTATACTTTTTGTTGAGAATGCGGAACTAATAATAAAAAAGAATCTCCAATAATATTGGTCCATCTAAATAAAGAATTAAGCTCTTTCTTACTATCATCATTTTCTACTTTCTCCTATATAATTCTATTTCTCTATCTCAACGAGCGAACTTTCATTTTTTCCATTCATTTACTTTTAAGGTCATTGTATTTTATTAGAGCAACTTCAAAAATTCTTTTGTGTCTTTGTGTCTCTTTTTAATACAATCTCAAGGCTCATTTGCATGCTTAGTTTAGATTAGTGTTCAACCCATTTTAAAATGTGAGCATTTTGAGACAAATTGGTACAATTATTAAACGTTTCAATTTGAAAGGTAAACCTTTTTTAATTCATTTACTTTCGAGTTCATCATATTTTATTTGAGCAATTTTAATTATGTCATTTTAATATGATTTATACAAAATAATTATTACTTTAAAATTTCTATAGATTTGCAATATTTTTATGGTTTGTATTTGTATGGTTTTCATAGATTGTGAGCTTCTTTTTTTCCCCTTTTTTGTTTCAACTTTTGGGTATTGGGTTCTCCCTGGTTTTTTTTTTTTTCTTTTAAATCACTTTTTATCATGAGATTTTCTGTGATTTCTCTTTTTTTTTGTTGTATTTTTTTTATTTTTTTAATGCTTGTCATTATAAGTTAATTATTTATTTTACTTCCATTGGGTTCTTTAAGTTCTTTTTGTGCAATCTTTTTATGGATTTTTCTTATTTCTTTTGTGGCTTTAGATTTCTATTTTGGAGTATTATATTATCATAAGTTGGTTTGATTCTTCTAAATCACCTTTATCATTGTATTATTGTCTATGGATCATTATTTATATATATTTTTATAGCCTTTTTAAGAAAATTTATTTCATTTTATTTTGTATTTTTTTTAGTATAATTTCTCACTTGTGATGGGTTTTTAGTTTTTTTTTCTTATGATGGTTTTTCATGAATTTGTAGGTTCTCCTGTCTTTGCCCTTTTGTGCTCCATTTTTAGTTTTTTTTTTCTCATGAGTGTTTGATTCTTTTAAATTGTTTATGTTATTGAGTTGATAATGGATGTTTATTTCTATGTGTCTTTCAAATTTCATTGGATTTTATTCATAGTTTATATTGTTTGTTTGATTTGATTTTGTTTTGTAGTTTTCTTGATCATTACTCTTCAATTTTCATGGACTTCTGTTTTTTTTTATTATTATTATTTAAATTATATGGTATTAAGTATTGAATTCTTATGGACTTCTTTTTTTTTCTTTTCTCTCAGACTAAAACCTTTTGCATTTAATTTTAAAAAAATTGATCATAAAGTTTTTTTTAAATAAATTTTAATATTATGATTATTTTTCCCGTGCATGTTTTTCTAGTTGATATTGAGTACAAATGTGTCATTTTATCATGTAAAAATAGAAAGGATATGTAGCACGAAACAGCCATGGTACCTTGTATCATTTGCTTGATTTATTAATTCATGGCGAGATACATGACATTCTGAGGTCTTGATGCTGGCTGTTAGATTAATTTAATGTTGTGGGTAATTATTTGCGTATAATTGAGTTCATATACTATAATTTTAGTATACATTATTAGTGGGAGAGATGTGACTGGGGGGCGGGAGCTCACCAAAACTTCTCCAGTTTATATTGGTGCAGCCTATATATATAATGCCATCATAATCGTACACAGTCGTGATGATTTTATGCGTGAATGGAAGCTAATTTCTCATTCTCTCTAATATTATCAAATGTATTGATTGAAAAGATCAATTGGGAAAAAAAATAGGGTGATGATCAGATATTGGGCCTCTCCATCAAGATGGGTATGATATGAATGGCATGGTTATCTAATGATTGCAAAGAAAACCAAAAAAGCTCCTAGAAGTAGTGCCTCTGCGGCAAATCGTATTTTGTTGTAGGTGGCCTGGAATCGTTCCCTCCCATTTGAATTTCAAAAATTAGATCCCTCCCATTTTAATTTCAAAACTTGATCTAAAACTAGGAAATAAAATCCGTGAGACGCCTTAATTCGTATATAGGGGCAAATTAGTCATTAAATATCATGCTAAGGAGCTTAAAACTATGGATTAAATGCGTGACATAATTCAAACGGTTAGAAGGAAATAAAATCCGTGAGACGGCTTAATTCATATATAGGGGCAAATTAGTCATTAAATATCATGCTAAGGAGCTTGAAACTATGGATTAAATGCGTGATATAATTCAGACGGTTAGAAGGAAAAATCAGTTATGTAAATGTATAATTGGCATATTTAAGGGCCTCCACCTGAAATAAATCTTGGCGCATGGACTAGAAGCCTTAACTAAAAACCATGTGGATTAGAGACCTTAAACGACAATGTTAGGGGACCTCTGGCTAATTGTTTCAAAATTTTAACATATGCATTTAAATATACTCATTAAAGAGGCATTCATTAAACCCCAGCAAAAAATAAAAATATATACAAAAGATACAAAGGGCAGATGAGTGGTTCTAATTACTTGTATAGTTGTATTTGAAAACCAATGCAAATGAGTTAAGTGTTGAAGAATAAAGAGGAACACAATAGGCAATGGACGTGCACAATAAAAGAAAAGGACTAGGTATTTGTATTAAGAAACCAAGAGAGAAACAAGGCAAAAAAAAAAAAAAAAAAGGAAAAGTGGAGAAAAAGGAGAAGATAAACTTGGCATATAAAGAGAGCCAATATCTTGTCTAGAATGACTTACTTTTGTTGAAATAAAAAAAGGCAATTTTGCCCCAACTCCTCCTATGATTAGTTTACGTAGTTGTAGCAAAAAGTGAGGAGGGACAAAAGTAGTAAAAAGACAAAACTACCAATAGAAAATTGTTCGTACATTTTTTTTTGATGAAATCACCCCAGTTGACGATATCGTCAACTTTCATAGCAGAAAATGATATTCTATTGTATCTTCTTTACCTAATGGTGGGAAAATTATGAAAATCATTTCATTTTCTGTCTCAATGATCTTCTTTAAGTAGTCTTGGCAATCTTCCTTAGGTATGTGGGCCACATGCTTAGTTTCTACACATTTGTCACCTCCATCACATGAGTGTTTGAGAGTTTGAGTTTGGAGTGCAAGCTGTTCGGTGAAATACATAAGTGTTGAATTTTTCTTGAAGTGAAGTTGGAGGGGATGAATATTAATATGCTTTTGTGAACATTAAGAGCTTGAAGCCGTTTATTTGGAGAAGTTTCGTAGGTTTTGATATTTGTGAGCAAATGTAGGGAGTTTTGCTGGGCAATCTTTAAGAATGTATTTGATATTGAACAAATTGAACACACTTCATTAGACTTGTCAAACTCTTTGATGCACTCATCACCTCCTTTCGATTTATTTTCATTTATTTGAAATAGATATTCATTTTTTGCCAAATTCCAATATCCTCCCCTCCAAATTTAAGACAATTAGGTATGGTAACCATACAAGAAAAAGAAAAGCCCAAAAAGAAGAAGAAAAGTTGCAGGAGGTTGACAATATCGTCAACTACGGTAATTTCGTCTAAAAACATATACGAATAATTATCTCGTCATTTTATGATTTTTCTTCATAAAATTGTTTAATTATGATTTAAACTTATTTTTTTCATAAATGTCCCAAGAAATAAGTTTAAGAACCACGTCAAACATTGTAGAGTTTTGAATGGTGGGCTCACATTCATAGCATCACTTTGACTTCGTTGATTTTATTCTAATGTTTTTGTAAATTAAATTTTATGAGGTTGCATTATAAATGCATACAATATTATTAGAGGAATTTACCTGAAAAATCACCTTAGATGTCCACTAATAAAAAAAAGGACCTAGTAGTTCATATGATACGAAAGTGGTCCCCTATGACCACTTTTGTTTTTTTATTAAAGTTTTCCTTGAGCGACGACGTCGTCGCTCGTTTAAACTTTACAAAACCCCTAAAACCCTATTTTCCTTTTCTTCCTCCCCATCACCGGTACGAATACGTCTCCTCCTCACCACCAATACAAATGCATCTTCTCCTCTTTTTTTCCAAGTTTTTTTAAGATTTTATTTTTTTTTCATTTGATATTCATTTTTCATTTGTTGACTTGATTCTGGTTTTTCCATTTGTTGATTTGGGCTCTCTCTCTTGGTTGGGTCATGCAGTGGAAAAGTGTGATTTTGTGCAATTTGTTGATGCTCTCTCTGGTCGGGTTGAGTTTGGGCAATCTAGGGTCGAATGAGGTAAAGTGAGGCCTACATGGAGGCATGTCTTCCTTTAGAGTAGCCACTAATTCAAATCACAGGAAAGTCCAGGGAGACAACCAATCAATACCTGAAATCACCCCCCTCTCTTCAGGCTGATCAGTAAAGCTTGTGTAGCTCTTCCTCTCGAGATTTTCCTTCGTTCTGATTGGCCATATTGACCAGGGGAACTAGCAGAGAAGGGTTGCAGCAATCGAAGACTGGATCGTCTGCCACGTCGCATACGTAGCTCAGTGGGACTGCATCCAACGGTTCTCGTGCGAGCTCTTGGTACACTTAGGATGTGCTTACTAGGCTTGATGCTGGACAAAAGAGCCAAGGCAATCAGTCAATGGAAAGGAGAGGAGCCTGTGTTTGATTTTTTCAAGCAAAGCTCCTCCCTTCCCTTCTCCTTTTTAAATGGAAAAATGCAGGGGTTGCTGGGACATTTTTTCTGGAAATAAATTCTTTGAAGTTTGTAGGTCTAGCTTAAATTATCAACATATGGTAGTTTTGGATTCGAATCCCTCATCCCAAATATTCTAATTCCGCAGTTTTTCTTGATCCGCAGTCAAAGCAGAGGACATTGTCAATGAATCTTGATTTAGAGGGAGTAATTAACAATCAAGATGGTAGGAAACTTGAGTGGCAATGAAACTGAGACCACAAACTTTTTCATTTTCATTCTAAATATACATGCTGCTACATTTGCTCACAAGAAAATATGTATCCAACAGCCATCAACATTACTTTAACTGATAGCCTTTGGTTAAAAAGTCACCATTAATCTTGCCCACCAATTCTCTTCAAAATAACTAAAGTAGGCATCGAATTTAATTAATTTTTATAATTGTGCTTGCAATAAAGCATGCGGAGGATGTATGTTGGTTTCTTTGGATCATGTAGTACATGTGCACATCATAGTGAATTTAATAAATCTTTTTTTCCAAACTAAAATTAGCGCCAACTTCATTGTCCAACCATTTATGAAGTTTTGTAGAACGTTAGAATGAGAGACGACGTCGTCACTTCACAAAATCTTAAAATACTTGGTCCCATTGAAAAGAGCGACAACGTCGTCACTCTACAGAATGTTGAGATGCTTGGTCCCATTGAAAAGAGCGACGACGTCGTTACTCTACAGAATGTTGAGATGCTTAGTCCCATTAAAATGAGCAACGACGTCGACACTCGTTGAAAAAGGGCAAAAATAGAGAACAGTTTGGTAGGAAGACCAGTTTTGTTTCATAAAAACTATTGGAACCTTTTTTAATTAGTGACAATCTAATGTTATCTTTTGCCTAAATGCCTCGTATCATTACGTGTGAACCATGGGCAGCATTAGGTATGAACCATGGGCAGCAGTACTATCTTAAAAGTGTGGCAGGTGTCAGAAGTTTTGGAGATCTGGATCCCCTATTTGGACCGACCGATTGGGGGTGACTTGCCCATCTCCTCCGTGCCTTGTCCATATGAATATTCATGCCTGTAATTCCTTTTATTAACCATTTAAAGCTCATGATTCTTCCTATCTATTATTAATAATGGGCAATTTTGTTTGATGAGTTTTTTTTTCATAAACACTCACGCCACAGATGTTTCTCATCGTGGCCGCTACAACTAGCTATGATTCCATTGAAAGGGAGGGAATATATTCTTGCTTTATCAATATGGAGAATATTTATTTGCAAAAGAAAGGAGTAGAGATGAAGAATATACACCTCTCTGCCGTGGGGAAAACAAAAACGGCCTGGCCTCCCTCTTTGCAAAAAGTGGTCTTCAAATTCTCAACACTACCGGACAGCGAGGATGATGATAATTTGTCATTTTAGTTTCCACCTGATCATGATAAAAAAACTCTTCTCAAGATACGGAAGGGAGGGCCCTTTTTCCTCGTGTCTTTGACTCCTTGTCCCTCACGCGCTGTACGGTCCTTTAATTTCTCCTTTACCTGCGTCAAAATCAATCAAAGGCCTTTTATAGTTTTATTTTTATATCCTTTTATTATTTGGATCCTTTTAAGCATTTCCTTTTTCTTGTCATCCCAATTCCCATATGGATGCTCTTGTCGGCCAAAACAGGTGCTTGTTTTCAAGTTTCAACTCAACTCATCCTTTTATCAAAAGAGAAAAAGAAATTCAACTCTCAAGCCATCTTTCTGTTACTGCTGTCTTCTCGTATATAGGGTGTAGCAGTAACATTTTATGGGCCGACTGCTAACTCCGTACAAGTAGGCCCAACCAAAGCCTGGTGGTCATGATAATGGTTAGACGTGATCCCAAATATCTTTCAATCGGATTTCTGAAGCATTGGCCTGACCTGATGTTTATAATTTTGGTTATATATAATTGGGGTGAGGGTCTGTTAGAAATTGGCTCAACCAAATTTAAATCCGACGTACCCGAATGGAATCCAAACATGAAATACCCAGTTCTGGCGCAAATTGTAATTGTGAATATAAAATAGATTGAGAATAATGGGGTTGTTCGTTCATAAAGAAATTCCTCTAATGATAGACATGCATCACTGCATCTCTAAGTAGATTCATTTTGGACAAATGTTGGTGGTTCCATGGTAATGATTTTTGTCATCTGTCTGGTTCTGCCTAAACTGTAATCCAAGGTGGATGCATTCTACTTTCTACTTTCTACTTTTCCTTTTGCCAACATGAGAGAGAGAGAGAGAGAGATGATGTGATGCATGCAAACTGCGCCGTAATGGACGGGGGGGCATTGTAATTTGTAGTACGGTGGATAAAAGGAAGGTTGATTAGTTAAAAGTGAATTGAAATTTGGATGGTGTAACATCATCAAACAAGAGGAGATTTTGTGCTAGATTTTGGATTAGCATTGGAATTAGTAGAAGACAGAAAGCTGAGAGTAAGTCAACATATTCCCTATCAGTGTTGGGAGTATCTATCACCAACAGCATATATCCTAATGTGCAAGTGAAAAATGGTATTCCGAGCACTTACAGAAGTATTTCAGTATTTAGAAAACAGATTTATAATACAGTAAAATAGTATAAATACAGAACTGAATTATAAAACGTAAATGCACTTATTGTTTAAAGGCAAAAAAACAGTGCTCTGTTGTTGAAATTATAAGATTCAGAAATCAACAGTTGATCAAGGCTAATGTTTAACACTATATCCTTAAGACAAAATTCGCCCCTATAATGGCGCTAATGAGTCTTCAGTGGCGTCTTGTCTCCCACGATACAATGATCTCATACACACAGTAGCAGCACAACAACCTGTGTGACAGGCGAACCAGTAAGTGCAGCGGGACTCTCTCTTCTTGACTCTGACCCAATGCAACTGCAGTGCAACAGCAGCGAAAATGGAATAGTGAAGACAACATGAATGAGATGCATTTATAGCCTGCAATCAGGTCTCTTCATATAGGCTGCATCTGTTCAGAACAGAAGTTTCTCTTCTTTGGACACACTCTTTCAGATGCGAATTGGCACACACCTTTTGGACACACCCCATTTGCAAAAAGAAATTTTAAATAAAATTTCTCCAAAAAATAATAAATGGGTAGTCCTAGGCCCAACTCGGGCGTGAAGCCCGAGCCCGGTTTGGTGCGGGGCGGGGTGGGGCGGCGCTCGCGTGTGGTGGTGACCCCACCTTGGTCTCGGTCCTCCCTCATCCACAAAAGTGGAATGCCCCTTGGGGCTCATCCTATACTACTAAGGTAAACATATTTATACCCAAAGAATATTTTGCTCCCAAGCAATGTGGGAAGCAAGTTCACTTCCTTTTGTTTCCATGTTTAACATGTTCGAGTAGTGGTGTTTGGGAGGCAATTCTACATTCACTTCTTAATGGATTAAAGCAACCCTATACATATCCTTAATATACTCATGGAGTAGATTACATTCCCATGTATTCCCACCTAAAAAGATAAGTGGGTCCCACTTTTATTTTGGCTCAAAGATGACCAAAATAATGGGTTCTCTAACCATTTTTCCAACAATCCCCCACATGAATGAAATTGACCGAAAGCAATGAAATGTATGCAGACACACAAAGACAGAGTACAATTTGGAAGTTCTTTGTATAGAGAAAGGTAACTTGTGGCCTTGAACCTTCCCTTGTGAAATACTATCGGATTTACTGGTTGAACAGTGAACATGATGTCTTGAACTGCTCAGCATTTTGTGTAAATCGAGACAATAGAGTTCACACAGAATCTTTCCGGACACATTTGGTTCTCATGATTGTGTTCATTTTGGCCCTGAACTATGCCTGGTTTCATGAGTGCTTTAGAGAATTTAGCCTTATTATTCTCATAGAGTCGGCCCAGTTCACACTCACATAGGTGATTCTTATTAACAGTATCCTGTTATACCCTATCTGAAAGTCAAGATATAAGAATCATTAAAAGCTTTGCTTACCCTTGTTATCGCTGCAGGTATCACTATTAGTATCATAGGAATGAGCAGGAGATTGTATCTCTATAGTGATATCTTTAATTCACACACAATTCGGTTGTCCCTTTGAACCTAGATCTTGGGATCTCCAGTCAACTAGGTTGGGTTACCATTATGGCGACTTTTCATTCATAGGCTTTAAACCCATTCTCCTCGATGAACGGTTTACTTGCTCTCTCGCTAAACTTTTGGTAAAGGGATCTGCAATGTTATCCATGGAATTTATGTACTCAATTGTCATAATGCCATTAGAGAGTAGTCGTCTCACGGTATTATGCCTCCGACGAATATGTCGAGACTTACCGTTATATAATTTACTCTTTGCCCTTCCAATTGCTGATTGGCTATCGCAATGAATGCAAATAGGAGGCACATGTTTTGACCACATTGGAATATCTTCTAGGAATTGACGAAGCCATTCAGCTTCTTCGCCAGCTTTATCCAATGCAATAAACTCAGATTCCATAGTAGATCTAGCAATGCAAGTTTGTTTAGAAGATTTCCATGATACCGCTGCACCACCAAGTGTAAATAGATATCCATTTGTGGACTTTGAATCATTGGTATTTGATATCCAGTTGGCGTCACAATAGCCTTCAAGTACTGCTGGATATCTAAAGTAATGCAATTCATAATTTCGGGTGTATTTTAAATATCTTAAAACCCTAATTATGGCCTTCCAGTGGTCTAATCCTGGGTTACTTGTGTATCTACTCAATTTACTATCAGCATATGCAATGTCAGGACGAGTACAATTCATCACATAATTAGGCTGCCAATTATTTAAGCGTATTCTCGTTGTGATATGCATATTCCATTATTCTTGGATAAATGGATACTAATATCTATGGATGTTCTTGCTGGACTGCTATTATCTTGATTATATTTCTTGAATATTTTCCCAATATAGTGTGATTGAGATAATATCAGTCCATCCAATGATTTAGAAATCTTTATTCCTAGTATGACATCGGCAACACCTAAATCTTTCACGTCAAACTTATTGTTCAACATTCTTTTGGTAGTTCGAATGATATCATTATTACTACCCATAATCATCAAATCATCAACATATAGGCAAATAATGACACAACCCTTGTTAGTGTTCTTGACATATACACATTTGTCACATTCATTGATCTTAAACCCATTTGACATCATCAAACTGTCAAATTTCTCATGCCACTGCTTTGGTGCTTGTTTTAATCCATATAGAGATTTGACAAGCCGACCAACTTTCTTAGTTTGACCCGGAACATTAAACCCTTCTAGTTGTTTCATATATATTTCCTCATCTAATTCACTATTTAAGAAAGTTGTCTTTACATCTATTTGATGTATCTCGAAATTGTGTATAGCAGCAATTGCAATTAACATTCGAATGGATGTTATCCTCGTAACTGGTGAATAAGTGTCGAAATAATCCAAGCCTTCCTTTTGTTTGTACCTTTTAACAACAAGCCTAGCTTTGTACTTTTCGATTGATCCATCTGCTTTCATCTTTCTCTTGAATATCCACTTGCATCCAAGAGTTTTTCAATCTTGTGGAAGATCCACTAGTTCCCATGTATGATTTTGCAAAATGGATTCTATTTCACTATTTATTGCCTCTTTCCAATATGGTGCCTTAGGACTGGACACCGTTGCTTTAAAGCTTTGAGGCTCATCTTCTAACATAAATGTTAAAAAATCTGAACCAAACGTTTTTTATGTTTTAGCCCTCTTACTCCGTCTAGGTTCATCAATCTCTTGTTGGTTTTGATTACTGCTACTAGCACTATCATGAGTTCTTTTAGGAGAACTCGATTCCTGCGAGGGTTTATAAGGAAATACATGTTCAAAGAACGATGCATTCCTTGACTCAATAATAGTGTTAAGATGCATATCGGGAATCTCAGACTTGTGAATTAGAAACCGATACGCACTGCTATTATGAGCATACCCAATGAATACACAGTCAACTGTTTTTTGTCATATTTTAACCTTTTTAGGTGTAGGAACCGCCACTTTAGCCAAACACCCCCACACTTTTTAGTATTTTTAGGTAGGCATCCTGCCTTTCCACAACTCGTAGGGGGTTTTATTGGTTTTCTTTTAAGGTATTCGGTTGAGAATATAATTTGCAGAGAGTATAGCATCCCCCCACAAGTTCTGAGGTAATCCAGAACTTATTAACATAGCATTCATCATTTCTTTTAAAGTTCTGTTTTTCCTTTCAGCAACACCGTTTTGCTGAGGTGAATAAGGAGCAGTAGTTTGGTGTATAATACCATGCTGTGAACAAAATTCACCAAAAGGTGATTCATATTCACCACCTCTATCGCTTCTTATCACCTTGATTTTCTTATCAAGTTGATTCTCAACCTCGTTCTTGTAATGTTTGAACATTTCTAAGGCCTCATCTTTACTTCTCAGTAAGTAAACATAACAGTATCTTGTGCAGTCATTAATGAATGTAAGAAAATATTTCTTACCACCTTTAGTTTGAACAAACTTTAGGTCACAAATATCAGAATGAATTAATTGAAGAGGTTCAGAAGTTTTTTCAATAGATTGAAAAGAAGTTCTAGTGAGTTTAGCTTCTACACATGTTTCACATTTGATATTTGAATCAAAACTACATTTAGGCAAACATTCCATGTTAACTAATCTACGCAATGCATCATAATTAACATGGCCTAATCTACCATGCCACACATTAGAAGATTCAAGCATATAAGCAGAAGAATTTTTCTTATTAGGTACAATTGTCATTACATTCATTTTGAAGAGCCCATCGCTCATGTATCCCTTTCCCACGTACATCCTAGACTTAGTGAGAACAAATTTATCTGACTCAAATACAAGTTTGAAACCCTTCTTACTCAGTAATGAGCCTGATACCAGATTCTTACGAATATCAGGTACATGCAGCACATTGTTGAGGGTGAGTTCCTTCCAGAAGTCCTTTTTAGAACCACTTGTCCTTGGCCTTCAACCTTAGAGGTGGCAAAGTTGCCCATGAATAGTTGTTCTCCGTTAGAAGCTTGATAAGTGGAGAACATCTCTTTGTTGGAGCAAACATATCGAGTAGCCCCCGTGTCTATCCACCATTCTCTGGTATTGCCAACCAGATTGACTTCTGAGACCACAGCAGAAAGATTGATGTCTGAAACATTAGTGGAGAGAGTGTCCGATTTTGTCATGTTAGCCCACGTTGGTTTCTTACTTGTATTGCCTTGGTCCTTTCGCTTACGACAGTCCTTAGCACGGTGGCCTGGTTTGTCGCACACATAGCATTTCCCTTTGAACTTCTTGTTGTCATTGGGACTTTGTTTTGGACCGCTGGGAGGGTTCTTTCTCTTCTTTGAATTCTGCCCCTGTTCCACCACATTAGCCCTAGCTTCGGTGAAGGTTTTTCCTGCTTTCTTCTCAGATGCACGATTGTCTTCCTCTATCCTCAATCTGACAATCAGGTCTTCAAGTTTCATCTCATTTCGCTTATGCTTAAGGTAGTTCTTAAAATCCTTCCAAAGTGGTGGCAATTTTTCTACGATTGCTGCCACTTGGAAAGACTCACTAAGAGACATTCCTTCTGCATGTATTTCATGGAGAATGACCTGAAGTTCCCGAACTTGATTGATTACTGCTTTGGAATCGATCATCTTGTAGTCAAGAAATCTGCCAACAACGAATTTCTTCATTCTGGCATCTTCAGCCTTGTACTTTTTGTCAAGTGAATCCCATAATTCCTTAGCAATCTTCAATGAACAGTACATTATATAATGTGTTGTCTAGTCCATTGAGAATGTAATTACGATAGAGGAAGTTAGCATGCTTCCAAGCTTCTACAACAGCAATTACTTGCTTATCTGTCTCATCTTCTTTCAAAACAGGAGCTTCTTCATGGAGGAACCTGGCCAAGTTCAGGGTAGTAAGGTAAAACAACATTTTTTGTTGCCATCTCTTGGACTCGGTACCGTTGAACTTTTCAGGTTTCTCCCCATGGTTCATCATAACAGGGGTAGGGGTAGTGACTGGAGTATTCTTCTCAATACCCATGTTTATTACTGTTTGAACAAATCATAAATGACTGAATAAAACACAGAGTATATACTACAGAATAACAGAACTGTAAACAGTAACTCAGACAATATGGTAACCAGTTACAGGTTACTAAAAGTTGAGGCAAACAAAATACAATTTACAGAACAACCTGAAGTTCTATAACTAGATATAAATAATGAATGAAACTCAGTTTTTCACTAGTAGTTTCAGTAACAGAAGAAGAAGAAACTAGTAGAAAAACTGACATAAACTGAAACCAAAAAATACTGAAGTAAAACTGATAACAGAGTGTACTCAGAAAAAGAATTTTGTCTTAAGATTGTTATTCTGAGTACTTACAGAAGTATTTCAGTATTTAGGAAACAGATTTACAGTACAGTGAAACAGTATAAGTATAGAACCGAATTATAAAATGTAAATGCACTTACTGTTTAAAGGCAAGAAAACAGTGCTCTGTTGTTGAAATTATAAGATTCAGAAATCAGCAGTTGATCAAGGCTAGTGTTTAACACTATGTCCTTAAGACAAAATTCGTCCCCACAATGGTGCCAATGAGTCTTTAGTGGCGTCTTGTCTCCCACGATACAATGATCTCATACACACACTAGCAGCACAACAAACTGTGTGACAGGTGAACCAGTAAGTGCAGCAGGACTCTCTCTTCTTGACTCTGACCCAATGCAAGTGCAGTGCAGCAGCAGCAAAAATGGAATGGTGAAGACAGTATGAACGAGATGCATTTATAGCCTACAATCAGGTCTATTCATATGGGCTGCATCTGTTCAGAACAGAAGTTTCTCTTCTTTGGACACACTCTTTCAGATGCGAATGGGCATACACCTCTTCGACACACCCCATTTGCAAAAGGAAATTTTAAATTAAATTTCTCCAAAAAATAATAAATTGGTAGTGGGCCGAGCTAGGCCCAACTCACACGTGAAGCCCAAGCCCAAGCTCGGTTTGGGGGCGGGGCGGCACGCGCGTGGTGGTGACCCCACCTTGGTCTAGGTCCTCCCTCATCTACAAAAGTGGAATGCCCCTTGGAGCTCATCCTATACTACCAAGGTAAACATATTTATACCCAAATAATATTTTGCTCCCAAGCATTGTGGGAAGCAAGTTCACCACTTCCTTTTGTTTCCATGTTTAACATGTTCAAGTAGTGGTGTTTAGGAGGCAATTTCTCATTCACTCCTTAATGGATTAAAGCAATCCAATACATGTCCTTAATCTACTCATGGAGTAGATTACATTCCCATGTATTCCCACCTAAAAAGATAAGTGGGTCCCACTTTTATTTTGGCTCAAAGATGACCAAAATAATGGGTTCTCTAACCATTTTTCCAACGGAAAATTCATCAAATCAAATATAATTTCAAGCAAGTCTTTCATGCTAAGACAAAAGACACAAACCACTATTCGGAGCTTTGAATTACTCATTTATAAGAATTCCACAAAGTTGGCAGAACAGTTTGCCAGAAAGAGAAGTGAAAAAAAAAAAAAAAAAGAGTTGCTGAGACGAGAGACGAGAGACGAGAGACTAGAGACTAGAAAAAGGGACTAATAAAGACTAAAGGGGGTGTTACAGTAGGTTCTCAATCTTTTCTTTTTAAAAAAGAAGCAAACTGAAGCCAAAAATGAAATAGTGAGTGAAGCCTTCAGTCACATGATTCATCCCAGCTCACCAAATCGACTACACTACTTGGCCGAACTCAACTACTTATCCTAGGGAGTAGATAAGTGGAGTCAACTTGAAGAATAGAGTAATAGACCATGTACAATTACAATTACCTCAGGCTGCATGTATGAAATGCTTTTTACTTAAAAACTTGGTGACCCGCAGACGATTTATGAAGATCCAGACGGCTCCAGATCAAGATGTCTACTTGCAAGTTGGAAAATGGGAATTTCTTTTTCTATGGACATTTTTCATAACAATTTCTACTCCACCATTGTTTAACCACATGAAAAATAAGTAACAGTGTAAACGCGGGTCAGGTCCATGACCACCTGAACCGTTGGTATTGTGTGTCCTCTGAAGTCTGAACTGACATGGTCTACTGTATTAGACAGACCTGGACCTGACCCTGAGGACTTCTTTGGACCAGAAGGAACTCAGGACAACAATAAAGGCTAAAATATAATAAAATTATATATCATATATTTGGAGAGTATTTTTATGCATATTTCTCTTACCATAGGGTGAGGGACACTTTTCTTTTTGAAAATTTTCAAGTACAAGCATACCTCACCCTAGAAAATTTTCTTTTATACTTAAAAATTTCCAAAAAGGGAAGTGTTCTTCACCATATGGTGAGGGAAGTATGCATAAGAATACTCCCCCCACTACAAAAAAAGTCACTTTTAGTGACACTTAAATAGCAGCTGTTTTAATTATCAGCCGCTAAATGGGTATTGTCATCGACGGATATAACAGTCCGTCACAAATGGGAAAAAAAAGTTACAGTATCAGCGGTGGACGCTAGTTTCCGTCATTGAAAGTTCAAATTTTCGCTCCATTTTCCTGTCCCCACTTAGGTGAATCGCGGTCCCCACTTTTTTTCTCTCTAAGCTCCCCACCGAAAACCCTAAACACTTCTTCACACTCCAAAAATCTGCTGCTGCTTCTTCGATCTGCAAAACTTGAAGTGTATTGGAATCGCACCACGAGCTTCTCGAATGCTCGATCTCTCCATTTGATCTGAGAGGCTGCGAAATCTCATCAAATAAAAGCCAGTGTCTAGGGTTTTGCTCTCATCTTGCCATTTCCCTTGCAACTCTCAAGCAGCAGCTGCGGTCTCCTCTCTCTCTCTCTCTCTCTCTCCACCTTAGATCTCCGATTTCTGGTAATCTCTCTTCTAAAACCCTAAATCTTCCATTCGGTATCTTTGAAAAGTCCTATAAACCCTTGATTTCCTGTTTCTGGTGTTTCTCTTTCTTGAAGTTTTTCGATCTGATTCTGTTAACGGAAACCGAATTGGCATCCGATTCTGTTTTGCTTTCCAGATCCATTTGAATCGAGAACGTGAAATCTCAGATTTTTGTTTCTTTGTTGTTCATTGTCTGTAGATCTGATTCGATGCTCTTCTATTGAAGATTTACGCCGTGTGCAAGCATCAAATGTTGTTGTGAACTTAGATTTTGGCGGATTTTATGCTTTTTCTTTTTTTTTTTGAATGATATTGTGAAAGATTTATGTAGTTGCTTTCAAGCTTGAGATCGATTGCTGTTTTGATATTAATGGAAGATCTCTGTTTATCTCATATACTGCTGTGCTAATGGATTTTCTAATTGAATCTTTTGTTTTCATATAGATTCAAGTTGATTCGGGTTTGTGCAAACCCGATCTCCATTCTTAGTTAGAAAGTTAAGTATAAGATGACATAACTCTTCTATATGCATATAGTAGAACTATTGAACTATGATGCATGGATGCTTAAAAAGGGCAGCGGATCTGGTCGTATTGTACCCATACTTAGTGTAAAATTCATGTCACGGATACTTAAAAAATGGGCAATGTGTTGTGTTGTATTTTATCCGATACTTCACTTCCTGTGTATAAAATTTGTGTTCCTACTGTGTCCATGGTGTGTCCCTGCCGTATCCATGCTGTATCTGGGCATCATAGCTCTTGAAGTCGAACTCAAGTTGAGGAGATATGAATAGTGATTAATTGCAGATACTGACAGAGGGATGGATTTTGTTAGCATGATCAAGCTTTTATTTATCAATAAATTAGATGAGAGCATTTATAGAGTATCCTAATTCCAAATCCTTGAAATTAAGACTGTTAAAAACCTGCAATGTTTTGTGAAATTTTGTGCATTCGAGACTTTCTAAATTGAATTTTGTGCCACCACTGTTTGTTATGAGAGGTTGGATTATATTTATTTTTCACCGATTTTAAAAAATTGTATTTATTTTAGTTATATTTTGTTATGTTCCTCTGGATCTGTGCGTACGAAATTAGCTATTAATGTCTATATTATCAATTGTCTTTATTGGCCTCCTCTTTATACTGGTTCATTGAACTTTTGTAGCTCTTCACTAATTTGTAACGAGACTTATATACATCTTGTGTACCCCCATAAACCATCTCACACAGTACCTTTGGAACTTCTGCACGATAAAGTGGAAATTTTAATACTAATCATGGGAAGATGATTCTGAATTTGATGACACCGAGTTTGTGGATTCTAACATCATTATTTGATTTTTCTTTCGTTTTGAAAAAATTCATTGGATATGAGTTGTTATATCTGTTTTGGGGTCTTGTTTCTTTAGTAATGGTCTATGGAATTATATGTGTCATGCCCTGTTATGTGTTGGATTGTGTGTTAGCTTTGGTTGATGTATTGTTTCTCTAGAATGGGTTGTCATTCTTTAAAACTGTGTTGTTTTATCGAAGTTATTATTGTCATTCTTCAGCATTAAATATAAGTTCATTGGTGCACATGCTAAGTGACTATTATTGAATATATGTCATCTTCTCCACAAGCATGAGTCCAGCCATTGCAGATGGACACTCAAACATCTACGTCTGGTAATTACATAGCACCCCTCTTATTGTTGGGTATTTGCTTATTTTGTTGATTATATTTTTGGGTTGTAAGCATGTCAATGTAGTAGCCTCATGTATTGCTCGCTTTTAATGAAAGTTACCATTAGAAAAAAAAAAAAGAAAAAAAGAAAAAAGATAAAAGATAAAGATGCATTTGGGTGTTGTAGAAGTGGACAGGCTTTCAAGTTAATCCAATCCAAGAATATGAAAGTGAAATTGATATGTAAGTTTGATTTCATTTGGGTGTAATTTTGTATGTATGGTGTGGATCTTGATTGTCATATTTATTTTGTTCTTGTTGTACAGTTGTTGGATGTTTAATTTTGACCTTTTGTATGTTGGGAAATAAAATTTAATTTTGATCTTCAACGTTTCAAATTAACGAGCATTAATTGTATTTATAACTCTGTTGTGGGCTTGCATTGATCATCAGCATTGTATTAATGTCCACCAGCATGCTGATGACATTAGAATTTTTAAGTTCACCTTCAAAATACAGAAGCGTAAGTTGTATTTTTATCCATCAGCTGCATCTTACCTTGATTCTGTGAGTACTGCATCACCCTTTATATACTTGTTATATAACTTACTTAGGAATCTATTTAAGTTTGAGGGATTTTATTGTTTTATAGAATGGTTTGTCATTTTTATCTATATATACTATGCCCAATATGAGTGGACTAGGAGATTAAATGATCTGGTGTAGCTTATGATTTGTAACGTAAGATTACTCCCAAGAGTCTAGATCATTTATGAGGAGCATGCGACTGGGCCCGACTGGCCCCACTTTCTAACGAGAGTATTTTTCTAGTTCTATCGATCAAAAATTATATCCAAAAGAAAATGTGAGGAACCTGATGCGTGGGTAATGAAAAAGGATTATAGGAATTCTTCTTTGTATAACAAGTCTGAACCAATAAGTATAATAATTCATAATTCTTGAATTGTGTTTTAAATAGGATCTCAAGCAAGAAAGAGGACACGAGGGCCCAATAGATGCATTGCTTTCAATCATCAAGAGAAGCGTGTTGTCTTGAGGCTTAATGAATTTGGCCAGCCCATTGGAGCTAATGGACGTCTATTATCTTCATTTCTCGGCATCATTGCACGAGATGGACAGAAGGCACCAATCAATTATTTTGATTAGAGGAAAATGCCTATGGAGAGGAAAATGGACATGTGGCGGGCTGTACTGGTATTAATGTGAATGATTCAATTATGATGAGAGTGTGTCTTGTATATGTACTAATGTCAAGTTTATTACACGTATGTTGTAGTCAAAATTTGAGATTGCCATTGACAAGCAACCATGGGTGAAGAAATGGGTCTTTGACAAGATATGCCAATTTTGGAAGAAGTGGAAAAGCAAGTTGAAGAAGACACATTATGATCCATTTCACACTACTCAGGAGCGATTGCAGTACCGTCTTGATAGAGTTGATCCAGTACAGTGGGTGTTGCTCATTGAATTTTGGAGGACTAAGGATGGGATGGTATGAAATATATAAAGAGTTTAAAAATTTTAACTTGAATGTTTTAATTTTTACTTCATTGTTTTTCATTATTTGAAAATTAACATTTTCATTATCATCATAAATAGGAGCGAAGCAAAAGAAATGCGGAAAATCGCGCATTGCAAACTATGAATCACATTGCAGGAACGAAGAGCTTTGCACTAATACGCGAGGAAAAGGTAACTTATTTAAACCATTATAGTTAATATCATATTTCTTCTTTTACGTACTACGTGGGTGGGAATGAATGGGATGCACGTAAATGATCTATTGGACCCAATCATTAACTGGGGCAAAATTAAAAATGATCTATTGCCCAAACTTATTGGGTCATGGCACTTTGATAAGTCCTTAAAAATGTAGAATTTCCTTATCATTTTAGAATAATTAAGGACTTAATCATCAAATCATGAACCATTTTAGTAAAAAAATTATGATTTTATGTTTTTGAGCATCAAAGTCTAAATTTGAGTCAAAATTCATCCAAAAATTGTATTTTCACATAAAATCATGAATTTCTCTATTTTTTACATTGAAAGTCACAAATTTCCCATAACTTTTTATTCACACATGAAATGATGAATTTTCTTTGTACCATTGATTTAATTGAAGAAAACTTGATAAAATGGTGACATTTTATGCATTTTTTTGGTGTGAATTGGGACCGCATCTTGCATAATTCCTTACCTATATGATTAGATTATTCTTTGATCTTTGCTTCTATTTTTGTAGGGAATTTCAGAAATCGGGGCCCACGGAAGAGAATTGATGAATCAAATGCACCATGGACCCACCTTCCTTTGGCATGGAATCTAAGGTAGGGGCGGCCATGGTAGGGTCCGCTCTCATATGCAAGAAAAAAATCAGATTTAATCTCTTGAAGATAAGTTCCAAATTTGCGGGCCATGAGATGATGAGGTGTCATATCTACTCTCCAACAAATATTGCTTACATGTCAAGATGGATGGCTAAGATTCAATTCAAGCCAAACAAAGAAGAAAAAAAATTGCAAAAGAAAGTCAAGCCAAGGCATGGGACGTTCCATGTTGTGTACACCCAAGTGGGGTCCACATGCATTCAAGAATTGCACATCAAATCTGAAATTCAGATTTGAATTGATCCTTAACCCAAGTGGGACCCAAGAGAGGGAGTTGCACGAGATAAGAACAATCCTAATTTTACTAGGATTGTGAGCCAACCCCTAGAAAATCTCTCAAAAACTCTCCTAATCCTAATCCAACTTGGATCACACACTACTAATCCTTACCCAAATCAAAACCTTGCAACCCAAGCTATCAAAAATATATAAAAAGAGGGCTGGACGTGGATCCCCATCTCTCCATTCCCCTTGGACGACCAGCAACAATAATTCCCCCTTTTTCCATTAATTCTTCTTCATCTCTCCTCCTTCCATCAATATTTCATCCAAGGCCTTCCCTAAGGCACACTACCACTTGGATTCCTACGCCATCGCGCCGCCGCCGTTGCTATCGTCACTCTACCATCGGATCATCCTTGAAATCATCTTCCCTTGCTTGGATTTCAGATCGCGAAACGAGAGCCGGTTGGATCGCCGTTCAAGACCGCGAGTCCCTCTCCTCCGTTTAGTGTTTCTTGTGTCTATGGTAAGGTTGGATGCACTTTATTTTTATTAAAAGAATTTTGTAATGGTTATTTGCTTGTAATGGGTCTTTCATTGATAAATCAAGTTTATGGGGTCTTGGTCTTCACCAATGAGTCAACATTGAATTTTTGTGCGTAGTGACAGTGCGCACTTGGTGCGGTGGTCTTGATTTTTCTTGATGGCATTAAGCAAAGTAATTATTGCAAAGTTTTAGAATTAAAATATAATTTCTTTATTCTCTGATTTTATTTTATTTTATTTTATTTTATTCTTTATTCTATGCACCCTTAACAATTATTGCAATTGGTTGGGCTAATGAATCTTATGGTGATGCAGTGGTTAGATTAGGTTTCTAGATTAGGATTTTAATTTTCTTTGGTTGTAATTAATATTTCAGATTTGTAATTAATTTTTAATTCAATTAGGAAATTTGATTTGTATAGTTTTTTTTTAGGCTAGAACTAGTTTTTTTTTTTATTAGGACAGGTTTTGCGATAACTAAACTCTCCGTGGATCGATCCGGTTTCACCGGTTATTACTACAATCGTGGCCTTGCACTTGGGGCTACGATCACACTTAAAGGGACTGGGGTTCCATTTGCAGCATTACTGACACTAGAAAATTTGCAATTTCCATTAGAAGAATCTCACTTAAAAAAGAAGAGAGAGAGAAAAAACCTCTGATATTAATGTGCTGACCATGCTGGCGGGCAATATAGCACAGAGAGCCATTTTGACATTTCACTCACTTTGAGCAAATAGAAGGGTTCTGAGTACCATTAGTGACAGTAGTGTTGCTAGAATTCATCTAGATTATTTAAATGCTATCCTTTTTATTTCTCCTTTTTTTTTTTGTAGAAATTTAAATGCTATCTTGAGTAGGGTGTCTGAGTAACTTTTCTTCTTCTTAGTTCTTTGCTTGTATCACTTCTTAGAATTGTAAGTCTTGTATTACCAGGTGATGGATATTTTCAGAAGCAAATGTGGTAAATGTCTTGTTATTGTGATAGGCTATAGCCATGAATTCTTTGGAGAATGTTTTAATTTATGAGCCTGCTTATGGGTCCATTTAGTTCTTCAAGAGGTTTCACTTGCACCTATGAAAATACAGTTTTAAGTACTTACTTTGGACTTGTTAACTTTTGTCTATGTCTCAGGGTCCATTTAATTCTTCCAGATTCATCTCCTATGTAAATACAGTTTGACTACTTTGGACCCATTAATTTCTGATTCAGGGTCTGGGTTCATTTAGAAACAATCTTCATTTAGAAATCTCATGCAAGTATCTCTACTCCTAGTTAACTTTTGTCTATGTCTCAGGGTCCATTTAATTCTTCCAGATTCATCTCCTATGTAAATACAGTTTGACTACTTACTTTGGACCCATTAATTTCTGATTCAGGGTCTGGGTTCATTTAGAAACAATCTTCATTTAGAAATCTCATGCAAGTATCTCTACTCCTAGTTAACTTTTGTCTATGTCTCAGGGTCCATTTAATTCTTCCAGATTCATCTCCTATGTAAATACAGTTTGACTACTTACTTTGGACCCATTAATTTCTGATTCAGGGTCTGGGTTCATTTAGAAACAATCTTCATTTAGAAATCTCATGCAAGTATCTCTAGTCCTAGGAAGGCTCTTCCGGTAATCTTGCTTTATTCTCAAAACCCGCAAACAAACAGTAGAAAGAAATGATGATTTCTCTATTTGTCAAAAGAGAGAAAGGAAAAGTGATATAAAAGTAAAATAAGCCATTACCATTACAGGCCTAGCTTCTTGATCATGACCAGCAACATAGGCCACACCATCTGCCAGCTCAGCAGAGAACTCATCTGCTATCAAATGCTTTGTTTTTCAAATAAGGAAAAAGAGAGATTTCATCACTTCTTTCAAGAGAAAAAAAAAGGTCAAATCTGTCTACTTTGAATGCTCTCAGCTTCTAGTATAACCAAAGGCTCATACCAGTCCCAATGCTCTCTCCAAGAGAGACAAGATCTCAAATGCTTTGCTGCCTTTTTCACATTGTCACCTTTAGATTTCAGAAACCTCTCCACACAAAAACATCATTGCAGAACTTCTCCTGTGAATCATCACATCAACATGCATGCATTTACTTACTTTCTAATGAGATTCAGATCAATAAAAAGGACTACATCAGTAGATCTGGTTGTTGGAGAATACTATCAACAGGGAGGGAGAATAGGTCTTACCTGTTTTACTGTGAGAGGAGCTTGTTTTTTAAGGATCTGAAGAACTTCTTCCACTCTCTTTTTATCATCTGTCTGCTCTTTTCTCCCCATTTCGTGTAAAAGAAGTAACACAAACAACGAAATGGAATTTCAGCTTTCCTAGAGCATTGACAGAGAGATATAGATTAAACAATATTACATTCACATTTTCCACTGAGCACGCGTCCAAGACATTGATATGTTTGTTTTTATCTTCTTTCTCTTGATCTCTATTTTTCAATCTCTGTGAAAGGAGATCAGTTCTTTGATCATAGTCTATTGACTTTGCTGGTGGTGGAGGTGGTGGAATCTTTGTTGTTCCTCCATTTGTGATTTTTAACGACTAATTCATTTTAAGAATTCTACATGATCATCTGTCATATTAGGCATATTAGGCTGATCTGTGGTTCTGAAAATGAATGGATAATGTATTACTATTATGTCTGTCTGTCTGTCTGTGTAATGTTTTCAGAGGCACTTTGAAACATTATCGAAGACCTGTTTCATTGCTTAGGTTAGGTAAATAGAATGAATGAAATTGTATTTTGATAATTAGTATGAAATGTTTGCCTTTTTCCAGTGATTGTGGACCTTTGCTATATTTCTTTCTTATCTGACTATTGTGTAGCAACACGATTCTGTGTTCTGATGCAATTTTTTTATTCTGTGGGCACAAAATCTCAATTTTTACCCTCCCTTTAATTGGACTACTTAGGAATTAGATTCTTAGAAAAATAATATCCAATATAACTCTATGTAGAGATGAGAAGCTGAACATGTTTTCTGAATATTATGATGTGGATTATTTAATTTGACATCTTTAAAGTGTAATGATATCTTAACCATAGATGTTTTTTAATACAATTATATTTCAATGAGGACAGCGGGCACAAAACCCCGATGGACAAGCACCGGACCGGATGGAGATGTTTAGATTGACCCATACACGCCGGGATAGACAGCTCGTGGATCGGGCATCAGAGGACGCCTTGGTATGTTTAAGTCTTGTTAAATAAAATTTTCTCCCACTTGTAATTTGATTTAATAATAGATAAACTGCTTAATGTAAGTACTTGATTATGAATTACAGCGACGACTCAATGAAAGAGTCAGCCAGCAGCTAGAGAGCCCAGAGAGAAGTTGTGCACGCGATGACATCTTCACCCAAGTGACGAGAGAAGATAGACGTGGCCGGGTTCGCACCTTTGGGTTGGGTGTGACCCCCTCCGATATCTATGGCCCACGAGTTTCAGTTGTTGAAGCGAGGGAGATGGCAAATGCTGAGAGAGCTTAGAAGATAGAAGCTGAACAACGGGTGGTTGCCGTGGAAGAAAGAATGAGTCAGATGGAAGCCCGTATGAACCAGATGATGATATGTTTTCAGATGTTCACCCAGCATGGCCAGCCGTCTTCTTCATTTGAGCCAGTAGGTAGCATACAAGAGATTTAAAAATTAATTTTTTTTGATGTAATTCCCTTTTAAGTTTATACTAATATTACTTATTTCATCCTAATAGGTTTTCGGTGCTCCTCTCGATATCCAGCATGATGTTTGACATGGGTAGCATACAAGAGAGGAGCTCAAAGTCTCCTCTTTAACCCCTAAGGTGCTTCTTCTTCTTCTTCCCTCTTTTCTCTCTTCTTCTCCTATGTCCTCTCCTATGTTCCCATCACTATCTGGCACTGCCATCTAAAAGTGGTTAAAATTAATCTTGATCTTGATCTTGCATTTCTACCTTATTTCCTTAACCTCACACCTGTTTAATACTACTCCACAGGAACCCATGTTACGAATGAAGTCCTAGGAATTCAATACCATGCAAACAGGGAGGAACTAAATCACTTGATTGGAAAGCTATGCAATAAAGATTTATATATATTTTCACAAACCATGATAATAGGCAGCTTCTAGGATTTATAGACTTAATGTGCACTCATTCTATTAGAGTTAACTCTCCGGTTAAGAAATGTTTAAACACATCTATTTAGTACCCCCTATTCCAAGTGAGTCAGAAGCTTATGAGATTTTTTTTCCTGGTCCCCATATCTTTTAGACAGCATATGTTTTTGCCTCTCTGGCTCTAAAGCTTTGAGAAAGGAAAGCATACGAGCTATAATGAATAAGATGGATAACCGCAATGCTGCCTTCTCCGTCCCCACTAGAACCAGTAGAAAAGGATAGCAACTGACAGAACAAATCAATTGTTACTAAAGCATACTAAAGGAAGGATCACCCTACATGCATATTTTATCCTTGGCTTCTATGTTGCACTATCAACCTACGGCTGGGTGCTCCAGACCCATGAGCCATCCTCTAGCAACGATCAAGATAAAGATATTTATTAGAGGAGACAATATTTTTGGGAGTCATGTTTATATAGATAATTTCCTATACTGTTACAGAGATACGTTTATTGTATTAATATTACTTGTGGAGATGATTGATAAGTAATTCCACTTGACCAAGTAAGCCATAGCAGAAAGTGGTCAAGAAGTGTTGGAATATCATTTTGATCAACATTTTACTGTAACTCAGCACTGGGTTGAATACTTCTTATTCAAATATGTTGGGGAAAGGAGAGCAAAATTATCTAAGATGAAGAAAAATGGAGCATTGGGACCAGATGATATACATTGATATGTGTTAAATGTTAATACTACTTGCTACTCTTAACTCAAAACCCTTAACTTTGTGCTTTCAAAACCCTTTGTGCTTTGCTATCTCCTAGATATAGAAGTCTATTACATGGTGGCATTAAGCTCCTTCTTTTCTTTCAACTTAAACTAGCTCCTTCCCTATTATCTGATCAAGTGAACTTGTGCCCCATATCAACTTAAACTCTCTCTCTCTCTCTCTCTCTCTCTCTCTCTCTCTCTCTGCAGAAAATGCAATGAAAAGAGGACTGTTTTTTGGCACAACTATGGGAAGTGCGGTGTTTTTGTTCCAGACCTGCCTTTCAGAGGAGAAATTGTGGTCAAGCAGCCATACATCAGACCTTTCTGTATTGCCTTGGTCTTGTGCACAGATAGTCAGAGAAACCCAATTACAGGGTCTTGGTTTCTCATTGATTTTGTATGCTTGGAAGAGTGAGTAGGTTTGTGTGGAAGGATATCTTATTACCTCTTTCTTTTGAGTGCTCACACAAATTTCTTGTGAGAGTTTTCATTAACAAATTCAAATGAAGAATTATATCTGATTTTTAGGTGCTACCTTTTGTTTTTTTATGAAGTTGATCTGTTTGAGTAGACTTGAAATTCTTCCTTTTATTTAGTTGTTGATAGATTCTTTGTTCACAATGTAAACTTAGATTCTTTGTTCACAATGTAAACTAAAGCATCTTTGATGTGAGTACTGATTTTGTGTTGACAGTTCTACACTGGTTTTGTTCCCGCGATTTGTCAACACCATCTGGCGAGCGCCATCTGGGAGCATCTGTTTTCGTCAGTGCTTGTTTATGCACACTAGCTACTCCAATGAACTAACACTATCAAATGTGATACTCTTCCAACTGGTTACTGCCTAAATGTGATATTCATCCAGCTGGGTTAGCTTTGGTTTTGATCATTAATTGAGGAACATAAATTAAAGAGTTAAGATGATCCAGGGGGATTGATAGTTTGTATTATCTCTAGGTCTCAGTCTCACCCAGATCCAACAGAGTTACAATATATGTCTGATCTGGATGAGCCCCACTGAAAATCTTTACGGGTTGAAGGAGCCCCCACAAACATTACCCGTTATCTTTTGCCATTAGGATTATATCAGTTTGCAGTCCACGGGTAAGATTCTGACCTCTGTAGGCTCCTCTTGTTTGTCCTTTGAAGAAAAGTTTGCATTTTCGGCCTGTTTTATGTGGATTTTAGTCTAGATGGGAATTTTACTGTTGAGCGCGAGGAATATCTTTTGAATGGTCTAGAGACCTTCTCGTTGCCTTCTCTTGTGCTGAACAAATATTCGGAGACAATTTTTCAAGGAAAGGGAGAGAATACGCAGCATGTAAAGACGGGTTGAAGCACCCACTGAGAATTTTATATTCTGTCCACGCTGATACTACTAGATTGTAAGATCTTGACGATTTATTCCAATGTGCTAGAATGTATCTCGGTCTAGATTGTAAGATCTTGACGATTTATTCCAATGTGCTAGAATGTATCTCGGTGGGCAATTGATTCTGCTCTTCCCCGGGTGGTGGACAGGGCCCAAGCCAAGAGATGATGCATTTCAGCATCCAATTCTAAAGGAAATTTGCCATGGGATTTTACAGAAACATGGAAGGGATTCTCACCACATGCACTAAAGGATTCATACCATGCGCACTAAGAAATTTTCAAGGTGGCTGGGGTATTATCCAGACAGGCATCAAGGAAATTATAAGACATCAAAGATGGTCCCGTGAAGTTAAAAAGGGTGACCTGGGGTACATCCAAGCTGACCCCACGGCTTAATTGCTGACAAAGCTTTTGAACCTCAAGCTTATGTAATCATAAGAATCTTACCTAGGTCACAATTGCTTCACTAGTAACCATTGCAAAAATTTTCAGAAACAATACCAAAGAGATGACGCCTCTCTCTGGGGAGGCAAAATACATTTTTTGCATAAAAAAAAAAAAAAAGAGGTTTTAGCAACGGATAAAAGAAAAGGCCGCTAATGATCCATTTGTGGCAGTTTTTATCAGCCACAAAACAAAATAGCAACGCATACATATAGTGGCGGCCATAGCGGCGGCTGTTTCCCGTCGCTAAAATTTTTAGCGGCGGAATTAGCGGCGGTTTTTGACCGCCGCTAAAAGTAAAAATTGCTGTTGTGCCCATATATTTTATTATATTATATAAGAATACTCCCCCATACATTTTATTATATTATATAAAATAAAGCTAGAACTTCTCAGCCCTCTTTTGCTAGGATGCAAAGAGATGGAGTTGTATTATGGGAGAGGATATCAGGGGGCAAATAAAAGAGAGACTCTCCACCCCCAAAAAAGAAAATAACAGAGAACCAAAAGGAAAGAAAAAAGAGCTATGCATCAGAGCAGATAACAAACAGTAGAGACGAGGAGGAGGAGAAGAAGGGGAAAAAAATGAAGCAACCAACATGTCAATCTCAATTGAATTTGGGTGAAAGAGCCCATTTTATTAGGTGAAGAGTTTTTGGTCTGATCAAGTAGGGATTCTTCACTTTGGACCACCAGTTCCTTAATCATGGATTGGTATATTTGGAACTGTATATTGAGTTGGATGGGCTGGGCCAATCGATATTCTAGCTTTCGTGAGTGTCCGTCTGTCCAGTTGGGCTCTATTTGCAACTGGTCCATACCGAAGCTTGTCCAATCCTCACCTGCTTGGGCTTTTTGGCACGATACCCCAGTCATTTTTCTGTATGTGAGGCCTTCAGACATACATAGGAATGGGGCTTAGAATATTTAGCAACCTGGATAGAAAATTATTCCAGGGTCGAGCTCATTAACCTGAAATAATACTCTAATCCTGCTGAGATTAAGATGTAAAAATTCGGCCTTAATACAGGCTCGGGTCCCAACAAACAGATCTCTACTAGATTTCAAATTGAGTGATTAAACTAGTAGTTAATCCTAGATCCGATTAAAAGTAAGCAATCCACACAAAGAGAATGACGCATGATTTATACGTGGAAAATCTTATTCGGGAAAAAACCACGGGCGTTATTGTCTAAGCCAACAGACAACCAAGCACTATAAATTGAAAGTTACAAGAAAACTCACAACCATTTCCTAGTTGCTAACTCAACTTAAGGACTACTTTGATCTTGCCGACTGCTCGCCGTGCACCTTCATCGTACTTGAATCGAACGCCTCGAAGCCGTCTTCAAGGAGTCTCTACTTCAGAGGAGTAGGATGGAGCATAACCAAAGCTTTGATCTTCAGCACTGAAGATGATAGCCTTGGGGGAAGATAGATCTCTTAAGTTCTCTCTAGGGTTTTATCTTGATGGAGAGATGATATTGAACAAAGAGATAAAGGCTTTATATAGGCCTAATTTTGTGCCTCAAGTGTTGTAGTTTCATTAGGAATCAGCATGGCAACTTGAGACAAATCAAAAGAGAAATTCTGGGTAAGTTTCTATTTTTGCGTCCAGGTTCGCTCGAACGACCAGTGAGTCTGCTAGAGTGAACAAGCCTCTGTTTTTAATTTCAGACCATAGCTCGAGCGATCATTTAAGTTGGGTCGAGCGAAGAGGCAATTGTCTTGAATTTGCTCGAGCAAATGAAAGGTTGCTCGAGCGAACTGCATTCTGCATTTGGAGTTGAAAGATGAGTCAAGCGAACAGAAAGATTGGCTTGAGCGATGAAGTTTCTGTGTGGGTTCGCTTGAGCGAATAGAGGATCGCTCGAGCGACCATTGACAGTTCCTGATTGAATTACACTTTTTCAACTAAAAACTTGGACAGTCCTTTTCTAAACAAACTTACATTATTAAGAGTTCCGGTTTTGTCCATTTTCCAATGAATTAACTAACCTAAAATCTTACAGGATGGACTCGATCTGGGCAAGACGCAATCACAACTCCACCGGTACCAAGGCCTGATTTTAGCCTAAACATCACCCATTGTCAGTTGCGGGTTGCCACCCATGGCTACAAGATTGGGTAAGAACTTGTAGCCACTGGAGTTTGGAGTTGCATCGTCTTATCGACCTCATATTTTGATAAGTTGGAATCGTCCTTCAGAATTGAATTTGGGACTGTTTGCATATGTGGAGCTTCTGTTGTCTTTCTACTATTTTTTGTCCCCTTTTCTTATCCCTCCACTAATTAGCTGTAGCGATAAATGAAAAATTGTTCTCGTATTTATGCGTAAAAAAAAAAAAAAAAAGAGTTAAAAAGAAGAGAGAGAAAGCCGATCAATCTCAGTTCAATCTGAGCCAGTAGTTTGAATAGTTCAGTCCACTCTAAATACTAAATACTTACTTCTTCTTCTTCTTCTTCTTCTTCTTCTTCTTCTTCTGGTAAAGGCATGAATAAATTAAACACTAGATAGCAGAAACAACTAAACAAAAACATAAAACAGCCCCACCATCCTGATCAATCAGTCAGGGAAGGACACTGACCATTCAAAATCAACTAAAGAGAACAACTAATTAATTTTAGCCAACCAGTGTGCCACCGCCTCACTAAGACTTCTAGGGATCGATGTGATTAAAACCAATTATATTATAAAAATAGCAGCTAGAGACTGAGACTCTAGCTCTAGCAATATCCAAGAGGATTGGGTGCATGCAGCACGCGCATTCTTCATTTGCATTAGTATCTTGAACAACCTCCTTCAGTCCTTCTCTTCCGACAAAATTTGACTGCAACGAAGACGTTTTTGCTGGATTCGTTCAATGCAAAGAGGACCAAGCATGTCCTTACTAGCTTCTTTATTAAATTCTTCGATAAAAATTTGGTGTGTTGGTTTTTATTTTATTTTATTAATATGGTGTGATGGCTTGTCTTCTGACATTTGCAAAATCCATATACCAAATGACATTTGGAATTCCTGAAATTTCAACTCCTTTATTTTTGTTTTCGTCGAATTTTGGATGATGAGACCAAGGAGGACTTAGGAAATCCACTGTGTTGGAGAATTTTCAAATTCCAAACGACAAGACTTTTTTGAATTCCAGTAAAGTAATAAAGCCTCTTTGGAAGATAAAACTTGCGGACACTGACTCCTTCTAACGAGTAATAGACCCATTATGCCACTAGACATAACCAAAGATAGCTTTAATGAATGGTGACCTTAATGAAGCCAAAAAAAAAAGTCATTTTCCTTTAAAAATCAGGCCTGGTCCCAAAAATTAACCTTATTACTTTCATTCTTTCTGGCATGTAAAGCCCCACCATATCTTATTATTATAGAAAGGGGTTAGAGTTGTTGGTGACTGATAGGAATCATAGGTTTAATGCTGTTGCAAGTACACTTTCTATTTAATATTATTCTCTTCGTATAGTTATGACTTCATTATTGTACCCATTAAGTACAAATTAAAATCAAATATTAAATTCTTTCTACATATTCTATATATCTTATTTATAATACGGAAATGTAACGCCCCAATTCCGAATACTGAAGTTACCGCTAAGGTATTCGAATTTGGCTCGCTACTTCCCGGAAATTCGAGAACTTCCAAGGTCATAGTCCGCAGTGAGGTCAAATTTTTAAAAAAATTTGAACAATAAAATAATCGACAGTTATATTGCGGAAGCATAAGAAAAGATAACGGAAGCAATAAGTATCATATAAAATGAATCAGATGGAATAGGGCTGAAGTCTAACAAAATCTCAAAGTATGAATAACAAGTTTATACATATTAATCTAAATTTCCCCTCAATACAAATTCACTCAAGCCCAAAATAAACTGCACTCAAACACCTGGTGCATGAACTCCATCCTCCGACTCGATCACCTGATTAGCCGGCCCCCAACCGTAATCGCCGGTTACAGGCGCCTCATGGATCGCGTCACCCGCAGGGTCAAGGTCAAAACCTAAGCACCAAAGATGGATCAGATCCAAGGATCTGATAAGGCACCATATACAGATAACACATGATGTATGCATAAAAGAAAATAGAGACGATTATATAATCATAAGAGTAACAAGGAAACATAACTAGGCAATTGAGCATTAAATAACAATTTAGAATCAGAAATATAAGTAATCTAATCTAACAGATATCAATATGGCACATTCACACAAGCTGGATACCACGGGATATTATGCCGCGGCCCTCCTATACTGTAAACATTCGCGGTGAAGAATATAAAATAACCATGCAAGGGATAACAACCCTAATAATAACAATATATATAACATCGATCACACCCCTTTATCGCACCGATCACACCCCTTTATCATATTAGACTGGACCCGGTATCACACCGTCCGTCTAATCAGAACTCATCATGATAGCTCTAGTCACAACTAAATATAGCTTATACCAGCGATGATCAGTCAACAGGCTGAGCTTAGATCAACTGAGTGAATGTCTAGTGCCGACCCAGGGAACAAATACAGGTCTGTGTCTGTCTAGGCTTACTTTGTACGAGCAATGTCCTAACCATGTCTCTAAGAGGTTTATGTACAACATTATGGGACACAGTCCAATATCCAAGTCCAAGTCCAAGTCCAAACATCATTGGATCCATACCGAGGCCCACAACCATGGCTTGAAGCAATATAAGTACGATACCATGTTCATTCAATAAGTAATCAATCTATACTCCTAAGCAATGAGTCAGCATTACATCATAACTGACCTCTCCATTCTAAGGTACCATACACCTAACTTAAGCCGTATGAGGGCCCGCCTAGCGACAGACACGGGTTATTTATTACCAATCACATCGTTGGGTCACTACTACGTAGTCCTAAGTTCAGGTCCTCCAATTTTTCATTAATTAACAGATTTATAACAATAACAAGGGTATGAGAGGAGGATAATGAATAATAACCTCTAAACAATTGAATCAAATGGGATAAGGCAATGGTCCAATCCTAGGTAATGGTCCACTCTCCAGTTCAGGGCCTCATTAGCTAATTAGATCCCCAATTGTAGTCTCAAATGCCATAAGATGATATATTTGGTGCTCCAGAAGTTTGAGCATCCTTGACTACATTTAAGGTTCAAATTACCGATAATTCCAATCCCAAGAACCTATTTGGTGGTCCCCACGAGTCAAGGTTGAGCCACATTGTTGACTCGTGCTTGGCGCATTGATAGAGGTTTATTTGGATGGTCAATGGGCCCCACAATTGATCAAAATCTCAGAAGAACTGAAGGCTGGAAAGTCACTGTACACAGTGTATTCGGTTGACCAAGCACGGGGTCGGTCGACCGAGTGCACTAGGGAGTCCAGATGTTGGCCTCCTAGGTCGACCTCCTGCACAGTAGGCCCGGTCGACCTCTTGGCCTAGGCGGTCAACGCTTACTGGAAAAGTGGAAATCAAACACTTGGCAGGCAGAACTTAATCTGAATTCCCACAGTGTGTCCGGTCGACCTCCTGGCCCACAGTAGGCCCTGTTGACCTCCTGGCCTGGGCGGTCGACGCTTACTGGAAAAGTGGAAATCAAACACTTGGCAGGTAGAACTCAATCTGAATTCCCACAGTGTGTCCGGTCGACCTCCTGGCCTGGGCGGTCGACCGCACACACTAGATTTCTGAAGTGAGGACATTTTCCAGATTTCGGCTTTTCCCAGAAATTCCTTTGTCCCAGGTTGACCTGGCACAAGGCCTGGTCGACCGCGCACATTAAAAATCTGGATTTGAGGAAAATTCCAAGTCTCAGCTATATTATGAATTTCTTGTGTATCCGGTCGACCGAGCATAGGGTCCGGTCAACCGAGTACACTAGACTGAGTTTTCTCAGAGTTCTTAACTGGGACTTGGATTTTCTAAAAAATTAGTGTCGCCGGTCGACCGGACCACAGGTTGGTCGACGGGGTACACGTATCTGCAACAGAACCCGGATTTCTGGGATTTCACTCCTTTATTCCAATTTCACCCAATTCACCACCAATCTCATCCATTTACTACAGAAACTTATAAAAACAGTAAAACAATCCTATAACCCTCCATCCATCATCCAACCGGGCCATTGATCTTCCAAATGGGAGAACCCATCCATCAACTGGCCAAAACCCATAATACAAAGCTCAAATGGTAGATCTAACATACATATATACACAACTGAATTGAATTTGCAGAATTAAGAGAAATAAAATCATGCATTCTGTGGCACTAGCATAGGGTACTTGCCTCAATTTGAAATTGTAAAGAGAATTGACAATAAGATAAGGGAATCCAAGCTGCTAGGAGGTTGATAATGCAATTGGAACTGATCTTTTACTCCTTGTACTGGGATTTGGGGAATTAGGGTTTCTTAGGGAGAGACATGAAAGATAAGAGATGAGAGTGAATTAGGGCTAAGTTCATTCCATTGCAATAGTTAGTATATATAGTTTAGGGTTTAGGACAATTACCAAAAGGGTAGTCTAGTTTAAATGGGGGAGATGATAAGGTCATGGGCAAATGGGTCTTTAGGTAGGGATTCTAGAAGCTTCTCTAACGCACAACATCCCTCCTATTAAGACTAATTACTAGCTAAGACCTAATCCAACTAAAACCTTTATTAAATTATAATGAACATCCTATACCTATAAGGAAATAAATAAAAGTCTAGTCCTAAGACCTAGGAACATTAAAAAGACTATTCTACTAAATCATATTAATTAGTATAATAAAATAGATAATATAACATTAATCATTATTTTAATTAAATTGAGGGCCCACAAGGGGTGGGGCCTCACAAGAAATATTCAGGTGAGAACTAATTCTCACTGTGCTTTCGTGAAAACTATTGGTGGGGCCCATAGCCCACCTAGCAACTCATCCAAACCATGCACAAATAGGGACCCTCCTGATAGTCACTAATTCTAAGGATCGACACTCATCCGAACGGATTGAACCGTTGGATCAAGGGTTGAATCTTTTTTTAATATAAAGCAATTAAACTTGTAGGCCCCGGATAAAGGGGTTAGGGGCATGGGGTTGGGGTTAAACTTGATACTTGGGGTGGTTTCACATAGATCTTTCTATCCCCCCTGGTTCCATCTTCAAATGAAGCACACAGTTGGGCCCCACTAAAAGTTCTCATATAATATGTGAGAACTAGTTCTCACCTGAATAAATCCGTTTATAATATTAAGAAAACCTATATATTATAGTAATGAACCTTAACTACTTGTATATTTGTGAATTGTGATGACAAGAGGGAAGGCTGCACGAACTATTGTAACCTTGAGGTCATGGATTCCAAGTCACTTATCAATAACTGGAAAGAGAGATGATACATTCCTTAGTGTTATTGTTCCGGCTAGGGGTGTTCATGGGTTGGGCTAGCTTGGTTCGGCCTAACTTGGATGTATAATATGGGCCCATTTAATACTTACGCCAGGATCGGTTTAAGTGACAAAAATACCAAAGCTCGGCCTGAATAAGGAGTACCTGTGATTTAGTGATTATTTGTCCAAATATTTGCATGAAAGCCCATATATGTTATAAGAAGCTCAGTTCAGCTGGTCCAACACGATTGACTGAATGGAGAGGCTTGGACCGAATAAGGCCTGTGTTTGTAAGGTCGGTTTGGGCCCGGATATGGCCCAATCCAGCCCCATGCGAGTCTGTTGGTGTGTAGGTAGAGGTGTCAATCACGGCACGACACGGTTATCATGCAAATTATTGATGTTTGATAACCATCAAGTTCCAAAGACGGCCATTGGTTTAATGATGACAAAACCTTCAGACTCGGAACATGTATTAGAAAAAGGGAAAAGAAAGCTCCATTCCAGTATCTGCTGAAATCTATTGCTGAAACAAGTTGTTGTGGGAGTTGCAAACTCAATGCTTTGTTAAGTACTAGTCTTGCTTCTATTGTTGAATTTAAGATTGAAAGTAAACCATTAAACTCACGGGACGCAAACAAAGATGATAATAATTTTATCTCTGAAAAAATATAAAATAAAATATCCAATTGCAAGCAGATCCATTAAATTGCTGAAGTTCAAATAAAAGAAATATATAAAAATTTGATTTATTTATGTGCCGTGCCTTATTCGTGCCAACGGGCCTAGGCATAAGGCCCAGCACGGCTCGCATTGAGTCCCATTTGACACCTCGTCTGTAATGAGTTGAGGATAGGAGATGGTAATATAACTAGGAAAAGGGCGTTTCTGGTTGGAAACCAAGCTGACCTTTAATCTCTTGTTGATTTCACTGTATTATCAGATCCAGGTGGTCAGGTCCACCTACTACTGATGGCATTGCATGCCCACCACCGGTTTATTCTAAGCGTCCGATCTGTGCGTGATATTCACATAGGCGGGCCTATCACCTGCACGCGGTTTGCGCCTTGGAGGAGCCAACCCACTTGGGGTTGGGAAGGTTGGGGAATCGAAAGATGTGGACGGGCCTCAACTCAACTCTGTATAGAATTTTATTAGGCTCATTAGATCATCCAAAGCCTTTGATCGGAGGCCCACGAAATTAGAGGTGTTATATACATAGAGATAATAGTGGGGAGGGTTTGGAATTGGATGGTGGTCTATCCACTAGGCGGATGCATACAGATACAGGTACTGGGAAAAAAATATGAGTATGCCTTAAACTGAAGGAGCAGGACCATTGGATCAGGTTTCATTTTTTTTTTTATTTTTTAACATAAATCTAAGCACTAGGGGTGTTCAGGGCCGGGTTGAGTCATAGCCAGGCCCGGCCTAACTTTAGAAACTCAGGCCATTTTGGGCCTAAGCCCCACAAGGGGCGTAAATGTCAGGTCCAAGTCCTCCCAACCAGTCAATCAGGGCCTGGCTGGGCCAAATCAGGATTTTACTTATCAGTTATCCAGTCTTAATTTCTAGCAATTATGTGGACAGGTTATCACTAAATTACTACTAGTGCTCATTGTCCAGGCTGGCCTAGGGCCATATACTAAATTGGCCCGGACTTTAAATCCAAGCCCGGCCCAAAGGGGACGATCCGGCCCATGAGCATAGTAGTAAGTAAGTGGACGGTTGTGATCAGCTGTTGTTTCTCTGTAACAAATTCAATCAGTTGACGATTGACGAATCGAAGCTGGGTCCGTTGGGCGTTGAATGCCTGCTACAAAAGCACTCGCGGGAACGAGAAGAAGCTTTTATATATATATATATATATAGATATATATATGGAAAAGAAAAAAAAAAGGAAAAGAAAAAGAAAAAAGGGATAGGAGTCCAGTGAAAAGTGACTAGTCTGAACTCTGGAGACTCCAAAAACGAAAAAAAATTAAAAAAAAGAGAACGTGGGGGACTTACTACTTACATGAGATTTCATCGTGTCAATCAGATCATATCAGATCAGAGTAGAGTGGCGAATAATCTTAGGATTTAAACCCTACATTTCTCTCCCCTCCTGCCTATACTCCATATTCTAAACCCTACCTCTCTGTTTGGGATTTCCTTCCACATTAGTTTACTCTCCCACTTCCACTCCTCTCCCTCTACAATCCCCACTCATTTATTATTATTATTCTCATCACCTTCTTTCTTGCTAATTCTTTCCTTCATTTCCCTTCCAATCAGTGGAGAAAGATCGTATCTTTATTCCCTTTTCTCAACTCCCGTATTCAAAAGATAAAAATAACAAGACAAGAGAGAAGAAACTGCGGCGTCCTCCCTCAGCCATCTCTTTTGGCGTCTTCCGAGCTTCTTCCCTGTGGTATTTCTTGTAATTGTTTTATTTTATTTTTTTATTTAAAATACTGCGACACCATTTGAAAAGTTCTGTTTTCCTTCAATCCCGCTTATTTTTCTCAAGCGCAGTTGAACTATTACTTCATATCAAATTTCTTTTTTTCTTCTTTTACCAAAAAGAAGAGAACATTGAATTACACCTCTATATCTATATCCAATCCATTTGATTCAGAACTATTCTTCTCATAGGTCTTGTCAAACCCTTCAACCTTATGATAATTATCCCTAACAAAGTTTTTTTTTTTTTTTTTTTCTCCTTTTCTTTTCAGCTTTCCAAATCGCTTCTGGGTTCTTCTGAGCTCTATCTATCTATCTATCTATCTAGATCTATATCTATATCTATATATTTATATTCTTTCTTAAGATGGATTTGACGCGGACTGTTTCCTGCTCGATCCAAACTCGTAATTCGAATCATTGCAAGGGACAGCTGAGGAATTCTCAACACTGTCCAGCTTTTTGTTGCTGGAGGAGGGGGAAGAGGTGTGAGCTGAGGAGAAACCCTCCATTTGCAAGGTTAGCTAGGAAGGATTATTCTAGGAGAGAGGCATTGGTTGTGAGTGCAGTTGATGGAGGGGCTAAGACAGAGACTGCAGTGGTCGAGAAGCCAACGTTGCAGGAATTTCAAGTGTTTGTGGGGAATCCAATGCCGTTTGGTGCCACCGTTCGAGATGGCGGGGTCAATTTTTCTGTCTATTCGACCAATGCGTTGTCGGCCACTCTTTGCTTAATTAGCCTTGCAGATTTACAAGAGGTGACTCCATATTAACCCGTCTTTGGCATGCCATGTTGTTATCCATCTCTTTTGGTATACAGATATGCCATTCCTTTGCTTTGGGCAGTGTGGACTGTAGGACCTGCTCAACTTCTTTTTGTGGTCTTTCAATTATTGGAAGCAGATACATGTTAGTTGATAATTTTGCTTATTTTAGTCAATGTTTGGGTTGACCACTTTGAAATATCTGGATTATGTGGACCAGCTCCTTCTTCAGGAGAACACAAGGATCGGTATCGTCGTTAGGAGGTTATCCTATCCCTTCCCTGTGGAATGAGGAATACAAACTTGATTTGGAGCTCTTTGAAAATGTCATCAGCAGTTTCATTCGCTGAGTTTTTGGGGGTGTGGCCCACCTTATCCTATTTTTGGAAAAAAAAAAAAGAAGAAAAAGTACATCTTTAAGTTTTCAAACCAAATTGGGTCATAACTTGTATGTATCAGTGTCGAAGTGGTAGTTTGTCTGAGAGCTGCTTTTTCTGGAAAGGATTGAATTGTGTTGGGACTGGGGACTACGTTTTCAAAATCCCAGATTGGTCAAGCTCAAAAGCAATACACATATTGCCTTACACTCGCACAATTTCAGCCACTGTTTGAAATTTTAGAAATTCCATTTGGTTTAGTAGACGCCAAGTGGAGTAACTTGGGCAGGCGAGTCAGCCAGGTCATTTGCTTGTTTGACCCACCCAATTTAGTTACATATCGAGTTGATTTAATTCTTCCTACTTGGAAACTCAAAACGAGATTTAGAACAACCATGGTTGGTTCCATTGTATTTTCTTGTCTTCTTGAAGCACCATTTGAAGGACCACTAAATTGAATACATTTATTTACTTATATCATTGTCTCCAATCTCTTGGATACAGAATAGAGTGACTGAGCAGATCCACTTAGATCCATCTGTCAACAAGACTGGGGATGTTTGGCATGTTTTTCTTCGAGGGGATTTCGAGAATATGCTATATGGGTACAAATTTGATGGAAAGTTTTCTCCTGAAGAAGGGCACTATTATGATTCTTCTCGGATCTTGTTGGACCCTTATGCTAAGGTCAGTGTCATGCATATGGCTTTTCTACCTATTTATCGTGCGGTGTAGTTAACACTACACCTTATTGCTAAGTAGACTGCTGATTCCTTTTCATACTTGTTTCATATGATCACTGTTAGATTTTGTGCCTACTTGGTAGCTTTTGTTGCAAATCATGATGATGACAACTAAATCTCTTTGCTTTTCTAGGCAGTTTTAAGCAGAGGAGAGTTTGGTGCCTTGGCACCTGGCGGTAATTGTTGGCCTCAAATTGCTGGAATGGTGCCTTCTTCAGAAAGTGAGGTATTCATAATTCTATATCTATGAAAGATGAATCTCTTTCTGGAATAGCTAGATGCCTATGGGGATAAGCCTGGAGTTTTTTTTTTTTTTTTTTTTCCTTTGTGGGAGAAAGGGCTTGTGCAAAATGGGAACCATCTGATCAAAAGGGATACCATTTTGAGGGTTACAAAGTTGTCCAAGTAGCCCTTAGTTTAAGTGAGGTGGGTGTGAAAGTCTGCATATCAATTGGATGAGGTTCAACTTTGGGTCAGTGCTAATCCACAGTGGGGTTAGTGGGGGGTATGAGTGTGTGTGAAGAAGGGCTTACATTCATCATAGGGGTGGCCTGGTGGGCCCCACAGGCTGGACCATTCCTAACCTAGGAATGGCCTGTCCGTCCTTGAAAATTTGCGTTGTGAAAGATACATATTTTCCCTTTCACCTTTTGTATCTGTTTTTTAACATTTCCTTACTCTATTTAACAGGCAGTTTCATCTTGCATATGATTATGTTTCATATGGGATATATCAGGATACAAGAAAAAGTGTTAAACATGCTAAAATGACTTTATATGAAGCTTTATGGGTTTTTTTTTTTTTTTTTTCCCTCAATCAATTGTTAGATCAAGTAATTCTTTCATTTTCTCATGGTTGGTGTTGATCCTCTAGATCATCAAGTTTTCGTCTGACTCCATAATCAGATTGTTGTTTTTTCTCTTTTTCCCAATAACACTCATCTAGTGGTTTTCACCATGGATTTCTTATCCCCAATAATCTCAAATTCTGATTTCTGACATTTTCCATTGATTTGCATCCTACTATTCTTGGTTAGAAAACTTAGAATCCATTTGTTCGAATTATTGTATACTGTTGAGATATAATACACCTTTTTAAATAAAATAAATATGATATATTTTTTTATTGTTGAGATAAGATGCAACAAGATAGTGATTGAAGGGAAAATTTTACAAGACAACATTAAACCAGCTATGACCTTTGCAGCAGAATATTGGCCAGTCAAGAGCAATACATGCATAAATGAGTGTGGCACGGATGAGAATGTTCAGATGAATGTTTGGTAAACTAGGGAAGATAGAAGTAGAAATGAGTGCATTTAGGAGCATTTAGTAGTCGCATCAATAGTTTATAAATTGAGAGAGACTCATTTGAGATGGTTTGGAAATGTCCAATGCTAGCCAACTACGACATCGGTCAGGAAAAGTCTTTATATGAAAGTTGATGGCCTGCTTAGGAAAAGGGGTAGGCCGAAGAGGTCATGGAAGGAAGTAGTGAGGTTAGATTTGAATAAATGCAACCTATCTATATTTGAAACAAAATATACCCAACATAGTTGGGACAAGGCTTTTACAATGATGATGAATTTTTTCCTGTTGAGATATTGTGCATTTCATCTGTTGACCCAGAAAGAAGAACCACTTTAGGTCTGTATGAATTTCTGATGAAGAAGCCTCTTAGTGATTCAAGATTGATTTTTTTTTTCTCTCTCTTTTTTTTTTTTTTTTACACTAAACCAGTGTAAGTATGTCTTTTCATCATGTTCCTCACCTCAAATCTAAGGCTTTGTTAACACTACAAAGGGAATTTTAAGCAGGCAAATGTTCACTTAATCATGAAGACTATTTGCATTCAATTCCTACATTTGAGAATTTATCTCTAATTTCTGACATGAAGACCGGATATAATAAAAAATGGGTACCAGCCTCCACGCATCTCTCGTTTTTCTTTGGCCTAACCAATAACATTTCTCATATCACATTCCGGGAGGTGCTCTGTAGAAAATTTCCTTGAATATAGTCTTTGTGCTTCTCGAATACCTAAAGCTTCAGCTTCAATAATCTTTCTTCCATACCTTTTTAAAGAGGCAATTTTATCTTTGACCACATAGAACACCTCATGCATAATTGTGTACCTTTCTTCCTGCTTTAGATCCACTATTCTCCCGCACAATCACTTGTGACCAGCCAAATTAGCTTCAGATATATACTTAATGGTACTGTTTTTTTTTATTCTGTATCTTGCTAAATTGCAACTAACCCGATCTACTTCCCAGTATTTGTTTCTATATAATTTATCTTCATTAATTGAGCATTTCTTGATAAGCTTTTACTTGTTTTTATTATTATTGTCATGTTTTTTTTCCCTTTTGTAGGATCACCGATATCTTTTGCATGTTTGAGACTCTTCCCTTTACTGCATCCTTTTCTCTTTCATCATCCTTATGCTTCTGAATCTTTAACCCTGCTTTCATCTCTGTTTTTGTAACATTTGATGTGTTCAGTTTGATTGGGAAGGAGACTTACCACTGCGTTATCCTCAACGAGACCTTATAATATATGAAATGCATGTTCGTGGGTTTACAAAACATGAATCAAGCAACACTAATTTTCCTGGGACTTACCTAGGTGTTGTAGAGAAACTTGACCACTTAAAGGTAACACATTCATCAGCATTTATTCTTTCTTTGAGGTTTTGTGAGATGCCATTGGATACTTCCCCTTCACTTTATGTATATAATACATATCAATTTTAAGTATCCAATCCTTATGGTGGTGAAGAATCTTATAGAATCTACTTGTGTGACAAGTATAATACCTCATGAACCAACCCAACTCTAATGAAGCTCATTTTCATTTCTATGTCAAGCGTGCCATTACTTTGAAGTGTTGAAATTTCTGGCTAAAAGAATTTTGAAATATCATAATTAATTAAGGTGGAATGATTTTCGTATCCATTTCTAAAAGAAAGGGAAAGATTTAAGTGACAGGTTTGTTTGGAAAAATCAAAGAATGGTGTTTGAGATGATTTGGCATGTAGTACATGGAATACTAAGAGCCGGTGGTGGACCCAGGATTTCATTTGAAGGGGGCAGACCTAGGATTTTCATGTTGATTTGGAAGCGGACCGAAAATTTCTTTTGGGTTTTGGAAGTGGACCCACGTCTGACAGGGCAACCGCCCCCAAAAGCTTGTATGTAGGTCTGCCAGTGCTGAGAACAATCCTTGTATGATGAATTGAAATGTTATAGGCAAGGATATAAAAGAAAATTGCCGATATATCAGTTGCATTGGTCGAAACCAATCAGATAAAGTGTAATCCTCATTCACAATAATATCAGTGCACATTGGCTGATACACCTGGTTTGGCCAATTTGTTGGCCAATTCGGTCAATGCACACCCGTTTACAACCTAGAACATTCAATTAGCTTCCCTAATACTTGTTCCTTGTGGTTGCAATCAAGGATAAAAAAAAAAAGGATCAGTTGCAGAGGGCGTATCAGCCACCCCAAAACAATAAATATCGGGTGATACGCATGAATTTTATTTTTAATTAAAAAATATGAAAAAATAAAAATAAAACCAGAATATTAGAAAATATACTACCATAACCTTCAATGTTACACAAATCCTGCATTGATGTTGTAAAACATTTTTTTTTTTTTTTAAATACCAATGTATATATTCGCCTACATGCTCAGGTCCTTGAATTTTTGACACCCCCCCTTTTTGCTCTGATAAATATTCAAACCTGCACACCCACACACTCACCCATGCATGTCACCGTCAACACTATAGCCACGGATTGACCCCTGATTGTTTATGTGGAAGGAAGGTGCCTCACCAACTAAGCTACCAGTGGATTTGCCCATTAAAATATTACTTCCAAACAATTGAAACAATATTTCATCACTATTTATTATATACTACTTAGTAGTTAGCACACATCAGGTAGTACTTACTAGTTAGACAACAACACCACCACCACACACCACCCCCCCCCCCCCCCCCGCCCCCCCCCACCCCCCACCCCCCACAACAAAAAAAAAAAAACAACATCCGCCATCAGCACCACAAATATCCCAAACAATGCATGTAGATGTAGGAGAGGATCTACGCTCCATAGATCCACTACTTATCATTTGGAACTAGTTCCTGCCTATATGTCTCATTTTCGGATTTTCCCTTACCTGAAAGTTAACCCTCAAGCGAATATTTGGAGCTGATGGTTGCTTGTTTGCATTGATTCTTCATTTTGATCTTCGGTTTGATTTTTTTATTTGGATTCTTATGCTTCAAACTGCATGCTTTTCCCAAGCTTTTCTGTGCAAAACCCAAAAATATGGCTTTGGCCTCCAGGGAAGAGAGATAATTTGTGTTGCATCATGTTGGGGCAGTGTGTTTAGCTAACAAGGTGGCAGATGTTTTGGCAAAAATGTAGCATATCAATGGAGCATGTCAGGACGGGGACTAGTTTTTTATCTTATGGTTTACTAGCTGCGCCATGGTGCAGTTTTGCTGCGATTCTGCTTCAGTTTTGCTGTAGATTCTTTACTATTTTGTATATCTTGTACATTTCTCCTAGTTCTTAGTGACAAATTACTTATAAAAGAAGGATTTTGGAGAGTTTAACCAGATAAAACTTGGAATGGAGCATTCTGAAGTAACATAACGAGAAATAGCGAAAATAGGGATGAAGGAAAAATAAAACTCAATAAGCCATTCTCAGAATGATGGGATAATGCTTCAGTGATCATAATGATGGAATTGTATTAACTGAAGATGGCTGAGAGCTCCATAGCTGGCAAGTACCACAATAAGGGAATTATGCAGTCCTGATGTAAGATCTGTACACTGCCACAATATACCATCCCTTCTATTGAAGTCCATGGGAGGGACCCAATGATTTGATGCCCCAATGTGCTTATCTAGATAGATGGGGTGAGGATTGAGGCTTATATGATGATGATTTATTTCTCCCATTGTGGATGAACTTACACCATCGTTTGATCTTTTTCCTTGTTACAATTCATTAGTTGAGCTTTCTTTCTTTACAGGAGCTTGGAGTCAATTGCATCGAGCTAATGCCATCTCAAGAATTCAATGAGCTGGAGTACTACTCTTATAATTCTGTCCTTGGAGACTGCAGGTATTCTAACCTCTTGCTTAAAGTTCCTGTTCTTATTAACTATATCTGTGCCTACAATTGTGGATATGTTTTGCTCTCGTCTTTTCACAGATGGTTCTAGCTAGAGACCAATTAGCTATTTAAGTTTCTAAGAAGTCTACAGTGTTAATTATTTTGCCATGGATATTGCCAATTATCATTGTTGAGTAATGTTAAAACATCTTAGAAAAAAAAGAGAAAAAACTCTTGTTGTCCCATCATCCAGGGGAAGTTTAAAAAGGGGAATCCCAGCTTAGTATATTATTTTATTCCCTGTATGTTGCATACATGCATACCATGTTATCTATTAGCAATGTTAAATCCACAGTTCGCTCAATATCAGAAAGTTCATGCTAGCTTGTTGCTGGGCCAGATTTGTGGCTATAATTAACATAGAAATTGCTGCTATTCTTTTATTGATACAGAATGTATTGGTTTCTTGTTCTAGGCTGAATTTCTGGGGATATTCAACAGTCAACTATTTTTCACCAATGATAAGATATTCAGATGCTGGGATGCGTAACTGTGGTCGTGATGCTATTAATGAACTTAAAATTCTTATTAGAGAAGCACATAAACAAGGCATTGAGGTGACTGCTAGCTCGGGAATGGAGCATCCAGTGCTTTTTCCAAGGATCGACTTTGATACTATGTTTTGTTTTGCCAGGTGCTCATGGATATTGTCTTCAATCACACAGCTGAAGGGAATGAGCAAGGTCCTATTTTATCATTCAGAGGAATAGATAACAGTGTTTATTATATGCTTGCACCTAAGGTATGGTCCATGCAATTTAAGTAAATTCAGTCTTATCTACTCGAAGCTGTCCGGTCCTGCTTTGTTAGATAAATTCCACACTGTGAATTGAAGATTGAACTTTTCCTTTACAGAAGTTCATTCTGAGCTTTGACCATTTTGATATGCTTTGTCATTGACTTCATATCATTGTTAAATGAAGTTCAAGCAGTCCTGTATTTCTACAGGGGGAGTTCTACAATTATTCAGGTTGCGGGAACACTTTCAATTGCAACCATCCTATTGTTCGCCAATTTATATTGGATTGCCTAAGGTAATGTCGCCAGATGTAACAAATTTAGCTTTGATCAAACTTCTCAATTCTTCATGTTTTAGTACTATGCAGTATGTAGTTAGGCGGAAATAAACATGAGCAGTAGAAAAGGATACATAACCTAGGGAGTGCTTTTACTTGTCTGCGAGTTGACTGAGCATGCTACATTTATTCAGGTTGCGGGAACACTTTTTGCAACCATCCTATCGTTCACCGATTTATATTGGATCTTGCCCGAAGTAATGTCACCAACTCACCATATCTAACAAATTTAGCTTTGATATAAGATAATGTCACCAGATGTAACAAATTTAGCTTTGATCAAACTTCTTAATCCTTCATGTTTAGAGCAATGCAATTGGAGGAAATCAACATGAGTAGTAGAACTAGAAAAGGATACATAGGGAGTTCTTTTTTCTAGTCTGCGAGTTGAGTGAGCATGACTAACACATACAGTCAGTGGCTGTACCTAGCTGAACAAGTTGCTGGGGACTTAAAACAACAAAAACCTGTTAAGAAGTTCAAAAAGGCATTTTCAAGCTCAAGATCATTTAGATGTCGTTTGCCTTTTACATATGGGAGAGAAAAGAGTTTTACATATGCAAATGTTACATATGTGAAACACATTAGCATGCTTGTCAGAATCACCATTTTCACATGAGTAAATAAGTATATCCAATAGTCTCAGATGTGTTTGGATTTTTTGAATGTTTTGCACAAAGTTCTCAAAACCCACGAGGATATAAGATGTGAAACTAAACAACTTGATGATTATCATTAATATGAGAATATTGAATGGTTCAGAATGAATTGGGGGCCCACAAAAGTTCAGACAATTAGATCTATAGGTCGTTCCTTTCTTTCCTCTTTTTTTTTTTTTTTTTATGTTTTTCACAAATTTGTCAAAATCTTTGGAGATTTAAGATATGAAATTAGATGAGTAAAGAAGATGGACGACTCAGCCCATGAATTTGGGGCCCGCAAAGGTTAAAAAAAACTGATGTTGAATGGGTTTGAACCTGCAACCTGTCCGGCATTACAACCTGTACCACTGCTTTCCTCTCAGGTATGTAAATGAGAGGATGGCAGTGGCCTTATTTATACACCATTTTTTTACTTCATTTATGCATGTGATAAAAATTGTCTCATTTACAACACCATTTTGACACGTCCGCTATGTATCACGTGTGTAAATGAGGCAAACAAGCATGATGATGCATAACAATTGTGGATGTGCATCATTTACATGTGTAAATGAGTGCAAACAAACGACCCTTTATAGAAAGATATTAGCATATCTTTTTTCTCGTTATCTTCCATTAGTTTGGCATTTATTATTTTGGACCAATGAAATACCTATGGTTTGATACATAATAAATTGGCTATCCCATTTTATAGACAGATGCACTGGTTCGATAATCAAGATTTCCTTTTTTATCAATACTGTAAGAGTTAGATTCTTCTATATCGACATTACATCCAAGCGCATTTCTCCTCCTTGAATAGAGGATATAGCAATTTCCTTTGGATTTATTAGTCTAAGCAGGAAACAATATACCTTAACATTATTGAATATCCTTTGAATTCCAGTTGAACCGGAGAGATCCAAAGTCCCACGGGTATTAAATAATTCCTTAATTTCTATGTGAATCGAGATCCAGTAAAGGAGATCTTTGAATCACTGACTCAAACCCAAATGGGCTGGGGTTATGAACTTATAATCATGGAATCGACTCAATCATCAGATTATAAGTTTATTCCATACCAGACCAGACTGGAATCGGGTTATGTACATTCTCATTAGGAGAAGGGATCATTCGAGCATATGTAAATAGAGACTATGTTTACATATGGATCCTAGGCCATTGTGCATCGGGTAGGCAGGTACAGATGTAGTGTATGTTCCACATGCTGTTTAATTATTCTTTCTTTGGACAATTTTCAGAAGAGCATTGTATTTTCTGAATGACGCCTTGGGAACTGGCTTCTGTTATTTTTTCTACATTGGATTATTTCGTACTATATTAGAGGCCTTTTGACGCCTCTCTTGAAAATTGGAACAGATACTGGGTAACAGAAATGCATGTAGATGGCTTCCGCTTTGACCTTGCTTCTATCCTGACCAGGGGCAGCAGGTTTTCTACCAAACCCCACGATCATTTTTGCTCTCTTATCATTTTCATGAGGGTGCTGACTTTTTCTTATTTTTGATATTTTATTTTATTTTTTATAAATATGATCAGTCTATGGGATGCAGTTAATGTATATGGTAATCCAATAGAAGGAGAGCTATTGACAACGGGCACTCCCCTCGGCAATCCTCCTTTAATTGATATGATCAGTAAAGATCCTGTCCTTCGTGGGGTCAAGGTATGTGGGGTAGCTAATTCTATTTGTTTGAGAAATTCCATGTGCAACAGGTTATATATCATCTTTTGGAAAAAAAAATCAGAGCACACACATTTGTTTCCTTCATGCAACAGATTTCTTTTACATCAGAACATATGTTCAAGGATCCCCATGCTTTATATCTATTTTGTTGCTTCCATACTACTTTTTAGATTTTACATTCCTTTCCTCATTCATCATTATCAAAGCCCTATTCCTCATTGTCACTATCAAATCTCATGAGAGAGCCATTCTCTGTGCGTGCGTGTGAGAGAGAGAGAGAGAGAGAGAGAGAGAGAGGAAATAAAAAATGGTCATAGATTATTTTATAGTTATACATTAGAACTTGTTAAACAGACCCCTCATTGGTAGGGTAAGGCTAAGATTATGATTGTGATTTTTTTTTTAAAACCCTAATCAAATTCTCTCTTTCATCAGAGATCTTTTGATATTAATTGGATTTCTGATATTAATTGAACTATATGGATAAATCTCTGTTACCATATGGATTTCTGATATTAATTGGCAGCTATCTACATTTTTAATTAAGTTCACTGTTTTATTACTCAATGGTCAATTTACCTTCCATATTTTTCCTTTGACAACAGCTTATTGCTGAAGCATGGGATACAGGTGGCCTTTACCAAGTTGGTTCATTTCCTCATGGGGATGTATGGTCAGAATGGAACGGACAGGTTAGTGTTTTAATGAAAGTCCTATGGATCTTTTAGTCTGAAAATTTAAATATAATTATGCATGCTTAAGATATAGTACCTTTCCATGGGAAAATGACACAGTCACCTTTTCTAACATTAAATTTTACTCTTGTTTTCTAAAAAAAAAAAAATTTTCTTTATCGTCTGATTCTTTCATTTTTCATAACTGAATCTTTTTAACCCATTTCAAATCTACAGAAATATATCCTTTTGATTGCAAATCCAGTGTGCTTTCCTACCTATTTATTGGATGGCGATGAGCATTCTAATTTGTTTTCCTATCAAATTTCAGTACCGTGACATTGTCCGGCAGTTTATTAAGGGCACCGATGGATTTTCTGGTGCTTTTGCTGAATGCCTTTGTGGAAGTCCAAATTTATATCAGGTGATTTCAGTATCTTGATTATGTTATATTGCATCTTCATCAACACAAACTAGTTCCATTTCCACTAGCATGTTGTATTTACATGTAGTAGTCAATTTTTTCCATCCTTAGGGCATATGTAGCATCATTGTTATTGCCCCTGTATCCACCTCACTAGCATCTGCCAATAACTCTCTCTCTCTCTCTCTCTCTCTCTCTCTCTCTCTCTCTCATATAAGTTTATTAAATTTTAAACTGTACAGTGAATTGCGAGTTTTTCTCATCATGTCATTGAACAATTTAGTAGTTCAAGAGGCTAGTGATTGATTTTGTTTGATTTGACCTTGATTAACAAAACAAAATAAATTGAAAGATTTATCTTCCTAAATATAAGCTACTTATGCATGTCGATGGATCCAGTTTCAGTATGGCGCTTATCGTGGTAGACATTGTAGTTTCATTTCTGTTAAGTGTTCTTTTAGTAATGAGGCTTTGGTTGGTGGATATCTCATTTTAATGAATTCTGTTTTCTTGAAAAAACAAAACAGAAGACTTAGAAATGGATGGAGGCCAGGGCAAGAAAGATTAGATGCATAATTGCTAACAGCACAAATAATGCACCAGTGAGGCACTTCCACTAGGGAGCAGGTCCTGGGATCAAATTCATGGGGGCTGTCTACTGGTTTTGTCTGTATCTGAACTAATGATTTAATGACAAAACAATAGATTAATAAATAGATGCAACCATCCAAGTGATGGAAATGGTAGATTGTCAATAAGCAAACTCAAGATTGGAAATCATGTGTCAAATGTGATAATTGTACATTGTGTTTGCTGAGGGGGAAGATAACATGAAACAAATGCAAGCTTTGGTGTGCAGCTGGTTGTTACCTGATAACCTTGAAGGCTTTAACTAGTACGAGTGCTCTATTCACGGACACAAAAACCTCCTAGGAACTATCTAGTGAAAAGAAAACCTTTTGTGGCAAGTTAAAATATAAAAGTTAATTGCAGAAATAGAAAATGAAAATCTTATTTCTTTTATTAAATCTCTTTTGTGAAAATAATATATAGATATGGTATTTAAAGAAAGTTTTGGCAAAAGCTCTTCTAATTCAAATTTATCCCCAGCGTTGTTTGCAATATTATGTCAAAATTAGTTGGATACTTGTATGCAGGTAGCACTAGAGAACAGTGGTATGGGGCAGATATCTCAGTGGTGAGGCATCTTCCTCTCTGATCCCTGGCTGTAGCTTTATTGGTTAGAGACTTGGTAGCGGGCATGTGTGGGTGCGTGAGTATTTACCTAAAAAAAATGTAGCGCCTATAGAATACGACCTATCTACAGGTTAAAATATCAAAATTTTTTGAATTTCCCAAAAAAAATAAAAAAAAATAAATCAATATCTGGTACCATGTTTTGATTGTTTCTCAATTGTGATCAAATTAAACTTAGTTTAATCAAGGTCCTCATACCTCACCAATCGTTTTTATCAGGGTGGAGGAAGAAAGCCATGGAATAGTATCAACTTCATATGTGCACATGATGGATTTTCTTTAGCTGATTTGGTGACATACAACAATAAGCACAACTTAGCAAATGGTGAAGACAACAATGATGGAGAGAATCACAATAATAGCTGGAACTGCGGACAGGTAATGCTAGTGCTTGTGGTTGATATCTGAACTAACTGTGCTTTGCATGTTTTGCTGAGCATGAGGTTACAAATCAACATTTTTTACTGGGAAAATGCATGTTTTGAAGGCAGTGGATCAATCTTATTTTTCCTTGGACATTGACATTTTGGCAGGTGTAGGACACTATGTTGGCCACGTCTTCTTTCTAGCATCAGTTGGCATGCAGCCCTTGTACCCAACGATAGCTAAAATCTTGCAATAAATTTACAAAGTGGTGGACCAGCTTAACTTTCTTGAATTTTTTGTTAGGCATCTGATGATAAATGCTGCTAATGACACAAACTTACAATGTGGCTATGGCATAGTGATAGGGCCACATCTAACAAAATGTCAGTGCCAGAATCAATGATCCATTCCAAACGTGGAATAAATTGTCTTTTATTCTTGTTTTACCATATCATCCGCATTCTTCTAGAAAGCTTTAGTGTATTTCTATTCTCATTGCCTCAATTTTTTTTCATCTTACTAACCTAAAGATTTTGCAACAGTATGTACCTAATCTCATTTATATATATGGTGTTTGAACTCCATTAGATGCAATGCTGCAAAAACTTGTCTTAAGTTCTGCCCCTAGCTTCAAGTGTTTGACCTGTATACTAGTGTTATGCTCACATTTGAATGGAGTTTAAACTTTAAACTTCCTATTTCAGAAGAATTAATCTGGCTCTTGAATTCCACTAGATGCTATGTTTTCCAAGATAACTTTTTTGGATGATTTTGTAGGAAGGAGAATTTGTGAGCCTACCTGTTAAAAAGCTAAGGAAGAGACAAACGAGGAACTTTTTTCTCTGCCTCATGGTTTCCCAAGTAAGCATTATTTCAGCTTATTCCACACTCGAATTTGTATTCTTTGAGAGCCCTCTATCCTACCAGAACAGCTGCTCTTTCTCATTTCCTGATATTTTAGCTTCGGTCATAGACTCGAAGCCTCATGGGGCTCTTTTCTCTCATTAATTCCTTTCATTTTCTGACCAGGGGGTTCCAATGATATACATGGGTGATGAATATGGCCACACAAAAGGAGGCAATAACAACACATACTGCCATGATAATTACGTGATTCTCTATACCTGACCACTTAAATATTGTGGTTTACCAATGATAACTTGATTTGAAAATATAGGGCTCTTGCTGCTCTCTACAGATCAACTACTTCCGGTGGGATAAAAAGGAAGAGTGTTCATCCGATTTTTTCAGATTTTGCCGCCTCATGACTAAGTTTCGCCAGTAAGTACTGCACCAGAAAGTCCTTTGTAGCTTTAAGCTTCACTCTTTTTTATAGTACTTTCAAAGCTTGTGCTTGATTCACATACCATTTTTGCCCTGACAGAGAATGTGAATCACTTGGCCTGAGTGACTTTCCAACAGCAGAAAGGCTGCAATGGCATGGGCATGCACCTGGGATGCCAGATTGGTCTGAAACAAGCAGATTTGTGGCGTTTTCTTTGGTAAGATTCAATGCTCTCCCCCCATTCCATCAGTTTGCTGCATTTCTCAGCCAAACATTCAAGGCATTCATGTTGGAGACTTCTACAATGGCCCCCTTACATGGATGGGCCTTTCAATTTTTTTCTCTTTTTTTCTTGATGGGCCATTAGATGATCAATGTCAATTGGAATTGGGCTGTGCTGACATTTGATTGTGGAAATCAGAAGTGGTAAGGATCCAAGCAGTGTGGTTTGCCAACCATGCTCAATGCATGGTAGGGGTGACCAATTATTAGAATTCCCTTGCCCACATCCTCTTGCCACGTGTTCAGTGAAAGGAACATTGGATGGTGTTATGGTTCTCACATTACCAAATACAGTCCCTTAGAACTGTCTGAAACCAGATCACATCTTCTTGCCACGTGTTCAGTGAAGGGAACATTCCATGGTGTTATGGTTCTCACATTACCAAATACAGTCCCTTAGAACTGTCTGAAACCAGATCAGGTCTGGATGTGCCTGATTCACTACAAGGCGAATCTGGGAATTGGCTTGGTCATGGTGGGGGGCAAAAACTTGTGACTTGGTAACATAAATCATCCAATCGCATGAATCTTCATTTAGGTGTAAAGCATGTTACCTGCACTTGGTTTTATGAAGATCAAAACAAAGCATAAGGTTTTCCAAATACTGATATCTATTAATGTACCTACACCATGTATCTTGTACCATTTAACCATATGCCTCCCACTGTGGATACAAGCAGATTGATTCTGTGAAAAAAGAAATCTATGTTGCCTTCAATTCTAGCCATCTTCCTGTGATCATCACACTGCCAGAGCGCCAAGGCTACCGATGGGAACCACTGGTGGACACAAGCAAGACTGCACCGCATGACTTCCTCTCCAATGACCTTCCAGAAAGAGCAACAGTCATCCAACAATATTCCCACTTCCTTGAAGGAAACTTGTACCCGATGCTCAGTTATTCTTCAATTGTCCTCCTCCTGGTTCCTGATGCTTAACTCAGACTACACAAGCCAAGGCCATAATTTGTTTTAGTAAATATCTTCCATTGGGCAGGGAACAAGATCATAACTTGACTGATGGCTTAGCAGCAAACATGGAGACTGCCGTCATGAAATCTACACATAGATTACTGGAAGGGAAGGGGAATTATTAAGGGATTGTACTTTCCATTTGCCCAGAAATCTGATAGGGACATGCAGCCTGGCCAGCTATTGTATTTAAACATCGCCTTAGACATGTAAATTTGTGAATACTTAATTGACAGCACCCTATCGAAGCAGGAGGATGCATTACATTAATATTATGAGTTTAATGGAGGAGTGGTGTGTATCTATGGTGCAAACAAAGATCAAACATGGAAACATAGGAAAAACAAAAATACATGTTCTCCCCTATTTTTTTTTTTCTTGAAACTTGTCTCTGTTTCTAATATTCATGCACAGGCGGCCTTCCAACATTCCAGCGAGAATTTTGGAAATTCCCTCCACATTGTAGGGCTTTTCAAATCTGAATACAATGGTAGAAATCATCAACAGACCTGCACTGTTTCCAGTGACCCAATATTTCTCAATGTACATACGCCATTCCAGGGGTTTCAATCACTTTCTACTCTTTCTATTTCTAGTTTTCTCTTCAAATCGAATCGACGAGAATACCTGCCTCTTGGGGCCCTCCTTTAGATAAAATCTCACAAGATTCAATATGGCAAATAAGACTCTTTCGGGCGTCTCAAAAGATGAGACAGACAAAATGAAATGAAATATACAGGAACCCACGGATGGCAGCAGAGTAGGGGTGCTCAATCATCTTTCTGATCTCCAAAAGCAAGCAAGGAAATCTCATTCATTTTCTATAATCCAAATTCCAAATGGTCCACCACCCCAGAAACGAAAATAAATGATTCATTCACGCATCCTACTCCTATATATATATATAGATATATAAATAAAAAAATAAAGAAGAGGAAGCATTTTAAGATAGATGGAATGGAATGAAAGTGAAACTCTTAACATGAAATGTAAGATACATAGATGTGTAACATTGATGGATAGATGGAGTTCTTGCTGATGATGATGACGGTGGGAATGGGATTGGGATTCATCATGATGATGGCCTCCTCCCAACAGCGCGGACAGCATCCCACATCTGGGCCAATGCGGTTGCCAGATAAGGGAGAAGGCCGACGGTGGCGCCTGCGGAGACACCGATGGCAAGCGCCTGAGGGTATCCGGGCTTGGAGTCGAGCTTCATGTCGAGGACGGCGAGGCGGGTGTTGATGTTGTCGAGCTTGCGGGTGGTGTTGGCCATGAACTTGTCCTTGCTGCCCCTTCCGGAGCCGATGACCCTGATGATGACGGACTGGAGGTCCTCTATCACCTTGAGAGGCGCCTCCTTGGGATCTACTCCCTGGGATTCGTAGTGGGCCACCAGCTCTTCTGGGCTGGGAGGAGCCTTTCGTTGTTCATTGCTGCTGCTTCTTCTTATGCTACCAGCAGCAGCGCCAACACCACCTCCAGCAGATGGAGATGGGCTTGGAGGAAAAGCTGCTACCGGTGCCCTGGGCTTTTCCATGCCTTTTTCTGTGCCTTCCTCTTCTTCAATTAATCGGAAGTCGGTGACAAAACCCTAACTCGGAGAGCAACAGTTACAGTAGTAGTAGGGTTTTGAAGATAACGTTCGAGGGTAATTTATATGGAATTTTAGCCGAGAGTCATCCGCTAGGCTTAGGCCCCACCGCCACCAGTCCACCACCACCCCGACCTAGGATGGTCTTTATGAGTGACCCCTATCTATCAAAATTTTTTGTTTTCCCCCACAAAATTATGCCAGCAGCTCTTTGATTCGTGACCACAAATTCAAAAATTTTATATTAAAAAAGAAGAATTTAGTTGGCCGGGCCCAACGGACGGCCGAGTTTATTTGGATTGCTGTGGACCCCATGGAATCGTTTGGCTATAAAGGGGTTACTAACTCCACTTGGGTGGGTGGCATTGGGCACCTCGCGCCCTCTTGATAACCACTGATGCTGCCCATGCCATTTACTACTTACTACACATCTGGAGTAATGAAAGACATCATCAACATCATCTTCTTGTACGAGGAAACAACCACGCGCATTAGTCAAGAACTAGATAAATCTGATTCATCCATTCCTAGCCGGTTGGTCCCACATGGGCCCTGAGGAAAGAAAGCCTGCCTGGTATTTATCAGATCAATTAATCATCATGTGCCGGTTGGTCCCACATGGGCCTTGAGAACATAGGAAGAAGGAAAGAAGCCTGCCTGGTATTTATCAGATCAATTAATCATCATGCAAGGCCTTGCGATGAGCTTTAATATATTGACAACAATCGAGCTCAAAACAGAGGTAAAATAGGAAATGTCGATCGAATAGACCAAGTGCCAAACTCTTCTAAAGTAGACTTGATTTATTGACTTGACATAATTTAATGGTCAATTCGTCCTCCTCTCTATCTTATGTGAACAAACCATCCTCCTGTAGGCTTAACGAGCTTCTATTGGATGAACTACTGGCATGGGAATTGAGACGATCAAGCGGGGCAAAAACAGATCATCATTATTATTTATGAGTGAATCAACATAAAGAGGCAGCTCTAGCTCACAACTCAGCGAAGCTGCCATCTATTGCAAGGTCTTTGTGGCTTTCTCAAAAGTTAAAAAGCAGCTTTGATGTACCTCCATCCAGAAAGCATCATACTCCTTCTATTGATCTTACCTGCCTCTGTATTTATGAATTCTTTAAAAAAAAAATAAAAATTAACACACACATATATAAAATAACGAATGAACCCAGAAGTTTTAAGAACGGTCAAGTGTTTCATTTGCTATGCTTAGAAGGGTCTTGCCTGCATCACCATGGCCTCACGTCGCGTATGATCAATATAAGCCATTCACACTTTTGCTTCCTCAAAGGTCAGTGCTGAACCTAAATTTGACACCTATCTGATTCTAATAGGCCCTTCAATTGATCAACCCAACAGATTATCTAACGGATAGGATCACAGAACTCTAAAGCCCACAAAATAGAAATTTCCTTGATCCCATGGTTTTCACCTAATGCACAGGGTAGCAGGAGCCCTTTCAAACACTAACCCCACTTTCTCGTCATGCTTCAAGGTGGACCCCAAAGGCCTGATCGTTTTGAAATAGTTTCGCTCTTTTTTGGAAATGAATGACTCCACATGTATTAATAGTGACATAATACATATTTGAGGAAAACCTCAAGCATAATTAACATGCTTTTCACATCACTATTATTTTTTTTAAAGTATTAGCCTTTCAAAGAAAATTCAATCAACCAAACATTCTACAGGCGTGGTTGTTTGCATTAGAATACATAGAAATTAAATACCTATGAATTCGGACAATTCATACCATAACTAGTGCAATATGAAGATCAAAAGCGAATATCAAAAAATGCCCACCAACTAACCTCCCTTTTAATGAAAATTGAATCAAATGGGAAATGAATACCCCATATATCATCCTACGAATTCAATACCTAGGAAAATCAAGGTCTCATAGACATCTCAACCTTATTTCCTTCCCTCTTGATCTCATACCATTCACCCCATCTCTTTTTAAAATTCCTTGGCATAGCTCATTTGACCTTGAATTTTCATGTATTTAATCACTATGTAATATAATGCAAATAAATAGGTCCTAAAAACTGACCGAGCAGAAAACAGAGGACTCGGCCTCTCATTGGCCATCATCTACTAAGGAACAGATCTTCAAATAAAAATTGTGAGGTTATTGTACTAACCAAGGCAATGTTATTTTATTAAAGAAGGGGGAAAAACCAATAAATGGTGATTGCAAGTCGGAGGTGTCTGTCTCACTTGGGCATTCTTCCCATTTGGGTCCCCGTCCGGTAGCAAACATCTGAAGTGAATTCCAGGATGACAAGCCAATTTGTGATTTTCTTTTTTTTGGGAGAATATCCAAATGGGCCCGAAGGTAGTTCCTCAAAAAAGAAGATATTATATCTCAAAAAAAAAAAAAAAAAGAAAGGAAGAAGAAGAAGATAATAGCTTTAAAAATTAGATCCCTCAGAAATTTTTATTGAGACAATTCACCAAAATGACATCCCCATTTTTTTGTTACCCATCCAAGGGGGCTGCCTAGGACCCACGAGAGAACCTGCACACGTGGGAAAAGGTCCCGAATACTTCGCCTACACATGTAGGGAGAGGACAACATACCCAGGGATCGAATCCTGGATAGCTGGGTGAGAGACGAAGCTGCTAACTGAGTAACCCCTCGTTCTCCAAAATCTCATCCACATTGTTATCAAAGGCATCAACAAACTCTAAATTCCAGATTTAATTTTATCTTCCATTCATACTCGTAAAATCCCATGAAACTGTTTACTGGAGAAACAATGTCATCTTGCTTTTCTATCAGCATTCACTTACAGTTGTTCAGTTACAGTGACTAGTGCCATCAACTATTCTTGCGCACATTTGGAAAATTCATAATGAGTTTTTAGGAAAGGAGTTTCGGTTGAAGGGTTTAGGAGTGAAGGATCAAGATTCAAGGGGGAGGCTGTACGAGCAACAGGGGCCATCAAAATTTGAAAAAAAAAAAAAAATCTAGAAAAAGAAAGCATGCCGATAAATAGTCAGAGTTCCCCGTCACCATAGTCTGGAAAGGTTACACATTTGAAAACTTTGCAACTCGAGCATAAAACATATCCGATCTGCATGAAAGAGTGGCACATCAATGAACTTGCATTGCAGTGTTGAAATGCTTTTGATGTGATATGAAATCAAACCAGGAAGAAGAATTATAATCTCGTGACATCAGTATACGTATCAACCTGTTCCATCTAAGTGAGACCCATAGTATGATGACTGAGAACATTGATTTGCTTGAACCAGTTGGGTATGCCTCCAAAAAGTTTTCTAGATTGGAAGAATTTAACAGTCTAACACCAGGCCTTTTTGCCACACTTACTGTATATTCTTCTTAATAGCCGCTTCATGGGCCAAAGATTTGGATGGCTGCGTTCTTCTATTTAAACTATTTTTAAGAACCAATCAAATAACAGTCTTTATCAGTAAACCAAGGGGTCCACTCATCACGGCAGGCCTAAGGATTCCATAATTATTCGTCAAACCACATATATGCAATGCAAATGCATAAATCAAAACAAGAATCAATGTTCACTAGTTACTGATCTGAAGGTTCCAGAAACTGTAAAATGACTCACAGCTCTACAGGATGGGCAACGGCGATATATGCGGTTGTTTTCAGCTTTCACATTAGTCTTCTGTCCTTTACAAAAATCGCAAACCAACCATCCCATTCCATTGCAGGGCTCACACATAATTCCTATATCCTGGATTCAAATTTATAGAAAACAGATTAATGGGAGGTAAAGTGTTGTTTAAAAATATAACTGAAAACTAGGGGACGAGTATAGAAGAGGATTGGTGGCCTCCCATGGATGGAGATTGAGGGAGCCCACCTAAAGTGCCTAGACCTCAGCATGTCTTGAGTAGGTCTAGGACCCACTGTAGAACCACAGAGGTGAGGATTACTGAACCGGTCCCCTGTTACAAAATATAAGTAGTTTGTCTACTTTAAAACATAAGAACAAAGAATTGAGTGTTTGACATTCAATGTAGAGAGATGAGACATCACTGCATACAAGAAGTAGCAAAATGAAAAAGAATTTAGGTCCAATGCTTCTCTTTCTAACCTAATTTCCAACTCCTACGAATGTCCTATGGATTAGAAAAGCTTGACTGCGTCATTCTAAATATAATCACTTCTTTTGCATCCTCAGAAACTCTTGACAACAAATAATGTAAGGTCAATAGTAATTCAGGAGCCCAACTGTGTTCTGTTAGTATGTGATTCAGAATTCTGTGAGAGGCAACTTTAGGCTGAATTAATGCTAATCTTTCAAGAGATTAAAGGTATTAAGCAATTTAATTTATTCCATAGTTCAGGTTTAGAACATAGATCAAGGCTCAAAACATTAAACTATGAGAGAATCAATTTAGTTTTATGCAGGGCAGATCAACAAATAAATAAATTCTCTTATTGAGATAAGATATTCAGAGACGAGGAAAGTTTTATATATCTTCATTGTTAATTTAGTGGAGGGGTGCAGCAAGGTGTCAAGGCAAATGGGGAACTTAGGGATGACCTAAGGGTGCAGCAAGGTGTCAAGGTAAAGGCTCCCACTTCCATCCCACTCACTAGAGATCGTTCCCTGGTGGGTGGCTTTACTCCTCTCCAACTTGGTCACTGGGCCAAATAAGCGGAAAAAAAAAAAAAAAAGGTGTTAAGGCAAATAATTTGACGGACATTGAAGTAAAATGCAAATCCATGAGTTACTGAGTAATGCTAGATATGTGTGATGACTGATGAGCAATGATGAATGCTAAAGTTGTGTCGCACGAGATGGCTAAGTTCCTACGTAGAGTTGGATTTTGCTGAGCACCTGGTTCAAGTTTTTTTTTTTTAATTATTAGTTGCCCCCGGTTGTGAGCAACTTGACATCAGATATCCTAAATGGCACTCCTTGGTATGTTTTGTTTGCAGTTGATGTTATGTGTGGAGCCTGGTTGCACCCGAGTCAGATTGTTAACTCAAGCCCACTGTTGCGGATTCCGTAATAACGTTACCTTGCGCCTTTATGTAACCCTAGCATAGCTGCCGGAGATTTTGTATCTTGTATTTTCATCTTCTGCCTTTGAGCATAGTGGAATCGGTGTGATCCGTGGACGTACCTCAATCTCGAGGAACCACGTTAATTTATGTGTCTTCTTTGTGTGGTTGATTGCATCTTTGTTTCTTACTTTTTCAACAGTTGAAGGGTGCAAATTAGTCACTCAAACAAGCAGAGCCAATTTAAAGCAATTGATTGGATAGGACCCAAATTATTATTATTATATTTTCCCTCTTTGGTTGATCCTGTTTGTTCTCATTGTTTACTTTTGAGGAATGGACCAGAGTCAAATACTGATCTGTTGTCATTGCATCAGTCTGGATTGTGTTCATCTGCAACAACTGTTTCTTACTCCATATAATGGTAAGTTGACATTACACTTGACATTCCCTCTACTAATACAAACCATAGTCACAAGAAAACCATTTTCAATCATTTGTGTAAAACAGTAAGAAGTTAACAAATGAGAAGTTCTCATATTGTTTCTTTCATCCATTTCCCAATCAGCCAAAATTTATTTATAAACATGTACCAGCAAACCTCATACGATGCTTAATCCTTCTATCAACAGAAAGGTGTTTTCTAGGACAACTGAAACCACGATCAAAGTCTGGAAAATTGGAATATCCACTTTCAAGGCCGTGCTCATAACAGTCGTCCAAATTTTAGTTTCCAATGTAGCACATCACTACAAAAGCAGTGACTGAGATTTCAGATACATTAAGCAAACTAAACTGATATGATGGCATGGCAGGAGAGATTTGTTTATGATGGAGAATGCAGATCAAGAAGCTGGTGGTTGTTAGTTATTTATTTATTTTGCTCGGTTGGCCCAGTGTCCAGGACATAGGAAGGAAAGGGCTCCCACCAGGGTTCAAAACCTGGTGGGTGCGATGGAGCGGGCACCTTATCGACAAGGCCAGCCCTCGACTCCGGTTGGTGGTTGTTACTTGTTAGCTATATTTAGGATATTTTTTGATACATTAAGATACTATCATTCATATCATTGAATAGTGTGATTAGGCTTAGATTGAGACTTGAGTGGGTAAATAATGCAATCTCTAAAATTTTTCATTTTGTATGATTGATGGGTCAGTTTATTTCAGTGCCAGGAAATGAGAAATGCTGAAAGAAAAGAAAACCCAAAAAAAAAAAAAAAAAAAGGAGAAACAATTCAAAGAGGGGGGAGCATTAACTGAAGGTGGATGGTCGTGTTTTGTGCCGTACTTTACCTGCTGTTGCTGCTGTTGTTGGGGCTGTGGGAGTGGTGAGCAGAACGCACGCACCGAGGAGCGCTTCTTATTAGCAGAGGGAACAAGGCACGGAAACAAATGGAGATTGATTTTGGAAGGCATACTACTACCAATCACCATATTAGAAAGAGCTCTCTCTCAGCAGACCGCCACTGAGACTGACACAACTTCCAAACACAACAACGTACACAAGACTGAGAAGAGAAGATGTAAAGGATCATAAAGCGCCTCTTTCTCTCTATCTGAGACTCACTTCGCAGCACTCACCTACACTTGTGTGGATGATGTTGAGGAGCGACCAAATCCAAAGGGAGCACGGATCTCTCAATCTTTGTCAACCACCGAAAGTGGAAATGCCGAAAATGCCATCAACTTGGGCTCCTCCAACCGTCCGGCCAAACAGTTAAATGACCCGTCCCCAACCCACATACATACTTGGACGGACCCACACCACACACTATTGGAATGAATCAATCACAGGCCCAATTCCATCCCCCCAGTTTCACCGGAAGCTCTCCCATCATCCATTTACGTGTGCGTGTGGGCCTTGAAATGGATAGTCCATTTACGAAAGAACTTCACCCACTTGTAGATACATGGTGGTGCCCATGTGGATCTGACCTAACCCATCCATCCGCAGTAGGGCATGTGGTGGGTGATCGGCGTGGATAAATCATAAGGGGTCCCACCTGCCCAAAAAAGAGTGGTTGGTGCTCAGGATGATGTTCATATAAGAGGTCATTGTAGGACCATCCTATATTAAATGCCCCTCCATCCTGGGTGATGGAGCAGAGCTGATAAGCCATTGCAATTTGCGAGGAGGGCCATGGCCCATGGCCCATGTGTGGCATCCAAGAAAGTTCAGAGGTTTTTTACATTTTATTTTATTTTTCTAATTAGTTGTCATTACTTTCTAATATTTTATTTAATGAACCATAATTAGAATAGTTTCTAATTTTATTATTATTTTTTTTTTGTATATACCTCCTGAGCTTTGTTGGATTTGTAAATAATTAGAGTACTATAAGGTTTCAATACTGGCAAATATGCCCCTGTTTTTTCATTTTAATACCTTCCAATGTCCCCATAATCAATATTCCTAATGAGAATGGGCAATCACCATCATGAGATTTGTGTTGGATTTTTATATAAATGACATCTTTGTATTTACACCCATTAAACAAAAATGAGTACATTGCATTATTATATATAAAAATATCATTATTTTATCTCAAGTCTTAATGGTTTCTCTCGATAACTCGCTCATACACATGAAGCCTAATCATGTATTTTGAGACTTAAATCAATCCAACAATGGGTTATGTATGGACTGAATAAATTATAACCGATTATAGGCTAGGTGTTAATTGTCATTATGATCAATTTGAATTTCATGAAATGAGCCTTGTATTGAGGAAAAAATAAATGAATTTATGTAAGGTTATTCTCTCCCACCTTGGAAGGTATTAAAATAAAAATAGAGGAGCCTATTTGTAAATACTAAAATTTCATGAGCTTATTTACAAACTATAGAAACCTTAGGGGCCTTATATACACAAAGTAAGTTTGAGTTTCCTAATTACATCTACATATTTATATGGTAGCGTAGAGATTACACTCATAGTTGAGAAGATTAATAACATAATAATTTAGTAGTAGATTTTTTTTTGCTAGAGACCAGTACGGCCTTGGCCATATGCCATATGTGTTCCACTCCCACTGATAATCCGGAATGTCCAGTTTAAATGTGCACAGGAATGAAAAAAAAACTTTTTTTTTTAAAGGGAGCTCTCGCGAATGAGAATTGTAAGTGCCAAAAATGACACGAACTTAATTAGATGAATGCAGAACTCTTTAGGGAAAGACCGAACGCCTAAGACCTGAAAGGGAATGAGAGAAAGAGGTCAGAGGCTTTGACTGCTGTCAACCGAAGGTACTTCGATACCTAAGTTAGTTTTGCAACTAAGCAAAGGATGAGTGGTAGGGAGGAAGGAGAGTATGAAGGTATATGCCTTATGTTGAGTTGCGTACCTCACTAGGGCTAATCCCATGCATATATATAGGCGAAAGTCCCATCAAGCCTCTTGCTGAGTGGAGGTAGGTGGGGGGTAAGGTCCCATCGGACCTTACCCTAACGCCTAGTGGTAGGTAAAAAGGGAGAGTCCCATCGGACAGCTTCTCATTCTCACTAGGACTGCTGACGTGACCGCTTGATAGAGTCAACTCCTTATCTCTATCATGCGCCACCCTATCTGACAGCACTTGTTCGTACTTTTCATAGGAGCATGATCATATTTGACTGGCGCTCAATATTCGTACCGAGATCAGAAATAGTCATGAGATGGATGCGTCTTGGCACCGTTGTCGAAACGCTAATACAGCTGGCACTGTTACTGAGCTAAGAGCAGCAGTACTGTTATCGTGCTGAGAGTAACTTCTCTATCCGACACTCTTGCCGAGCTGCCGAGCTGACACTCTTACCAAACTGTCGAGCTGACACATAACCGAGACCAAGACAAACCGAGCTGGAACTGTTACCGAAGCTTAGCATAATCTCGGTGTTACGGGATTGCTACCTCACAATTGCCCCCTAGCTTTTGATCTCTTAGAGTTCTCCAACTCTTAGAGGTTGGAAGCTAAGCACTATTACCGAGCTAGATGTAGTTGTTGTGCTGGTATTGTTACCGAAGCACGGAAGCTAAGCATTGTGATGGAGGAGTTTTCCGAGTAATGAGTTCGGAGTAAATGCTCTTTTTCATCTCGGTGCTGGTAGTTGACGTCTGATCCCTATCAAGATGTCGTTCCATCTGCCCGAGGTAATTAATAGCCTGCGGGAGACATATCGTTGGCGCCACATATCATCATCCGATCAAGCGTCCCACTGTTCTGAAAAGACGCGCGAGGTGCTCGAGGTGACGACTCGCACATGCGTCTTCAAAATTTGAAACGACGCCCTCTTTCATTACAAATAGAGATGCCCCTTCCCTGTTTTTCACCTTTGCGTTCATTAGAGAGAGGAAGTTTTGCTGGAGAGAAAACCCATCTGAGACCAAACCTTCACGAACCCGTAGTCGTCATCAGTTTTGTAAGCTCTTCTTCCTTCTTGTCCTTCTTTGTTTCTGTTTTCTTGCTTTTTTGCTTCTGCACCTCCTCTAGGGTTCTTTCTTTGCCTTGCTTGGTTTAGGGTTTTTCTGCGTCTCCCCCTTTTTCCTTTTTTCATCTTTTCCTCCCCTAATCTTTTTCGGATCTAGGAATGAGGATCTATAGACACTGGTTAGAAAACCCACAGGCCATGGTCGAGTTTAGGGCCAGATATAGGATCCCCGATGACGTCCTTATTAGATTAGACGACCCGAAGAACCCCTTTGACGACCTGACCTTCACTAACGGCTAGATGTCGTTCATGTTGGTTATCGTGATCGAAGGTGGGGTTTGATTCCCCCTTCATCCACTTCTGAGGATGTGCTTGGCAAAATGGCACCTCTGCCCCCGCCAATTAATGCCTAATGACTTTAAAATAATAATGGGTGTCGCTGAACTGAATAGGATTCTAGACATCAACCTCGGTGTCCATGACATCGAGGATGTATATGACCTGTGTAAGTATGGAGGGGACGACAATACCTACTACCTTCAGGTGAAGGCGAACCGGCGGTACTTTGTCTTTGGGCTTGAGGACTCCTACCGATATGCCAAGGATGATTGCCTGTTCGTCTCGGGCAACTGGGAGTTGAATGCGTCCAAGGTGGAGAGGACTTACAGGGTTCCCTGCGGCTTCGGGACCCCTCCAAGTAAACACCGAGCCCCTTAGCTTTCCTTTATTTTTCTTCTTTTGTTTCTGCCGAACTAACACCTTTTATTTGTGGTGCAGACGCCCGTTAAAGAAGACAAGAAGCCAAGCGGGTCGGTTAGGTGAAAAATGAAGCGTGGTTTTGGGCCTTGTACAACTACCAGGGTCACAAAGGCCGGTCTGCGTGGGTGCTCCTCGGCTACGAACTAAAGGACCGCTCTTTCACCAAGCGGAAGGTACCTGAGGGAGGGTGTCAGGCCTTCGAAGAAGAAAAAGGAGCAGAGCAAGTGACGGTCGCGATCCCCGTCGGGCAGCGGATCGACTCCGGTGACGGGGCTTCTGCATCTTGTTCCACCTCGGAGCCTGCTGAGACTAGCACTGCTGTTGCGGAGGCTGAGACTTCTCCGCGGCCGAGGAGTCCAGTCATCGAATCCTTGAGCTCGGAAGAAGAAGAGGAAGAGATGGTGCTAAGGCGTCGACCCCGTGTGCCGATCGCGGACCTGAAGGCTCAGGTGTTTAGGGACCAGGCTCCAGATGCCCTGACGTCTACTGGCGATGCCCCTTCCCGGCCTTTGGTCCCTGCTTCTACTTCTCCCGCCGCCGCCGTCGTCGGCACTTCTTCTCCTACGACTTCTCCAAGGGAGGAGGGTCGGCCGGAGAAGAGACCCAGGATCGAGGCCCCACCTAGCCCTCCGGCCGCACCGTCATCAAGCGCGGCGCATCCCAGTCTGTGCCTTCATCAAGTGCGGCAGCATCCCAGTCCACCAGACCGGCTCCTTGGAGGCCGGACCTCGAGGTTGAGATTGGGAGGCCATTGACGGTGGAAGACCATGTGGCTAGCAGTCCTTATGTTGTTGCCGCGTTGGGGCGAGCATGTGCCTTGCCCCGGGATATGGAGAGGTGGAGGAGGCTGGACAATGTGACTTTGGCGGGGTCGGCAATGCAATCAGCCTTCGCGGTAAGTTCTCCAAAAATTTTAACAAGTGTTTGATTTCGGTTACATCCTTCTGATACTTGTTTCCTTTACAAGTGGTGCAAAAGTGCCAAGTTGGCTTAGAAAGGCTCGGGAACGTTCACACCAAGGTTACCGAGCTGGAGGAAGAGAAGAAAAACCTCCAAGCCGCCTTGGACGCCAATGATAAGTAGGTGAAGGAAGAGGCACACAAGAACGCCGATCTTGAAACAACAACGGCCGAGGTCGATAGGTTGAAGGCCGAGGTGGATACTCAAGTAAGGCTAGCAGTCAACCTTGTCTCCACTCTGGAGAAGCAGAGGGCTGAGTCTAAGTCTGCCCTGGAGGAGCAGAAGGCTGAGCTCGATCTGCTCTAAAGAGGCAAAAGGCCGAGCTTGAGGAAAAATTCCAAGCTGAGGTCGACGTCGTCTATAATGAGGGGGTGCAGGAGGTGACGGCGTCATACCAGGCACAGGTCCTCAGGATAAGCCAGAGGGTTTGGAAGCGTGGGTGGATGGCTACTCTGAAGGAGGCGGGAGTCCCCGAGGACCACCCCGCGTATATAAATCCATCCAAGTTCCCAAGTCCAGACCCTGGATCATCTTCTGCCCCCTGCCCTTCCACTGCACCCGAAGCTCGCTCAAGAGCCGACGCTGCGCAATCTGAGCCCGAGGTTTGCCCAGAAGCTGACACCGTGCCAAGAGAGGCTGATGCCAATGTTGATCCTGCTGTTTGAAAGATTTTCTTTTTTGATATAATAATATTTTTTTGCCGAATGTAATGATTCTTCCATTTTTAATGAAATGGCATTTTCCTTCATGCTTGCCCCAAGTAGCATTCTTATTTTTCTTAAGTGGTCGATCTCGATTCTCTAACCGAGCTCCCCATGTACTCAAGATAGGAATTTTGTTCAAATAATCAAGTTTGGTTTAGTAACCGGAACCCCAGAGACTTGTAACCAAATTTGCTCGTCGCATAACTTAGTTCGCAACCAAACTTAATGGGAACAAATTGGATTAAATTCTTTAACTGGATGCAAGATATTCACATCGGCTCTGCAACCTAAGATGTTCTTAGACGCTGAGGTCGACACCGAGTTCTGTAACTTGGTGTGCCTTAACCGTTTAAGGCTTTTGTTCGTTTCCCCAATGCCCCATAGCAGTGGGGTAGGTATTCTTTTTTGTGGTAGTGTACTTGGTTCTGCAACCAAGCATATTTTCGAATGTTGGCACTGCTTCTGAGCCGCACATAGCCGGTGCTGTCACCCTGCATATGGCTGGTGTCATTGCCCTGTATATAGCTGGTGCTGTCACCAAGCAGGGTATAACTGGCACTGTTGCCAAGCTGCATATAGCTGGTGCCATCACCGAGCCGAATTTGGCTGATACTATTATCGAGCCGGATATAGCTGACACTATTGCCAAGCTGCATGTAGCTAGTGTCATCACCGAGCTGAATATGGCTGGTACTATTACCGGGCCAGATATAGCTAGTACTGTTGCTGAGCTGGGGGTGACTAGTATTGTTACCGAATCGGTTACTGGTTTCTTTAACTTGGTGTGAATTGAGAGTAAGAGAGCGATCTTTTCAGAAGAATGACTTTCATTTATTTCCAAAATTGAGTACAATTCAGAAATAATATTTCTTGAGGTGCATTGCATTCTATGGCCGTGGTAACTCTTTACCCTCCATGTCCTCAAGTCTGTATGTGGATCGCCTACAGTCGAGATCACCTTGAATAAGCCGTGTCAGTTTGGTGTCAACTTGCCTTTGTTCGGGTTCTTGTCCCCGGGAAGTGTCTTCTTCGAGACTAGTTCTCCAACTAAGAATCTTTCTCTTTAACCTTCTAGTTGTAGCTCCTAGCCAATTGTTACTGGTAAGCACCTAGGCGGATAGCTGCTGCGTCTCTTCGCTCCTCGGCTAGGTCTAGCTATCAGGCTAGGTTCACATCGTTTAGGCCTTGATCGCAGAGCTTTGACATCATGGTCAGGAGACCAACCTCAAGCGGGATCACAACTTCCATTCCGTAGGCCAAAGAAAAGGGTGCAGCCAAGGTGGAGCATCTTGGTGTGGTCTTGTATGCCCATAGGACACTCGGAAGCTATTCTACCCACCTCCCCTTAGCTCGGTCAAGCCTTTTCTCGAGCCCATCGAGGACCACCTTGTTCGAGATTTCAGCTTAGCCGTTGCTTTGTGGGTATGCGGGGTGGAGTAGACATTCTTGATACCGAGCTCCTGGCGGAAGTTTTTGAAGAAGTTGGAATCGAACTGAGTCCCGTTGTTCGAGACCAAAGTTCATGGGATCTCAAATCTTGTGATGATGTTCTTCCACACAAATTTCCTCGTGTCCTGTTCGGTGATGGAGGACAACGGCTTGGCCTTAATCCACTTGGTGAAATAGTCGGTGGCTACTATCAGCTACCTCTTATTCCCTGGAGTTTGGTGGAGTGGTCCCACGGTGTCGAAGCCCCACTGAGCAAAGGGCCATGGGCTGGAGAGTGGGCTCAAATCCTGTGGTGGCTGGTGGAGGGAGTGTGAGAACTTCTGGCACTTCTCACATTTTCAGGTATACAACTGAGCATCCTTCTACATGTAAGGCCACCAGTAGCCATGACTGATTACCCGGTATGCCAGTGACCGACCTCCGATGTGGCTTCCGTAGACTCCCTCATGAAATTTATAAAGGAAATCTTCAACTTTGCTCGGGTGAACGCACTGGAGGTAGGGGTCGGTGTACAACTTTCTGTAAAGTTTGCCATGAGGAGACAACCAAAACTGAGCTGCTTTCAGCCTAATTTTGTGAGCCTCATTCTTATATTCAAGAAATCGATCATCCCTTAAGTAGGCGATGATTGGGTCCATCCAGCTCGGATCGAAATCAACACACATAACTTGCCGAGGTAGCTTATGATCTATACTTAGCCCCTCCAACATCTCTACCTCGATGGTTCTCTTATTCCCAGCCTCAACAGCAGAAGCCAGGTTAGCAAGAGCATCGACGTGAGAACTGGAGTTTCTGCCGATCTGTTTGACTTTGACTCTTTCAAACTAAGTGATGAGCTGCTTTGCATGAGCCAGGTAGGCCGCCATCCTTTTGTCGCGAGCTTGGTGATTTTCATTCAGTTGGCTCATCACCAGTTGGGAGTCACCGAAGACCACTAGCTGCCGTGCCTTAAGGATTTTGGCGTTGTTGAGCCCTACAATGAGTGCTTCATACTCTGCTTCATTATTGGATGCCTTGAAACCAAGCGTTAAGGCTTGTTCAATGACAAGGCCTTCCGGAGACTGGAGGACTATGTCAGCGCCAGCCCTTTTGGATATTGAGGATCCATTGATGAAGACCTTCCAAGCTGAATCAAGAAACTGCTTCCAAGATCGTTCTTACTCTGTCTCGGTGACTTCTTCCTCATCCTTATTGCCCCCCAGTTCGGTATCGAGTTGTCTCGGTGCCGAACTAGGAGAGATGAATTCTAAAATGAAATCTGCCAAAACTTGGGCTTTGATAGCCGTCCTGGGTTAATACTTGATATCATACTGCCCCAGTTCGACAGCCCATCTTGAGATCCTTCTAGAGAAGTCTACCTTTCTAAAAAGGGACTTAAGTGGATGTTCTGTAATAACCACTATGGTATATGTCTAGAAGTAGTGGGAGAGTTTGCGAGAAGCACTGACGAGCGCTAATGCAAGTTTCTCTAGCCGCAAGTACATGGTCTCTACATCGAGGAGGACCTTGCTCGTGTAGTAAATGGGCTTTTGTTGCCCGTTCTCTTTCCTGACGAGTACCGAGCTCACTGTATGATCCGAGACCGCAGGTACAAGTACATCGCTTCTCCGTGCTTCGACGTTGACAGCAGGGTTGGTGAAGACAAATAGTGTTTGAGCTCCTGCAGAGCTCGGCCGCACCCTGGAGTCCACTGAAATTTCGAGCTTTTCCTTAAAAGCTGAAAAAAGGGTCGGCATTTGTTAGAAGCTCTGCTGATGAAGCAATTCAGCGCGATAACCATTCCGGTGAGTCTTTGCCGTAGTTGGACTCTGTATTTCTTGAATCGTTGAAATCTGGTCTGGATTTGCTTCAATCCCTCTTCTGGTGACCAGGCTTCCCAGCAATTTGCTGGAGCCGACACCGAACGCACACTTGGATGCTTCCAATTTTAATTGGAACCTTCTAAGGATGTCAAACATCTGACTTAGGTCTACTAAGTGGTCATGTGACCTTTTAGACTTGACCAACATGTCGTTAATGTAGGCTTCCATCGTTTTGCCGAGCTAGGCTTGGAATATTTTGGTTACCAGTCTCTGGTAAGTTGCCCCCCGCATTTTTTAACCCAAATGACATTACTTTGTAACAGTAGATGACTCTGGGTGTTATGAATGCGGTCTTCTCTTCATCAGGCTCATATATTGGAATTTGATGGTAACCTCGGTAAGCATCGAGGAAACTCATCTTGTCGTGTCCGATAGTGGCGTTGATCATCTGGTCAATCTTCGGCAGTGGGAAGTTGTCCTTGGGGCAGGCTTTGTTGAGGTTGGTGAAATCCACGCAGACCCTCCATTTCCCGCTCTTCTTTTTTACCAGTACTGTGTTGGCCAGCCACTCCGAGTAATGGACTTCTCTAATCGCCTTGGCTTCTAGCAGCTTCTGAACTTCCTCGATCACGGCTTCGGTTTGTGGGATCCCCGTCCTGCGAGCTTTCTGGATCATGGGCTTGTGCTTGGAGTCCACGTTCAGCTTGTGGCACATGATCTCGGGACTGATACCAGGCATTACGTAGGGAGTCCATGTAAAAACTTCCTTGTTCTATAACAAGAAGTCCAGCAGCCTGGTTTTCTCAGCTACAGGAAGCTAACTCCACAGTAGGAAGTATCTCTCGGTCAGATCCTCAACGCCTTTTTGTTCTGGAACTCGGCCGACGTCTTCCAGTTCAGCCGCCCTGTCCAGCTTGGTCATGTGAACTTGCGTTGTCTCGGCTTCGCCAGGCACCACGGCCATCAAGCACTGTTTGGCCATGTGCTGGTCGCCCCTGACCGTAATCACCTCAACTCTGCCGTTCTCGTTCTCTAACGAGAACTTGAATTTCTAGTGACAAGTGGAGGGTATAGCCTCCATACTGCGTAGCCAAGTCCTCCCCATTATTGCATTGTAAGGGGATGGTGCATCCACCACTAGGAAGTCGGCCAACATGGAGGCGCCTCTGACTTAGACTTTCATGGAGATTCTCCCCTTGGGGTATACGGGCTTTGAGCTGAAACCCACCAAGGGGGTCCGTGCTGCTTGGAGATCTTCTTCTTTGAGTCTCATCTTCTTGAAGCAGTCATAATAGAGGATCTCTGACGAACTCCCAGGGTCCACAAGGACTCTTTGTACCAAAAAGTTCTTTAACTTCAAGGTCAGAACCAGAGGATTGTTATGGGAGAGCTGGACTCCATCTAGGTCCTTATCTGTGAACCAGATCTTAGGCCTCTCTGTCCAAGTTTTCTTAGCAGCAGGTTCTAGCTCAGCAGTCATCACCTGCTTTTGGTGGGAGGCTTTCCTAGCCTCAGCACGAGCTTGATTGCTCCCCTTCAGAGCAAGAGCTACGTGGATGACATTGATAATGCCCTCCGGCTCATCATTGTCTTGATCATCATCGTTTTGGCGCTGAGCTCTGCTATTATCTTTACCCTCCTCTTTGATGTAATCTCTCAAGTGCCCGTCCTTGACGAGCTTCTCGAGGTGGGACTTGAAGGCCTTGCAGTCTTCGGTTCTGTGTCCATTTTGCTTGTGGTAAGCACATAACTTGCTCTGGTCTCGGGTGGAAGGGTCACCCTTCATCGGCTGCGGCCATTTGGAAAAGGGTTGCTACTTGATCTTGCTAAGGAGCTTATAGATTGGCTCCCAGAAGATCGTGTTTATGGCCTTGTAGGAGGCAGCTACTGGCTTGGACTTATTGCTACCCCCGATGTGGGAACCGGGGCCACTACTGAGCTTGACGAGGCATTGTTTCCGTTTACCTCCTCCCTCCGAGATAATTTCTTGTCTTTCTTGGAGGGTCTGTCCTCTTGCTAAAGGCCAAAACTTTCTCGAACTCGGGCCTCATCTTTTTCTTGTTCAACAAACTGATTCACCCGGACTATCAATGCTTTCATCGTGACTTCGGGGAACCGAACTAGGTCCTTACGGAGCTCATTGCCTGGCAACAGGCCTGCTTGAAAGACTTGATGGCCACCTTGTCAGTGGCATCTTCGATCTGGTTGTAGATTGTCTAGAATCTTTTGGCAAACTGGGTGACGTTTTCGGTCTGCCGCATTCTGATCGCCATAAGGTCCTCGTCCGTCTTAGGGATGACCCTATTGAGCCTTCTAGAAGTGCTCAAAACCACCTCGATAGAGTCAACTCCTTATCTGTATCATACGCCACCCTATCTGACAACACTTGTATGTACTTTTGATCGTAGCCCCAAGTGCAAGGCCGCGATTGGAGTAATAACCGGTGAAACCGGATCGATCCACGGAGAGTTTATTTATCGCAAAACCTGTCCTAATAAAACAAACTAGTTCTAGCCTAAAAAAAACTATACAAATCAAATTTCCTAATTGAATTAAAAATTAATTACAAATCTGAAATATTAATTACAACCAAAGAAAATTAAAATCCTAATCTAGAAACCTAATCTAACCACTGCATCACCATAAGATTCATTAGCCCAACCAATTGCAATAATTGTTAAGGGTGCATAGAATAAAGAATAAAATAAAATCAAATCAAATCAAATAAAATAAAATCAGAGAATAAAGAAATTATATTTTAATTCTAAAACTTTGCAATAATTACTTTGCTTAATGCCATCAAGAAAAATCAAGACCACCGCACCAAGTGCGCACTGTCACTACGCACAAAAATTCAATGTTGACTCATTGGTGAAGACCAAGACCCCGTAAACTTGATTTATTAATGAAAGACCCATTACAAGCAAATAACCATTACAAAATTCTTTTAATAAAAATAAAGTGCATCCAACCTTACCATAGACACAAGAAACACTAAACGGAGGAGAGGGACTCGCGGTCTTGAACGGCGATCCAACCGGCTCTCGTTTCGCGATCTAAAATCGAAGCAAGCGAAGATGATTCCAAGGATGATCCAATGGTGGAGTGACGATAGCAACGACGGCGGCGCGAAGGCGTAGAAATCCAAGTGGTAGTGTGCCTTAGGGAAGACCTTGGACGAAATATTGATGGAAGGAGAAGAGATGAAGAAGAATTAGTGGAAAAAAAGGAAAATTCTTGTTGCTGGTCGTCCAAGAAGGTTGGGGAGATGGTCATCCACGTCCAGCCCTCTCTTGGGTTTATTTATAGATTTATGATAGCTTGGGTTGCAAGGTTTTTGAATTGGGTAAGCATTAGTAGTGTGTGGTCCAAGTTGGATTAGGATTAGGAGAGTTTTTGAGAGATTTTCTAGGGGTTGGCTCACAATCCTAGTAAAATTAGGAATTTTCTTATCTCATGCAACTCCCTCTCTTGGGTCCCACTTGGGTTAAGAATCAATTTAAATCTGAAATTTCAGATTTGATGTGCAATTCTTGAATGCATGCGGACCCCACTTGAGTGTAGAAGCCTTGACTCTCTTGCCTTGGACGTCCTCACCTTGGAGGGATCTTTCTTTTTTGCAATTTTGTTTTCTTCTTTGCTTGATTTGAATCTTAGCCATCCATCTTGACATGTAAGCAAGATTTGTTGGAGAGTAGATATGACACCTCATCATCTCATGGCCCGCAAATTTGGAACTTATCTTCAAGAGATTAAATCTGATTTTTTTCTTGCATATGAGAGCGGACCCTACCATGGCCGCCCCTACCTTAGATTCCATGCCAAAGGAAGGTGGGTCTATGATGCATTTGATTCATCAATTCTCTTCCGTGGGCCCCGATTTCTGAAATTCCCTACAAAAATAGAAGCAAATATCAAAGAATAATCTAATCATATAGGTAAGGAATTATGCAAGATGCGGTCCCAATTCACACCAAATAAATGCATAAAATGTCACCATTTTATCAAGTTTTCTTCAATTAAATCAATGGTACAAAGAAAGTTCATCATTTCATGTGTGAATAAAAAGTTATGGGAAATTTGTGACTTTCAATGTAAAAAATAGAGAAATTCATGATTCTATGTGAAAATGCAATTTTTGGATGAATTTTGACTCAAATGCAGACTTTGATGCTCAAAACATAAATTCATAATTTTTTTACTAAAATGGTCCATGATTTGATGATTAAGTCCTTAATTACTCTAAAATGATAAGAAAATATTGCATTTTTAAGGACTTATCAACTTTTTATAGGAGCATGATCATATTTGACTGGCGCTCAGTACTCGTACTGAGATCAGAAATAGTCATGAGATGGATGCGTCTTGGCACCGTTGCCGAGACGCTCATACAGCTGGCACTGTTACCGAGCTGAGAGCAACAATACTGTTACCGTGTTAAAAGTAACCTCACTATCCGACACTCTTGCCGAGCTGCCAAACTGACACTCTTACCGAGCTGTCAACTGACACATAACCGAGACCAAGACAAACCTAGTCGGTACTGTTACCGAAGCTTAGCATAATCTCAGTGTTACGGAATTGCTCCCTCACAAGAATCACAATCACAATCACTGCCATGATCCAGTGCCTGCCCCTGCCCCCAAGTCCAACCAAAAAGCAAAAGCTCTTCCGGAGACATCTAGTAAGCCCCTCTCTCCCACTCCCCCATGCTACAAGATCAAGTTTCCTTTCCTTTCCCATTTTTAATGGTCCTTTATAACTTTGTCAAACTGGTTGCAGCAAAGATCAATTTTTATTTACCTCTGTAACTCTAGTAGAAGTTCATGAACCTTCATTTAAGTGTTCCCACTCCATAATGGGAGGTACACCTTACTCTTTCAGTAAGTGCCAAGACGCAGGTGTTTTATTTTTTTTTCTTTTTTTTTTTTTTCAGTTGAAACGAGAGTGTCTAAAAGGTAAGAAGGATTACACAAAGGGGCAACTGATAGTTGCTTCTAAGTGACGTTGCGCCTTTATACCAAAAAAAAAAAAGTGACATTGCGCCATATGTAGTCTTACAAAAACACAAGCTGGAGTATCGAAGCTAGGAGTAGATGAGATAAGAGAGGAACTCTATCTAGCAATCTGGGGGCAAAAGATCTCCATTCGTAAAGTCCTGATACCTAAGGTGATTGTGGCGGCCTAATAGCACTCCCTCTTGTTTACGATTAAGTTTCTGGCATCTGTATCATGTCACGGAGTATGTGGTTGCTGGAACAGTTTTTTGTTTTCTTATTCATGATCTCCCAAATGTATTTCCAACTTTTTCATTGGCATCATTTGGAGTTCTCTTCTTATACTTGTTATGTGACATATATGAGAGGATTGGTTGATGGGCGAATGATTCAGTAAAACTAGGTAGTCCACATTTGTAAAAAAAGAGTCCTAGTCGGGCAATGGCCGCCACGAAGTTGGTGGCTTCTCAACCTACATTAATCTTTAGTTTTAGATATAGTTAGTGAGCAATTATTTATTTATCCTTTTTCGATTGGTGCCACGTTAACGAAATCATTATCTTCTTTCAGGATCTGTTGGTGCCATATTAACGAAATCATTCTTTTCTTTTAGTTTCTATTGGAATTCATCTCCAGATCAAGTTCTCTGGCAAGGGTATAGGAGTCTTCTTACAGAGGCAAGTGAAGAAGTAGAAGCATCATCCATGGACATACAAAAAGTTGTCAACAGCCAACGGCTGCCTTGCAGTTGTGCCATGGATTCCAACCTCTCACTGGGCGGGGCTCCCGGGCAAAGGAGATCTTAAAATTGGTGTTAATTTGTATGGCTCAATAGAAATTAATAGTCTTGGTTAATCGGGATTGCCCATGTTGTACTGTGATTAGAAATAGGCCTGTTATAAGCCTACTGTGATTAGAAGTAGGTGTAATAAGGTTTTGGGGCTGATATTATTAATAGAGACTCACTAAGAGTCTCTATGATGTACACCTATTCTAATTGCATATTGAAATTCTTTCGTCTTTCTTGTAGATGTAGGCCAAAAGCCAAACCACGTAAATATCTTGTGCTCTTTTGTGTGCTTGATCTATTCTCGTAGGCCCTAGATCACAACAAACTATGGCATACATGATATTCATAACTACACTAGCATAAGGAACACGATACATGTGCTCCACCTCTTCCTTGGTTTGTGGTAATAAAGCAGCAGAAAGTTTGAAATGAGCTGCCAATGGAGAATTCACATGTTTCGAACTTTGCATACAAAAGTGAAAATATAACTTGTCAAATACCTTCTTCTGTCTAAATCGCCAGCAAAATCTGAATCAACATATCCAACAACACTTTTAGAAGTATCGTTGCTTCTGTCATACACTATCCCAACATCAGTAGTGCCTTTCAAGTAACGGAATATCTAGTTCACTGCCTGCCAATGGGCCTTCCCGGAGTTATCCATGTATCTACTATAACTACACTAACCGCGTGTGAAATATTTGGCATCGTACAAACCATGGCATACATGATACTCCCAACTGTATTAGCATAAGGAACACGATACATGTGCTCCACCTTCTCTAGGGTCATTTGGATAGGGCTTAGAAGGATGGCATTGCCATGTCAGTAAATATTTTAGTATTTTGAATTTATTTTAAAAGCATCAAAATGGAATAATGTAATCTTACACTAATAATAATGATAATTCTCACCATTAAACTAGTATAACAAAATTATTAATGCCATTATAAGTTTGTTTTATAAAATAACAAAATGCATAGGAATACTATTGAAAATAACAAAAGTAAAATAAAATGCATATGAGAATCCTTTTTTCTCTCTCTAAGAACTTGAAGAAGTTATTTTAAATTCTTTTAGATAGTTAAAAATAGATGTTAATTTAACTAGCCATTCATGTGGGGTCAAAAAGTGTAGGGCATGCGTTAATTTAAAATATTGTAACTTTGGTGGGCATATCTTAAAAGTTAAAAATACCATGAGAATTTAAACACAACAGGAAGTACCACAAAAATATTTATTCTTGGCTCGTATATGCTGAACATAAGATAAAAGTAGAGAGATTCAGGTAGAAACTTACTTTCACAGCGCTTTATGAACTGAGGGATGCCCAAAAGATTTAACGAAAATTTTCACAAAACAACTTTTTAGATCAATTAAAACTAATAGATCTCATCAAACAATAAATATATCCACAGAATGAATGTTAGGAGGTGGATGTCTGATAAAATTAAGAAAGATTAAAAAGTTGTCAAACGCGGGCCGTACAAAGCTAGGGCCCGTATTCTATCCGTCCCTGATGCGGAAGGAAATCCATCAGTCGCGTTGAAGCAGAACAATTCTCTCTCCTCTCCACTCTCCCCCACCTCTCTCCTTCCCTCCATCGGACAGGACGGACGGACGGACGGACGGAGCATCCACCCATCATCATCTATTCCCCCCTTCCCCATCGACTCTCTCTATCTCTATCTATATATATATATATATATATGTTATATCAGCAGGCAGGGCATTCAGGTAAGGTTCATTCAAAACTCTCGACGACTGACTGATTTCTTTCTAGGGTTTCATTCGTTCACTCATTTTTGAATCTTCCCTCGTCTCTTTTTTTTTTCTTTTTCCAAGATGATGATGATAGAAATTCTTGAGGAGGCTGATGATGATGATTTCAATTTTGTTTTTTTTTTTTGTTTTTTTTTTTTTTTTGTGGTTGGGGGAGAGGGGTTAATAGTTATACTGAAAATTGAGAATTTATACAGGTAGGTATTCTAGCCTTAGAAAATCAAAACCAAATGAAAAATCACTTTTAAAACAAATAAATAAATGATGATCATAAGAAGTTGATGAGACAAAGGTGTGTGTAGGTTGGTTTGATTTGAAGAAAAAGAAAAGAGGGGTTTGATTTGTTTTTCTTTTCTTTTCTTTTTGATATATATATATATATATAGAGAGAGAGAGAAGCATAGTCTTCATAATTCCCATGGATAATCATAAAAGAAGAAGCTCATTCTTTGTCCCAACTATAACTTGTTTATTGAGTACAACATATTGGAGCCCAAAAAAAAAAAAAAAAAAAATCGATAGCTACGAAAGCATCCATTTCCGCGGATGTGATGATTTCTATTTGGTGGGGTGGCCGTCAATGTCAAATGCATCCTCATCATCATGTACTGATTGGATTATCCATTTCCTCGGATGGGATTTCTATTTATTTGCCGGTCAGTGTCAAATGCATCCTTATATGTGCTAATACGGATTTTGAACGCGCCTGAGGAGGATCATGATGCCAATTACGCAGTTTTCTTCTACATTGAACCTCCCATTATACTCACTGTCTTTTCCTATTCTTTTGGCTTTGGGATGATGATGATGATGCCCGTTAGTTGAAAACCTTTATCTTCACATAGGTAGATGCTAACATCTCCTCAAGGAAGTTGAAAACCAACCAACCAACCACAATTTGATCAAGTGGGGACAAAGACAAGGCTTTACCCACAATAGCATGACATCAACGGTCTACTTCCCTAAATTGTCAACAGTTCATTTACTCTTGCTCTCTTCGTCCTTAAAATATATGCAGTGACTGCAACTTAAAACAGATAAAAACTGGTCATTGCATCTCTGCAAGTTGCAACTCTATAAGCTTATATACAGATATAGATAGACAAGCAAGTGATGTTACAGTGCTGTTTTTGAATATTGTTGCGACGGAATTATTAGTATGCTGTTTTTGAATGCTTGTGTGATGAGAATGAGAATGAGAAAGAGACACTTCGTTCTGTTGCCTTCTAATTGTATCGCAATCTTGCAGGGCTTTTCTGTAGTGCATGATGGAATGCACCGCAAACGACAACACATCTGAAGAACCTTGCATGCGGTCGGAAGTAGAAGTAGAACACAACACCTTAGACGGTAATGCTAATGCTCACGTGAGCGAGACTGATCTAAATGTAGGAAATCCTGTCAGAATGCCATCAAGTGAATCTCAACAACCTGCAAGTGTCGATCCATATGTGGGCATGGAGTTTGACTCTGATGAGGCTGCAAAGTCTTTCTATAACGGATATGCTAGGTGTGTGGGTTTTAGCATTCGCACTAGTCTAAGACGTCGTTCAAGGCGTGATGGAACCACTATTGGCATGGAATTTGTATGTTACAAGGAGGGTTTCCGCCGGAAAAAATGCAAGAGTACACGGCCACATACTAGAGAGGGTTGCAAGGCAATGATTAAGGTAAAGAAACTAGATTCTGGGAAGTGGGTTGTTGTAAAACTAGTAAAGGAACATAATCATGCCATGGCAACTCCAACAGAAGTGTCTCTTCTTCGATCACACAGGTGTGGATCTGATGAGTCTACCAGATCCAACCACATTGCCTCTCCTTTGCAAGACTGCACAAGCTATATTAAAATGCTTCGGAAGAGAACCCTTGGAAGAGACGCTGATACTCATGCAGCTGAGATTGATGAAGTGGTAGAAAATCCAGTGGGAAATGCATCAATCGAATCTGAAGAATCTGCAAATCTTGAACCATATGTTGGCATGGAGTTTGAATCAGAAGAGGCTATGACGATACTTTACTGTGAATACGCCAGGCGTGCAGGTTTTAGCATCCGCACCAATTTAAGACGTCGTTCAAGGCGTGATGGAACCACCATTGGCCTTGAGTTTGTATGTTCCAAAGAGGGTTTTCGTCGGAAGAAGTGTAAAAGTAACCGGCGACCTACTAGGGAAGGCTGCAAACAAATGATCAAGGTAAAGAAGCAGGATTCTGGGAAATGGGTCGTCACAAAATTTTTAAAGGATCATAATCACGCCTTGGTCACTACAGGAAAAGCGCCCCTATTTCAATGTCATAAAGTGATACCTAGTCAATCTAGTGGATCTAGCAACATGAGCATTACTTTGCAAGACCGCAAAAACCATAGTCAAAACTTTCGGAAGAGGATATTTGGAAGAGATGCACAGGATGTACTAGAATATTTTAAGCATATGCAAGCAAAGAATGCTTCCTTTATTTATGCAATAAAAGTTGACAATGAGCATCATATGACCAATTTTTTTTGGGTTGATGCTCGGTCAAGGATGGCTTACTATTGCTTTGGTGATGTTGTTACATTTGACACTACGTATGGGATAGATCAGTGTGGAATACCACTTGTGCTATTCATGGGGGTCAACCATCATAAACAGCCTGTCCTTTTTGGTTGTGCATTGCTGCTAGATGAGACTGAGGCCTCATTTGTTTGGTTATTTAATACATGGCTTGAAACTATGTCCGGACGCCAACCTATCTCATTCTTAAGCAATCAGGACCCAGTTATAGAAGCAGCTATTGCAAAAACAATGCTGAAAACCTGTCACCACTTTTCCAAGAAGGACATCTTAAGAAAATTCCCAGATAAGTTGGGTCATATGGAGAACAAAAAGGAGGATTTTGTGAGGGATTTCTCTGATTGCATTGGATTCACTGAGTTGCATGATGAGTTTGAATTATGCTGGCGATCACTCATTGACAAATATGAGCTAAAGGAGAATGAGTGGTTTCAATCACTCTACAGGAATCGGGAAAGATGGGTCCATGTATACTTGCAGGAGACATCATTTGCAAATATGGGAACTATCCAACAAACTGAAAGCATGAATCCGTTTTTTGATGATTATGTGAATCCTCAAACTCCTTTGCAGCTGCTTGTTAGCCATTGTGAAAAATCCATAGATTGTCAGTATGAATTGGAACTGAAAGAAGATCTTAAAGCGAATTACATGAAACCAGTTATGAAGACAGGATTAGCTATGGAAAGCCAAGCAGCAGAGATTTATACAAGAACAATATTCTTGGAATTTCAAGAGCAACTGTTTCAAAGTCTTCATCATACTGCAGAAATAATAAAGGAAGATGGGTCAGTTACCACATTAAGGGTGATAGAATTTGGAGTAGAGAAAAGGGAGTACACCGTTACTTTTAGAGATTCAGAAGCAAAAGCAAGCTGCAGCTGCCAAATGTTTGAGTATGCAGGCATTCTCTGTAGACATGTGTTAAGAGTATTCTCTATGAAAAATGTTATGGCTCTCCCATCTCATTATGTTTTGAAACGATGGGCCAAACATGCTACGAGTGGAGTTGCATTTGATGAAAAGGACATCGGAATTTCAGGTGATTGTCAAGAATCATGGGCCTCGCGATACAATGATCTATCTCGTCAAGCCATTAAATATGCTGGGGAAGCGGCAACAAGTCTTAATATTTATAGTGTGGCTATGCATGCTCTACTAAAGGCTTTTGAAGAAATTGATTCCGCGAAAAAAGATGATGGGATGGTTACACAACCTAGCATTCCAGTTTTTGGTAGCATTCACAGTGTCAACACTTGCGAAGGCAATTCGACGGATAACACAATGAGCAACATAACTTTGTGCGAACCTCACCATGAGAAAGCAAAAGGACGTCCTGCTACTAGTCTTGAGCACATAGGGGAATTGCAGCAAAAGAAGAAAAGAAAATGTCAGATCTGTCAGCATCCTGATCACGACAAGCGCAAATGTCCACATCTGAGGGGTGCAGGGTAAAATCTTCTCTCTTTAATTTCTTCTAACTTGCAGGAGAATGTCAACTGCTCTTGCAGCAGCGTAGGTTATTGTTCAGATTTTTCATTTTTCAGGACCACTGGGAACAGTGCTGGGGGAGCGCTCGAAAATATGCATTTGCATGGTGGGATAGCTGGAGAACAATTTGGATTCTCTGACAAATTTCAGTGAGTAAACAGTTTTTTTTTTTAACTGTTTTTCATTCTTGAGTTTCCATGAGAATATTTTATTTGTGTTCTGATGTTGGAATTACTTGAATACAACAGGGTCTTTCCTATGAATGACAACCACTTCCTCCGATATGTATGAACCTCCTGGAAACCTTGCTTTTGGACCCCCATTTATCCCCAATTCCTTGCAGTTCCAAAACCTACCATCTCCATATGGGAGATATTTCCAAGGCTATTCATTAATTACAATGTTCCCATTATCCTAATTTCATGTTTTCTGTGGGTGCTCCCCATGTAATGGGCTTCTCAAATAGTGATGATTTCCCTAATGAGCTTTCCATGCAAACAGGTAAATACTTCCTAATTTCTACCTAGTTGTGTTGCATCGTTGAACTTTTATTTCTCTAACACTTTGTATATAATAAGCTTGGCTGTTGTTGGGTTGATTAATGCTGAGCAACAAGTTTATGATGGAATTTAAATATCATTAAAAAAGTATCAATTATAAAAAGAAAAGGATGTCTGCAGTAATTACGAAGAGCTTGATTCGAGGTTTAATTATTATGTTGTTTCGCTATTAACGTAATGTTTATATCCAGTCAACTTGAAATGGTGCACTCACTGCTCTCTAGTGGCCTCTTTGATCTTTCATTGGGTTTTAAGATACGTTATATTTGGCAGTATAGGTGTATGCCAAACCTTAAGCAGTATTAGGTCTTTGCTAGTGTTTGCCATTTTAGTTCCCCAAATCTGAAAATCCAGCAATTATACAATTTTCACTTCAATTCCATTACTATAACAGAGAGGCTGCACATCAAATCGCCAACGTTTGATGAAGGAAGGTCCCACAACACTCTATTGAGTGTGGTAAAAAAACGTGAGTATATCTGTGTGTGTGAGCATAAAGAGAAAAGTCAATGACCAGAACTTTGCTACATTTCCCATTTTAATTATCTGTGGAGCAGAAATTTCAACAATCATAATTTTGCTATAGACCCGAAAGTAACACCCATTTCAACTCTAAACGCACACAGTTAACAATCATTTGTTTGTTCTGAATCAGGGGAGACATGTTGTTTTTACTGCAGTAACTAATGTCAACAATTTAGTGTCTCAGACTTTTGAGTTCATTATAGTATATAGCATTTCAACCATCTCTACTGTATCTAGACCAACGGGTTTAACATTGCCGTTGGACAAAAGTTACACCAAATGATAATGATAATGATAATAATCAGGAAGTTGCTTGCTAGCAGGCAGTTAGAATAAAAGTGAGAAATTCTGCTGAACCAAAAAAATGTGAGAGACTCCACATTCATGTGGTAAAAGAACTTTCAGTTGAGTGGGTGAGGCTCAGTTGATTACGACAATGATGGCATTCATCACACAGTGATAAAACATAGGAATGTCAAAAGTGCATTCTTTTGTTCCATGTGAGCACCAAAATCATAATGATAGGTCAACACTTCTTCCATATTTAAGGTAAGCATGGCTGGGACCCACTATAATTATACTAGTCTTGAGGCCTCTACTCTTTACACAAGCCCAGTACACAACAATGGGCCAGGTTTTTTAATCTGATTATTAGTGAGTATTTCTATGTTTTACAACAGGGTGGTTAGAACTATGTATGGTATATGTAGTGTTGAGAACTTAAGATTTCCATAGAAGCATCCCCCTTCCAGAAGTTGCTGCAATATATATGGACTTTGATCATTTTTGTTGTCTTCATTTAAGATCTGTAAAAATTAGAGCAAGAAAGCCAGAGTCTGTGATAGTTTTTCACTAAATCGGGCTTGTGTTTATAGGTTTGTCTTTTGCAAAGCTGAAACCAGTATGGGGCTTAGGTATTGAAATTCAAGAGGAAAAATGCATATTTCTTATGCGGTTATGTATGTGAGAGAGAGAGAGAGAGAGAGAGATATGTCAATGGACCTGTAATTACCTGGTTACCTGAAGGTTCCATCAATCCAGCCCCCCTGTAATTACCTGGTTACCTGAAGGTTCCATCAATCCAGCCCCCCTGTAATTACCTGGTTACCTGAAGGTTCCATCAATCCAGCCCCCCAAAACCCTTTTTTCGACCTAATTGATAATTAGGTCTGGTTTCTAGTCCACTTTGGTCCATACTAGACTCCAGTGAGATGTATAAAAATATTATAGAGTATGGATTGAAAATAAATACTATATTTGTATAATTCTACGCTACAGTTGACAGCTGCATAAAGCGCAGGTGGTAGAAGCTTATCTTTGCATCCTTTTAACTTGCAGGTGTGAGTTGTGGCGCCCATATGTGCACTCTATTTTACATTTTATATTTGTTTGGAATTTGGATATTGTCCAACGCAAACTAACAATAGCGCTGGTGAGAAGTTTCTCTATCCAAGGAAAAGGGATAGGTCAAAGAGGACATGGATGGAAATAGTAATGCTTGAATTGAAGAAGTGCATGCAGCCAATCTTAGGATTTGACCCAAAATAGATTGGAATGGTGAAAATGAATTCAAGTAGCTGATCCAACATAATTGCCAGTTGTAACAAGGCTTTGATGATTATCTATTTTGAGTTGGGACTGGATTGAATCCAGTTGGGTCCCTCGGATTGCACGAGTCCAGGCATATACGATTAATCGAGTCTGGACCTGCCATGGACTCAACCCATTTGCACCCTAAACAGAGGAAGGTCATACTCTGATTCTCTCTCTCTCTCTAGGAAAACTGCTCGTTAACATAGGTTTTCCACGGAAGACACCAAATGATGGAGAAGAATATACTCAGAAAACTGAGTCCTTAATCTTGGTGGTTGAAGCCGGATCCTCCCCGGTAAATCTTGAACATGGAATGGAAAGACACGTAAAGCACTTCTTTTGCTTTATTCTTGAGAATGGCAGACTGATATTCTCAACGGTATCTCATACATCATTATCAATTGACCGTGGTCCAACCCAAAAAAGACCATGGATAACATCCCCATTCATTAGAGGCTGAGATAAAGTTCTTATTGTTGAGTTAAAAAAGACTAGGAGATCTTTTTTACTCTATGAATTCCAAGTGGGCTTCACGTGATCATAGGCTTATACCTACCTACATGGTTTTTTTAGGGTTTTTTTTTTTTTTTCAGTACGGTCACCTATGCATCTCTTTAACTCCCCCTATTACCAAACTCCACTAATTTACCTACACTATTTTCCTACCGTCCGTACGCTGAAAGAGTAAAGAAGGCTTCTTTTTTTTTTTTTTATATCACAGTACTTTATGCAATGTCGCAATTTCTATATGCGATATCGTAAAAAACTTAATGTGATATTGCATGAAGTGTTGCGCATAAAATCAATAGTTACCTTTTTGTTTATATCTTTATCCTGTTTTGTAGCTTTTATTCTCTATTATCACTATCCGCTGCAATATTCCTTCCATTTTGCAGCAACTATTCATTGAATCTGCCACACTAGAAAGTGGAGTGATCTTTTGACTAGTTCAATGTGAACCCTCTTTTCTTAAGAACTGGATGGCCGAATTGGCCTTTGGATTGCACCTGATTCACTCATCAAACCACTTGATAACATTTTTGCAGAAATTTTAAGCCAATGATAAATATTACTCTAATTGTTGTGGCAGGAAAGGTGTGACTTCCTATTCCAGAATATAGCTACAGATTTACAAATACATTCATTCGCCCAACCTGTTATTCAAGATTCTACAATTAGAGTAGATATACAGAATGCCTAGATAGAAAGAAAAATGTATTTATTAAACAATATATAAATAAAAAGCATTTCTCTTTCCAAAGCTTTCTCCAAACCCAATCCCCTTCCACTTAATTGGAAACGAGTATCCTTTCAAACCCATTTCACAGACCCCTTTTGCTCACCTTCTACTCACTGAGACCGTCTACTTCAAAAAGGGCCCATGTTGTTGGAATCTTGACAAGAATTTTAGATTAGATAAGCTAAATTTTTGGACTAGAATTTTCGGAACCCATTAGACCGAATTAGGTAACTATGATACATAAAAAAATACTCAAACATATACATCGAGAGAAGGAATGCTTTTTGATCCTTTTTTCGCACTGTATAAAATCAAATGGTCAAGAGTTTCTGGTCATGGTCTCATGATCCATGATGAACAACCATGCAAAATTTGACCTAAGAGCCATTTTTTGCCCTTATGAAGAGAATGAACGCTTCAGATTTTGCAAATGGGGCCTACAGAAGTCCAAAATTATGATCCAACTGTTTGGATTTTCTTGTGAATATCTCAAAATATATGAGGATTCAATGACTGATATTTGACCTCCCAGTTGTCTTGGGCCTTTTAAAGATGCTTAATGGTTCGGATCATGATTGTAGTACAAATAAGGTAGGTTTCCAAAGACCGAACCGGTGATCCGTCAATTCACTGCTTATCAGCAAGCCCGAGCACGCGTGGATTTGGCAAAGTGAGATGGGGGGAGGTCCCATAGGCTAAAAAACGGAAACAATGGCTTCCCCTTTCCTCACTGTTGTTTTCCTCTTCCAAGCAAATGTAGATTTTCCACAGGAACCCGGAAAACAACAAGTATTCCTTTTCATAGACTGTTGCCAAACATGCCCTAAATGATTTAGGATAAACCTTTCTGATCCATTTTAAGCCACTAAAAAGTTCGGAACAAGGCAATCACTGCCTTTTAAAGCTAAATTTCCAAAAAGGAATTGATTCTTGGGAATTTTACCAAATAAATGTCCCTAAACATATATTATCCCATTTTAATCAGAAATACATATAAATACCCGTATTGGTGTTTGTACAGTCATTTTGGACGATCTTACCCCCTCATTCTGCGAACGATTTCATTATCCCTTCTTCTCCAAACCTTTTCCTCTCCCACCATTTTCTCTTCTTCTCCTCCACATCCTGCTCTCTCTTTCCCTCTCCCTGCGCTGCGCTCCTTCTCTCTTTCCCTCCCACTACGTTGCGGCGGCTCCTGCTCTCTTTTTCCCTCTCCCTCTCCGCCCACTACTCTCTGTTTCTCTGTCTCTGACGTTTCGGCTCCTGCTCTCCCTTTCCGCTCCCTGCTCTCTAAAGCGATTCCGACTAGATCTGCCGGTGGAACTCCCGACGACTACTCGAACACCATCTTCCATTTGAGCCCTTAAGTTAAGGTGATTTTTTCGGTTATTATCTCTTCTACCTTCTCTATTTTCCTTGTTTTATTTCCGTTTTCAGTATCTATAAGTGACAAGTTTGGGGGATTTGCAGACAAATAGTTGACAGGTTTCGGTTATTTTCCAGACTTTTTTCTATTTTTATTTTCAGTATTTTCCTGAGATTTAAGGTGACAAGTTTGGGGTATTTGCAAACAAATAGTTGTCTGGAAGTTGTAGCAATGGGAAAAACCCAAATATTTGTGTCTCCATCTTGTTAGTATTAGTAATTTGATATTGATAGAAAATCGCTGTGGTGTAGATTGAATTGATAGAAAACTCTAACTGATGTTTTTTGATGATAAGGAACCCATCAAAAGTAGGAAAATTGGATCTAACTTCTGCCATTTGAAACTTTTTGATAAGCTCTAACCAGCCCACTTTCATGCGTAAAGGGAAAAAATGAGCCAAAGTTGTTTGAGTAGGTCAGATTAGAATAGAAATCAAATGTTAAGGTGTCGTTTGCCTTTTACGCATGAGATGCGTAAATGCAATTTACATATGTAAATGCTTCATATGTAAATCTCACATATGTAAGCTTTACGCATGCATTTCAGTTTACAACGTTTGTCTACTGTTGCCATTTTCGAATCAATTACGTATGTGAATCATTTTACAACGTTTGTTTGAACTACATGTGAAAATGTAAGAAATTTATTTTTGTAAATTATATTTAGATGCTTTTATCTTGATATGTTCCATGCTACCAAATAGGCTCATTTTAGTCTAAGCTTTTTATGTATTCCAATTCCTTGTAAACAAATATGCCCATTTTTCATCATTTATAAAAACAGGTCCTTTTAATGAAATGATATTTTGGTTACATCCTGTGATGAAAGTTTCAAGCATTGAAATCATTTTGGTTATCAATGTCAGGCTCATACTTGGCCTGGTTTAAACCATAAGCATGCCCATTCACAACAAGACCACTGCATTGACCTTAAATTTGATGTGAATCCTTTTCATATGAAGTTTGTAGTGCTTGTTTTTACCATCAGTGTAGGTGTGAAAATTTGTGTGCGAAAATGAGCTCATTTACCCATCATTTTCATATGCAATTTACACATGTGATGTGTAAATGAATGCAGACAAATGCGATGGTGCGTAACCATGTCACATGTGAGTCATTTACTTAGTGTAAATGACGGCAAAACAACGATCCCTAAGGGGATAGGGGATAAGGGGATAGGCTTGGCAAGCAAAGCTACATGCCTATTGCCATTGCTCCACTCTTAATTTTTAGGTAGCATGAAATTTTCATTGAGATTTGTTTTCCAATTCATTTGGGAGTTAAATAGAAAGCACAATACTTATTGACAATTCCAAATCAAAATCATCCAAACGAAGCGGGGATCATATTGTGTTAGTTTTCATTCTCTGTTTTTAGGCACCTATAAGTGGATTCTGGTTATTTTGAGTAGATTGATGAGAAAGTGCAAAAGGAAAAATCATAGCTAACTATGGATCAAAATTTATACTATAGGAAGAACATTTTTGTAATGGATTTTCAGCCCATGATAATTTATAAATAACTTAAAAAGCAAACTTCATCTATGATAAAAAAAAATTTGAACTTCATATAACAGTTCAATTATAAATGAATGTCATTGCTACTTTAAATGTGAGTATTTTCACCATCAACCTGCACTACAATGTGTAGAAATCTTCCTAATTGTGTCTCACTATCCTTGTAAGTTTCATTTATATGAATATCATTGCTACTTTAAACTTCAGTATCTTCACCATCAAGTAGCACTATGTAATGTACAAGGCTTCCTAATTCCAATTATATCTCCCGACCAAACCATATTTTATCTAGTCCCTTGCTCTTTATTAGACAAATTTGGCAACATGTAACTGTTGCCTCTATGCATTATCCACATATACCAATGAATGCAAACAAACACTCCCTAATGGCCATTGCACTTGGAGAGAAAACTACATCTTCTGAGTGGCCAAATTTCGTAACATGTAACTGTTACCTATTTGCATCATTTATATACACCAATCAATACAAAAAAATATGTCCCTAATTGTTATTGAACTTAGGCATGTGCATTGAGCGCTAATGAACCCGTGGAACCTTCATTGACTATCAGTGTGCCTAAACTATCGAATTCTAGATTGCAACATCAGAGGAGAGACCCATCAGCAAATTATTCATAGTGAGCATGCTTTACTTATAGAAGAAGGGATTTGAAGCTCTTGATTTTCATTCACACACACGCGCGCGCGCGCATACACACAGTAATTTACATAATTTAATTAACTTGTAAGTTGTTATCTTCTATCTCTCGTCGTCCTCGAATCGAAAATATATTAGGAATTATAAATGGTGGTAACGATATCGTTACAATTTCAGCCACGAAACTCAAGTTCCAACTAGTCATAAATGAAGTTCATATAGATTTTTCCCTACAAATTCTTTTCTTGCTGCATTGTTTTCATTTTCTCTAAACTTTTCCTCTAATTCATGTCTCCTCGTTTGGTTTGAATAATTCTCCAGGTGGAAAAAAGAAAGATATGGTCGCAGCCATAACAGCCAGGTGTTGGAATGGTGCTCTAGGTACCTCCTCTAAAGACGATGGGTCAACTACAATGGCCTTCCTGACTAGCTCTCTCCGTTGCTTCCTGTTTTGGATTCTGGGTTTCGTGGGCTCTTTCAGCTCCGCTTCTTGGAACTTTTCCCAAACTGGCCAAGCTATGGCGCCTTCTGAGAACGTTTCGTTTAGCTATATTTTGGGATGCAGGATTTTAGGTGTTCTTTGTAATGATAGTTTAAGTTAAAAGGATGTTGGCGGTTGATGACATGGAATACATCGTTCCTTTCTAATATGGATTTAACTTATATATAGGTTTTCCCAAAACTCTATTTCTAATGAGTTGGATTCCATTGATGTTAACTGTAAGGTCCGTGACCTTACTGGGCCAATTAGGCCTAATAGTAGGCCCGTTGACCCGTTTATTTTGTTATTATTATAATTAATTGCAATGTTAGATAATTAGGTGAGTTTAGATCAAGAGCGAGTTTCTTTGAGTGATAGAACGAAGTCTGTGAAGTTTCGTGCGATTCCGAGTTCGTTTGATCATAACACGGGGGTAGTTTGCAATTTAGGAAAAATTGAGAGTTTTTTCGAAAAATTTCAATTGCCTTGATTTTGGGTTCATTGGAAAGGTCTCGTCGCGCTGATCATTTTTGTCTTTTGGCTCGTTATGATCCGACGTTCAGAAACCCTTCAAGTGGTCCATTCTTTCATCGGACCCATTTAAGGGCAAATTAATCATTTTTCCGCTCTTCTTCTCCTTAAGAGAGAGTTAACTCTCACCCTAACCCTAATCTCATCCTTTTCAACGAGAACTCTAGCAGCCCTTCTTCTTCCTCACTTCTCTAAAGCTCCAAAACCCTCTCCGGAAGAGACCACCTCTGCGATCCGAACCGCACATCTTCATCCTCTCGACTCCCTCTTTCGTTTGATACCAGTTAGGGGGAGTTTTTTTTATCTTCATATTTTCTACTATTTCCCTTTTGGTTAGATTTAGGTTGTTCTTGATCTTTTTCTTTTCCTTTCCTCTTCCTTGCGTTCTAAGTTACTTTTGATCGGATTAGATTCGTGGGTTTTGTAGTAGAAGGCTTCTCCTCGAACTTTTCCCAATTTCTACCATCTTCTTGGTTGAGGCAAGTAGATATGCAATTTAGAATTTAACATGGATGCTTTGTTTTGTTGATTGATATGGATTAAATGATAGAATACCCAAATGCCAAGTTGTTTTGAGATTTGATTTATGAAATAACATGTTAGATTAGGTTTGGAAATGGTTGGTTAATTTGTAATTGAATAATCTTGAATGAATGTAATGAATGGATGGATTGTGGATTGTTGGGAGAGCATGGTGGCTCATTTTCGTGCAGGTTTGGATCGAAAGAACACCAGATTTGGGTTTTCTGTGTGCGAACGTTCAAAAGTTCCTTTGAACGTTCGAATGTTGAGACTCGCAGATGAATGGCTGGGTTGGAACGTTCGAACGTTCTTTCGAGACGTTCGAACGTTGAAGCATGCTGGTGATTAGCGTGGGGCGATGCAAACGTTCGAACGTTTGGAACTTCGGGTGATTGGCGTGGAGATGTTCAAGTTCGAACGTTCATTCTGAACGTTCGAACGTTGAATCCCCTCGAGCAATGGGAGCTAGACGTCAAACGTTCGAACGTCTCTCTTGGATGTTTGAACGTTCGAAGTTTCGAGTGACTTGGCCTGGAGTGCGAGAGTTCGAACACTCCCTCCAAGAGTTTGAACTCTCGGCATTTGACTGATGTTTGGGCAGGCTTCCAAGGCCATAATTTTTGAACCGTTCTTCGGATTTTCTCAAGCCATATACTGTTGGAAAGCTCAATGAATGTAGAATCCAATGGTACATGTTTCGCGACGATCAGAGATCGGAAAATGAGGTAGTGATGGAGATTAATAATTCAGACCACGTTTTGTTGGAAACAAGACTGTTAACCTAGGTTTGGGCCTTAGATGTTGGAAACCCTTAGCCCACTTTCACGTGACCATTAATGGGGTTTGAAATCAAAGCACGTGGCTTGGTGTGTTTCGATAGGTTGTCTAGGTATTCGTGTACTAAACATGGGGTAACTGAATGCATATGAAACTGAATCAACAGATGCCTGACATGATTGTACACCAAGGGATTTCTTTAGAAGCATCGTTAATCCAATTCCACACGTACTCCGTTAGAATATATAGGATATATGGATGACATCACTTGCCTAGGATTGGGTTGTAATTTCTTCCTTGACTTGTTAGCTGTATCCATTGTTATTATTCCTTGTACACTCTCTTGACATAATACACCTAATGAATTAAGAAACTTAAATCCTTGTAGATTAGGACATTGAGCTGACTTAGAGTGTACCTTAGGATCCTACGTCAAATATTGATAAATATGACTGGCTAGTTATAAGGGATTATCATGTGGGCTTGACTTGTTTCGTATTGTCTTGAATGAGATAATCCCTTTGAATGTGGCTTGTGTCTTGAGCTAGCCAGACCTGCTTGTCTTGGTTTCCCTTGTGTCAGCACCACATTATTACTGTTTGCATATCATGGCCAACTGCAGTCTGGGGTTTTATTAATGGGCCGGTTACTTGGACATCAGGGTGGCCAGTCAGTTTTTGACGGCTTCCATGGCGTTGAATAGTTAGGAGCGGGCTTGGACCGTGCTACTACTCCCAGGACCGGGAGTTTAGATCCCCCTAGGGCCAGACTTTGGTTTCAGTAGTCCGGATTGGGATTGTTGCTGGTACCCCGTGAGGTGGCTTGGACATCATCGGAGCCTCCCTCTTGATTCTTGCATTGCATTATTTGAATAATGATGATTGTTGGATGATGCTAGATTTCTTATTATTGATTCCGATGATTATTATTCATGCGGTATGCCTAGTATCGTTTTCTTATATTCTTATGATCTTGTACTTGTCTTTACTCTTACACTTGATGCATGTTATGTTTTATTGTACCTTGATTATATATTGCTCAACATGTCGTTGACTCTGTTCCTTGGTGTGCAGACACCCCAGGTGACTACTATAAGGAACAGGCAGGTGAGGAGATCCCAGAGGATCTCCAACCAGCTGAGGAGGAGCGAAAGTGGCGTGCCGATGACGTAGAGTAGCGTCATCACATCCGGCACAAGAGAGACTCATTTGGGACAGTCACTAGATTTGATTTATTCATTATTATTATCATCGTTGGACCTTTATGTCATTGACTTCATTTTGTTTAATGGCCTTATTTATTGGGATGACCATTGTTAATACATTAATTCCTTGATTAGCTTTATTTATTTCATTGTGCAACTTTAAATATTAGTGAGATTATTATTCATTGATTGATATCAAAATGTGCCTCGAATTGTATGAATTCCGCAGTTTTATATTATTTGATGTTTGAAATACAATACCCTCACAACGGACTTACGATCTTTGGGCCTAAAGGGCAAAAATTTTAATTAGCCTTAAATTTCACTCCCCGGATCCGGTTTATTTTCTAATCGGGTTGGGGAGACGTGACATTGACAGTGCTGGTTTTGTAAGTATCTGGATCTTCAATTAGCTTGTTGAAGATAGGAGGCATTGAGAAACTTGTGTTCTTATCTAGTTTTTTTAAGTATTCTACGTGTGTGCATGTTCATGGTTTTCTTTTTTGTTTAGGTTCTTGACGAATGTTGAGTGATTGTCATTGTATAATACCTCAAGAGGAACAAAACTTTACCTACCAAGCTTCGAACCATCCTTCACTGAAGATCACATCATAACTACAATGCAATTGACTTACTGGATAACAAATTTGAGATTGAAAAGTATGAAGGTTGGTAACGATATCGTCGTTGTAATATCAGCAAATTGTACATTTTTTGCAACCTCAGGTAGCCTTTTTCATTGCATTTGTATCTCAATACATAGTCGACCTCATTCTCTTTGCCGGACAAGCCTGTAGAAGTGAAAAGCTATATCCGATCGTAACGATATCATTATAAAAAATGGATTGTAAATATTGAATGGATCTAAAAAACTAAAATTGAAGGTTCGAACCTTCCTCTTGAGGGTTTGAACCTTCGCTGCCTGCACTAGCTGAGCCATTTTCCAGATTGCCCAAAGGTTCGAATCCTCAAGAGAAAAGTTCAAACCCTCGATGCCTGCACTAGCTGAGCCATTTTCCAGATTGCCCAAAGGTTCGAACCCTCAAGAGGAGTGTTCAAACCTTTGAGGTGTGTACTTTTTGGGCCAAATTCCAGCCAGCCCAAAGGTTCGAACCCTCATGGGGAGGGTTCGAACCCTCGAGGGGTGTACTTTCTGGGCCAAATCCCAGCTAGCCTAAAGGTTCGAACCCTGAAGGGGAGGGTTCGAACCTTTGAGGGGTGTACTTTCTGGGCCAAATTCCAGCCAACCTTAAGGTTCGAACCCTCAAGAGGAGAATATAATTTGAGATACAAAAAAAAAAAAAAAAATGAAAAAGGCTTACGAATGTTACCCCTAATTTTTTTTTTTTATAACGATATCGTTACGATCCTTTAGAGCTTTTTCTCTCAATTTGTTGTCCAGCTACGAGACTGTCTCTAATTATAAATTGAGATACATAAACAATGAAAAGGCTTACGAATTTCACCCATATTGGTGATTTCTAAATTTTTTAATAACGATATCGTGACAATCCTTTAGAGTTTTTGTTCTATTTTTCGCTTTCCAGCAACGAGATTGGCCCTGGCTATATATTAAGATACATAAACAATGAAAAAGACTCACGGAGGTTACCAAAAATACCAAATAAGAAATATTCCAACACCAAGCCTTCCTGTAAGTGCACGTGGATATGCCAATTTCCAGGGAGACCAAAGGTTTGAACTCTCAAAAGGAGCAATGGTTTATTCGGAGGAATTGGATTCCATCACGCCACATTTTAGCTCGTGTACATCTTAGTTTCCCAAAAGGAACCTATCCATGGAATTCGAGAGAGCGTGCAAAACTGACTATAAATCAGCACCCACTGTAACACCTGGGATTCAGAGAACTATTACACTATCTGAACTCAAAATTGCTGATTACAACACCCAAAAAGAGAACCCAATAAGAAAAAAAAATTCATTTATTGAGCTGATTACAACACCTAGAATGAGAACACAATCAAGAAAAAAATTCCATTACATCCCCAATTATTGCTAGAAAGGCACGTTACTGTTTTAAGCCAAAACACAACATAAATTGCTTACAGTTTGTTACACAATTTCCATCCAATGGTCATAGTTTTATTGGAAAAAGACATCCAAATCTGAATTATGATTTCCATCATGGTTGCTCATCTGAGTAGGAAACGGGTGGATAGTATTGCCACAAATTCGTGACTCCATATTTTGCACACCCTTGGGACATCTGTAGATCTTTCCACTCTTCTCCACGCATGATCAGCATGATGAACATGACTGATACTTAAATCTGCTGCTTTCACCTCCCAAACCTGTGACAGAAAACCACAAATTTGAGAACATGGTGCTCATGAATGGATGGATCTTAAACATGTTTGTATCACGTATCCTCAATAGTTTAAGTAATTTCATTATTCAGATAAATAATACAAAGTTTCTGTATATGACATTGAGAAAATGGAAGAACCAACGTTGAAGAACACTCAACAATTATGGAAGAGAAACAGATTTCAAGTAAATAATGCATAAGAGGTTATGATCGCCATCTGTTGGAAAAAGAGAACCTATCTGATTTACCATGCAAAATTACTACAATAGAACAATGGGCACCATCTTCAACTGAAACAATTGAAAATTTCAATCCACCATATTGAATTTTTAAACCATTGTGGCCCACATTAAACAACTGAAATGGATAAACTCAGCACGAATATAGTAAGAAGGTCTACAAGTTATTTTCTACATTTATTTACAGGTTATTTAATCACTGACTCTCTAAGGTTTAAACAATCATCATTATCATCATAAACTTATCCCATCAATCTATTTAGGGCTTGGCTTTGTTACTTTGTATCTATTTTTTCACTTAACCACAAGATTTATACACTGTTATGGATGAAAGATTTAAGAATCAACAGGTAAATCACAAGAGAATCTTTAATAGAAATGCGGAAATATAAACAAAAAATATTACACTAAAACCCAACTTGACCCAGTTGTCATGTCATAAAAGCAGAAAAGTAATGCCATGAGCCAAAGCAATAGAATTGTAGAAACAAAAATAAAAAAATAATTATTCATTCACGATTCACACTTCAACTTAATATCAGAAGTCAGGTATCATAAAAAATAATTTGGATCCTATCTCTACATGGTAAACGAGCTCACATCTATCACCAACCATAAAAAACATGACTAGGAAACAAAAGTAAAGGGGTAAATCAGCATAGTAAGGTAAAATCATAGGCCTAAATCTTTAAGAACTTGAATTCCTACCTATACGAACTTGAATTTTGTGCCATTTGGATTTTTTTGATAACGATATTCTTACCATCATTTATAGTTTCTTCATCCATTTTCTGTGTCCAACAAGAAAATAATGATGACTTTATATTGAGATGCATAAACAATAAGAAAGACTCACGATTTCACTCAGAATCTAGTTTTTGAAATTGTCATCTATTCGTATCTGGGTTTTTTTTTTTTCTTTCCAGGCTGTCTGAGAGCTACTGGGGACAAGACACACTCGACACTTCTAGGACCCCACTATTTTATGTCACGCATGGTACTGATAACATCATTATAAGTTGCTCGATAACAATCACTGGAGAATTAATGCTTATAGAAGTTGTACGGATCATACCGCCTGAGTTTAATCGCACAAATGCCATGTGAACAAGGAATACTAAGAAGGTCCCATTTACGGCATGTGCATGACCTTCGATCAAGGTGAACAACATCCGTGTACTTAAGAAACAATACCTAAAATTTAAAAGAAGGCATATGAGTTGACCATGTTTAAAAGAGCATGAAGTGGCAAACATGAAATTTAGAGGGAAAAATCTTTAAGAACTTGAATTCTGACTCATGCTAGGATGAATTTTGTGTCCAACATTGTTTTTTGATAACGATATCGTTACCATAATTTATAGTATCTTCATTCATTCTTTGTGTCCAACAAGAAAATAATGGTGACTTTATATTGAGATGCAAACAATGAGAAAGACTCACAATTTCAATATAGTTTTCAAAATTTTCTGATAACGATATCATTACAGTTATTTATAGGTTCTTCGCCCATTTTTTTCTCCAACAACAAAATAACAATGACTTTATAATGACGTGCATAAACAATGTGAAAGACTTACGGACTTCACCCATAATTTTTTTCTACATCAATTTTATGATAACAGTATCATTACCATTATTTATAGGTTCTTTGCCAATATGTTGTCTCCAACAATCAAATGGCATTGACTTTACAGTGAGGTGCATAGATAATGAGAAGAATTTATCCAGAATTTTAATTTTAAGATTTTCGGATAGTTTTCCTTCCCACCTTTCTCATTTGTTTTAGTCCCACAAAACAGTGAAAGAGAAAGGAACGAAAAAAGAAATGCCATGATTATTACTATAAAGAACCATACAAACACATTTATAACCTACATTTATAGAAAAGAAACACATTTACAAAACAATAAAAACATACCTAAGATGCTTGTAGAAACCGTGAGCAAAGAGAAGATTACAGAGACAGAGCAGAGAAAGCCTAGCTAAGGAAGAAGAAAATAAAACTAATGAGAAGAAATGCCATAATTATAACCTACATTTATAGAAAAGAAACACATTTACAAAACAATAAAAACATACCTAAGATGCTTGTAGAAACCATGAGTAGAGAGAAGATTGCAGAGAAAGCCTAGCTAAGGAAGAAGAAAATAAAGCTAATGAGAAGAAAAGAAAGGAAAGAGATGGGGAATCGTTGCGATACACTTCTGGAGTGAGATTACGCACCATTTTCCCCAAATCAACTCAAAAGGATTGTGCTATTGATGTTATTCGTCTAGTTTCACCAAATGAAACTTTTGGAGATGATAATAAGAAAACTGAAGCAATGATCATATCAGTTGATTCAGTTGGTGTATGTAGGTGGTGGTGGTGTATAAATTACATAATTTATGTAGTAGACTAATGTAATGAGTACTATGTATCAAGTCTCATTTGTAGTGGCCGTGACTTATGTAAATTATATTTAATTTACATACATAGACAACTGATTTATGGTGTTGTTTCAGTTGAGTGGGTACGATAGAAATTCCCCATAACTCATCTCTAGCACTTGAATAACCAGTTGTCTAGTTGAAGATGCTGTGTTGAATCTCTTCACCCTCATTTGGAAATTGATATGGGGTGTTTGGATTGGTTCATTTCCTACTTTGCTCATGGAATGGCGAATTGAAGGAATCTAATGCACTACAACCCCACCAAAAGCATCTTATTCAAAATGTAATCATCATTGACACACATCTTGTCTCCTGTAATTTTGATGGGATTGGCCGTTGTTCTTCCCTTTCCTCTTTCATGCTTTCACCACTTGATTGAACACCCATAGCGGAAAATAAACTTCCTTGAATTTTGCAAAAAATTCCAATTACCAAGCAATCTATAAAATTCAAAATCAGAAATTGGGGTGTTTTATTTTTGTAATTGCATTAACAACTACTTCTTCTTTACAAAATGGAAGTAGAACAACTTTTCAGAGATTTTTTCATTCTTAATATCCACTAATGTAAATCTGAAACTTCCGAATGCATAAATCAGTTTTTCAAACTATAATAGGTTTCTACATATTTAAGAAGGTTTGATGATATAACCTCCCAATTAGACTCAAAACAAAGAATCCCCCAAACACAAATGGGCTCTTAGAAGCAGAAGGTTTCAAGAGCTAAATAATTGTACATGTGTAATACAAGAGCCAACCATGTTGTTAAGCTCTACATCAAACTAGCCTAAGAACAGGGAAGCCTAATGGGTATTTTGAATTCTAGGAAAGCCCATGACATAAAAGAACCAAAATCGCATTCACAATTACTATGCAAGGCAAAAAACCCAAGCAGCTAATTCCCAAGCGAAAAGCACAGAAGCAAAACAAAAAAGAATGAAAAGTTAGAAAAGGAAAAAAGATGAAAAAATAAAAGGAAAGGGAAATAAAACCCATAAGAGAGAATCAAATTACACTAAGAACCCCACCATAAGAAAATCTAATGAAAGACTAAATGAAGCAACAAAACAAACATCAAGAACACTACAACCCCAGTTAGAGGAAAATGAGAGAAGAGCCAACATGAGTCTATGCAAAGGTATACCAACTAATTTGCAAGTTCTAAAGCAACATATTGGTAGCTGCTCTTCTTCCACATACTAGTACCCGAGAAGTTCCATCTCTAAGGCTATTGATAACCATAAGGCATGCTACTGCTAAGCCTTCCTCATATGTGTAATATCAACTTCTTAGCTACTCTAATTCCTATCCCTATCTCCAGATGTACTACAAATGCTGTCACATGCGTTATTCATCATTCAGTAAGCATCTAACAAAAGCCCACATGATCAAATATCATTTTTGCAGACCCTACTCATCAGTTCATCAAATAAACAATAATATTGACAAGATTGTTTCTTCAAATTTAGGTTTTCTCCTTGGCTGTAACTTCCAGACAACCATTTGTCTGCAAATACCCCAAGGGTTTTCTCCTTGGCTGCAACTTCCAGACAAATTCCAGACAACCATTTGTCTACAAATACCCCATGAGTTTTCTCCTTGGCTGCAACTTCCAGACAAATTCCAGACAACCATTTGTCTGCAAATACCCCAAACAAGATCCCCTCTCCAGAACCCCACAATTAAAACAGTTATAGAAACTGAAAATAAAAAGAAAACAAGAAAATAGAGATGTGGAAGAGAGAAGAAACGAAAAAATCACCTTCGCTGAATCTGAATTGGAAGATGATGTTAGAGCAGTCATTGAGAGTTCCAACGAAGGTTTTTTTTTGCAATTGGTTAGAGAGCAGTGAGCGGAAGGGGAGAGCTGGAGCCTGGTCGTCCGAGAGAGGGAAAGAGATAGCAGCGAGCGGAGAGGTAGAGGGAAAGAGAGAGAAAGGAAAGGAGAGGGGGAAAGAGAGAGAGAAGGGAAATGACAGGGAGAGGGGAAGAGATAGCAGCAACCGCAATGCATGGAGAGGGAAAGAGAGCAGGGAGCGAAGGGGAAAGAGAGAAAATGGCGGGAGAGGAAAAAGTGAGGGGAAGAAAGTAGAACGAAATAGGTGAATGACATGACAATGTCGTTCGGCTCACGCGAGGGTAAAGTCGTCCAAAACCATCGTACGAACACTAAGTTAGACATTTTTGTGTATGTTTTATTAAAAACGGCATATACATGTTTAGGAACACTTATATGGTAAAAATCCCTTGATTCCTTTTACTGTTTTAAAATGTTTTATAAATGATTTTCATAATTTTATTTATAAAAAATAAGAATTGTAGTATCAGTTATGATGCATTTGCATCGTTATGATGGATGTTTTATTCTTTTTATTAATTACAAGTAAACAGACTTATGGTGTGGTTAATGATTTATTTTGGCACTTTTACTCTTGAAAACGGCGCATTTTCATAAATGGAAGACCAAAGGACTCTAGTTAGTATAAACCATTTTAATCCAATTTAAAACCCTAATACTTGGGTGATCTGGTGCACACGGCCACTTACGCAACCAGTTTTTCAATCCAAATGACATTCCAAAATGGCAACCAGTTTTTTTACTATTTTAAAAAAGTTATAATTTTGTTTATAAAAGATATGCATAGGTGAAGCTGTTATGATGCATTTGCCTCATTTTTAGTGCGTCTTTTAGTTTTTGTTCTTATCAACTGCTGTGAAACAAACTTGTCGTGTGGTTAATGACTAAAATAAAAGGGCTCTAGTATAAACATTTTTAATACGATTCAAGATTCTAAAAAGTTCAGCGTTGTGGTACTCAAATGACATTTTGAAGAGGCAATTTTCTTGATCATTTTAAAATATTTTTAAGTAATTTCTATAATTTCATTTTTTTATAAAAGGGAAATGCTTATGTGAGAGTTAATTCTCACTGTACACAATGATGGCCCCCACCTAGCACCAATCCAAACCGTCCACACACACGAGACCTTCTTGAATTACACCGGAGCCCCCCATTGGTTTACACCCATCTGAATGGACCCCAGAGTCGAATCTTCTTCACTAATATAAACTGTTAAACTTGCTGGACATGGATTAAGATTAAAGTGGGTAGTTACCACTTTACTTTTTAATAGGTCCTTTCATTTTCTTATTAATAGCTTTGAAACAAACTTGTGGCGTGTTTAATAGCTAATTTTGGCTTTCTGATTGTCTGCAATCAGTCATTCTCACTAGTGAAATACTATGATTCTAGTATAAAGATTTCCAATCCATTTCAAGACACTAAAAAGTTTGGCCAATATTATAGTCACAGCCTTTTAAGCCTCTACGAAAATGAGATTCCGAAAAGGCCGTCGTCAATTGGTTGACCATTTTTTAAAACATCTTTTTTTTTTTTAATAATTCTTACTATTTTATTTATAGAAAATGTGCAGCGTTGGCATATGATCATCATTTTTAACCACCTTATGCTATTCAGTTTCTATGTATTTTAATCAAAACAACAGGGCCTAAAAGTCTCACAAAATGTTTCAAATGTCCAGTACCTTGTATAATTTATCCGATTTTTATTAAGAAAATAACAGATGGACATATCATCAGTTTGATGCACTTTGCAATAAATTCACATACATTCACCCAATTCTCCAACTGCCCAGTGCCGAAAGTACTGACCCTAGCAAACAAAACCACGTAATACATACCGATGGAAGTTCAAGTGGGTCCTTTGGAATGAATGATCTTCTGACTATTCGTTTCAAACATTTAACAGCCCAGTGCAGACTGACAAAGCAGTGAAACCCCATAGCTATATAGCTAATGTCACAGCAAGAAACAGAGAATGCAAAACAGAACCAATGGTGTCAAAAATAAGAACGGACAAGAACTGTAAACCCTTATGGACCTAAAACTGTGAATTGCTGAGAAAGGCAACCATGCATCTTGCACTTTGAAACATTTTATCCATTCCCTGCCACATGGAGCTTTGAATTTCTAGAAGCTTCTTTGCCTTGTTCTGCAGCGTCAACTGACACCTAACTGTTTCCCCGTGTATCTGTCCAGAACAAATTGATAATGAAACGTCAAATGGAAGGGGAAAAAAAAAAAAGGTACAATCATAAGGCTTTCATGACATGCCAACATTCAAGGCTGTCGGTGGGTGGAAGAGATGAGACTAGTTGATGACAATGATAGGAAAATGAGTACTGAAAAAGGGCATAAAGGAAACAATGCAAAAGGAATTACAAATATAGCACCAAAATAAAGAGAACGAATTAATAGTATCCTACAAACCCTCATAAAAGCAAATAAAAAAGTGGGTATCAAACTAATGTTTATTTAGACATTGGTTTTTAAGCTACCCTCATATTGCTCTTGGGAATAGACAATATATGACCTCTTCTATGATGAGATCTGACTGCAAATTACTGGCACTTGCAGCACATAAATCCTTGTCAATTCTACGAAGGAACTTGCAAAATCTAAATGGTGCTCCCAAAGGGAACCAATAGGACAGGTCAAAGCTCTCTCTCATACTCATTGCACCCTCCGTAGCCTGAAACAAGCTCACGATACTTGGTGTGATGCATTTCGTTACAGAATCCTACAAACAAATTTTCAATTGAGATAGTTTGATGTATTTCCTACACCAATCAACTTCTACGGGGTTGACTGTTCTGTTAGTCCAATTATAACATCATCTCATAGAATGATTAAGCAGAAACTCATCCTAGAGCTTCAAAAGCCATGCAAATCATCATTCCATAGGTATGATTTGGCATCCTTACCTATTTCCTGCAAGTAGAGGTTTAATCTCCGCAATAGATATATAAATCTGCCCAAGAATCTAAAAAGCAGTTGTAGGGGGCACATCAACTGCCCACAAGATGATATGTATCAGCTGCAGTGATATGTATCAAGTATTTGACATGAATTTTATTTTAGGAAAAAAAAAGGGGAAAAGTTGTCCAGGACGTCCAGAATCTTAGACAATGTCACATTTTGATGTTAATGTTCAAAAGCAACTAAAATAATTGCATGCACCAAACCCTTCACTGCCATACAGGTCCCATATGGTTGTTCAATTATTAAAGAACAATATTAATGTATTTCTTCATCTATAATAATGTTATTCAGGTATTTGTAGTCACAACATACAAAAAGTCAATGAACAAACAGTTGAAACATCATCAATCACATATTATGTAGCATACAGTATCTATGGAACACATAAATCTAGTCTTTAAAACACTAATGAAGTGATTTATGTGATCAAAGTAAAAAAAAAAAAAAAAAACCTAATCTTTGAAAAATCCCCAAAAATTCACGAATATTTATGAGAAAACACAAAAAAAGGAAAAAAGAAAATTCACAAATGGCCCAAATAAAGCATGTATGAGTATTCACTCTAAAGATATATTACGGATTGATTTTGGAAAACATTCTTACCTAAAACAAACGATCATAATCCAAAAGATTTCCCAAATTTAAGATTTTTTTACTTAAGGTGTGATATCATATCAGCTTTGATTCTTAATTTAAAGCGTTTTTCATTAGTTTATTGTAGTAGAAAAAGATCAAAAAAGTCTCCCCAAAGCATACCCCTTGCAAAAGAAGATGAAAAAAAGGAGTTTTGGCATTAAATGGAATTTATCCAATAAATAGGAGGGTGTAAGGTCAACAGACTCCAATACAAGCTTGAACGGCAATAATATGTAAATATCCTTTTCAACCTATACGAATCTAATTTTCTATTTTTTTATGAACGGTCTAAACATAATAATTCTTGCCTGACTTGCTAATGCATGACAGAGACACACCACCACATATAGGGAAACAGTGTTAAAAGCCACAGTAAATTCATGCAAGATCCCAAATAGTATCCATATGATGGCGGTTCTTCTAATTCGAAGAACCTAATGATATAAGGGATGCCAACTTCACTTTCCTACCAAGTCATCTACCATCTAACAGCATGTGAGGAAGTGGCTACTCATCGGTGATGATACCTGGATATATCAAAATAACCAACATATCCATTTTGTATCATATCTTATCATTTTTAATACTCACTTTTATGGGTAAATCCAACTCCCTGTCATATCCACGGGGTTCCCTTCTATGCATATCTTGTCAGTCAACAACTAGGTGGCTTATGTATCGGACAACCTGTATTGGAAATTTAAGAAACAGAAACAAGTTTCCAAATCCTCAATAAAAGCTAAATATTGATCTCTGTCATCCACTCGTTTTGAAATCATCCAGCCAAAGGTCTTCTAAGCAATCTTGAAGTTCTCCTTGATAACCCTACTTCTCAACATGCTAAATAATGGAAGCAATCCAGATCGCATGAAATTTTGTGTTCCACAAATGACTAAACATATGAAGTTGACCATTAACTGAAACCTAATCATAATTAGACTCCCTTATGTCTCATCTAATATCCAGCAAGTTGATATTCCCATGACATGGAAAAGACATCCATTACTTGCGCAAAAATTGGGGCTCCTTTAACTCAGCATCAATTTGAGAGTCTCATGATGCAAAACCTTAAGGCAAACCATATTGTAGAAGTGTACATCGCAACATATACTCCTGCCTTGTACAATACTAATGGACGCCTGATAAGCTTTTCTGCCTAAGGGTTAAAGTATGGACACTGAAATAAAACAGGGCTGGGATTTGGATGTTACAATCATCTAAGCAGTTTAATTTTTAGTAAGAATGCAGAATTCTAATATTAGGAGCTCATTGGACAAGAGTCCATAGCAGTTAAAAGGTGCTCATTATTGCAATCATGAGGTTGTGGGTGTTAAATTTCCTTGGCTAACCAATCCTACCAAAACCTCAAGGCTTTAGTAGAGGCAGTAGAAATATTTTTCAACAGTGGGTTCATCCCACGTTACTATTGCCACATACAGAGGCAAACAAAACAAAAAGAAAAAGAAAAGGAAAAAATGCAGTGTCCTAATAGAAGAGTTGGCTTGTCCAAATGCACTAAAAAGAACCTGGAGCATTGTATCACTTCTGCCTTCTGACTTACTCATCAGAACTTCAAAAGAAAACCGACCCATAAAAAAAAAACTAAAGCACAAAGAAGATTCAGTCAATACCTTGAGAAACAATTTAAGAACAGCTTGAATGAACTCAAAGTTGTTTCTACAGGCAATCTCATGCACAAAATATTCGATTAGCAGTTCAATATAATGTAATTCTTGTCTCTGCTCAGGTTCTTGCTGATATTCACCATCTATAATCTGAAGCATTCGCAGCTCCATGTCCAGAGTTGATGGAGATAAAACTTTGATGTACTCTGTAAATGTTGAAACTGGCACAAAATTGAAAACAAAGGAGAAATCATATGGTGATTTTCACAAAGTTGCTAAACAAATCAAGCAAGAACCAGAATCAACAATCCAAAGAATTTGCATTGATTTAATAACATGAGAAAAAGGCTTGGCAAGCTTGCCATGTCAAACATATCATACCTTCTAACATGGTACATCCATTCCACATGAAAAAAATAAAATAAAATAAAGATTACTAGTTTTTCTTTTGGTGGATAAGCATAAAAATCTCACTAAATGGCCATCAACAAAAAACCACTAAAATTGGACAATCGACCTCCAGTTAGACACTAGATCATTGAAATAGAATGGTGGAACAACTCAATGGAACCAGTCTTGACATTTTCAACATGCATTGGATTGTGGAATATTTGTCCTCGAAAGTTCTGAAGTTATGCTCATTTTAGAAGGCCCCGCACAATTCAAATGGAAAGACCTATAAATAAAGGTTACATTTACAACTTCGTTAGAAAGGTACAAATGAAGCAATATTAAAGACAGTAAGAATTCATTGCCCACTCAAGACCATTGGCCCAAAAATAAATTACAAGAGTCAATGAGTCTGTTTCACTTTAACATGAGAGAGAGAGAGAGAGAGAGAGAGAGAGCGCTGAAAGTGCTCCCCGAAAAAGGCATTTATTAAAAAATGATCATCATTAAACCACTTAATCCAAGAAATATCTAACATCATTTTCATCACCAAAGCATTATCAAATCAATCTAGGGTAGGCTTGGTGAGCTCTACTTTCCCACCTTAAGCATATTAAAAGCAAAATGTTCTCTAAAACTCCAAAATATATCAAGTCTTTTCTCACTACTTCATTCCAGATCATTTAATGGGCACCCTCCTCCCCCAAGCTCCTTGAACTTGTAGAAATTATTACTTCATATGAGGCGGTTCTTATCTTTAGGGCATGCTCATGTGAGAGCCCTTTTCCACCAAAGAGGAATGGAAAAGCTCTCGTGTTTCCATGTTGGCACCTTTTCCCACATTCAGATGCAACCACTCTTCTTCAAGGAAAAGCTTTCCCTCGCCAGTGAGGACATGCTATCATTGGGGGCTCAATCACATGGCAATTTCCTCTTCCACGACATTACATAGCCATGCCCTTACAAACGCGGCCAAACCACATCAGTTGACAATCCGGTCCTAAGCCCAGGTAAAGGATGGTTGTGTTAGGTAGGTTGACAGCTAGTGTAAAATTTTGTCACGACCCAAACATGCTAAGGCATTCCTTGCTTCAAGTGACGTACTGCAACGCCGCCCGGTTGTAGTGGAAAGTAGGCGAGGGCTACCACACTATTCTGAATGAAAGTTAGTTCAAAAGAAGAAGATTTTACTTGCTACTTGGAATATAAGAACCTTGACAGGCAAGAACATGATGTTGGTCGAGGTAATGAAAAGAAGAGTTAGTGTAGCCTGTCTATAAGAGACAAAGTGGAAAGGGGATAAAGCTAAGGAGCTCACTAATGGCTATAAACTCCTTATGCGGGAAAGAACAATACAAGAAATGGAGTAAGTATAGTTTTAGATAAGGATTTGAAAGAGAAAATTGTAGGGGGTAAAGAGGTTGGGTGAAAGAATTATATCAATTAAAGTAGTGTTGGAGGAATACATAATTCATATCATTAACGCATATGCTCCCCAAGTAGGATTAGATGAAAGTGTCAAGAGACAATTTTGGGAGGAGATGGATGGTTTATTATGGGAAATCCCAACGAGTGAAAAGATTTTCCTAGGAGTAGACTTAAATGGGCATTTAGGAAAGGATAATGTAGGGAATGAGAGAGTACATGGAGGATAATGGAGGGAATGAGAAAGTACATGGAGGACAAGGATTCGGAGAAAAGAATGAGTTAGGAGGTACTATCTTGGATTTTGCATTAGCATTTGACCTTATAATAGCAAACACCTACTTTAAAAAGAGAGATAAGCATAATTACTCATAAAAGAGGAACTAGCAGGAGCTAGATAAACTTCTTTCTAGTTTGAAAACATGACCGATTGGCTTGTCAAGACTGTAAGGTTATTCCAAGAGAGAGTTTGACCATACAACATAGGCTAGTAGTTTTAGATATTTGCATTGGAAGTAGAAAGAGAGGGGTAGTAAAACTAATGTGCCCTAAACAAGGTGCATGGACTTGAAAGGAGAAAAAACAACAATGTTTAAGGATAAAGTGATTGAGGGAGAATGGAATTTTAAGGGAGAAACTACAACGATGTGGAGTCAAATGGCTAAATGTATTAGGAAAGTTGCTAAAGAGGTGCTTGGAGAGTCGAAAGAGAAAAGACATTATAATAAAGAAACTTGATGGTGCAATGTAGAGGTTGAGGAAGTTGTTCGAGAGAAAAGATGTGACAAAGTTTGACAGGGGATTAGAAATATGGAAAACTATGAGATGTATAAGGAGGCAAAGAAAGAAGCTAAGAAAGTTGTAAGTGATGCAAAGTTCAAAGCATACCTATATAATAGATTAGGATCAAGAGGAGAGAAGGATATTTTTAAGCTTACAAAAATAAGGGAAAGTAAAAGTAGAGACTTAGACCACGTCAAATGTATTAAAAGCAATGACCAAAAGGTTCTAGTAAAAGACAACTATATCAAAGAAAGGTGGAGGGAATATTTTAGCAAGCTTTTAAAAGGACTATGTAGGAGACATAAGAACAAGAGAGGATACTTTATTAGTAGCACATACTTTTTTCAACTAAATTAGGGTGGAGGAAGTGAAGAAAGTGTTGAAACAAATGAACAGAGGAAATGCTACAAGTCTAGATGACATTCCAATAGAGGCTTGGAAACGCTAAGGAGAAGTTGAGGGGATTTGGTTAACTAGGGTCTTCAATAAGATATTGATGACAAAGAAGACGCTAGATGAATGGAAAAGACTATCGCCATTTTACATGGATTTATTTTTTGCATTCAAAATCTAAGGTGTTTACTACTTTTCAAGTTTTCTTAGCTTATGTTGAGAATCACTTTTCCACCACCATTACAACACTTCACACAAATTCTTGTTGAGAATATGTTTCTAAAGATTTTTAGAGTATTCTGCAACATAGAAGGATAATTTCTCAAAAAACTTGTCCTTGTACGCCCCCCAACAAAATGGGGTGTTTGAGAGAAAAAATAGACACCTTTTGGATATTGTTCATTCACTCTTTATAAAATCTTTTGTTCCTGCAAAATTTTGGCTTGAAGCTCTATGCACAGCGGTTCATGTTATGAATAGATTACCCTCTTCCCGTATTCAGAATGATACACCTTATTTCAATTGTTCCAGAAGCATCCTACTTATTCCCATCTACACACTTTTGGCCGTGTATGTTTTGTTCTTCTACCTCCTGCTGAACAAACAAAATTGTTTGCTCAATCTTCCAAGTGTGCCTTTTATGATACGCTAATGACCATAAAGGATTTTTATGTTATGATCCCAACGTAAATCGCATCAAGATTTCTCAGAATGTTGTGTTCTTCGAAAACCAATATTTTTTCCATCATAATCAAGATCGTGATACATCCCCTGCGATTTCATTTGTTCCTAACCTTGATGATACTCCTATTATTTCTGCTACGGAAAATACTAAGCCTATTCTTGTGTATGAGAGACGAAGACAGGAAAACACTACAGTACATGAGCCTCTTGACACATCCGCTTCCTCTTCAATTGACCTAGCTCTTGCACCGGACATAAGTCAACTAGTCCCTCTTCGCAGATCATCTCGTATCTCTCGCCCCCCTGATCACTTTTGTTTCACCCACACATCCTTACTACTCTTTCTTTTGTTCATATACGTAACCATTTTTCTGAAGCAATGCAACACGATTGTTGGCATCGGGTTATGCAGGAAGAACTTGAGGCACTCAAAGTAATTCATACATGGGATGTTCAATGTGCTCCATCAGTCAAACCCATTGAATGTAAATGGGTCTATTCTACCACGTTAAATCCGGATGGAACGCTGGCTCATTACAAAGCTCGGTTAGTGGCTTTTGGCAACCATCAAAAGTATGGTATTGATTATGAGGAGACATTTGCTCCGGTCGCCAAGACGACAACGGTGCGTACCATTCTTGCTATTGCAACACCACGCTCATGGCCTCTCTATCAAATGGACGTAAAGAATGCCTTCCTCCATGCAGATGTTAAAGAGGAGGTGTACATGCGTCTTCCTCAAGGTTATGATTCTGTCTCTAAGAATGAAGTGGCTCGGCTCCATCGTTCTTTATATGCGTCTCAAACAAGCACCAAGAGCTTGGTTTGAGAAATTTCGCCTCAGAGTCCTTATGATCCTCCGTTGTTCACAAATATCACCTCTCAAAGTACCACCTTACTTCTAGTCTACATGGATAATATCATCATCATGGGCACTCATAGCAACATGATGCACAATCTATAGAACTCTCTTCAAATTGCATTCCATATGTTGAAGGATCTGGGCCCTTTAACATATTTCTTGGGACTTGAGGGACAACAATCCAAGAAAGGGCTTTTTCTCCATCTACATAAGTTTATTACTGATCTTATTGCCCTTGCTGGACTACATGGCACCACACCTATGGACACACCATTAGAGGTCACTGTTAAGCTCAGAAAAGATGATGGGGATCTCCTTTCTAATCCAACCTATTACAGACGCCTAGTCGGCAATCTTGTCTACTTGATCATCACTAGGTCTAACATCTCCTATGCGATGAATGTTGTTAGTCGATTCATAAAAGCACCACGACATCACCACTTGGTGGATGTCAAAAGGATCACTCGGTACATTCTTGGTTCTCCAGCGCGAGGATTGTTTTTCCCGGTTGACTCACCTCTTACACTGAATGCTTATTCTAATGCAGACTAGGCAGGATGCCTAGATACTCGCAAATCAACTATTGGCTGGTGTGTTTATTTAGGTGAAGCACTCATTTCTTGGAAATGTAAAAAGCAAGATGAGTCTTCAACAGAATCTGAATATCATGCTATGTCCTTTGCTTGTTCCAAGATTCTATGGCTTCGCGGTTTACTTTCGGATCATGGTTTTCCTCAACCCTCTGCTACACCACTTCGTGCCGACAATACCAGTGCCATCCGTATTATTAACTGGTTTTTCATGAACGCACAAAGCATATCGAGATCGATTGTCACTTCATCCAAGATGACTATGATTGCCAGGTCATTAGTCTTCCACATATTTCTAATGAACTCCAACTTGCATATATTTTCACAAAAGGGCTACCTTAGCCCCGTCATGAGTTCTTGGTGCGCAAATTGCTACTGTTTGACCAGCATCAATTTGAGGGGGGGTGTTAACACCAGCTAACCCACAAGGTCCATGAATGATAGGCCCACTCCATCTACACACTGACCCACCACGTGGGATACTGTAGTTAACTAGTTCAATGTAAGATATCCTATCCCTAATCTATAGCAGCGTAATATATTCTTTCCATGTAATTAGATTGTAATAGCTTGTAATTGCCTTGATTAAGGCTAAGAATAGATTATAATGGAAGCAAGGGATTGATCAAAGGGATCATCCAATTTTCCTCCAATTCTTGGTTTTCATTCTCAATTTCTAAGAGTCTTGTCAATTCAACCCCCAAAGATGGTTTCATTTATATAAGACCCAACTTCATGTGTGGTGTGGGGGTGCTTTTGCTTTTAAGGAATCCATCGGGCTTGATGCATAGTTGTCAGATTCATTTCAATTCGGACAAAATTTTTGATTTCTTTTGTTTCGAAACCAAAATCGAACCGACATCTCGCCTCGAGATGTTCGGTTCAGATTTCGTTAATATTCGTCGAAATATAGGGTTTCGTGCAGAAAACCCTAAAATTCGGACGAACAATAGCCGAATCAACAAATTCAAACGAATCAAGGGAAGACCGTTAAAGAAGAAAAAAAAAATTAATGAATGAGCATTCCGGCGAATCTAAATGAATTAAATTCGAAATACCTGTTCTCAAGCAGCAACGCCTCGTTTTCCTTTCGTTCGACATCATGCAGAGTTCCTACAATCTATAAATTGGGCTCAAAGATGAAGGTATCAGCCATGAGATCTTCTATTTCCCTATTCTCCTTTCAATATCTTGAGATTATTCCTCCATTGAAGGCTGCCGATTGGATTTCCCCCTTGCCAAGAGCTTTGCCTAATTTCTCTGCAAAAAAATCTCGCAAAATCCTCAGGTATGCATCAATCTCTCATTCTCTCCCTCTCCTTCCATTTCAGCCTCGTCATTTACACGTTTTTGCCATAGGGATTCTTAATGGGACTTGGGAGTTTCTTTTTATAAGGGTCTTACAAAAAAGTAAGTAATGGATGCCTTTTATGGTGTGGTCCTGAACAGTTAAAAAAATAACCGGTCCTGATGAGTTACGGGAAGTAAGGACCACCTTTTTTATTAGTTGAAACTTGATTCTACTTGATAGAAATTTATGGAGTTTGATAGATGATCAAAGGCTGAGTAATCATGGTCCACCATTTGAACACGTGTCTTGTGTAGTGATCATCTTTTAACCACTAGATTTTGAAGGTGTTAGAATCATGGTGCACCATTTGATCACGTGGCTGCTTAACATAGTTTGATTACACAATGGGCCTTAGGATGATTATGAAACCATTGAAAATTTATAACGAGACATCCTGATGATTTGCAGAAAGTGGGGCCCACTTATTTGTAATCATTAAAAATTTGTAATTGCTTGATGAAACCTTTTATCAGAGGCCCACTTATTTATAATTGATGATGAGTTGCTCAATTATGTTACTATTGTGTGAAATATGGCAACCCATCACGAGTTTTGTACAATAGTGTACTATTGTATGTTATTAAATATTTTATGAAATCATTTAAAAAAATATTAAACTGAAGTGGGCCATTTAATTTGAGTAGAGTACTGCATTTTAGTTAGTATTGTTCATGTATGGGGCCTGGCCGCCTGGGGCTACAAGCCTACAACTTTAATCTTGCAATTCCCCAGTACCAGTTTTATATTTATATAATTTATTTATTTATTTTTATTACTTATATAAATTTAAAATTTTTCCTATTAATAGTTGAAACATTAAACTTACTAATGCAGTTGTCTATCATTTGTGTGTTGCTGTTGTATCAGATTTGGAAGATTGATTCTTTGATTTGAAAATGAGTGATAGTACACCTATATCATCCGCTGCTACCAGTATTTAGATCTGATGACCCTGCATGAGCTTATGGTTATGTGGATCCAACAAACAACAAATATGTAATTTGTCGTTTATTTTTATTTCAGTAATTATATGTTAGTCTTTAGTTTATTGTAATTAGGATTTCGTTTCCAATATTATTTAGTTTCCTAGTTTAATTAGGTTTCTTAGGCCCTAAGTTATGCTTCTTATTTATATGACATTGTAGAGAAGAAATTCTCAGAGAGCGTTGATTAATTAAATTTGGGTTTTCCCATTGAGATGCGTGATAAGTGCTTAATTGTTTATAATTTGAGCCCTAATATTTGGTTTATCTTGTGCTAGTTCATGGTTATTTTATTTGTTTTTACATTGTCTTCGTTATCTTTTATGAAAAGGTCAAAAGGAGCTAAAAGGGAAGAATTTCATAAATTGATTAACTGAGAGATTCAAGTGGGCCCTCCCTATTCTTTTTGGGGATTTGAAATTCAAAATTAAAGTGTAGCTCCAGAAGGAAAGTATTGGAAACTCATAGCATAAACCAAAAAGGAAAGTGAAACAAAGAAAGAAAGAAGAGAAAAGCCCAACTACGTGTTACACGCCCAAAGGGGGCCCCACATCTATTGCAAAGAGCTAAATTTCAGAATTTGGAAATTCTTTTTCAAGTCCAAGTGGCGCCCATGCATAGAGAAAAAAAAAAAGGAGAAAAAGAAGGAAATTCCAAAGGAAGAGTCCAAGTTAAGCTTAGAAGTCCAAGAAGGGGGTCCCACACTCCATGTTGCAAGCCCCATATGGGCCCACTTTTATGATCAAAGATTCAGATTTCGTCCCTTAAAAATAAATCTCAGATTTGTGGGTCCAAGTGAAGCACTTTCAAGAAGCTATAAAGTGGGACCGGAATTAGAAAGTCTTGCACATCAAGAAAAGAGACTTCTATTCTCATCTAATTAGGAAACCTACTTGTAAAGAAAGTAAGAGATCTAATCATAAAAGGAAATAAAGCCTAAAAAGGAGGAAACTCCTTGCTAAAGAGAGCTTTTGCAAAAAGCATTAAAGGGGACCATAGGGTTGGACGACCAGCACCCATCCACAGCCCTAGCAGCCGTACACGATCAGATGTGGGAGCTTTTTGAAGCCAAGGAAGGAGCAAGCAAGCTACTGGCCATGCCTTCTTCTTCATCAATCTTCTATTTTTTTTCTTATGACTTTATTTTCTATGTTATTTTCAATTCCAAACATGAGTAGCTAAACTTTTTAGGGCTAGGGTGTAATTGAAACCCTAGCCTAATTTTATGTAGTCCCTTTTGGCATTCTTTAATTCAGATTTCAGTTTTGTTGGTTGAGTTTCTAAACCATGATTTTAATTTGATGAGTGTGTATATGCCATGCCAACCATGCCATGTTCAATTAAATTTAAGATTAGCTAACTTATCTTTAATTGATCTTGATATTAAGCATCTACGGTTTAGAACCATGAATAATCTAAGTGCATGCTATGCTTAGACTCATGCATTTATCATTCCCATTGTTTTTATGCATCATGCATGTATTGAGTAGGACATATGCCATGCTTAGTTTTTACAACTTGATGAACAATTCATGTAGTATGCCACTCATGAATTAGTTTAGGTGAATCATAATCTAGATACATATGCCATGATCTAGGTTGATAAATGTGACCAATAATTCCGATTTTTTATTAAAGGATAATAAGGGACATGCATAGGATAGGTTAGGGGAGTAGATGAAACCCTAATTCATTCATTCTCATTGTTTTTAATCCTATTAGTAGTTTTGTGTGTTAGGTTACTCTCCATTAAGCTTTTGATTTATTTTAATAGTTTAATTTACTGTTTTTAGTAGTTTCATTCGACCAATCAGCATTCAACCACTTTTTCATTCATTTAATATTCTCAATTTTTAGTTATTTTTGACATTGTTTTATCAAGAGTCTTCGTGGGATCGACCTCGTACTTACAATTCATTATATTACATAGTGATCTTGTGCGCTTGCGAGTTTTAAGTTGTGTGCATATTAAGTAGCTTATTTCTAGGTTACTTAGTGCATACCATTGTGTCCTCGTTATCGTCTCTATGGAGACTTTTGAAGTGTCTTCGGAAACGCGCTTCAGCGTAGATTGTGCTTCAGCACTTCCATGCAAGCCCTAACCTCAGGGCCTGCATCAGACACAACTAGTGTTTGGCGTTTTGTTTGTGTGTGCTAGTAATGGTACAAGATGAAGAGGGAGAAGGGCTAACCTCGGGGCCTGCATCAGAGACAACTAGTGTTTGGCGTTTCGTTTGTGTGGGCTAGTAATGGTACAAGATGAAGAGGGAGAAGGGATCCAGGCATTGAATGAGGGGTTGGGAATGGGTACTTTGATAAATAAATAAAAACATGGTAATTTTATAACATGCACATTCATTACATAGGTTTCATACATATATGTAATCAATACACACGTATTAGATTAATGGAGAATGTTCTACAAGCAGACTGCATATTAATAGTGTCCACTCAGATGCATGTCTACTAATGGGAGGAGGGCAAATGGAAAGTCTCCTTATGGACAAGGGAGAGCCAAGAAATTAGCCCCACCAGAGCCCTTGAGAAGTTTACTGGCGTCTTAACCGTAGAGTTTTTTCTTGTTGTTGGAGATTCACTCCAATGTTGAGTGAAGGTTCAATGAGTGTAAAATCGGCCCTGTTGCCAGATCATGGAATAAAAAGAGTATCAAAAGGGGCTGCACCGATCAAAGATATGCCCAAGGAGGCCCCATAGAGCTGGACTACACACGTTGTCCGCTCGTAAAACATTTTCCTTAGATTAATACGGATGCGTTATTTTTTAAACAAACAGGGCTCTACTATATGCCTCTCCTATATTGTAATCTCCCTTCCAATGAAATTCTTTACACCGTTACCATTCATAGAAGCTATGTTCAATTCACTGAAGCTCCTTAAAATCTTAAAATCTTATTTCAATCGTCATATGAGAAAGTACAGCATGCACCAACCTCCAAAAAAACTACAGCATGCACCTAAGGATGCAAACAAAATTGACAGGAACACTTACAGTTTTTAGTTTTCGAAGAGGACTGAAGCAATTGCAAAAATTGAGAAGGCGAATCAGGATCTCTCCTATTGTGTACCAGTTCACCACTTTCTGTGACTTTCTCTTCAACAGCTATGTCACTAGGTTTAAACAATATTTCTCCCGACAGGGATGGAATTGAAGGCAAAAAGAAGGGAGCTTTTTCAGGCTTCTTCGGTGGCTCAATAGGCTTGTTACGAACCTAAAAAAAAGTGAACTTTGTCAGCAAGTCTTAATATAAACCACAAGCCATCAGTATGAAAAGTTTGGTCAAAATATACAAAGAGCCACATAATGCAACAGGCTAAAAAGACATGGTACTTTAAACAGTTTTAAAAAAAGTAGAAACAATTACTTTGAGCAGGCTACATTTATAATTTATTTAAAAGAAAATAATCTGGTCACTTTGGCAGGTCACGATCACACCACAAAAGTCTGATTTATCAGAACCGAATAACCAACACATACAAATTTCATCAAATGTAACTGATTGTAAATGACAAATAGACAGATGGAAAGAGACCTTTATAATATCTAAATTGACCAGGCTTTGCCATTGGCTTTTGGGCAGCAAAGAAAGAGTTACAAGGTCAGGGATTTGGTGACTGGAATAAGGAGCAAAATCAATGTTCTCAATTTGTGATTGATGCGGCATAGGTTGATCACGATCTTTGTCCTCTAGCTTGGATTTTCCTTTTGAAGACACATCTGGCATTTTAACGCTCACAACTTCCTTCCCAGATGCATAAAGATCAACATTAGAGGAGGCTGAAAACATTGCCTGATTAACCCTACAAATTTCAAAAAGATTACCAAGTTAGAAGAAGCAAGAAATGAACTAGAAACATTAAAAAGGCACAGCTATAAACATAAAAACAAAGCACGGAAGTATAAAGGACTACCATTCTTAGAATTCTAAACCATGAATGATTTATGACTTATCAACTAGTCTTGCCAAGTTTAATGCATTTTCAACTTCATGTTCAACTATTTCATTGAGTTGTAGTACACAGCTTCCATTCTATACTGCAACTATACTTGTAAATTCGCTGTCTTTTTTATACAAAGTGGATTACCATCCATTTAAGTGGCACGTGTGAAATAGGATTGTAATTTGTAGCACTAAGGATCACTAATTCTAGAGATATCCTCTAGATTATCATATCATAGCTGATTTATATTATCCCCAATCAAGGGGATATGACTGTAATCTCTTGTAATCACCCTAATTAAGGGGATTAGATAGCTTGACTTACTGTAATTAAGGTCAATGAATACTATAAAGTGGGGAGCCCTATCTGACGGTGTCACGAATACTAAATGGATTCCAAACAGTAAATAAATCACAAACGTTGTAAACCGAATCATGTGTAAGCTTACATATTCAACAATTTCATATTCAACAATTAAGTATGTAAACTAGATTTACGCAGAACATGAATAACAGAGAAACAATCCCTCTACTCTTTGAGCCCTGCTATATTCAATGTTCCTCAAAGCCATTCAGCCAGTGCACTAAGGCCTTGCCATTTAGGGACTTAAACATCAAGTATGTGCCACTTTCACCTCATCTCAGGGCAATCGGCTAGGATCAGTCACTAGCCGATTGGCTACTGGCCATGGAATTCTCAGTCTAGTAGCCTACTGACCTTCTGGTCATGCCATTTATGACTTTTGCCCTCAGTTTTATGACCATTCAGCTACTGGACTTTGGCTAATTGAGGGCCCTTAGTATTCACTTGTTTTGAGGACTTTGAATTTAGGATTTTGATGTAGTTAGGAAACCTTTGATTTTGTTAGTGATGATTATGGGTGAGACCAATGGAAGCTAATGTCCAGGCTTGACATCAGGGGCAGAATTTTGGACATTTCTTCCTTTCTTTCTTTCTTTCTTTTTTTTGGAGTTTTCTTTAAAAAAGGAAATTTGGCCCTCCTTTCAATGGAAATCCCTAATGGATGGCCCCTCCAATATTATCAAGTTAATTATTAGTAATAAAATCTGTGTTTCCAAAAAAAGGATCTAAATAATAGCTGATTCTATAGGGAGAATCGGATGAAAGAAGAAAGGGAAGGAAAAGAAGGAAATAAGAAAGAAAATAAAATAAAAGAAGGGATTCTAGATAGAGTAGAAACTATTTATCCAAATCTAGAGTCGTCGTCACCGCTCACATACCTTGATTTGAGATTGTGATGGTTTGACCAGAAAGAAGTGCAGAGGTTGGATTGTTGGGGCTTGGAGATGTTGTGATAGGGTTTGGAGTTGTGGTTGCTTCATCACAGGTATGGAGAAGAAGGGTCGAAGAAAGCAACCCTTCTTTTTCTTAGGTTGAAAAATTCGATATTGAAACAATAATGGATGATTGCAACGCAATGAAAGAACGCAGAGCACAACTTCAATATTTTTTACTGTGCATTTTATTATTAAATTTTATAATTTCTTTAGATGTCTCTTTAGTCCCGCCCCCCCACCACCCCCCCCCCCCCCCCCCCCCAAATCCAGACTCCTACGATTTCATAGAGTTTACTAGTATTGTTGTGAGCATGTGGACAACAGTCCAATACTTGGGATGGATCTTGTGTTTATTCATTATATGATTCGTGGAATGGATCTTGCCATGTTATAGCTTCTAGACAATCTGTTTACATGTATTATGTGCGTGTATCTCTCATGTTAAGATCTCCTTAAGTGGATTTTGAACTCAGGAATGGACCGGAAAACCTTGACTCAGCAGTATCGTCACTTTACACACAACCAGGGATTTAATGAAATGTAGGTTATGTATGGAATCCATCCCTATACCAGGTTCTAGCTGTGTATAAAGCAACAATAGACCATTCCGGGTATACCGTTGGTTTTGTTTTGTCTATGTTCCTGGAGTTATGATACTTGTGTGATTTGGAAAGGACTACTCATTACGAAAGGCATGTGTACTCTTATGAAGTATTCCAATGAGAAGCGTTTTGATAAGTTAGGCTTATGTGTCTAGTGTCCTTTCAGTATCTTGCTCTATTTTTGAAGAAATGTATAGATGGAACCTTACCTTGAAATCTTTGAGTTGCACCACTCGATTAAATCTGCATAGCCGGTACACCATTGTGTATAGATTTATTATATGATATTTATATTATGTAGCTATTTTCAGATAGGGTTCTGTTTTGTTCTGAAAGGGTGAAACATAAGTCACCTAGTGCCAATGAGTACTGAATTTCGGCTAAGGCCTCAGTTTTTGGCTGAGCATTCTCAGTTTTTCTCCGTCATAACCCCCTACAGGGTATGGGAGGGCGGTGACACAATCACGTGACCCATGCGACCTCTGGCCGAGCATATATCTCTGTTTTTCTCCGCCACAACCCACAGGGTTTGGGAGGGCAGTGATACTTATCACGTGACACTTGAGCCTATGGGATTGCCATTGAGTAGGATGTTATCATGATGTTTAGGTTTACCTGTACATGATTCTTTGATGTTATCTGTACATACTTAGTTTTCATTAGCATTGGATACTCATGATTTCCTGTCAATCATTCCATATTGATGCATCATGGGAATGTCATTTATACTTGCTTACTTGCCAGGTTTTCCATGAACCTGATGTTGTTATTGTTGGCGCTTGAAGGTGGTGAACCCCCCACCAAGGATACCAAGGGTGAGGCAAGTCATTGAGGAACCGCTAAGTTTCGAGGAGTGGTGCACGAACAAAGTGGCTTGGAAGTGTCGATTGTTGCACAAGTGGATCCGAACATAATTTTTTTTTTGTTTTAAAACACTGTACATTTTTGTGATGGCTCATGTTTATAGCCATGTTGATGCAGTACAGACCAGGCCTAAGAAATCCACTCGGCCCGTGATTGACCCAAATGTCAACCCGGTCCATTGGGTTTAGTCCGCACTACAAGCCCAATTGACTGAAAGCTACTACGGCAATTTCGTTTTATACTATTTTTATTTTATTCCCTTGTTCAATTGGGGAACTATTTCTAATTTTATTGATTGATTAGGATTAGAAGCTTCCTAATTTATTTAGAAGTCTTAGTGGCTAAGAAATAATACTCTATATATAGTTGAGTCCTTCATTGTAATTGAGCATGCTTATTCCAATTAGTTAAAGATTTCTAAGTTTTCTTTATGGTGTGTTTCATGGTTGTGAGTGTGCCTTAGGGCTGGAATCCATCATTAGATTCGATCAATCCCTCGGGAGATTGGTCTATTCTTCAATCGCTGATCCGGGGCTGCGTCAATTTGGTATCAGAGCCAAATTCCGGTCGCCAGGGAGACAATCATCCTTCGCGGATTCCCTCTCTCATCATCCATCCACCACCGACTTCACGGATGCAAACCAGCAACCCACCTTCCAGCAACAACCCCACCACCTTTAAAACCCTAAACCGACCCATCTCCCACTATCGTCAGCCACAACTCCCAATTTCCAAAACCTTAAGCCCACATAACCCAGCGAACATCCTAAACCCACCGAACATCCTAAACCCAAATCCCCTCACTGAAACAACCCCTGCCCATCTTTCGAAACCCGAAGTCCATCTCACCAAGACCCCATCCACCCCTGGTAACCTCCATCGTCACCCGAACCCAATCCCAATTGCCGAATTACATTTCCATCCAATTTCAAACCCTAATCTCCCATAAAAAACAGCATCCACCACCCAATCTTCTCTGAAAAACAAAAACAAAAACAAAAAAAAAAAAAAAGAGGAGAGAGAAAGATAAGTCACGGATCGAAAAGAGGAAGGAGACTCGAGTTTCGAAGGGCATACTTGGCACCGAAGTTGTCTTCGTCGGCATTCACCATGCAGCACGGTCGAAACCCACTTCGGCGGTTGCTTCTGTCAAAGTCATCGTAGCAGCATAACAACAACGCCTCCAGCCATCATCTCCCCCACTCTCCTCTTTGTTTCCGCCCAAGACAGCAAGCAACCTTCCCTTCATTTTATTTCCTTCCTACACGACCTCCAAGACATAACGAAAAGGGAGTTCGTTGCACATGTCTGACACGTGCGGAACTCGGCAGTTGCCTGTTGGACTTGATTTCAGGTTCGACCCAAACCCAACCCAGCACACAGAAAAAAAATTTCCTCACCCATGGCTACCCGCAATAGTCAAATTTTTCGCGATAGACTCATCAATATTCAGTGCGACAACTGCATATCAAATTTATATGCACAAGTGGAAGCCTTGGAAAACACAGTAGATGAACTCAGTAAGGCCACCACCAATTCTAACGGTGAATCTTTCAGCAATTCTATCCAACAACCTTAGAAACGTCAGTTGGGTGTTGGTCCCCGTGAATCAATCCAAGAATTCCTTCATCGTCCCTTTGATGAAAGGAGCGCCGATGATGAACCACATGCCCCACGCCAAGATGACCTTTCCAAGAAAGTCAAATTAGAGGTTGCTGATTTTTTTGGGCAATGTGATGCTCGAGCCTTCCTTGACTGGCTTAGCTCAATTGAGGATTATTTCACTTGGTACCACATCAAAGATTCCCAACGAGTAACTTTCATCAAGAAGCTAAAAGGTCCTGCTAGAATTTGGTGGAAAAATATTGATGACCACAATGTAAATATGGGCCGCTGTTCTATCACCCGTTGGGAAGTTATGAAAGAAAGATTGGAGGACAAATTTTTGCCATCTAACTACATTGACTCATTCCAAAGAGAGCTCGTCAATCCTCAGCAAGTTTCCATGACCATAGATGAACACACTCATGAGTTTCATGAGCTCTGTATCCGATGCAAAACTAATGAGACGGATTGCATGATGGTCACCCATTATTGGGAAAGATTGCGCCCCAACATAAAGCATGAGATGGCAATGTTTGACTTTACCAATGTCAATGAAATCTCCTGCAAGGCACGACAAGTTGAGCAAGATTTGCATCAACAAACTAGACGATGCTTTAGTACCCAAGCCGGGGAATCTTTCTATAAAAATGGTCCAAATTCTACTTTCAATCGGACCCCACAGCAAGGGTTCCAAACACCTCCAGGCGAAGCACAAAACCCAAGTTTAAAGGCAGGAACAAGCTCCGCCAGTGGGTCAGCAAAATCAGATATGGCAAACAAATTAGAATAATGCTAGAGGACCCGAAAGAACGAATAAGCAAGATATTTTATGCCATTCTTGCAAGCAACGAGGCCATTTTGCTAAGGAATGCCCACATAGGAACCTGCATTGTGAAGGTGAGCCATATGATGATGAGCATATCGAAATGAAGCAACCTGATGTAGAACCTCCACCGGAGCCAGACCCACCACTTAAGGTTACAACCGCTGATGGGACAGCCCATTGCCTATCCTTCACTGTCATCTTTTAGTGGCAGATGGTACCAAGGAAGACAACGACAATCAAGCTCGAATTTTCCGAACAAGATTCAATTGTAAAGGTAGAGGTTGCTATGTCATAATTTATAGTGGAAATGCTATGAATGTCATATCCAAGGAAGCAGTTGATAAACGTTAATTGCCAACTGCAAAGCACCCAAAGCCTTATAGAGTTGCATGGGTCGATGATTACTCTATTCCAATCAACCGACAGTGCATTGTTCCTTTAAAACAGCTCATATAAAGATAATGTTAAGTATGATGTTATCCCGATGAATGTGTCACCCACATCTCATTTGGTCAGCCTTGGCTAAAACGCCAGAAGGTCATCACCAATCATGCGAATAACACCTACACATTTAAACGGAATGGACGGCAAATTCAATTGAAGCCCATGGAGACTCCATTCTAATCACCGCAAGCTAATCATTCTGCATTGCCTCACATCCTCACCATGCACAAATTTGAAGTTGACAGAACAAGGTGTGATGTATGCTTTGTTTACCAAGCAGGTGACTGAATCAAAAGAAGACTCAAAGCCGTCTATCCCCTATAACGACCAGGGCCCATTGCCCACATGATATTGTCTGCTTTAGCTCATGGGATTCCAACCCAATCTAGCCGCATGGTTTTAAAAGGCCCCATGTGGAGTTAAGGCCAGGTCACACACATATATACCCAAGATCAAAACTAGCATGTTTCCGACATGGGACGTGTGCACTGCATACCCAGTCCCTTAGAGTTTCCCCCGTCCTCTCTCTGTATGGAGGGGCATTGGGTACGGTCAGCATCTGCCTAAAGAGAGGGCAGGGGAAACTCTAAAGGATGGGGTATGCAGTGGTGCATAAGTCCCACATCAAAAACATGCTAGTCTTGATCTTGGGTATATAAGTGCGGCCTAGACTTAACCCCACATGAGGCTTTTTAAAACCGTGCAGAAAGATTGGGTTGAAATCCCATGAATTATGTGGACAGTGGGCCCGGGTCGTGACATCCCCCCAAGAGGTACAATCATTGCCCAATGATTTTTTGGATTTAATCCTTAAAGAACTTCCAAATGAATTGCCACCTATAAGACATACAACATGCAATAGATTTAACTCCCAAAGCATCTCTCCCTAATCTCTGTGCTTATCGGATGAGCCCATCCGAACATGCTGAACTCAAGAAACAAGTTGATGATCTTTTGCACAGGGGATATATTTGATAAAGCCTTAGTCCATGTGCAGTACCCACTCTCCTCACGCCAAAGAACAAAGCTGGCATATGGGCGTGGATAGTCGTCCCATCAACAAAATCATAGTAAAGTATCGCTTCCCTATCCCTAGACTTGATATGCTCGATCTTATGACTGGTGCTTCTGTCATTTCAAAGATTGATCTTCGCAGTGGATATCATCAAATCAGAATTAGGACAAGTGATGAACGGAAAACGACCTTTTAAACTAAAGATGGCATTTATGAATGGTTGGTTATGCCTTTTGTTGGTCTTACTAACGCTCCAAGTACATTCATGCGCGTTATGAATCAACTGCTTAAACCTTTTATTTGGAATTTCGTTGTTGTCCATTTCGATGATATCTTGACTTACAGCAAATCAAGAAAGGAGAATCTTGATCACTTGAAGAAATAGTTGTCAATTTCATTCCAGTTTTCCCTTGTAATGGAATGTTCCGGCATTCCGTTCCGAAAAAGACGCGATTGAAAAATTAAAATATAAAAATTATTTAAATCTAAAGAAAAAATAAGTTTTTCATAAATAGAACTGTGTGCATTATAAGATATATATATATATACGAACAGTTGCACTGTTGCTGGCTTGCTGCTCTCGCCTTGGAGATAGAGAGAAGCATAATAATAATAAAAGCTGGTTCCTCGGTCGTTGAGGAGAGAGACAGAGTAACAGCTAACATAGAAAAAGAAAAAAAAAAGTTGCTAACATACAAGAGGTGGTACCACCCTCATCTTCAAAATAGAAAAAGAAAAAAAAAAGTTTCTACCATAGAAAAAGGAAAAGTTACTGACTAACAGGATAGAAAAGTGAAGGAAAAGAAAAAAAAAATCAAAAGAAAGACCATACCCAAAAGTTGTCGGCAGACAGTCAAAGTGAACAATAAAAAAAAAGAAAAGAGAGTAAAAAACAACAAAGAGGTTGCTGCTTTTGGAGCTCCTCTGGTTTTCTTTGTTGCCGTGATTGGAGCTTTTAACCATCACCGGAGAGCACGGCGAAGAGAAAGCAACACAGGGTTGTAGGTTGAACGGGAGAAGGGGAAAAAGATGGAAAAATGGGTACCTGGAACTCAACGGTTGAAGCTACTAGAGCATGGAGGTGCACTACTCACCTGCCATGGTAGTTACTCTCCGTTGCTTGCTTCTCACTGGCCGCACTGGTTGCCGCCCACCTGCTAGTGCGCTACTTCTTCTCCATCTTCTTACTTTATTTTCCTCTTTGTCGTTGGAAATTTTTCCCCTGTAACGATTTAGGGTTTCATGGGGGTAATCAAGGGAAAATAATAAAAAACAATTAAAACAAAACACTGTGATTTACTTCCGGCCAGAACAGAGCCATTTCAGTCATTCCGACCGGAACTAACCAGAACGGACGGAACCGGCCAAAATTGGAGCAGGAAAATTTCCAGAGGGTGTTTTGTTTTGCCCTGAGCCAAATCCGAAGTGTTCCAGCCGGAATTTGCCAGAACAGAACGGAATTGACAACAATGATTGAAGAGCATTTTTTAGCTTATTCGCCTAGAACACTTTTATCTTAATTTGAAAAAGTGCACTTTTATGAGCAATTCTATGGTTTTTCTCGGCTTTGTTGTTTCTTCAAAGGGCATAGAGATGGATCCATCCAAAGTTCAAGCTATTCTCGATTGGCCTATTCTGAAAACTCTCAGTGAAGTTCGTAGTTTCCACATACTTGCCACTTTCTATAAAAGGTTCATTCAAGATTTCAATAGTACTATGGCTCCTATTATTGAATGTATGAAGAAGGGAGAATTTAAATGGACAAGTGCAATAAATCGAGCCTTTGAAAGGATCCAGTGCGGGATCACGGAAGCACCCATATTTGATAGTCTTTGAAGGTGTTTGTGATGCATCTAATGTTGGCATTGGAGGAAATCTTAGCCAAGAAGGTCACCAAGTTGCATTCTTTAGTGAGAATCCCCGATGCTGAGCGCAAATATTCTCCATATGATCCAGAATTATACGTCGTTGTGCAAGCATTGCGACATTGGCAACATTAATAGTTTGGAAAAGACTTCATCTTATATTTCAATCACGAGGCATTGAAACATCTTCAATCCCAACAACATACAAGTGATCGTTAGGTCAAGTGGAGTGCATACCTTCTGGAATTCAATTTCTCCTCACTACTATAGTAGTTGTTGTACCAGGTTTGGAGCAAATCAAGCAGGAGTATGTAGATGACAGAGATTTTGGCACAATCTATTTAGATCTTCTTAATGGTGACAAAGACAAGCACCCACATTATAACATACATGATTGATTCTTATTCAAGCACCCACATTACAACATACATGATGGATTCTTATTCAAAGGTGCCTGCCACTTCTATCCGAGAATATGTTGTCAGCAAATTACATTCAGGAGGCTGTAGTGGTCACTTGAGACGTGACAAGACGCTTGCTCTTATGGATGATCGCTATTACTGGCCGCGCATGAAGCCTAATGTTATCACTTGTGAAAGATGTCGCACCTGTCAATTGGCTAAAGGTAACAAAAAGAATACAAGGTTATATCAGCCATTGCCAATTCCTAATGCACCATGAGAAGACATTAGCATGGACTTTGTGTTAAGTCTTCCAAGGATTGTAAGGAAAGTTGATTCCATCTTTGTTGTTGATCGTTTTTCCAATGGCACATTTTATTCCATGTAACAACACAACAAATGCTTACAAGGTAGCGCAATTGTTCTTCAAAGAAGTTGTCTGTCTACATGGCCTTCCCAAGACAATTGTTTCCGATCGTGACACCAAGTTCATGAGTTACTTCTGGAAGACTTTGTGGATGACAGCAAATACAAAGCTTCACTTTTCTACTGCCCACCATCCATAGATTGATGGGCAGACCAAGGTCGTTAATCGAAGCCTTGGACAGCTGTTACGATGCCTTGTTCACGATCATATCACCACATGGGATCAAGTTCTACCCATAGCTGAATTTGCTTATAACAACTCAGTAAATCGGTCCACAAGCATCACACCATTTGAAGCAGGCACAGGTGTCCATTCATGCTTGCCTATTGATCTTGTCCCCTTACCTCTAGAAGCACACCCTATTGCTGAAGCAGATAACTTCATCAAACACATGCAACAGATACATGATGAAGTTTGACGCCAAGTCGCCGCTAGTAATGAGTTACAAGGCTCATGCGGATGATGCAGCCCGATCTAAATCCAAGACCAGGGCCACCAGTAGAACTTGATGGACCTGCCCAATGGGGTCCACATGATTGTCTGGAATTAGTAGTGTTGCTTTATTTGCTTATTTCCATATTAGTAGGTTGCTTAATTGTCTAGGAAGGTTTCCTTTTCTAAATTATATGTTGATTAGGATTAGATATTTCCTTTGTGGCTTATTTAGGAACAATACTACTCTATATATAGAGGAGCTCCTTATTGTCATGGTTATGCTTTATTCAATCAGAATTATTATCGTGAGTTATTTTCTCTCTGTGTATGGTTTGTCTTGAGCCTAGGGCTAGAATCCTTGGATTCGGTCAATCTCATCCTTGAGATTGGTCTACTTTACGATCAGGTTCCTGGGCTGCGCCGGCGGACAAGCGTTGTCGTTTCCTTGAGTTATTTGAAGGAGACATGGTTATGGTATGTATCCATTCAGAAAGGTTACCACCAGGAGCTAATAAGAAGATGCATCCACGTAATGCAAGTCTATTCAAAGTTATGAAGGAGCTTAGCTCCAATGCCTATACTCTGGAGTTACCATCTGATCTTGGTATCAATCCCACATTTAATATTGTTGATCTCAAACTCTACAGTGAGCGTGATAATGAGGATGATTTTGAAGAACAAAGCATCACCTTAGCAACCGCTCCTCTACCAACAGAAAAAATCATTGATGTTCTCGATGAATAAATTGTTTATAATCGTCAAGGAGGGTTTCACAAGTTCCTTGTTCGTTGGCAAGACTGCCCGATATCTGATGGTACATGGATTACTGCTACCGACGTCCAGCAACTAAATTAGATCTCTATGAACGTTATCAAGCTATCAAATCGTCAGAGTTGACTTCTTCCAAGCCAGGGAGAGTTGATACAGTACTGACCAGGCCAAAGAAAGTCATTGGGCCCACGTGATTGAACCAGATGTCAACCCAGTCCATTGGGTTTAGTCCATCGGCCCAATTGACTAAGAGCTACTGTGGCAATTTCCTTTTATCCTATATTTATTTTATTTCCTTGTTCAATTAGGGAAATATTTCTAATTTTATTGTTTGATTAGGATTAGAAGCTTCCTAATTTAATTATAAGTCCTAGTGGCTAAGACATAATACTCTATGTACAGATTAACGGGTGATACGTAGAGGTAGCGGCGATACGTAGCAGCATAGTGGTGTGAATCGAAAGACTGGAATAAAAATTCAAAAAAAAAAAATCCAAAATATTAGAAAATAATAGAATTTGATGCTTTTTTTTTCCTATAGTAACTAGGATAGGAAGATATAGTGGTCCCTTCGGTGCATAGAGCTTTTGTATTGCTAAATTATTATAAAACAACAATATTTATCTATTCTTTCACATGTTTTCATCTTAGTTAGTCTAAGTTCGAAACTATTATGCATTTCTAAATTCATAATTCATAAGCAATTTAGCGTAACTATACAAAATGCATGATAAAGAAATTATAAAGTAATGCTTAAATAAAGCGTAAAGGTAAAACTAAAAGATGAATTAACTTCCATTAAATACAAACAATCTATTTTTGTTGAGAGTTGAGGAAAAAAAAAAAAAACCTCTACTAATACCAAAGGGGGTATCTACCACGATATTCCTAGAGAAGAGCCCTTGAGAGAAACTCTATGCATCGGCTTCAATTCGGTAAAATCTTGTGTTTTTTAGTGTTCTTTTAAGTGTGGAAGGGTAGAAGAGTTGCATAGAAATGTTGCTTCGAGAGAAGAAAAGAAGAAAGAAGCTCTACTATGTGTTTTAAAAAATTATGCAAAGTAGATGTCAGTCACGCTCCGTAGCGAGTCCGTAGTGGCTTGTAGTGGGACCATAGCGACTGTAACAGTCCATAGCAGTTACTACATTTGCTAGCAGCGATAAATTATCAGTAGGCAGCTACGCCCGATATAGCGGCCGCTATGTAGATCCATGCCATGATAATTTGATACTTGAAGAACTGTACGATGGCTTCGATCCATTGATGAAATCATCAACACAAAAGCTAACACGGTACTCCAAGATATCAACATTGAGATTGAGATCACCACCCCGATACTCCTGTCTCCTTTGCCTACTATGATTACCTCGCAGGATTTGCAAATGGAAATACTTAGCATCACTTCCATTTGAACCCTCTTCTTTGCTTGAATTCGTAGGAGCCATCCTTTGATGCGGTATGGACCAGGCCCAAGTCAACTGGGTCAAACCATTGACCCATAGGTAAACCCAGTCCATTGAGTTCAGCCCACAGGCCCAATCTAACTGAGAGCTGCATTGGCATCCTCTTCTATCCTATTTCTATTTTTATTCCTTGTTTGATTAGAGAAATATTTCTAATTCTATTTCTTGTTTGATTAGGATTACTATTATCTAGTTTCTTATTTTATTTAGACCTCTTCAATATTAGAAAGTCTTAATGTCCAAGAAAGGATTGATCCTACTCCTCTATATATAGGGATTATCAAACCTCATTGCAATTCATGCTTGTTACCATATCAAAAAGAAAAAGTAGTAGTAATAATAATAATAATAATTGAGTGCCTCGTGCTTCACCATAAAAAAAATAAAGCCTTCTATCAAGTTTGATTCACATGGGCAAAAATGAAAAAAGATAACTTCGAGCAACTTACCACAGATAGACACCATTCTGATCAACATGCGAGGTTGCCAAAATATCCATATTTGGCGATAGAGATAATGCAGTGATAGACACATCAACATGTATTGCATCAATCTGTCTTGCCAAGATAACATTCCAAATTCTAAGGCTTCCATCCATACTAGAAGACAGCAGCCATTTCCCATCCTCACTGAAACACAAGTCAGTAATACGATCGGTATGACCTTCAAATTTACGAACCATCCGTAGAGACACAACGTCAAACAAGCGAAGAACCATATCATCTGCTACAGTTGCCAAAAGACCTGAAAGTATAGTAGAATAGTGCTGTCATTGACTCATCATGTTAATCCTAAAAGCAACTGAACCAAACAACCAACATAGAGACAATAAAATTACCATTTACTCGGTGATAGGCAAACTTGACGAAAGAGCAACCAACTTCTAATCTAGATTTCAGTTGGCGTCCCTTAAAATCCCACACCTACAGGAAAACTATCAATGACACCATTCTAGACTTGGAACACCACCCATAGAGGTGTCATCAGAGAAACTAAATAGCAACAAGAACAAAAAGAGACAGCAAACTAGGAATGCATTATTGCAAAAAAATGAGTGCTAAGGACACAGGTTTATATTGCTAGAAAGAGAAGTGCACACCCACAAATAAACATAGCAAATGCGCGCGCGAGAGAGAGAGAGAGAGATGTTTGATGAACACGCTAAGTTTCAGCTACCGACCACAGCAAAAAACTTGCACAGGGTGTCCTCAATGTTGTATTTACACCCCCTGGTCCCCATTTCTTTTCTTTCAAATAAGCTACATGATTGTTGAAACATTTAAAGTTTTGCAGAAAAACCAATATGAATCATGGCACGGCCTAAGAGTGAAATATAGGGCTTCCTAAAGCTTTTCAAAACTGTAACTCATTAATGTCACTACATGCGTCCATGAAAAGGTTGAGGATGCTAACATGAAATAACTACAACAATGTGCGCAATGTAAGTGGTTTATTTGGAGAAAATTACTAAATGAAATACAACATATTGCTCTCAATAAAGAAAATAATAGATACTATGACTAGCTAATATGGTGACGAAGTATGGTTTGTGGGACATAAACCTTTATATCACCATGATATCCTGCACTGATCATAAGACAATTTATCGAATCACAAGCAACAGCAACTATTTCTCCATCGTGAGCACAACTTCCTGCTTCAGAAGCATCAACATAACTGCCTCGGCTGATTCCAGATTGCAGATTAAATCTTTCAATCCAACCACCCTCAGTCCCTAGAACAGCAAAATTACCACAGGCACTGATTGCACATGCCTGCCACACAAGATAAATATGTTTGAGGAAAGCTTGATGAATTAGGTCGTGCAAATAACATCAATAAATATTCATATGCTCATGGACTCCACAACTAACATGCTTCATGTGGAAGGGGTAGAAGACCACATTATATAATGTATTTACTGATTTATTTATTTTTTAATAATATCCCCTCCTTGGTGTAGAAAAGAACTAGAGAAACTGTTGATGAAAAAACATGGATACCTTAACCGGGGTCTGGTTGTCTGGGCATGGTGTCAATATATGCTCCCCGAGGACAAAGTTCTGAAGCCGCCACACATATGCTTGGGAAGTATCCATATGACATGTCACCACATTGCACCAATCACGTTCACGGATCTCGGCTAGCAGTGGTGTTTAACACAAAAGATATTTATATGGAAATGAGATCATTTTATGATTGGTAAATGACTAAGTGTATTCCAATGGAGAAAACAAAACAAACTTAATACATATAGGAATAAGTCATAGGGAACTAAGGAGTAAGGACTCAAAACAAATACAACAAAGCAAATAAATTAACAACATTGAAAATATGGAAGGCTCCTCCCTATTTACCCCATTCTTTCCTAACATCTCTGCCACATCATTTTTTCATCAACCAATGGGTTGCTTGGCATCATTCTATGGGAATGAAACACTCCCACAAAATTAAAACTAAAGAATGTTCTTATTAGGAAACACTATGGATTGTTCCCCGAGAATGTTTTCAAAAATTCATTCCTAAGAATAAAACATACAGAACTAATGAATGTCATTTTACAGCCTGAAATGTTGCAAATGTTCAAAAACTCCTAACATCTCTATTCTCTCCTTTTGAAGTTTCAGAAGATCTCCTTCTCCATCTTGCTCAAGAGAGAAGTGAGGTTTCTGTTCTTGTACGAATGCATTTTTTATATATTTGAATTTATGATGTTGTGAACGGGTGTTCGGTGAAAACTATGCTTGATATGCAAGTATTGTTGGTAATTTTATTGTTATGTTTTTGACACTTGTGAAATTCACCACATACCAAATAGATGAATGTTGAATTTGTACAATGTGAGGGTAAAGATAACACATTATTTGATATCTATTGATGGTAAAGGATCCAACAAAACTGGACCATAGGATCAGAATGGGTTTCTTGTATTGAAAAAATTCTCTGCTTACGTAAAAATCCGTTGTTACATAGCATCACATGGTGGCCAAGGGAACTCATATATTGTTTATGGGTGGTCCAGTGATCTTACGCTATATTATGGTCCCCTTATATTTCGAGTTTTAGAAGTTATTTTAAATTTTTTGTTGTCACCTTTATCATATTTTATTGGATTACTCTGTAGAATTTAGATATCAATGAAGCTTGAATTAAATAAATTCAATTCAGACTATGGGTTCCACAAACTTTCAAGTTGCATTTGGGTTGTTTGTTTGCATGGAATTGAATTCCTAGGAATTCATGTTAAAATGATTTCCAACAAAGGATTACTAAAGAGGTGAATGGTGAAGGATATAAGGCGTAGATATACATGCAACCTAAGTTAAAACTAGGTGTTTATATAGTATAGTTTTGATAACTTTTAAGACTTAAAACAGAGTTATGCCAAACGTGATTCTATTGACTATGTACCTTGGGAATCATTCCAAGAGAATGCCACCAAACAAGTACAGTACAGCTCCTCTCATAATACAAAACATTCTCAGAACTACCCATTCTCATAATAGAATTATTCTTAGAAGTGAAATGATGCCAAATTAGCCCCAATATGCCAAAATCCTACATGTATAAGGATAAACAATGACTCGATCCTATTGGGGAATAGATCTTTTTTACTTTAAAGCTTTTGATCAATACAAATTACCATTTCAAAAAAAAAAAAAAAAGGGCAAGGATCAAAAAAGTGGTCACGGTGGACGTAGCGGCCATTGGCCAAACCACTACATAGTGGGTGATATGCAGCGGTTGCGGTGATAAGCGGTCAAAAAAACTCAAATCTAGTATAGCAATCGATCTTGTGTTTTTTTTAGTGATTTGGAACCATATAAAGGTAGAGACAACTTTAGGAAAGGCTATTGAGTAGAAAAAATTGGACACACTGTGTTTTAAATTAAAACTGCTCGGCTCGACTGGGTTTTAGACCATAGCACTACTATTTTCAAAATAGTGTATCAGCCTCAACTACTACGGCCGATAATGCGGCCGTTACACTATTTTGAATTATGATCCATGGGTCCATGGGGCCCATCCACACTAGAAACCCAAGAAATTGCGTTGGTTGAGTTGCTTTCCACAATCAAGCCGTGATAACATGGCAAATAGTAGTCGTATTATTCAAAAAAAAAAAAAAAAAAAAGCAGCAGTCCAAGGTTGCCACAACCACAAGGGATTGGTCCTTAGCAGGTAGGTCTCAGGGTAGTGCCACAACCAGTAGTCCATACTAGCCAAAAAAACTAACAATAATTCTTGTTATTAGTATTATCATATAATCTTGTTATTTTTTTCTTAAAAAATAATATGAATGAAATCACTACTCACTGGTATTAGAAAGGGCCAACTCAAACATGAGAGAGAGAGAGAGGCATTTGCAAAGCCACAAGAAATGTTAAGGGAAATATATCAATAGTGTAAAGTCATAATGTGGCATAAACTTCATGTTTGTATTCCTTTACATTTGGCCGTCTCTCTTTGTCAGGCTTGGGAGCACGTGTGAGAACATTGCAGCATAGCATAAAGACAAACCAAGCAAGGTAAAATCATTTACATGGAAAAAAAACATACACCAATGTTATAGAATATTTCCAGTTCTGAAGCTTTACAATAAATCCACAAAACACAAGGAATGAATTAGGAAAACAAACTTAAAACAACAACGATGCTTTGAGGGAACATCGTACCAAAATCAAATGCAATAACTGGTTTCAATTTTATCTCTTCTTCCTGAAAATACAAAGCAGTAGTCAATCTGCTAGTTGGTGCAAATTTTAGATGTTAATAACACAAAATGTAAACAACAAAGATGAAGATTTAAAATATACTTGTATGTGCACAAGCGAGTTAGACAGCTAGCAAATGCCATTTATCACCATACCTTCACTTTAAGTTTCTTGGCTCGTCTAGATACATGACGTTGAGAGAGCTCTCTACTTTGTTGATCCTGCATCAAAGATGGTATTCAGTAGTCATTCAAAAGAATGCAAAAGTCATATATGCAATCTTCTAGAGATCCTCTATCCAATATGAAGCAAAACAAAATCACAAAGCAAGGTTTTATATGAGTTTTTTTTCATACCCTGAAAAACAAAGACCAAAGGACTACATAATAGGAGTGCTATAAAGAAAGCTTCCTAATAACCCTTGCTTAGCCAAAGAATCGGCCATGTAGTTTGCCAATCTAACTAGGAACTGAAACACCGCTACAGTAAAAGAAGCTGAACATTTAAGGGATTTTGACTATACGGGATATAAATGACCATGAATTCCTCAAAATGGTGTTGACCAAAACTATATCCCAAATGTGGTTATTGTACATGGGGCTCCAAATTCTTTTTCCAATTCTGCCCATATTGTGCGATATCGCACAATTTGTGCGATATCGCACAAACTAAAGTTGAAAATAATGGATTTTCCTCTTATATTTTCTTCCATTCCCATCTCCTAAAGCACTAAACCTCCATTTCTTCCTGCGACTTTCTTCGTCCCTACTACTTTCTCCATCGTTTAAAAAGGCTTTCAATAAGGTTTCTCCATTGCTTTTCCATTTATCCAAAAGTACCTCTAGGTTTCTCCCAACTCTTCTTCCTTTTTCTTTTTCATTTGGTCATTGTCCTGTTGTGATAACTTTACCCTGAGGACAAGGGATGGATCCACAATATCAATACCTTGTAAAATTTTGTGGTCTATGTACGCTTTTTGGGAACTGCTTCTCATTAATCATATTTAGGTGAAGAGAATGAAATACTACTCTTTTTTGGAACATTTTTTAACAATCGAGAAAGTAGTAGGAACGGGAAGGTCGCAAGGCGAAAAAAGGAGGTTTAGTGCTTTAGGAGATGGGAATCGAGTAAAATATAAGAGGGAGATCAAATAGTTTGTGCGATATCGCATAGATTGTGCGATATCGCACAAAATGGGTAGAATTGGAAAGAGAAATTGGGGTCTCATGTATAGTACCCATATTTGAGATATAGTTTTGGTCAACACCATTTTGAGGAATTCATGATATTTTAAATCCCATATGGTAAAAATCCCAACATTTTATCTCGTTTGAATAGAACCGAAATTTTTGTAGACGCTTGTCCAAGGAAGAAACCCGTGCTATAGCATTGAAAGAATCACTTTCTATGATCAAGCTATCTTGAAAAGAACGTGAATATTTGGAGAGCCTCCGATATTGCCATCAGCTCAGCCCATCCTTACAACCACATGCTAGGAAAATAAGTATAACACTAATCCTTTGTCATCCCGCAGGACTCCTCCGATTCCCGCCGGACCAAACTTACCTCTAACTACGCCATCAACATTAAATTAAGACACCAAAAGGAGGGGTGACCAAGAAACCACGAACCTCTCCTCAGACTGCCCACAAATCATACAAGCTCACAATTATGAATGATGTTATCCAACGCATAGATTAAAATATCGGCGTAGCGGCCGATATATCGGCCGTGGCGGCATCTATTTGAAAAAAACGGGATTCACACCGTATCGGCCGCTACGTTTGAACAAAGCGTGGCGGCCGCCATGTAGCGGGGGGTTTTAAAACCCCCCCAGCCGACCCATTTGCCCTTTTTTTTTTTACTTTTCACCTCTTTGTTTCACTCATTCTTCTTGCTGTGACCTGTGAAACCTCCCGAGAGTTGTAAATCAAGATTTTACCACGAGATGACAAGAATCCACCACAACAAACTTACAAACATCAAAACAAGGAAATAACTACAAGATCCAAGCTTCCATTAAATCCATTTCATAGGTCTGTTTTTTCTTTTAGATTTTTTGTAGTTGACTTTTGAGATCATCAATTCATCTCTAACTACTATAAATGCTTCCTCATCATGTAATATTGTCATATCTATATTTTCCTTTGATGATGCACACATTTTTTTTTCTCTATTTTTTATTTTCAGATTTGTTTATTTAAAAAAAAAAAAATGTGAATACTCATGGACAACCCATGAAACCACTTGGAAATGCATTCTAAATGATAGATCTATATTTCACATGGATCAATCCATCACATTTTGAATGTTTCTTGATTTTTCTCTATTTTTTATTTTCGGATTTATTTATTTTTTGAAAAAAAAAATGTGAATACACATGGACAACCCATGAAACCACTTGGAAATGCATTCTAAATGATAGATCTATGTTTCCCATAGATCAATCCATCAGATTTTGAATGTTTATTGATTTTTCTCTATTTTTTATTTTCGGATTTTTTTTTTTTTTTTAAATATGAATACTCATGGACAACCCATGAAACCACTTGGAAATGCATTCTAAATGATAGATCTATGTTTCCCATAGGTCAATCCATCAGATTTTGAATGTTTATTGATTTTTCTCTATTTTTTATTTTCGGATTGATTTATTTTTAAAAAAAAATGTGAATACTCATGGACAACCCATGAAACCACTTGGAATTGCATTCTAAATGATAGATCTATGTTTCCCATAGATCAATCCATCACATTTTGAATGTTTACTGATTTTTCTCTATTTTTTATTTTCGGATTTATTAATTTTTTGAAAAAAAAAAATTTAATATTTGAATACCAATCAAATGTCTTGAAAATGGTTCCTACTTCCCAGATTTGAGATTTATGTTTTCCATAGATCATTCCAACATATATTGCTTGTTTTTTTTTCCTTTTTAAATTTTTTAATTTCGGATTTTTGTTATTTTTTGGAAAAAAAAATATTTTTAATAATGGAATGCCAATCAAATGTATTGAAAAATGCTCCTAAATGTTATATCTATGTTTGGCATAGATCAATCCAACATATGTTTGTCATTTCCTAATTCTATTTTATTTTTTTTATTTTCGGATTTTTAAGATTTTTGAAAAAAAATTATAATTTAAGTAATGAAATACCACTTAAATGTCAAGAGAATGATTCCTAAGCGTTAGATATATGTTTCCTCTAACATGTTTCTTTGTTTTTTTAATTTTTAACATACTACTTGTTCATATTTAATTATTTATAGCCAGGTATTCAGTCTTCTATTGATAACTTAAAATGCCTCGTGATATTGATCCCGCATGGAGCGTTGGTGAGGCAGTTGAGAATAACAAGTTGAAAATCAAATGCAAGTTTTGTGGAAAAGTGACCGATGAGGGCATTACAAGATTCAAGCACCACTTGGGACACATTTCCGGCAATGTTGTTGGCTATACTGAAGTACCAAGGGAAGTCAGGGAACAAATGAAAGCTTTGGTTGGCCAAAACAAAGCTAGAAAAGTAGAGATAAAAGAAAAGAGGCAGCAAGGTGTTGATGCTGCCCGTTATGAAGTATTTGGGGATGAATACTTTGATGAGGAAGATGCACAGATGGAGGCTGTACGCCGAGAGTCCATCATGAGTCAACAAGAAGAACAGGAACGTCGTGCATTTGCTGCAAGCAAATATTATGATGCAGGGGGCTCATCTACTGTGCCAAGGCAGCCAAGCAAGGGCAAGGGCACTGCGGGGGCTATGCGTAGGGCATTTAGCACCCGGGAACGGGATATTGATGTAGAAATTATCTCTACTAGAAGAGCAGTTCCTCCCCCTGTTGATCCTCTAGCACATAGAAAAAAGGGAGATAAACAACCAAAAATATCGAGTGTTATGAAAGAGGTAATGAAGGCTGCAAGAGATAGGTTAGCCAAAGCTACAGCAAAATGGCTAATTCATAAGAACATACCACCTACAGCAGTAGATTCCCCATATTTCCAGACTATTCTTGATGTTGCCGCCGAAGCTGGGCGGGGTATACAGGCGCCCTCCGTATATGATGTGGGCACTAAATACCTTGAAGAAGAATATAGAGAAATAAAGGCTTGGGTGGAACAATTTAAGCCCATGTAGCAACAAAATGGTGTTACCATCATGTGTGACAGGTGGACCAGCGGCACCCAAACACAATTAATAAACTTTTTGGTGTATTCAATTGCTGGGACCATCTTTGTGAAGTTCGTTGATGCAACTGAATATAGACGGACAGCCACATATATATACACTCTTATGGATAGAGTTATAGAAAGTGTGGGAGAGGAGCACATTGTACAGATTGTTACAGACAATGGCGCCAATTTCAAAAAGGCAGGTCAGTTATTAATGGACAAGAGGACCCATTTATTCTGGACCCCATGTGCAGCACACTGCATAGATCTCATCTTGGAAGAAATTGGAAGAAAGACAAAAGTGGCTTCACTGATCAAGGCATGTAGAGGAATTACAAGATTTATATATGATCATTCATGGGTGTTAGGTTTGATAAAAAGATACACAAATAACCATGCCTTGGTGCGTCCAGGATTAACTAGGTTTGCAACCCATTTTCTGGATATGGAAAGCCTTGTAAGGTTTAGAACGGAGCCGATTCAAATGTTTGCATCAGAAGAACGGCTTCTTTCGAAATGGGGCAATGCAACTAGTGGTCCGGGGTTTGAAGTCCCAAACCTAATGAGAGACAATAAATTTTGGAAGAAAGTGAGGAAGGTATTAAAGGTTTTTTAGCCTTTAGTTAAAGTGTTGAGGCTTGTAGATGGTGATGACAAGCCGACAATGGGCTTTATATATGAGGCAATGGATCGGGCAAAGCAAGCCATTATGGAAAATGTTAGATATCACAAGAAATATATAAAAATTATTGATGCTCGTTGGAACGATCAGCTGCACCATCCATTGCATGCTGCAGGTAATTAATATATATCTTTGATACCTTTTGTTTTCCTAACTAATGTATTTATTATCTTGTTTGCTCACAATACATTCTGCATATTTTTAATATAGGTTATTTTTTAAATCCCGAATTATATTACCGCAATGCCGAACTACAAACCGAAGCAATAGATACGGACTTGCGAGTAGGATTACGGGAGGTATTAAATAGATTGTTAAAACCAGATGATCAAATTGATGCCATACAAGAGGTGAGTGGGTGGTTACTTAAGAGAATTTAATTATGCTGCCAAGTGCCAATTGCCATACATGCAGTAAGGGTTTACTAATTTATTTCTAATTTTCACATCGTAGATATCTATATATACACAAAGGAAAGGAACATTTGCTGACCCTCTTGTGCAACGATCGATTGGAAGGATGCCACCTAGTATGACTATGAACAAAAGACCCCACCCAATAGTCTTGATCTATATATCTTAATTGATTAAAAGGACTTGAGGGTTACTAATATCTAATTTTCTTTATTTATTTTTTGCATTTCAGCTGATTGGTTGATGAATTATGGAGAGAGTGCTCCACATCTAAGGAAAGCGGTTGTTCGCATCCTTAGTCAGACTACAACATCTTCCAACTATGAGAGAAATTGGAGCAGTTTCTCCTTGATCCACACGAAGGCCAGGAATCGGCTTACCATGCACAAACTCAATAAACTTATATATTGTCATTACAATCTGAAGTTGAGAAACAGAACTAGGGAGAGAAGGGCAAGGAATGATCCTGCTTATTGTCCTATTAATTTGGATCACATATTCAGAGATGACGATCCCTTACTCCTATGGCTAGCCGAGATAGAGGATCCACTGCTAGATTCAGATCCGGTTTTTCAGAGAACGGTTCAAGAGTTGATAGATGAGGATATGGGTGAGGCACCTGCAGAAGGTCAGCCACCTCAAGGAGAAGATACCAGTAGGACTAGGAGGAGTGGGAAAGAACCTGCTCATATTGGATCTTCTGAGAAAGCTAGTTCCACCACCGTCTCTTCGAGTAGCCATGGTGGAACTGGAGGAGGAGAAGACAGTGGGACAGGTGGTACTAGTGAATACTATCAACATGATGAAAACGATGTCGTTCCTGTAGAGGAAGTACATGAGTTACCTCTATCTGGAAGATTTGATCCAAGCCGTGGTTATCAACGGCGCCGAAGAGACTCACCACCTGGGGCTGGAGGTAGTAGTGAGCAAGGAAATATAGGTGGAGAGGTTGGTGGACAACAAGTAGCATCATGGACTGATTCGTGAGACCCTAGGTACGGTGGACAATGACTCACAATATTTTCCATATGGTCAAGTGCAACAAGGAGAAAAAGAGTCTTCAACTTCAGTGTCCTACTCATATGGATATGGACCATATGGTGACTATGGTGAAATGCAAAGAAATCCACCTCCACCTCCTGTAAGTTCCTATGATGCGGCTGCCTTGTTTGGATTTGTGGATCCCAATTCTCATCAATATCAAATTCAATATGGTGCCAACAGAAATGATAACAATGATGGGGATGAGGATAACCATGGCGCCTTGAATCTTGGTAGACATTCCTTTTGGTGGTGACTAAGGTATTCCTATTTCCTACACTAACTCTCTAGTCTCTACTCTTTGTCATTTCTAAATTGGTGTTGATTGTTGAATGTTGATTGTTGATCACTCCATAGTTCATTCACCTGATTGAATTTGAACCTTGAATGTTGAAGTATTGATATTTGATTGTTCAATGTTCACTAATGAGTAATGACCTAACTCTTAAGTTTTATGCCTTTATTTCATGTTCTAATTTTTTTTTACAAGCTTTACATTACTTTCTAAGTTAGCATGACTAAGAAACATGAATACATGTGAAAAAACTAATCATTACTATTATTTTCTATTTATACAGCGATACAGGACCTCATATATTGAGAGCACCGCTACGCCACCTTTTCTTACTTACTTTTGCAAAAGAACCACATTTTCTTTCATTTTACGATTTTCTGGATTTTCTAGAATTTTTTCATATTTTTTGGGCAATTTTTTCAAATCGAACCGCTACACTACGTATCGCCCGCTTCGTAGCGGTTTGGCGGCGGGCCACTACACCCGCCGCTACCGCTATTTTCATCCTTGAATTCCAATGTCAAATTTGCAAATTCTTCTCTTATCATAATCCATGTACAATCCTTAAGATCATTGTATCAAAAAACATGATTGTTCAAGAGTACATTTTCACTATGAAATGCACAAAAAAAAAGATGATCTCAGGTCACCACTACCACTACCACTACCACTGAGGAATCGGCATGAATTTCACCAGTATAAAACATAAGCAGCACATTTCCTTCAATGACTATGGAAATTTCTCATTCAGAAATGAATGCAAATCAGGGTCCCTTCAAATCAAACCAGGATCAACTTGCAATGATCAGAACCAGTCAAAATTTTCCTTGTAAGTTTCTGCACTCCGACACATTCAGATTAGGAGTGTAAGTGAGCTGATCTTGGCCAAGCTTGGAGCTTGATCTTGACTGCCTGATAAATGGCTCGAGCTCAATTCAAAGGAGCCAAACTCATGTTTAGGCTTAGGTTCCGATTCTCTTTCTACTATATGGCATATTATATAAATGTACCGAGGTTGGGATTGAGCTCATTCACACATTTATGTACTTAACCAAGTGAGCATTAGCCAAGCCCTTAATCAAGCTGACCCATGGCTTGATTAAATGATGGCCCAAGTTAATCCGAGCACAACTGAGCCAAGTCAAGTTGGCTTGGCTTTTTGACCGCCCTATTGCAGAAACCAACTTGATACAAAGGGGTCCACTAATGTTTTAACCTATTAAAGATTTTAATGATCACACATCAAATATTCGTTGAAGAAGGATGATGAAAGCAATAATAACTTCTGAAGTAAATCTGCCTCCCATCGAAACTTATTAATCGTTAGCACGTGAAATGAAGTCCCAAACATGGGATGGTTCACTTCGCACAATAAGAAATCTGGATCAAATGTTTGAACTTGATAATTGTCTTCAGGATGACCATCAATAATAATAATAGCAAAAACAAGAACAAGAACAAGAAATAATAACCACCGCAGCCAGTGGACTGACTGATAATTCTCTTCTTTGAAGCTATAGACCCAGTGATTTCTCTATCTTCTTTCTCTTTTTTCCTTTTTTTTATGAAAGGCTATATTTACTGATGGAAAGGAAAGTTTTCAAATATACTCATGGAGTAGAGCTCAATACATCTTTTTATAAGTCTGGCATATGGATATGGACCCATACAAGAACATGGGGATGGAGGATACAACTCTTCACTTCTAGAAATCTAGGAAACTCATGCCAATACGGATATCCTATATTTTTCCTGAGAACATTTCTGAATTAATGAAATAAGCATTATTTAGATTCCTTTCTAACATTTTTTATGTTGAAAAATAAATATATTAAAAGTAACTTATCTGAGGATTTGGCTCAAGATAGATCGGAATGGAGAAACAGAATTTGTGTACCCAACCCCAACGTAGTTGGACAAGGCTTTAATAATGATGATGATTAAAAGAACTATATGAAGTACTAGACTTGGTAAGTATGATTTACTAAACATGTATCCTAGAAGTATTTGTGCAGCATAGAGTACCAACAGGAGTGTCATATCAGTCTGACTTGTATACACTGAGCAAGTGCAAGTATATGGGCAGAGAAACTAAAGAAGTTCATAAAAGGCATAATACTTAGTGTTGTGGAATTTTAATTGATATGGTTATTTTAATTAATCACGAACTGATTGTGAAATAAGTAGGGGGTTTGTTGTGATTTTTCAAATATATATATATATAATTAATTAATTTTTTGCTGGGTTGCACAAGTTGTTTTCTTTCTCCAATAAACCTTTTCTGGTATTAGAACAGATTTGAGGAGCAGAACCCTAAGATGAGAAAAGCCTAGCCTCTTATTTTCTCTACCTGTTCTCTTTTTCTACTCTTATCTTTATTCTTATCCCTCTTTCTTCTTCACACAGCACCACCACTCCCCCCACCCCCATGAAAAAAACTTCCCCCTCCTCTTCTTCCCTTTCTTTTCTTTCTTCATTCTACTGTAGGAAAGCCCATAGACGGTGTCACCGGCACCGTCTTTGTGGGTGCAAGATGTCCTGTTTGAGGGCAAATTTCAGTGTATGTTGCAGGTTTCAAGGAATTTATCCCATGTTGATGCATTTTGACTGTTAAAAGTGTCGTATTTGGGTTCTTGTTTTCACCAAAAGGTGCTGTATGGTAACAAAAATCAAATGTTTGGTGGCCTGCTCCCCAAGGTGATCACAGATATTGGTATGAAAGGTACTTATTCACATTATTCGAAAGCTATGTGGTTTTTTACTGGATAAAATGTGAATAGTTATAGTGGCAGAGTCATCATCAGCGTGCCCATGAGCAGCTCTAACAATGAAAATCAAAATATTGAGATCATCAAGCTAAGGCCACAAATTTCTATGGTCTATGGCAGCTCGGTTGTTTCTAGGAAGTCTATATAAATTGAGACATATCACTGGTAAAGTGGAAGTGCCACCAACTGATGATCAAGACATACAGATTGGGAGACCAACAATATGCTTCTGACGTAATGGCTCCTAAATTCTATGAAGCCAGACATTGACAATTGGTTGTACAGCTTGAATACAGAAAAAAAAAAAAAAATGCCTGATATGGATTGACAGAGTTGCTATCCAGTAATTCTAAAATCAATTGGTGATGGGAACCTGCACAAGCAACTACTTAACACCCCCCCTCGGGTTGGACACCGCCCAAATTCGAAGCACACGCCCGCACAAGAATACAACACAGTATGGGGCCTTCTTGTCTTGTGCACTTGCGCCCGCACAAACACACAGTGCGGCATGGGGATTTTTTTTCCTTGCATGGTTTCGAACTCGAGACCTCCGGCTCTAATACCACGAAAAGTTTGCTAGCCAGTAATCCTAAAACCAATAAGTGATGGGAAACTACACAAACAACTACTTAACATGGATACTCTTCATGGACTCTATGCAGACAAAAATAGTGTTGCTAAAATTTATGGCTTGAAAGAGATGACTGTAGCACATCAACAAAGAAAACATTAGCAGAATACTATACAGTTGCCAGCAAGAATTGGCACATCCAGATGGTAATAAATTTCATTGCCAAAAAGACGCAGAATTTCAGGATAAGAAACCTTGAAAATAATCAAATATTCATGTTGTTAGCTGGTCATAATCAAGAGTTTGAGCCTATTAGGGCAAAAACCTTGATAATACAATTTTTACGTCTTTAAGAGTGTTTATTTCTAGTTACTCCATGATGAAAGAATAGAGACATGACGCAAAGTTGGCTCCATAAAAGTTTCTACTTCTTGTGAAACCAAAGGAAAGTAACTTTAGAGGCGGAAAGTTCAACAAAGAGGCAACGGATGTAGAGGTGGTGTCATTGGTGGTGACACTGGTAGAGGCCATTCTGGTGAGCGTTATTGAACACATTATGGGCATAAGAATCACACAGTTGATACATGCTGGGACCTTCATGGACATCCTTCAGGTTAGACCATGAATTCTGCTATTACAAATACTGGTAGTGTGCAACTAGAAGTTAGTTTAACAGGGCCTACGAATAAAACAGTTTTTCTTTAAGAGAGAGTATGAGAACATGGTGCGAGATGACTCAAGTGAACATCTTCTTTTTCCACTGCCTTAGTTGGTCAGGTATATCAAATGCTCTTGAAGTCTCTTCTTGCTCAGGCTCTTGGGTTATTGACTTAGAGGCCATTCATTGATCACATGATAGGCACTCTCATCTCTTCAATCCATTATACAAGATCCAAAATACAGAACGAAAACTCACAGATGATAAAGTAGACAATAGAATGGAAAAAGTTTTGGAGAATGTCCTCCCACATTGTGTGGTCAGCCATTGTATATATAGGGGTTAGACATCACTACTATAATCATGCTACAATCATTAGTAATCAAGGATATTAAGGATTATAATCAGAACTATAATCACGGATCTGAAATTATCCCCTGGGATACTAATCCCATCTATTTAGATTCTAATCCTATCCATTTACAGCATTAGATATACATAAGATACATGCAGGACTACATATACTGAGATATGTTACTTAAACCATAGGGATATATTCTTCAGAGCTCCCTAGTCCCTATTGTCTCTGCACACCCCCTCAAATTGATGTACAGAGAAAATCATGGCAAGACTTTGTCATAGCTTTGGTGAAAAGGTGAGCAGAAATTTATGAAGACCTAATTTTTGTTATGGCTGAATCCTATTTGGCACAATTGGAGCATCCCAAGATGGCCCGTAAGGGTCCCTCCAAGTTTTGATTGAAAACTTGGGCCCAAACAGCCAGGAATTGTGCTCAATTATGAATTCAGGGGCTGTTTTGGAAAAGTACAGACTGTTATGCAATTTTCAGAAATTCTGAAGACAAAAAAAGGGCTGCACGTGCAGTAATTTGGAGCATCAGGTTAATGGGTTAAAACTGGTCAACCCACATGGACTCTACACCACAAGGGTCGTCCCTAAGAAGGGGCAGCCCCATGTTATGATCATATGGGGCGGCCACCCCAGGTTGCATTTTAAAATCCAAGAGATTTGGATGGAGCCGTAGACCATGCCCCACATATGTCCAAAAAAATTGCCCCACATGTCTTCTGTATAAGCCTTCGTCTCCTCTCTTTTTTTAAAAAAATGCTCTGTTTTTTTTACCCTTTTTTCTCCCGTCTTCCCACAAAACCCATGGCTCAATCCTTTGCAAACTATCAAAATTTTAGGAAGTCCCTCTCGATCCGATCCAACTTCATTGCTGGTAAGGATTATTGGATTTTCTTTCCCCCTTTTCCTTTTTTACTTTTCCCTGTTGGATGATTTGGGGCAGGAAATCAATTATTTCTTTATTTTTTCACTAATCCATTGAGAAAAAGATAAACGGGACTTTTGTATGTTTTATTCTTGCACTTTTATTACAATTTCAAACATTTGTCTGATATTTCCTTTTGTTGATCCACGATATTACTCCTGTTGCCCTTGTAATTTGTGTCCGTTAAATCTTATATGGATGGAAGAGATTTTGATTTGTAGGTTTTGTGCATAAATTGTTTGATTTAAAGAAATTGAAAATTGGATCTAGTGCGAATTGTATTTCTTATTGACCAATGTGCCTTTGGGTTTATGATTTGCTTAGATTGTTGTAGTGTCATGTTGTGCCTTAATTGTTACATCTATTGGCTGATTTTCACAGTTATGCTATCCATCTTGTATTCTTTTTCTTAGGGAAGCGAGTGATATTGTTGTTTTTCTTGCTAATGATATCATTTTTTCAATTGACCATTGTTCTCCCCACCGAAATGAAAATCCTGGGTCCGCCACTGTCCCTAAGTCCCCTTTCAAGACGTCTGAGTCTCTTCATTATCAAATGGGGCCACATGGGCCCCGCAGCCAGATTTGCAGCAAGAGGCAATGACAACCTGGAATCTGGAAATCCTCAAATTTCTTTAGTGTTTTTAGCATCGAATGGTTGATTTGGTTAGGAAACAGCAATTACAAATTCCTGATTATTTTAAGACTCAATCATGGTAGGAATACTAGGGTTTTTTGTGGTTTTAAGCATGGCATAAAGTGATGCATGGGTCGTCTGCACTGTTTTGGCTTTATTTTTCCTCTCCCTTGGTCACGTGGACTATAAGTGATTGAGAAGGCTCGTTAAAGGTCAGTTTGGCGATTTTTCCGCATTATTCCTTCACCATTAAATTTCTAAATTTCTGTTTTCTTTACTTGCATATTGGTGTGGTGGCTGGATATTTTCTGGATTTGATTTATTTGGGCCATAGACAATCCGGTTGCATCAAATTGGGACTGCATCAGTTGGTATCAAAGCGCAAATCGATCCTAAAGATTTGTGTTGAGAATCCATCTCCCTAAAAATGGCTCCCCGAAGAATTTGTGGTCGTAGCCCAAAGGTTGAGAGCGACATGCGTCAAGAACCATATGCAAGAGATATTGAGATTCAAAATTTAAGGCAGCAAGTTAAACAGCTGACCCAAGGCCTGGAGCATCTGGAGCGCCCGAATCATCGTGAGGATTATAATGATGACACGGATACCTAGGAATTTATCAACCCATTCCATAGTCGGTCTCCAGTGAGAAGACAACTGCATATGGAACGTCATGAAGATACTCATCGTGGCCTAAATATAAAATTGGAAATTCCCGAATATAATGGCACCATGAAAGGTGATGAGTTTTGTGATTGGCTAAACACAGTTGAAAAAGTATTTATATACAAAGATTTGGCTGATCACAAGAAAGTCATATTGGTGGCTATTAAACTTTGTGGAAAAGTCGACACGTGGTGGTAAGAACTACAGAAGTCCCATCAACGCATGGGAAAGTCGCTGATCACTTCGTGGGAGAAGATGAAAAAAATACATGAAGGGGTATTTTCTTCCTCCCACATACAAGCAAACACTTTTTATGTGGCTACAGAATCTCCAACAAGGAAAGCACTCCGTAGATAACTACATGGAGGAATTCCAGTATTTAGTGGCCCGTAATGATATTATGGAAGACGAAGATCAGCTAGTGGGGAGATATAAGGGCAGATTACGATCATCCATACGAAAGGCGATGGCTTACCATCCTTACTACACTTTGACAAAAGCCATTTAGCGAGTGACCACCATTGAAGAATCACATGCCATTGAGATTCCACGGAGGACATCAATTCCACTATCTTCTAAAGACGACGCTGCGTCAAAGAAATTTGGGCGGCAACATAAAGAAGACAGTACAAGTGGTCCTCCAAATCGACCAAGTTAGATGGGTCAACGAGCTACTAATGCGGATGATAAGGGCAAAGGTAAAGCGATCATCCGTTGCTTTAAGTGCAATGAGTACAGTCACATATCCTCAAAATGTCGAAAGAGAGAAATTCATGTGACTGAACAAGAAGAAAAATCAGACACACCATCCTATTTAGTGGATGATGATAGGCCTGAATTTGATAAATCCGGGACCAACGACGACACTATCTATGGTGATGAAGGTCAATCTTTGATGATCCATAAAACATTGTTTTCTCCGAACATACCTACCGGAGATGATTGGCTTCGTACTAGCATCTTCCGCACTACATGCACTGTCAAAGAACGAAAAAGTCACTTGATCATGGATGTCAGTGGTTGCGAGAATGTGGTATCACAGGAAGTCGTCAACAAGCTCAAGCTCCTGATAGAAAAGCATCATGCACCGTACAAGCTATGGTGGTAGATACCATGAGGCTGTATGGTGTGACATAGCCCCCATGGATGTTACTCATATACTATTAGGTAGGCCATGGCAGTATGACCGTCGGACACTTCACGATGGTTATAAAAATGAGCACACCTTCTATGAAGACGATGCAAAAATTGTCCTTGGGCCTACTCGCGGGAAAATTAATATGAAACCTACTTTGTTAGGGGGTGTAGGTAATTTCTTGGGTGATATATGTGATGAGAACACTCAAAAAGAAGAAATTATGGAAGATATTGATGATGAGGATGTTGAAGATGATCTAAATCCACCTCCTATATTTGACGAATATGTGGAAGATCATTGTCAAGAAGTGAACTTAGAAAATCAGATTTTTGAGAAAGGCCAAGATGAACAAGTAGCTGTAGCTGAAAATCAAGTTGCAATAGAATTTGTGCCAAAGCCAGAGTGCATTCTGCCAATGGTAAACGTCACATCAGAATATGTTCCCAAGTAAGAATGCAAACCGCAGGCTTTGACTCTCAAAGAGTGTCTTAATTATGAATATGTTGATCCATTTTGGGAAGCGGTAGAGCGGCAACAAGATGCATCCAATCAGGTTCTTGAAGTTGCAAATCAGATTGAAAGCTCAATTCCAACAACAGCCGTAATCAGTGTGCAGCATCGTGAAGACAATTTAAAGCGACAAAGAAAACTTCAAGCTCCTCCACAAAAGTGCCGCAAGAAGCAAAAATGCCGACACAAATGGCCACACGAAGATGCAAACTTGAGGACAAGTTCTACTCAACCGGGGGAGAATGATGCAGAAATTTATCAAGACCTAATTTTTGTTATGGCTGAATCCTAGTTGGCGCAATTGGAGCACCCTAAGATGGCCCATAAAGGCCCCGCCAAGTTTTGATTGAAACTTGGGCCCAAACAGCCAGGAATTGTGTTCAATTATGAATTTAGGGGCTCTTTTGGAAAAGTACAAAAGTGCATGGATTGTTATGCAATTTGCAGAAATTCTGAAGACAAAAAAAGGGTTGTACGTGCAGTAATTTGGAGCATCAGGTTAATGGGTTAAAACTGGTCCAACCCACATGGACTCTACACCACAAGGGTCGCCCCTAAGTCCCCTTTCAAGTCGTCTAGGTCTACTCATTATCAAATGGGGCCACATGGGCCCCACAGCCAGATTTGTAACCAGAGGCAGTGACGACCAGGAATCTGGAAATCCTCAAATTTCATTAGTTTTTTTTAGTATCAAATGGTTGATTTGGTTAGGAAACAGTAATTACAGATTTCTGATTATGTTAGGACTCAATCATGATAGGATTACTAGGGTTTTTTGTGGTTTTGAGCATGGCATAAAGGGATGTATAGGTCGTCTGCACTGTTCATGCTACAGTATAGTTTTCCAATATTATTATAAAGCACTGTTTTGGCTTTATTTTCCCCTCCCTTAGTTGTGTGGACTATAGGTGATTGAGACGGCTCTTTAAAGGTGAGTTTGGTGATTTTTTCCGCATTGTTCCTTCATCATTAAATTTCCGGATTTCTGTTTTCTTTACTGCATATGGGCGTCGTAGCTGGATATTTTCTGGATTTGATTTATTTGGGCCATAGGCAGTCCAATTGCATCAAATCGGGACTGTGTCAAAAGGTCACACAACTAATATTGGGGGAGAACATGAGGAAAATGTAGAGTTCCAGACAAGACATGTTCTTGAATAAAGTGGCAGGCAACTTCAATGTGTTTGATCCATCCATAAAAAAGGGGATAGGAAGCAATCTGGATACCACTTGTGTTGTCAGCATAGGGTATAGTACAGAATTGGTACCCAAATTCAAGAAGATGTCTCGGCCAGATTATACAGAATTGGTACCCAAATTCAAGAAGATGTCTTAGCCAGATTACTTCATTGCTGACATAGGACATTGATCGGTAGTTAGCTTCTGCAGAAGGTTTCGATACCTCTGACTGCTTTTTACACTTCCAAGCTATAGAAGATGTGCCCAAGAACATGCACCACCCAGTGGTGGATCAGCGAGTATGGTTACAGAAAGAGAAGGAATCAAGGTCAAACCTAAATGAACTGATAAAAAAGGTCTCACCTGAATGACAGAGAAAACACGAAATGCTCGATCTTGACCAGCAGATAAAATATGTCTCCCATTGCCGTAGAACCTGGAAGGAATCATTAATGACTTCAGATAAACAAGGAGTTAAAAAAATTAAGCAAGAACATTCCCCTCCACACATCATCCCCCAATCCTTCCTCTCAACACCCCCCACCCCCGCTCCCCCACCCCCCCCTCCCCCCCTCTTTCTCTCTTCCTCCCATCCTTGATCCTCCCTATAAGAGGAAGACTTCTATAAAATGATTCAAAGGAATTACACATGCATGCAATACAACAATGGTAGCATTGCATAAAGACCAAAATTGTAATATAGAAAACATAGTCAACCTAAAGTGGTATGAATTATGAAATGACAACATAACCAAAAAATTCAGGTGCCAGAACATTGCCACCAAGTTTCTGTTTTTGGTGGCTTAATGTGCTACGTTGACATTTGGAAATTACATCAAATTATGCTTTAAATGAACCCTATGAAGTAAGATGCATCGGTATTGGAAAAAAATAAAGGCCACAATACTTGGTCAACATCAAGGTTGGAATCAAAATTTTCTTGGGTGAGCAAAGTACGTTGTTTTGAAATAATATTATCGATGAAAAAAAAAATAATGAAAATAACATTGATTGAAACCATAACTAAAAACACAAATATAATACCGGTAGAAAAGAGAAAAAATGAAAGAAAGTAGTATCATGTTTTCATAAAAAATTTTTTTTTTTTTAAATATTATATTATTGGACTTAGATTGTTTAGGTTCAAATAATCTTTTATGCATTTTTACTTATTTTACTGTTAGTTTGTTAATTGAGGCTCAGAGTTTTACATTCAAGGCCTAGTGAAGCCCACTACAGTGACCTATATGCTATGCATGGTGGGTGGTTAGAAATGAATGGTCCAATGTTGATGGCATATAGCCTAAGTTGCTACACAATTCGATAATGATAACCTTTGAAGCAAAAGAGCATGGAATGACTGGTTGGACAAAATTACACTAGTCCTTTATTTTTAACGTTTTTTTCTGGGGAGGGCTCCAACGATAGTTGCGATCATCAAATGAAGATGATTTTTAACTATGTATGATCTACATAAAAATCATGTCACCTAATCAACCACTATGCATAAAGATAGCTACAATGGGCTTCACAAAATGGGTTGACTGTTTATACAGTCCAGTGGCTGGATTTGATCACATCTCTTCATTTAAAAGAGAAAAGAACAGTAGACCTATTGATCAAGGGTCATGCATATATAAAAGGCTAAAAAAATCCTTGCATTGATGTATTATATTATATGCTACTTCCATTTAAAATTAAGGGATACGTCAGAACTTAAGTGCACGGCAAAAGGAGGGAACTAATTGATACATCAAACATGAAGGGAAAGCCTTGCAAATTGTAAATGGGATGGCATAAGAATTTGTTAAGATAGACAAGGACAGAATGAGACTCCTAATCTTTTTGTTCTTTGTTCCTCTTCTCCATTTCTTTTCTTCTATTTTTTCCCCTTCCTTTCCTCTTCCCTTTATTCTTTGTATTTCTATAACTCTAATGAAGCCACATGGATTCTTTCTAGACTTAAGAGGAATTTTCAAGCAGTAGAGAGAGGTTGAAAGTTCTTATTGAACTTTTCAATATTTAGTGAATATATAACTAATTGAAACTCCTTAATTAGAGGTGATTTTTCCGAAGATGGGAATCTCTAGCTACCTCCTTTAAATGGTTTCCTTTGTTAAAAATAGTCATCAGTTACATAGTTTAAATACTTTGTCCTGCCAGCCTTTTAGAAGATTGGAAGTCACTTTTAGATTGGAAGATTGGAGGGGCCAATCTATTGCACCATCTTAGCATTTATTATGAGAGAGCAATGGCCCCCTTCCGCTGCTTCCTAGTTCCAACCCTGGTCAACATGATCAGATGTCCATAAAACAGATTCTGCCACATGGAAATGGGAACAATATACAATTACATGAACCTTTAGGCACATATAATAGCCCCTACACAAACATTGATGCTGCGTGACCTCGTCCGGACCTGGTGCAGAAGGCCTTGAAGATCCTGTGCTTGAACAAGCATTAGCATTCACGAAGACATGATCGAGCATATGGGGTCCTAACCCATGTGTGAAGATTTTCCTTGAAATTGGGAACACAACAGTCCCTCAAATACAAAAATTCACACCTACATGGGCTGTTTGAATAAATTTGAGCCTTATAGTGGGGTTCCATCAATTTTGGAGTTTCAATACAAATGAAAACAGCGCAGCAAGGGGGCTGCTCGTGTGACTCTCTTGGACTGAGAATAACAGGGCCCAACTGGGCCAAACCCAACTGAAACCAGCACCCCCTGAGTCACCCAGGGGTGTACAGCCACTGGGCATGATCCACTTTCCCGTCAGGTGGGCCATGTGAGTCCCATCAATTTTTTTCGAAGGATCTGGAACGACCCCAATTTGAGAAACTGCTTTAAATTCATTGACTTCCTGGAAATTAGTTATTATTTTCCTTCAATTACATTACTATGAGCAAGGATGAAAATAGCGGTAGTGGCGGGCGTTGCGGCCTGCCGCCAAAATGCTACGTAGCAGGTGCTACGTAGCGGCGGAGCGGTGCGATTTGGAAAAATCGTCAAAAAAATATGAAAAAATTGTAGAAAATCTAGAATATTGGAAAATGAGAGAAAATGTATTTTTTTTTTGCAAAAGTAACTAAGGTAAGAGGGCGTAGCAGTCCCCTCATTGTATGAGGTCCTGTATCGTTGTATAAATAAAAAATAATAGTAATGATCATTTTTTTCACATGTGTTCATGTTGCTTAGTTATGCTAATTTAGAAACTAATGAAAGGCTCATAAAAGAAAAAATTATGTCATGAAGTCAAGACTTAAGACTTAAGAGTACCTAAATACATCTACCAAAAGGGGTGTCTAATAGGATGTACTTAGAGAAGAATCATTGAGAATAACTCTCTGTATCGACTGTAATTCAGCGAAATCATGTGCTTTTTGGTGTTCTTTTAAACATAAAAGGGTAAAAGAGTTGTGTAGAAATGTTATTTGGAGAGAAGAAGAAAAGAAATAAGTCTTATTATGCATTTTTTAAAATTTTGGAAAGTATAATTTTTCACAACTCGTAGCGGGCCCGTAGCGGCCGCTACGGGTGCGACGGCCGATTGGCGGTGGCGGCCGCTACAGCCAATATATCGGCCACTGTGTAATATTTTCATCCATGACTATGAGTCATTACTTAGTGATTTATGATAGAGATTGTGGATTAGATTTATTGTATTTTTTTTTTCTATTTATGAATGTCGAGAGTAAACAGTGAAGAAACAGTGCACAGTGGACATCTTATTATCTTGAATAAAGTTGAGAACAGTCTCTTTTGATCTCTCTGATGCCTTTCTACCATTAGTGCCCTTATATTCATGGTGTTTTTAAGGCATAAATAACTGATTGAGTGCATCAATCATTGTCTGTGAGAGTGCATCTTCACGTCCAGGCAAATAGAAAACACGGTGTGCTGTTGCACGGTAATATTTTCAATAGTTCCAGTTCTGTCTCGATTCTTTGACTGCATTAGAACCACAAACCAAGAGAAAAGGAATCAAGTAATTCCAAAATTCACTCCCAAAAATCACAAACTAAGTAGAAGAAAGAACGTCAATTGCAAACTCAAGTACAATGAAAAAAAAAAAAAACCCTAAAATCGAGTCTGTACGCCCATGCTAAACAACTCGAAACCAGTCCTACATGAAAAAGACTTCAAACTCCATTTATGGAAAATCACAAACCAAGAAAAGTGAATGCCACTAGAATTCCTTTTTCATTCAACTCAGTGAGCTAATAAAGACCATTACATGCATGACTACTTAAGGACACATTATGGGAACATACAAGACTCCAATGGCATGCAAACACTCTCCTAAAGATATTAACTCATTCAAATCTCACATAAGACTCTTTCATGTGCTAAAGATAATGAACAATTACTACACTTGCAATAATATATAGTATATACGTCACAACTATCTACACGCAAATTATTTATCTTATGCAACACATATAACTAACATGCGCCCAAAAATCTTATGGATGGATTGGATATTGTTAGGCAGATGTCTATGGGCCCCAAGGATTCAAACAGCGGTTGCATCGGGTGTAGCAGCCAGTAGCCAAAACGCTACATAGCAGGCAATACATAGCGGCGCAGCTGTGTGAATTTTTTAAGTGGTTAATAGAATTCAAATATTGTGTAGTAGTCAATCTTGTGTTTTTTTAGTGATTTGGAACCATATAAGGGTAGAGACAACTTTAAGAAAGACTATTGAAGAGAAAAAAATAGAAAAAATAATGTTTTAAATTTAAAACAGATTGGCTCTACTAGGTTTTACACTGCAGCGCCGCTATTTTCAAAATAGAGAAGCGGCCTCAACTGTTGGAAAAGTCCCACATCCCACATCACCCAAGTATTGGGTTTGACATGGCTTTATATACCTGTTTGGGCCTTCCACCTATCAGCTTAAGCTTTTGGGTTGGCATATGGTATCAGAGCGGGTTCCGATCCCATCGTTCTTGTGTAGCCCACATGGCAGGCCCGTCCATGAAATCTGTTGGGTCTGCACGTGAGGGGGAGTGTTGGAAAAGTCCCACATTCCACATCACCCAAGTAATGAGTTTGATATGGCTTCATATATTCCTGTTTGGGCCTTCCACCTAGGAGCTTAAGCTTTTGGGTTGGTATATGGTATCTTACATCAACCACTACGGCTGATATTACAGGCGTTATGCTACGTAGTGGCCACTATTTTAAACCATGATGGGCCCCACAAAAATATAAAATCTTTGATGTTGAGACTTATTTCTTTCAAATCGATTCATATATTGGTGCAATGTAAAATCTCCTTCAATCAAATCTCACTACACATCATCACCAATATCACCAAAATCAAAGCCTTGTCCCAACTATATTGGGGTCAATTACATGTATTTTGTTTCTCCATTCCGATCTATATCCTAAGACAAATCCACAGAGAGGTTGCACTTCTTTAGATCTACCCTTTCTACATCCATCCAAGTGACACTAAAAATGAAAAACAATAATTTTAGTCAAGGCTTTTTATTTAATTGTCGAGTGAGTTGAGAACATGTTCATCCCAACACCATGGGAAATAGTTAGGAAGAGTATGGTGAAGGTGGTGATAAACCAATAGAATAGCATATCTGCCAATTTGGATGCATTCATGCAAACAAGGTCCGATAAACATCATAAAAATGATAAAATTACCTTATGCACTGAGGAGGAGCACTATGCCCACTACGAAAGCGCAAAAGACGAGGATCCCCATCGCTCGTGTCAAAAATCCACATCTAACACAAAAAAAAACGTGAGAGAGAGAGAGAGGAAACTTAACCGCTGAAAGAATAAATAAAATAAAGATACTGTAGCACTCAAAATGGCTTAATATAGAAATTACTCGTATTTCACTTTGCAACACCAGCTAAAGTTATTGAAACAACTGGTACAGACAATGCAAATGGAAGTTGACTAAATTATAAAATAAGTAAATAAAGGTGCATGCTCATTCATGTCGATTCATCATGTAGAAAAAAAAAGGTTCCCTCGAGTTTATTACTAAAAACTCACACATATTGCATATACTGACTTATATGTGAAAGCAATTTCACAAGATTTTACATATTCAAACTGTAGGCATAAATAAAGTAGTCTATTAAGCAACTGCAAATCCTGAGAATGGATATTCTAGAAAAGATAAGGAGAGAGCTCAACTCATGGCCCATGGGACTCAAAATTCTTGTAAATTCTTTCATGGTGGATCTGAAATTGATAAGGAATCAGCAATATCGTAGGAGTGTAAAGAGCAACTTTTTTGGCTGGAAAATGGCGATTCATTAAACAAGAAAAAGAAATTATATACAAAACCAAAAAGGAAAAAAATAATAAGCAAACTAATCAAAACCAAAATCATTATAGGAATTATATCAGAAGTGAGAAAGCTCATATTGAGTCATATTGTATGGATGATATCTTTGGTAGAATCATTCAAAAAAAAAAAAAAAAAAATCTGTGATAGAAATAAAGATATTGTAGCCCTTGATTAGGGCTATCCAAGGGACCTAGGTCCAGCCTGAGTCCCAGATCCCAATAGAATAGTACAGGAGAAGAATACCTAGCAGGGCATGTTTAGGGTTTGAAGTTCTTAAATATTTATTGTAATTTATATGGAATGTAGGTTGATGCCCCCTCAAGTAAAAGGGGTAGATCGCAGAGCACCTCGATGGAAGTAGTAAGGAAAGATTTGAAGAAACGCAACCTAGCTGAGGATTTACCGAGGATAGACTGGAATGGGGAAACAGAATTTATGTAGCTGACCCCACCATAGTCCGCAAAAGGCTTTGATGATGATGGTGACAATGATGATGACAAATGTGGTATGTGCAATACTTATAGCCATTATTATCAAAATCTTACAATTTAGGATCAAAGCTAACAATTTGGATCAATGCATGCATCATATACTAGGTAAAGATAATTTCTAATTCTTACACAAGCACATATTGAGAGACAGAGAGGCCTGATGTTCTTGTTCGCATTTTGTTGGTAGGTTTTACAGCTCAACTTTATTGGATTTTTTCTTTTCAGGAGACCAAATGTAGAACTCTTCTAGCTGACCCCAAATTGATGGAATAAGGATCTAATGATGAATTGATGATACCATAAACATCTTCTCCGTGTATTGTATAGTCATAAACCGGCTTAATCCCAATAGGTTGTAAATTAAGAAGTTAGGCAGTGAGGCATCAGAGAAAGAGACAGACAGAAAGACAGAGAAAGGAAGGGTGGAAACTTCAACCTTGAAGCTAGCATAAATGAAAGACCACAGATACAAATGTACTTTCAGATTTATAGAGCTTAATAAGTCTTGTGATTTAAGATTCAGTGTCAGATGTCATATGATTTTACAATCCGATTCAGTTTTTGAACATTGTTTAAAGAGTAGCGCTCCTGGGCAGATTTCTCGCATTGGAGACCGTGCAAGACAGCCTGTGGGGCCAATCACCAACCTGGGCAGCACCAATCAAGGATGAGTCAGGGGATGGAAAGATCTCAATAGGATCAGCCCATAAATGAAATTTCAAGTCAATCTCATCATCCTAATCCCTTGATCTGTGACCCACAAATTTAACTGTTTTAAAAAATATATATTTCAATCCAACATTCCAGCCATTTGGACAGATGTAAAAACCCATAGGATCCATGACATAGGGTGTCGGTCCTTTCGTGGGCAAAAACAGGCCACTGATAATCGTTACAAGGTAGACTGAGATCAAGGTTCCAAGGTTTGTGTCCTACCGGACCTTGGACAACAGTTCTGCAATCCTTACCAGGCCTAGGCCCATGTGGTCCAGTTCAAATGCAGCCTGTTGAAAGCCCTAGGTTTAAAGAGTGTACAGGCCAGATCTGCATCTAGGGAATTTCCACCCTAATTGTTTTCTTGTTTATTTTTAATAATGTTCCAATTCATGGTGCATCCCTGATCCCACTAACTTTCCTTGCCAAGAATTTCGAAAAGAAGTTAGAAGGAATCCTTTGAGAAAGTTTTTTTTTAATGCAAATGCATGTAATCATCTCACTCGCACAGAAAAAACATCGTCATAGGCAATAGTATTTCCATCAAGTACAGAGAATGACGAGACAAATGCCCTCACTTTTATTGAATTGTCATCAGAAGAGCTCATAAGAACAGGCTCGTTGGCAAAGAAATGAAGTGATATTATTGAACCATCATGCGCTTCCCTAATGACTGATTGAAGCCTTCGTTTCTCAAGATTCCAGATGCTAATGACACCTGAAGAACCGCCAGACGCTAGAAGAGGCTGTCCATCTGAAACAATCAATCAGAAAACACAAATAACATGACCACTCCACAAAGAATGAGCAATCATCAAGAAGAATAAATAATTAATAAAGAAACTACCAGTGAAATACAAAGCAGCACTACTTGCGCCTCAAAGGGGCATACCGCAAATGACCCAGATTGTCAGGGTTTTTTTTGTTTCATGTATAAGTGAAACGACGTGCACCCACAACCCTATGGTTGCAACATTAAGCATATCCCAACTGTGCTAGATTCTTATCATAGATTGTCAAAAGACAGTGCATATTCACATTATCAGAAACAAGATCAGCAGCAATTTACAAGAACTACAGAATTTCCAAGAAAGATAAAAATATATGCATTAACAAGTAAATGGGCATCGAAACACTACTAGGGAGCTTATTATCAGTACAGTGAATATGATGTAGAACTTAAGAATGTAAGGCAATGTTACCCAACAAAAACAAGCTGTTCCGTAATCTCTAAGCAACACAACAAATCCCAGAAAGCAGTGACTTTTTACATAGATTACCATTTCAGTTTTTTCACATGCCAGGGTAATTATTATAGAAGGGGAATGAAAGGGAAGATGAGATCATAATTGAAAGAAGATAAGAAATTGAAAGAGATCTAAATGCTGGCCAGTTCCGTGGGAATCAAGCTAAGGTTGTTCATCAGTCACTATATGTCTACGTTAATTGATCATGTCTCACAAATCCTATTTTACCAAGAAATTATAGCACCTTTAAAAAAAATTTAAATATCACATATCCTAATGCTTTTACTTTTTCCTCTTTTTTTCTTATTGGTAACATGGCTTGAACCCACAACCTCAAGGTTGAAGCATCTTCCACTGCCACAGGCTCGCCTGTCCTGTGCAGGAACTTACAGCATAGCAACCAATTAGAAATTTGTGTTGATCTAGGGGATAAAAATCAGCTTCCCCCTGAAAACAGGCCCTCAAACCATCATCAATTCATCATAAATGATGTCCTATGCAAGCTTACTGAAGCATAAGTTGCTTTTGGTTTCTTTGTCCACACTTGATAAATAAATAAAGCATCCCAACTGCAAGTTGTAACTCCATCATTTGGTAATTAGATTGTCATAAACACTTGTGACATCTTACGATATTTAACTGGTAAGATGTAGCTACTTAAATGAGAACATCCCCTAAAGATTATAGACCCATAAGTCTATATGGAAGTATTTACAAGATTTTAGCTAAGGTATTGGCTGGAAGATTGCAAAAGGTGTGTCGGAAATCACATCCAATGAGCAAGGAGCCCTTGTCGCTAATGACTGCATGCACTCAAGGAACAGAAAAAGGATTCCAGGACTTATGTCCAAGTTGGACTTGGAGAAGGCTTATGATAGACTGGATTGGGCTTCCAGGAATACTTTCCCCTTCTCTTTTTGTGATTGAAGCAAAAGCCTTGAGGATGGTAACAGTAGCGGAAAATGCCGGTTTAATCACAGGATTCAACGAGGAAAGGGATGTGTCCCCCATTTCATATTTACAGTTTGTAACATTGGTCTCCTGCAATGCTAGTGAAAACCAAATTGAAAATGCCAAAGCCACTCTGATTTGTTTTGAAGCGGTGTCAGGTTTGAAAGTAAATCACTTCAAAAGTGAGCTAATTGGTATAAGAGTTGAGGACTCTCTAATGCACAAGTATGTGGAGATTTTGGGGTGTACGGTGGGGTCATTTCCAGCTACATATTTAAGCTTCCCCTGTGTATGGGGTCGGCCAATAAATCAGTGTGGAATCCGGTATTGGAGAGAGTTGAAAGGAAAATATCTACTTGTAAAGCAAATTATCTTTCCCTTGGAGGAAAAGGTGACGCTCATCAGATCAGCTCTGCCCAACCTTCCGGTATATTATATGTCCATCTTGAAGTTATCAATCGCATAGAGAAGTTGTAGAGGAACTTCTTACCGCATGGAAGAAGTGTGGATAAAAAGTTTCATCTTGTGGATTGGGCCTCTGTGTGTAAATCAAAGCTTGATGGGGCCAGGGCTTTAGACCGTTAAGGTTGATGAATCAAGCCTTACTGGGTAAATGGTTATGGAGGCTTAGGGATTACTAAGATGGTCTATGGACGCAGCTAGAGATGGCAAAATAAAGTGGTGCTAGGGATGAATGGGATGTTCAGGGGGCTTCACATAAATGCTCAACCATAATTTCGGTCAAGCAAAATTTCATGATGAACATTAGATATCATGTTGGTTCAGGGAAGAAGATTCTATTTTGGCATGATACCTAAGTAGGCGATCAGCCGTTGGCGGATAATTTCGACAGTTGTATAATTGTGCGGGTTAAGAAAGCAAAAGCGCAAGACTATGTGGAGGGATTTGGTCATGGATGCCAGGTGGTTGGATTCCAACTTTTAGAAGGAATCTAAGGGAAAATGAGGGCAATCAACTCCTGTCTCTTTGTTACCCTGTTGAATGAGGTCCATGTTTTGGAAGGAGGATATGATGCCAGGATTTGAAGCGCTTCAAAAGAAGGGTCTTTCTTGGTGCCCTCTTGTTAAGGCATTTTCAAAGAGCTCTCCAATGAGGAGCCATGTGGCAAATGTTCGTTAGATTAAAGCCCCTCCCAGAGTGGTGGTGTTCGGGTGGCTTGCTCGTCTCAGTAAAATCCTTACCATGGATAAACTTAAACAAAGGAGAATGATTATGGTGAATGTGTGTCCCATCTGTTTGTGGCAAGGAATCAGTTGATCACCCCCCCTTGAATTGTAAGCTTGCCCAAAGGATATGGAATTCGGTGTTTGCCTGGTTTGGGTGCTGTTGGGTCCTTCCAGTTGCCTTCACTGATCAATTCAAGGTTTGGAAATCTCCTATTGGGACGCCTAGAGGCAAGGAAATGTGGAAGATAGCATTTCCCATTGTTATCTGGTGTATTTGGAGGGAGCGGAATGCTAGATGTTTTGAAGGGGTTGCAGCGAATGGTGAATCTATGATTGAAAAGATAAAAGATTTTGTTGCATGCTGGGTGTCATCTAATCGTCTCTTCCATGGGTAGTCAATAGATCAGCTGATGTATAACTGGAAGGAAGTGGCTTCATCTTCTGAAGGATCATCGTCCTGTTGTGGGGTTCTTGTCTAGTTTTGGTGCTTCTGTTGTTGCTATGTGTTTGTTAGGAGTGTAGTGATGGTTCTTTCTGGTTGTTTTCCCATTAGGAGATTAAGCTTGTCAGTATAGACCTCATGTACTGCTTGCATCCAAAAAAAAACCTTGCAATAAGATGAGAAAAAAAAAGGTGGCAATGCTTGGGATTGGGATAAGGGCTCGGATGATGATGATGAGAAGAGAGAGGAAAAAGGTGGAATCTTCTCTAATAATTTTATACTTTGAAAAGGTACACATACTTTCGATGACTTACGATTGGTGTTTGAAAACTCGGGCGAGTTGACTTAGACTCAGTCACTATCGATTAAGATTGGTTTGGACTCGGCCAAGTCTAGTTTAAAGAAGTGAAGCACTCTCTTTCGTCTGTTTGGCCAAAGTCCCTACCCTTACCCTCCACCCCTCCCCAAACCCTCTCAAGACCAAGACGAAACCTCTCTCTCTCTCTCTCTCTCTCTCTCTCTCTCTCTCGCACATCTTAGTATTTATTATTAGTCAAAAATGAAGGAAGATTTTCTCCTGCACATCTGGACCATCCCCTCAGCGCAACACCCCACCCCCGGCAACACATAAATTTCACTAGGTCTCACTGTGACGATGGCTCCAATCCGAATGGACCGCAAAGTGCAGGAGCAGGAGAAAATCGTTCATAATTGAAAGCATTATCTAGACAAACCAAATATTTTCATGACTAATCCAAACTAACTACAACAAGAAAAGCAGAAACAAAACATTAAACTCTTGAATCCATTCAAGGTATTACCAGTCCTGAATGACAAGGCCGTCACAGCACCGCGTATAGAATGTGTGAACGAAACTAGTTCTTTGTCATAACGTACATTGTGGACATGAACTTTTCCATCAGCACATCCAACTGCAACTACGTCTAGAGCAGGTGAGGAAACACAACAATGAACAGATGAATTCCAGCCTTTAAACTCATAAAGCTTTTTTTTAGTGCTGATATTCCAAAGCTGAAGCAAACCTTCCTGGCTTCCAATAATAACCTGAAAAGAGCATAACTCACCATAAAAGTTTCTTCAAAGAGCATATAATTGATTTAAAATGATTTTATGCCGCAGTCAGTAGAATGGAGATAGAAGCTAACCACTAGATTCAACCATGTAGGTTCTTTTGCTTGATCGAACTCCATTCATACTGAACACCACCTTCTGTAGGGGAATTGACCCAAACATCACTCCATGAGTTATAAGAACCAATTGATAAATCATGTGTGAAATATTACTAGTGTGGTACGCACCACAGTGCATATCACCCCTGTTGGAGTGACGTTTAGGTCATTGCCCAAACATATGGGGCATGTAAAATATGTGAATTCAACCAAAGGTGGCCCCAAGCAGCATAAATCAGGCGTAAGCTGCCGTTCCTTGTAATCTCACAAAGATGTAACAAATAACAATTCGAAATGAAAATGATAATTTTTTATAAACTAGAATTATTTTATTTTTTTCAAAAAGCAGCAAGCACACCTTGTTTAGGTAGGTATCAGGATGCATTATGCAACTTGGAGAGAATTTCTCTTCTAACAGAATATGTCCAACTGGTGCAAGATTCCATTCAGTTTCTTTAAATGCCCACATGTATAGATTACCCTTGACATCCATGCTTAGGATATGTTCACCAAACAGTAGTAACAAATTAACCTTTTCACTATGCCTGCTCCATGTTCCTATCTGCACAATACATGCCACCAGTAAAAGAAAAGAAGTGATGATCATGCAGTGCATCTGGAAAAAATGCTACATTAATGGATGCAAAGCTTATAATAGTAATAGAGTCATATATTCTCTTGAGCAGCATGACCAAATGACAGAGCCACTAAGTTAAAAAACCATGTTCTCCTATAATACTGCTATTAATGAATTTTGATAAACAAGACGAGATAAGAATAAAAGAAATGATTATCACTCTAGTCATTTCTTTTAATAATGAACCCAATAATGCTTGAGTTAACAAATGCTGTTCAGAGGATTTTAGCGCAAGGATTATGAAAATTATCATAATAAAATAATTCTGGAAGCTAGCACAGCAATTAAATGAAAGTTAGTTATTGGATTTAACATGAAATTAACAGTCAAGAAAATAAACATGTAGACAATAGGCTATAAAACAAAAGTAAAATATTACTTCCCTTTTTATGTAACTGGGAAAGTATTCTTCTCCCCCACTTCCACCCACTTGTTTTAGATCAAGAGATCCAAACAAGAAAAAAGAAAAATTAAATAAATAATGAAAACCAACACATTAATCACTGCTCAACAAATGACAAATCATCATCGATTCTTTAAAACAAGAATAACAAGCATGAGCAATGATGAAATGAAAAATGCTGTTTGTGATATATAATGCCAGTAAAACCATCCAAGGGACAGGAAAAAAGAAAAGAAGACTACAATCAGTGATAGCACAAAGAGGTCATCCTGACAAACCTGATGGGCACGTTTAAAAACCGCTATGTCGTTTCCAAATGCAGCAAATGTGTACTCACGATAGGATGCAAGAGCTCGGATCTTCTTTGGCAATTTAGGGCCTCCAATAATTTTTAAAATATATGTTAAGAGATAGCACACCAGGAAAAAAAATTAAAAGTAGAATGAAGGCATCATTAAAAAAACGCATGTAAAAGTGTACGACAAAATAATGTCAAGATCAACTTACATGGCAAACAACTGATAAACAATAAATCAATTAAACCCCAAACAAGATGGAAAAAATTATCCATGTATATATGATAAAGACAGGTTATCCTGCTTGACATGCTGCAGAAATGAAGGGCAGCTATGGCAATCAGCAATCTATAACACTCACTGCTGCAGCAACATGCTTTCCAGTGAGCTCTACTTAACATTGTCCACGGGATATCCATGAGACCGATAATGGCAAGACCACAAGAAATGTAAAAGTATCTGATTCAAAATTTATTAAAAGTATCTGATTCAAAATTTATTGGCAAACATCACTAACAAACTGTACCTGGTTCACCCGAGCTAGTTGTGAGTAAAATAAATCCACTTGCACCAATTATAGAAAAATAAAAAATCAAATACATCAATGTTTTTTACTTGTTGCATGCTGCTAGTCAAAAATTTGTGGGTCCAATCTAGAAGTTCCCATAATCTTCTGTGGCCGCTTATATTATCCATTCTAGGATTTTGCTCACCTGTGTTAGTTGCCATTACTATAACGCTACTTGCACCAAGTAGAAAATAAAAAATTATAGCTTTTATACTTATGGCATGCTGCTAGTCAAGATTTGTTCATATAATCTTAGAAGAACCCAGGAATTTCTGTGACAATTTATATTATGCATCCTAGGGTTTCGCACCTCTGTCAATCCCCGATCAACCCAATGACAGGCACTCTCCTCCCCATGTGGCTTTCTATCTTCAGGCCTTGCATTTCTTTTGATTCTTCATCTTTCTTTTCTCTGGTATATAATTTTAGTGTTGGGGTATTCTTGTATTTTTTGGGAGCTTTGACTTCCTTTAGGCCTTGTTTTTTCTTCCTCTCTTAACATAATTAATATGCCTGTTAGCATAAAAATAAAAAAAGGGTTTCGCTACAGCTACCAATGATCAGAAATCCATAGGGTATAATCTTAACGAAAGCCTTTCATCAAAGCATCTCCACAACACAATTCAGCATCTAAGTGAGACAATTGCAAAACCACCAATTGAGTACTCGCCCCCGGATTATCAGCTTCACATTGGCTGCCTCTGTCTCCTTTCTTTTTCAAGATCACAATAAAAAAAAAATCCATCTGTTAACATTTGTTCTTCAAAACAAATATATATATTGTTCTAAGCCTAACTCCCAAATGCCTCAAACCAGGTTCTTTTTCCTTCGCTTTCATAACAGTAATATGAAAGACATGAATGTAAAACAGCAAAATGATAAAAGGCAAATAGTGCTCATGTATAGAGACTTTACATTTTCATCCTATGGCAGATGTGTGAACTTCAAGAAATATATCATCCAACAAAGGAAAGGATAGTTGTTTGGTATTGCACTGCATCCATTATTGTAAATCATTTTGTGACAAAACAAGACCTTGTGCAATCAAGAGAAGCACACTTGTTGAGTCTGAGGAGAACTCGTCGTTTCTTCTCTGTTAACGTCAGCAAAATTATGTTAAGTTACAACTGGGTAATTCCATAAATAATGTTATCATTCGGCTGTCATTCACCGAAAGCATTTAGAATTCTGAAATCACTGTCTGAATGGTGAGTGTTCACAAAGCCGGCTGTGTGAAATGCCGCTTTTGGCCTGTAAAATTCTCAGAATTCCAGATTTTCCAATGCCCAACGGCACTTGAGCATTTTGAATGCCACTTTGGCGACAGCATTTGGAGAAATTCCAAATTCTCACAGACAAGAATTTTCAAAACTCTCGCAAATTAAACAGGCCCTCAGTTTACATAACAAGATTGATATATTTATCCATGAAAGTAGAAACCAGGAATTACAAACAGGTGCTCACGTAATACCAGCATAGAAAGGTGAAAAGTGGCTACATTCTTTAGTACTTACCAACAAGCACCAATGTCAATTTAGCGCACTGCAAAAAAAATATATACACATATATTTCAGTCAGTTTCCACTAAATTTCATTTCAAATAGACCATGAAATGCATTTTCTAATAGGGAGGAGAGTGGAGTGGGCTAAAACTAAAACTTGGATATTACTAGTTCAGAATTTCTGAAACAATATGGTCCATCATCGTGTCAATTGAGAAAATCTTTTCTCTCTCTTTTTTTAATCCTATCTTAAAATTCAAGCATAACCCACTAATGAAAAAAAAAAGAATCGAATTCAAAATTAAACATTTTGTCATTCATTCATCTGCGAAAGAGAGCGAATAGAATAGTAGTAGTAGGGCAAATTTGGAAGAGGTTTGAATATATAACAGAAGAGAGAGAGACACAGAGACAGAGACGGGGGGATAAAGAAAACCCTTGAGATTCCAGATGATGCTGCCTAGTGGAATGCGTGCTGAGAAATACATACATACATGAATTGCAAAAACAGTTGATGACCCGCGATGCAAAGTAAAAACAAACAAGTAAATAAATAATGGAATAGAAGGGATCTGGTTTTATTGAAAACTTACGTCGTAAATCTGCCAAGCTTTTCCAACGCTTACGGTAACAAATGTCTCTGTTCCCAATCGTTGGACGGAGAATGGAACGCCGCTCGTGATGTAACCGATTGCTCGGAATGGTTCGAATATTCCCATTCTCTTCTTTCTTCCTCTTTTACTTTTTTTCTTTCTTCGCCTGGTACGCGACGGGAGGGTCTGTTTCAGAAGAAAGAAGAAGAAGATGACGATGATGATACTAGTACTTTGAGGTTTTAAGAGTTTCTCTTCTCATCGGAAGAAGGCGGCGGCAAAGAGGCAACTGCAAATGATAGTTCGGTTTTTAAGGGTTTCTCTTCTTTTCCCTTCAGAAGAAGGCGGGAGGCAGCACAGACATTGGGAATTTTACCAAAAAAAAAAGTGTCCCAAGAAATGTATTATCTCATTTAAGTTAAAAATACACATAAACACATGTATTGGCGTTTGTACAGTCGTTTTAGGCCATTCACCCCCTCATCATGCAAACGACATCGTCGTGAAATTATAACCTAACACCACCTCAATCTAACGATTTGGTTCTCCTTCTCTTCCCCAAATTTCTTCTCTCCTACATTTTCTCTCTTTCTCCTTCGCTCCCTCCTCTCTCATCCTGCCTGTGACTTCTGTTATCTCTTTCCCTCTCCCTCTCTGATCACAGCGTTCTCCTTCCCTCTCACTCTCCCTCTTTTGCCAAAGCGTTTCCCAGAATAAGAGAAAAATGAAGGAGAAGGGTTCTCCGGTCTTCGATCTGCTGAGCGGAGAAGGAAGGGAGTTACATAGGGGATTCTCTGTCTCCCTCCACCCAACTAAGGACGAGGCCTTTTTTTCTATTTGCACAGACGACAGAGATCGTCATCTTCAAACACCTCCATCTTTTTTCTATCCCTAATTCCCCACATAACTTCTTCCTTCTCCGTTCCCGCCAAAGGCTTTTTTTTCCTCCTTCCCCATCGTCTTCAAGGCTTTTTTTTTTCCTCTCCCACCTTTTTCCTCTCTTTCTCCCGGCCCTCTCCCTCTCGCGCTCCCTCTAATTAGAGATTCCGGCCGGATCCTCTCACACCGCCAGCCACCGTTGCTCATCGCCAAAGTTGCTGTAGAAAAGAGATAATCCAAAATAGGGCTTCTCTAACCAAGAAAAGTCAAGTCCTTTTTACTTGTATCTACTGCAAATACTATCCATTTTTTGTTGTTGTAATTGCATGGAAGTGCCTTTGATTTTCTTTTGAAGTTTGGTGTTTAGATTTTCTTGTATTCGATTTGTTCAGTATTCTATTTTTTTTATTTATTTTATTTTATTTGCTTCTTTTTTCCGAGTTTTTTTCTGATTTTTTGTGCCTTTTTCCATTTCATTGTCCAAAAGCTATGGATGGATGAAATCTAAGGTTTGTTAATACTTAAAAGCCATTTTTTGGACACTGTTGTTTTGGGGTCTTTGCCTGTTTGGATTAGATTCGTTCCAGAGGTGAGATGATTGATGGGTGATTCAGAGAAATGGGAGTGATCACGGGCTGAGTTGTAGAATATAAAAGAGAAGCAATTCACAGCAGTTTGATTAGGTGGATCTAAAACAAGTATGGTGAGAAAATGGAATGAGTTGGTGACAAAGATGAAGGTTTCAAGGTTGGAAAGTGGAAATGGGTTATGGTCGATAGGTGGTGTGTGTTAAGAATGGTGGAGAGTTGAGTTGGATTAAATGGGTAAGTTGAGTTGGAAATTCAATTTGATGTTACTTGTGCATTGGGTTGATGGAAGATAGAATCCAAAGAAAAAGTGGAAAATGGAGAGGTGAGGCACTTTGTGAAAGTGGGCATAGTGGAAAAGGCATAGAGATGGCATGGTGATGAATAAAAGGTGGCTGAATGTGTTGAGTTTTTTAGATGACGTTAATGAGAAAATGCATAAAAACAGAGCATGAAGGAAAACAAGGAAATAAAGAGAAACTGAAACTAGAACAAATCATGGAAAAAACAAGTAAATGAAATGATATAGAAACAGGCAATGAGGACTTCTATGAAGGCAAAAAGAAACTAGGTTCTTCTTTTTTCAAGAGGGTAGAGTCTGGGTCATTTCTTTGAAGTAGAAGATGGGTACAGTAGATGAGAAGAGAATAAGACTAGTGGCTCAGCTAGTGGTCAGAATAATGATAAGTTTTCATGCTGGAAAGTTGATGGAAACAAATGGGTGCAATGGGTTACAGGTGGATTTGGGTATGGTCGAGTGATTTTTAGGCTTGGATATGTTTTGGAGATTTTGAAACTTGTATAAATGGAATGGTTAGTGATGGTGTAAGTGAAGGACTGAGATGTTGATAAAAAAGAAGAGAAGGTGAGTTTGCGGAGATATAAAAGGTTGAATAAGAGTTGAGTTGCAGGGCCAGCACCTGTGATTGGTCTCGTATGACCCTTTCTATTCTCAAGTTGACCCAATTAATAAACATGTTGGGTTGAGGCTAAGCCTATTCTTATTATTTGAACCATCAACAAACCTAGTAATTGCACTATGAAGTGCCCATCAGACCTGAATCCAACATGTTTATTTTATGCTCCAGTATACTCTATTAGTTTCTGCTTTGGATTTGGATTGACATGTTCAGCCTGAATAATAAATAGGTTGAATACAAGTTGAACCTTTATTAGTTATCCACAATACTAAACTGAATCCACTAAACCCAGTCCACCCCAACCTATCACCTCCCCTGTTTTTATCTTTAAGAGTGACAAATGTAAAAGAATCATTGAGAAGAGATCTGGACATGTAAGAAGTATCCCTGTTAAGACATGGTGTGATAACTAATGAACCAAAGCCAAGACCCACAAAACACACCTGTGAACCATTAAAAAATAGTTTATCCTTGTACAGTTTGGTAATATATGAATTTAGGCTTACTGTGTACAGTGCCATAACCTTTGATATATTATTTACTTGAAATTAGTTTCTCCCCTTTAACTTGCTTTCTTAAATTTTCATTTAACCCAACAAGTTTCTGCATCATTAGAAAGAAACTCTTGCATTTTATGTTCCTTTGAATATGTTGTTATGGGAATAAGGTATGGATGTAGAATATGTTTTTAAATTAGGCCTTGAACCGATTATCCATACTCAAAATAATAACTGTTTGTGTACGTTAAAAGCAAGAGGGATGTGTTTGTATAGGTTCAATTCATAGAAGAAGAAGAATAAGAAATTGGAACCAATACTAGGGAACTCATGGCCCAGGTGTAGAATCTGCGAGCAGCAAACTATAACTATTAGGAAAATGCATTTATGAGCCAAATCCGTGAGCCTTTCTCATTGTTTATGCACCCCATTATAAAAGCATTGTCATTTTGTTGTTGGAGATAAAAAAATGAGCAAAGAACCTATAAATAATTGTAATGATATCATTATCAGAAAATTTTGAAAACTAGATTTTGAGTGAAATCGTGAGTATTTCTTATTGTTTATGCATTCCAATATAAAGTCACCATTATTTTCTTATTGGACACAGAAAATGGATGAAGAAACTATAAATGATGGTAACAATATTGTTATAAAAAAACATCCACAATCACACAAAATTCAAGTTCGTATGAGTAGGAATTCAAGTTCTTAAATATTTAGGCATGTGATTTTACCTTACTAAGCTGATTTATCCATTTTCTTTTATTTCCTAGTCATGTTTTCTTATGGTTCGTGATAGATGCGGGCTCGTTTATTATGTAAAGATAGGATCCAAATTATTTTTTGTCATACTTGACTTATGATATTAAGTTGAAATGTGAATTGTGAATGAATAATTATTTTTTATTTTCGTTCTACAATTCTACTGCTTTGGTTCATGGCATTACTTTTTTGCTATTATGACATGACAACAGGGTCAAGTTGGGTTTTAGTATAATGTTTGTTGTTTATGTTTTCGCATTTCTATTAAAAATTCTATTGTGCTTTAACTGTTGATTCTTAAATCTTTCATTCATAACAATGTTTAAATCTCGGGGTTGAGTGAAAAAATAGATACAAAGTAACAAAGCCAAACCTCAAATAGATTGATGGAATAAGTTTATGATGATAATGATGATTGTTTAAACCTTAGAGAGTCAGTGAATAAATAACCTGTAAATAAATGTAGAAAATAACTTGTAGACCTTCTTACTATATTCATGGTGTGAGTTCATCCATTTCAGTTGTTCAATGTAGGCCACAATGGTTTAAAAGTTCAATATGGTGGATTGAAATCTTTAATTGTTTCAGTTGAAGATGGTGCCCATTGTTCTATTATAGTCATTTTGCATGGTAAATCAGGTAGGTTATCTTGGCGGAGGGGGCAATGCATGGAAATATGCCCGGGGTCACCACAATCATAACACACGCCGTGCGGGCGGTGCTGCTGTCGCTGTGGGTACTGTGCCGCCTGGCCCGCTGGCCTATGTCTCCTATACTGTTGTTGCTGCACTAGGGGCTGCTGTCGAGGTGGAGCGATCATAACCTGCTTCTGCTGGTGCATGGCCTCGACCCTCTGCAAATGCTCCTTGGCCCAATTGGCTTTCCTCACAGCATCCTCATAGGTAACGTCGTCGATACATGCCATGTGCAACTGAATATGAGCTCTCAATCCCTCGACGAATCGTCAGATTCTCTGAGACTCTGGCGTGATAAGGGCCTCGGCAAATCGGGAGAGCTGAGTGAAACAGAGCTCATACTGGTAGACGGTTATGTCACCCTGAACAAGGTCCTGGAACTCTCTCAGCTTCTGGTCTTTGACATGAACTGGGATGAACTTTCGGAGGAAGTCTGTCCTGAAAGCGGTCCATGCTGCCTCGTCTCCAATCAGCTCATAAGGACGCTGCACGGTCCTCCACCAGTCCTTTGCCACACTCCTGAACATATAGGCTGCCAGCTGCATCCTCTGACGTCCCGTGCACTCGAAGACCTTGAAGATCTTCTCCATTCGTACGATCCAATTGTCAGCAACTAGGGGATCCTCGGTGCCCGTGAACCATGGCGGTCCCCTCTTGAGGAACTTCTCAAAAATGACATTCGGGTCCACCTCCCGAATAGGAACAACCGCCTGCTCTGGACGAGCTACCCTCTCAACGACGTCTAGGACTTGCGCCTGGAACTGCGCAAAGTCCTCAGTCTGCTGCTGGTGTGCCATCGCTTGTGTCTCCTGCGAGACAAGGAATGCCTGAAGAAACTGCTGAAATCTCACATCGAAATCGGGTGGATCTCTGGCTGCTGGTGCCATCGGTGGCGGCTCTTCTCCCGACATCTGTCAAGAGAATGTAATTATATTAATTTGAGTATAACACTTAGGACTTACACCGATTCTACCCAATCCATCGTCCTTACACGGATCTTAATTCTAAAATCCTCACTACGTCCTAAAATTTCTAGTGTATTTTATTTCCTAGAGACTTGCCCGCTTTGATACCAAAAATTGTAACGCCCCGATTCCGAATACCGAAGATAGCGCTAAGGTACCCGAAGTTGGTGCGCTACTTCCCGGAAAATCCGAGAACTTCCAAGATCATAGTCCACGGTGAGGTCAAGTTTTTAAAACTTTTTAAACAATGACATAATCAACAGTTGTAATGCGGAATCGTAAGAAAAGATAGTGGAATCAATAGTATCATGTAAATAAGTCAGATAAAACAATGCGGAAGTTTACTAAAAAATCTCAAGTATGGTTATCAAGTGTTTATACAAAATTGACTATCTGCCCATCTCACTACATAGAAACTCTCAAACCCAAAAGAAATAGAACTGCACTCATTCCCCTTGTGCAGGCGCTCCGTCTTCCGACTCGACCACCTGGTCAGCTGGCCCCCCACCCGTAGTCACCAACTACAGGCGCCTCATAGAACGCGTCGTCCGCGGGATCGTGGTCGGGACCTAAGCACCAAAGATGGGTCAGATCCAAGGATCTGACAAGGCATCATATACAGATAACACAGGATGTATACAACAAAAGAGAATAGAGGCATGTATATAATCATAAAAGTAACAAAGTACATGATTTAAGCAATTGAGCAGTAATAAACATTTTAGAATCAGGAATGTAAAGTATTATAATTTAATCAGATGCAAATGGCATATTCACACAAGCTGGATATACTGCGGGATATTATGCCGCGACCCTCCCATAGTGTAAACATCACATACTGTAAACAGTTTGCGGTGGGGAAAGGGTAATAATCATGCAAGAAATAATAGCCTTGATAATAATAACAAACATAAATATAACACCGATCACACTGCTTTATCGCACCGATCACATCCCTTTATCAGATTAACCCAGACCCGGTATCACACTGTTTGTCTAATCACAACTCATCATGATAGCTCTACGTAACCAATATAGTCCCTACCAGTGATGATCAGTCAACTGGCTGAGTTTAGAACAACTGAGTGAATGTTTGGTGCCGACCCAGGGAACAAATACAGGTTTGTATTTGTCTAGGCTTATCTTGCGTAAGCAAGATCCTAACCAAGTCTCTAAGAGGTTGGGGTAAAATAATATGGAACACAGTTCAATATCCAAGTCCAAGTCCAATAATCATTGGATCCACTCCAAGGCTCACAACCGCGGCCTAAGGCAATACAAGTGCAACACCGTGATCATTCCACAAGTGATCATCCCATACTCATACACAATGAGCTTCAATCCATTAAGCCTAACCTCTTGATTCTATAGTTTCACATACCCAACCTTAGGCCGTATGAGGGCCCGCCTAGCCACATACATGGGTCATTTATCTCCAAATACAACATAAGGTCTCCATTAAGTAATCCTAGGTTCAGGTCCTCAAATTCCCATTAATTAACAGGTTTATGACAACAATAAGGATAAGAGAGAAAAACAACACATGAAATCCTCGAAATCATAGAATCAAATGGAAATAGACAAAAGTCCAATCCTAGGTAATGGTTCACTATTGGTTCAGGCCTCATCATGTGATTGGATCCCTAACGGTAGTCTCAGATGTCAAAGATAATAAATCTGGTGCTCCTGAAGTTATGAACATCATGGACTGCAATTAAGGGTTGAATCATTGATGATTCAAATCCCAAAACCTCAATTGGTGGACCCTACTAGTCAAGGCTGAGCCATGCCATTGATTCGTGTGTGGCACACTTGATGGAAGCCTATTTGGATGGTCAATGGACCCCACAAATGATCAAACATAAAAAACATAGAAGTCTGGAAACTCACTGTTCACAGTGTTCCCAGTCGACATCATACCCTAGGATGTCGACCGGGTACATTGGATGTTGACCTCCCAGGTCGACATCCTGCAGTGTCCCCGGTGGACATCATGGCCGTGATGTTGACCGGGTCCACTAGGACCTGGAGCCAAACAGCTAGGGGGTTCTGCATGAATTACTGTGTATCCGGTCGACATCATGGCCGTGATGTCGACCGGGTACACAGGGTTCCTGACCTGTATGAAAAATTCAGGTCTCAGTTATTTCTTCAAAATTATGTATTCTCGGTCGACCGAGACAGGGTCTGGTTGACCGGGTACACTGTCTGTAAAATTTTAGAGAGAATTAACTGGGACTTGGTTTTTCTGACTTTTCAGTGTGCCCGGTCGACCGAGCTGGGGGCCGGTCGATTAGGTACACGCAGAGAGCTGCAATTCCTGAATTCTGGGATTTCTCATTTTCAACGCATTTCTCATCCAATTCATCCCAAATCACTTCCATACATCACACAGACAAAGATAAACACAAAAACACTTCTAAAATCTCCATCCATCATCCAACCGGGCCATTAATCTTCCAAATGGGAGAACCCATCCATCAAATGACCATTTTTCCATAAACAAGCTCAAAAAGAAGATCTAAACATGCATCTCTACTCAATTGAATTGAATTGCAGAATCAAAAGGGAAAAAGCATGCATCACGTGAAATTAGCATAGGGTACTTGCCTCAATTTGAAATTGGTGATAAAGTAGAGAAAGAGATATGAGAATCCAAGCTCATACTAGTGTTGTTGGTGAAATTGGGGTGGTCTCTAGCTCTTCCTTGTGCTGGGATTTGGAGAATTAGGGTTTGACTATGGAGTAAGATAGGGTAAACGAGAGAGGAGAGTGAATTAGGGTTTTAGGCTAATGTTTGCAATAGTTGGGTTATATAGTTTAGGGTTTATGATAATTACTAAAAGGGTAACTTAGTTGTAAATGGAGAATAGATGGGGCCATGAGTAATTAGGGCATTAGGTGGGATTTTAGAAGGTTCTTAACACTCAAAGCCCCTCCTATTAATTCTAATATTAGCTAAGTAATATTCTAATTAAAACATACTAAAAATTACAAGAAGCACATAACATCTATTAAGAAATATATACAAGCTAATTCTAAAACTTAGGAACATTAGCCATCTATACTACTAATTCCTATTAATTAGCATATTAAAGTAGGAAATATCATATTAATAATTATTTAAATCAAATTGAGGGCCCACAAGGGGTGGGGCCTCACAACCTGGCCAAGTAAGAGTTTTTGGTGTTAAACTCATTAGGGTACATTAATTCAAACAAGCTCTTGAAATAAGAGTCGTGGAAAAAATGCAAATCCCTATTAGCAATGGAAAAGAAATAAAATAGAGAAGAATCTTACATCTTCTTCAGTAAGAATGAAGTTTCTCGGGGTATTAATTAGGGCAAACATGCACGATCAATCACAAACACAAGCAATCCACACGTCAAATCAGTTGTTTCTCTTTGCAATGGCTTGCTAGATTCGTTGATTGGAGCTTGGATGAAGATAACTATTTATCCCCTATTTATATAATTGATTCTTTTCTCGTTCTATATGTTTATCACTTTAATATTTAACTAGAAAAACATGCCCGTACTTAGCACAGGGAATATAATCATGATATTAAAATTTATAAAAAAAACTTTATGATTAGTTTCTTCAAAATTAAATGCAAAAGGTTATAGTCTTAGAGAGAGGGAAAAAAAGAAGTCTATAAGAATTCAACACCCAATACCATATAATTGAAAAAAAAACACAAGCCCATGAAAATTGAAGATTAATGAGCAAGAAAACAAAAAAAACAAAATCAAAACAAACAAATAATATAAACTATTAATAAAATCTAATAAAATTTGAAAGGCACATAAAAATAAAACATGGAAATGAAAATCTATAATCAACTCAATAACATAAGCAATTTAAAAGAATCAACCACTCATGGGAAAAAACTCGAAAATGGAACATAAAAGGGCAAAGACAAAAGAACCCACAAATTCATGAAAAATCATTATAAAAAAAACTAAAACCCATCACAACTGAGAAATAATAATAAAATAAGTAAAAAATAAAGCTGATTTTTTGTTATTAAAAAGGCTATAAAAATATATATAAATAAAGATCACAATATAATGATAAAAGAAATTTAGAAGAACCAAACTAACTTATGATAATCTAATACTAAAAAATGGAAATCTGAAGCCACAAGAAATAAGAAAAATCCATAAAATGACGTCACAAAGAAAACTAAAAGAACCCAGTGGAAGTAAAATAAATAATTAACTCATAATGATAAGCAATAAAAAAAAGGAAAAAATACAACATAAAAATGAGAAGTCACAGAAAATCCCATGATAAAAAGTGATTTTAAAGAAAAAAAGCCAAGGAGAACCCAATAAATACCCAAAAGTTGAAACAAAAAAGGGGAAAAAAAAGAAGCTCATAATCTATGAAAACCATACAAATACAAATCATAACAATATTGCAAATCTATAAAAAAAAAATTAAAATGATGATTTTTTTGTATAAATTATATTAAAATTAGGGGTGTACATGGATCGGATTGGTGCAGATTAGGCCAAATCCGTAACCAATCTGTACTTACGGATTAATGGATTTGGAATCAATCACCAATTCGTGGCTGTTAAAACCCAATCCGATTCGTGGAGGACCGGATCGTATCGGTTTAATCCACTCAATCCTTTGAGAAAAAAGCCACAAAACTCAGATTCATTGTATCTATGCATCATCTAGGACAAAAATGAAGAAATCAAAGGCCCTTTTATGAATCTCCTTATAATTCCAATTACAAACCACACCTTGTTCGGATTGAGAACAACCAAGCAATAAATGGAGAAACAAGAAATTCTCACAAAGAAAAAGAAGAAAAAGAAAAGAAAAACTAAACTGTGTTCATGATGATGAAAGATATAGACCAATTACGTTGGGGGAGGGGTTATAGAAGCCATTCCTAAGACGTTGCAACCCCTCCCTCCCTCCGCACTCCAAAAGAAGAAAAAAAAGGGCCATTCTTGTGATCCCATATCCCTTGCACCCTACCCATGACCCTTCCCTTCAGCTGTCTAAGTTTCATTCTCGTGTGAAACCTTGCCTTATTAGATCCTTACAACGATAGAATTTTAAAAATTTTAGTGTCATCATCCAACCTCTGGAGGAGCAAGCCTATCTGCAACTCCTTTGCCTTTTCAATTATTGTCATCATTATGTAGAAAAGGGTGTTGTAGTTGGTAATCTGGTACTCCTATTGAGATAGTTTATGTCACGCCCCCAAACCCGGACCCTACAGCGGCCCGACCTCGGGGGGCGTGAAATTGTGATTTAAGTAATAATTGTATTTCTCCCAGGATCCGCGTGAGTGAGGATGACAATTCCAACTCATTCTGAATATTTTGCGGAAGCTTACGTGGCGTTGCGACTCGGATTCCGTGGCCATCGGATTCCGCGTCGCACTCAACCGCTAGCATATAGCTATTGTATCAAGAATCATATCAGACTGGAACAAACCATCACATTATAAATACAGAGCTGACAGTAACATGATATTTCATTCCCACATATGTTCAAGTTACAAGTATCAATGTGCATTAATTAAAAATCCCTGAGAACAGGCTAATAAAAGCCATACAAATAACAGGCTAAATAAACACTACCCCACATGTGACGTAACTCAGATGTCGAGCTAAATGTCTACATGACATAGTCGACGTTACAAATCTGCAACTCATGGCTCCACAGCCAACACGTGCACTCAGCTCGGAGCAGAGAAATCTGGACCTGAGTACCAAAGAGTGGGTCAGACACGACGGTCTGGCAGGTGGATGAAAAGATATAAACGATAATCTGAATAATAAAACATATGGTAAATCATGGTATTCGATCAAGAGTTGCATAGATTTAAAACCAGTGTAAACATGTATATCTGACAAAACATGTATTCATTTTAAAGCATGTGTAAAAGCATATATATCTGGTAAAACATGCATTCCTTTAAAACAACTGTAAAACATGTATTCCTTTAAAACAACTGTAAAACATGTATTCCTTTAAAACAACTGTAAAACATGTGTTCCTTTAAAACAACTGTAAAACATGTGTTCCTTTAAAACAACTGTAAAACATGTATTCCTTTAAAACAACTGTAAAACATGTGTTCCTCACATTGCAAACCCAGTCCATAGGCGGACCCTGCAAATTGCCCTTCTTCAGGGGAGCCACAATCGTGGGGAACGGATTGGCAACCACACTAAAGCTAAATCCTCTCTATCACTAATGTGATGAGAGCAAGATCGGGCATTGGTCTCTGACACGCGAAGTGACGAGAACCAACATTATACATACATATACATATAGCTAGACAAGACCACTGCCGCGGAACCGGGTAATCGGGACAGGATCCAAGCTGCAGCTGGCGGGAGCACGAGGGGGAGGCCCAAGTCAGTTGATCAGACTGACAAGGACGTCCAAGCTTAGTGGTGCCGACTCACGGTGACATGAGAAATCAAAACATGTACAAAACTATATCGGTATAAAACACTCGGGCAGGCGGGATACGGTGCTCGTAGGCACGTACTTCATATCACTATCTTTTCCTGCATAAACGGGGCTGGCAGAACCTATCAGGCGTATAAATCAGAATTTGAGATAAAACCAGTCGGATCAGGTAATTATACCTATAATCTGAGTAAAACAATGCAATGAATCCTTATACCATTAGGGACTATATATTGGGGCATCCATATTCAAACGACATGTATAAGGATCTTGTATGTCTATATTACCCTTAGTATGGTACTCAAATGATAGAGGACATACTAAATTTCCTTATGCACGTTGATGAATTCAAAAGTCCCAATACACTTCCTAAATGGTGTTTCTTTCTAAGTCAATCTCCTTATGTCATCCCCTGGGTCTTTCCAAGGTGGTAGGGCATCAGAACAACCCATCCAAACCTTTAAATACCATATCTGAAACCAATAGAAAAGACTCAGGAATTCTAGGTGAAACTCGGTCACCTGTCGGTCAGCTGGCGGCTAGCCGCCGAGGTGATCGGCGGTTCGCCGCTGGCTGACCGCGGGGCTGACCGCTGTTCACCCTGCTAAAATATAGCATTCTGTGTTTCTAACCGCGCATTTCGGCTACCTAGCGGTCACAGGGTTTTTGGGTGGCGGTTAGCCGCTAGCTGACCGCGGGGCTGACCGCGGTTCACCTGTCAAGACACAGCATTCTGTGTTTGTAACCGAATCTGGGTCGGCTAGCCGCCGGTCACCTGTCGGCTAGCCGCCAAGGTGACCGCCCGCTGACCGCCCAGCTGCGGGAACTCTGCATCAGGTGCAGATTTCAGCTCTTTCCTTCCCATCCCTTTTTACCTCAACTTCACCCATTTCCTAACATGAAATGGGTCTATTCTCTTCCATTCCACATCTCATTCTTTTCTCCAACCACCATTCCATCAAGGCATTAATTCTCCTTCCAAAACAAACCTCATTCAATGCAAGTACAAATCTCATTCATGAAATCCATAATGGCAAAACAAGCTTTAGTAGATGAATGCATACATTCTCATGAAAATTGGCTAAGAGAAAATCTTATCAATAAGCATATTTCCAAAAGCATTATGAAACATAGGAAACTAGAGGAAGATGAATAGTCAAATCTACATTTTCAATAAAACAAAAACTCATTCAAATCAAATCTATTCATTCACTTGCCTTGGTTTCCAAAGTAGCTAATCAAGCTCCTAATCTCCCTCTCAAGCCACAAATCTCCAATCTATACAAAACCCCAAAATAAACCCATCTTAGAACCCTAAAATGGCAAACTAAAGGACAAGAAGAAGAGAGCTCCCAATAGAGAAGGTGGAGACTCTCTAGAGCTAGGAAAACACAAATCTAGGAGATCGAAAGGGTTGCTTACTTGGAAGTGCTTCAAATGAAGAAGACTAGCTCAAGGAGAACCTCAATGTGGCTGGATTTCTCTTCTAATGGCATCCATAGAGAGCTTGAGATGAGGGGAAGAAGGAGATGGGCACAAATCTCTCATTTTGGCAAGCTTGGAGGTGGGTCTTGTGAGAAAACAAGAAGAAGAAGAGGAAAGGGGAAAAACCCTTGGCAGTGGCTCCTCTCATATTGTTGGAAACGAATGGGGAAGAAGGAGATGGGCTGGCTTTTTTGTAAAAGGGTGGGTGTGGGTCCCACCATCAATTAAACTTGTCGGGATTAAAACATCGGTTTCTGGGCCTCGGATGCGATCGACGAAGAAGAGAAAAATGTTCCTCATAAAATCTATTTTTCAAAAAGTATAATTTTGGCATGTTTTTGAGATCTCGGAATTTGGGTCCAGATTTTTGTGTAAAAAGACTGTTTTACCCCTATCATTAGCAAAGTAGGGTTTAGAGGTCTCGAACGGAAACGGAGCAAATAAAAAGGTTGTCGGGAATAATAAAATACATTAAACGAAGCAAATTACCGATTTCCAGAATTATTGAATAAATCCCAAAACTAATCAAAACACAATAAACGAACCCCCAAAATCACACAAAACTCACAAGGGAAACCCCCAAAGGTTCCACTCAATCAAAAGAGTTCTCAAAATCATTCAAAGCTATAAAAAGCTATTCTAATCCAGATTTAACCAAATTCCACTAATCCCACTTTAGAAAACTAGTCCAAAATTAAGAAGACACTAATCCCAGAAATTAGGGGTCGGGTTCTCACAGTTTATCTACTGCCTTTTGGTTCTTGATCCTTGTTTACTTCCAAGGAGAGCGGCACACTTGCTACTTGGTCTCTCATGTGGCTAATGTATTTTAGGAATTGCCAATGCATTTGAGGAATGCATTATATTGTTATTATAATTATTTTTTTAATGGTAACCTGTGAGTCTATGCAGTTGTCATTGGTGTATATGTTCACTGCCTGTCCCAGCACAATTCCAAGAAAGATAAAAGTTCTTAGAAAGTATGCCATGAGCAATGAAGTTAGCTGGGTATTGCAAAAAACAATGTTAATTGAGTGGTAGAGACGGTGACTTCTGCTGGGTCTAAGGTTAAATGATAAATTATCCAAGAAATGCTACAAAACTTCTATCCAAAAAAGACTTCATTTTTATTTCATAAGTTTACAAGAGAAAAAAAAAACTTTGCAAGAGCAAACAGGGCATAGGCTCAACCTTCAAGTTTGCAAAGGCTAAGAGTTGGTCGAGTCCTTTTGGCAAGAAGAAAATTCCTTGCCACAAACAGTCCTCAGGGCCCTGTTTGGTATTTGAAAAGGAAGTTTCAAATTAGAGAAGCATCACCCATGGCTTTGTTCTTGGCTCTCCATCATCAATTTACCATGCTATCTTTGCGATGGAGCACCATTGATCATTACCGTGCTTATGGAATGCTCGAAGATTTCATTAGGGCAGAGAGAGTTCTAAGGTATATGAACAAACATGGTTATCCACCAAGTGTGATCTCCGACACAGCCCACATGGAAGCATATGGGATGGCAGGCCAGTATAACCAGGCATAATCAATATTCCGAAGGATGCAATCATCTGGTCCTGAACCCTCACATAGGGCAAATAATCTCTGCAATACAACAAAAATTGCTAGAGCGAGAGAGACAAAATATGTTCATCTTTGCATCTATTTCTCTGTTAGAATTTTGTATTGGCTTAATTCATGGGTTGGATAAAACTCTAGGGGTCCATTGAGTTGTATTTCGTATTTAGAAAAGGACTCTGAAGATAGAAGACTGGAAGAATTAGAAGAAGAAAGCTGGGAGAAAAATCGCTGAAATTCCGAATCATACAGAATGTGATTCGTTCGAGCGACCAATGCCTTCGCTCAAGCGAACCCCAGACAGAATGTGTTTCGCTCGACCCACCTTTGTGCTTGTATGAGCGACGATCTAAAATTTGTAGACAGTGGCTTGTTTGCTCGAGTGAACTCCCTGGTCGCTCGAGCAAACCTGGGCTAATTTTTAGAAACTTCCCTGTTTCGTTTCCTGATTTGTCTCAAAGTTGTGTTGCTGATTCCTAATCATATTATAACACATGAGGCACGAATCCAAGGCTATTTAAAGGACTCAAAGGCTATTCTAAAAGAATCCCTCATCTCTCAGGTTCTGAATTAGAGATTAATTGAGAGAATTCCTCTCTAAAGATTTATTAAGAAATTGTGTTTCCAAGTTCTCTAGAGCCATTATCTTCTGCATCCTTTGTAAAAGATTATCTTCCTGCGAGAATAATTGAGGAGTCAAGTGCTGGATTGAGTCTGTTACAATCAGCGGTGTGAAGTCATTGAAGCGTGAAGTGACACAAGGTAACTTCAGTCCTCAGGTAGGGGATATCTAGGGAGGAAATTTGAGTTTCTTGTAATTGCGAGACTCATAATACTTGATTAGACCCAGTTCGGATCTGTGGTTTTTCACCCGGTTAGGGTTTTCCATGTAAAAATTCTGATGTCTTTGTGGTGTGTGCTTGTGATTTTCTTTCCGTTGCATATTTATTACTTTTGCACACTTTTGGGCTGATTTATTGAGTGGACCAATCTAGAGATCTCGCATCCCAAACTTTCATTCTCTATAACGACATTGCTCAATAAACGAAACCAATACAAAGAGACAAATCTTGTTACTGTTTCAAACAAAACCAACATCAAAAGAAGAGATTTTCTCCAGAGGAATTCAGATCCAAGCAGAAAAGCACAAAAAACAACAAGTTTCAGATAGAAATGAGAAAGTACTTACCTCAAAAGGCACGGTTTCCCCTTCTTTTCTTCTTTTCCTTCTTATTCTTGTTGTCGCCTCTTTGAGGGAAGGGTTTTCTCCGCGGCTAGGGTTTTTCTCGGATGCAGAAAACAGTGTGAGAGATTGAAGAGGTGGTGCTACTGCTGGCTTGCTGGGAGATGGAGGTCTACTACTGGGACGGGTTTGGGCAAGCGGTGTTGCTATTGTTGGGAGATGAAGGTCTTGGTGACGGTGGGGGTAAGGTTTTGGGGATTAAAGGTACATAGGGATCTTTGCTATTTTGACCCCTCATGTTTTTTCTTCTTTTATATTTAGACTTTTTAATTTATATTCAGACCCCTTGATTTTTTTTATTTATATTTAATATCAACAGATTGGATCGGAGTGAATCCGCGGATTGAGTATGAAATCCGCCTTCGATCCGTTGCTAAAGGATTATAACTTTTTAAATTCGTCACCAATCCATTTACCTTCGGATCGGTTAAAAATCTGCAGATTGAATCGGTTTTACGGATCGACGGATTTTTTGTGCACCCCTAATTAAAATGACATAATTAAAATTTTTTAAATAAGAAATGATGAACTCAAAAGTAAATGAATTAAAAAAAAAAGTTTAACTCTCAAATTGAAACGTTTAATAATTGCACAAATTGTTTCAAGATGCTCACATTTTAGAATGGGTTGAACACTGATCTAAACTAAGCATGCAAATGAGACCTAAGATGGTACTAAAAAGAGACACAAAGAAACACAAGAAATATTGAACTTGCTATAATCAAATACAATGAACTCAAAAGTAAATGAATGGAAAAAATGGAAGTTCTCTTGTTGACATAGATAAATGGAATTAGATTGGAGAAAGTAGAAAATGATGATAATAAGAATGTCCTTAATTCTTTATTTAGATGGATCAATATTATTGGAGATTCTTTTTACTATTAGTTCCACATTCTTAAAAAAAAAAGAGTGTACAATCAAAATCAATGAATAAAAAATAAACCCAACAACCCAGAATTGAGAGTGGATTAAATAAAAAAGACTAAGGATTAAATAAACCAGACAACCTAGAACTCGGCATTTCACATTCTAAAAAATATAAAATTCATATAGTCAGAAAAAAAAACCCTTAAAATTCCTTAGATTAGTGGCACTTGGACACTAAGACCCATTAACACTCAAATGTTATTGCCTTCATAGAAATATGATGATTTTGGAAGTTTCTTGATAGACAAAAGGCATGATGGAGAGTTCAAATGACAGAAAAACTTAATCGAGAAAACTCTAGTATTTTGTATTTTTTTATCAGAGAATCAATTTGACCGTGGAAATAACCCTGATTGAGCTGAAAATTAGGGATATCCCATAAATAGAAACAATGTTTGTCTTAATGGTTGTGATTTTTAACAGATTGTGTCTATTGTAGTGTTCCACTCCTTTTACATCACGATTTATAAAAGTTAAAGCCATATGAAAATATAGTTACTTTTTATAAATACCTTGTAGATAAATTACAACTCCCGGTCAATATTCCAAAGTGGGGTTGGGGTCCCTTCTCCATTAACTGATTTTAAGTTTTTGTTGATAATTATTAGCAAAAAGATGATCTGTGATGTAGTAGCAGGGTTGCCCCAACCTGACCCGTTTGCCAGGATCAAAAATTAAATTGGATGAGTCAAAATAAATTGGAGTGAATTGGAATTGATTTCAATTTGAACCAATTTGCTTCATACATAAGAACTAGCAAAACCCACCCGTGCTAAGCATGGGCAATATAATTCATAATATAAGAAAGGCTTATCTATTATGGACAAATTGGATTAAGAATTTTCGAACAAAAATAGTTTTTTTCATTGCCGATAAGAACATACAACAATTTCTACAACAAATACTAGAAACACCTAAGAGATAGAATCTTATCTCAGTACTTTCATTTGAGTAAAAGACAACGTTTCTAAAACAAAGCAAAACATCCGTATTTGGCTGCTTTCAATTTCTTCACCATCTTGTTCTTGGTATCAATTCAATGACTACAAATTTAAGAAAGCAAAAGCAATAGCCAAAAAGTTAGTGATCTCCATAATACAAGTGTCAACATTTCTAATAGCAAAAGGATTCTCGACTAAAAAAAAGGATAAAAGGCAGAAGATTACTAAACATGAATGAAGTTATAAGATCACTCCATAGTTCCCACATGTTTCAACATCCTATGTGGTACCATATGAGTGCTGCAAAAATAATCTCAAACAGGGCTGAGAAAGAGATCGGAGGGGAAGAAGGAGAGGGAGATTAAGGGTTTCAGGAATGGAGATGGGGCAATGGATTTACTTGCGATTTTTTCTGGATCCCAACATGGATGCAAGAGCGTAGTTGGATGAATTAGAAGAAGAAAAAAACATTTTTCACACTATTTTTGTGAAATGTGATATCAAGTGATAAGTTGCAGAGAGAGTAATAGTAACACTACAAAGAAGAGGAATGGTTGAAGAAGAAGAAAAAATTAGTCCCAAATTAATAACCCTAAAATCGTA